>CM076847.1:54597740-55844833 GCA_039519185.1 Astragalus membranaceus | reverse complement strand
AATTTTACATAAAAGTTATACCGTGGCTGATTACTTGAATAAAATTCTAAGGATTCTTCCCAAAAGATGGCGATCGAAGATCATTGCCATTCAGGAAGCCAAAAATAGGAACACTCTACAACTTGAAGATCTAACGAGTTCACTTAGAGCTCATGAGTTGGAACTAAATGAAGAAGAACAGGCAAATAAATCATAATACATTGCTCTAAAATCCATCAGAGCATCTGGTTCTAAAGTGTCGAGTTTAAGAGCATCACAAGCAGCTAATTTCCCCCGGAGGTATGATGGTGTTTGGGCAATTGTTCTTGTTATGCCCTGCATTTCTACAAAGACCACATCTCTTTGTTCCTACTCTTTTCCCGTTGATCCGTTTTGTTACGATTGTGGGTAGGCTATGGATAGCCCTTTGGACGCATCGTTGGATTGTGGTACAATTTTATTTTAGTGTAATCTGGCTGGTACAACTCCTATGGCACTACTTGGAACTCTTCCAAGTATGTGTTAAACTACAGAGTGTACTAGGGAGGCACAAAGATCATGTCATGGTGATTTTTCGAACAGGCAACAACGACATGTGAACAGCGGTAGTGCAATATTCTCCATTTCTGAAGATACTCTGTTTAACATCCTTATAATTCATTCTCCAATGAAATATAAAGATCTAAATCATTTTACAAAATCAGAGGATGCACAATTATAGAATTGGATCTTTAAAAACTAACAGAAGATAATAAACCGAAACGGTTCATAAGAGGTTATATTGAACCGTAATATCACAACCTCATGTTATAAACTTGATGAGGTTTACAAGAGTAAAATCCACAAGGAATCCAATTCTAGAGTGTACATTTCCTAAAACAGCCCTATTGATACCAATGGTTCCAAAATACACAACTACACAAGACTAATTCGTCTTGGTAAGCCTCGAAACGATCTCCCAACAAGAGCAATAATAAGACTCCTTAGTCTTGTCATCCGCTTTCTTAGGTCTTTCTTTCATAACTGAAAAACACAACAACAACAACAACAACAACAACAACAAACAGTGAGATTACAAATCTCAATGAGTTCTTCCGTGACACCTTACCGTAACTCTCGGCGTCTTTTAAAGTCTTTTATTAGTAGCATAATCCAAAAGAGATTCAGGCATTTTCCAACCTCAACGGAGAACCACCACTCAACTACAAAGAAGAGTGCACGAATGGGCCTTGGACTCAGGATCATGACTTCCCTCTCCAAGTATGCTACCCTTTCCTGGGATCGTCATCTCGTAAAATTTCCTGGATATTATCATCCCGTAATGGTTCCTTTTATTTCTCAAGGTGTATCTAAAATATACTTATATAAATATAGTATATAGATGTTCTCACTTGTTTGACACAATCGGAATATGAGATTCAATTCAATACACTTACCGTATACGTGTAACTATCGATCTCAATCATATTTCAAATGACTTAAGTTGGATTAAGGTTGGTATTGGAAAGCTATTAGTACCAAAAAGAAGGAGGAAATAAGTAGTTTGAAATGGGGTAACAGAAGGTATGCACGGTCCGGGCCTCTTGGGCGCACGGTCTGTAACACCCCAATTCTACCCGTTTAATTCATTCAATATCAGAGTGCGAGAATTAAACTAAAACATGCATTGGAGTGCCACATTTTCCTTTCTACCAAACTAAACGACTTATAACATTTGCGGAAGCACGTCAAAACACGCAGAATCATTTAACATCACCAAAATTCGTCTAAGGTCAAAATTTGACTAACATTTCAAAACAAAATCGTGCAACAAAACAATTAAATCAAATAGAGTTCAATCCCCTCCCCGAGTGTTACGTATCAGAGACGACACCGACTCAGCTAGTGAAGAACCTTCGCCTTCACTCTTGACTACCTGCACGTTACCGCATAGGGGTAACATTCAAACAGAAGGGTGAGATATCAAACCACATAAAGGCATAAATGAAAGACACGTACATGTATGGTTCAGACATTCCACAACTACCACAATAACAAGGAATCCATCGGAGTACAGTACACAGTTGATCAATACAATCATTCTACAATTATGCTGTATGTGACTCGAACTATGCATATGCATGTGGTACCATTTGGAGCAGAACTCCCGACTTAAAAATATACCCATAAATAGGGGCATCAACGACTTATAAATGAGGCAAAACCTCCGACTTAATAGCGACTTGGAAATGCTTGGGATGCCATGCAATGCGACAAATAGGAATGCACAGGACGACATAATTAATCATTCTACAACGACTTAGCGACAATAAACCACGTTGGCCATAGGCCTATAATTCGACTTATTGCCCATAAATAGGGCTATTTTACCTGTTACAAGGTCACCTGCAAATCCACTCCAAAATTATCAACACATAGATTCAACATCAACACATAGATCCAACATCATCGTTTGCCCACTCAATTATCAGCACATAGATTCAACACATCTAGGCAAATTATCAAACAATTCATGTGCATAAAACGAACAATACAACACTGATAGCCTAGGATACCCGAACCCCACATACGAACCCTTCATATACACCATTATAATGTCAGAACCCCACCCTTACCTCGATAAGAGTAATCTGCGGTATCAACAAGAGCAAGAAAATGTGCCGGTAGCGACAGTTCAACACTCAACGGGCGCGAAGAAAAATTCACAGGTTGTATAGAGAGTGAAATATGGCTGGACAAAAACAATAGTAATTATAAACTGATTATTTTGGAATTTCTAAAACTGAAACGAAGTCTAACGGAACAAAAATTGAATTACGGTAATTGTCTCACCGAAAAAGGGGTCCGACGTCAACTTCACCGAAACGAAAAAGAGACTAGTGCTTCCCGAAGGTTTCGACGCGTAGAATCCGAAAACGGCGTCCGTTTTTCCTACCGGAAACTATGGTGGCCGAAAAAACACCAATTACAGTTCTCCTGGTGATTTCGTAGGCAACAAACAGTGCTCCAATTGATAAAACAAACACTAGGAATGAATTCAGTGGTCAATTTTGAGTTGGCTAGCGAAATTTGACGGACAGCCGCGATCTAGAGATGAAATTATAGTAGAGAGAAGGTTGGAGGCGAGGGTTTTGGAGAACCAGGTTTGTGCGTAAATGATGTAGTAAGTGACAATGAACAGTAATCGTAAAATAAAATATAATGCACACTGGGGGCGTGTAGTAGGAAACTAAGGGTGCGGAAAGCTGATACTTTAAAAGTATAGCAGCGCTGCACATTTGCATTTTAACTAAACCCCTTTTTTTTTTGAAAGATCATTTCTTACTTTCTAAGCTTTTTGTTAAACACACTTATTTCATATCAAAAATAATAATAATATGACACTAACAACAACGCTAACGAATAAATAATTTCAAATACAATCATTTTATAAATCAAATAATTATACAAATGTAATATAAAAATCCAGTTAGATAGTAGTTCAACATATTTTGCTAACTCAAACATACAATAATTTAAAATAATCTAATCTTGTCAATTCAAAATAATTCATAAAACAAACACATATTAAAAGAACCAAAACGAACGGAAATTGGGGTGTTACACGGTCCGTGCTTCCTTATTTCAACAACAGTTTTTTCACACAGAAGGGACGCATGGTCCGGGCCCCTTCTGCAGCACGTTAAAAACTCTGTTTTCTTGCAAGTTTCCTCTTTCCTTTTGATTCCAATTCATTCCCAATACCAAAAACTAATTCCCAATACTCATCAATAACACATATATGGCTATTATAAGGTACAACAAACATCATTTAGTTCATGCTAACTCCACATACATAAGCAATCCATCATGCAAGATCATATACTCAAATTCTCCATTACATGGTTATGTATTCCCATAAATTCAATTTCACATAATCTTGTGAAAATAGGTGAAATGCAAAACGAAATTCCAAATACACACACATATGAAAGATCTGGCCATGTTAGATTTAAGTATTGAAGTGATCCAAGGACTTTTCTGTAGTGTGTGGAATCTGTTGCCGGGGTTCCGTCATGCAAGCTTAGAGTGGCTGTTTAAGATAGAGGTGTCGGGGACGGTTTGGATCCTTCCATTTCAAACTTTTCAACAATGTCTCGAATAAATTTGTGCTGAGATAGGAATAGGCCCGTAGCCGTGGGGATGAATTCAACTCCCAAGAAATAGTGAGGTGTTCCCATGTTCTTGAGTGAGAACCGGTTTGAGAGAGACGTAATGAAGCTTGTAAGGAATTTAGCATTATTACCTGTAAGTAGTAAATCATCAACATACACAAGAAAATAAGCCAAAATTGATCCTGAAGCATAAATGAACAAAGAAGGATCATTTTGACTCATTTGAAAACCATGTGAGATGGTGAATGATTTAAGTGCATCATGCCATGCTCTTGGTGCTTGTCTTAAGCCATAAATTGCCTTGTGAAGTTTGCACACATATTGAGGGTGTAGTTGATCTTTCATACCAGGTGGTTGAGCCATAAAAACGTCTTCTTTGAGAGCTCCTTGGAGAAAGGCATTATTAACATCAAGTTGGTGCATGGGCCAAGCATTACCCAATGCAATAGTGAGGATGAGTTTAACAGTTTGAGGTCTCACCACTGGTGCAAATGTTTCTTTGAAATCAACTCCGGGCATTGTGTGAACCCCTTGGCAACTAGTCTAGCCTTATATCTGGAGATAGAACCATCTGGATTTCTTTTGATGCGAAACAACCATTTACAATCAACGATGTTGTGACCTTTTGGTGGTGGAACTAAGGACCAAGTTCCATTGCGTATTAATGCATCAATCTCTTCAGATATTGCTTGTCTCCAATGTGGTTGTTGCATGGCATGCCTCACATTGGATGGCTCAAGATTCTCTGGTAAAGGATAGTTTGTAACATTGAACACGCGTTTCGGCTTGAAGATATTGTTTTTGGATCTGGTTACCACATGATACTCACTAGTAGCTGTTGCACTTTGGTTAGTGACACAATTGCTATTATGTGGAGAATGTTGAGTTTCGATATCATTACCTGATGAAGTATCTGAACTCAAGGAAGCCTCTTGAAGGATTGCTGGTGGTTGTTGTGGTGGTGGACTTGAATTGATAGTGTCTGTAGGTGGGATTGGTATTATATAGTGTGGAGGAGTTTGGTTTATAGTTGGAGGATTTATAGAAGTTAGTGCTGGTTTGATTAGGGACTTATATGGGAAATGGTTGTCATAGAAGGTGACATGTCTAGAGGTATAGATCCGACTTGTGATAGGATCAAGGCATTGGTAGGCATATTGTGAAGGTGAATAGCCGATGAATATACACGGTGCAGATCTAGGTTGGAGTTTGTTGCTAGTATAGGGGCGTAGCCAGGGGAAACAGAGGCATCCAAATGAGTGAAGGTGGTGAGGGTTGTGTGTGGTATGGTGGAGTAGTTGATATGGAGTGTCCATATTGAGATTTGGGGTGGGTAATCTATTTATTAAGTATGCTGCAGTACGAAAAGCAAAGGACCATAATGTAGTTGGTAGCTTAGCATGATGCAAAAGTGCACGTGCCGTTTCTACTATATGTCGATGCCTTCGTTCTGCAATAGCATTGAGTTCAGGGGTATGTGGTGGAGTGGTGTAATGTGAGATACCATTGGAGGATAAGAATGTTTTTAATTTTATAAACTCTCCTCCATTATCTGAGTATAACACAAGAATGGGTAGATTAAAAAAACTTTTCAACAATAGCTTTGAACTGAGGAAAGATAATTGAGACATCAGATTTATTTTTGAGTGGGTACAACCAAATATATTTGGTAAAATGATCAACAAAAATGAGGTAATATAAATAACCATCTAAAGACTTAATAGGTGCAGGCCCCCATACATCTGCATAAATAATTTCAAGTGGCCTTTTGCTGATTATACTAGAAGAAGTAAATGGCAGCTTGTGGCTTTTGGAACTACTGCATGAGATGCATGGTAAATGTGTGCTTGTTTTTATTTTATTCATGGATAAGAGATGTCTCAATGTTCTTTCATTGGGGTGACCAAAAATATGATGCCATGGTAAGGATGAAGATATGGTGGTGATGAAGGCCGTGGGAGTAGTGGGGTGGCATGTGGTAGAGTCCATCTTTATGCAATCCTTTGAGAAGCGGTTCCTTTGTTTTCAGATCCTTCACCAAAAAATGATTAGTGAAAAATTCAACCGAAACGGGATTAGTTCGACATAGAGATGAAACAGGTAATAAATTTTGTGAGATATTTGGAACATGAAGAACTTTAGGAAAGTGCAAGTTATATTATTTTGTGGGAATAATAACCTTACCAGTATTGGCTATTGGAATGGTGGATCCATCACCAATGATGACTTGATCTGTTCCAGTGTAGGGACTTTGTAGATGAAGGTGATCAAGTTGATTGGTAACATCGTGAGTAGCTGCCGAATCCATGATCCAGTCTGGTGTATTTCTAGATGAATGTGCTCGACTATAGTGAGCTGATGGGCCAGTATTGAACTTTGGTGGGTAGCCATGAAGTTTGTAACACACTTTTGCCGTGTGTCCAGACTTGTCACAGTATTGACAAGTGACTCTCTAGGAAGATCCAGGAGAAGTAGATCTATTTTGTTGAACTGAGTTGTTGTGATTAGGAGTGTGACCACGTTTTGGATAGTGTGGTTTTCCTTTGAATGCTGCATGGACAGAAGCTAGAGGAGATATATCTTCATCTCTTTTGAGGTGACTTTCATAATCGATCAGCAAGTCGTGGAGAGAATCGAATTCTATTTGATTCTCACTAGTACGAAGAGCAGCAGAAATTTCTTTGAATTCAGGTCCAAGTCCATTCAGTGTATGAATGACTAGATCAACATCATCTAGTGGAGAGTTGATGACAGCTAGTTCATCAGACATGGATTTGATTGCTTGTAATTACTCCTGGACAGATTGCGTACCTTTGGTGAAACGAGATAACCGTTCTTTGAGATGCATGATGCGAGAGCGAGTTTTGCTGGCAAACATCTTGTTGAGAATGTCCCATGCTTGTTTGGAAGTTTTCACATTGCCAAGCATGGTGATGATACTCGGATCTACCGAGGATATGATGGCATGTAGTATCAGCTGATCTTGGCGCTGCCAGTATGTATAGTCCGCATGAGTTTCTGTAGGACATTTTTTGGTGCCATCAACAAAGCCTAGAAGGTCATATCCAACCATGAGAGCATTGAATTGGACCTTCCATGCAGGGTAGTTGGAGCGAGTGAGTTTGACTGAGGTTTGAGCATTGAGAACTACTACTGATGTAGTTTCACTAATTTTGATAGTATGGACTGAAGGCATGATGAATATTCAGGTTTGGATCGTTGCTATTAAGCTTTTAAATCTGATACCATATAGAAACACAGTATTGCTGTGATGATTTCTTATTGATAGCTGGAGCTGTACATATATAGAGAGGTATTTTCCTCAGATACAAATGTAATAAATGGAAATGAATGCAAAATATTAAAGGTAATTAACAACAGGTCAAAGTCAACTAATTTACAACAAATGACAACTAATACTAATTGATTTGTTGCTCTAAGTTAGCCTAAGAATAAGGAACCGTTATTTGACCAAGTTATGCAGCCTTGTCATTGCCTTGTCATGATGCTCCTATACATATAAGCTAAAAGGGGAATGAAGAACTCACATGGTCAAAGAGAATGCAAGTAGTAGACAAATAAAGGTTTGAGTCCCAACACCACTAAAGGAGCTCCTAAGCAATCCAACACCATCAGCAGCCACAAAACTTCAACTTTGACTCCAAATGACCCTAAGATAGCTTTCCCCCTCACTCCTTGAAACTCTAATGCAACATGCAACTTCATATATTGAGTTTTCAGCTTCCTAGAGTGACATGCAAACCGAAAACCAAAGGGAGGAAGTGTTCTTCAGAGGATTGATAACGTTGTGACTTAGTGAAGACAATGGATTTTAGAAATGGTGAAGGAGAAGATGAAATTAGTGAAGGTATTGTTTGGTTCAGCAATGGAATTAGAAGGCGTGAAAGATTTCCCCATGGATTCCCTCTTCTCCTCCCACTCGAACTCCCTCTCTCTTTCTTGTATCCCTATCAAGTTCTCCCTCTTATCTCTCTATATCTTTGTCTTCTCTTTGGAAATCCCCTAATGGAGGTGTTTTGTTGGAAATGAGGGAGTTTTTTTTTTGTGAAATTGAGTGTTGGTTTTAATTGTGTTCCATCTGACTCACTTAAATGGTGGTTTTGTTTTAAAACAATTGGAAAGTACAATTATGCCCCCTTCTCTATCTCACTAACACTCAACTTATTTAATTCATTACTTTTACCCATAAAACTCTAATATATCATAAATTACCAATTATTTACAACACACAATCATCTCTACAATTCACAAACAAGCATATATAAATATATATATATATATATTATATTTATATATATATATATATATATATATATATATATATATATATATATTTTAAAATCAAAAAAAGAAATGAAATACTTCGATCAAATGCGCAACCAATATATATAAAAAAATATCAAATCGATCAATTAAATGTCAAAGTAATTCCAATTACTTTGGGTGTTGCACTCTGAGCTCAATTGCTAATGTAAACTTCAAGCATGTTGGACATTGCTCGTGCTTTGTTAATGTTTTCCCTGATATTATCTAAGTTAATTTTGCCAGATATCAACATTGCTTGTGTCTCCCTCCCTGTTGATGAATGTATCAGTCAACCTGAAATAGGTTGCCTGCATCAATGAACTGATTGGGAGATTGCACAACCCCTTTAAGACCTTGGTGATTCACTCAACAAGGTTAGTTGTTATATGCCCCCAATGTCGCATGTCATCATTTGCTTGGAGCCATTGTTCCTTTGGTATATCATCAACCCACTTCACGACATCTTCACTCCAATCACTAATGTCGCTCTTGTAGTATGCGACCCTCAATTGAGCCATGGAGCAGATGAAGTAATAGAAGTTAACGTCGGTATGGACACAATAAAAACAAAAGATAAGTCAAATTGTGTACTAAAAAATAAATACTAACCCATGTTGGTTAGCATTTTTTCTTCTATGCATTCTTCAAATGTCTCATGAACTTTTGCACTATGTGTCGAATGCAGAAACCTTGATGCCAACTGTTGTTTAGACGCCAAATGATACTTTTGATCGACTCGTGTCTATCTAATATCAATACGGGTGTGACCCACATTCTCAAGTGGGAAAGGATGAAAAACCTTACATTCGATGTCTCACCCATGATATTGGCTTATGCTATTGAGAATGCATAGTTCCCAAACTTAAGTGATTGTCATTAGTAGTGTACCTCAGTGCTTCCCATACAATTTTGTTCCATCAACGGATACAATTGGCTTGCAGTAAAGACATCCTTGTTAAGTGCTTCTCGGCCATCCTCGTTAAAGAGAAACACTCTAGAATGTGGCTGACATGGTAAGTGATTTTGCACTATGTGTCCTTAATTATTCTTTTATAAACTAAATATGGATTTTATCTTAATTGTAGAACATCATTGATTATTACCACCCCTTTAGAATCGAGGCACCAAGTCCAACGATAGCTCCCTACTTGGAGCAAGATGGGTTTTTGAAAGTTGCAACATTGAGCTCCTGTAACATGGACCCAGCATTGGTGATAACAATGGAAGAATGTTGAAGGACTGAAGCACACACGTTTCATCTTCTAGTAGGAAAGTGCACAATAACTCTCAAAGATGCTGCATTACAATTAGGTCTACCCGTCAACGGAAGACCTGTAATAAGAGCTAGTGGTTAAAGTTGGGACGAAGAATGTGAAAAACTGTTGGGAACGGTTCCTCCCTCGGAATAGAGGGTGGGGCAACAAGTCAAGCTGAAGTGGTTCTGAGACACTTTTGTCCACCCTTAGAGAGAGCGTCAAAATGTCCAGCGAACAAAAGCATACTGTGATTCCATGATTTGGACTGAAAACACTATTTTGGGTTGTTTCCAAACTGTAGAAGGCACCAAGCAGACAGAGTCCAACTCCAGTGTGGACTTTTGCAGAACATACTAGAGGAACCCGTTGATATGGACACTTTACACAATGTTGACACACGAGGGATTCACTTGACAAATTGGAGAGAAAAACACGATTCATGGATTCATGTTTCGAAAGGAAGAAAAAATAGATGTCTTATGTGTCAGCGGTTACATGGAACACCCATACATATAGACGTATATATGTTGTGGCTCAGAGAAAACCCTAAGCTATACCTATCTCTCCCAGAACATCTATGGGACCCACATCATGGTGGAAAGCGAAGAGCTACGGCCCCACTGCCACTCATTTTACTTCACGCGAACGCAACCAGAATTTCAACCAACCAAACACACATAATTTTATGCCAACACAAGAATATAATCGGCAAATATCTTTAGCTTCTAGGGTGTGAAATTAATTTTTTGTTGGTATGGACTTTGGTACACCCACATGGTAACAGTTTGGCAAATATTGGTACCCTATTTGGTTGGTTCTAATTCATCATTACATGACATCTCGACTTAAATGAGATTGTGTTGCAAGACCAACCACAAACCAACCCCTCCACCCATTGACGAAGAAAACCCAACTTCACACCATCCAGGTCGTAATCGCTTTCCACCTTGGTGTGGAACTGGGCATCATTTAGGAGATTAAAACCTTGTCTATTAAATGTCCAATTATTGTAACGGTCAATATTAATTTAAATATCTAATTTTAGTCTGCATTCCATGCCTTAATTATTTAATTTTACTTGTTTAATCATATCACTATAATAAATAAAATAAATCTAAAAAAATTTAGTATATCATTAAGTAAACTAGTTTAATTAATTAAAATGTTAATTTTACAAGTTAATATAGTTAAATTCATTTTTAAAGTATATAAAGTAAAAAAGCAAAATTGAGAAATTGGTTTGGCCAAGTCCGATTTCTCGCCAAGATTTAAAAAAAAGGATCTATGGAGAAATTGGTTTGGCCAACCTGATTTGTCATCTAAAAACCAAAAAAGTGCTATTTTGGTCTTAAAGTTGAAAAAATGTTAGATAGATAATTTAATATTTTTTCTGACTACAATGGTTTTTTTGCCCCGAATTTAATACTAGCAAGTAACAATATTTAATCTAATAAGTCAAGATTTTTGTTAAATCTTAACCTCATCCATTTACTAAATTTACTGCATTGATATTTTTTGGTAAACCAAAGTATTCTCCACGCAACTGTAGAAACTAATCCTTCAAGGTAATGAAGATCAATTTAAGAGATTAACCTCTTGGAACAGATGTTTTTCCATACGCACTAGTCAGGGATCGAACCTCTTGGATTGCACTAGACAAGGAAGCTTTGGAGAAAAGTGTTGAATCCAATTTAGAGTATGAGTGTAGCACAAGTGGTGGAGCTGCCAAACGTGGTGCTTTGGGGCCTTTTGGTCTTTTGGATTTGGCAGATGAAGGTCTTTCTGAGTACACTCCTGTTTACTTTTATGTTGTTAAAGGAAGCAATGGAAATCTCAAGACTTCCTTCTGCTCTGATCAATCAAGGTATTATTCCACTATCTGTTTTTTGAACATAAAGTCAAGTAAACAATTTAATTGAAATGATAAATTTATTAATGAATATTTTTAACTTGGTTTTGTAGGTATTCTATAGCAAATGATGTTCACAAACAAGTCTTTGGGAGTGTAGTTCCAGTACTTGAAGGCGAAAAGTTGTCCTTAAGAATATTGGTAAGTCGTGTCACATTTCAATTTTGCATGGTTTTCTTACAATACATATCCTATGCACATTTTGTAGACCAACTAATGAACTTTAATATTTAATGGAATGTGTGTTTGTTATTATAATTTAGGTGGACCATTCTATTGTTGAAAGTTTTGCACAAGGTGGAAGGACATGTATAACATCTCGAGTTTATCCAACAAGGGCAATCTATGGAGCTGCTAGATTGTTATTATTCAACAATGCTACTGAGGCTACTGTTAATGCTTCTCTCAATTATGCAGCTCTATATTAAAAGAAAAATTAAGAGGTATGGCCATTACCTTGCAGCATATATATGTTTTTTAACATCAATCTTTAGATTTCTGTTTTCTCTTGTTTTTTCACATGTTCAATTCTGTTACGCAGGAGGTGTTCTAGTGTTCCTTACTAGTCATGATGATATTGATGTTGTTGCTTCCTTACTCAATGAAAAAATTCATACTAATGGAAACACTCTTCAGGTACAGCCAGAGTAGTTCTTATTTGAATTATTAGCTTTTAATCTCTTTAACTACTTGCAAGTTACAACTAAAACTAAATAAGTAACATAAATTTAGATTTTATGTTTTTGTGGACTGAACATAATGAGAAGTACTTTTTTAGATTAATAGGATACTGCTAATAGAAGGAATGCCAATTTGTTCCAGAATTGGTTGTTTTGCCTCTGTATTTTGGACTTCCACTCACTTTGAAAGTAACATCTCTTTATAGTTAGCCTAACCCTTTTTGCACCAAGGTGCTCCTTATCAACTGTTACTTTTCTAATTGTGCAGGGGATTGTTTATGTTGTTGACAGTGGATTCTCAAAATAGCGGTTCTACATTCCGGTATTTCCAAGTTGTTGTTTCTATTAAAGATATATAGTAGTGCTGTCAAAAAAAAATTAAAGATATATAGTAGTGAGCCTGCAATGATTTGTTGTTTAAAAATGTGATTTTGGTTACACATTTCAATTAGTAAAAGCACATACTCACTGGATTAATACCCTAACCCTCTATTTATGCTTGCGTTCAATTTTGGTTGTTCCTATCTATGTTTTATCTACCAATATTGTAATATTGTTAATGAGTTATCCTCACTTTTCACTCCTGTGCCAATATTTTCTTCATATATTAGAGAAGCTTCATAAATTTTTCTTGTGACTTTTTTTTACAATTAATTGTTGATTTTGAAGGATTCAAAATATTAGAATTTCAATATATATGGACAAAAGTTTTCTTATTATGGTTCAATTTTGAATTCTAAATGAAATATTATTCTTAAAACTTATTCCCTGTAATCTATTTCTGCAAACTTAGTCACTAATTTTTTTTCTGCTCCGTTCTCAGATGTCTTGATATTACCAAGTATAATTTTCTGCCCTCTTTTGTGCTTGAAGGTTGAAACACTGCATATGATGTGTCTGTGATACGTGCAAAATGATATATGAAGTCATTATCAATAACTAGGTCTAGATGACTTTCAAAGTTTCAATTAGTTTATTGATGTTGATTTGCTCCTCGCATAAAGATTTTAGATTTGGTGCCTATTTGTTATATAACTTTGTTTTTTCTATACACATTTCGCTTATATCCAAGAAATCTGAGATTTGGCCAATTTTAGCATCTTTATCTGTATGTACTTTGTTTGTGACCCATTTCTCTCTAATGATTTGCTACTTTTTGTTTTACTACCGTCAAGGTACTCCACATCTGAGGTTTTTGTTTCCCTCTTCTCCCTCGGTTCCCTTCGAATCGGTGAAGGAGACCTATCAAGGTACTCCACATCTCTCTCTTTAATTTGTTTCCGTTTTAAAGAGCTAAGAGCTTCATAAAGAGGAAAAATCATTGTATCTTGTGTGTACGTTTGTAATTTCTGATCTTGCTATTTGTTTTATTGTGCGAAGGTATTAAACCAATGGCGGAAGATCTGGTGCTGGATACTGCAATCAGAGATTGGGTGATGATCCGTCTCTCTGTGGTTATGGTTCTCATTGGCGTGTTCCGCTATTTTGTCTCTAAGCTTATACACTCATCCCAAACTCCTGATGCCAAAATTGTTAAAGAAGGGTATATCCGACTTTCACTCAACCGCTGATTCTGTAGCCTGTTTATTCTTTGTTTTCATTCTTAATTTGATTGATATCATAGGGATGTTTTGGTGATGTTAATACAGGCAAGTGATGCTAAGAGCTCGGAATTTGCGTGCTGGAGCAAACTTTATTCCTTCAAAAGCTTTTCATGCTCGCAAGATTTAATTTTGTAATGAGGTTTGTTTGCTTACTACTGTATATTTTAGTTTTCCAAAAAGTTTAAATGTGTGTTTCTTGTTTGGGATAAAATTGAAGTTAAGTGGATTGCATGTTTGTTTGAAGCAATTGATCAAGCCATATGATTTATGAGTTTGCTTGGCTTCTATGCTTGTTTGTTACCAAAGTTTTTTTCGCTGATCCTTGACAGGATAGTTGATGAATAAATTCAAATTTGAAACTCATTAGAAGTTAATAGCTCCGTCATGGACTTTTGTGTAGTATTTCACATAATTATTTGCCTAACTAATTCAACAGTGAATTAATTGTTTGTCTATTTTCATTGAAGGAAAATGGTCTGTTGTTTATTCCAAAAGGCCAAGCCACGAATCCACAGGCACAGACGTTCTCCGATCCAAACATGGCCATGGATATGATGAAGAAAAACCTTTCAATGATCATACCTCAGGTATTGAAATTAGAGTTTGACACTTCGCTGTCATTAGATTTTGGATTATATTCCTTGCTCGTTGTTCTATTTTTTGCCTATGATAAGACACCTTATTAACTTGTGTTGTTTCCTCTTGTGTTGTTCTACTCGCACATATGCATCAATCTTGTTCCTAATCAAACAATGCTTCTCCGGCCTTTACTTTTCAAGCTTGAGTTGCAATGAGAGAAGAAAGATAACATGCCAGTTGGCAATATTGATGCCCTTGCATTTCAAAAGGACATTCCTCTCATCTGTATGCTCTCTCAGCTCATATAAGGTACTTTCATCTTGTATAAGATCCTACAAATGCTGTCAACAATGCATACAAGATAATTTTCCTTCTGATTTTCTGATTCCATTTAATATTATTCTATTTCCGCATTCCAGTTTGTTTCAAAGCTGCGTTTAAATTGTGTAATGGAGGACAACCATTATGATATATAAGATATTTATATATCTATAAGATATTGATATATCTAAATTGCATGTGTTAGTAAATAATATATTGAAAATCTTATTACGATATAATATTTAGCATATTTGACTAATCTCATTATAATATCTAGATGTCGCAGCCCTCTCTGGCCAAAATCGCAACTCAGATTGCTTATCAAAAGCTCCAAACGCACATGTTGATGATGAAACAAACTTAGATTAGATCTATATAGACTAGTAGGTGTTGCACTTTCACATATACTTATGCATTTATTTTAAGTTTCATTCTTATTGGAATGTTTACTTTTGCACTGAAACTCTGGGTTTCAAGACTTATTCACCAGCATCTTAGTCCACAGGCATCAAGGAGGAGTCTACTTTGCTTCAGCTGCATCTGGAGCAAACTTTGTAGTAGTTTTTTTTCTTTCTTTGTAGTAGTTTTCAGTTTCTTTTTACAAGCATCATTTTGTGTTAAAAGGACATAGTGCAATCAATATAGGTATAGAATGTTTTGAGCAAATATTACTCACTTTTTATTATAGTAGTTGGATAGTTATATGATGATATTTGAGATTTTGCGTTAAAAGGACATAGTGTAGTCAGTATAAGTCCATCTAGATAATATGATTTTGTAACTATGATTTAGGAGCATTGAAACTTCAAGATCCCTTTGAGTTCCCAAGTTTGTTCATCTTATTTTTCTATATGAACATGTGAATCGATCTTGGTTTTCTTATTTTTCAATTATTTGTTGATTGCATATTTCGAGATGTTGGTTAAAATACCAAACTGACTAAGATGAGTTGCATTCAGTACTCTCCAACACAAGTTACTTTGACTTGTGCTAAAAAAATATGTGATGGCCTTCTGGTTTTTTTTACTCTTGAAGTCAGAAGACATAATTACACTGACCTAAAAAAAAAATAATTAATTTTTTTTTAATTTTTGTTTATATTTCCGACGGATTTCCGACGGATTTGCGACGAAAAAGTGTCAGAGTTTGCGGCGACTTTGCCACGGATATTTGCGACGGATTTCCGACGACTTTGCGACGGAGACATTTGCGACGAAAAAGTCCGTCGGAAATGATTTACGAGGAGCGATTTTGCGACGACTTTTTGTCCTTCGGAAAGTTCGTCAGAAACGTCAATTTTCGACGAAAATTGTTGTATTTGCGACTTAAATTGTCGTCGGAAATTGTCGATTTTCTTGTAGTGTTTGGGCTCATGACTTCCCTCCCCTAGTATGCTATAACTCAGGATCGTCATCCCCATGGTATTTTATTATTAACTCGGACGCTAAGTCCATTACTTGACACAAGGTCATGTTCTCACTTGACACAAAACTACTCGGTTCATTTTCTAAACCATAATATTAAAGTACTCGTTTTGTATCCTAAAAATTAACGATACAGGACTTAAAATCATTCAATTATCAATGGGGAAGGTTAGTGATGGGTTGGATTTGATAGGAAAGATGCACTTGGATAGGCAAAATTGGAATATTTTAGTTTTAGAAAATAATCTGGGAATAGATTCACAATTATGGGAATCGATTCACAGAATAGGAACAGAATTCACAACCTGTTAACAGATTCACAGTCCTGGGAATCAATTCACAGAATGGGAACAGAATCACCATCTGTGAATAGATTCACAATTTTGGGAATGGATTCACAACAGTGCAGTTTACAGAAAACTCGGTTTTTCTTCGATAAATTTCCATTCTGATTGTATGAATGTCTCAAACATCTAACTTCTAACCCAACTTCAGTTCATAACAACATTATTAACCACTCAACCAAGCAAGAATCATGTTATAAAACAATCAATCAAACCACATTAAAATAAATTCACATGCATCTCAATCAAATTCAATTTCCAGCACATGCCATGTACTCAAAACCATGATTCCCCAAACTTTAACAACTCAAATTGCTCATGCATTTACTGAATATCAGAATTGATGACCAAAACAACAAACCACATGCAAATATCGTGAAGAACTCACCTCGAACGGACGAAATAACAACTAGCAAGAAAGAGATGAAACTCGAAACACAATCCAAGCTCCCAAATACCCCCAAATTCGACCCTCAGCTCCAACCTTATTGTTTGGCTACTACAAATAACAATGTAGTCCTAGATAAACTTCAGTGGTCTTGAATCTCTCACATGCAAGATGAAAAACAGCTCCTAAGGCTTCTTTCCCCAACATGCAACTAAGAACTCAACCTCAATCTACTCCAACTTGGTGATTTTCGAAAATGGTGGATGGAAGGGAGTACAAACATGATTCAACTATATTATTGCATGTTCTACCCTCAACTTTAATGAAGATTTTGGAAGGAATTTGTGAGATGAGTGAGATGTGGTTGAAGGTTTCTTCTTATCTTCCTTTCTCCTTCTCTCTCTAGCTCTCTCTTCTCTTTTCTCTCTATCTCCCTTTTTCTTTTAACTTCTTTCTTTTATATAAAAACTGATTTTAGTGTGTAGGTGTGAGTGTTTTTTTTTATAAGTCAAAAAATGCATTTATTGGGGGTACAAGGGGTACCACTTCCCTTACAACTTGTTACAGTTTAAGCATTGTCTCCAAAATCTAGGCTAGTTAGAGATCCCTTACACCAATGTTCAAACTTAATTTGTGAGTTAGTATCTATTCCGGAGTGGGCTCGAAGCCCAATTTCACCCAACAGGCCCAGCGCGGCCCAATACATGGCTTGCTCCGCAAGACGCGGCCAGCTCCGAGATAAGCACGATGGCCAGAACGCCTGCGCAGTCAACAGTATATATACCACACTAGCATGTGGCTTTAGGTACGTTTTACTCACCTTGTGACCCTGCCCGTTGAAGCACCTCTGACTTGAGCGTTGGAGTGCCTTTGCAGGTACCACCCGCGTGCGGCCCAGAACTCGGTCCTTCATCCCAACGACCGAGCAACATCATCAGACAGCAGCAACTCATCGTATTGATCAGGTACGATCAATTGGCGACCACAGTGGGAGGCCCGAGTGCTATTCCACATCAAACCATGCCGCCACGTCAGAAACGCGCTTCTTCCAGGCTCAACCCCTCTGGATAGGACCGACCTCAACAGACCCCAGAGGGCTTGCCTGTATCAGTTCATGAATCACAAGGCGAGCCTCGCCAAGAACCCTCAGTGAAGGGTGGCCGCGGGCCAGTCATTCAACCGGTCCAGCAACTACCGGCCGAGCTGGCCGAAGCTGGAATCGCAGAAACATTGCCAGAGCATGTGACCCAATCACTCATGCAAATTCTGGAGAGAAAGAATCAAGTGATTGCTGATCGAGATGAGCTGATCGATCGCTATGAGAGAGGGTCGATCAAGGTCAACCATCTCGGCCACATCGTTCACCGCCACCAAGAGAAGTTCTTCCTCGTCGAAGCGTATCCCAACGCAATCCTTCAAGAAGGGCGATCGTCCACAGGTCTCCCCCTCATCGAGGAAGACGCCACCGTCGTTCCCCCGTGGAAGATTACGACTATGCTGACTCGAGCTACCGACCAGAGTCAGGCAGGTCGCCAACAAGATACTCGTCCAACGAGTCCTCAGGATCCCGCCGATCAAGAAGCAGGTCGTGGGACTCGTATGAGGAGTTTAATGACTACCGCAACGGGGAGATTAGAGAAGTCTCCCGTGCCATCAGCCGACCAAGAAGAAACTATTCAGAGCGGCCTAGACGACGGTCGTCGTCGCATGCTCCACAATACCATGGACCCTATGGACCCCCTCCAATTGCCGACGGATTCCTTGGTCAGCCGGTCGGCCTTTACGGTCTTCCCATCGACCAAACTTATGCCGCCATGCAGCCCTATGGGCAGAATTACATCCCGACCGGACAAGGGCCCTTCACCAGCGAAATCAGACGTTATCGCATTCCAAGGGATCTGAGGAAGCCCCCGAACCTGAACAAGTTTAACGGCCGCGGGGATCCCGATAAACACCTCATGTACTTCAACAACTACTGTAGCTATAGAGAGCTAGGTCGGACGATGAAGTGCAGACTTTTTCCTCAGTCGCTCGAAGGTCGGGCGTTAGAATGGTGGGAATCCCTACGTCCCAACACCATCTCTTCTTGGGAAGGTCTTGTGGCAATGTTCTTGGCCAATTATACAGCCAACCGTTGTCAGTATCGTTATGAAGAGCACTTGGAATCGGTCGTCCAAGGAGAGAACGAACCATTGAGGGAGTTCATCGATCGGTTCATGTCAGAGGCTGACACAGTCCGCAACCTATCAGACACGGACAAACTGAAGTATCTCAAACGTGGTATAAGAAAGAACCACAGATTTGCTGAAGAATTCTCATTGAACCACTACTACGACCTCGGCCTGTTCCTTAGAAGGGCCAACGACCATATGGGCTATGAAGAGCAATTGGCCTCTAACAAGGGCGCCCGCGCGCGTCCCAAAGAAGAGAACAGTAGGCCGGCCAAGGGGCAAGAAAACTATCGTGACAGTAAGCCCGAGTACCGGCCTAAGAAGTACGAGCATCATACAAAGTTGAACACTCCGATCGCGCAGATCTTCACGGAGTGCCAAAACAACGAGTTCACTGGTGTTAGGCGACCTGATCCTCTAGTGTTGAAGAAAGGAGGTCGGCCTACCAAGAAATACTGTAGATACCACGAGAGTAAGGGGCATGATACCAATGACTGTATGGCCCTAAAAGATGACATAGAAGATCTCATTCAGAAAGGCAAGTTGAGGCAATATGTCAGAGATGAAGGTAACGATCGCCCTGAAGAAAGAGCCGTTGGCCAACCCGCCAATGACAGAGGAAAAGCGATCGTCAACTCGACGGTCGAGCGACCGCGTGATAATTCTGAGGAAGATCGCGACCCCAGACAGTCGAAGGGCCACAATGTAGCCATGGTCATCCATGGAGGTAACCCGTTGGATATCAGAGAGTCCAACAAGGCAATGAAGAGGAAGTGGAATGAACTTATGATGGTCGGCTCAACTTCAACCCCACGGCCGGCCTCGAATAGGCCGCCCATTTCTTTTGGGGACGAAGACTTGCTCGATGGCAAAATCAATAATTACGTCCCTTTGGTAGTATCGGCCGTAATGGCCAACACTGAGGTTAGAAGAATACTGGTCGACCAAGGGAGCTCGGCCGGCATCATGTTTGAGGAACTGATTGACAAGTTAAACGTGGACAGGAGAGAAATTATTCCGCAAACCGTACCAACTCCATTGACCGGGTTCAATGGGGCGACCACCTACCCCCTGGGGACGATAGAATTGCTTGTTACTTTTGGAGATGATACGAACGGCAGCACGTTGTACAGGACGGTCAGGACGACGTTCTTAGTTCTGCCAATCAAATCGTGTTACCACTGCATCATCGGCCGGCCAACACTGGGAAAATTGGAGGCCGTAGCCTCAACTGTGCATTTAAAGATGAAGTTCTACAATAAAAGCGACCAAGTTGTGACAGTAATAGCCGACATGGAAGCGGCCATGAGGAGCCATTTCCTCTATAAGGAGATTTGTGATATGGAGGTGGTAAGTGCTAAACCGCAGGATCTCGAAGAGGGGCATCAGGTCAATGTGGCCGACCTTGATGCTCGTTACGACCCAGATAGCGACCCTGAGGACGGCGACGACGATTTAGCCCGCGAGCTAAAGAATAAACTGAAGAGGCCCGAGCCCCACGGGGAATTGGCCGATGTTCAGTTATCGGACGACCCAACTAAGACAGTTAAGTTGGGGAGCGACCTACCAGAACAGGTCAAGCAAGATCTCATCACCTGCCTCAGGGATTACGCAGACCTTTTTGCATGGCGGGCATCAGACATGCCCGGGATCCCAATAGAAATTGCTTGCCACCAACTTTCCGTTGATGAGACAGCCAGACCGGTCGCACAAAAGAGACGCACTCCGAGCGAAGAGAAAGCATTGGCGGCCGCACAGGCAGTTGACGACCTCGTCAAAGCCAATTTCATTGAAGAGATTAAGTATACGACTTGGCTTTCCAACGTCGTGTTAGTGAAGAAGAAAAATGGTAAGTGGCGCATGTGCATCGACTATACCGACCTGAATAAGGCATGCCCAAAGGACGCCTTTCCCTTGCCAAACATTGACAAACTGGTCGACGGGGCTGCGGGCTACAAACTCCTGTCTTTTTTTTATGCTTATTCAGGTTACAACCAAATCACCATGTACCCACCCGATCGGCATAAGACCGCGTTCATGACCGATCGTGGAAATTTTCAGTACAAGGTAATGCCCTTTGGTCTGAAGAACGCCGGCGCGACCTATCAAAGAATGATGAACAAGGTCTTCAGGCGGCAGATCGGTCGGATATCAGAGGTCTACTTGGATGATATGATCATTAAAAGCAAGACCGACCAAGACCACATTGACGACCTAAGGGAAATTTTTGAGGAAGCAAGGAAGAATTCCTTGAGGTTGAATCCAGAGAAGTGCACCTTCGGAGTAAGGGCGGGCAAGTTCCTGGGCTTCCACTTAAAAGAGCGAGGGATCGAAGCAAACCCTGATAAGTGTAGGGCGGTCGCCGACATGAGGCCGCCCACTACGAAAAAAGAAATTCAGCAATTGAACGGCATGGTCGCTGCCCTGTCACGATTTATACCCAAATCAGCGTGCAAATCGCTTCCACTGTTCAAGCTCTTGAAGAAGGAGGTCGAGTTTGAATGGACCGACCAATGCCAGCGAGCATTGGACGAGCTGAAGGCGGCACTCACCAACCCGCCCATCATGACCAAGCCGCAACTAGGGGAGACGCTTTACTTATACTTGGCCATAACGGACGAAGCCATGAGCGCTGTTCTCGTAAGAGAATGCGACCTAAAGCAAAACCCGGTCTATTTCATCAGTAAGGTATTTCAAGGCCCAGAGATCAGATACCAGAAGATCGAGAAGCTAGCCTTAGCGTTACTTGTGGCCACTCGTAGATTGCGCCCTTATTTCGTGGCCCATCAGGTCGTGGTGAGGACCGACCAGCCTATTAGGCAAATCCTTCACCGACTTGACCTAGCAGGGCGTATGATCAAGTGGGCTGTGGAACTCAGTGAGTTTGGGATCAAGTTCGAGGCTAGATCGGCCGCTAAGGCCCAAGTGTTGGCCGACTTCATCGCTGAGATGACTCCAATACCAGACGGTCAGGCCATCACGACCTGGACTTTGCACGTAGATGGATCCTCCAACAGCAAAGGAAGTGGGGCCGGTCTGATACTTGAGAACTCAGAAGGACTTACTGTTGAAGTGTCATTGACTTTCGCGTTTCACACTTCAAACAACCAGGCCGAGTATGAAGCGTGCATTGCCGGGCTGCAGCTAGCCAAAGAGTTCAACGTCGACCGTGTTGAACTTCACTCTGACTCTCTACTGGTAGTCTCCCAAATTCAAGACCTATACGACGCAAAGGACGACGTCTTGAAGAATTATTTGGCCAAGGTAAGGGATCTTCTCAAGCAATTCGACCGAGCAGAAGTTAAGCACGTCCCCAGGACAGAGAACGTTCGGGCTGACATCGTATCGAAGTTAGCCAGTACAAAGACTCCTGGGAACCACAGAAGTCTAATCCAAGAAACGTTAACGCGGCCGAGCGTATCGACCAAGCCTGCCCAACCGTTAGCCATTCTAGCGGTCGACTTGGAGAAAGACTGGATCACTCCTATCTTGCAATATATTCTCAATGGAGTAGAACCTTGCGACCAGAAGGCAGCAAAGCTCCTGAGGTTGCGGGCGACCAAGTACTCAGTGATCGAAGGAAGACTGTATAGAAGGGGCTTTTCATCCCCATTGCTGAGATGCCTTACGTCGGTCGAAGCCGACCATGTACTGAGGGATTTACATGAAGGCGATTGTGGTAGCCATCAAGGTGGTCGGTCGATTTCTAAGAAGGCGCTCAGGGACGGATACTATTGGCCGACCATGGATGAGGATGATAAGATACTTTTATTCAGAAGTGCAAGAAATGCCAACTTCATGCCGACGTACATATAGCGCCCTCATCAAAACTACACAGCCTAACCCCACCATGGCTGTTCGCTTGGTGGGGCATGGACCTGCTCGGCCCCTTTCCACCTGCACCAGGTCAGTTGAAATTCCTGATCGTTGCGATCGACTATTTCACTAAGTGGATAGAAGCAGAGCCACTTGCAACCATTACCTCAGCGAAGGTATCTAAGTTTTTTGGGAGAAACGTGCTCGCCCGCTTTGGAGTGCCCCAACAACTGGTGACTGATAATGGAACTCAGTTTGCAGACAGAAAGTTCAGAGAAATGCTGGCCGGCCTAGGTGTGAAACAGCGTTTCACCTCGGTCGAGCACCCACAAACCAATGGCCAGGCAGAAGCGGCCAACAGGGTAGTAGTACGCGGACTGAAAAGAAGGTTGGATGAAGCCAAGGGCAATTGGGCAGAAGAACTACAGTCGGTCCTTTGGGCCTACAGAACGACCCCCCACTCATCGACCGGGGAGTCACCATTTAGACTTGTCTACGGAACTGACGCTGTCATCCCGATTGAGATGGGAGAGCTAAGTTGGAGGACGACCAACCCACCAACCCCGGCCGCAAATGAGCGAGCAACAAGAGAAGAGCTCGACCTTGTTGATGAGCTGCGAACCAAGGCGTCACTTAGGGAGCAACTCATCAAGCAGAAGGTCGCTGCCAGGTATAACGCCCGCGTCCAGAAGAGGGAGTTCTCCATTGGACAGCTCGTCCTTAGGAGGGCCGACGTGGGGAATAAGAACGCTCGCCAGGGAAAGCTCGCCCCTAATTGGGAAGGACCATACCGTGTTATCAGCAAGACTGGAAAGGGAGCTTACGAGCTAGAAACCATGGAAGGGGCGACCATCCCCAGAACATGGAATGCTGACAAGTTGAGAAAGTATTATGTTTAAGTTGAAAACACTAATTGATCAATAAAGAACAGGCGGTCGCTCTTTTTCCCCACAGGGGTTTTTTACCGAGGACCGACCTTAAAATTTGACTTGTGTACTTTATTTCCTGCAAATTGTATGCACGGTCGCTCACCATGCGAGTAGCAGTCGAGCGACCAGTAGAGTGCCATCGAATGGCCCAAACGAGAGCCGCCGAGCGGCCTAAAAGAGTGCCATCGAATGGCCCAAACGAGAGCCGCCGAGCGGCCTATACGAAAGGCCATCGATTGGCCCAAGTGTGGATAAACAAGCGACCCACAAAGCGAGGTAAACAAATTACCCTTAGTAATGTGGCCAACGAACAATCTGCCACAACGAAGGACCATCGATTGGTCCGTAAAAAATTTGGTCGGGCGCGACCGAATATAGCAAAAAAGAATCGAATTCAATTGAAGAGCCATTAAACAGGCCAAAGTTCATCGAAAATAACGGGCGAACAAAGCGCTAAATTGTCATTAAGTACAAACGAGGACGCCTTGGTCGTATCCAGGGCGCCCATTAAAACACCGCTCGCAGGCGGGCCAAAAGTGCAAAATCCAAGATTACAGAATTCAAAAGATTGCAAGTTTAAGAGTCGCTAGGGGCCTGGTAGATGACCGCCTCTTCTTGAACGACCTTCCCCTTCAGCATTTTCTTAGGACGCACGATTTGCTGCTCGATCACACGATGTGTGCATTGCACGATCTCGCGATCGACCCCCAGATCAGGGTAGAGGAGCTTAATCTAACTGACCGCATTCTCAAATTGACCATCTGCAGCTCCCTTCGCCCGGTCAAGAACGTCTTTGTAACGACCTTGAAACTTGTTCTTTCCCTCCTCCATGGCATCCAGGTCATTTTTTAGTCCAGCGATCTGGTTCGACAGTTCTGTATTCTTTGAAGTGAGGCGTTCGACCTCTTTTTCAGCTGTTTTCTTGTCGACGATCGCCTTGTCCAGGGCAGACTCGGCCGCAGTTTGAGCAGCCACAGCGGCCGCAAGTTGGCGTTCTGCATCGTCGAGCTTCTTCTCGTTGTCAGCGATCACCTTGATTTTCGGTTCAAGTTCCTTCATCTTCTTGAGCAAATCATCTCACTCACCCCTCACTTCTGCGAGCAACGACAAGGCAGAGTTCAATTTAAAATTTTTATCAACTAGATCGTCTTCAAGCAATGAATATTTATTGGCAAGGCGCCTACCTTCCATGCGATCTGCTTCCTCATCTTGGTATTTTTTGAAAAGAATTCCAGCGGCCTTCATCGCATCGGCCATCACCTCGAATGGTTCTTCTTTGAAACGAGCGCAGTCCTGATCGCCCAATCCAAGCAGGTCGATTTTAGGCGACCGGTAGTGCCCATGGCTTTTGCCACTCTTGTGCTTCTTGTTCTGACCCCCACGATTAACCGACTGATCCCTCTTGGACCTTTCTTGATTTTGAAGTGGACTGCCAAAGTCAATGGCTTGATTTGGTGTGCCCGCTCGAGGAGTCTGACGATCGGGCTGAGATCCAGTTCCGGCAGCTTGGGGCGTACCCCCAGGTTGAGTTTCAGGAATTCCGCGGATGGGCGAAGTCTCACCATCCTCGGCCGCCCATTGGTCCAAGAGGTCGAAGTCGTTCATGTTCGCCATGTCAGTTGCAAAGACAAAAGTAGATGGTTAGAAACAGTTGAATAAAACGAAATGACAGAAAATAAACTAGGCGAGCGACCACCAACCAAGAGCGGCCTTGACTTTTTTCTTGCCACGAGCGTCCACAATTTTCTTGACCTTGATGCGACCCTCAGGGACTAGGGACGCAATCTTTTTCAGCCTATGGATCGTCCCCCTATCCAGGTCGTCAAGTTCTGTTTCCTTAAAGGCGTACTCGCCCGGTTTTTTCAAGAAATGGGTAAAACTCCACACCGTGGGAAACATGGGCGTTCCTTCCCGATCATCTTTTGACATTTGGGCGATCCCTCGAAGGGCCTCGGCCGAGTTTGGAATGACCCAAAAGAATTCTCTCTTCCACCCGGTCGTCAGTGATTCCAGATAAGGCTTGAAAAAATTGTATGTCGAGCGGTTTTTGAACGAAACTGCTTCCTTACGGGCGCCCTTGGAGCCTTTCTCATAAATGTAGCTCATTTCAAACAATGTGAAGAATAATCTTATGGAGACCGGTCGTTTCAGAACTACAAGAACATCTTCGTACGCCTGCAAGAACGCCCAAGCGTTCGGGTTCAGTTGAGAGGGGGCGACCTGAAGATAACGTAAGACCTGGCGTTGGAACTTGGTAAACGGTGGAATTATGCCCATGCGTTCGAAAACGATGCGGTACATCGTGAATTTTAGCACGTCTGTCCAGGCCGCGATGTCTTCCCCTTTGCCCATGCCTTCTGTTCTCCATCCTTCGTTTAGTCCGGTCGCAAGATACGCTATGTCCTGGCTCCCCCTTTGAATTTTGCTACGTTGACCTCTCAGGCTAAGTGAAACCCAAGACATGTCCTTTTCAGCTGCGACCTCAGGATATGCTCGCTGGTCGCCTTGTTGGCCTCTGTCGACCGTCGCAGTGCCTTCGGCTGCGGCCTGGTCAATACCTTCATCAGTGGCAACCCGTGCGTTGCTTTCTACGGCGTCATCGACTACGGCCTCAGTTAACGGCGCCCCATTTTTGTCCGGCCGAGTTCCGGATTCACCAGAGAAAGTCCAATTCAGGGTTGAAGACCCGGAGGAAGACTCATCGTCAGAAAAGGACGACCGGGCTTGTACAGAACTTTGCTCCACTGGTCGCGTCATACTATGTGCAAGAGAAACGGCCGGACTTCCAGAGATACGGCGGGTCTGCTTGGTCCGTGCCAGAATAAACCTGTGAAGGGGAATAACGGTCAAGGTCTTGCTCACGCGTGGAGAATGGGCGACGTGGTCGTCCCCAGACCTGACACCCCCTCCACCAGGTGGAACATAAAAACTGAAATAAAGAAAGGGCGGTCGTAGTTACCTGGAATTGGAGCGAGATGATTGCAAGCGAGCTTCGGTAGGAGCGACCGATCCAATTCCTCTGCAACGAGCGATCAACGAGAGCGGAGGAAATCAGAGAAACGTGCAAATGAGAAACTCCCTTGAACCCTATATATAATGGGCCAACCATCATCATGGGCCGGAAGCGAAGAGGCGCGACTCTTCGCGTACCATCTTTAAACGTCACCTCGAAAAAACCAAAAGTCACCTCACCAAAGTAACTGTCGCTTCAGCATTTATGACCATTGATTGTCAGGCATCAAACCCGAGACGGCACCTGGCCCCGTGTGACCAGGCCGCGTGGCAGCGACCATGTAGTCGACCAATTAGCGATCACCCGGTTAACAATCGACCA
This sequence comes from Astragalus membranaceus, assembly GCA_039519185.1. Lineage (NCBI taxonomy): Eukaryota > Viridiplantae > Streptophyta > Magnoliopsida > Fabales > Fabaceae > Astragalus > Astragalus membranaceus. The sequence continues at coordinate 55,817,619 of CM076847.1, read as the reverse complement.
GTTAACAATCGACCAGCTAACGTTCGACCAGTTATCGTTCCAGAACGGTCGTTTGTGACCACGCTGGGGGCAAGGAATCAAGTCTTAGCCCGCCCCCAGGCGACCTAGGCTTGGGGGGCAACTGTTCCGGAGTGGGCTCGAAGCCCAATTTCACCCAACAGGCCCAGCGCGGCCCAATACATGGCTTGCTCCGCAAGACGCGGCCAGCTCCGAGATAAGCGCGACGGCCAGAACGCCTGCGCAGTCAACAGTATATATACCACACTAGCATGTGGCTTCAGGTACGTTTTACTCACCTTGTGACCCTGCCCGTTGAAGCACCTCTGACTTGAGCGTTGGAGTGCCTTTGCAGGTACCACCCGCGTGCGGCCCAGAACTCGGTCCTTCATCCCAACGACCGAGCAACATCATCAGACAGCAGCAACTCATCGTATTGATCAGGTACGATCAGTATCTATTTCACAAATAAACCAACCCCTTGATATACCCTTAACCAATTGAATCACCTCCTCTATTTGTGGTGATTTTCCCCTAAATATAGCATTATTTCTACACCACCAAATGGACCATATAACAACAACCCATATCATATTTTTCATCTTCTTTCTCCTGTTGTGCTGGAAGTTTACTGCACTACTCAAAAAATGCAGCCTGTCTTGGAACGGCATCAAATTCACGCACTGTGCAACTGGAGATTTGCTGCCAACACTGTGCAGAAAATCTGCACTGAAAGAATAAATGATCCGAGTCCTCTTCTTCGATAAAACATAACGCACACATCGAGTCTTCTCCTTGATCCAACGCACCGCTTTAGAAGTTCAGCTCTTGTCCGTAGTCCTTTTCTTAGCATTCTTCACGCATGCACCAAGTATTTTGATGGCGCGGCTGTACACCAAACGCGCCTGAGAACTCTCAGCTTCTCTCCATCGCGAATAGGCTCGCTGGCAGTAGTGGACAGCAGCTCATATGCAACTTTGATGCTGTATTTCACCGAGTTGTCATGCGTCCAAAGCCATTTATCTTCCTTATATTTGTCCGGAGATACCTGCATCAAAACATCATTAAGAATCCTCTCCTCTTCGGTCTCTACTGAGGTCAACATTCTGCTCTAATTAAGCTGCCAATTCCAGCGCTCTCCTGCCCAGAAACCTGCATCTGCAACAGCTATATTTTGGTCTCCTGCAGCTTCGAAAACGTTAGGAAACAACTTCGAAAAACTCCACAGCCCACACCACTTGTCATGCCAAAATTTCAGTTGCTTGCCGTCTCCTAGTTTCAATTTAACCGAGTCCAAGAACCAGCCGCTAACCACAGAGTTTTCAGAGTCAATTCTATTGATATCTTTCCACCAAACCGAATATTGTTTGTTGTTTAAGATCCCTTCTCTACCGTACAATCTTTCCAACAACTTACCCCACTCACTCTCTTTCTCGGTTAGCATTCTCCACCTCCACTTCCCTATTAAAGATAAATTAAATAGCTCCATATTTTTTATTCCCAAACCTCTATCCGTCTTTCTCAAGCAAATCTTATTCCAACTCACCCACGCCATCTTTCTCTCCTCTCCTCTTCCACCCCACAAGAAATAACGTTGAATTTGAACCATTTCTTTAATCATTTTCTTGAGAGCTTTGAAGAAAGAAAAGAAGTACAATGGAAGACTAGACAAAACCGAATTTATTAACGTAATTCTTCCACCCATCGAGAGTTGTCTACTCCTCCAAGTTGACAATCTATCTCTTACCTTTTTTACAACCGGCCTCCAAGTAGCACTTAGTCTTGGGTTTGCACCAATTAGAATCCCTAAGAATTTGAATGGAATGTCACCCAATTTGCAATATAAAAATTGTTTTGCCGTCTCCACCTCCTCCTTGTCCATATTCATCCCCACCAAACAACTTTTGTAGGTGTGAGTGTGTTTTGTGTGAGTGTGGACTGTGTTTTAATGAGCTGAGGGTACAATAGCTGGTGGAAAGACTGTTTTGCCCCTATGTTATGCACACTCCTCTAGCAATCAAGCACACAATTAATTCACTTAGTTATATATAAAATAACTTAATTCACCAACCATAAACTCACTTGGACAAATAATTAAATGAATTCACCTACCAATCTCAAGAATCTAAGATTAGCCACTTTGGGGATGTTACAATTGGTCTTTGTACGACTAATTCTAACCAAAACTTATTACAGTTATCAAGTTTTATTTAACATTAAATGCCCTATTTTTGCATCATATATGTGATAAAAATAGAAAAATATCATAAGATTCTTTCCGAAAACAGAATTTCTTTCACTTAATAAATATTCCATAATTTTTTTTGAAAACTACTAGCACTTTTGGGTTAAAATTCATGTAGGTCCCACCACTTCAACACCATTTCAACATAAAATAATTTCTTAAAATTATAATTCCCAATAATTAAATAGTATATCACTAGTATTTTTCTACATTTAAAATTAAAAGGAAGGTTAAAGTATTTCGAACATTCATCCTTCTTATAAAATATTCTAAATAGGAAGTTATATTTTTTTGTTCTAAATATTTTTTTTTGGTAAACCAATGTATCCTCCACGGCGACTGTGGAGACCAATATATCCATTTAAGGGGTTGACATCTCTCAACAAATGTTTTTCCATACGCACCGGCCAGGGATCGAATCTTGTTCTAAATATTTTACTCATCGAAATTACTTTTTGGTCTCTATAACATTAAATAACACATTATTCTTGTTATCCGAGAGACTGTGTAAAAAGTGCATCGCAAATTTGACGCACCTAGGAATTCAAAAAAGCTGAATAATTAGTGAGAATTATCATTAAATAATTTTAAACCCCCGCCCCCTCCCCCGCGTCCAATTGTAGCTTATTCCACTAGGTCAACGGTGTTTATCGCTAACATTAATTTGCATATGAAAAAACAAACATGATAAAATAATTAGAGAAAATCATATTCAAATAATTTATTGTGATAACTACAAAGAGACACAACCAATATCAAATATAAAGTACGATATTTTTTGGGGCCATACATGTTCTAACCCGGGAACTGACATCTCCGTATCACTTAATTTACCAATATAATTATAAGTAGGAAACATATAAATCAAGGTTGATTTGCAAGAAAATGGCTCAAAAGTAGCTATGCACCAGAGACCTTTATCACCTTGGCGAGACAATCGTCCACCGGCTTAACACCTGGCAAATTAGTAACAGGACCATCTGGATTTATCTGCTCGAACCTATAAAATTAATAAAAATAATAAAAAGTTACAATTACAAACCATTCCTGTAAACTCTTCCAAAATAAGAATAAATTAGAATATTCCTGTTAGTTAATATATTGAAGTCTATCCTCCATCTCTTTAAAGGGACTAGCTGGTAAAATAAAAGTAAAATGAATAATCAATTTAAACGCATTATCAGTAGAAGTGGAAACTACGAGAAAATTTAGAGATAGGGAAGACAAATTTTGTCTATAATTCCGATGTTAAGGATTAATTTATTTTATCTGTCTCTAATTTCTGCCACAAGTGATGATTGATTTGATTTTTAAAAAAATGATAAAAATACTAACTTGTAATTGAGGAGAAAATAGTGTAGAAATATTGTCATTTCAAATTTGGCTAGATCATTTCCCGGACATAGCCAACTTCCTAATCCAAAAGGAAGAAAGGTTCCCGCTTTGGCATTATAATCCTGTAAATACAAACCATTCTTGTAAGAAAAACAAGCTTATAGATAGTCCAAATTTAAGTCGCGTATTGAGGATAACTTTTTCATTAGCACAATAACTACAACACAATCAGTTAAATTTTTATACTATTTTTGGTCCACAGTATAAAAACAAACCTCTACATCACACAGACTAATGAATGATATTGACATAAATTATTCTCATTTAATAAGGTTAAATGTTTAACTTCTATCCAAAATTACATTTTTCATTAAATGATAATTTATACTCTTAATTGATGACATAACCTTTAATTTCACTAGTTAAATAGGGGTAAAGTTGAGATTGATCATTTAATATATCTTAAATTTAAAACTTGCTTATTATATTTTGGACCAACAAAAAAAGCACATTTTTTTCTTATACTATTGGGAGCAGGTAGTATAATATTTAAAACAAATTAAGTAAATAAGGTTTTAAGTTTTTTTTTGACACATTGAAGATCTTAATTTAATTTTCATTATTTGTTCCTCAGGTTGTTTAGTTTGGCAAAAATGGTTCTTCAATTTTTTTAGGTAAACTTAGTTACCCTAAAAGCTAAATATTGGACATTTAGTCCCCCAATATCACGAGTTTTTGCACCTTTGGTTTTCCAATTTTTCAAAATTCAAGATTTTTAGGAAGAAATCACCCACCCCCCCACGTTTTTGGGGACAAAACGTACAACTTAAAAAATCAAAAATCAAATTAGTAGTATTTGAATTTTAACATGACTAAATTCGCTACAAAAAAATTGAACGACTATTTTTGCCGAAGTGCAAAACAACAAAATCTGCAATTTATCCAAGATTCTATTGCTTATTTTAAGAATTCTCATATATCTTTCCAACTTACATCCCATCTCGATGGATTGAACTCTTCTGGATTGGCGTAATATTTAGGATCCATATGGATAGCTCTTAACCAAATTAGCACTTTCCATCCTTTCGGTATGAGATAACCTGAAAGTATTGAGCACAAGACAAACTAAGTTCGTTGTTCACTTTTAATGGCCGAAATAGCTAGAAATAGAATAGGTATATATTAGCAATAAGAAACCATTGATGTTCAAATCAGATGTTGCTTCTCGAAAACCTGCAAAGGCAATATTGGTACGACGTAACATTTCATTGATAACCTGCAAGCATCACAAAATACAATGTTTTCTCACTTCCTTAATGTTATCTTTTCAATGTAAACAATGTAAATATACATGAAGAATATAGGTCTTCCTAATATTCTTACCTTAGAAAGATAATTCATTTGTTTAATTTCTTTAATACTCAATCGGTTTTGCGATGAAGGTCTTGCTTTCATGATTTCTTCCTGCTCTTCCTACATGATAAAAACATTGTAAAATTTACAAGATGTTTTTTTTTCTTGAAAAAAAATGTGTAGAGAACTATTTTGAAATAAAAATGCAAACAAAAAATAATATTGCGCACTATTACTAATTTCTATATCAGACAAAAATAATATCATAAAGGGAGTTGGTGCAAGGTAAATGAAGTCATGCTTTCATCTGGCACTACGTTCAATATGAGATGAGATATTTAACAGGTAGGGGTGGGAATAGGCCAGACCGCCTAATAGGGGCCTACGGTCCAGCCTACGTCAGGCCCAGACCAGACCAAACTTTTTTTAATTAAATAGATTTTTCAAAGGAATCTCCAAAGGAAGCTTTTGTGGGGTGGAGGGGAATATATTAAAAGAATTTTTTGGGTTATGGAGTTCAATATGCCTTCCTAAAAAGAAAGGAGGGATGTGGGTAAAAAACTTGTAGCTGTTTAACTTGTCTCTTTTACGAAAATGGAGGTGGTGTTCCAATGCAATTTACTGCGATTAATTGGAGTTTAGATATGGAAGACTAGGCAGAGAAACATTACATGTTGTCAGTATTATTTTAGTGCCTTTATGTAACATCCCAAAGTTGCTAAGTTAAATTCTTGTGATTAGTCAATAACTTTATAAAAATTGTTGCCAATTATCAAGTTGTTTGATGATGGTTTGAACTAATATTTACTTGTTTGAATATTGTTTGGGCACTTAATTAATTGAGATAAGTGAATGAATTGAGTCCTAGTGGGAATAGAAGTGGGTATTGTATTAGTAATAGTGGGGGTGTTAGAAACACAAGGGTATAGTAGGCAATTCCTAGCCACATAAAACATCCAGCTGGAAAACAACACCACACTTTAACACTCACTTTCACTCAAACTCACAAAAACACACACACAGAGCAAGAAAGAGAGAAAGAGAGGGCTCGAGAAAAGGAAAGAAAAGAGAGAGTTGAGAGAAAACCCCAAACCCTCAACTCATCACACCATAACCAGAATTTTTTTTTCTTCTCTTCTCTTCTTCCCAACTAGTTGCTAACAATGGTATAATTATTATTTATATTTTGTCTTTATAAATAATCATTTTACTTTTGAGTCCCAACACGAAAATATTACAATTGTCGGCGGAAATATTTCTTCATGTTTGTCTTTATTTTTTATGAATGACTATCTTTCTTTCAAGAGTCTGGATGAGAAAAAATGACATGTTCCAGGCAGATCTATTTTTTATTTATGCGTTTACAAATGTCTTTACTTTTTATAAATGAATATTTTATTTTAAGTCAATAAAGGGTCATCCCAAACAATTTTGAGGCTCCGTTCAAATCTTAAAAATTGGGCCCCTAATTATACTTTTATCAAATACTATACTTTTTCATGAATCATATACTAGTTTTTTCATGAATCGTATTTAAAGTTTTTTCTGAACGCTAAAGTAGAACAAAACATACTGCTTAACGGCGCACTTTACGTATTTTGTCACGAAATTATTTTCTTTTCACAAAATCAATTATTAAGGATTGAGTTTTGCGTTTTGAATACTAATTTTTTCTGAACTCTAAAGTACTTCAAAACACATTGCTCAACATTACACTTTACATATTTTCAAGAAATTAATTTTTTTTTTCACCAAACCAGTTATTGAGGAAGGAACTTTGCATATTTGAACACTTAAATTTTCTTTTGAACTCTAAAGTACCTCAAAACACACTGTTTAGCATCACACTTTACATATTTTGACACAAAATTAAGTTATTTTTTCACCAAGCCGATTATTAAGAAACAAATTTCACGTATTTAAAGATCTATTTTTTTTTCAGTCTAATGTATTCTTTTGAGTGCCGTAAAAATTTAGATTAGGCCGAGGCCATGTGCGATATAGCACGACCACCGCACACCTCAATAACTCGCTGTGAATCATTGTGGGGATATATACTACTCACTGCCCTTCAATAAAATATATAAATTAACGAATTCTACGGTTGCTTTGGGTAATAAATTTAATTTACCTTGGCTTTTTTCAAAAGATGTGGATGCTGAGTAAGATATGTAATTGACCACATCATCCCAGTTGCTGTGGATTCATGACCAGCCAATAGAATGTTTATGAAGAAGTTAATAATGTCAACATCCTCCACTCCTTTACCATTCTCATAATCAAGTTCCAAGAGAATATCTAGAAGATATTTCTTTTCGCTGGTTTGGCCATTTTTTATCATCAATCTCCTTTCACCAATTAAATATTGAATTATTTTTACAAGCTCCTTACGCGCCTAAAAAAACCATAGCAAGAAGTAGAAAACTTGAATACCATATCCATCCAAGAAGACGAAAAAGAAAAACTACATAAAAAATATAATACAAAGAAAAATTATAAATAACAAAATAAGACAAAATGATGGTCACTAAGTACCCTACCTAATAAAACTCTAGTAAAAAAATAATACCAGAGTTATTATTCTCTCGGTTCCTAAATTTTGGTACTTTTGAATAACACACAAATTAAGGTATAATTAATTTGTGTTAGCTAAATACTAAAATAACCTCTATGTAGTTGTGTTGGGATAAATGAAATAAAAAAAGAGATAATAGTTGTTTTGGGTATCTAAAATACTCAATAAATATAAAAAATTTATTTGAAAATTTTTGGTGAATTATACGGTGTGTGTTTAAAAATACTATTGTTATGAAGTAAACATAAAAAACCAAAAATACGAAAGATTAGGAACTGAGGGAGTACTTAAAAAAAATAGATAGCAATACTACCCTTAAAAACAAATGCGTAGGAACAAACCTTGACTGCTTTGTTGAAAGCAAAGCCACCGCCTTTATGGGGAGAGAAAACATGCCCACAAACACAATGTCAAATAGATGTATAAACTTTGTAATAATTCCTTTATCGCAAGAGCCCACAAAAATATGAAAGATGACTTCAAAAGAGATCTTCTTCATCTCTTCCATGAATTTAACAGGGTGTTTCCTACTGGACACCTCTTCTAATAAATTGATCACAATTTCTTCAATGCTTTCTAGGTACATCGATAATGCATTTTGACCAGCAATAGGAGCAGTAACTAAGCGTTTAAAACGCCTATGATCTGCACCACCCATGTGCCTATTTTGTGCCAGTTTTGTGGCGGCTGCTGGATAACCAAGCTTAAAGTTCGTATCATCTGCCAACACTTTCTTACACATATCAGGCGAACACACTATGATGCTAGGACTACCATACAAGTGAGTCTTGTAAATACTAGTTCGTCCATATCTGAAACATATTCAAGGATATTTTTGATACATTTAGGAACTATACATAATAATCACATTTATTAACTAAAAATGAGAAATGGTAGAGATAAAAATGAAGACAGACCTTAGATCAAAGGTGTTGATGAACGTGTCAGGGTTCCCTGATGAGAAATGTTTGTAGAAGGACAAAAGATTGCCAACAAGAGGCCATCCCATGTCACCAGGAGGTAGGGGATGTTCTTTGTTTCTAAACTTTAGATCATAATACCAACCATTCAAATTCCTCACAACTTTTTTTGCAAAGATATAGCATGCCAACAAAGTGGCTGCAGAAACCCAAAACCAGTGTAGTTCCATTATTTGGTGAATCTTCCTTATGTTCTTCGTTCAAGAGTAATGCTTCTCTGATCGATGTATAGTCGCAGTACCTCCTTCGATTTATAGATAGATCTATAGCCCTTTATTTCTTTGTCATCGTCACTTTTTTTAGATGAAATTTGTTGCTTTTTATTTGTTAGTTTAATAGTTCTAACTTATAATAATTACTACATATTTTTGTAGCAAAAACATTTACATGTTTTTCAATTATACCTATAACTATTTATTATTGAATGAGAAAAGTGTGATACGTGATAAACAATTAACAGTATAGTACGAAAAAGACTTATACTTTTATCAAATGAAAAATAAAAATTTATTTCTATGGTTTGTGTAAAATAACATTAAAAGTCAGATAAATAATAATGGAGGAAATATTTTATATGGCTCTGAATTGAATATTATTATAACTCAGTACGTGGCAGCATAATGGCCTTTTATCATTTGATATGATTTCTATTTATTAATATTTTTTTCTCTCTCTTTGTTTGCGAGTTAAGAGATACCGAATAAAGTATATTTTCTCACGAACAATTATGTGATTTTTAATTTTCTAATACAGCATGGTATTTGTTCCATATCAAGATCAATGCAAGAAGAAAAAATAACTCTAAAAGTAAGTGTTATTTTTTTAATGTGATGCTAATTTTTTTTTCCATTTTAAACTCAAATTAATCATTTGTGCATCACTCTTAAGTCATTATAATCCATTATAATTGTTATGACAATCGTTAATACTTACTCCCTCCGTCCCATTTTGTTTACATTTTAAGGTTTCAACACAACCTTTAAAAAAGGATTAGTAATGTAAATTTTAGAGAAAGTGTGCATAATTTACCATTTAACATTTTATCTCACTTCTTAAATAAATGCAAGTCATTTATTACTTGTATAAAACTCCCATAATAAAGAAGGGTATTAGTCCAATAAATATTTAATGCAATATTGAGAGTTTAAAACAACAATTAATTTGAGACAAATTAAATTTATTAAAACAACAATCAATAGGACAGAGACACTAATACTTGATAGTTAATAAAGACAATTATGTAAGTTTGTCACCGTCTTTTATTCATTAACTAGCTAGCTACCCGTGCGAATGGTAACTTTGTATTCATCCATTTTTTTTTGGAAAATACACTTTATTTATAAAATAAAATTCTAAATTGCAGCAAATATAATTAGTTATTTAAGTGCTCTAAAAAGGCAGAGAGGGTGAGCGTATACAAATACTGAAAATAATTATATCAATAATAATAAAATTATATCCATAACATATAATATTTCTCAATTTTGACTTCACAAAATATTTATTTAGGAAAAGTAAAGATATTTATTAAAACAAAATAAATTAATAATTGAAAAAATAATGATTAATTTTTTCTCGTCGAAACTCCAAAGTAAAATAATCATTAATAAAAACTAAAGACATTCTTGAAGAGAAAATATAAAAAAATAATTATATCAAATTAGTAATATTTCTTAGTTTGGAATCAAAAGTAAAATAATCATTTATAAGTATAAATATTTTTATAAAGATAAAATAATAAATTTTTTATACTAACAACATATAATGGTTTCACGTAGGAGGTCTTTATTTCGGTAGAAGTGACTTGTATTTAAGGGTGAAATTGTCACGTGTATTGCTTAATTGCATTCTGACTTGTACCACGGGTTAGAGTATCACTTGTATTCTCTTTAATACAATTTTTGCTTATCTAAAAAAAACACTACCACTGCTCACACTCGATTTTAAATTCGGGAGTCAACGTTTCCAAGTCGCTGAAATTATCAAAACAACCAATAGTAAGGGACATTTGTGAAGGTGTGTGTTACCAACTTAGTCCTTTTAATTTTCGAAAAAAATACAATACTTACTACCGTTACTAGTAAATATTTTAATCATATTATACACGTACTTTTTTAATAATGAAAAATTATAATACTCCCCCCTTTCCTTTTTAATTGTCAGCTGTTTAGAAGATATTTGTACCTTTTTATTTCATCATTTTTAGCTTCATGTTAAATTAATTACATGTGTAACACCCCGGTATTTTTATTTAGTAAAAATACCCAAGTGTACCATCCCTAAAACATCAGAGATATATTTTCTGCTTAGACACTGAATAGCACTATAAATTTTCGCTGAATATAAACCAAACAGTCTCATTTACAACCAAGACAATACGGTTCTCAAACCATAATCCATCAGCATCTATAGTATTCAGTATCATACAAGAAAGCGGAAGAAAGATATAACACTAAGAACATAATGTTGTGATACATAGATAACAAGGGAAAACATAAACTCAAGCATAAAGCTAAGTCTTCAGCCACCATCCGAGTGCCACCTACTCGTGCCTCCTGGATTTCCACTTTCCCTGTTTCTCTGTAAAACAACAACATATAAACAATGAGATACAATCTCAATGAGTTCTACCGAGACCCCTACTAACACTCTCGGTTCATTTATGAATTCTTTTATACTCAGTAGAAACCGACTGCACCAATGCAGAACCCGGCAAACCCCTTACCAATAATAGTTCCACTATTGGCCTCGGAGCCTACATAACCACAGTACCGTACCACCGACTACACTAATGCAGAATCCGGTGAACGTCACACAATACTTTTTAACACACCCCCGACTGCACTAATGCAGAACCCGGCGAACCCTTTACCAATAACAGTTCCGCTATTGGCCTCAGAGCCTAGGGTAAGGGATCATGACTGCCCCGCCTAGTATGTTAACATGGGTCGTCACCCAACTCGATATATGATAAATATATCTACACTCGATGACCTGTTAGTTCACCTATACTCAATGAACATTTAGTCCATCTACATTTGACCGTTAATCGAACATAATACCCGCATCGGGCCGTTTCCTATAATCGATATAATATATATATTGTGAATCGTAGACCGGTTTAGACGAATAAATAATAATCATCCCGCGTCAGTTATACCATACCACGTAGGACTCATAGTCCGCTTTATTATTAATAAAACATATTTGCACACGTGTACTATTGTTCGGTTTTTCAAAACAATCTATAACTTCAAAAACAGTTCATTATGCCCTAAAAATAGAATATTCAGTTAGGCCTCTGAATAAGCTTTCGAACGCATCTTAGAACACCTCAATCAGGTTCCCGGATCAAAAGTTATCGCGAAAACAAAATCATTGAATAGTTGCTGAAAATCTGCACTGTGCGCTTGGACGCACGGGTCGTGCGCTTGGGGCGCTTTGGACAGTTTTGGTTCTGTCCCTCGTGCGCTTGGGCGAATGACCGAGCGCTTGGGGCGCTTTGGAAAGTTTTGGTTCTGCCTCTCGTGCGCTTGGGCGCATGGCCGAGCGCTTGGGGCGCTTTTACCTGCTGTAAGTGAATTTTTTTGTGGCGGTTTCGCGCGAAAATCGCTATTCCACTCAATTCTGATTCTCGTTCCGATTGAAAACAGATTTGACAACCATAAAAACAGTCCCAATCAAAGTCACACAATCAATCAAATCAATCAAAAACTCATTGTAATCGAATTGTATCAAAACGCGACATATTTTCAAATAACGGTTTTCGTTTCAAAATCTCTCGAAATCAATTAACGTAAAAACTAACGAGACACAAAAACATCCTAAGCGTGAGTAAAAATCACCCTTGAAGCGAGAGCCGATACCGGGCCGAAATCACCGAGACTTCAAATCTCCAAATAACCACACGAACAATCCCCGCATAAACTTCCACGCTCCGACAACGCCCAAATCCGCTTCCGAAGCTTTCCGCCACTCGAACATCCGACCCGCGTGAAATATCAACTTTGACCTAGGCACCATCAACTTGATTCCTAAGGTTCCAAGCTCCTCAAAGATTCCGAAGCTTCCCAATCAACCATGAAGTACTCAAAAACACTATTCATCATCTCCTAGCTCCATTCACTATTCATCCATAAACCCCAAATTTGATTTCTCAAACCTAACTCACCCAAACCTTCATTTCTTCACTCCAAGTTAGTACCCAAGCTTCCATTTGAACTTCCCACACATCCAAATCAGTTAAAAGAGAAGCAAGCTCCAATACTCCTCTTTTCCTCAAGAAATCGAAAATGGCAACATGAGATTGAGTGGTTTGTTGTTGATAATTCTTGGATCAAAATGAAGGAAATGGAACAAGGATTAGAATGGTTGAAGAAAGAACAAGCTTCCATGGAAAATCCTCACTTCCTCTCCTCTTCTCACTCACGCCAAACCCTCTCCTTTTTCTCCATTTTCTTTCTTTTCTCTTCCTTTTCTTTTATTTCTCTCCTCTGTTCCTCTCTCTCTCGCGTATCCTTCTTTCTTTCTTTCTAATTCTTTTCTTTCTTTAACACACACACACACACATATTTATTTAATAAATAAGTGGTAACGTGGTCCAATTACCATATTGATGTAAATCTCTTATTTCGATTCCAAAACTTCCTTGACCCGTATTATCCGGTTAACGATCCGATGACAACCAATAAATAATTTTAGCACTCGATAAATTTACCCGTCAAGTACTAAATTAGTTTAATTGGGTCAACACCCAAATAATTCTACTAGTTATTTTGAGGGTGTTACATTCTCCCCAACTTGAAAGAATTTTGTCCTCAAAATTTCGTCAAGTCTTTCATCTGACTAATCGAGGATCGACATTCTCAGAAAGGTCTTAAGTTGGTGGAACACAATCTTGAATTAACGAAATGAGTGTAGAAAATCTTCCCAATCCGGCACATCAATCTTCAAGTATGATCCACTACTACCCTAGAACGCTTCTAAGGTTATAGTCCGAACTCTCTTGTTACGAATCAACACGAGAAACTCATCATTCGCCTACATCTGCTCGGCACCGCGTTTGAAAACACTTCCGAAGCTTCATTCCAATTATCCTCGTTTACTCCCCAACTTTGATTAATCTAAATCAAGGGTTTAATACAAGACGCTTGGTAGAATATATGTTGAATATGAGATCCACAAACTGGTACTCCTCGGTAAAGGTAAACTGGTACTCCTCGGTAAAGGTAAAAACAAACACAATTTCTTCGAAGGGTATAAACACGTTCTCAACAAATCTTCTAAAATCCATAACAGTTTTCGTACACACCGACAATGTGACGAAAAAGTCACTTGTGAAACTTCTTGACTCGCCCCCAGATTTCGAGATAACACTTTTCAAAAGAAGATGAAATGAGGATTTACCAGAAACGTTTATCTTAAACGTAGAAATAAACCGCGGGGACATCAAATAAATTTGAACGTAATGAAAATCACCTCAGTTGTTCTCAAAATAACTATGAAACAGAGCTCAGAGCTCCTTTTTCCTCTATTGCAACTTCATCACGAGGTTTTTACCAACGACGCACTCGATTCCTTTCCAAATTAGTCCATAGCGTTGAGAACTTCTCCTCTACCTAAGTAATCCTCCTAGGATTTTCTTCCTCCATCAGATTTTATTAACCTCTTGATTCGTTCCCAAAATTAACCTTAGCATGCGGGTTTTTACAAAATGATTTTTCAAAACTACCATATCGCACGCCGAGTTTCACTTCGGAAATTTCAGACTCTTGCAAGCGGATCCATCAATTAATCCTTTGATGGTTATCCACAACCTTGGCAAACAGTCAGTCGTCACCTCACTTTCATATCTGTATTCACGTTTGACTTGTCAAACGGAATCACATAATACTATCTGATCGTTAACATTCGCAAGCGAAAGGTTAACACCAAAACCTTACCACTAAAGTGGAAACTTATGGATGTACCCCAACTTAGATCTAAAAGACTCTAACAATTCCATTTCTTGCATCGTTAACTCTGCTATGTGAATGGATTTCCTACTCAGCGCATCAGCTACAACATTGGCCTTTCCTGGATGATACTTCAACTCGAAGTCATAATACTTCAGAAATTCTACCAATCTTCTTTGCCTGTTATTCTGTTCTTTCTGATCAAACAGATACTTTAAACTCTTGTGATCACTAAAGACATCGAAACGCGACCCATACAGGTAACGTCTCCAAATCTTCAGTGCATACCCAATAGCTGCCAACTCCAAATCATGAGTCGGATAATTCTTCTCATGAGACTTTAATTGCCTGGACGCATAAGCTACCACTTGTTGATTTTGCATTAGAACACATCCTAAGCCCTTCCCTGAAGCATCGCTGTAAATATGGAATTCCAAAGACGGATTCGGAAGGGTCAGGATTGGTGCAGAAGTCAACCTAACCTTCAATTCTTGAAAACATTCTTCACAATCGGCATCCCACGTAAACGGATGACCCTTACGAGTTAACCGAGTAAGTGGAAGAACTAGCTGTGAGAACCTTTGACTAAATCTCCTATAGTAACCAGCTAAACTCAAAAAAATTTGATCTCTGCGACTGATGTCGGTCGCTCCCATTCAACACCGCTTCCTTCTTACTGGGATCTACAGAAACTCCCGACTTGGGAAATATCATGTCCCAAAGACTTTACCTCAGGCATCCAGAAATCACACTTCGAAGGTTTCGCGTACAACTTCTTTTCTCGAAGTACATTCAGAACAATGCAGAGATTTTGAACATGCTCCTCAATGGTCTTCGAGTACACCACGACATCATCAATGAAAACAACTACGAATTGATCCAGGTACGTGTGAAAAACTCGGTTCATGTAATTCATGAATACCGCCGGAGCATTAGTCAAACCGAAGGGCATCACTACGAACTCGTAATGTCCATACCTAGTACGAAAAGCTGTCTTCGGAATATCAATGGCTCTAACTTTTAATTGATGATAACCCGACCCTAGATCAATTTTAGAAAACACAGCAGCACCTCGAAGTTAATCCAGTAATTTGTGTATCCTTGGCAAAGGATATTTGGTCTTGATCGTCACTTTGTTGAGTTGTCGATAATCAATACACAATCTCCTTCTTCCATCTTTCTTCTTGACAAGCAACACCGGAGCACCCCATAGAGAAGCGCCCGGTCGAATGAACCTCTTCGAGATCGACTTTTCAAGTTGATACTTCAATTCCTTTAATTCTAAAGGAGGCATTCTATAGGAAACAATAGATATTGATCCCGTGTCAGGAACCAATTCTACAGTAAGCTCTACCTCTCGCTCTGGAGGTTCAGAAGAAACTTCATCGTGAAAACATCCTGAAAGTCATTCACAACCTGAATGTTCGCCAAATCTAAACTAGTTTTAGTGGATGCAGATAACATACTAACATGTGCTTCCGCACCTTGGAATGAAGATTGACCGTCTAAGGTGAACTAGGTAACCGCTTCAGAATTTGTCCTAGACAATTCAACTGATTCTGAAGCGAAGCTGATAGTTGATTAACACAATCGATTGCAACATGATTTGCAGTCATCCAATTCATACCCAAAATGGTGTCCACACTTGTCATAGGCAAACAATAAATTCTACAACGAAATTTCTGCCTCCTATGACAAGTAGACAATTCTATACAAAGATTAGGTCTGGACACGACCCTTAGCAGCAATAAAATAGTTATCGGCTCGGATAGCGGAGATTCGCTAGTCCCAACCAATCCACACATGATTGAGCTATAAAACAATGGGTTGCACCCGAATCGTATAATATACTGACAGAGTTATTGAAAAGTAGATCCCATACCCCTCAGTAACCTGTCAGCAGTTGTAACTGTCTGAGCATCCAAATTGTTGACTCGTCCTTGCCTTAGAGCTGCTTGTAACTCCTTGGAACTCTTCCTTATAGGGCACTCTTTACCATAGTGACCCTCTACATTACTATAATAGCACCGATTAGATCTTCGCTTGAAATTACCACTGTGAGGCTTTTCACAGTTAGAACATCTTCTGACCCTTGAAGAATCAAAGAATTGCATATGCTTTTCCTTTGATGAAATTATCTTAGGACTTTGCATTCGGAGTTGATAATTCAACTACCTTCTTTCCTTTCCCATACTTCCTATGAGATCATCCTCGGCGACATTGGCTGATTGCACCAAGGCAACATAATTGGTAATAGTATAAGAACTGAGACTCTAAGTCATAAAAGCACTAAGGCCCTTCTTATACATCCGCATTCTCCATTCGTCATCTGGACCTTACTTTACCACTGGGTAAAACTTAGACAACTTCTCAAACTTAGCGGTGTATTCTTCCACCGTCATGTCACCTTTCCTGAGGATGCACCGGTTGGAGATTCCGGTTTTTGGTCGAGGACTGCGTCTTGATCATCCTTCCATAATTCTGCTTATGATGCACTAAGTATTAAGTTGATCAGGCTCAATGTCTCTTAGCATCACAAGTGTAATTACAAAAAGGACTAGCAAGGAATCGACTCAACCCTAAACTAAGTCCGACTAGGTCGAACTGCTCTGATACCAACTGTAACACCCCAGTATTTTTATTTTGTAAAAATACCCAAGTGTACCATCCCTAAAACATCAGAGATATATTTCCTGCTTAGACACTGAATAGCACTATAAATTTTCGCTGAATATAAACCAAACAGTCTCATTTACAACCAAGACAATACGGTTCTCAAACCATAATCCATCAGCATCTATAGTATTCAGTATCATACAAGAAAGCGGAAGAAAGATATAACACTAAGAACATAATGTTGTGATACATAGATAACAAGGGAAAACATAAACTCAAGCATAAAGCTAAGTCTTCAGTCACCATCCGAGTGCCACCTACTCGTGCCTTCTGGATTTCCACTTTCCCTGTTTCTCTGTAAAACAACAACATATAAACAATGAGATACAATCTTAGTGAGTTCTACCGAGACCCCTACTAACACTCTCGGTTCATTTATGAATCCTTTTATACTCAGTAGAAACCGACTGCACCAATGCAGAACCCGGCAAACCCCTTACCAATAATAGTTCCACTATTGGCCTCGGAGCCTACATAACCACGGTACCGTACCACCGACTACACTAATGCAGAACCCGGTGAACGTCACACAATACTTTTTAACACACCCCTGACTGCACTAATGCAGAACCCGGCAAACCCTTTACCAATAACAGTTCCGCTATTGGCCTCAGAGCCTAGGGTAAGGGATCATGACTACCCCGCCTAGTATGTTAACATGGGTGGTCACCCAACTCGATATATGATAAATATATCTACACTCGATGACCTGTTAGTTCACCTATACTCAATGAACATTTAGTCCATCTACATTTGACCGTTAATCGAACATAATACCCGCATCGGGCCGTTTCCTATAATCGATATAATATATATATCGTGAATCGTAGACCGGTTTAGACGAATAAATAATAATCATCCCGCGTCAGTTATACCATACCACGTAGGACTCATAGTCCGCTTTATTATTAATAAAACATATTTGCACACGTGTACTATTATTTGGTTTTTCAAAACAATCTATAACTTCAAAAACAGTTCATTATGCCTTAAAAATAGAATATTCAGTTAGGCCTCTGAATAAGCTTTCGAACGCATCTTAGAACACCTCAATCGGGTTCCCGGATCAAAAGTTATCGCGAAAACAAAATCAGTGAAAAGTTGCTGAAAATCTGCACTGTGCGCTTGGACGCACGGGTCGTGCGCTTGGGGCGCTTTGGACAGTTTTGGTTCTGTCCCTCGTGCGCTTGGGCGCATGACCGAGCGCTTGGGGCGCTTTGGACAGTTTTGGTTCTGCCTCTCGTGCGCTTGGGCGCATGGCCGAGCGCTTGGGGCGCTTTTACCTGCTGTAAGTGAATTTTTTTGTGGCGGTTTCGTGCGAAAATCGCTATTCCGCTCAATTCCGATTCTCGTTCCGATTGAAAACAGATTTGACAACCATAAAAACAATCCCAATCAAAGTCACACAATCAATCAAATCAATCAAAAACTCATTGTAATCGAATTGTATCAAAACGCGTCATATTTTCAAATAACGGTTTTCGTTTCAAAATCTCGCGAAATCAATTAACGTAAAAACTAACGAGACACAAAAACTTCCTAAGCGTGAGTAAAACTCACCCTTGAAGCGAGAGCCGATACCGGGCCGAAATCACCGAGACTTCAAGTCTCCAAAATAACCACACGAACAATCCCCGCATAAACTTCCACGCTCAGACAACGCCCAAATCCGCTTCCGAAGCTTTCCGCCACTCGAACATCCGACCCGCGTGAAATATCAACTTTGACCTAGGCACCATCAACTTGATTCCTAAGGTTCCAAACTCCTCAAAGATTCCAAAGCTTCCCAATCAACCATGAAGTACTCAAAAACACTATTCATCATCTCCTAGCTCCATTCACTATTCATCCATAAACCCCAAATTTGATTTCTCAAACCTAACTCACCCAAACCTTCATTTCTTCACTCCAAGTTAGTACCCAAGCTTCCATTTGAACTTCCCACACATCCAAATCAGTTAAAAGAGAAGCAAGCTCCAATACTCCTCTTTTCCTCAAGAAATCGAAAATGGCAACATGAGATTGAGTGGTTTGTTGTTGATAATTCTTGGATCAAAATGAAGGAAATGGAACAAGGATTTGAATGGTTGAAGAAAGAACAAGCTTCCATGGAAGATCCTCACTTCCTCTCCTCTTCTCACTCACGCCAAACCCTCTTCCTTTTCTCCATTTTCTTTCTTTTCTCTTCCTTTTCTTTATTTCTCTCCTCTGTTCCTCTCTCTCCCGCGTATCCTTCTTTCTTTCTTTCTAATTCTTTTCTTTCTTTAACACACACACACATATTTATTTAATAAATAAGTGGTAACGTGGTCCAATTACGATATTGATGTAAATCTCTTATTTCGATTCCAAAACTTCCTTGACCCGTATTATCCGGTTAACGATCCGATGACAACCAATAAATAATTTTAGCACTCGATAAATTTACCCGTCAAGTACTAAATTAGTTTAATTGGGTCAACACCCAAATAATTCTACTAGTTATTTTGAGGGTGTTACAACATGTTTGTAATTATACCCTTAACTATTTATTATATATAGAGAAAAAGAGAAAAGTAAGATAAATAATAAAAAAACTAAGGGTATAATAGGAAAAAATCTTAAACTTTTAACAAAACAACAAAATGTATTGGTTTAATTTGTTTGTGTAAAATAAATTTAAAAGACAGATAAAAAGTACAAGAGGTATTTTTTTGAAAGGCATTTAGTTTTTTTTTTACAATAATGAAAGTCATTTAATATGTATATATATATATATATATATATATATATATGTAAATTGTGTATTTAAAGGAGGTAGTTAAACTTGAGTTTTGTTTTGAACATTAGATGCACTGGCCTCATTACCCATGCGATGCACGGGGTGGGCTACTATCGACAGGATTTAATAACACTAAATTAATATTTGTTAATAACAATGAAAGTTTAACATGGCCTAATATATAACCAAGATATCTAAATACATAGTAATCAAAAGTAATAATAAAACTAATAAGAAGCCCGCAATATTCAAAAGATAAGTGAATACATAAGCATATCAAAACGCAATTCAATCATTCAAATTGTAAACATGGTTGAAGTACTGGGGATAAATACTGCAACGCGATACTCCAACACAAAAGAAAGATAAAAATGTAGACACCAATTTAAATATGCTTCTAATAACTATTGATGTGAAATTACCAAAATAAAGAAGACAACACAAATAAAAAGTGAAACACGTGGTATCATGCACGATGGTGCTGAGTACTGGCAAGAAAAAATACAAATATAAAGAAAAGAAGTATAATAAATTGATTTTTTTAACGTGGCGAGTTACATTTTATAAAATTTGACACGATTTTTTTTCCACCAAACCGGTGGTTATTGAGAAACGAACTTAGCCTACTAGTACCTCTTAAAATATTTCTGGACTTTAAAGTACCCACAAATCACACAGCTTAGCATCACACTTTATGTATTTTGTGACAAAATTATTGATTCTTTTTATCTAGCCGGTTATTGAGGAACGAACTTCACGTATTTGAATAGTTGAATTTTTTCTAGAGTCTAAAGTACTCCAAAACACATTACCTAGTGTCGCACTTTACATATTTTGCTACAAAATTATTATTTTTTTCACCAAACTGATCATTGAGGAACGAACTTAGCGTACCTGAACAAGTAAAAATTTTTCAGGACTTTAAAGTACCTCAAAACACACTATTAAGCGTCGCAATTTATGTATTTTACCACAATTTTTTTATCAAATAAATTATTGAGGAACAAACTTTGCATATTAGAACATTTGAAATTTTTTTAGGCTTTAAAATACCCCAAAATACACTGCTTTGCATCACAATTTACATATTTTATCAGAGAATTATAATTTTTTTCCACCAAATCGGTTATTGAGGAACGAACTTACCGTATATGAACATCTGAAATTTTTTCTGGACTCTAAAGTAACGCAAAAACACACTACTTAGCGTCGCACTTTACATATTTTTTCACCAAATTATTTTTTCCACACCAAACTGGTTATTGAGGATCGAACTTAAAGAATTTGTACATCTAAAATTTTTTTGGACCCTTTAGTGCCCCAAAAAACACTGTTTATCGTCGCACTTTATGTATTTTGTCACATATTTTTTTTTCACGAAACAATTTATTGAGGAATGAACTTCGTGTATTTGAATATTTAAATTTGTTTTTGACCCTAAAGTACCTCAAAAAACACTACTTAGGGTCATGCTTTACACGTTTTGTCACGAATTAATTTTTGTTTTGGCCCAGTTGACTATTAAAAAACGAACTTCATGTATTTTACACCTAATATTTTTTCTAAACCTAAAAATACCTAAAACATACAAGAAAAAAAGAACGGGGGAGGGGGAAGTTTCCCCGCAAGTGTGGCCGAAGGCTGCACTCGCTTCGGCCGCACTCGCTTTATATACAGAGATATACTTCTTTTTTATACAAGCAAAATTACAATTTCAAAACAATGGGGACGCAAGCAGTATTGCAAATGCATACAAAAGATGTATACAGTTGTTTTTCGTTATTTTATACAGGCAGAATTAAAATTTCAAAACAACAAATAAGAAAAGCGTAATACAATTCTTTTTTTATATAGGCAATATATACAAAAGATGCAAAAAAAAAGTGATTAAGCGAGAGTGAAAATTCTTGTCAAAAAGAAGTGAGAATGAAAATTGGAGTTCCCTAAATGTTGCATGTTTTTTGTTTTATTTTGAAATATGTATTATTAGGGTAATCTATAATCAATACTAAATCAACAAAAAAATAATCCGTAATTATATTTGGTCTACAAGTCTTTGACCCTATTTTATTGTCTAAGGGAAAGGTGTGTTGACTGATACCGAGTTTGGTCGGGATGTAAGTAAAGCCAATCCCATATTTTTCAATCTGCAGGAATCAAACTCTAGTAATAGCTAAGTCTATCCATTTAAAAGGAGTCCGTCACTTATTTCTCTAATAATATACCTTGAATTCTAACATAATTTTCAAATCAAAAAATATAAATATTAAATGGCATGGATGTCTTTGACTTAAATTGTTTCCAAGTAAAAAAGGGGGGGTCTTTTTCACTAAATGAAAAGCTGTACTAATCCGTAACAAAATGTTTACAAAACCAACTATCTGCAAACTGATTAATATAGGTAGTTTCAGTAACAAAATATATTTGTATACACAGTATTAAACACTCAGCAATAAATAAAAGACAATTTTGTATACTAACATTGAATACGATCAAAAGAGGCATGTTTTCCATATGTTGTGTTATTTGTTAAAGGGCCCAAATTTGCTCATATTTAGGCTCTCTTTGGTAATAAGTAGCGGATAGTGGAAAAGCTAACGGATAGCGGATTACTGGATGGCGCATAGCGGATGAGCTAGCTGATAGCGGATGTAACATCCTCAAAATAATTAGCCGAATTATTTGGATGTTAACCCAATTAAATTAATTTAGTACTTGACTGGTAAATTTATTGAGTGCTAAAATTATTTATTGGTTGTCATCGGATCGTTAACCGGATAATACGGGTCAAAGAAGTTTTGGAATCGAAATAAGAGATTTAGATCAATATGGTAATTTGACCACGTTACCACTTATATATTAAATAAATATATATGTATGTGTGTGTAAGTGAGTGAAGAGAAGAAAAAGAATTAATTAAAAAAAGAAAGAAAAGAGAGAAAGAAGAGAAAAAGAAAGAATGGGTGTGGAAGAAGAAGAGGAAAAAGGGGATGCTTCGGTTCATCAAAACGACTTCCTTCCAACACGAAAAACGTTCAGCGTTACTTCCTCTTCATTTTGACACCAAAATCATCATCATCCATTCACTATCCTCAAATCCACCATTTCGAAATTGTGAAGAAAATGAGAGATGTTGGGTTCCTTGTTTCACCTCTAGTCTTGGAAGCCTAGGAAAATACCATAGAGAGGTTGGATTGTCATCTAAGAGTGAAGAATTCAAGCTTGAGTGAGTTAGGGTTTGTAAAATCCTTTGGGGGTTTTGTGAATAGTAGCTTTTGGAGGTTAGGGATGATGAATAGTGTTCATGGAGGATTTCGAGGAATTCGGTGTTTTGGTCAAAAAGAGGTCTCGTGATCGAGTGGAAAGCTTTAGGAGCGGATTCGGATGTCGCCGGAACGTGGAGTTGATTCGGGGAGCGTTCGTGTGGTTACATCAGAAAAGCGTTCTCGCGGAAAGTCTCGGTGCTTCGTGATTTTCATCACGATAGGTGAGTTTTACTCACGTTTAGGATTTATGTTTTGAATTGATTGATTGAAACGAATTTTATGTTAATTGATTCGACTGTTTGTTTGATGTGATTGTTTCGACTTGAATTGCGTGTAAAATATCGTTTTGGTCGAAAAACCGTTAGATCGATGATTAACGGATTTTGAGGAAATTGATGTCTGAGTGTAATGGATTGATATGTTTGATTGATTGATGAATATTATTGGATTTGTTCGTACTGTTTTTGTGTTGGGACTGGACTGGAACAGGTACCAGAAGTGATCGGAATTGATCGGAACAAAGAAAAACTTAAAACGGAATGAAAACGGAATGCTGTCAAATGCGCACGATCCGTGCGCCCCTGGCGCACGAACCGTGCGTCCCTGGCACACGAACCGTGCGTCCCATTCGGTTTCCATTCCTCAAAAATGCGTTACAGGGCGCACGACCCGTGCGTATGGGAGCACGGACCGTGCGCTGTGTTCTGATTCTGTTTTCCAAAATAGCCCGAAATGATCCCGATCGATTCCAATCCTCTTCTAATCCTTTCCTAACCCTTCTATAATGATATTAGGCTTATAATTCCATGATTTTGGGTATGTTTCAAAAGGGTTTTATAAAATACTTTTGAAGTTGAAATTGTTTCGAAAAGCCGAACAATAGTACACGTGTGCGGATATGTTTTATTAATAATAAAGCGGACTATGAGTCCTACGTGGTATGGAATAACTGACGCGGGATGATTATTGTTTATTCGTCTAAACCGGTATACGATTCACGATATATATATATATATATATATATATATATATATATATATATATATATATATATATATATTATATCGACTACAGGAAACGGCCCAATGCAGGTATCATGTTCGATTAACGGTCAAATGTAGATGGACTAACTATTCATTGAGTATAGGTGAATTAACAGGTCATCGAGTGTAGATATATTTGATTATATCGGGTTTGGGTGGCGACCCATGTTGACATACTAGGAGGGGCAGTCATGATCCCCTACCCTAGGCTCTGAGGCCAATAGCGAAACTGTTATTGGTAAGGGGTTCGCCGGGATTAGCCTCGGGGCAGTCGGTGGTGTGTCGAAGAGTATTGAGTAACGTTCGCCGGGATTAGCCTCGGGGCAGGCGGTGGTACGTTACTATGATTTTGTAGTGTGGTTCGCCGGGATTAGCCTCGGGGCAGTCGGTGACGCACTAAGTTATAACAGAATTTCATAATTGAACCGAGAGTGTTAGTAGGGGTCTCGGTAGAACTTACTGAGATTGTATCTCACTGTTTAAATGTTGTTGTTTTACAGATAAACAGGGAAAGTGGAGATCCAAGAGGCACGAGTAGGTGGTACTCGGATGGTTGTTGAAGACTTAGCTTTATGCTTAAGTGTATATCTTTCCTTGTTATCTGTGTATCAAGACATTTTGTCTTTAGCGTTATGTATTTATTTCCGCTATCTTGTGCGATATTGAACACTGTATTTCACTGATGGTTTATGGTCTTATTTATGTGTAAGACTGTCCTGTTGTTGTTCAGTGAAAATTTTATAGTGGTGTTCAGTATTTAAACAGGAAATGTATCTCTGATGTTTTAGGGATGGTGCACTTGGGTATTTTTACTTGATAAAAATACCGGGGTGTTACAGTTGGTATCAGAGCAGTTCGACCTAGTTGGACTTAGTTTAGGGTTGAGTCGATTCCTTGTTAGTCCTTGTTGTAATTATACTTGTGATGCTAAGAGACATTGAGCCTGATCAACTTAATACTTAGTGCATCATAAGCGGAATTATACCAGGATGATCAAGACGCAATCCTCGACCAAAACCGGAATCTCCAGCAGGTGCATCCTCAGGAAAGGTGACATGACGGTGGAAGAATACATCGCTAAGTTGAGAAGTTGTCTCAGTTTTACCAAGTGGTAAAGTAAGCTCCGGATGACGAATGGAGAATGCAGAAGTATAAGTGGGGCCTTCGTGCTTTTATGACTTATGGTCTCAGTTCTTATACTATTACCAATCTTGTTGCCTTAGTGCAACCAGCCTATGTCGCCGAGGATGATCTCATAAGGAGTATGGGAAAGGAAAGAAGGTAGTTGAGTTATCAACTCCGAATGTAAAGTCCAAAGATAATTTCATCAAAGGAAAAACAGGTGCAATTCTTCGATTCTTCAGAAGTCAGAATATGTTCTAACCGGGGAAAGCGTCACAGTGGTGGACGTAAGCAAAAATGTAATCGATGCTATTATTATAATGAAGAGGGTCACTATGGTAAAAAGTGCCCTGCAAGGAAGGGTTCCAAGGAGTCACGAGCAGCTCGAAGGCAATGACAAGTCAACACTCTGAATGCTTAGACAGTTACGAATGCTGACGGTATACTTAGAAGGATGGGAGTCCTATTCAATAACTCGATCAGTATATTATATGTTTCGGGTGCAACCTATTGCTGTATATCCCGATCGCGTGTGAATCGGTTGGGATTAGCCTTATCATCGCTATCCGAGCCGATAACTATTTTAACTGCTGCTATGGGTCGTGTCCAGACCTAATCTTTGTATAGAATTGTCTACTTGTCATAGGAGGCAGAAGTTTCGTTGTAGAATTTATTATTTGCCTATGAGAAGTGTAGACACCATTTTGGGTATGAATTGGATGACTGCAAATCATGTTGCAATCGACTGTGTTAATCAACTATCAGCTTCGCTTCAGAATCAGTTGAATTGTCTAGGACAAATTCTGAAGCGGTTACCTAGTTCACCTTAGACGGTCAATCTTCATTCCAAGGTGCGGAAGCACATGTTAGTATGTTATCTGCATCCACTGAAACTAGTTTAGATTTGGCGAACATTCAGGCTGTGAATGACTTTCTGGATGTTTTCACGATGAAGTTTCTTCTGAACCTCCAGAGCGAGAGGTAGAGTTACTGTAGAATTGGTTCCTGGCATGGGATCAATATCTATCATTTCTTATTGAATGTTTCTTTAGAATTAAAAGAAATGGAGTCTCAACTTGAAGAGTCGATGTTGAAGAAATTCATTCGACCGAGTGCTTCTCTAAGGAGTGCTCTGGTGTGGTTAGTCAAAAGGATAGACGAGTTACATGAATAATGTGAGGTGCTGCAGTGTTTTCTAAAATTGATCTGAGGTCAGGATATCATCAAATAAAAGTTAGAGCATTAGATATTCCGAAGACAGCTTTCCGTACTAGGTATGGACATTATGTGTTTGTAGTGATGCCCTTCGGTTTGACTAATGCTCCAGCGGTATTCATGGATTACCTGAACCGAGTTTTCCTCAATTACCTAGATTAATTTGTAGTCGTTTTCATTGATGGTATCTTGATGTGGTCGAAGACCATTGAGGAGCATGTCCAACATCTCCGCATTGTTCTGAAAGTACTCCGAGAAAATAAGTTGTACTTGAAACCCTCGAAGTGTGATTTTTGGGTGTCAGAGGTAAAGTCTTTGGGACATGTGATTTCCCAAGTCGGGAGTTTCTGTAGATCCCAGTAAGAAGGAAGTGGTGTTGAATGGGAGTGACCGACATCAGTCGCAGAGATCAAAAGTTTCTGAGTTTAGCCGATTACTATAGGAGATTTATTCGAGGGTTCTCACAGTTAGTTATTCCACTCACTCGACTAACTCGAAAGGGTCAACCGTTTACGTGGGATGCTGATTGTGAAGACTGTTTTCAAGAATTGAAGGTTAGGTTGACTTCTGCACCAATCCTGATTCTTCCGGATCCGTCTTTGAAATTCCAAATTTACGGCGATGTTTCTGGGAAGGGTTTAGGAGGTGTTCTTGTGCAGAATCAACAAGAGGTAGCTTATGCATTCATGCAATTGAAGGCTCATAAGGAGAATTATCCCACTCATGAATTGGAGTTAATAGCTATTGTGTATGCACTGAAGGTTTGAATACATTACCTGTATGGGTCTCGTTTCGAAGTCTTTCGTGGTCACAAGAGTTTAAGGTATCTGTTTGATCAGAAAGAACTGAATAGCAGGCAGAGAAGTGTGTTGAGTTTCTGGAGGATTATAAATTCGTGTTGATGTAGCATTCAAGAGAGGCCAGTGTTGTAACTGATGCACTGAGTAGGAAATCCATCCACATGGCCGAGTTTATGATGCATGAGATGGAATTATCAGAGTCTTTTAGAGACTTAAATCTGAATTCAAAGATCAAGGAGGAACCGGTTAGTGTTGAGCCATATGAGGATCTCTAGTTCCCTAAGGGATTCTATACGCTTAGCACAGGAAGTTGATGTGAAGCTGCAATCACAAAAGGTATTTCCAGATTTTACCATGGATAGTGATGGGGTCAGTTGTTTCAACGGTAGAATCTGTGCGCCCGATGATGAGAACAATAAAAAGCAAGTGCTAGAGGAAGCACACCGAAGTTTATTTTCTGTACATCCTGGATCCACCAAGATGTACAGAGATGTAAAGCAGATGTATTAGTGGCGAAGTATTAGTTTGTTAACCTCTCCTTTGTGAAGGTTAACAATGAGATTGTATTACGAGATTCCGTTTGACAAGTCGAACGTGAATACGAATATGTAGGTGAGGTAACTGCTGACTGTTTTCACGTTGCGAATAGCCATCAAAGGATTAATTGATAGATCTGCTTGTAAGTGACAGAAATTTCCGAAGTGAAGCTTGGTGTGCGGTATAATAGTTTTGAAAAATCATTTTTGTGAAACCTGCAATAGAGGAAAAGGAGCTCCGAGTTCTGTTTGATAGTTGTTTTGAGAACAACTGAGGTGATTTTATTTATTACGTTCAAATTTATCTAATGTCCCCACGGTTTATTTCTACGTTTAAGGTCAAAGCTTTTTAGTAAAATCCTGATTCCATCTTTTTGAAAAGTTTTATCTCGAAATCTTGGGGGCGAGTCAAGATGTTTCACAGATTACTTTTCCGTCGCATTGTCAATGTGTACGAGAACTGTTATGGAATTTTAGACAGTTGTTGAGAACGTGTTTACACCCTTTGAGGAAAGCGTGTTTGTTCTTCTCTCGATCGAGGAGTACCGTTATGTGGACCTCATTATTTTTTCAACCTGTATTTCTATCAGGTGTCTTATATTAAACCCGTTGATTTAGATTAATCAAAGTTGGGGTGTAAACGAGGTTAATTGGAATGAAACTTCGAGAGTGTTTTCAAACGCGGTGCCAAGCCTGGGTAGGCGAAAGAGGAGTTTCTCGTGTTGATTCGTAACAAGAGAGTCCGGACTATAATCTTAGAAGCGTTCTAGGGTAGTAGTCGAACATACTTAAAGATTGACATGCCAATTTGGGAAGATTTTCTACACTTATTTCGTTAATTCAAGATTGTGTTCCAGCAAATTTGGACCTTTCTGAGAATGTCTGTTCTCGGTTAGTCAATCGTAAGACTTGACGAAATTTTGAGGACAAAATTCTTTCAAGTTGGGGAGAATGTAACATCCTCAAAATAATTAGCCGAATTATTTGGATGTTAACCCAATTAAATTAATTTAGTACTTGACTGGTAAATTTATTGAGTGCTAAAATTATTTTTTCGTTGTCATCGGATCGTTAACCAAATAATACAGGTCAAGGAAGTTTTGGAATCGAAATAAGAGATTTAGATCAATATGGTAATTTGACCACGTTACCATTAATATATTAAATAAATATATATGTATGCGTGTATGTGTGTGTAAGTGAGTGAAGAGAAGAAAAAGAATTAATTAAAGAAAGAAAGAAAAGAGAGAAAGAAGAGAAAAAGAAAGAATGGGTGTGGAAGAAGAAGAGGAAAAAGGGGATGCTTCGGTTCATCAAAACGACTTCCTTCCAACACGAAAAACGTTCAGCGTTACTTCCTCTTCATTTTGACACCAAAATCATCATCATCCATTCACTATCCTCAAATCCACCATTTTCGAAATTGTGAAGAAAATGAGAGATGTTGGGTTCCTTGTTTCACCTCTTGTCTTGGAAGCCTAGGAAAATACCATAGAGAGGTTGGATTGTCATCTAAGAGTGAAGAATTCAAGCTTGAGTGAGTTAGGGTTTGTAAAATCCAATTTGGGGGTTTTGTGAATAGTAGCTTTTGGAGGTTAGGGATGATGAATAGTGTTCATGGAGGATTTCGAGGAATTCGGTATTTTGGTCAAAAAGAGGTCTCGTGATCGAATGGAAAGCTTTAGGAGCGGATTCAGATGTCGCCGGAACGTGGAGTTGATTCGGGGAGCGTATGTGTGGTTACGTCAGAAAAGCGATCTCGCGGAAAGTCTCGGTGCTTCGTGATTTTCATCACGATAGGTGAGTTTTACTCACGTTTAGGATTTATGTTTTGAATTGATTGATTGAAACGAATTTTATGTTAATTGATTCGACTGTTTGTTTGATGTGATTGTTTCGACTTGAATTGCGTGTAAAATATCGTTTTGGTCGAAAAACCGTTAGATCGATGATTAACGGATTTTGAGGAAATTGATGTCTGAGTGTAATGGATTGATATGTTTGATTGATTGATGAATATTATTGGATTTGTTCGTACTGTTTTTGTGTTGCGACTGGACTGGAACAGGTACCGGAAGTGATCGGAATTGATCGGAAAAAAGAAAAACTTAAAACGGAATGAAAACGGAATGCTGTCAAATGCGCACGATCCGTGCGTCCCTGGCGCACGAACCGTGCGTCCCATTCGGTTTCCATTCCTCAAAAATGCGTTACAGGGCGCACGACCCGTGCGTATGGGAGCACGGACCGTGCGCTGTGTTCTGATTCTGTTTTCCAAAATAGCCCGAAATGATCCCGATCGATTCCAATCCTCTTCTAATCCTTTCCTAACCCTTATATAATGATATTAGGCTTATAATGCCATGATTTTGGGTATGTTTCAAAAGGGTTTTATAAAATACTTTTGAAGTTGAAATTGTTTTGAAAAGCCGAACAATAGTACAAGTGTGCGGATATGTTTTATAAAATAATAAAGCGGACTATGAGTCCTACGTGGTATGGTATAACTGACGCGGGATGATTATTGTTTATTCGTCTAAACCGGTATACGATTCACGATATATATATATATATATATATATATATATATATATATATATATATATATATTATATCGACTACAGGAAACGGCCCAATGCGGGTATCATGTTCGATTAACGGTCAAATGTAGATGGACTAACTATTCATTGAGTATAGGTGAACTAACAGGTCATCGAGTGTAGATATATTTGATTATATCGGGTTTGGGTGACGATCCATGTTGACATACTAGGAGGGGTAGTCATGATCCCCTACCTTAGGCTCTGAGGCCAATAGCGAAACTGTTATTGCTAAGGGGTTCGCCGGGATTAGCCTCGGGGCAGTCGGTGGTACGTTACTATGATTTTGTAGTGTGGTTCGCCAGGATTAGCCTCGGGGCAGTCGGTGACGCACTAAGTTATAACAGAATTTCATAATTGAACCGAGAGTGTTAGTAGGGGTCTCGGTAGAACTCACTGAGATTGTATCTCACTGTTTAAATGTTGTTGTTTTACAGATAAACAGGGAAAGTGGAGATCCAAGAGGCACGAGTAGGTGGTACTCGGATGGTTGTTGAAGACTTAGCTTTATGCTTAAGTGTATATCTTTCCTTGTTATCTGTGTATCAAGACATTTTGTCTTTAGCGTTATGTATTTATTTCCGCTTTCTTGTGCGATATTGAACACTGTATTTCACAGATGGTTTATGGTCTTATTTATGTGTAAGACTGTCCTGTTGTTGTTCAGTGAAAATTTTATAGTGGTGTTCAGTATTTAAACAGGAAATGTATCTCTGATTTTTTAGGGATGGTGCACTTGGGTATTTTTACTTGATAAAAATACCGGGGTGTTACAGTTGGTATCAGAGCAGTTCGACCTAGTCGGACTTAGTTTAGGGTTGAGTCGATTCCTTGTTAGTCCTTGTTGTAATTATACTTGTGATGCTAAGAGACATTGAACCTGATCAACTTAATACTTAGTGCATCATAAGCGGAATTATACCAGGATGATCAAGACGCAATCCTCGACCAAAACCGGAATCTCCAGCCGGTGCATCCTCAGGAAAGGTGACATGACGGTGGAAGAATACATCGCTAAGTTGAGAAGTTGTCTCAGTTTTACCAAGTGGTAAAGTAAGCTCCGGATGACGAATGGAGAATGCAGAAGTATAAGTGGGGGCCTTCGTGCTTTTATGACTTATGGTCTCAGTTCTTATACTATTACCAATCTCGTTGCCTTAGTGCAACCAGCCTATGTCACCGAGGATGATCTCATAAGGAGTATGGGAAAGGAAAGAAGGTAGTTGAGTTATCAACTCCGAATGTAAAGTCCAAAGATAATTTCATCAAAGGAAAAATAGGTGCAATTCTTCAGAAGTCAGAAGATATTCTAACCGGGGAAAGCGTCATAGTGGTGGACGTAAGCAAAAATGTAATCGATGCTATTATTATAATGAAGAGGGTCACTATGGTAAAAAGTGCCCTGCAAGGAAGGGTTCCAAGGAGTCACGAGCAGCTCGAAGGCAATGACAAGTCAACACTCTGAATGCTTAGACAGTTACGAATGCTGACGGTATACTTAGAAGGATGGGAGTCCTATTCAATAACTCGATCAGTATATTATATGTTTCAGGTGCAACCTATTGCTGTATATCCCGATCGCGTGTGAATCGGTTGGGATTAGCCTTATCATCGCTATCCGAGCCGATAACTATTTTAACTGCTGCTAAGGGTCGTGTCCAGACCTAATCTTTGTATAGAATTGTCTACTTGTCATAGGAGGCAGAAGTTTCGTTGTAGAATTTATTATTTGCCTATGAGAAGTGTAGACACCAATTTGGGTATGAATTGGATGACTGCAAATCATGTTGCAATCGACTGTGTTAATCAACTATCAGCTTCGCTTCAGAATCAGTTGAATTGTCTAGGACAAATTCTGAAGCGGTTACCTAGTTCACCTTAGACGGTCAATCTTCATTCCAAGGTGCGGAAGCACATGTTAGTATGTTATCTGCATCCACTGAAACTAGTTTAGATTTGGCGAACATTCAGGTTGTGAATGACTTTCTGGATGTTTTCACGATGAAGTTTCTTCTGAACCTCCAGAGCGAGAGGTAGAGTTACTGTAGAATTTGTTCCTGGCATGGGATCAATATCTATCGTTTCTTATTGAATGTTTTTTTTAGAATTAAAGGAAATGGAGTCTCAACTTGAAGAGTCGATGTTAAAGAAATTCATTCGACCGAGTGCTTCTCTAAGGAGTGCTCTGGTGTGGTTAGTCAAAAGGATAGACGAGTTACATCAGCAATTTGAGGTGCTGCAGTGTTTTCTAAAATTGATATGAGGTCAGGATATCATCAAATAAAAGTTAGAGCATTAGATATTCCGAAGACAGCTTTCCGTACTAGGTATGGACATTATGTGTTTGTAGTGATGCCCTTCGGTTTGACTAATGCTCCAGCGGTATTCATGGATTACCTGAACCGAGTTTTCCTCAATTACCTAGATTAATTTGTAGTCGTTTTCATTGATGGTATCTTGATGTGCTCGAAGACCATTGAGGAGCATGTCCAACATCTCCGCACTGTTCTGAAAGTACTCCGAGAAAATAAGTTATACTTGAAACCCTCGAAGTGTGATTTTTGGGTGTCAGAGGTAAAGTCTTTGGGACATGTGATTTCCCAAGTCGGGAGTTTCTGTAGATCCCAGTAAGAAGGAAGCGGTGTTGAATGGGAGTGACCGACATCAGTCGCAGAGATCAAAAGTTTCTGAGTTTAGCCGATTACTATAGGAGATTTATTCGAGGGTTCTCACAGTTAGTTATTCCACTCACTCGACTAACTCGAAAGGGTCAACCGTTTACGTGGGATGCTGATTGTGAAGAATGTTTTCAAGCATTGAAGGTTAGGTTGACTTCTGCACCAATCCTGATTCTTCCGGAGCCGTCTTTGAAATTCCAAATTTACGGCGATGTTTCTGGGAAGGGTTTAGGAGGTGTTCTTGTGCAGAATCAACAAGAGGTAGCTTATGCATTCAGGCAATTGAAGGCTCATAAGGAGAATTATCCCACTCATGAATTGGAGTTAATAGCTATTGTGTATGCACTGAAGGTTTGAATACATTACCTGTATGGGTCTCGTTTCGAAGTCTTTCGTGGTCACAAGAGTTTAAGGTATCTGTTTGATCAGAAAGAACTGAATAGCAGGCAGAGAAGTGTGTTGAGTTTCTGGAGGATTATAAATTCGTGTTGATGTAGCATTCAAGAGAGGCCAGTGTTGTAACTGATGCACTGAGTAGGAAATCCATCCACATGGCCGAGTTTATGATGCATGAGATGGAATTATCAGAGTCTTTTAGAGACTTAAATCTGAATTCAAAGATCAAGGAGGAACCGGTTAGTGTTGAGCCATATGAGGATCTCTAGTTCCCTAAGGGATTCTATACGCTTAGCACAGGAAGTTGATGTGAAGCTGCAATCACAAAAGGTATTTCCAGATTTTACCATGGATAGTGATGGAGTCAGTTGTTTCAACGGTAGAATCTGTGCGCCCGATGATGAGAACAATAAAAAGCAAGTGCTAGAGGAAGCACACCGAAGTTTATTTTCTGTACATCCTGGATCCACCAAGATGTACAGAGATGTAAAGCAGATGTATTAGTGGCGAAGTATTAGTTTGTTAACCTCTCCTTTGTGAAGGTTAACAATGAGATTGTATTACGAGATTCCGTTTGACAAGTCGAACGTGAATACGAATATGTAGGTGAGGTAACTGCTGACTGTTTTCACGTTGCGAATAGCCATCAAAGGATTAATTGATGGATCTGCTTGTAAGTGACTGAAATTTCCGATGTGAAGCTTGGTGTGCGGTATAATAGTTTTGAAAAATCATTTTTGTGAAACCTGCAATAGAGGAAAAGGAGCTCCGAGTTCTGTTTGATAGTTGTTTTGAGAACAACTGAGGTGATTTTTTTTATTACGTTCAAATTTATCTGATGTCCCCACGGTTTATTTCTACGTTTAAGGTCAAAGCTCTTTAGTAAAATCCTCATTCCATCTTTTTGAAAAGTTTTATCTCGAAATCTTGGGGGCGAGTCAAGATGTTTCACAGATGACTTTTTCGTCGCATTGTCAATGTGTACGAGAACTATTATGGAATTTTAGACAGTTGTTGAGAACGTGTTTACACCCTTTGAGGAAAGCGTGTTTGTTCTTATCTCGATCGAGGAGTACCGTTATGTGGACCTCTTTTTTTTTTCAACCTGTATTTCTATCAGGTGTCTTATATTAAACCCGTTGATTTAGATTAATCAAAGTTGGGGTGTAAACGAGGTTAATTGGAATGAAACTTCGAGAGTGTTTTCAAACGCGGTGCCAAGCCTGGTGTTCTGGAGTGGGCTCGAAGGCCAATTCGTCCAACAGGCCCATCGCGGCCCAATACCTAACTTGCTCCGCAAGATGCGGCCGGCCCCGCAAAAAGTGCAACGGCTAGAACGCCTGTGCAGCCAGTATATATACCACACTAGCATGTGGCTTCAGGTACGTTTTTACTCACCTTGTGACCCTGCCCGTTGAAGCACCTCTGACTTGAGCGTTGGAGTGCCTTTGCAAGTACCACCCGCGTGCGGCTTACAACTCGGTCCTTCATCCCAACGACCGAGCAACATCATCAAACAGCAACAACCCAACGTATTGATCAGGTACGATCAATTGGCGACCACAGTGGGAGGCCCGAGCGCTATTCCACATCAAACCATGCCGCCACGCCAGAAACGCACTTCTTCCAGGCTCAACACCTCTGGACAGAACCGACCTCAACGGACCCCAGAGGGCATGCCTGTTACAGTTCATGAATCACAAGATGAGCCTCGCTAAGAACCCTCAGTGCAGGGCGGCCGCGGGCCAGTTACCCAGCCAGCCCCGCAACTACCGGCCGAGCTGGCCGAAGCCGGAATCCCAGAAGCATTGCCAGAGCATGTGACCCAAGCACTCATACAAATTCTGGAGCAAAAGAATCAAGTGATTGCTGATCGAGACGAGCTGATCGAACGCTACGAGAGAGGGTCGATCTCGATCCGCCCGCGTGCGGATAGCGGTCGCCGAGGCCAACCATCTCGGCCCCATCGTTCACCACCACGAAGAGAAGCTCCTCCTCGTCGAGGCGTATCCCGACGCAACCCTTCAAGAAGGGCGATCGTCCACAGGTCGCCCCCTCATCGAGGAAGTCGCCACCGTCGTTCCCCCGTGGAAGATTACGACTATGCTGACTCGAGCTACCGACCAGAGTCAGAAGGGTCGCCAACAAGATACTCGTCCAACGAGTCCTCAGGATCCCGCCGATCAAGAAGCAGGTCGTGGGATTCGTATGAGGAGTTTAACGACTACCGCAACGGGGAGATTAGAGATGTCTCCCGTGCCATCAGCCGACCAAGAAGGAACTATTCAGAGCGGCCTAGAAGACGGTCGTCGTCTCATGCTCCACAATATCATGGACCCCCTCCAATTGCTGACAGATTCCTTGGTCAGCCGGTCGGCCTTTACGGTCTGCCCGTCGATCAAACTTATGCCGCCATGCAGCCCTACGGGCAGAATCTCATCCCGACCGGACAAGGCCCCTTCACCAGCGAAATCAGACGTTATCGCATCCCAAGGGACCTGAGGAAGCCCCCGAACCTGAACAAGTTTAACGGCCGCGGGGATCCAGATAAACACCTCATGTACTTCAACAACTACTGTAGCTATAGGGAGCTAGGACGGACGATGAAGTGCAGACTTTTTCCTCAGTCGCTCGAAGGCCGGGCGTTAGAATGGTGGGAGTCCCTGCGTCCCAACCGTTGTCAGTATCGTTATGAAGAGCACTTGGATTCGGTCGTCCAAGGAGAAAATGAACCATTGAGGGAGTTTATCGATCGGTTCATGACAGAGGCTGACACAGTCCGCAACCTATCAGACACGGACAAGCTGAAGTATCTCAAACGTGGAATAAGAAAGAACCACAGATTTGCTGAAGAGTTCTCTTTGAACCGCTACTACGACCTCGGCCTGTTCCTTAGAAGGGCCAACGACCATATGGGCTATGAAGAGCAATTGGCCGCCGACAAGGGCGCCCGCGCGCGTCCCAAGGAAGAGAATGGCAGGCCGGTCAAGGGGCAAGACCGTGACAGTAAGCCCGAGTACCGGCCCAAGAAGTACGAGCATCGTACAAAATTGAACACTCCGATCGCGCAGATCTTCACGGAGTGCCAGAACAACGAGTTCACTGGTGTGAGGCGACCTGATCCTTTAGTGTTGAAGAAAGGAGGTCGGCCTACCAAGAAATACTGCAGATACCACAAGAGTAAGGGGCATGACACCAATGACTGTATGGCCCTAAAAGATGACATAGAAGATCTCATACAGAAGGGCAAGTTGAGGCAATATATCAGAGAGGAAGGTAACGATCGCCCTGAACAAAGAGCTGTTGGCCAGCCCGCCAATGACAGAGGTAAAGCGATCGTCAACTCAACGGTCGAGCAAGCGCGTAACAATTCTGAGGAAGATCGCGACCCCAGACAGTCGAAGGGCCGCAATGTAGCCATGGTCATCCATGGAGGTAATCCGTTGGATATCAGAGAGTCCAACAAGGCAATGAAGAGGAAGTGGAACGAACTCATGATGGCCGGCTCAACTTCAGCCCCACGGCCGGCCTCGAATAGGCCGCCCATTTCCTTTGGGGACGAAGACTTGCTCGATGGAAAAGTCAATAATTATGTCCTTTTGGTAGTATCGGCCGTAATGGCCAACACTGAGGTCAGAAGAATACTGGTCGACCAAGGGAGCTCGGCCGACATCATGTTCGAGGAATTGATTGACAAGTTAAATGTGGATAGGAGCGAGATTATTCCCCAAGCAGTACCAACCCCATTGACCGGGTTCAATGGGGCGACCACCTACCCACTAGGGACGATAGAATTACTTGTTACTTTTGGAGATGATACGAACGGCAGCACGTCGTACAGGACGGTCAGAACGACGTTCTTAGTTCTGCCAATCAAATCGTGTTACCACTGCATCATTGGCCGGCCAACACTGGGAAAATTGGAGGCCGTATCCTCAACTGTACATTTGAAGATGAAGTTTTACAGTAAAAGCGACCAAGTGGTGACAGTATTGGCCGACATGGAGGCGGCCATGAGGAGCCTTTTCCTCTATCAAGAGATTTGTGATATGGAGGTGACGAATACTAAACCGCAGAGTCTCGGAGAGGGGCATCAGATCAATGTGGCCGACCTGGATGCCCGATACGACCCAGATAGCGACCCTGAGGACGACGACGACGATTTAGCCCGCGAGCTAAAGAATAAACTGAAGAGGCCCGAGCCCCACGGGGAATTGATCGATGTTCAGTTATCGGACGACCCAACTAAGACAGTTAAGTTGGGGAGCGACCTACCTGAACAAGACAAGCAAGATCTCATCACCTGCCTCAGGGATTACGCAGACCTTTTCGCATGGCGGGCATCAGACATGCCTGGGATCCCAATAGAAATCTCTTGCCACCAACTGTCGGTCGATGAGACAGCCAGACCGGTCGCTCAAAAGAGACGCACTCAGAGCGTGGAGAAAGCATTGGCGGCCGAACAGGCAGTTGACGACCTCATCAAGGACAATTTCATTGAGGAGATTAAGTATACAACTTGGCTTTCCAACGTCGTGTTAGTGAAGAAGAAAAATGGTAAGTGGCGCATGTGCGTCGATTATACCGACCTGAATAAGGCATGCCCGAAGGACGCCTTTCCCCTGCCAAACATTGATAAACTGGTCGACGGGGCTGCGGGCTATAAACTCTTGTCTTTTTTAGACGCCTATTCAGGTTACAACCAAATCACTATGTACCCACCCGATCGGCATAAGACCGCGTTCATGACCGATCGTGGAAATTTCCAGTACAAGGTAATGCCTTTTGGTCTGAAGAACGCCGGCGCGACCTATCAAAGAATGATGAACAAAGTCTTCAGGCGGCAGATCGGTCGGATATCAGAGGTCTACTTGGATGATATGATCATTAAAAGCAAGACCGACCGAGACCATATTGACGATCTAAAAGAAATTTTTGAGGAAGCAAGGAAGAATTCCTTGAGGTTGAATCCAGAGAAGTGCACCTTCGGAGTAAGGGCGGGCAAGTTCCTGGGTTTCCACTTAACAGAGCGAGGGATCGAAGCAAACCCTGACAAGTGCAAGGCGGTCGCCGACATGAGGCCGCCCACTACGAAAAAAGAGATTCAGCAATTGAATGGCATGGTCGCTGCCCTGTCACGATTTATACCTAAATCAGCGTGCAAATCTCTTCCACTGTTCAAGCTCTTGAAGAAGGAGGTCGAGTTTGAATGGACCGATCAATGCCAGCGAGCATTGGACGAGCTGAAGGCGGCACTGACCAACCCGCCCATCATGACCAAGCCGCAACCGGGGGAGACACTTTACTTATACTTGGCCATAACGGACGAAGCCATGAGCGCCGTTCTAGTTAGGGAAAGCGACCTAAAGCAAAACCCGGTCTATTTCATCAGCAAGGTATTTCAAGGCCCAGAGATCAGATACCAAAAGATCGAGAAGCTAGCCTTAGCGTTACTTGTTGCCACCCGTAGATTGCGCCCTTATTTCGTGGCCCATCAGGTCGTGGTAAGGACCGACCAGCCTATTAGGCAAATCCTTCACCGACCTGACCTAGCAGGGCGTATGATCAAGTGGGCTGTGGAACTCAGTGAGTTTGGGATCAAGTTTGAGGCTAGATCGGCCGCTAAGGCACAAGTGTTGGCCGACTTCATCGCTGAGATGACTCCAATACCAGACGATCAGGCCGTCACGACCTGGACTTTGCACGTGGACGGGTCCTCCAACAGCAAAGGAAGTGGGGCTGGTTTGATACTTGAAAACTCAGAAGGACTTACTGTTGAAGTGTCATTGACTTTTGCATTTCACACTTCAAACAACCAGGCCGAGTATGAAGCGTGCATTGCCGGGCTGCAGCTAGCCAAAGAGTTCAATGTCGACCGTGTCGAACTTCACTCTGACTCTCTACTGGTAGTATCCCAAATTCAAGACCTATACGACGCAAAGGACGATATCCTGAAGAATTATTTGGCCAAGGTAAGGGATCTGCTCAAGCAATTCGACCGAGCAGAAGTTAAGCACGTCCCCAGGACAGAAAACGTGAGGGCTGACATCCTATCAAAGTTGGCCAGTACAAAGGCTCCTGGGAACCATAGAAGTCTAATCCAAGAAACACTAACGCGGCCAAGCGTATCGACCAAGCATGCCTAACCATTAGCCATTCTAGCGGTCGACTTGGATAAAGACTGGATCACTCCTATCTTGCAATATATTCTCAATGGAGTGGAACCTTGTGACCAGAAGGCAGCAAAACTCTTGAGGTTGCGGGCGACCAAGTACTCAGTGATCGAAGGAAGACTGTACAGAAGGGGCTTTTCATCCCCATTGCTGAGATGCCTTACGTCGGTCGAGGCCGACCATGTACTAAGAGATATACATGAAGGAGATTGTGGTAGCCACCAAGGTGGTCGGTCAATTGCTAAGAAGGCACTCAGGGTCGGATACTATTGGCCGACCATGGATGAGGACGCTAAGTTACTTGTTCAGAAGTGCAAGAAATGCCAAATCCATGCCGACGTACACATAGCGCCCTCATCAGAACTACACAGCTTGACCCCACCATGGCCGTTCGCTTGGTGGGGCATGGACCTGCTCGGACCTTTTCCACCTGCACCAGGTTAGTTGAAATTCCTCATCGTTGCGATCGACTATTTCACTAAGTGGATAGAAGCAGAGCCACTTGCAACCATTACCTCAGCGAAGGTATCTAAGTTTTTTGGGAGAAACGTGCTCGCCCGCTTTGGAGTGCCCCAGCAACTGGTAACGGACAATGGAACTCAGTTCGCAGACAGAAAGTTCGGAGAAATTCTGGCCGGCCTAGGTGTGAAACAGCGTTTCACCTCGGTCGAGCACCCACAAACCAATGGCCAGGCAGAAGCGGCCAACAGGGTAGTACTACGCGGACTGAAAAGAAGGTTGGATGAAGCCAAGGGCAATTGGGCAGAAGAACTACAGTCGGTCCTTTGGGCCTACCGAACGACCCCCCACTCAACGACCGGGGAGTCACCGTTTTGACTTGTCTATGGTACTGACGCTGTCATCCCAATTGAGATGGGAGAGCTAAGTTGGAGGACGACCAACCCACCAACCTCGGCCGCAAATGAGCGAGCAACAAGAGAAGAACTCGACCTGGTTGATGAGCTGGGAACCAAGGCGTCACTTAGGGAGCAACTCATCAAACAGAAGGTCGCTGCCAGGTATAACACCCGCGTCCAGAAGAGGGAGTTCTCCATTGGACAGCTAGTCCTTAGGAGGGCCGACGTGGGGAATAAGAACGCTCGCCAGGGAAAGCTCGCCGCTAACTGGGAAGGACCATACCGTGTTATCAGCAAGATTACAAACAATTCAAACAATTACCGACCGAGATTACAAACAATTCAAACAGGCTGAAATTCATGGAAAAATTGTCATTGATTACAAACAATTCAAACAATTACCGCTCGCAGGCGGGCCAAGATTACAATTCAAAAAAATTTACAAGTTAAGAGTCGCTGGGGGCCTGGTAGATGACTGCCTCTTCTTGAAGGACCTTCCCCTTCGACATCTTCTTGGGACGAGCGATCTGCTGCTCGGTCACACGATGTGTGCTTTGAACGATCTCGCGATCGACCTCCAGATCAGGGTAGAGGATCTTGATCTGGC
Organism: Astragalus membranaceus; assembly: GCA_039519185.1. Lineage (NCBI taxonomy): Eukaryota > Viridiplantae > Streptophyta > Magnoliopsida > Fabales > Fabaceae > Astragalus > Astragalus membranaceus. Next base: position 55,776,450 of record CM076847.1, on the reverse strand, counting down.
TGACCGCATTTTCAAATTGACCCTCCGCAGCTCCCTTCGCCCGGTCAAGAACGTCTTTGTAGCGACCCCTAAACTTGTTCTTTTCCTCCTCCACTGCATCCAGCTCAGTTTTCAGCCCAACGACCTGGCTCGACAACTCTTTATTCTTGGAAGAGAGGCGTTCGACCTCTTTCTCTGTTGTTGCCTTGTCGGCGACCGCTTTGTCCAGAGCAGATTCGGCCGCAGTTTGAGCAGAGACAGCGGCCACAAGTTGGCTTTCTGCTTCGACGAGCTTCCTCTCATTTTCAGCGATCGTTTCGACCCTCGGTTCAAGCTCCTTCAATTTCTTGAGCAAGTCATCTCGCTCGCCCCTCATTTCTGCGAGCAACGACAAGGCAGAATTCAATTTAAAATTTTTATCGACGAGATCGTCTTCAAGCAATGAATATCTATGGGCAATGCGCCTACCTTCCAGGCGATCTGCTTCCTCCTCTTGGAATTTTCTGAAAAGGACCCCAGCGGCCTTCATTGCATCAGCCATCACCTCGAACGGTTCCTCCTTGAAACGGGCACAGTCCTCATCACCCAATCCAAGCAGGTCGATTTTAGGCGACCGGTTGTGCCCGTGGCTTTTCCCACTCTTATGCTTCTTGTTTTGGCCCCCATGATCGACCGACCTATTCCTCTTGGACCTTTCTTGAATTTGGCTGCCCAAGTCAATTGGTTGAGCTGGTGTGCCCGCCCGAGGAGTCTGACGACCGTGCTGAGATCCAGTTCCGGCCGGTTGGGGCGTACCCCCAGTTTGAGCCTCAGGAATTCCGCGGACGGGCGAAGTATCACCATCCTCGGCCGCCCATTGTTCCAAGAGGTCAAAGTCATTCATGTTCGCCATGTCAACTGCAAAGGCAAAAGCAGATGGTTAGAAACAGTTAAACAAAACAAAGTGACAGAAAATAAACTAGGCGAGCGACCACCGACCAAGAGCGGCCTTGACTTTTTTCTTGCCCCGAACATCGACAATGTTCTTAACCTTGATGCGACCCTCAGGGACCAGGGACGCAATCTTTCTCAGCCTATGGATCGTCCCCATGTCCAGGTCGTCAAGGTCTGTTTCTTTAAAAGCATACTGGCCCGGTTTCTTTGAGAAATGGTTGAAACTCCACACCGTGGGAAACACAGGCGTTCCTTCCTGATCATCTTTGGAAATTTGGGCGATCCCTCGATAGGCCTCGGCCGAGTTGGGAACGACCCAAAAGAACTCCCTTTTCCATTCGGTCGTCAATGATTCCATATAAGGCTTGAAAAAGTTGTATGTTGAGCGATTTTTGAACGAAACCGCTTCCTTGCGGGCGCCCTTGGAGCCTTTCTCATAGATATAGCTCATTTCAAACAAAGAGAAAAACAGTCTTACAGAGACCGGTCGTCTCAGAACAAAAAGAACATCTTCATATGCCTGCAGGAACGCCCAAGCGTTCGGGTTCAGTTGAGAGGGGGCGACCTGAAGATACCATAAAACTTGGCGTTGAAACCTGGTAAACGGCGGAATGATGCCCATGCGTTCGAAAACGATGCGGTACATCGTGAATTTCAGCACATCTGTCCAGGCCGCGACATCTTCTCCTTTGGCCATGCCTTCTACTCTCCAACCTTCATTTAGCCCGGTCGCCAGATACTCTAGGTCTTGGCTCCCCTGTTGAATTTTGCTGCGTTGACCTCTCAGGTTGAGAGAAACCCAAGACATATCCTTTGCAGCTGCGACCTCAGGATCTTCTCGATGGTCGCCCTGTTGGCCTCTGTCGGCCGTCTCAGTTACGTCGGCCGCAGCCTGGCCAATACCTTCGTCACAGGCAACCCGTGCGTTGCTTTCTGCAGTGTCATCGACCACAACCTCGGTGAACGGTGCCCCACTTCTGTCCGGCCGAGTCCCGGATTTGCTAGATGAAGTCCAGTTCTGGGTCGAAGACCCAGAGGAAGATTCGTCGTTAGAAGAAGACGGCCGGGCGTGTGCAGGACTTTGCTCCACTGGACGAGTCATATTGTGCGCAAGAGAAACGGCCGGGACTCCCAAAATACGGCTGGTTTGTTTGGTCCGCGCCAGAATGAACCTGTGGAGGGGAATAACAGTCAAGGTCTTGCTCGCGCGTGGGAAGGGGTCGACGTGGTTGTCCCCAGACCTGACACCCCCTCCACCAGGTGAAACATGAATGGAAATAAAGAAAGGGCGGTCGTAGTTACCTGGAATTAGAGCGAGTTGATAACGGGCGAGCTTTGGCAAGAGCGAGCGAGCTTCGGCGGGAGTGAGCGAGCTTCGGCGGGAGCGAGCGAGCTTTGGCAGGAGCGAGCGAGCTTTGGTAAAAGCGAGCGATCAGCGAGAGCGGAGAAATCGGGGAAACGTGCAAATGAGGCACCCCTTGAACCCTATATATAATGGGCCAACCATCATCATGGGCCGAAGGCGAAGAGGCGCCACTCTTCGCGTACCATCATTACTTAAACTCCTCGAGTCCCTAAACGTCACCTCATTAAAGTAACTGTCGCCTCAGTATTCATGACGATTGATTGTCAGGCATCATCCCCGAGACGGCACCTGGCCCCGTGTGACCAGGCCGCGTGGCAGCGACCACGCAGTCAACCAATTAGCGATCGACCAGATTACGTTCGACCAGTCGTCGTTCCAGAACGGTCGTTTGTGACCACGCTGGGGGGCAAGGAATCAAGCCTTAGCCCGCCCCCAGGCGACCTAGGCTTGGGGGGCAACTGTTCTGGAGTGGGCTCGAAGGCCAATTCGTCCAACAGGCCCATCACGGCCCAATACCTAACTTGCTCCGCAAGATGCGGCCGGCCCCGCAAAAAGCGCAACGGCTAGAACGCCTGTGCAGCCAGTATATATACCACACTAGCATGTGGCTTCAGGTACGTTTTTACTCACCTTGTGACCCTGCCCGTTGAAGCACCTCTGACTTGAGCGTTGGAGTGCCTTTGCAGGTACCACCCGCGTGCGGCTTACAACTCGGTCCTTCATCCCAACGACCGAGCAACATCATCAAACAACAGCAACCCATCGTATTGATCAGGTACGATCACCTGGGTAGGCGAAAGAGGAGTTTCTCGTGTTGATTCGTAACAAGAGAGTTCGGACTATAATCTTAGAAGCGTTCTAGGGTAGTAGTCGAACATACTTAAAGATTGACATGCCAATTTGGGGAGATTTTCTACACTTATTTCGTTAATTCAAGATTGTGTTCCTGCAAATTTGGACCTTTCTGAGAATGTCTGTTCTCGGTTAGTCAATCGTAAGACTTGACGAAATTTTGAGGACAAAATTCTTTCAAGTTGGGGAGAATGTAACATCCTCAAAATAATTAGCCGAATTATTTGGATGTTAACCCAATTAAATTAATTTAGTACTTGACTGGTAAATTTATTGAGTGCTAAAATTATTTTTTGGTTGTCATCGGATTGTTAACCGGATAATACAGGTCAAGGAAGTTTTGGAATCGAAATAAGAGATTTAGATCAATATGGTAATTTGACCACGTTACCACTTATATATTAAATAAATATATATGTATGCGTGTATGTGTGTGTAAGTGAGTGAAGAGAAGAAAAAGAATTAATTAAAGAAAGAAAGAAAAGAGAGAAAGAAGAGAAAAAGAAAGAATGGGTGTGGAAGAAGAAGAGGAGAAAGGGGATGCTTCGGTTCATCAAAACGACTTCCTTCCAACACGAAAAACGTTCAGCGTTACTTCCTCTTCATTTTGACACCAAAATCATCATCATCCATTCACTATCCTCAAATCCACCATTTTCGAAATTGTGAAGAAAATGAGAGATGTTGGGTTCCTTGTTTCACCTCTTGTCTTGGAAGCCTAGGAAAATACCATAGAGAGGTTGGATTGTCATATAAGAGTGAAGAATTCAAGCTTGAGTGAGTTAGGGTTTGTAAAATCCAATTTGGGGGTTTTGTGAATAGTAGCTTTTGGAGGTTAGGGATGATGAATAGTGTTCATGGAGGATTTCGAGGAATTCGGTATTTTGGTCAAAAAGAGGTCTCGTGATCGAGTGGAAAGATTTAGGAGCGGATTCGGATGTCGCCGGAACGTGGAGTTGATTCGGGGAGCGTTCGTGTGGTTACATCAGAAAAGCGTTCTCGCGAAAAGTCTCGGTGCTTCGTGATTTTCATCACGATAGGTGAGTTTTACTCACGTTTAGGATTTATGTTTTGAATTGATTGATTGAAACGAATTTTATGTTAATTGATTCGACTGTTTGTTTGATGTGATTGTTTTGACTTGAATTGCTTGTAAAATATCTTTTTGGTCGAAAAACCGTTAGATCGATGATTAACGGATTTTGAGGAAATTGATGTCTGAGTGTAATGGATTGATATGTTTGATTGATTGATGAATATTATTGGATTTGTTCGTAATGTTTTTGTGTTGGGACTGGACTGGAACAGGTACCGGAAGTGATCGGAATTGATCGGAACGAAGAAAAACTTAAAACGGAATGAAAACGGAATGCTGTCTGTAACACCCCGATTTTCGTATTAGTACGTTTTTGCTTTATGCACGAATATAATAGTAATTCTTGTGATATATTGTGCGCCTCAGTGATTATGTATTTTCATAATATTTAGTAATTTAATCGATTTTATATATTTACGTGTTTTCGAGTTATCAAATATGTCTAAATGACATTAAACCGTATTTTATACTATGTTGGTACTATATTATTGTTATTATTTATTTATGTTGTTCATAGAATATTTATATTTGAAATATGATTGTTTTGGTTGAGTATTTTATTTTATAAAATAACTATATTCGAGATATTATTTATTTGTAGAAATTATTTTGGGCTATTTAGGTGTTAAAATAATAGTTGTAATGGAATTGGTTTTTAAAAAGGATTTAAAATGGACTTTTATGCATTTGTTTACGCACACACCCCCCTACTCTCTTGCTATCCGCACCCCCTGCGAATTAACCCATCCCAGCTTGACCCGGCCCAGGATCCGCCTGCGTCTTCTTCTTCGTTGATACGCAGAACCAGCCGCGGGCAAAAACCCTAACGAAGCTCTCCCTCATTCGCGTTTCTTCCACAAGCCACGGCCACATCCCAAACTCCACCTACCAACTCGAAATCCACCGCTGGTTTCAATTCTAACCTTAGTTCCACCGTTTGTGGCTTCCTTTCGTTGATTTCAGTCTCGCTCCACCGACCCAAGCAAACGGTATTCCGCCACTTTCGACCGTCGCGAACCTGGCTTGCTTGAAACGGAACCCATCACAGTCCTTTACGGCTATACTTCACTCCAGAACCGTACCCAAACTGTGAGCATCTGTTCGCGAGTTCTCCCTCCCCCTCTCAGCTTCGCGAGCCACCACCTCCTGGCTGGGCTGCGACAGAACCGTACCGGAGCTGTCCCCCCCTCTCGGCATGAGTTCCCTTGATTTGTTGTTTCTGATCGGAGCTGCAGCTGCCTCAGTTTTAGCGATCTGGATTGGTTAGCACTAATTCATGACTGTTCGTGGCCTAACCACAATCGATTTGATGAAAGACCGAAGCAACACATTTTTGTGACAGATTTGCAAGACACTCATTTCAATCTCAAAATCCTTGTCACCGTCCTGCACGATTTGAATAGGTATTCGTTCAAAATACCGCTAATTCATTAAACGCTTGATTAATTAAATTTAATATGTTTGGTATATGACTTTTGTACTGTCATTGTTGTGGTTGCACGATTGTACGCATTCGAGTCAAACATTGTCCTGCCGGAATTGATTCACGCTTGAGAACTCGTAATCTGTCTCTGTAGAGATTTGCCTTGAAAGATGCTTCGATATCAGGTAAGGGTGGGTCTCATCTCCTCTATAATAAGGTTTTTATGATGGGGGTTATGTAGGGGCTAGGCTCTATGTATGCCTTTTTATGTATTCTTAGTGATTATTGATGAACCCTAGGCATATGAAGACTTGTTGTTGAAAAATCATGTTGTGCGTGCCAAGTGTTTGAGTAATTGTTGATGATATTGTGATTTATGATGATTGGGGAATGATTATGATAATTTGATGTTCGTATTGTTGAATTGAGCCTTGATGATGGAATTTGGTGTTTAATATGTTGATGTGATCATATATGTGATTTGAAGTGTTTGTATGAGTTGTATGTGATTTGAGGAATTGTGTTGCTCGAATTCGTTGTTGTTGGTGTCATAGGCGCATAGGGCGCCATTTTTGTGTTTATGATGTTGCTGGATTTTGTTGTCTAGGTGCAGAATTAGGCGCCCTTGAGTGGGGCGCCCTGTGCCAAGCATTGTTGTTGCTGGAATTTTGGCCACGGAATTAGGCGTCCTCGTGATTGGGCGCCCCGTGCCAAGTTGTTGCGTTTTTGGTTGAATTTTGCATTGAAGGAATTGGCGCCCTTGTGCTGGGCGCATGAGCCAAAGTTTGTGTTGCTGAATTGTGCTTGCGGTTGTGTTGAATTGTGCTTGCTGGACGCCAGGCGCTGGGCGCCAAGGGCGCCGTGTCCGTGTGCGTGTGTGCTGCGTGTTGCGAGCGCTGGGCGCTAGGCGCCAGGCGCTGGGCGCCAAGGGCGCCAGTGTGCGTGTGTTGTGCGTGTTGTTTGCTGAGCGCTGGGCGCCATTTTCAGGACGTTCCCGATCTTTAATAAAAACTGTTTTCGCTATAACTTTTGACTCGGGCATCCGTCTTAAACGTTTCAAAAAGTGTTGTGAAGCCCATTTCGTTGTCTACCTGTGTGTCCTATTTTTAAAAGCGAAAACTTATTATTTTCTGATGGTTCTGGGCGCCCAAGTGGCTGCCCCGATGGTCGTTGTTGTTGCGTTGCAAAACTGTTTTCGGTGTCTAAAACCTTTTTGGTGTCAATGATGATGTTCTAAATAACGTTTCTGCCCCTAGTGGCCAACTTTAATGATAATGATGTGTAAATGACGATGATGCCCCTGGTGGCTAGTTTATTGACGATGATGCCCTTAGTGGCTAGTTTATAGATGATAGTGCCCTTAGTGGCCAATGTTTGATTGACGATGATGCCCTCGGTGGCTAGTACCTTGATAAGTTGATGATTTTGATGGTAATGCCCTAGTGGATATGCTTGTGATTGACGATGGATGTTATATTGATGATGATGATTCTAAATGATGATGATGCCATAACGGCTAATAGCGACGATGAATAATAAGCGACGATGAATATAAGCGACGATGAATATAAGCGACGATGAATATAAGCGACGATGAATATAAGCGACGATGAATACAGCGACGTTGTTATGTGTAAATATAAATTGACAGGTGCTGAGCCTCTTATTTGGTAAACTGGTAAGTGACGGGTCACATAGTTGACCGTGATTGTGTGTGTTTGTGCGTGGTGCATGTCATAGTGTCTCATGCATCCCATGTGCATAAACCCAGTGACGTTTGAGGCCCAAAGGGCTAAGTGACGATGAGGCCCAAAAGGCTAAGCGACGTTTGTGAAAGGTACCTCATGCATATGCCCGCGAGTGGGTTGCACTTCATATACTTACATGACATTGTGATGAGCTTTTGTTGTGATTGAATTGATGTTTGTGATGTGGTTTATATAGTTGGCATTGCGATGATTTGTTGTGGTGATTAATATTGATGACTGACTTGATGTGTCGTGATGTGGTTGATATAGTGTCATAACTCTAGCATAGTGCTCATCATAAGCTTTATTATATTGTTAGATGAACTCACCCCTTCTGTTTGAATGTTACCCCTATGCGGTAACGTGCAGGTGATCTCGAGTGAAGGCTTAGGTATCTTCACTAGCTGAGTCGGGTCGTCTGCTCTGATTATGTAACACTAGGGGGGAAATGACGTTGTTTAAGTTACTTATGATTGTTGTTGTTGTTGGATTTTAGTATTGTAAGCCTTTCCTGGTTGCAATGCCTATTATGATTAAACTTGTTGGATTTTCCACTGTGAGGTTGTATTTTAATTTACAAATGACGTTTTGTAAGTATTCTAAGACTGTTTTCGAAAAGCGAGTAATTTGGCGCGTGATGTTTAACGAAGTAAGTGTGACATCCCTTGTGGTGTATTTAAAATTTGAAAACTCTGATTTTACGCAAATAAATTAATGGGTAGAAAATGGGGTGTTACACTGTCAAATGCGCACGATCCGTGCGCCCCTGGCGCACGAACCGTGCGTCCCATTCGGTTTCCATTCCTCAAAAATGCGTTACAGGGCGCACGACCCGTGCGTATGGGAGCACGGACCGTGCGCTGTGTTCTGATTCTGTTTTCCAAAATAGCCCGAAATGATCCCGATCGATTCCAATCCTCTTATAATCCTTTCCTAACCCTTCTATAATGATATTAGGCTTATAATGCCATGATTATGGGTATGTTTCAAAAGGGTTTTGTAAAATACTTTTGAAGTTGAAATTGATTCGAAAAGCCGAACAATAGTACACGTGTGCGGATATGTTTTATTAATAACAAAGCGGACTATGAGTCCTACGTGGTATGGTATAACTGACGCGGGATGATTATTGTTTATTCGTCTAAACCGGTATACGATTCACGATATATATATATATATATATATATATATATATATATATATATATATATATATATATTATATCGACTACAGGAAACGGCCCAATGCGGGTATCATGTTCGATTAACGGTCAAATGTAGATGGACTAACTATTCATTGAGTATAGGTGAACTAACAGGTCATCGAGTGTAGATATATTTGATTATATCGGGTTTGGGTGACGACCCATGTTGACATACTAGGAAGGGCAGTCATGATCCCCTACCCTAGGCTCTGAGGCCAATAGCGAAACTGTTATTGGTAAGGGGTTCGCCGGGATTAGCCTCGGGGCAGTCGGTGGTGTGTCGAAGAGTATTGAGTAACGTTCGCCGGGATTAGCCTCGGGGCAGTCGGTGATGCACTAAGTTATAACAGAATTTCATAATTGAACCGAGAGTGTTAGTAGGGGTTGTACCGCCCAAATATTTAATTAAAATTATTTAATTAAATATTTAGGTATTCAATTAATTAATTATTTATTTATTTAATTGGTATAATTAAAATTAGAAGTTATATTAAGGTGTGGTATTCTATTAGGAAGTGGTGGCACTAATTAAATTGGGCTTAAGCTGAAGGAGAGCCCGCGATCCAGGTCCACTAGCCTAGGCGCATATTTAAGCCTAAAAATTAGGGTTTTGGCTCATTTTGTGCAAAGAAAAGAAAAGTGCGAATAGAGAGGGGAGAAGAGAAGGGGAAATTCGACGCACAAGGGAGAGGAGAAGGAGAGGAGGATTCGCAAATTTCAAGGAAAGCAGAGAGGAGCTGTGTTGCTGTGTTCTGTTGGTGACTTCTCTCCAGGGTCTTCTAATCCTAATAATTAAGGTAAGGGTGAGACCTCTCTTTCACTATAATGGTGGGTATGATGGGTATTAGGGTCGGGGCTTAGACTTATGTTGCCATGATCTTGCTTGATTTGTCTGAATTGGTTGTTGAATTGCATATGTGTTATTTGATGATTTGGTGTGTGCTGTTTTTGGCGCCCTGTGCATGGGCGCCGTGGCCAATTGTGTTGCGTGTTGGTGTCTGGGTGTGGTGCTGTTTTTGGCGCCCTGTGCATGGGAGCCGTGGCCAATTGTGTTGCGTTTTGGTGTTTGTGCGTGTTCTGTTTTAGGCGCCCTGTGCATGGGCGCCGTGCCTAAGCGTGTTGCGTTTTGTGTTGCGAGGTTGGAGGCTGCTAATGAAGAGATTACCTGGGAAGTGTTCAGCAGAGAGTTTAACCGTAAGTATTATTCGGAAGATGTCCGAGGGAAGAAAGATATTGAGTTTCTGGAGCTGAAACAAGGGAGTATGTCCGTATCGGAGTATGCCGCTAAGTTCGTGGAGCTGACGAAGTTCTATCCGCATTACACTGGAGCTAATGCTGAGTTTTCTAAGTGTATCAAGTTTGAGAATGGTTTGAGGCCCGAGATCAAGAAAGCAATCGGATACCAGAAGATCTGTGTTTTTGCTGACTTGATTGATAGTTGCAGGATTTATGAGGAGGATAGTTATGCTCACTACAAGATTGTGAATGATAAGAGGAGCAAGTTTCAAGGCCGTAGTAAGCCGTATGAGGTCCCTGCGGGCAAGGGTAAGCAGAGAGCTGATGCTGGTAAGAGGACTAGTGGGGGAGATGCCCCTGCTAACATTGTGTGTTTTAAGTGTGGCAAGCCTGGCCACAAGAGTTTCATGTGCAAAAGCGACGTAAAGGAGTGTTTCAAGTGCGGTAAGGACGGTCATGTGGTGGCCGAATGTGAGCGTAAGGCAGTGGTCTGCTACAACTGCTGTGAAGAGGGGCATATTAGCCCTCAGTGTCCGAAGCCGAAGAAAGAGAGGTCCAGTGGAAAAGTGTTTGCTTTAGCAGGTGAAGAGCCTACTGAAGATGATGGACTCATTAGAGGTACGTGCTTCATTAATGGTAATCCTTTAAAGTCTATTGTTGATACTGGTGCCACTCATTGCTTTATTGCTGCTGACTGTTGTAAGAGGTTGAATCTTGTATTGTCTGCTATGAATGGAGAGATGGTTGTCGACACTCCAGCTAAGGGGTCGGTAACCACTTCTCTGGTATGTTCTCAATGTCCCGTGTCGATCTTCGACCGAGACTTTGTTGTGGATTTTGTTTGTTTGCCGCTGAATGGATTAGATGTAATTTTGGGCATGAACTGGTTGGAGCATAACCATGTTCGCATTGATTGTCGTCGCAAGTCTGTGAGCTTTGGAGAGGAAGAGTCTGGTTTGTTATCTGCTAGTCAGTTGTGGAAGTTAGCAAAGGAGGGAGTTCAGTTATTCTCGCTGATGACATCGCTGTCGGTTGAGAATCAAGCTATCATTGAGGAGTTGCAGGTGGTGTGCGAATTTTTTGATGTTTTCCCTGATGAGATTCCAAGCGTGCCGCCTGAGAGGGAAGTGGAGTTTTCTGTTGATCTTGTTCCCGGTACGAGGCCTGTGTCTATGGCACCGTACAGGATGTCTGCGTCAGAATTGTCTGAGTTGAAGAAGCAACTTGAAGATCTGCTTGAGAAGAAGTTCATTAGGCCGACTGTATTGCCGTGGGGAGCTCCTGTATTGCTGGTGAAGAAGAAGGTTGGAAGCATGAGGTTGTGTGTTGGTTATAGGCAGCTGAATGAGGTGACCATTAAGAACAAGTATCCACTACCGAGGATAGACGATTTGATGGATCAGTTAGTGGGTGCTCGAGTGTTCAGCAAGATTGATTTGAGATCAGGTTATCATCAGATCAAGGTGAAGGATGGAGATGTTCAAAAGACTGCTTTCAGGACGCGGTATGGGCATTATGAGTATTCGGCGATGCCGTTCGGTGTCACTAACGCGCCGGGTGTATTTATGGAATACATGAATCGTATATTCCATGCTTACTTGGACCGGTTCGTGGTTGTGTTCATTGACGACATCCTGATTTATTCGAAATCGGAGGAAGAGCATGCAGAGCATTTGAGATTAGTATTGGAGGTCCTGAAAGAGAAGAGGCTGTATGCAAAGTTATCTAAGTGTGAGTTCTGGTTGTCAGAAGTAAGTTTTCTGGGTCATATCATTTCTGATAGGGGTATTGCTGTGGATCCGTCTAAGGTTGATGCTGTGATGCAGTGGGAGAGTCCGAAGTCGGCTACGGAGATTAGAAGCTTCTTAGGGTTGGCTGGTTACTACAGAAGGTTCATCGAAGGTTTTTCTAAGTTGGCCCTTCCGTTGACGCAGTTGACTTGTAAGGGTAAGGCTTTTGTGTGGGATGCTCGTTGTGAGGAAAGTTTCCTTGAGTTGAAGAAGAGATTGACGACGTCCCCTGTTTTGACGTTGCCAAATCCGGGAGAGCCGTTCGTAGTGTATTGTGATGCTTCGAAGATGGGTCTTGGTGGCGTGCTTATGCAAGATGGGAAGGTGATTGCTTATGCGTCGGGGCAGTTAAGGATTCATGAGAAGAATTATCCAACGCATGATTTGGAGTTGGCTGCAGTAGTCTTTGTGCTGAAAATTTGGAGGCACAATTTGTACGGTTCCAGATTTGAGGTGTTCAGTGATCACAAGAGTTTGAAATATTTGTTTGACCAGAAGGAGCTGAATATGGGGTGCGGGATAATCTCACGGTGGAGACTATGCCTGTATGGATTGAAGATCATGAGGTGAAGGTGTTAAGAGGCAAGGAAATTGCATTGTTGAAGGTGGTCTGGTTAGGAGCTGCCGGTGAGAGCATGACTTGGGAGTTGGAGAGTAAGATGCGGGAGTCCTATCTAGAGCTGTTTGATTCAGGTGAGTTTTCGAGGACGAAAACATTCTAAGTGGGGGAGAGTTGTAACGCCCAAATATTTAATTAAAATTATTTAATTAAATATTTAGGTATTCAATTAATTATTTATTTATTTATTTAATTGGTATAATTAAAATTAGAAGTTATATTAAGGTGTGGTATTCTATTAGGAAGTGGTGGCACTAATTAAATTGGGCTTAAGCTGAAGGAGAGCCCGCGATCCAGGTCCACTAGCCTAGGCGCATATTTAAGCCTAAAAATTAGGGTTTTGGCTCATTTTTGTGCAAAGAAAAGAAAAGTGCGAATAGAGAGAGGAGAAGAGAAGGGGAAATTCGGCGCACAAGGGAGAGGAGAAGGAGAGGAGGATTCGCAAATTTCAAGGAAAGCAGAGAGGAGCGGTGTTGCTGTGTTCTGTTGGTGACTTCTCTCTAGGGTCTTCTAATCCTAATAATTAAGGTAAGGGTGAGACCTCTCTTTCACTATAATGGTGGGTATGATGGGTATTAAGGTGGGGGCTTAGACCTATGTTGCCATGATCTTGCTTGATTTGTTTGAATTGGTTGTTGAATTGCATATGTGTTATTTGATGATTTGGTGTGTGCTGTTTTTGGCGCCCTGTGCATGGGCGCCGTGGCCAATTGTGTTGCGTGTTGGTGTCTGGGTGTGGTGCTGTTTTTGGCGCCCTGTGCATGGGCGTCGTGGCCAATTGTGTTGCGTTTTGGTGTTTGTGCGTGTTCTGTTTTAGGCGCCCTGTGCATGGGCGCCGTGCCTAAGCGTGTTGCGTTGTGTGTTGCGTGGTGGTTCTGTTTTAGGCGCCGTGTTGCTGGGCGCCGTGTGCAAGGTGTGTTGCGTTTTGGTGTTGTGTGTCTTCCTGTGTTTGGCGCCCGGGGTGTGGGCGCCGTGTGCCAAGTTGTTGCGTTGCTGTTTTTGGCGCCCTGGGTGTGGGCGCCGTGTGCCAGGGTGTGTGGGTGTGTGGCTGTGCGTGGGTGTGTGTGTTGTGGCTGTGCGTGGGTGTGTGTGTTGCTGTGTCTTGGCGCAGGGGCGCCTTGGCGCCCTGTGCCTGGGTGCCAGAGTCCTGTTGTGTTGCCTGCTGGGCGCCTCCCTGGGCGCCAGTTTCTGCATTGGGTTGCCTGTGGGCGCCATGGGCGCCAAATCCTGTGTCTGGTTGGGTTTTGTGCTGCCTGGGCGCCAAGGGCGCCAGTTCCTGTTGCTGGCCAGTTTCCAGCGTGTTCCCTGCTAGGCGCCCAGTGCCTGGGCGCCATTTTCAGGATGTTGCTCAAATGTTCCCCGGTTTTGTTTTTGACATATCTTTTGACTCGGGTGTCCGTTTTAAGTGTTTCGAAGTGTGTTGCGAAGCTTATTCAGTTTCCTGCCGGTATATTCTACTTTAAGGTAAAAATTATTATTTTTCTGATAGTCTCTGGGCGCCCCAAGTGGCTGTCTCCGGTGGTCGTTGTTGTTAGCGTTGTAAAACTATTTCGGTGTTTAAAACCCCTTTTTGGTGTCCTTTTTGGTGTCGTGAAATTGGAGTAAAACCTTATGGTGTAATCGGTAATCTTAGTGTTCCTGTGTCAATAATGATGTGTCGATGGTTTTGACGAAAATACCCCTAGTGGCTAATATTTTGATTGACGATGGTATTGAGGATGAATAAAAGTTGCGGTCTTATAAGTGACGATGATGCCATAAGGGCTATTAGCGATGATGATAGTAATGACGGTGAATGTTAGTGGCAATGATATGTGTGACCATAACCTGATAGGTGATGTGCCCTTTTATTGGCAGATTGGTAAGTGATGGGTCACTAAGTTGACTGTGATTGTATGTGACTGTCTCCGGTGCATATCATGGTGCTTTATACATCTCATGTGCATAAACAAGTGACGATGACGCCATAAAGGCTATTTAGTGACGATGATGCCATAAAGGCTATTTAGTGACGATGATGGCAGGTACCACATGCATACGCCCGTTGTGGTGGGTTGCACTTCATACATGTTCACGACATTGTGATGACTTGCAGTGATGACTGAATTGATGTTGCGATGTGGTTTATATAGCGTTGTAGCTCTAGCATAATACTTATCATATGCACTATTATATTGTTAGATGAACTCACCCCTTCTGTTTGAATGTTACCCCTATGCGGTAACGTGCAGGTGATCTCGAGTGAAGGCTTAGGTACCTTCGTTAGCTGAGTCGGGTCGTCTGCTCTGATACGTAGCACTCAGTGGGGAGGGAATGAACCTTAGGTCGTTGAATTATTTGACTGTTGTAGTTGATGTTTTTATGACTTTCCGCTACGTAGATGCTGAGTTTTTACTATGTTGATTGAATTGAGCGTTTTGAGCTCACCCCAGTGGTGATGTACTATTATTATTGACGATGAACTATTTTATATTGATGCATGATGTGGTGTGGATTTATGTGTGACATCCTGTGTGGTGAAAAATGATTTATGTTGAAAAAAAAAGAGACTCTAATTTTTAGTAAATAAATTACCGGGTAGAAAAGGGGTGTTACAGGGGTCTCGGTAGAACTCACTGAGATTGTATCTCACTGTTTAAATGTTGTTGTTTTACAGATAAACAGGGAAAGTGGAGATCCAAGAGGCACGAGTAGGTGGTACTCGGATGGTTGTTGAAGACTTAGCTTTATGCTTAAGTGTATATCTTTCCTTGTTATCTATGTATCAAGACATTTTGTCTTTAGCGTTATGTATTTATTTCCGCTTTCTTGTGCGATATTGAACACTGTATTTCACTGATGGTTTATGGTCTTATTTATGTGTAAGACTGTCCTGTTGTTGTTCAGTGAAAATTTTATAGTGGTGTTCAGTATTTAAACAGGAAATGTATCTCTGATGTTTTAGGGATGGTGCACTTGGGTATTTTTACTTGATAAAAATACCGGGGTGTTACAGCGGATAACCTAACTGAAAACAAATGATGTATTTGGTAAAACTAGCGGTTAAAAGAGCTGATAAATGTCAACTGACATAAATGTCAAATGAGACGCTATCTGCTAGCGTTTGAAAAAATGCTACTTGAAGAGGGGTATTTTACTTGAACGCTAGTGCTTACCAAACACGCGTACTCTTCATCCGCTAGTTTCATCCGTTATCCACTAGCGGATGGGACACGCCAAGCAGAAGAGGAGTATGTTGCTAATATACACCTTCATATTTTTTAGTTGGCGTAAATTAGCAGCTCCCATACATATATATATATATATATATATATATATATATATATATATATATATATATATATATATATAGATGGTGTATGAAGTAAGATGGGTTTTAATATGAGAGGGTGAGAGGAGCAAATCTAGGCTGTATAACAATACATGGGTGGTTGTGATTAAAATGGAGTTGGTTATCACATTGACTTTTTATATTAATCTCAACCACCCATAATTTGATCTATGACCATGATTGGTTACTCTCACCCTCTCATTATAAAACTTCTCTCATAATATATAAATACGTTCATCCCCCCCGCTCTCTCTCTCTCTCTCTCTCTCTCTCTCTCTCTCTCTCTCTCTCTCTCTCTCTCTCTCTCTCTCTCTCTCTCTATATATATATATATATATATATATATATATATATATATATAGGGAGTTTCATCGTTTGGTTGGAACATTTAGACAAATAGCAACATTATGATACGTGGGCCACATGTCATCTGTGTCTCATGTGTGATAGCATGCAAAATTGTGACTGGCACAGGTGCACTTCGACCCAACCCAATCAAACCTAACCTACAAAATTCGAGTTGGTTTGGGTAACGGTTGGATAAAAATCACCAATAAAATAGATGTAATTAACTATCTAAAACTGAAAGAAGATGATGTGAGTTGAAAGAAGAACAAACTTTGTGTATTTGAACATTTAAAATTTATTCTAAATCATAAAGTATACCAAATCACACTGTTTA
The DNA here is from genome assembly GCA_039519185.1 of Astragalus membranaceus. NCBI lineage: Eukaryota > Viridiplantae > Streptophyta > Magnoliopsida > Fabales > Fabaceae > Astragalus > Astragalus membranaceus. Next base: position 55,760,191 of record CM076847.1, on the reverse strand, counting down.
GCACCACACTTTACGTAGTTTGTCATAAAATGATTTTTTTTTCACCCAATTGTTTATTGAAGAATAAACTTCACATATTTAAACATCTTAAATTTTTTAAGACCGCAAAATACTCCTTAAAATATAAAAAAAAGTCTCTTAATCATTTGGTCCTGGGTTCGATACCTGGCCGGTGCGTATGGAAAAACAATTGTTGGGAGAGGTCAACCCCTTAAAGGAAATTTAAAAAAAATAAATACCAATTTAAGTATGCATCTAGTAATTGTGTTTATTTAAAACACGTATGTATATCATGCAGAGTTTCATTTAAAACTAAACACCAATTTAAGTATGGTTCTAGTAATCGTTTGGGTGAAATTATCAAAACAAAGAAGAAAACACAAATAGATAGGGAAACGCATGAAGTATCATGCATGGCTGGATGAAAACCACCAATAAAATAGAAGCACCTATACAAAATTCAAAGAAAATGTTGGGGAGTTCTATTGTAAATGAGCAGAAGTTCCCACGAAAAAAGTTAAATTATAAATATAAATTAAATAACAATATTATAAAATTTAAAAACTTTAAGACAGACATTTGAATAGAACATCCACAGATAATAAGAAAAAAAATCTTAATTTTTTAATAATGTTATCTATATTAATCAGTAATATAAAAACGTAACCCATAATTAAAGATAAAAGTTACCAACAAAATTAGAAAGTGAAACACGTACGTATGTATCACACCGAGTTTGATTTTAAACTAAACACGATTTTACTAAACACCAATTTAAGTAAGCTTCTAATACTCGTTTGTGCGAAATCATCAAAATGAAGAAGAATTCACCAATTTGCACATGTAAAATTTTTTCTGGCTCCTAAAATACCCCAAGACACAATACATCACACTTTATGTTTTGTCAAAAAAAAGCATCACACTTTATGTATTTTGTTACAACTTTTTTTTCATCAAATAGGTTATTCAGTAATGAACTTCGCGTATTTGAACATCTAATTTTTTTTCGGGTCGCTAGAGTACCCCAAAATATACTGTAAGCATCGCACTCTACATATTTTGTCACAAACTTATTATTATTTTCTCCAAACCGGTTATTTACGAAGAAACTTTTAGTATCTGAAGAGTTAAAAAAATTCTCAATCCTAAAGTACCCACAACATACCACTTAATATTTCACTTTACGCATTCTGTTACAAAATATTTTATTTTCACCATCAAATACACCAAAACACACTGTTTAGCATCTCACTTTACGTATTTTGGCAACAAATTAACTTTTTTTCATCGAGTCAATTATTCAACAACAAAATATGTATGTTTAAACATCTAAAATTTTTTAAGACTGTAAAGTACCCCCAAAAATATATAAAGAAAAATGCAAAACATTAAAATATAAAAGAAGAAAAATACTGAAGTAAAAACCAAAGGGTGCCTTTAGGGTGAGGGAGCAAATTAAATCGCTCACGGATTAACCACTAAAATTGACCGTAGCATATTGTGTAAAATTTAAAAATCTAAAATTTTTCGAGACTGTTAAGTACCCCTTAAAATATAAAAAAAAAATAAATGCAAAACATTAAAATATAAAAGAAGAAAAAAAATAAAGTAAAAACCATAGGGTGCTTCTAGGGTGAGGGAGGAAATTAAATCTCTTACCGATTAACCATTAAAATCGATCGTAGCATATTATATAAAATGCTATATATGAGTGGTTAAGATTGAATCAACCAGTACTAAATCTCAACCATTGATGAATTTTTATACTACATCTTACGATCATATTTCATGGTTTAAGGAATTTGATTTATTCCTTCACCCTAAAAGCACCCACCCAAAAACAAAAAAGTAAAAAAAAACTGAAAAAAAAGAGAGAAGATAAAAAAAAGTGAAGTAATATTAAAGAAAAAAATAGAAAACAAAAAAGGTCAAAAAAAAGGGGAAAATGATTGGCGCGCTTTTGATAAAATTTCGATGGAGTCTCATTTCCACCCTTGTGGGCGCAAAGAATTTATTTTGGTGGACCTCACAAAATTTATAACTCGGTCCCCTTATTTATTTCTACCAAATGAAAGAAGAAAAATGATATTTTCACAACTACTTCCTCATTTCTAATTAATTATAGGTTTTTGAGAAAAAACTGTTCCATTTGATTTATCATTTTGCAATACCAACATGGTATAGGACAAGTGGTAGATATTTCGGCTCCTTAACATTTGGTCATGAGTTCGATCTCTAGTTGGTGCGTATGGAAAAATACTTGATGGGAGAGGTCAACTCCTTAAATGGATATCAGGACTTGGGGAATTAGTCTATGTAGTCCGCGCAGGTGATACCTTAGCTTACCTAAGAAAAGAATTAAGACTGTTGTTATAATCTATACCTACGAAAACTTAACCATGGGTATAACTCTAATTGTTTTGTCCAACGGTCAGAAAACCATCACTATAGGCTATAGCGATGCCATTCTTTCGTGGATATAGCCAAATAAAAACCACGGGAAGAAGCGTCCGTCAGTATAGGTTTTTGGTAGTGGTTTTTGACTCTTAATTACCCACATATTTTTGTTGTTGCTATATGTTAAATTTTTTCTAGTGTTCATAGTTCCAAATTACATAAATTACATGTTTCTCAATAATACCCCTAACTCTTTAATAAAGAGAGATAAATAAGTGTGATGAAAAATAAATATTAAGGATATTATAGTAAAAGGAGTTATATTTATCTAAAACACAAAATTAATTAGTGTTTTTTTTACAATAAAACTAATTAGTGTTGTTGGTTTGTGTAATAAAACATTAAAACATAGATAGAAATTAATGGAAGTAGTAATAACTGAGTTTTCTTTTAAACAAAAGACGCACATACTTCTATTGTATACAAGCAAAATTACAAACGTCGTTGAGTGAAAGGGACATCGTTGGTCGAAAAACGTAGGCGTACGGGGTTCGAACCCTGCTCCACCCTCCCCTCTAACAACTAACACACTAATTACTAACCACTTTGCCTATCTAACAAAAAAACAATTTGATCTGTACCTTGGTCGCCCAAGGATTAGAACGGGTTGGTGTTGATCACTCTTCAGATGAGGACGAGCTTGCATTGGTCGCTCAGGCGGGCACTGAGAGTTCATTGGCAGAGCTGGCAGGTGTACCTGCAAAGACACTCCGACGCCCATGTCAGGCGGGAAAAGAGGTAAAGCAGGGAGTATTAGATGGGATAGAAAATGTGTACCTTTTTGCGAGGGGTTGACGTTTATTTATAGAGTTCGGCGGCGCTGCATAGCCGTCAGATCAGATGGGTTGATATCAGCCGTCGAGGCGCCCCAGGCTCGCTCTAGGCGCGCCCTCCACAATCTGCTACAGTGCCCTGGATCAGGTTGGGCCATTTACGTGGGTTGGACCCTCGGCCCAGTCCAGAACAGTTGCCCCCCAAGCCGAAGTCTTTCGGAGGGTGGGTTCAGGCTTGATGCCCCCAGTCCTATCTCGCTAGGTCGACCGACAGACCGCTCTGTTCGAGGGAGCGCTCTACCCCATTCAAATACTGCCACGTATTTTTCTTGGGGACTGTGTGATGACTGTTGGAAGTGACGTTTGCGTTGTTCGAGGGAGGTGCAAAATGATGGTGCGCAGTCGTTATGATTACTTTGTGGTTGTTGCATTCTTCAGAATGGGCGCGTTGCTTCACCTCCGGCCCATGATACGACGTGAGGAACATTATATAAGGTCAGTGTGTTATGTCAATTGTCTACATTTGCAATATTTTCAAGGCTCTGCATTCAAGCTGTTAATGGAGGAGATGGGTCGGCCCTGCTCGAGGAGGTTATTCTTCACCATCTTTGAAGTGACTCGCCACGGAGAAAAGGGGACCAAGATGAGACGGCACGAGCATCTAAGTTTGAAAGCCCGAGCGGGTTTCAAGTTATTCCGCCCGTTTGCAGACTCTCTGAAGCCATGGAAGCGCACTTACCTTTGGGTCACCCCTATTGACCTCAATGCCATTGATTCAGTAGCTATTTTGAATGAGAAGGGCGGTGTCAAAGAGACCAAATTCCCGTTTGCTTGGTCGAAAAGACATTACAATAAGAGGCCGGCCACTTACAGTGTGAAAGAGGATCGCCTAGATGATGATGATAGAGAGACACTGCGACTGCTCTGGAATTTCGTTACTTATCTAGAAGGCGGGATGATTCCGGTAAGGAAACTCGTTGCTTCGAAGAATCGGGTTGAGGTCACAGCTGCTCTAGGTAAGCGTTGACCATGGCGGGTGGTGTCCGCTCCTAGCGGATTGGCTTATGGATGCTTGTCTTTTTCTTCTCGTATTTCTAGCTTGTCCTAACTCGTTACTGTTTTTATTTCTGTAGATAATATGGCTTGGACAATGAGCTTTCTCGCACTGAAGGAAATGTTTAAAGAGGGACCTGCGAAACATTAGGCCTCTACCAACACCTCTCCCACCCCTGCTCTTCTCGTTAATGAGGAGGTCCGCACCCCCTTGGTCGACAAAGAGGTGGACGAGCCAGTGGGTGCCAAGACAGTTAAGGCGGGCAAAGATGTCCGAAAGAGTAAATCTCCCAGGGTGACTTTGGAGTCACTGACAGTGGACGGCCACTTCCACTTGAAGGTGCGGCCAAAGTGTGCAAGGCCGCTTCAAGTCTATTTGAGAAATCAAAGAAAGTGGAAAAAGAACGAATTGCAGGCAACGTTCTTGAAGCCAGAAATTTATGGTTGGAGGGTGATTTACTTGACAAAACTGATAAACTAAAAAGTTGTTATAAACATCTTGCAGCACTGCAGAGGGAATGGGATGCGGCCAAGAAAGATGCCGAAGAGGCAAAGAGCGCTCTGAAGCCGACCTCCGACGCTCTTTTGAAGGCGGAGGAGTCGGTCAAGATTTTGACTGAAGAGCGAGACAATGCCCAGACCGCCGTTGCTGCAGCTAAGAAAGAAGCGAAGGAAAAGAAAATGAGAATAACCGAGCTTGAGGGTGTGGTGGTTGACCTGCGGGCTGAGGTCAAGGAATGGGAGTCCAAAGCTGTCGCCTTCGAAGCGGCGAAGAAGAAGGTCGAGCAGTCGTACAGGCTGATCGGAAGTTGAGCTGTAAGCATCGGCTCGGAGCAGTTTAAGAATGCGGTGGCTCAGATTCAGTTCTTGCACCCCGAGCTTGAGGTCGACCCACTCATGGTCACCGAAGACCTTGTGGTCTTGGATGGGAAGATTGTGAAGCCGACACTTAAGCAGGGCGATGAGCCGGTGGTGATCGCGGAGCGAGCTTGAAGACTTGTGATCTGTTGCATTTTAAATTTCTTTGTGTTTAATGGGGGCGGCTGCGGCCAACCTATCTGTAACCCATACAATTAAATTATGTTAATCGTTCATTTGCTTTCTTATTTTGGTGAGATCTGTTGTGCTTTCTTATTATCATTCATTTTTTTCTTGCACGTTGGCGGGCCCATTCGTGGCCTTGGTCTTTATTGTCGTTTGGTCCTGTCGTGACCTCTTTCGATATTTCTTTGAATTTCGCGGTCCCGCCTTTGAGAAGTTTACCGGAACTCGGTCCAGATTGAACTCGCTACAAAGACGGTGCGACCTTCTTGTTGTGGTCACTTCGATGCACGGCTGTGATCGACCGGGCACACTTTGGCACGTTTTTTATACCGGGTAGTTTACCGAGGTTCTGTAACGCCCCAAAATTTAATTAATTATTTAATTGAATTGTTTGGGAATTTAATTGGTAGAAAAATAAAAAAATAATAATAATGCTAGTATATGTGGGCCTATTGTTAGGGTTGGGAGTAGTAAAATGAGAAGTGTTAGGGAGGCCCATGATGTAATTCGAATTAGCTAAGGAAAAAGCCCATAAAATTAACCAAAGTATAAATAGGCATTATTTAGTGTTTTGCTCATTTAGAAGGAACAAAAAAAATAAGAATTAGAGAGAAGAGAAGAGAGAGGACGGCGCGAAGAAGGAGAGAGAGCTAGGGCAAGCCAAAGACTTCGAATTCTTCAAGGCTAAGGTAAGGGTGGGGTTCTATCTCTATAATTGGGTGTATGAATGGATCTATGTAGGAAGGTTATGGAACCCTAGTTGTTATTAAGTTTAGAAAACCCTAGTTGTAGGTATTGAACTTAAAATGATGATGTTAATTTCGATTGATGATGATTGTTGCCATTTGACGATGTGTGATCATGCTCGTTGATCTTTTGGAACCAAAATTCTGTGCATGGGCGCCTTGGGCGCCGTTTTTGATTCTGCCGCAGGGCGCCATGGGCGCCGTCCCGTGTTTGATGTTGCCGGGCGCCTTGCTGGGCGCCATTCTGTGCGTGTTCTGTTGCCTGGGTGCATGGGCGCCGTTCCTGAAATATTGCTGGGCGCCATGGGCGCCATCTTGCTGTTTGTGTGTTGCTGTCTCGCAGGTTCCTAGCGCATGGGCGCCAAAACCTGGCCGCCAGGTTGTTGTTCTGTCCTGGGCGCCATGGGCACCAAAAGTTTGGCTGCCTTGTTGCTGTGTCTGGCGCAGGGGCGCCATGGGCGCCAAAAATCTAACTGCCTTGTTGCTGTGTCTGGCGCAGGGGCGCCATGGGCGCCAAAAACCTGGCTGCCTTGTTGCTGTGTTGTGTTTTGGCGCTGTGGGCGCCAAGGGCGCCAGTTTGGCTGCCCGATTGTGTTGCTGGGCGCCATGGGTGCCAAGGGCGCCAGTTTGGCTGCCCGATTGTGTTGCTGGGCGCCATGGGCGCCAAGGGCGCCAGTTTGGCTGCCCAAACGTGAATTTCACATTTGATGCTTGGAATGAGTGTTGATGTTGAATATGTAATTAGGCCCAAAGTTGCCAAAATGTTGGAAGTTGCTAAATTGTTGATGTGTTGCCAAAAATGTTGAAAGCTGCTAAGTTGTTGATGTGTTGCTAAAAATGTTGAAAGTTGCTAAGTTGCTAATTATTGTTGATGATGGTGTACCAAGTTGAATTGCCTCTATTTATGGGCAGGTGGTATGTTGTAGGCCTATGGCCAACGATGATTTCCGATGTTGTTGCGTTGCTATGTAATCGTTGTTTATTGGTTGTGCATTTACATAACGTCGCATACATAGCATATTTTTACAATGGAGCTATGCTCAAAACACATGCATTATAAGGCGGTGGCCCTGAGTTGAGTCACATTCTGCATCCATGTTGCATACCTATGTGATTGAGATGATGTTGACTGCTGTTAAGTGATGAATTGATGCTATGACCCGAATTACATATTGTCTTTCATATGTCTGATTATATAGTGCGATATCTCACCCCTTCTGTTTGAATGTTACCCCGATGTTGGTAACGTGCAGGTAATCATGAATGAAGGCTGCTCACCTTCGTTTGATCGAGTCGGTGTCGTCGCTCTGATATGTAACACTCGGGGGGAATGAACACAAGTTTTAATATTGTTGCTATGTTATTTCGCTGTTGAAACTTTAAGTTGTTACGTCGTTGTTTTTGAGCTGTCTTGAGTTGTAAGACGCCACGTCTATTTGAATTAACTTGTTATGAATCCGCTGTGTAGTAATTAAAGAGGAATTATTTTGAAGACTAAAAGGTTGTTTTATCGGTTCATCCGAAAGCGCTATGTATCTGTTTTCAAAAGCGAGTTAACCCGTCTATTGTTTTCACGAAGCAAATGTGGCACTCCGTTGTTTGTCGAAAAATGTGGCACTCCGTTGTTTGTCGAAAAAGATTTTTATGAACTCTGATTTTGCATTATTTTACCGGGTAGAAATGGGGTGTTACAGGTTCGGCTCGGGTTTAACTCGTCCTGGGGTCACTCTGGTGTGCTCTTCCTACTAGGTAGTTTACCGAGGCTCGGCTCGGAGATAACTCGTCTCGTAGGAACTTTTTGGGCTCCATCGCAGCCCGTTCTCCTTCATTTCTGAAATAAAAACAATGATTGTTGACAGAGATTCAAATCAGTAGAATATTTCTTGTCTTTATTTATATTGAACAGGCCTCATTAAAAAACCCTAGCGGGAAAAAGAGTGCCCTTCCCTATACTATGAAGTTTCGTTTCTTCGATTGATCAGTCTTTCTAGAGAATGTTTCCAGTGGGTTCTTTTTCTAACTCGGACTCCCCTTGTAGTTTCATCCCCATAAAGTGGCAGCGTCGGGCCGACCTAAGGTCCGCTTGCAAGGTCACAATCTCTCCTACATCAGTGTAAAATTTCATCTTAAGGTGCCTAAGGTCCGCTTGCAAGAACAATGAAATAAAATTAGGAGTCATAAATTACAGAGATAAAAATAACCCGGAATAGAGAAATTTCTGATCTTGAGAATTTAGTCTCCTTTTTCTGCTTCAGAGCTCTCTCACAGTGTCAAAAACAGGTACCCAAAACTTCACTCTCTCCCTGCCCTCGCTGCCGTCTCTCCCGTTTTTCCTAATTTTCTTGTGATAGTGTCTCCGACTGTTGTGTTGCGTTGAATTGCCGCCTCCAATCCTAATTCACGTGTGCGACCTTTCTCTATTCTTGTGAAAAAAATCCTGTGTGTACGCCACTCTCCTTTATATATTTTTAGCCTAGGTTTGCGTGCTCACCAAGTTGCAATGTTGATTGCCCGTTTTTTTTCTTCTTTCTTTAGCTCACGTGTCCTCCTTCTTGCTAATCACGTTTCTTTCTTCAGTTAAAGTTTACGGGCCTTCAATCAGAATTCCATCATGGGTTGAATTCTTATTCTCATCCATTTAACACAAGCCGTAGGCTTTTTGGATTTTGGGTTGCATGCAAAGCCAATTGAAAGTTGGTTTTTTCTTTTTTTTCCTTTTATTTCAAACTCAAATACATATAATATATTGGTTTGAGTATTCTTTTTATCCTTTCTCTTTTTCTGCACAATATAGAGCAAATTAAATTAATGAGATATATATTTGTTAATAATTTCTCTAAAAATAACACAAAAGTTTCTCTAAAGATGCACTAAATTAGAGTTTATCAGTCGATGCGACCATCATTATCTCTTTCCAACGTCTTTTCGCAGTCTTGTTGGTTTCTCCTATTTTTAGGGCGGACCCGCCCGAGATTACCATTGCGACCGGGCGCCCCTTGGACTTTCTGATGTCAGCTTCCTCTTCTGACTCGCTGTCATCATCCTTCCCTGTCTTGGTGACTTCATTGACCGTCCCCTTGCCTTTCCTTGGGGAGTGGGTAGGTTTATTTTCTTCTTCTCTCCTTTTCCATCGCCCTGGCCTTTGTCTATGTACTGGGTGAGCTTCCCTTATCGGATTAGCTCTTCATTATCGTCTTTGAGGGCCATGCAGTTATTCGTGTCGTGCCCATTGCTTTTATGGTACCTACAGTATTTCCTTGATGGTCGCTGTCCTTCTTTGAGGACGAGCGGTTCTGGTCTTCCCATATATTTGAATTTGGTACTTGCGCATTCTGAGAGAATTTGGGCGTATGTGGTATTAAGTTTGGTACGTTCGGGGAATTTTTGAAAACGGGAATCATTATCTTTCCGAGTCGGGTCCCTCCTTTGCCCGCCATCTCGTTTGCCTTGGCCCTTCTCGGCTACACTTTGTTACCAAGTGGCTTCAATCTCAAGAGGGGGGGGGTGAATTGAGATTTTAAAAAACTTTTCCCCTTTAATGACTTAGATCAATTTTTCGCGCAGGTTTATGGAACGAACGAAAAAGAAATAAAATAGTAAAGAACAATGGAGATTTTATACTAGTTCAGTAACCTCCCAGTGACCTACGTCCAGTCCTCACAACCCTTGTGAGATTTTTGACTAACAAAACAAAGCTTAACCGGGTGCTTTAAAACCCTTACAGACTCGGGCACTCTTCACCTAGGATACCCCACCTATTGCAAGAGCCCTCAAGATCTATAACCAACAAGAGATACCCCACCCTTGTTACAACCACAAACTCTAGAGAGATACCCCACTCTCATGTATAAACAAGAACCCTAGAGAGAGACCCCACTCTCTAGTATAAACCAATTAAAACGTTAAAACAGATTACAAAACAAATAACAAATACCTCTATGAAGGTGGATACAACAACTTTATGATTCCCAACCCAATTTAACCCTTCTGAGAGATCAGCTCAAAAAGATGAAGAACGTGAAGAACAGAAGTGATGGTGTGCTAGGGTTTTACGTTTCAGTTTGTGAATATTTGGGTTGTACGTTCTGTGCAGTCCTATGTCTCTATTTATAGATATAGGAAAAATATGACCGTTGAGACAATTTCTAATAAGTGAAAAATCAATTGTTTGCTTAAAAACACTTAGTGAGACAATCGATCCTTTGCTTTAAAATGAGAACAACTTCATAAGTGAATGATCGATTGTTTGCTTCTAAAACTAAGATTGAAAATCGATTCTTTACTTAAATAAAATAGGATCAAAATCGATTTTATGCTTTAAACTCCTAAGGCTATGAATCGATTGTGTGCTTCCAAGATGAAGCTCATAATCGATTTTATACTTAATGAATTAAGTATACAATCAATTTTATGCTTTAAAAACCAAGTCAAAAATCGATTCTTTGCTTTAAAAACACCAAGTCATAAATCGATTGTTTGCCTCAAAAACACGAAGTCATGAATCGATTGTTTTCTTCCAAAAACATGTTCTTTTAAAACCATAAGTGCATAATCAATTTTAGGCTTGAAAACATTTGTGCCTAACCTGTTTAGCATGCATATGTTTACTTGATTACGTGAGTGTTATGCCTAAGACACGACCCAACTTCCTAGTGACTACCCTTGACACCGACTTACTTCTTGAGTTAGTTGTGTCTTGGTGTTTCGTTTGTCACTTTGCCTCAGATTACCTCATCATCAAAACTTAACCTGCAACACAAGATATCCACACACGTTTTACAATCGCTTGGTTTGCCATATCGACCTCCTCATAATCCATGTATTTCTGCGATCTTCTGAGGAAGTCACCCAAGCTTCGAGGTTTATTGATGCCGATCTCAATTTCAAACAGGCTCTCACATTAGATGCTTCTTTGTTGAATCGTTCTATGTACTCTCGTAGTGATTCTTTCTCTCCCTGCCGAACGACGTTGAGTACTTCGACCGCCTTGGGCATGATCCTGGAAGTGGTGAACCTGATAGCAAAAAGTTGGGCCAGTTGTCGCCAAGTTGCCACAGAGTTCGGTTTGAGATCCCTGAACCATGCAAGGGCCGAATTTTCGAAGGTTAAAGGAAAGATCTTACATGTTTAGGACCGGTGGTTTCTCCAGGGAGGCCAGTATGGGGAACTCGTCGAACTCTCTTGTGAATGGACTCATACGGGAGCGACCACCACCCCCTAGTCGAGGAGAACAGTTTCGATTATTTCGCCGGCGGTGATGTCGTCTTACAGGGGAGGGAGGTGAATCAAAGGAGGCAAAGGACGAGCCTTCATCGGGTGATTCCTCTGGTGAGAAGGTCAAGTCGGAGGAGGACGGGGGCGTCCGAGGGGGGATCATGACCTTGTCCTCGTCCTTCTTCTGGGCGGGGAGCGGTGCACAAGGTGCCTCCTAAGTGGGGTCCGGTGTCTCCTAAAGACTAAACTCTATCTTATTAGAGTTCGCTTTTTAATCTAATTCCATCGTACTAATTTTATACAACAAATATCAAACGAAGTACCAAGAGGTGAAGTTTGATATTGGAACAAATGGAACTAAACAAGGCACATCAAAGCATGAGAATAGCTTTAATAGCCTTGAAACAATAAGGTTGCGCTTAATGGGTCTCTGCAATGGCCAACCATGAGAATAGGTTTGGTCATTGTTTCGAGACACGTTCTTGTATTCCGAAAGGAAACCTGAATTACATCACAAAGAATACCTTGTCCTTAAAAACGAATTTCAATATAAGATAGAGGATAGTTAAGGAGTTGTTTTAAATTCCGTCATTGTGATTTGACCATAATCCCAAGGCGCTTTTCAATATATTAAATTTTAATCAACAAATCACTTCTTCTTATAAAACTATCCCCTTTCAGCTAATCAACATCAAAACTAGATTAGTAATCACATTTTACTCCCTGTGGACCGATACTTTCAATTACGTGATAAGACCGTGCACTTGCGATCTATCAAGTTTTTTGCACCGTTGCTGGGGACTTAGTGATATTAATCGATCCTTTTGGTTATCGATTAGACTCAAATTTTATTTTTCTTTTTTTTTCTTACTTTTTTTTTCTTATTCTTCGAATGCGAAGAGTTCGAAGTCTTGGAGAAATTGTTCAACCAATTCTTGAGATTGAAAGATTCTTATATAGAAGAAGAAGAGAATTGTGCAATAACCAACAAATGGCTGCTAACGCAAATCGTGCTCTCAAAGATAGAGTTTGAGTTTGCTAATCTTATGAAGAGTCCTTCCATTAAGGATTCTTGTTGTAGAGTTGATATTGTTGACCATTGCGTGGAAGACTGCTCTTTAGCATCATCTTCACACGATGGTTTAGAAACATGTCTAATAGGCAGCACAAATAAAGAAATGACTGAAGAAGCTCAAGTATTTGCCAAATTGCTGGATGAAAATTCTCCTATAAAAGATATAGGCATTGAAGACTTGGTTGAGGAGAAATCTGATCCTCTTCGAAAAGGAGCTCCAAAGGTGGAACTAAAGCCTCTACCGTCAGCTCTAAGGTATGAATTTCTGGGCCTACACTCTACTTTTCCTGTTATTGTCAATGCAAACTTAAATGAGGTGGAAACAAATAAATTACTTAATATTCTCAAGAAATACCCTAAAGTTGTAGGTTATACTATTGAGGATATTAAGGGAATAAATCCCTCATTATGTATGCATATGATATTACTTGAAGAGGATTATAAACCCTCCATTGAGCATCAAAGGAGATTAAATCCTAACATGAAGGAAGTTATGAAAAAAGAAGTACTTAAACTCCTTGATGCTGGAGTTATATATCCAATTTCAGACAGTAAATGGGTTAGTCCTGTTCAAGTAGTACCTAAAAAGGGAGGCCTTACAGTTATAAAAAATGAGAAAAATGAATCCATTGCTACTAGGACTGTCACGGGATGGAGAATGTGCATCGATTATAGGAAGCTTAATAAAGCAACCCGTAAAGATCACTTTCCCCTCCCTTTTATTGATCAAATGCTAGAAAGGTTAGCAAAGCATTCACATTTTGGCTATTTGGATGGGTATTCTGGATTCTTTCAAATACCCATTCATCCTAGCGACCAAGAAAAGACAACTTTTACTTGTCCCTGTGGCAGTTATACTTATAGAAGGATGCCTTTAGGTCTGTGTAATGCTCCTGCTACTTTTCAACACCGTATGTCCATCTTTTCGGATTTTGTTGAAAATATAATGGAAGTTTTTATGGACGATTTCTCGGTACATGGATGAAGTTTTGATAACTGTTTGGCTAACCTTGAAAAAGTTCTTGAAAGATGTGAAAAGGTAAATCTTGTTTTGATCTGGGAAATATGCCACTTTATGGTGAGGGAAGGTATTGTACTTGGGCACTTGGTTTCGGAACGAGGTATTGAGGTTGACAAGGCTAAAATTGAAATCATTGAAAAAATGTCACCTCCTACCTCGGTCAAAGAGGTAAGAAGTTTCTTGGGTCATGCGGGTTTCTACCGTCGGTCTATAAAAGATTTTTCCAAGATTACTAAGCCACTAACAAGCTTGCTCCTTAAGGATGCAACTTTTGTTTTTGATGATTTTTGTCATAAAACATTTTGCAGGTTAAAAGAATCTTTGATCACTGCCCCAATCATGCAACCACCGGATTGGAATCTTCCATTCGAGATAATGTGTGATGCAAGTGACTATGCAGTTGGGGCAGTTCTGGGTCAAAAGAAGGATAAGAAGATGCATGCCATCTACTATGCTAGTAGAACCTTGGATGATGCCCAAGTGAATTATGCCACAACAGAAAAAGAGTTATTGGCGGTAGTATTTGCCATTGATAAATTCCGGTCATACTTGGTGGGGTCCAAAATCATCATCTACACGGATCACTCGGCAATAAAATATTTGTTGAACAAAAAAGATGCTAAGCCGAGGTTGATCCGATGGATTTTGCTTTTGACTTGGAGATAAGAGATAAAAAAGGTATAGAAAATGTTGTGGCTGATCAGTTGTCAAGGTTGCAAGAGAACAATGAGAATGAGCTGCCGCTTGATGATTCCTTTCCAAATGATCAGCTATTTTCTTTGGTGCAAACTGAAGCACCTTGGTATGCCGACTATGTGAACTATCTTGCAGCTGGTGTGCTACCTCCGGACTTGAACTACCATCAGAGGAAGAAATTCCTCTCTGATGTTAAACATTATTATTGTGATGAACCTCTTCTTTCCAAAAGGGGAGCAGATGGTGTATTCAGAAGATGGATCCCAGAAGATGAGGTAAGTAACATTCTTATTCACTGTCATTCTTCTTCTTATGGTGGCCATGCCAGTTCTAAAAAGACCGCTTTCAAAATTCTTCAATCTGGTTTTTTCTGGCCATCACTCTTTAAAGATGTGCATCATTTTGTTTCTAAATGTGATCAATGTCAACGCACTGGGAATATTTCCAAAAGAAACTAAATGCCTCTAAACAATATTCTAGAAGTTGAAATTTTCGACGTTTAGGGAATCGACTTCATGGGGCCATTTCCGTCTTCTTTTGGAAATCAATACATTTTGGTCGCAGTTGACTATGTTTCAAAGTGAATTGAAGCCATTGCTTTTCCAACAAATGATGCACAAGTTGTGATCAAGCTTTTCAAGAAAATTATTTTTCCAAGGTTTGGAGTGCCAAGAGAAGTAATTAGTGATGGAGGATCCCATTTTATCTCCAAACAATTTGAAAAGCTTTTACAAAAGTTTGGGGTGAGGCACAAAATTGAAACACCTTACCACCCCCAAACTAGTGGCCAAGTTGAGGTTTCCAATAGAGAAATAAAAAGTATTTTAGAAAAAACGGTCTTTGCTTCTAGAAAAGATTGGTCAATTAAGCTTGATGATGCTCTCTGGGCTTATCGGACAGCATACAAGACTCCTATTGGTATGACTCCTTTCAAATTAATTTATGGGAAGTCTTGTCATCTTCCGGTTGAGCTAGAGCACAAGGCTTATTGGGCAATAAAAACTCTCAACTTGGATATGAATTTAGCAGGTGACAAAAGAAAACTTCAGTTAAATGAGTTGGAAGAACTAAGGATGGACGCTTATGAAAATGCCCGGATTTACAAAGAAAGAACAAAGAAATGGCATGATAAGCGTATCGTCCGAAGAGAATTTAAAGAAGGTGATCTTGTACGGCTCTTCACTCAAGGCTGAAGCTTTTTCCAGGGAAATAAAGGTCAAGATGGTCCGGGCCTTTTAAAATCCTTAGGGTATACCCCTTTGGAGCAGTTGAAATATGGAGTGAAAAGACCGGATCATTCAAGGTAAATGGTCAGAAGTTGAAAATTTATAATGTAGGTGAAGATATCGAGAAAGGAACCACCTTGGTTCTTCATAACCCAACCTGAGAAAAATGTGCTCTTTTTAACCGTCAAGCTAGTGACGTTAAAAAAGCGCTGCGTGGGAGGCAACCCACGGGAGGCAACCCACGGGTTAATGTTTTTGTTTTTGTTTTCCAGGAAATCCAAGTTTTTCAAGAAGTATGAGAATGATCCATGTCAAAAAGTGTCTGATCCGGGTGTTTGATACAGGAAAAATGAGTTTTTAGTGCTGAGGGATATGCACGATCCGTGCGTGACAAAATTGTTTTTCTGCAATCCTTGTGCGAAGGAGGAGCACGATCCGTACGCAGCATGGCACGATCTGTGCGCACTGGAAAGAATTGGCAGTGGCCCATGTGCGTAGATCAGGAACGATCTGTGTGCAACAGATACAGCACGATCTTGCGTGAGTTAAAAGGAAATATTTCGGTCTGCGAATATTACGCATGACCCGCGCGCGACCTGATGCCTAATCCGTACCTCACAAAACACCAAGTAAGTCACGATTTCTCTCACTTCTAACCCATCATCTTCTTCTCCATTTCTTCTCCTACTCAAAGCCCACCATAGCCATAACTTGAAAACCTCCAAATACACCAAAACACCACTCAAACCTCCATAAAAATTACAGAAATCAATTACCCATAACCCCCTCTACAAAACGCAACCATCAAAATCATCATTCATCCCCTCTCCACCAAAACCCCAAAATCGCACACCACCATACCCATAGACCAAAACCTCCATAAACCACCTTCAATCTTCATTTAAACAGAATATTACCACCCAATCTTCAAAACCCACCACCAAAACCACCCAATCTTCATCTAAAGCACGCACGATCCGTGCGCCCAGCAAGCACGATCTGTGCGTGATGCTCGCAGCTGGGAATTCCAAAGCTAATTCTAAGAAA
Source organism: Astragalus membranaceus (assembly GCA_039519185.1). NCBI lineage: Eukaryota > Viridiplantae > Streptophyta > Magnoliopsida > Fabales > Fabaceae > Astragalus > Astragalus membranaceus. The sequence goes on along the minus strand of CM076847.1, from coordinate 55,743,839 downwards.
CTTCTTACTTCAGTTACTGATAATGGTCGCTCCCAATTCAACACAGCTTCCACTTTATTGGGATCTACTGCAACTCCCCGCTTAGATATCACATGTCCCAAAAATTTCACTTCAGCCATCCAGAAATCAAACTTCGAATGTTTAGCATATAACTTCTTCTCTCGGAGTACATTCAGGACAATGTGGAGATGTTGAACATGCTCTTCTATGGTGTTAGAGTACACAAAGATGTCGTCAATGAATACTACTACAAAGTTTCTGTCTCATAAACTAAGTAGACAGTTTTGGTATAAAGGCTGGGTCTGGACACGACCCTTAGCAGCCGTAAAGATGGTCATCGGCTCAGATAGTGGAGAAAGCTGATCTTAACCGATCTACACATGCTTGAACTATAAAGCAATGGGTTGCACCCGAATCATATAATATATTGACTGATTTAAACAAAATAGATTCCATACCTCTCAGTAAGTTGCCAGCAGGCATAACTGTCTGGGCATCCAAACTGTTGACTCGTCCATGAGTCGGAGCAGTTTGGGATTCCTTGCAACTCTTTGTAACATCCCTAATTTTTAAAATAACATTCTTAAGCAAACTTTATATAATCGCTAATCGAAGGAATTAATAATTCGGAATTCGGGAACAGACGAGTCGAGAAATTTTATGCCGAGTAATTAACCGTAGAATTAGAGGGGGTCTTGACCTAAAAACCTTGAGTTAATGAACTAAGGGCATTATGGTCTTTTCCCAACCATAACACCCTCAGCCCATACACCCTCCAACTGAACCCATCCCACATAAACACAAGTTCAAAATCAGAAATTGAAAAGAAGAAGAGAGGAGAGGGAGGAGAGAGTTGCGAATAGAGGGGAGGAAGGAGAAGAGAGTTCTCTCTCAAATCTTAATGCATGTTCTTCATTTTTAGCCCACTGAATTCAGCTTCTCCTCCTCTATCCTATGACACCAGAATCACCACCTCATCCTTCCTCAAATTCAATTCACCATTTTCGGATTTCAAGTTCCACTTTCACCAAAATGGAGTTTTGCTCACTTGATGCTTTGCATGTGCACTTAGAGTTAGAAGAGAGGTACATCTGAACCCACTTGTGAATTGGAAGTATTTTGAAGGTTGTAATGTTGCTGGTACAGAGGGTGGAAGCTCAAATTCGAAATGGCAAGTGATTGAAGATGGTGATCAAGCTAATCAGAAATTCTGGGTAAAACCCGTTTTACCTACCTTCGGTAATTATGACGTATCTCCCTGTGAACGACTCCGATGATCGTGATTCTTGTCCCTCTGAAAACTAGACACAAAGATATTCATTTTGGGCACAAGAACCGCATGATTTCATTGAGAAATGAGAGAGATATCATGCTCACAACTTTCGGATTAAGAATAAGCCACTATTCCGAAGCAGTCCTCTTGTTTTGCTGATATCTCCCAAACTACTTGTTGCATGCAAGTGAATCTTTCTCCATCAGAGAGTAGACAAAATTCTCTTCACAATGGGAACTGATTTTAAGGATTTTGGTCACGTATTGACCTAGCTATGCTCGTTGCAAATTGACGGTTTGTTGCTGGAAGTAGCAGGAGCGGATTCGGGAAGATTCGTGGGATCGCCGTCCGTCCGTGTTCGCGAAGCTTCGGTGTTGGGTGCGATTTTCATCGCCAAAAGGTGAGTTCTATACTCACTAGGGAAATTATCATGTGTTCTGGTTGAGTCTTGCGTTTTGAAAAAGAGAACTGGCGACAAGCCGCTTTGCGAAAACCCGTTTTAAATACCGAGTTATGTTGTTGTTTGATTGAGATTGTGGTTGATTATTATAATCGTTATGGGATTGATATGTGGATCGTTTGGCTGGATAATGTTCTCTGTTTGAAGGTTGATGAGTTAGGTATCGATCGGAACGGAGTTTGGACACGAAACGGATTCGAAAAAGGGCTCGAAATTGCATTTCAGCAAGTCTGTGAGACAGGCACGGACCGTGCGCCATCAAGCACGGGTCGTGCGTTGCCCTCTGATTCACAGGATTGCTGAGTGTTGATTTCGCGCACGGACCGTGCGCCATCAAGCACGGGTCGTGCGTATGCTTCGGTCAACATTTTCAAAATGTGTTCAAAGCCTTCCTAATTGATTCCAAACCTATCCTAATCCCTTCCCAATGTTATACAATGATAATATAACCGTAATTCATGGAAACTACTTGTGTTTGGATCATTGTCACGTTCACACTATTTTTATTAACGGCCCTTGCGGTCCACAGTTTTATTAACGGCCCTTGCGGTCCACGGTTTTATTAACGGCCCTTGCGGTCCATGGTTTTATGAACGGCCCAATGCGGGTACATGAAATGTGTTATGGATTTGATTGTCATGCTATCATTGTGATTGAGATAAGCTTATGCCATGGATATTGCTTAATGTGATTGATGTATTGTGCTGGACTGATTGGATTAGCATCATGATAAGTTAGGTTAGTAAGCCTTAGTAAGCCATGTGAGATCACTTAATTATAAGATTAAGTTAGTAACTAGATCACATTAGGCAATGTTAAGTTATGCCACGTTATGTTATGTAAATTCATGTTCACGTCAATGTATTCATATTATACACCATGTTAGGGTGACGACCCTAGTTTTCAATATTAGTGTACTAAGGGCGAGGAAGTCATGATTCCTTATGACCTTAGGCCCCGTCATTGTTTGTCCCTTGGTAGTAGAAATAGCCGGGGATCGGGTTTGCCGGTGCTTTCAAATAAAGTCACCGGTGATATGCTAAGAATCATGTCATGTCATGTGTGTGTCTTGTGTGTCGCTTAGAAGGGCCACGAGTACACGTTGTATGTTCCACGTAGTCGAACTAAAGACTACAAACTCATGAATCAAGAATAACGAATCAAGCATAACTGAACCGCGAGAGTTAGTAAGAGGTCGCGATAGAACTCACTGAGACAAGTTGTCTCACCCAATCCATGTTGTTGTTTTTCAGTGATACAGGTAGAAGTTGGATGTGCAGGAGCAAGGGTCGTGGAACCACTTCGTGGAGACGCTGTCGTCTATTTTGTTATGTTTATGTATTTTGGTTTCTCTCTTTGTCATAGATATTCGATTGTACGACTTGTACTTGTATTAAGTTGTAAATCGCTTCCGCAGACTTTCTATTTTGGTACTGAACACTAGTTGAGTGGTGTAAGAACGCTTTATGTATTTTTCATGTTCTGTTATGTAACGCGCTTGATGGTTTTTAGCATCGATTATTAGTATGTGTTCAGTATTTAAAAAGGAAAGTCACTCTGATGTATGCCAGTAGTGCATTTCGGTAGTTTCTACAAGTTAGAAATTATCGCGGTGTTACAATTGTAGATCAATTGGTAGTGGGAATGCATTGAGCATGTACTTGAGCCCCAGGGTACATGGTTCGAATCCCACGGAAGGCAAAAACTCCACAAGGGGGGTGGAGAAGGTCATGAGTGACAGTGCCAATGCCATAAGCCGAAAATGAGTAGGCAAAAGGGTTGGACTGTTACAAAAAAAGGCGCCTTTTTTTGTAACATCCTGGGCCCTTTTCTTACTTAGTAGGCTACCAAGCGATGCACTCATGACCTTCTCTACCCCCCATGTAGAGTTTTTGCCTTCCGTGGGAATCGAACCTTGTACCCTGAGGCTTAGGTACAAGCTCAATGCATTCCCACTACAAATTGAGCTAGTAGTTCAATTGGTAGTGGGAATGCATTGAGCTTGTACCTAAGCCTCAGGGTACAAGGTTCGATTCCCACGGAAGGCAAAAACTCTACATGAGGGGTAGAGAAGGTCATGAGTGCATCGCTGGGTAGCCTACTAAGTAAGAAAAGGGCCCAGGATGTTACACTCTTCCTTACTGGGCACGCATTAGCATAGTGACCCTCTTTGCGACAATAGTAACACTGGTTTCGACCCCGGTGACATTTGCCACGATGATACTTTCCACAATTAAAACATTTGCCGAACCTTGAAAAATTATCTACTTGTACCAGTTTTCCTGAATCATTGATTCCTCTAAACTGTTTAATTGGAATAGAAGGTTCAACTACTTTCTTCTTTTCCTTCCAATATCCCCCCTTTTTTCATACAACCTTCGGAGATCTTCCTCAGCTACATAAGCCTGTTGCACTAGGGTGGCATAATTCGTCATCGCATAAGAACTGATACCTTGAACTACATCAGCACGAAGACCCGCCTTATACATCTGCATCTTCCATTCATCATTTGGAGCATACTTTGCCAATTGGTAAAATTGAGACAGCTTCTCAAACTGGGCGGTGTATTCACTCACCGTCATATTACTTTGCCTAAGTTTCACAAATTCAGTCTGCTTGCTTAATTTTTTCATGATAAGTCCTAATTTAATGTGTTTTTAGCAATTTAAATTAAATAAAAATTGTGGGATTGTAGTTCTACTTTGGAGCTATTTTACTACAAAGTGTTACTTTTTATTTTCAGGCCTAGTATGGAGCAAATGAGGAATATTGGATCAAAAGACAATAGGAATAGGAGAAGAATCAATAATAATAAAAGCTAAGTGGACGCACGGTCCGTGCGCCGTCCAAGCACGATCCGTGCGTCCTGTTCGCAAGAAACCAAGTGCAGGAAATAGTTAAAGCACGCACGATCCGTGCTCCCAGCAAGCACGCACGATCCGTGCTCCCAGCAAGCACGATCCGTGCGTGATGGTTACAGTTGGGAATTCCAAAGGTTTCAAGTTACACACGATCCATGTGCCCTCCTAGCACGGTTTGTGCGCACTGTTGCTGTTCAGAATCTCAAAAGCCTTACATGCAGCACGGTCCGTGCGCCTTCTAAGCACGATCCCTGCGCCTTATGCAGAATTTAAGAGATGTTACAAAACTTTTCCCATTCTCTTCATCATGGCTTTTAATTCGAATTTAAGGACTTGTCTACTGATCCTAGGCTATAAAACGGACCTCAATTCAGCTGTAATAGTACCTTGGCTCACTAGAAAATTTCACTCAAAGTTTACTTCTAAGTTTTATGCAACCCACTTTCTGCATATTTTCTTGTTCTTTATAATTCTTGTACTTTACATTCTTGCAGCTTTACTTTCTGCTCTTTATTTTCCAGCACCTTTATATTCTGCACTTTACTTTTTGTCATTTACATTCTGTCATTTTGTAACACCCTCAAAATAATTAGTAGAATTATTTGGGTGTTAACCCAATTAAACTAATTTAGTACTTGACGGGTAAATTTTTTGAGTGCTAAAATTATTTATTGGTTGTCATCGGATCGTTAACCGGATAATACGGGTCAAAGAAGTTTTGGAATCGAAATAAGAGATTTAGATCAATATGGTAATTGGGCCACGTTACCACTTATTTATTAAATAAATATGTGTGTGTGTGTTAAAGAAAGAAAAGAATTAGAAAGAAAGAAAGAAGAGGACGCGTACAGAGAGAGAAGAGAAACAGAGAGAAAAGAGAGGAAAAAGAAAAGAAGAGAAAAGAAAGGGTAAGGAGGAAGAAGAGGAAAAAGGGAAGATTTAGGCTCATCAAAATGACTTCCTTCCAACACGAAAAACGTTCACCGTTACTTCCTCTTCGATTTGGTACCAAAATCATCATCATCAACTCACTCTCTCTCACTTTGCCATTTTCGAAAATTTGAAGGAAATTGAGGTATTTGATGGTTCAAGCTCAAGGATAGCTTGGGATGGTGTTTGGCGCGAACCCAAGAATGGTGGATCGGTTATTGAAGTTCGATTGGGAGATTGGAAGCTAGTTGGGTGAGTTGGGGTTGAAAAATCAAGATTTGGGGTTTATGTGAATAGGAGCAATTTGGAGGTTAGGGATGATGAATAGTGTTTGTTGGAACTCAAGTGGAATTTTGGAAATTCAAAGCTTAGGAATCGAGTTTGGGGTTTGCGAGAGGAGCTTGGAGCCTTAGGAGCCATTGTTGGTGTCTAGATGCAAATTGGTACCGAGCGAGGATTTCTCGAGTCTCGCAAGCCGGATGGTCGAGGAGCGGAAAGATCGGAAGCGGATTTGGGCGTCGTCGGAGCGTGGAAGTCTATGCGGGGATTGTTCGTGTGGTTATTTGGATATTTGAAGTCTCGGTGATTTCGGCCGGTATCGACTCTCGCTTCAAGGGTGAGCTTTACTCACGTTTAGTTTTTAAATTAATAAACTTAAATTGTGAAATGTATTTCGGTTTTGGTTCATTGTCGAAACAGTATTTTGTACGAAAATCACGTTTTATGTCCAATTGGTTTTGGGATTGTTTGATTGATGATTTGATGATGATCATTGTTGTTTGAATATGTTTTTGGACTGTTTTTATGTTGGGACTGGACTGGAACAAGTATCGGAATTGGTCGGAACGACGAAAAATGCGAAAACGGGATAAAATACAATGCTATCAAAAGCGCACGACCCGTGCGTCTCAGGCGCACAGACCTTGCGTGTCATTCTGTTTCTGTTTTCAAAAATTCATTACAGGGCGCACGACCCGTGCGTGTGGGAGCACGGACCGTGCGCTGTGTTCTGTCCAAATTTTCCAAACTTGCCCGAAACAATCCCGATCGATTCCAATCCTCTTCTAATCCTTTCCTAACCCTTTTCCAATGATATTTGGCTTTTAATGCCGTGATTTTGAGTATGTTTCAAAAGGGTTTTATAAAATACTTTTGAGGTTGAAATTCTGTCGAAAAGCCGAACAACAGTACACGTGTGCGGATATGTTTTATTGATAACAAAGCGGACTATGAGTCCTACGTGGTAAAGTATAATTTAAATGAACTAAATGTTCATATGATTGTAGATATATATATATATATATATATATATATATATATATATATATATATATATATATATATATAAATATATATATTATATGGAGTTTGGGTGACGACCCATGTTGACATACTAGGCGGGGAAGTCATGAACCCTTACCCTAGGCTCTGTGCCATTAGGAAACACTATTGGTAATGGGGTTCGCCGGGATTAGCAAGTGGATTGCGGTCGGTGTTGTGTCAAAAAGTTGGTGCTACGTTCATCGGGATTAGCAAGTGGATTGCGGTCGGTGGTACGTAGAAAGGCCTAGGATGTTAGTTCATCGGGATTAGCAAGTGGATTGCGGTCGGTGTCCTACTAGATCGAAGCCTTATTGTATGGTACACCGGGATTAGCAAGTGGATTGCGGTCGGTGTCGTGTCAAACCTTAAAAACGTTTTAAAATTGGACCGCGAGCGTTAGTAGGGGTCTCGGTAGAACTCACTGAGATTGTATCTCATTGTTTATATGTTGTGGTTTTACAGAGAAACAGGGACAGCAGAAATCCAAGAAGCACTAGTGGGTTGAGCTCAGGCGACTGCTGATGACTTAGCTATTATGCTTAAGTTTATATTTCCTTTTGCTGTCTTTGTACTACAACTCTATGTATTGGTATTATAATTTCATTCTTCTTTCTTGTATGATATTGAGCACTATAGTTTGCTGAAGGATTGGTCAGGGAACCTGTTCGGTCTTATTTGTATTTAAGACTATTTTGTTGTTATTCAGCGAGAACTATATTGCATTGTTCAGTATCTATTCAGGAATTTTATATCTCTGATGATTTAGGGACGGTGCACTTGGGTATTTTTACTCGATAAAAATACCGTGGTGTTACAGTTGGTATCAGAGCAGTTCGACCTAGTCGGACTTAGTTTAGGGTTGAGTCGATTCCTTGTTAGTCCTTTTTGTAATTACACTTGTGATGCTAAGAGACATTGAGCCTGATCAACTTAATACTTAGTGCATCATAAGCGGAATTATGACAGGATGATCAAGACGCAGTCCTCAACCAAAACCGGAATCTCCAACCGGTGCATCCTCAGGAAAGGTGGCATGACGGTGGAAGAATACACCGCTAAGTTCGAGAAGTTGTCTCAGTTTTACCGAATGGTAAGGTATGTTCCGAACGAGAAATGGAAGTTGCAGAAGTATAAGAGGGGCCTTAGTGCTTTTATGACTTAGGATCTCAGTTCTTATACTATTACCAATTATGTTGCCTAGGTACAATCAGCCTATGTCGCCGAGGATGATCTCATAGGAAGTATGGGAAAGGAAAGAAGGTAGTTGAAATTATCAACTCCGAATGCAAAGTCCTAAGATAATTTCATCAAAGGAAAAGCAGATGCAATTCTTTGATTCTTCAAAGGTCAGAAGATGATCTAATTGTGGAAAGCCTCACAGTGGTGATTGCAAGCGAAGATCTAATCGGTGCTATTATAGTAATGTAGAGGGTCACTATGGTAAAGAGTGACCTGTAAGGAAAAGTTCCAAGGAGTTACAAGCAGCTCTGAGGCAAGGACGAGTCAACATTCTGGATGCTTTCACGATGAAGTTTCTTTTGAACCTCCAGAGCGAGAGGCAGAGTTTACTGTAGAATTGGTTCCTGGCACGGGATCAATATCTATTGTTTCTTATTGAATGTACCTTTAGAATTAAAGGAAATGGACTCTCAACTTGAAGAGTCGATGTTAAAGAAATTCATTCGACCGAGTGCTTCTCTAAGGAGTGCTCTGGTGTGGTTAGTCGAAAGGAAAAATGGTAGCATGAGATTGTGCATTGATTATCGACAACTCAACAAAGTGACGATCAAGAATAAATATCCCTTACCAAGGATAGACGATTTGCTTGAGCAATTTGAGGTGCTGCAGTGTTTTCTAAAATTGATCTGAGGTCAGGATATCATCAAATAAAAGTTAGAGCCTTAGATATTCCGAAGATAGCTTTCCGTACTAGGTATGGACATTATGTGTGGGTAGTGATGCCCTTCGGTTTGACTAATGCTCCAGCGGTATTCATGGATTACCTGAACTGAGTTTTTCCTCAATTACCTAGATCAATTTGAAGTCGTTTTCATTGATGGTATCTCGATGTGCTCGAAGACCATTGAGGAGCATGTCCAACATCTCCGCATTGTTCTGAAAGTACTCCGAGAAAATAAGTTGTACTTGAAACCTTCGGAGTGTGATTTTTGGGTGTCAGAGGTAAAGTCTTTGGGACATGTGATTTCCCAAGTCGGGAGTTTCTGTAGATCCCAGTAAGGTGGAAGCTGTATTGAATTGGGAACGACCAACGACAGTCACTGAAATCAGAAGTTTTCTAAGTCTAGCCGGTTACTACAGGAAGTTTATCGAAGGACTCTCACTATTGGTTCTTCCACTTACTCGGTTAACTCGTAAGGGTCAACCGTTTACACGGGATGCTGATTGTGAAGAATGTTTTCAAGAATTGAAGGTTTGGTTGACTTCTGCTCCAATCCTGATTCTTCCATATCCGTCTTTGGGATTCCAAAGTTACAGCGATGCTTCTGGGAAGGGTTTAGGATGTGTTCTCATGCAGAATCAGCAGGTGGTAGCTTATGCGTCCAGGCAATTGGAGACTCATGAGGAGAATTATCCGACTCATGATTTGGAATTGGCAGCTATTGTGTATGCGCTGAAGATTTGGAGACGTTACCTGTATGGGTCTCGTTTCGATGTCTTTAGTGGTCAGAAGAGTTTAAAGTATCTGTTTGATCAGAAAGAATTGAATAACAGGCGAAGGAGATGGTTTGAATTCCTGAAGGATTATAAATTTGTGTTGAAGTAGCATTTAAGAGAGGCCAATGTTGTAACGGATGCGCTGAGTAGGGAATCCATTCACATGGCAGAGTTAATGACGCAAGAAATGGAATTGTTAGAGTCCTTAAGATCTAAGTTGGAGTACATCCATAAGTTTCCACTTTGGTGGCGAGGTATTAGTTTGTTAACCTCTCCTTGGTGGAGGTTAACAATGAGATGTCTTACGAGATTCCGTTTGACAAGTCAAACGTGAATACGAATATGGAAGTAAGGTAACTGTTGGCTGTTTTTCACATTGCGATTAACCACCAAAGGATTAATCGATGGATCTGCTTGTAAGAGTCTGAAATTCCCGAAGTGAAGCTTGGGGTGCGGTATGATAGTTTTGAAAAATCATTTTTGTGAAAACCCGCATGCTAAAGTTAATTTTGGGAACGAATCAAGAGGCTAATAGGATCTGATTGAGGAAAATCATAGGAGGCGTACTTGGGTTGAGAGGAAACTCAACGCTACTGGCTAATTCGGAAAGGAATTGGGTGCGTCGTAGATAAATATATTGTGAGGAAAGATACAATAAAGGAAGAAGGGTTCTGCGTTCTGTTTGATAGTTGTTTTGAGAACAACTGAGGTGATTTTCATTACTTTCGAAATTAATTGATGTTCCCGCGGTTTATTTTTACGTTTAAGATAAACGTTTCTGGTAAATCCTCATTTCATCTTCTTTTGAAAAGTGTTATCTCGAAATCTGGGGGCGAGTCAAGAAGTTTCACAAGTAACTTTTTCGTCACATTGTCGGTGTGTACGAAAACTGTTATGGATTTTAGAAGATTTATTGAGAACGTGTTTATACCCTTCGAAGAAATTGTGTTTGTTTTTACCTTTACCGAGGAGTACCAGTTTGTAGATCTCATATTCAACATATATTCTATCAAGTGTCTTGTATTAAACCCTTGATTTAGATTAATCAAAGTTGGGGAGTAAACGAGGATAATTGGAATGAAGCTTCGGAAGTGTTTTCAAACGCGGTGCCGAGCCTATGTAGGCGAATGATGAGTTCTCGTGAAGATTCGTAACCAGAGAGTTCGTATCAAAGTAGTGGTGGATCATACTTGGAGATTGATGTGCCAACTTTGGGAAGATTTTCTACACTTATTTCGTTAATTCAACATTGTGTTCCAGGAACTTAAGATCTTTCTGAGAATGTCGATTCTCGGTTAGTCAGATGAAAGACTTGACGAAATTTTGAGGACAAAATTGTTTCAAGTTGGGGAGAATGTAACACCCTCAAAATAATTAGTAGAATTATTTGGGTGTTAACCCAATTAAACTAATTTAGTACTTGACGGGTAAATTTATTGAGTGCTAAAATTATTTATTGGTTGTCATCGGATCGTTAACCGGATAATACGGGTCAAGGAAGTTTTGGAATCGAAATAAGAGATTTAGATCAATATGGTAATTGGACCACGTTACCACTTATTTATTAAATAAATATGTGTGTGTGTGTTAAAGAAAGAAAAGAATTAGAAAGAAGGAAAGAAGAGGACACGTACAGAGAGTGAAGAGAAACAGAGAGAAAAGAGAGGAAAAAGAAAAGAAGAGAAAAGAAAGGGTAAGGAGGAAGAAGAGGAAAAAGGGAAGATTTAGGCTCATCAAAACGACTTCCTTCCAACACGAAAAACGTTCAGCGTTACTTCCTCTTCGATTTGGTACCAAAATCATCATCATCAACTCACTCTCTCTCACTTTGCCATTTTCGAAAATTTGAAGGAAATGGAGGTATTTGATGGTTCAAGCTCAAGGATAGCTTGGGATGGTGTTTGGCGCGAACCCAAGAATGGTGGATCGGTTATTGAAGTTCGATTAGGAGATTGGAAGCTAGTTGGGTGAGTTGGGGTTGAAAAATCAAGATTTGGGGTTTATGTGAATAGGAGCAATTTGGAGGTTAGGGATGATGAATAGTGTTTGTTGGAACTCAAGTGGAATTTTGGAAATTCAAAGCTTAGGAATCGATTTTGGGGTTTGCGAGAGGAGCTTGGAGCCTTAGGAGCCATTGTTGGTGTCTAGGTGCAAATTGGTACCGAGCGAGGATTTCTCGAGTCTCGCGACCCGGATGTTCGAGGAGCGGAAAGATCGGAAGCGGATTTGGGCGTCGTCGGAGCGTGGAAGTCTATGCGGGGATTGTTCGTGTGGTTATTTGGAGATTTGAAGTCTCGGTGATTTCGGCCGGTATCGGCTCTCGCTTCAAGGGTGAGTTTTACTCACGTTTAGGTTTTTAAATTAATAAACTTAAATTGTGAAATGTATTTCGGTTTTGGTTCATTGGGATTAGCAAGTGGATTGCGGTCGGTGTCCTACTAGATCGAAGCCTTATTGTATGGTACACCGGGATTAGCAAGTGGATTGCGGTCGGTGTCGTGTCAAACCTTAAAAACGTTTTAAAATTGGACCGCGAGCGTTAGTAGGGGTCTCGGTAGAACTCACTGAGATTGTATCTCATTGTTTATATGTTGTGGTTTTACAGAGAAACAGGGACAGCAGAAATCCAAGAAGCACGAGTGGGTTGAGCTCAGGCGACTGCTGATGACTTAGCTATTATGCTTAAGTTTATATTTCCTTTTGCTGACTTTGTACTACAACTCTATGTATTGGTATTATAATTTCATTCCGCTTTCTTGTATGATATTGAGCACTATAGTTTTCTGAAGCATTGGTCAGGGAATCTGTTCGGTCTTATTTGTATTTAAGACTGTTTTGTTGTTATTCAGCGAGAACTATATTGCATTGTTCAGTATCTATGCAGGAATTTTATATCTCTGATGATTTAGGGACGGTGCACTTGGGTATTTTTACTCGATAAAAATACCGGGGTGTTACACATTTACAATTCCGCAATTTACATTTCCGTCATTTCTCTTTCTTGTCATTTATCTTTTATGTGATTCTCTTCTACTCCCTTGTCTACTATGATCATATATGAGTAGACTTCTTTAGTCATGGGATTGTGGGAAACAATCCAATGATGGGTCCCTAAACAACTCCAAGACTAAATTCTATCTTATTAGAGTTTTCTTTTTAATCTAATTCCATCGTACTAATTTTATAAAACAAATATCAAACGAAGTACCGAGAGGTGAAGTTTGATATTGGAACAAATGGAATTAGACAAGGCACATCAAAGCATGAGAATAACTTTGATAACCTTGGGACAATAAGGTTGCGCTTAATGGGTCTCTGCAATGGTCAACCATGAGAATAGGTTTGGTCATTGTTTCGAGACACGTTCTTGTATTTCGAAAGGAAACCTGAATTACACCACAAAGAATACCTTGTCCTTAAAAACGAATTTCAATATAAGATAGAGGAGAGTTAAGGAGTTGTTTTAAATTCCGTCATTGTGATTTGACCATAATCCCATGGCGCTTTTCTTTATCTTAAATTTAAATCAACAAATCACTTCTTCTAATAAAACTATTCCCTTTCAGCTAATCAACATCAAAACTAGATTGGTAATCACATTTTACTCCCTGTGGACCGATACTTTCTATTACGCGATAAGACCGTGCACTTGCGGTCTATCACTTCACTGGAGGGAAGAAATGTCCAGTGAACAATTCCTTGATGTTAACCCAGGTGATAGGAGTTTCCTGATTCACCATTAGTTCATGAGCATTGGTCCACCATGTCTGCGCTTCCTCTTCGAGCATATTAGCTGCAAAGAGTACTTTCTCTTGTTCGTTACATTGAAGGGTTCTAAAAATCTTCTCCATGACATCCAACCAGTAATGAGAAGTCATCACATCAGGTCCTCCTTTAAAACTTGGGGGATTCATCTTTCAGAAACGGAAGTAAGCTCTATTTGGGTCTTCCAGAGGAGGTTTAATATTGGGTTGTTGATGCAATTGGAGCATGTCCTGCATCATCTTCTGCTGCGCTTCTATTACTTTCTGCATCCATTTGGTATGTGGGTCAATGGGTGGGTTCCTTCTACCCCTTTCAGCCATGATTCTGCGAAATATGCACAAAGTATTAAGTTGATCAACCTCAATGTCTAATAGCATACTAAGAAGAATCATACTTAGAAGGAGTAAAAGACTCTTAACCTCTAAGTCCGACTAGGTCGGACTGCTCTGATACCAAATATTTCTAACTTGTAGAAATACTAAAATGCACAACGTAGCATACATAAGAGATATAATTCCTGTTTAGATATTGAACACAACTAAATTATTCCCGATGAATAACCTCAAATAGTTTCAGGTTCCATAGCAACTTAAATAAAACTCATAACAATTCCCTGTCTTTCAACATCATCTAAACTTAGTGCTCAATACCATAACAAGAAAAAGCGGAAACGATTACATAACTAAAAATATATCCAAGTCATGTTATCAAAGTACAAAGATAACAAGGGAAATAAAAATCAAAGACAATAAAACTAGGTCTTCAATCCTCTCCTCAAGCAAGTCACCTATCCGTGCTTCTTTGCTTTCGTCCTTCCCTGTTTCTCTGTAAAAACATCAACATATAAACAATGAGATACAATCTCAGTGAGTTCTACCGAGACCCTTAACTACACTCTCGGTTCAATTATGAATTCGTATTCATATTGTAGTTTAGTTTATAAACTACGTGCCTTTCTAATCTCTGGTAGTTTAATTTATAAACTACGCTTCACTAACTTAGCACAACACCGACTGCCAACTTACTAATCCTGGTGAACCGCACCCCTTAATCTTAAGTACAACATCGACTGCCAACTTGCTAATCCCGATGAATCACGTACTTAACTTTAAGTATAACACCGACTGCCAACTTGCTAATCCCGGTGAATCACATACTTAAATTCTAATATAGCACCGACTGCCAACTTGCTAATCCCGGTGAACCATTCCCCTTAATCTTAAGTACAACATCGACTGCACTCTTGCTAATCCCGATGATTCACGTACTTAACTTAGCATCACACCGACTGCCAACTTGCTAATCTCAGGTGGATTACACGCTTAATCTTAATTATATCAGCGACTGCTAGCTTGCTAATCCCGGTGAATCGTGTACTTAATCTTATTAGGTCGCCACTTATACTCGATGTAATTTATACATCGTTAACCTCAATGAACGTCTGATGATTTATTCTTCATCCATATTCAGTATACAACCACTAATGGAACCTTTAGTTCCTTCACCTACACGCTACATGATCGCACACGTGTACTAGGTTGCGGTTTTTTGAAATATTTATCATTTCAAGGACAACCCATAAAAACCTTTTAAAACATGTTTAAAAACATGGCATTATTGGTCCATTTTACAAGAGGGATGGTTGGGAAGAAGATTAGAAGTGGTTTGGAATCGAAAGGAGCAGCGAAACGAGATTTTAAAATCCTGATAGAGACCCGTGCGCCCTAGGGCACGACCCGTGCGCTTCCTTCAGCACACCAATTTGTTCCGTTTTTCTCGATTTCGCAATTCTGATCGAGTCCAATCCGTAACCCAATCATAATCCAACTCCAAAAACAGAAATTATAACACAATAATCCAGTCCAAACAATCCAACAATACCAATCAATCCAACAATACCAATCACAAGTAATAGCTTCAAGTAATTCGTTCGGAGATTTGTAGTGACACAAACAAATAATTCGACACACAGCATGAGTGTAGAGTTCCCTACAGTAGTGCACCTGTTTCGGCGAATTATTTAAAATAGCAAACGTTATTGGATTTCAACAAACAAATACTCATTGGAAAGCTCTCTGAGTATAGTTTCTACATCTGATTTTAATATTTCAAAATAAGCATCCAGTTGGTACAGTTTTTCAAAATACGACAATGAGGCACTGAAATTAGACAGAACTTTTTGGTCAAATTGTAATCAAATATTCTCCCTCATTTCTTAATGAAATTTAGTGAAACCAGTCCCTATTTAGTAGTAAATTAAGTCTACTTTCTAATAAAAGAAAAACCAACTTAAAACAGTATTTGTACAGAAAGTTATGGACAATTTACCCAGACTATAGTCATACGGGTTTAACACTGATTTACGATATTTTACGGTTTTTGATTCAAAACTTTCGAAATGAAAAAAACCACACTTTACCAGGAAATCCAAACAATCACAATCGAAATATAAAAACCTAAACGTGAGTAGGACTCACCTAACGTGATGAAAATCACGAAATTCTCCGAGACTTCGAAATTCAACCGCTCCAAAATCTCACGAACACGCTCCCAATTCGTTGCAACCACATCCAACCGCTTCAAAATCGAATTCCTAACTCCTCACTTCCGAAACCAGCAACCAAAACCCCCTCTTTTGAACTTCAATTCACAATGTAGCTGGCTCTTAAGCTTTATAACTGAATAGCGAACCCCCTACTAGCTCCAAAAGCTTCAAAGCCCCATCATCTTCCTCATTGAAGCTTGGAGCCTTATCAATGGAGGATAGAGTTAGTGAAGAGTGTTGGTTCAGAAATTAGCATCAGTGGGTAGAGGAAGAAAAATGGAATGGAATGGATAGAGTTAGTGAAGAGTGTTGTCGCTCCCAGCTGCCGCTCTTTGTTGCTTCTCTAGTTGACGATCTTGTTGCCACTTTGGTGCCCATTTTTTGCTTTGATTTGTGTGTTCTATTTCTGCAGCAACAGTTGCCACAACAATGCATTCCAGCTGGGAGCACTGATTTTAATGCATTCCAGCTGGCAAGCAAGGACAAGCACACTACCTAGGATGCCAGCACCTGGACAGAGAATATTCTACCTTTTTGATGGGCACATGTACTTTTGGGCACACAATAGGACAATGGGCGCCTCCAAATTAGGGTTTTCTTCATGTACCCTAGTACTATATAAGGACTGCCTTCCTCTTCATTGGTCAGGCTTGGTTTTAAAGGAGAAAGTTTAGATATAGCTTTCTTCCATTTTTGTACCGAAGCTACCTCATATTACCAAGTTAGAAGATCATTGCTGAAAGTGTTGCTGCAGCAACGACAGGAGCTAACCTTACATCGAGAATTGCTATCTTGGGAGCTGATTCATATCTCCAAGCGTCAAATTTTGGAGCCTACCTTCGGTTTCTTCATCTTAGTAGAATTCATTCCTTGTATTTCTTAATTATGACTTTAGCATTTATGTTCAAGTTATTTTTCTTGTGTTGTTGACACATTATCAGCTAAATACTCATAGTTGGAAAGTTGGGATTTATGTAACGAAGTTTTAGTGCATTTAATGAAGTTTGTTTGATTTTTAAACATTTTATCTTTTGCGAAACTAATATTCCCGTCTTAAATTAGGAATGACAAACAAATTTCAAGTAGCATTTATAAATTCTAAAAAGGTTTATAAATAGATCTCAAAAGATAATATGGATAGTGACTATTAAATGACTCTTTAATACTCCTTGCTTAAACCCAAGACATAGGAGGGCAAAATCCATAAGATGAATATTGTGGGTGCGTAAATAGCCTAGGGAGAATCCATTAAGGGCCTAGACATAGGCTCTTGTAGCAAAACCCTAGTGAAAGTATTTGACAAATTAGCAACTTTTGCGACAGCATCTAATGCTGCACCATCAGATGCAGCATTAGTGCACTTTAATGGATTTACATAGTGAACACATTCCAACTCATTCTCAACTCTGATTTTCATACCTCTTTACTTAAATTGTTATTTAAAAATGCTTTCAAAAACTTGTGTCAATTTATTTTCCTCACTAATTTGCTAGCCAAATTAAACACTATTTAGACTTCAATCCTTATAGGAACGATCTTTATTTATCATTATACTACTTGTTGGACCGTGTATACTTGCACACGTTTTTACACAACATGTCTCTCGTTGCCTCTTTTGTTGCCCCACCCGTTGCCGATCATTTAAATTAAATTATTTCAAAAAAAAATATTTTAGAATTTTTTGATAGTGGTTAATTTTTTTGTCAATTATTAGTGGTTAAATTGTCTAGTTTGGATAGTTTTAGTAGACTATAGTAAAAAGTGAGATAAAATAATTGGAAATGACATATTTGTCTTTAAAATTGATTATGTGTCAAATTTTTAGGAATGAGTAATTTAGTATTATTGGTAATGGTTTGTTTGATTATATTTATAGTAGAATAGTAGATAAATTAAAACGTGGAAAGAGAGAATGAAGGGATATATATATATATATATATATATATATATATATATATATATATATATATATATTAGAGAGAGAGAGAGGGGGAATGATAAGAGTGAGAGAAAAATACCTACAGTGGCAGGGGAGTAGTCGAGTAAACATGAGCCGAGGTACTCGTATTTTGAATAAAAGGAATGGAAGGTCACATATTGGGCGTAATTTACCTTCTTCTCCTAGTTTCTATCTTATTATTTTTCGTGAGAGCAACCATATATATAACGGTAGCCTCAATGGGGTATAACCAAAGGGAGGATTAAATGATTGAGGTGTCAATGAAGAAATGCTTGCCGAGGTAAGCAAGAGATAATTAAAGGCAGATGAAATTTGAAAGGAAACTCTAAGTAAATATGCTTAAAGGTTACTTAGCTGAGGAGCTAGGGTCCGGGGATATAATTAGGTTGCAAAGCTGAGGAGGATTTTGGCCGAAGAAAGAAGACTTGCGTGGGAAGCAAGTATTCAACGCACATGGACAAGTTTAGATGCTAGAGCGGTTTAAGAGAAAACGGAGAAGCGCCGTCGAAATAAGAGCGAATATATTTTGACCCCACTTCCCATGCTAGTGGAAGTTATGGAGCGTGTCTCATAGGTTTTAAGGCATAGATACAATGTAGTGCGTTGATCTTAGGCTACCCAACGTTGGTTAAGCAATAGGCTAGCCGAAGTGGTAAATGGATAACATGAATATATATATATATATATATATATAGAGAGAGAGAGAGAGAGAGAGAGAGAGAGAGAGAGACTATACAGTTATAGAACACACACAATCAATCAAAAACATCTACAATTTTTCATAAAGTCTTTACTTTCAATCGCACTTATCCTTAATCTTTTACGCCACTAGGTAGCCCAATTACGCCGTGGTGATGCCCACATCCTTCATTGGTGAATAGACTGATATGGGGATACATGACATCATGTACCAAGCCTTGTAACACCCCATTTTAATAACCTTACTATTTAATAAAATCAGAGTTTCTTTCTTTTTTTTTAACAATATAAGAGAGTGCTACATTTACTCCATTAAATCAAATAACTTCAAATCGCATAGTTCGGCTAAAAGCCACAAGATACATAGCACCATAAAATGTTTGTTTAGTTCGCATCAACTAGATACAGTCACTACCACAGCGGAATAATAATAGGTTCGAAACAAATCCAATACATCATCAATAACAGTCTAACAGCATCAAATGAAATAACACATAAGCATAAGACGCCCCCCCGGTGCTACGTATCAGAGCATGACACTCCCTACTAGACGAAGGCATAAGGGTAACCTTCACTCGCTAATACCTGCACGTTGCCGACATGAGAAGCAACATAAAAAGCAGTAGGGTGAGTCTCTTTACATAATTAATAGCATATGGAATAAGCATTACATAGGAAAAGTAACTAGGCACACCGATTCACAACAATGGCAGCAACCACATCAAAATTTCAATTTCCAAACAACATTACAAAATGTATGGTTATGCATGAAATGCAACCCAAACTCCACGGGCACATGCATGTCGGATCCGTCACCAAATACAAGCCCTGAGGGCACTCACCAATTGTAGTTAGGCCGAAGCCTCTGCTCACCGATAATGCACATGGTTTATGAGACGCCATGACAATGCACCACAACACGCCACACAATTCACCAATTCACCATTTACTCAACTCACCATCATCAATGATTAATTAACTCACCATTTTATTCACTATCTCACCATTTTATCAATCAGCTCACCAATCACACCAGCACCAACTCAACCACACCATTTTGGGATAATCACAAGGAGAGGGCAAAAGATAGGCAAAATTACACTTAGACACCTTGGGCAACATCTGCCCAGAAACGTCAGAAAAATAACTCATTTTTGCCTAAAATTAGAATATCCAGGTAGGCACCTGAATAAGCTTCGAAACGCATTTTGAACCGTCAAATTTGGATAACCGAGTCAAAAGATATGTCAAAAACAAATTTGGGACAAAACCGAGACTTCGCGCGTGGAGCGCGACTTAGGCGCGAGTGGCGCGTGGAACGACAGAAAAATTCATAGGCATCGCGCGTGGCGCGCGACTTAGGCGCAAGTGAGGCGCAAATTGGCAGAATTGGCGACAGGCACCCAGACAGCAGCAACAAGGTATGGATTGACAACAACAATGGCGCCTAAGGCGCCTAGGGTCCTTCAAACTCAATTTTCTTCCAAATTTCATATGCTCAATCATTCAATAGTTATTTCAAACACCTCAAATTCACTCTCATATCTTCAATTACACATTTTATCATTTGTTTGGCATACAATATAAATCTTACACACATCTCATAACTCTTGCACATTTCAACAAACACATATAGGGCATCAACTCAACATACATTTCAATCACACATCCACAACAACAATAAAATCACGAATTGATCAATGTAATCTCTAAAACCCACATACAACCCCTTATAAACCCTATTATAAGGTAAGACCCACCCTTACCTTGATTACATCGAAGTCGAGGTCCTTCCTACGGAGTCACCAAATTAGATCACCAATACCAAATACTCATATGAATAGTAGCCATCACATTTTTCACCAAAAATCATTCATTCAAAGTCACAAACACCTAGTGTAACACCCCTTTCTACCCGTCACTTTATTTATAAAAAATCAGAGTTTTAAAAAAAAATTCGTTCATAGGGAATGTTACACATACTTCAATAAAACGTCGCTTATCATTTTAAAACAGTTCAACTCAGTAATCATGCATTCACGTAGCACGTCACAAATAAAAGAATCTCAAGCCTCAATTTAACGTCGCTTATAAAACTCAACATAACAAAACCAACTACGCAGCGGAAAATAATAAAACATAACAGAAGAGTCCACATGGACATAACAACCAAAAATCATTAATAAATGTCGAGTTCGTTTCCCCCCCCCCCCCCCCCTGAGTGCTACGTATCAGAGCATGACGACTCGACTCAAGAAGTGAAGCTAAGGCATTCACTGGGGATCACCTGCACGTTACCAACACGGGGGTAACATTCAAACAGGAAAGGGTGAGCATCATTTCAATCCATATAATAGAAAATATGATAAGTACTAATCATAGGCTACACACTAGAACAATCAGCATCCAAAACACTAAATATCCACATCACAGTCATCATTCACACCACTTACAATAACTCATCTCATGTCATGTAGGCTTATGAAATGCAACCCACTCGCGGGTATATGCATGAGGTACCTTTTCACGAACGTCGCTTAGCCCTTAAGGCCTCATCGTCACTTAGCCACTCAGGCCTCAAAAACGTCACTGGGTTTATGCATATGGGCATGAGACACTATGATATGCACCACTCACAACACACAAACACACAATTACTCAAATCATAGTCAACTATGTGACCCGTCACTTACCGGTTTGCTCGCAAAGAGCACAGCACCTGTCAAATTCACAATCAGCACACAACGTCACTTGGCCATTTAGACCTTAACATCACTTAGCCCTTCGGGCCTCGAACGTCACTGGGTTTTCATCGTCACTTACACGTAAATATCAATCAACTCAAACAATAGCCACTGAGGGAAAAACGTCATTTACTAGCCACCAAGGGCATCATCGTCATTTACACGTCATTATAATTAATATTAGCCACCAAGGGCAAAACAGTCATTTAACTAGCCACTAGGGGCATCATCGTCAAAATCATCATTTTTGACACCGCTTCGCTAAAATCACTGGTCGTGCTCAAAAGAGAATTCTCAAAGACACCAAAAATACCTTTGCATTGTCACAGCAACGATCACCGGGAACAGCCACTTGGGGCGCCCCAGCAACCTTCTGAAATTATAAATTTTTATTTTCAAAAGGGAACACACAGATAGGCAGCGGAAAATGTTTCACAACGCTTTTTGAATCGTTCAAAACGGATATCTGAGTCGAAAGTTATGTTAAAAATAAGTTTGGACAAAATTAGGCAACATTCTGAAATTGGCGCCTTAGGCGCCCAGGCAACCAGGCAACACGCGCACTGGCGCCCAGCGCCCAGGCGCGCAACACACGCACACACGCACACGCCACAGGCGCCCAGCGCCCAGGCGCGCAACACACGCACACACGCACACGCCACAGGCGTCCAGCGCCCAGGCGCGCAACACACAAGCAACACACACGGGCGCTCAGCGCCCAGCGCCTTGGCGCAACACACACACACGCGCATGGGCGCTCAGCGCCCAGCGCTGGCACCCAGCGCCCAGCGCCCAGCCACACAGAATCTGGCAACATTCAGCAACACACACAAGGCGCCTTAGGCGCCCTTGCAGCAACCAAAAATCACTATTTTTCCAGCAACTTTCAAAACACCAAAAATTGATTTTTAGCAAATTAACACACCAAAATTTTATATTTTTCAGCACTCAAAATGACACTTAATTTAATCAATTAACAAAAATTCCTTTGAGCACTATCATCACCATCACCTTGGCGCCCTAGGCGCCTATGCACACACTCACCCAATTGCGAAACCTCAAGCATTCCAACATACCAAAATAATTTCATGAACACACAAATGCCAAAATCATCAAAACACACACATAGGTCGCATCATCTCAAGGTTCGAGTACTAAAGTAAATTCGCATATGGCATACACATGTACATATATATATATATATACGAAAATCATCATCATGGGCAAACCAAGAACATCAAGAACATCAAAGAACATCAAGAAACACATGGATCTAGTATAAACCCTAGATCTAGGACCTATCATGAGATCTATTAGATGGAAGGATAGAGCTCCCCTAACCTTTTCAAGAAGAAGAATTCGATGCCCTAGGATGCAGTCACCAACAGAACCTCAGCTACAATGGAGATCTCTTCTCTCCTTGCTCTTCGAATTTCCTCTTCTCCTTCTCCTCTTGGCCGCCTCTTGCTCTCTCTCTTTCTCACGCTCCTCTCTTTCTCTCTTGCTCTCTCTTTCGATTTCGCACCCCTAGCAAAACCCTAACCTCCAACTAACCAAGCCACTTCGCATACTTGTGGATCATGGGCTTGGGCCTTTCACTCAAGCCCAAGTCATGCAAGTGGCGCCTCCACTCCCTCCTAATACCACCAAAAATTAATAAAATTTTAATTAATTACATTATATCAAATAAATTAATTTAAATTCCCAAATATTTAATTAAATAAATCAATTAAATATTTTAGGGTGTTACAACTCTCCCCCACTTAGAATAATTTCGTCCTCGAAATTTACCTGATTAAATAACTCTGGGTAAGACTCCCGCATCTTGCTTTCCAACTCCCAAGTCATACTCTCGCCGGCAGCTCCTAGCCAGACCACTTTCACTAATGCAATCTCCTTGCCTCTAAGCGCTTTCACTTCACGATCCTCAATCCGTACGGGCATCGTCTCCACAGTGAGATTATCCCGCACCTCCACATCATCCATATGGATCACATGAGATGGATCCGAAACATACTTCCGAAGTTGCGACACGTGAAACACGTCGTGCAAGTTCGAAAGATTGGGCGGTAAAGCCACTCTATAGGCCACATTTCCGATTCTTTCAGAAATCTGATAAGGACCAACAAATCGAGGAGTGAGCTTCTTCGATTTCAACGCTCGACCAACACCGGTAATAGGAGAAACCCTCAAGAACACATGCTCACCCTCCTGAAACTCTAAATTCTTCCTCCGCTTGTCATGATAACTTTTCTGACGACTCTGCGAAGCCTTCATCTTTTCACGGATCATCTTGATCTTCTCTGTAGTCTCCCGGACAATCTCCGGTCCCAACACTACGCTCTCTCCCGACTCATACCAACACAATGGCGTTCTACACTTTCGACCATACAATGCTTCAAACGGTGCCATCCCAATACTGGAATGGTAACTGTTGTTATAAGTAAACTCAATCAACGCAAGGTAGGAATCCCATGAACCCCGTTGTTCCAATACACAAGCCCTCAGCAAATCCTCTAACGACTGAATGGTTCTTTCCGACTGACCATCCGTCTGAGGATGATACGCCGAACTCATTTTCAACTTTGAACCCAATTCCTTTTGCAAACTCTTCCAAAACTCAGAAGTGAACCTCGGATCCCTATCTGACACAATACTCTTCGGAACATCGTGCAGCTTCACAATTTCTTTGACATAGACCTCTGCCAACCTCGACACCGGATAAGTGATATTAATAGGAATAAAGTGAGCAGACTTCGTTAACCTATCAACAATCACCCAAATAGCGTCATGACCCTTAACTGTATTCGGTAATCCCGTCACAAAATCCATCGCTATGCTATCCCATTTCCACTCTGGAACTTCCAACGGTTGCATTAGCCCTGCAGGCTTCTGATGCTCAACCTTAGATTTCTGACAGGTCAAACAGGCATACACAAACTGTGCCACATCTCTCTTCATACCATACCACCAAAACATCTTTTTCAGATCTTGATACATTTTCGTCGCTCCAGGATGGATACTCAACTTGCTACGGTGACCCTCCTCTAAAATTGCCTTTCTCATCTCTTCATCGTCCGGAACACAGATCCTACCCCGGAACCTCAACACACCACTGGAATCTAATTTGAAATCCTCATCTTCAGATTGACCGACCCCATTAATTAAATCCACTATCTTGACATCTGTTTTCTGAGCTTCCCTGATGCTGTCCAGGAAATCATTATCGATCTTTAACATTCCCAGCTTGACACTGCGAGGTGTCATTTTACAAACCAAACTCAAATCTCTGAATTCCTCGATCAACTCTAATTCTTTCACCATCATTGCCGACATATGGAACGACTTTCTGCTTAAAGCATCAGCCACGACATTAGCTTTGCCGGGATGATAATTCAAACCAAAGTCATAATCCTTCAAGAGCTCCAACCACCGACGCTGTCTCATATTCAACTCTTTCTGATCGAACAGATACTTTAGACTCTTATGATCACTGAACACTTCGAACCTCGAACCATAAAGGTAGTGCCTCCAAATCTTGAGCACAAATACCACAGCAGCCAATTCCAAATCATGCGTAGGGTAATTTTTCTCATGAATCCGCAATTGCCTCGACGCATACGCAACAACCTTTCCATCTTGCATCAGCACACCACCCAGACCCATCTTCGAAGCGTCACAATACACAACGAATGGCTCCTCTGGATTAGGCAACGTCAAAACAGGCGACGTCGTCAATCTCTTTTTCAGTTCCGTAAAACTTTCCTCACACCGAGCATCCCAAACAAAAACTTTACCCTTACAAGTCAACTGAGTCAACGGAAGGGCCAACTTGGAAAAACCCTCGATGAACCTCCTGTAGTACCCAGCCAAACCCAAAAAGCTTCTAATCTCTGTTGCGGACTTCGGAGCCTCCCACTCCAACACTGCTTCTACTTTTGCCGGATCAACCGCAATACCATTACCCGAAATCACGTGCCCTAGGAAACTCACCTCTTTCAGCCAGAACTCACACTTCGATAACTTAGCATACAACTTTTTCTCTTTTAAAACTTCTAACACTGTCTTCAGGTGCTCAGCATGTTCTTCCTCTGACTTAGAATAAACTAGAATGTCATCTATGAAGATCACCACAAACCGATCTAGGTAATTATGGAAAATACGGTTCATATATTCCATAAATACACCAGGAGCATTGGTCACACCGAACGGCATCACTGAATATTCATAATGCCCATACCTCGTCCTGAATGCCGTTTTCTGAACATCCTAATCCTTTACTTTAATCTGATGATACCCGGACCTCAAATCAATTTTGCTGAAAACACGGGCACCCACTAACTGATCCATCAGATCGTCGATCCTCGGAAGCTGATACTTATTCTTGATAGTTACCTTATTCAACTGACGATAGTCCACACATAACCTCATGCTCCCATCTTTCTTCTTCACTAACAATACCGGAGCTCCCCACGGTGATACACTCGGTCTCACAAACTTTTTCTCAAGCAATTCTTCAAGTTGCGTCTTCAACTCAGACAATTCCGACGCCGACGTCCTGTACGGTGCCATAGACAAAGGCCTCGTACCAGGTACAAGATCAATCGAAAACTCAACTTCTCTTTCCGGTGGCACACCCGGAATTTCATCAGGAAAAACTTCAGGAAACTCGCGTACCACTTTCAGTTCTTCAATAACAGCCTGACTCTCAGCAGACAACGAAGCCATCAACGCAAATAACTGAACTCCTTCTTTCTTCAATTTCTTCAACTGACCAGCAGATACCAAAACCGAATCTTCTTCCCCGAAACTAACCGACTTGCTACGACAGTTGATATGAACGTGATTATTCTCTAACCAGTCCATGCCTAAGATTACATCCAGATCTCTCAACGACAAGCAAACAAAATTCACAATAAAGTCCCTGCCGAAGATCGACACGGGACACTGAGAACACACCTGGGACGTAATCACCGACCCCTTCGCAGGAGTATCGACAACCATATCCCCACACATAGCAGATAAAACAAGACCCAATCGTTTACAACAATCAACAGATATAAAACAATGGGTAGCACCAGTATCAATAAGAGATTTCAGAGAAGTACCATTAATAAAACACGTACCTCTAATCAGACCATCCTTATCATCAGGCTCCTCTCCTGCCAATGCAAATACCTTCCCAGTAGACCTTTCCTTCTTCGGCTTTGTACACTTTGTACTGATATGCCCAGACTCACCACAGTTGAAACACACCACATCCTTGACCTTACACTCGGCTGCCATATGACCCTTTTTACCACAACGGTAGCAAACCTTCTCATCAGACCTGCACGCAGTACTCTTGTGGCCAGGCTTGCCACACTTATAACAGACGATACTAGCAGGGGCATCTCCCCCACTAGAATTCTTACCCCCAGCAGACCTCTGATAACTCTTACCCGCAGGAACCTCATACGGCTTGCTTCGACTCTGAAACTTACCCTTTTTCTCAGAAGTAGCTTTGTAATGAGCAGTACTGTCCTCCTCAAAGATTCTGCAACTGTCAACCAGATCTGCGAACACACGAATCTTCTGATAACCAATGGCCTTTTTAATATCAGGCCTCAACCCATTCTCAAATTTGATGCATTTCGAAAATTCAGCTGTAGCCTCACTGTAGTGTGGATAAAATTTTGCTAATTCTACAAATTTTGCCGCATAGGCAGTCACAGACATACCACCCTGCTTCAGCTCCAAGAACTCTATCTCTTTCTTCCCTCTGACGTCTTCAGGAAAATATTTTCTCAGAAATTCCCTGCTGAATACCTCCCAAGTAACCTCTTCCTGCACAGCCTCTAACCTCTGCCTAGTAGCCAACCACCAGTCGTCGGCCTCCTCGGCTAACATGTGGGTACCAAAAGGGACCTTCTGCTCGACAGTGCAGTCCATCACCCTGAAAATCCTCTCGATCTCCTTCAACCAAGCCATAGCACCATCTGGATCATATTTGCCCTTAAAGGTGGGCGGATTCTCTCTCTGGAAGGTAGTCAGACTCCGAAAACCAGCATTATCTCCAGCATTCTGCTGACCCTGCACAGCCTGAGCCATAGCTTGCAATGCAGCAGCAAGAGCAGCGTCGTTCCTCCCAGCCATTATGAACTATCACTGCAGCACAAACCAAAGATTCAGAACTAATCTATTGTCATAAGACACTATGACAGGACAACATTGGCCGGACAGACCAAACTGCTCTGATACCACTAATGTAACACCCCTTTCTACCCGTCACTTTATTTATAAAAAATTAGAGTTTTAAAAAAAAATTTCGTTCATAGGGAATGTTACACATACTTCAATAAAACGTCGCTTATCATTTTAAAACAGTTCAACTCAGTAATCATGCATTCACGTAGCACGTCACAAATAAAAGAATCTCAAGCCTCAATTTAACGTCGCTTATAAAACTCAACATAACAAAACCAACTACGCAGCGGAAAATAATAAAACATAACAGAAGAGTCCACATGGACATAACAACCAAAAATCATTAATAAATGTCGAGTTCGTTTTCCCCCCCCTGAGTGCTACGTATCAGAGCATGACGACTCGACTCAAGAAGTGAAGCTAAGGCATTCACTGGGGATCACCTGCACGTTACCAACACAGGGGTAACATTCAAACAGGAAAGGGTGAGCATCATTTCAATCCATATAATAGAAAATATGATAAGTACTAATCATAGGCTACACACTAGAACAATCAGCATCCAAAACACTACTTACAATAACTCATCTCATGTCATGTAGGCTTATGAAATGCAACCCACTCGCGGGTATATGCATGAGGTACCTTTTCACAAACGTCGCTTAGCCCTTAAGGCCTCATCGTCACTTAGCCACTCAGGCCTCAAAAACGTCACTGGGTTTATGCATATGGGCATGAGACACTATGACATGCACCACTCACAACACACAAACACACAATTACTCAAATCATAGTCAACTATGTGACCCGTCACTTACCGGTTTGCTCGCAAAGAGCACAGCACCTGTCAAATTCACAATCAGCACACAACGTCACTTGGCCATTTAGACCTTAACATCACTTAGCCCTTCGGGCCTCGAACGTCACTGGGTTTTCATCGTCACTTACACGTAAATATCAATCAACTCAAACAATAGCCACTGAGGGCAAAAACGTCATTTACTAGCCACCAAGGGCATCATCGTCATTTACACGTCATTATAATTAATATTAGCCACCAAGGGCAAAACAGTCATTTAACTAGCCACTAGGGGCATCATCGTCAAAATCATCATTTTTGACACCGCTTCGCTAAAATCACTGGTCGTGCTCAAAAGAGAATTCTCAAAGACACCAAAAATACCTTTGCATTGTCACAGCAACGATCACCGGGAACAGCCACTTGGGGCGCCCCAGCAACCTTCTGAAATTATAAATTTTTATTTTCAAAAGGGAACACACAACGCTTTTTGAATCGTTCAAAACGGATATCTGAGTCGAAAGTTATGTTAAAAATAAGTTTGGACAAAATTAGGCAACATTCTGAAATTGGCGCCTTAGGCGCCCAGGCAACCAGGCAACACGCGCACTGGCGCCCAGCGCCCAGGCGCGCAACACACGCACACACGCACACGCCACAGGCGCCCAGCGCCCAGGCGCGCAACACACGCACACACGCACACGCCACAGGCGTCCAGCGCCCAGGCGCGCAACACACAAGCAACACACACGGGCGCTCAGCGCCCAGCGCCTTGGCGCAACACACACACACGCGCATGGGCGCTCAGCGCCCAGCGCTGGCACCCAGCGCCCAGCGCCCAGCCACACAGAATCTGGCAACATTCAGCAACACACACAAGGCGCCTTAGGCGCCCTTGCAGCAACCAAAAATCACTATTTTTCCAGCAACTTTCAAAACACCAAAAACTGATTTTTAGCAAATTAACACACCAAAATTTTATATTTTTCAGCACTCAAAATGACACTTAATTTAATCAATTAACAAAAATTCCTTTGAGCACTATCATCACCATCACCTTGGCGCCCTAGGCGCCTATGCACACACTCACCCAATTGCGAAACCTCAAGCATTCCAACATACCAAAATAATTTCATGAACACACAAATGCCAAAATCATCAAAACACACACATAGGTCGCATCATCTCAAGGTTCGAGTACTAAAGTAAATTCGCATATGGCATACACATGTACATATATATATATATACGAAAATCATCATCATGGGCAAACCAAGAACATCAAGAACATCAAAGAACATCAAGAAACACATGGATCTAGTATAAACCCTAGATCTAGGACCTATCATGAGATCTATTAGATGGAAGGATAGAGCTCCCCTAACCTTTTCAAGAAGAAGAATTCGATGCCCTAGGATGCAGTCACCAACAGAACCTCAGCTACAATGGAGATCTCTTCTCTCCTTGCTCTTCGAATTTCCTCTTCTCCTTCTCCTCTTGGCCGCCTCTTGCTCTCTCTCTTTCTCACGCTCCTCTCTTTCTCTCTTGCTCTCTCTTTCGATTTCGCACACCTAGCAAAACCCTAACCTCCAACTAACCAAGCCACTTCGCATACTTGTGGATCATGGGCTTGGGCCTTTCACTCAAGCCCAAGTCATGCAAGTGGCGCCTCCACTCCCTCCTAATACCACCAAAAATTAATAAAATTTTAATTAATTACATTATATCAAATAAATTAATTTAAATTCCCAAATATTTAATTAAATAAATCAATTAAATATTTTAGGGTGTTACACCTAGCATGCATCATTCATATTGTACTCCACTCAACACCAATTTAACATGTCCTTGCACAAACAAATTTTCAGCATAACAACAACATTAAAACTCACCAATCATTCTTGGAAATCACCCTAGAACCCAACCCTAGACAATACTCATCACATACACTATTAGAGATGAAAAGAGGACCCCCTAACCTTATAGAGTTCGAATATACTAGGCAAGGCTCCAAGAAATTGAAAGATACACACAAGCTTTCCCCTCCTCCTTGAGTGCTCCACGGATTTCCTCTCCCTTCCTCTTACAAGTCGCGCCTCTCTTCTCACTCTCTCTCTATTCGCTTCTTTTCTTTCCCTTCCACAAATGAGCTAAAACCCTAAAATCTCAGCTTAAATATGCGCCTACGTTGTTGGGCTTGGATTGCGGGCTTTCCCGCAGCTTAAGCCCAACTAATTTGCAGCACCACCTCCTAATACAATACCACTCCTTATTTTATTTAAAAACACCTTATAACTACTTCAACAAATAATAATTAATAATTATATTATTACTCTACCACCAAAATCTCTTTTAATTAATTAAAATAATTTATTCTATTATTTTTGGGGTGTTAATTGAGCGCGCGCTCAATTGGTAGTGGGAGGTGTGTTTAACTTGCACTTATGCCTCAGGTGCAAGGTTCGATTCCCACGGAAGGCAAAAATTCTACAAGAGGGGTAGAGAAGACCGTGAGGTAATAGTGCCGGGGTGGCCAATGCGTTGGACCTAGGCTGTTACAAGCCTCGCAGCAACTGACTGACATAGTTAAAACTATGGTGCACAATGTAGTGCAATAAGACAGAGCAAGATAACAGAAGGGCTGCTCAAGGCAGTAGCTCAATTACTTCTTGTACCCCTGGCCAAGAGCACGGAATAATCCCGAACTCAATGGGGGAACATATAATAAGTTCCATCATATCCTAATATGGCAAGACCTTAGCAGGTACCTCCTTACCAGGTAACTCCTAACTTAGTGTTTCCTAAACCTAGTAATTTTTGCCAATGCCAACAGTGGGTGCAGTTTATGGCGAATGTTACTAATTCGACTACTCTTCAAACTGGACAGGTGCAAGTGGCTTGAAGGCCGCCTGAGTCCAGGGGGTAGATTGGTTTGCCACAGGGAGCGTCCTATGGACTCCCTGTAATTGCTAACAATCCACCCTATCCAGGGGGCAATCCTCCTGCCTAGAAGTAGGATTCAGAAATCATGGCAATTACTATCCAGCTCAGCAGCCATGGGTGCCAAACCTAGCTGACTCGGCTACTTCGCCACCTAACCATCCTTATTCTGAAGCATTTGTTCAACCTTCGGTGGCTTCACATCCATCTCACCAGGTGTTTGGTAACATTGCTAAGCAGACTAGGAACAATGTCTCACCTTACCTGGGTAGCCAGGCCACTATTCAAGGATCTGGCTTTGAAACCTCGGCCAAGCGGCTCCAGAATCGACATGGGTGGACAACCCATCTCTAGTACCCCTCAGCCAGGAATTCTGGGTCCTTCGAAACAACTATGGCGTCCATCTTTCCCCGGCGAGTCTACGTCTACGAGGTCCCAACTCTTGGATCCTAATCTTATTGCTGATGATATCAAGAAGTTCTTTGGTGTTAACCTAAAACCACTTGATAGGCTTGTTTAGAGAAATCCTTACCCCAAGTGGGTGGATAGAATGGTCCCTTTGCTTGGGGGATTTAAGACTCCTGATTTTTTCCCCTTTTCCGGAGATGATGGCAAATCAACCATGGATCCAATAAGCCAATTCATGTCTCAATGTGGGGAAGGAAACAAGAACAAGTATCACAAGTTACAGTTTTTCCCGTTATCATTGACGGGAATAACATTCACATGGTATTCCTCCCTTCCACCCAATTCAATACAGACCACGACAGACATGTAAAGGTGCTTCCATGAACAATTTTACTGGTCTCAACTAGAAGTAACCGCAACCGATCTCATGATCTTATGGCAGAGGTTGGACGAGGAAGTAGCTGAATTTATTGAAAGTTTCAGGAAGACGGCTGGAAAGTGCTAAGTCTAATTCC
The DNA here is from genome assembly GCA_039519185.1 of Astragalus membranaceus. Classification (NCBI taxonomy): domain Eukaryota; kingdom Viridiplantae; phylum Streptophyta; class Magnoliopsida; order Fabales; family Fabaceae; genus Astragalus; species Astragalus membranaceus. The sequence goes on along the minus strand of CM076847.1, from coordinate 55,711,755 downwards.
CTAAGTCACAATTCACTTCCATGGCCATTTCTGGAATACACCCTCATACAAGCGAAAGAAAAGAGAAGAGCTTCTCGAGGTCGAGGTCCACACCTAGTGGCTATTGTGGATGTCGAGGACGATTCAGATTATGGTGATTCAGCCGATCCCACGGTAGACATCAAGTCAACCAAGATAGTCAAAGGAAAAGTCTACTATTTCTCTACTCTAAGATCTGCTATAGGTAAAAAGGAAGATTCAGAGAATAATACCGAGTAATCTTTTGACATCTCTAAGGCAGACCAAATCTTCGGCTACTCGATGGTCATAAAATTCCCCCCTGAAAGAATTGAAAGGCAAGAAATATTGCAAGTGGCATAACTCTTATAACAACACCACATCCAATTGTATAGTCTTTAGAAAGGCTGTTCAAAAGGCTATCAAGGAGGGAATGTTCAAACTGGCTGACAAGGATCTGTCCGAGATGACGGTTGATATTGACCTCTTCCCAATGATGGGCATCGACATGATATCCTTTTCAGGAGCCGAGAAAGGAAAGGGTAAGAAGAAATACTTGTGGTTGCCCAAACAAGAGGTTCCTCCAGAGAAGAAGCCATCGATTTTTGACCGATTAGAAGCACCTGTGGATGGTTACTCGGTATCAGACCGCATGACATTCCTTCGCCACAGGTTGCAAGTGGATGGGCTGAGTCAACCAGGGAAACAATTCAAGCCATTGCCTAAGCCTGGTAGATTCCGCAGGAATTTAGAGAACTCCACATGTTCATGAAAAACCTTGAGGGAATGAAACCCTAGAGCCAAAACCATGGCGTAAACACATCCTTCTTGGGGGCAACGTTTGTCAGCCGATGGAGCTAGACATCGCAGATTGATTTTTCTAGCCTTAACAATGAACCTATCCCAAAAGGAACAAGGAACGGCCTCCGTTGATATTATAGTCATGAAAAAGGAGTTGAGGTCTATTAGAACAGTCAAGCCACCCTCGGTAGTGCCTTTGAACCAATGGGTAGCAAAGAAGGAGTTCAAAGAACCAACTCCCAAAGTAACCCCTCTGTCACGCACGTAAAAGCAGAGGTTGACTGCGAATAGGGACAAGGATAAATAGGAGATCCCTATAGCCTCTGTATCCATAGCATTTGAACACACTTTTCCTAAACCAGTCGAGGCAAACATCCCATCAGAGAAAGTAGTTGAAACGCCTAAACTCAACACCATTTCTGAAGAGGAAGCCGAGTTCAGCAACATGATCGTGGAAATAGGCATAACCCATAGCCCAATTATGGGTTATGTCTTTATGGTACCAAAAATCCCTAGGTGAATGGTGATGTTGCCAACACAACACACTCTAACTCTCAGGTGGAGCCAATGCAATTGGTCGATATAGTCCAGTGATCTAGGTGGTAGATGGGAGTCTGGATAGTCCCACTTGTCCAGTAAACCCGATGAAGGTACCATTCAGCGAGGGCCTTATAGAAGACATAGAAATGGTTGGATTGTTGCCTATGGAATTTTGGGGAGACAAGGGACAACCCAAGAAACTAGAAGGTAATGTCTTTGTCGTGGAGGCCGAGTGGGCTGCCTTGACCGAAGCAGAAAACGAAGTAACCGAGGGAATGTTGTTAAAAAAGCCTACTCTGATATGAAAAAGAACTCGAAGCCTCTTTACATTAAGGCATCAATGGCAAACCCTTTAGTAGGATGTTTGTGGATGGAGGTTCAGTGCTAAATATCATGCCATTGGCCATAATGATAAAACTCGGCAAAAATGCAGTGGACCTTATTCCAACCAACATGACGATGACAAGCTTCATAGGCCATGCCTCTCATGCTTTGGGAGTGCTTATAGTCGACGTGACTATTGGGTCTAAGGTGGTGAGGCCTGCCTTCTTTGTGAGAGAAGGAAAGTCATCATATGCAGTCATCCTCGGCAGAGATTGGATTCATACTAGTAAGTGTGTGTTGTCTACCCTGCACCAGAAGTTGATGATTTGGATAGGTGACAAGGTGGAAATTAATGATGCTGATAAAACCCCATTTTCAGTTGAGGTTAAGATGCTAGAAGCCATATTCTACTATACTTTTTTACGCCCCATTGTAATACCCGAGGGATACAAAAAGGAGGAGTGGAGGAATCATGTGAGATGACTAAGGATGGTTTCTGATGGTGGAAAGCTCAGCTTGAGAATATAAAGGATACATCAAAAGGGCTTAGGTGCCGAGGACATGACAAAGTACGTCGATGGAAGGTAAAACTCGGTTGGAGGGTGGCTCGGCTAGAAGACAACTCGGCTAAGGAACGAACGGTCGAAGGCCGAAGAAGTAACGTGGCTGAGGAGGATTGTAGTCGAGGCGAGGAAACCTGTTTGGAGAACAAGGATTCAATGCACATGGACAAAGCGTTGAAATGATTAAGGTCAACAAGTAGAAGAACACCATGGAAATAGGAGCGAAGAGGTTTTACCTCATTACTGAAATAGGTATCCACCTTGTTGTACTAGGCTCTTGGCGCCTGTTTTAAGCCATATAGGGCTTTCTTCAACTTGTTAATTACTTTGTTTTCTTCTTCTTTCTTTATGAACCTCAGTGGGTGATCAATATAGAGAGTTTCGGTGATATCCCCGTGAAGAAAGGCACTCTTCACATTCAATTGGTACACAATTCATCCATGTATGGAAGCAAGAGCTATTATTGCTCTAATTGTGTCCCACCTAGCTACTGGGGCAAAGACTTCCTTGTAGTCAATCACCTCCTTTTGAGAGTGTACTTTGCTACTAATCGTGACTTGTGTTTCTCTATCTACCCCTTTTCATTGAACTTAGTCTTGTAGATTCATTTCACTCCAATGGTCTTTGCTTCCCTTGAAAGAGTGGTTAGTTCCCAAGTTTGGTTCCTTTCTTTGGAGTCAATCTCTATATGCATCGCCTTGTTCCATTTTCATCCTTCATTGCTTCTTCATAGCTTCTTGGATCCTCTACTTGTGTGAGGATGGCAAGACTAAATTCATCAACTTCCACACTGTTGGGGACATAGTCACTTAGATATGCAGGTTTTTTCTTTGTCCTCCCTGAAACTAAAGTTTCAGGAACAACTTCAGTTTGTGTTGTTTCATCAGAGTTGCCTATTGTTGTATTTGAGCTAGCCTCATTGTTCATCACTGTCTTCTTCATGAGCTATTTTCACTACTCACATCCTCACCATCTTCCAATACACGAGTCTCTGAGGTTGTTGTTTTTATGGATTCAACTGAGTTAGTCTCCCAATTCCATTGCTTATCTTCATCAAAGATGACATCTCTACTTACCAATATCTTCATATTTATAAGATCATGGACATGTAGATAACCAATGCTGCTAAATACTCTAAAGAAGTGCACAGAGGGTTTTGAACCACTCCATGCCCCTTCAATTGTTCAGTTGTTGACAACAGTATTAGGGCTTCTGTTCTGCACATAAGCAGCCCAATTGACTGCCTCTGACCAGTAATTCTTTGGAACCTTCTTGTGGGAGAGTATGCTTCTTACTATGTCAATGATAGACCTATTCTTTCTTTCTGCTACCCGATTCTAATGAGGTGGATTGCTATCTATTAAATGTCTTTTTATTCCACTATCCACACAAAATTTGCCAAATTCATGAGATGTAAACTCACCTCCTCTATCAGTTTTTAGTGTTTTTATACCTGCTCCAATTTCCTTTTCCACACATACTTTGAATTGTTTGAAACATTCTAGGGAAGATGATTGCTCAGTTAAGAAGTATACCCAAGTCTTCCTACTGTAGTCATCAATAAAAGTGAGAAAGTACCTCTTGTATCTGTTGGATTCAGGCTTGATTGGCCCACAAATGTCAGCATGGATCAGTTGAAGTACTTGTGAGGCTCTCCAGGGACTCTTCTTTGGAAATGGCTCTCTATGATGCTTCCCAATCACACAATCTTCACACACTTTAGTTGATTTTTCTAGGAATCAATTATTTGGCCTTTACTTTAGGGACATATCTTGAAAGTGTTGTCCTCAAAGACAACCTGTAGACCTTTCTCTTGAAACTGGGCTATACTTAGGAGGTTATTCTTCAATTTTGTATGTAGTACACATTACTAATAGTTTGAGTTATACCATTTATTTTCATTTTAACTGATCCTTTTCCCATAACAGACACTTTAGAATCATCTCCTAATCTAACAGTAGTTCTATAGCTTTCATCTAATTCATATAACCAATTTCTATTGCCACACATATGATTACTACAACCACTATCAAGAAACCAAACCTTGAGGATTGCAGAGTCTTTGCCTTGATTGTATGCCATGAGGACCAAGTCATTTCCACTGTTGCTGTTGGTGTGTGCCATGAGAAGCAATTCTTCTTCACTATCATCTGCGTAGTTTGCCTTTTCCTCCCAGTTTTGGCACTCAAATTGGTAGTGCCCCATTTTTCCACAATGGTAACATTAAATGGATTCCTTGCTGAGTGGTTGCCTTCCTCTGCCACGACCACCCCTGTAACCTCGACCTCTTCCCCTAACACGTCCCACACACGATACTTTCAAAGCTTGATCCTCTTCTTTGGACCCTTGCACTATCATTCTGCTTTCATGAGCCATAAGCTTGCTTGGAAGGTTATCAATGCTCATAGCAAAGACATCATTGGACTCTTCAATTGAGCAAACCACATAATAGAGTTTGAGCATTAGAGACCTAATTACCTTTTCAACCCTTGTCATTTGGCTTACGTCCTCACCTTGCGATTTCATCTTAGTCCCGATCGCCAAGGTTCTTGCGAAGTATTCACTGATTCTTTCATCATCTATCATTCTGATTAGTTCAAATTCCCTTTGTAGGGTTTGCAACTGTGCTTTATGATTCCCTTATGTTTCTGCTTCACAGCGTCTCAAATTCCTTTTTGTCGTATCTTTATCAAGAATCGTCTCCATGATTCCTTGATCAATCGATTGAGCGAGGTAGTTCTCGGCCTTTAGGTCTTTCAATTTTGCGTCCTCCGGTGTCGCTATTGTGTGAAAAGTAGTTGTCCAAGTGTACACAATCGCAAAAAGTAATACAATGGTAAGTAGAGATTATACTCACAGGGATTGGTATTAATTTTAAAGTTAAGATATCAACAAATTAGTGAAACAAGTAAACTAGTAACAACAAGTTTTTGTGCATAATAAGTAAGAATGTTATGCGCTATAACACTTGACGCTGTAGCATTGAGTGCTGTAGCATATGATTTTTTACTTTTCAGTCATTGACGTCAGGGTTTCGTTAAGAAACTCAAATGTCTAAGTTCTAAATAAGTTCACCCATGTATAATATGGCACCCACAGTGTCAGCCTATGAACTACGCCTTCCTATGTCTGGGTTGAGGCATGGGTTGTTTAAGTGTCCTTAAACAACCTCTCATTCATATCAATCTTTGAGTTAGAATCATAAACCATTTCAGCATTTATGAATGTACTCATTCCAAGTGGCCAATCTTAAAATAAGTTTGAAAGTATTAAACATGCAAAGATTGAAACGCAAACATCAAAGTGTTATAGTAACCAAACTAAAAAGTGATTACAAAGCTTTAAGCAATCCAACTACAAAATGTTTAGCTTATGATGAGCATCATCAACCAAATGCAAACAAATATGCTCATATTACTAAAACTACAAAGAAAGAGAACGTGTGCAAAAGATACACCCCGTCAGCTCCTACGCATGAGACGAGTTGAAGATGATATAGGGGGAGGGTTTCGTTTGGATTTTGAAGAAGCAAAAAGGTTGGAAATAGTAACTTCAGAATCATCATCATGAACAGTAAGTGGTTCACTTTCTTTAGCACCAGGACCCGAAATGAGTTTGCTAGCACTCGCCATGATTCTTGATGATATTAGAGATGGTGTTGAGGTTGATTTTGACATAGAAGATTTTATTTCAGTCTGCGAAGGATTCATGGGTGATGGAACAGAAGGTTGGATTGCAGTAACTGGAGGTGGGTTTGAAGATTTTCTCACATTTGGGATTTTCACTCTCACCATTTTTGTAGAGAAAAATGCTCAGATTAATGGTGTTGGGATGTGGAGGTTTGATGTGTTTAGTGAGTGAATAGGGATAGCCGTTGAGAATTGATGGATGAGACGATTAGGGGTCCGTTGAGATAAGACAAGTGACAGTTTTATTTAAAACAAAAACACGTGTTACCTAGGATTTTTCTAAGTGACTCCGACCTTCTCATGACTACTTCCTATAGTCAACCTTTTCATGGCTTGAGAAGGTTGGGGTTTTCACATTTTTCCTATTTCAAGGACATTCTACAATATGTAATGCCTTTTTAATTAAATTAAAACTTTCTTCTAACAAAGGCTTAGTAAATATATCAGCTAATTGATGCTTGGTATCAATAAATATTAATTCCACATCCTTTTTATGAACATTATCACGAATAAAATGGTGTTTAATATCATTATGTTTGGGTCTTCAATGATGGATAAGATTTTTTGATAAATTGATAACACTAGTATTATCACAATAAATGTGAATACAAGAGTACCTCACTGAGAAGTCTTCCAATTGATTTTTGATCCATAGAACTTGAGAGCAACATCCAGCAGCAGATACTTATTCTGCTTCAGTTGCTGATAGTGCAATTGTATTTTGCTTTCTACAAGACCAAGAGATTAAAGATTCTCCCTGTAACAGCCCAGGTCCAACGCATTGGCCACCCCGGTCCCACTATTACCTCACGGTCTTCTCTACCCCTCTTGTAGAGTTTTTGCCTTCCGTGGGAATCGAACCTTGCACCTGAGGCATAAGTGCAAGTTAAACCCCCTTCCCACTACCAATTGAGCGCGCGCTCAATTGGTAGTGGGAAGGGGGTTTAACTTGCACTTATGCCTCAGGTGCAAGGTTCGATTCCCACGGAAGGCAAAAACTCTACAAGAGGGGTAGAGAAGACCGTGAGGTAATAGTGGGACCGGGGTGGCCAATGCGTTGGACCTGGGCTGTTACAATAAATTCTACGGAAGGCAAAAATTCTACAAGGGGGGTAGAAAAGACCGTGAGGTAATAGTGCTGGGGTGGCCAATGCGTTGGACCTGGGATATTACACTCCCAAAATTTGACATGTTCCACTAGTACTTTTTCTGCTAATCTTATCACCAGCATAATCAGCATCACAATGAGTACAACAAGCCAATGCTTGTAGATCCCCACAAGTATCTAAAAATTCTTTTCACAGCAGTAAGATGAAATTCTTTTGGAGAAACTTGAAATCTAGCACATAGGCCAACAAAAAACACAATATCTGGTCTACTAGCAGTTAGGTACAATAGTGACCCTATCATACCGCTATATTCTTTCTCAGATATTGGTTTTGACTCTTCATCCTTCTCAATTTGCATGGAAGGATGCATAGTGTAACACCCCATTTCTACCCGTTCGTTTTATTACATATCAGAGTGCGGAAATTAAACTTAAAACAGGCAATGGAGCGTCACATGCAACATTTCAAAAGCCAACAACGTATAATCAAGTAAAAACGTGGAAAAACAACATCAACTTAGTTTACAACCCCGAATATTTGTTCAAATACTTCAAACCACCTATCCATGTTTCAAAAACAACTAATGCAACAAGCAATTGAAAACAGTGTTCTTCCCCTCCCCGGGTGCTACGTATCAGAGACGACACTGACTCGGCTACTAAAAGACCCTTGGTCTTCATTTGCGACTACCTGCACGTTACCCACGTAGAGGTAACATTCAAACAGAAAGGGTGAGTCTCTAACAGCATAAAAGCATATATGATAGATAATATACTAGAGAATAGGCAACTATAACTACCATAGCACATCAACAGTCATAAGTACAACTATCACGGAGCAACACCAACAAGTAACAACATAAGCAAAACGACGAGCAACACCAACAAGTAACAACATAAGCAAAACGACAAGCAACGACACCATGGGTACAACGTGTATGTATGAAATGCAACCCACCCCGACGGGTATATGCATGTGGTACCATTCAACGTAAATAGCCTTTGTGGCTTCATCATCAACACTGAGCAAAGCTCTATGGCCGAAGCCGACATCAACATATAATGCATTATGCCATGCATGAGACACCATGTACAACGCATCGGAACAATCAACAACATAATCATGCTATGCACAACAACGTCAACAACATCATCATTGGTCATATTCGACCCAACCACATCATCATCGAGTTTTTGGTCATATTTGACCCAGCAACAACAACAACAAGATTTAGTCACATTGACTCAACAACAAGAACAGCAAATTTAGTCTTATTAGACACAACACATTGGCGCCCAACAGCACATAAAAGGGCGCCTGAGGCAAACTGCGCCACCCTGGGCGCCAAAACAGACAGCACGTGGCGTCATACAGCAACACAGTCCTAGACACAAACTAAGACACAAACTGCAACACAGTCCTAGATACAAACTAAGACACAAAACAGCAACACAGTCCTAGATACAAACTAAGACACAAACAGCAACACAGCAGGCAACATAGACACTAAAACTGGCGCCTGGTGGCAACCTGCGCCACATTCTGGGCAACCTGCGCCACTCTGGGCGCAACACAGCAAGCAACCTGGCGCACACAGGGCAGCAACATGGCGCCCTGGCGCAACACAGCACTAGTGCAGAATTTCCTACAGCAGTGCACCTACTTCGGCGAATTAATTAAAATAGCAAACGATATCGGATTTTAACAAAAGACCACTCATTGGGAAGCTCTCTGAGTGTAGTTTCTGCCTATGATTTTCATTTTTCAAAATAAGTATCCAGTTGGTACAGTTTTTCAAAACACTACACTGAGGTACCAAAATCGGACAGAATTCTTTACCCAACTTGCAACTAAATTTGCTTTCTCATTTCTTAATGAAATTTCGTGAAACCAGTGCCTATTTCGTAGAGAATTAAGTCTACTTTCCAATGAAACAAGACTCATTCAAAACGGAGTTCGATTGAGAACACAAAACCTACAAAAACCGAACCTACTCACAGTTTGATTCCAGAATTTTGACCTAACTTTGGAGACTCATAACTCGAGCTACACAACTCCAAATTGAACGGAACCAGTGCCAAAACGACCGGCTTTAACTCTATTTTCAAAAACAATCAGCCACATAATTTTTGGATCAACCGAACAGTACCAGTTTTAGAAGGACCGAAACAGTATCCAGAAACGCACAAAAGACCCTAAGCAAGTAAAACTCATTATGATCAATCACCGAATACCAATCTCAACATCACATACTTATGCATTTTGTCAAACATCTAAGATGCATTCTAAACATCACTTACACATTCTATCAAACACCTAGCGTGCAACATTTTACCATCTATTCACTCAAGGCCATCAACACTCAAAACAACACCAACAACATACATATAATTTCATAATTCATTCATGCATATTATCAAACAACTCCTAGGCATCATAGGTTCTACCCTCCTATATACTACCCATCATATAACCCTTTATACTATGAGACTCCCCTTACCTTAGGTTTTCCGAAGATGATGATCTCTCCACGGGAACACCAAGAAACCACAGCAACCGAGCTTCTAATCTCTCCCTTGGAATTCGCGAACCCTCTTCTTCTCCTCTTCTCCCTTGTGCGCTAAACCTCTTCTCTCTTTTCTCTCTTCTTCGCAAATTTTTCTTTCTTTTTCCTCTCCTATGCGAAATGCCCTCACCTCACTAACACTCCCTCATGCGCCTACACCTTGGGCTTGGATTGCGGGCTTCCTCCAGCTTAAGCCCGATCATAACTCCATCCCCTAATACTTATTTACACACCCCTTAATCTAATGCTAATATAATTACACCAATTAAATAAATAAATAAATAAATAAATAATTAAATATTTGGGCGTTACACATAGGGGTTGCCATGGCTTTAGCCTCATTCGTTTTGTGTTTCTTGAGAGGGTCTCTAATATATTTTCCTTGAGAAATGAAAATGCCTTCATCAAGTTGCTTTATTTGTAAACCAAGAAAGAATCTTAACTCACATATCATACTCATTTCAAACTCACTTTTCATAAGATTTCCAAAATCTTTGCATAACTTTTCATTTGTTGATCCAAAAATGATATCATCCACATAAATTTGAATGATCGTCAAATCCTTTTCAAAAGATTTTTTGAATAGAGTAGTGTCATTTTTGCCTCTTGTAAAGTTGTTTTTGATCAAGAAGCTACTCAACCTTTCATACCAAGCTCTAGGAGCTTGCTTGAGCCCATATAGAGCTTTAGTAAGTTTAAAAAATGGTTGGGTTTATTTTGACCAACAAAACTAGGAGTTGATCTTCCTCATTTAAAAAGCCATTTAGAAAAGCACTTTTCACATCCATATGAAAATAATTTGAAATTTTTGTGAGCAGCAAATGCAAGTAAAATTCTAATTGCTTCCACCCTTGCTACTGGAGCAAAGGTTTCATCATAGTCAATACCTTCCTGTTGGTTGTACCCTTGAGCAACAAGTCTTGCCTTGCCTCACCACCTTACCATTTTCATCTAATTTGTTTCTGAACACCCACTTGGTTCCTATGACTGATTGATGTTTGGGAGGTAAAACAAGGTTTCAGACTTCATTCTTTTCAAATTGAGTATGTTCCTCAGTCATAACTTCAATCCATGAATCATCTTGTATAGCCATATTGATAGTTTTTGGCTCAATGTCAGAAATGAGTGCCATTCCAGCAACATTGTCTCTGAATGATGTTTTGGTCCTAACAGAATCTGAAATGCTGCTAATTAGTTGATCTTGTGGATGGTGAACTACCATTCTCCAACTCCTTGGAATTTGAGAAGGCTTGTTAGAAGCTTGAGTAGCTTCATTTGAGTGTTGAGAAGGTTGACGAGAATTTTCTGTTTCATCCTTCTCAATCCTGTTTTCATTTTCTTGACCATCTTCCTTATTTGTATTGACTTCATCAACATCAATCACTTCATTTGCACTGTTAGTTTCACTAAAAATGACATGAATGCTTTCTTCTACAGTTTGATTTCTAAGATATACTCTATATGCCTTAGATGTTGTTGAATTACCAAGAAAAATTCCTTTGCCAGATTTTGAATCAAATTTTCGTAGATTGTCTTTGTTGTTTAAGATAAAACCAGTACAGTCAAATACATAAAAATAAGCAATGTTTGGCTTTCTATTTTTCCAAATTTCAAAGGGGGTTTTCTCAACAATTTTTCTAATGGACACTCTATTTAAAATGTAACAAGCTGTGTTGACAACTTCAGCCCAAAAATATTTTTCAATCTTTGAATCATTTAAAATAGTTATTGCCATCTCTTGCAAGGTTCTATTTTTCCTTTCTACAACACTATTTTGTTGTGGTGTTCCTGGGCATGAGAAGTTGTGAGAAATTCCATTTTCATCAAAAAAGTTTTGAAAAGATATGTTTTCAAATTCTCCCCCATGATCACTCCTTATAGAAACAACATTTTTTCCTTTTTCATTTTGAACTCTTTTGAGAAAAACTTTAAAGGATTCAAAATCTTCATCTTTATTTTTCAAAAACAACACCCAAGTGAATCTAGAGAAATAATCAACAGTCACAAGACCATAAAATTTTCCACTAAGGCTAGCAGTTTTAGTAGGGCCAAATAAGTCAATGTGTAATAGCTCAAGTGGTTTTTGAGATGTGATCATGGTGTTTGGTTTAAAACTTGATTTGACATATTTTCCTTGAACACATGCTTCACACACTTTATCTTTTTCAAAGTTTATTTTGGGTAACCCCCTGACTAGTTCATTTTTGGAATGCTTTGAGATGGTTTGCATGCTTGTGTGACCAGCTCTTCTGTGCCAAATGCATTTGTCATTTTCAGAAGACATAAGGCAAGTTTATTGTGACAATTCATCAAGACATGGGCTATATAGATATTTATTTCTAGATGCAGTGAATAAAACCTTTCCAGATGAAATTTCTTTAATAAAATATTTATCAGACTCAAAAGAAACTTTATGACCACTATCACATAATTGACTAATGCTTAACATATTATGCTTCAAACCTTCTACATACTGGATGTAACATCCCCTAATGAGCTAATTTCAATTATGTAAATTAGCAAAGAGGTTAGGTAAATTATTGACTAAAGGGAATATTTAGAAATAGAGGCTATCACGAATCGATTTAATTAAGCATTATTACTAAAATATGTGATGTTGAAATAAATAATTAACATTGCTTAAGTAATAGGGATTTGACTAAGATCATTAGATTAAGTCATGTCTTGATAAGATTAGAGGAATAGGGACTGAAGGGTATTTTGGTCCTTGCAACCCCCTTTTTATTGATAGCCCAGCTGAATACACCACACAACACCACATCATTTTCAGTTTTTCAGCAAGAGAGAGATTTTGAGAGATGGAGAGAAAGAGCTGGCGAGAGGGAGAGAAGAAAAGAGAGGGAGAGAAATTCTGGATGCATGTTTGAGATGATTGCACCATCTTGATCCCTACACCCTCCTCTTCCAACTGATATAATTTTCATAATCAACATCCTCCTCCTCACTCATTCACCATTGTCGACCCACAAAGCTTCATAGAGCAAAAATGGAGTTGTAGTGCTTCTAGTGGTTTGCATGTCATCTTAGAGCTAGAATAGAACCTTGGGAGACATCACCTTGCTGTTTGAAGTAATGAGGGAAGAGGGTCAGTAGCTCAAATTGCTGGGATTCGAATTGGAGAGGACGTGGAGTTCGTAAGAACGAGAAGGACTGTTACGGAACATGTTCGTGTAAATTTGGTGTCGTTGAACCCCAAGTGTTTCAGAATTTGCGTGATTGACATCACGTTAGGTGAGTTCTATAACTCGCTTAGGGAATGTGTGTGTTTTGCTGAGTCTCCACCTTTTCGAAAACCGTTTTTCTAAAAACAGTGATTTTTAACAATAAGTTATGTGTTTGATTGTTGAAATGTGCTGAATTGGATGGTATATGCCTGCTGTAATATACTGCTATATTGTGTGTTTATGTTTGGGTCTCGGTCGGAAGGGAAATGGAAATCGGAATGGAAGGGATTAACTCATGAAAAGTCTGTTTTCTGGAAAACTGATGGAGACGCACGGATCGTGTGCCTCTGAGCACGGGTCGTGCGCCCCCATCTGATGCTACAAGAACTAGATTTTTAAATGTGCACGGATCGTGCGCCTAGTCGCACGGGGCGTGCGTATGTTTCTGAAACTTTCCACAATTTTATTCGATAACGCCCGGATTGTACGCTTAGTCGCACGGGTCGTGCGTATCTTTCTGGAAGTCTTCTGCAACTCTGTTTACAGCGCACGGATCGTGTGCCTACACACACGGGTCGTGCGAGAATTGCTGATACCCAAATTCAAAGTACTTTTTATCCATTCCAAATGATTCCAATCCTCTTCTAATCCATTCCCCATGGTTCCCCTACCATGTAAAGATTGATATCATGGAGTTAATCATGTTTGATAGAAAACTTGTGTGTTATGAATGTGGCGAAAACCGTACTTGAGAACGCGTGAGAACACAAGTCAAGAAATGTTAACGGACCTTGAGTCCAATCATGTTACGATAACGAACTTCAAGTTCATCATGTCATGTAAGCTAATTGATTGTAAGTCTATAAAGACATAAAAACTCTCAATTCATGTAAACACAAATCAAGTTACTTTCCCTCGGGGAAAGGTAGATGGTAGACCTTGTGTATATCGAGGATGACGATCCTCCAGTTATTAGCATACCTAGTTGAGGGGAGTCATGAATCCAAAGCTAGGACCCTAGCATTATTCGGATAGAATTTCGGATTGGGGTTTCCGTAGATATTGGGCAATCAAGATTGTCTAGCATTATATCTCGGGTTGTGCTAAGTTCATGTTAAAATATGATCCGTAGTCGCTTATTAGGGCTACATCAGGAAAAATCAGAAATGTAACAAGTAGTCGCTTATTAGGGCTACAAGTTACGAGTAAACATCATGTATTCACGTGGTCGCTATTCGGGCCACGAGTTCAGATTCAAATATAACAAACCGTTAGAGTTAGTAAGGGGTCTCGATAGGACTCACTGAGATAATGTTTATCTCACCCTTCATATTTGTGGTTTTTACAGAGAAACAGGGGAAAGCAAAGGCGACAAAGCACGGTTAGCTGGTGCGACTCTTGAAGTCATTGAAGACCTAATTTCATGATTTAGACCTTTTCCCCATTTATTGTTTCTATGTTCCGATTGTATAACTTTCATTGTTTAAGTTGTAAAATCGTTTCCGCTACTTTATGTTTTGAGTATTGAACACCAGGATTATGTACAAGTCTTAAGTTTTGAAACTTAAGCATTTTCAGGAAGTTTATGAGGTTCAGAGAACCATTTGATATGTATTATCGAAAGTTTTAGATGTGTTCAATATTTCAATAACAAGAAGTTACTCTGATGTATGCCATTTAGTGCATTTCGGTGATTCTATATGTTAGAATTTATCGGGGTGTTACACTGGACATTTTTTATTTTGGGAGAATAAGAAATACCTATAGTGCCTATACCTTTGATGCAAGCTTTGTCATCATTGCCAAAGACAACATAGCCTCCATCTATTCTCTCAATAGAGAGAAATTTATCATTTTCTTCTGTCATGTGCCTCGAACATCCACAGTCTAAGAACCACTATTTTTTCTTGGATGCTAAGAGGCATTCCTGTTTCAGAGGTTAGCAAAGACTTAGGTGCCCATAGTTGTTTGGATCCTTCATGGATAGTTTACTTCCAATAAAAGTTTCTCTTTTGTTTAGAGAATACAGAAACATCATGACCAAAATTTTTGTAGTATGTACATCTCAACCTTTGTTTTCTAACTCTTGAAACTATTTTGAACACTTGACTATCATGTCTTTTTAAAGGTTTTTCTAAAGAAGTTTGATTTTCAATAGACTTGGCTAGTTCTTCAGTTAAGTTCAAAACTTTGTTCTTGAGAAGGTTGTTCTGTTTTTCAAGATTAGAATATGTAGAGTTTGGTTTTTCACTGATTTTATCATTCAAAATTTTATGTTGTTCAGAAAGTCTAAAATGTGATTGATGAAGAGTGTGAACTGTTTTAATTGAAAATTCGTTTAGCTTTTGAAGTTCTTCACTTTCTATTTTTGCATCACAGAGTTGATCTTTGAACATTATACACTTTTGAGTTAAAGTGTTTGAATCAGCTAATAGGTTTTCGAAAGCATACTCAGTTTCTTTGCATGAAATACAAGTAGTTGGTTTAAAAGTGATTACCTCTTCTAGATCAGAGTCTGCCATGAGACATGAGTTAGTTGATTCATCACCAGATTCAGGATCAATGATTTGATGAGCTTAAGAAGGTGTCATACCCCAATTTTGTCCGGCTTAGGTCAAAACCCTAATTTTTCCCAAAAAATAAATAAATAAGAGAAAAGAGCATCATGCATTGCATTTAGGGTTATAGAAGTCATTTCAAAGTTTCTAAAATCATTTTTGGAGTTGGAATGTACTTTTGGACAATTTAGGGTTTTTCAGTGCAAAGGGGTGTTTTAGTCATTTCGCAAATAAGGGATGTTTTCTCAGAACAAACCACTTAACATGCATCCCAAGGTCTTAGAGGTCATTCCTAGGGGGAAAAGTCATTTTTAAAGTGAAAATGTGCTTTGGGCAAAAACTAGGGTTTTTAGGGTGAAAGGGCATTTTGGTCGTTTCACGCTAAAAGCGGTTTTTTCGTCCCAAATCACTGAACCATCACCAAAGGATTATTTGAGGAAGATTTGTGCTTAGTTGTGATTTTTTTTGTGCGCATAGATATTAAGTCTTCTAGCATAAAACTCAATTTTCGAACAAAAGGGCAAAATGGTCATTTTCGCTAGAGTGGGGTCCAAAATCAATTTTGGGAATGGTGTTGTCATGGAATTTTGGGCCCAATGATTGAATCCTAGGATGAGCCCAAAATAGAAAAAAGAATCTTCATGGAATAAAAGAATAATCATAAAAAGAAAAATCAAAAAGAATGAAAATACGGTAGTGTCCTCAATAAGACAAAATGTACTATTTTGTGCAAGCTTGCATTTTTTCCCTCTCCTTCCCTCCTCATGGCTGCGAATTTCAGCCCTCCTTTCACCCTCATTTGTTGTGTTTCCTCAACACCCTGAATCCATGTGATGATGAATCTCCACCCTCCATTCAAATTTAAAGTCTAATCCTAGTGCACCTCTCAAAGCCAATGACTAAAATACCCTCTAACTTGGTGACCAAGTTCAAATTAATTTTATTTATTAATATTCAGCTGAATATTAATTGATTTAATTGGTTTGATTACCATTTTACCCCAAAGCTCACTCCCATCCTATAAATACCCTTTCATTCTCCACACATCACAACTTTTGCTCACTCATTCTCTCACTTGAAATCAACACAATTCTTCTCCTCTCCTCTCCTCTCCTTGGCTGAACACCCCTTCCCCCTTCCTCCCTCCATTCTTTTGTTCCCTTCACCCAAACACCACCAAATCACCTCAAATCCACTCCTCCTTCATAGATCCTCCTCCTTCCACCATTTATTTCTTGAAGATTCTAGTCGATTTGGTTATTTATTCTTCATTTCCTACTTCTACTAGCTTGGATCCTAGGTGAATCTCTAAAACCTTTACATCATTTACAATATTTTGCATCAAAATTCATATTCTCTTCATCATTTTTGCATACTCATCATTTTCATCTTTAAAATGTAGTTCGTTGTTATTTTGTGTTGATCTTTGCATTTTAATGGAATAAACATGTGATTTTGTCTCCTATGTGGTTCGCATTTTTTGGGGTTTTAATTTATCTTGTTGTCCTTTTTTTTACTTGATGTTGATCAACCTTGTTATTAGTGTTTAAATCCTTGCGTTAAATGTGACTTTTAGTCCATATTACTTGCAAACACTTGTGGTGTTGATGATCTAGCAAGATGACTCCTACTTGTGCTTTATGCATCTCATGTTAAAGTAGAGAGGATTGCAAGATATGATTCAACCTCGTCTTAGTTTACTACTCTTGTGTTATTTGTTTATTGTTTGTTGATGATTTTGCAACTTGATTCTCACTTGTGCTTAGAGCATCATAATTTAAGTGAGAGGATTGCAAGATATGATTCAACCTTGTTTATGAGCCTTTCTTGTTTAATCTTTGGAGTTTGTTTGTTGATGATTTTGCAACTTGATTCTCACTTGTGCTTAGAGCATCATAATTTAAGTGAGAGGATTGCAAGATATGATTCAACCTTGTTTATGAGCCTTTCTTGTTTAATCTTTGGAGTTTGTTTGTTGATGATTTTGAAACTTGATTCTCACTTGTGCTTAGAGCACCATGATTTAAGTGAGAGGATTGCAAGATATGATTCAACCTTGTTTATGAGCCTTTCTTGTTTAATCTTTGGAGTTTGTTTGTTGATGATTTTGCAACTTGATTCTCACTTGTGCTTAGAGCACCATGATTTAAGTGAGAGGATTGCAAGATATGATTCAACCTTGTTTATGAGCCTTCCTTGTTTAATCGTGGGAATTGTTGTTTGTTGATGACCTAGCCATTTGATTCCCACTTATGCCTAGTGCATTGTGTCCAAAGTGGTGAAGATGGTTTTAGATGATTCAACCCCCTTCATTTACATTCTGGAATAATTAAAAATGAGGTTTTGGGCTTAAAGTTTAGGGTTTGAGTAAAGGATAGGTCCAATTCGACCTTGTTGCCTTAGCTTGTTTAATCAAATAATCATTGTTCTATGTTCATTAATTTAATTAAGATCACTCCATGCCTATGGTCAATTGGTCACTTGTTATTGATGCTAATTAGATGTCTTAACTTGATTATGTGTCACCATTTCCACTTGCATGATTTCCTAATGAAGACGTAAGTCTACATGCATGTTGTAGCATAGGGTCATTAGGGTTTGTGCACTCTCTCTCACACACACAATTACTTTTGAGAACTCTACTTTGCATCTTTGATAATTAAACTCTTGATTCATATTGACATATTTAGTCTTAATTAATAATTGACATGTTCATGGTAAATTGAATTGACAAATGTGTTTGAATGGTTGTGGACTTGGAATTGATTGAAATGTCCTACTCTTTTCCTAAAAGTCTCACCAAATAAACTTCTTTTTCCTTTCGCAAGTAAATGAAGTAAAAATAAATCCCTTTTTCCTAAAAAAAAAATGAGTAAGGAATCAAGTCGGATGTACATCCGGGTTGGTTAGCGTCTTAGGGTTAGCGAGCTGTACGGTTCGTGCGAACCTGAGATACTTGCTCAAATAAAAGCAACCAACCTCACAACAAATTTTTCAAGTAATTCAAATCACTTTTCGATAAGTAGGGGGCACGTCGCCTGTACGGGCGGGGATGTCTATGCTTTAGGGTTAGTGGACTGTACAGTTCAGACCCGAGAATCCCTGCAATAAAAGACACCAACACACCCAAAGTTTCTCGCCAGGAGAACTACGTAGCTTTAATTTCCTCATTGCATCTGAGGATACGTAGGAGCGGGCCACGTCCTGTCAAGTACCCTTTCCAAAAAAAATACCAAAAAATCTTTCTTTTCCCCGTTTTCTTTCCAAACGCTTTTCTCAAAAAAAAAAAAAAAACGAAAAGAAATAGAACATCGTTTCAAATCAAACTTTGTCGAAACCACACATCAAATTAATGGTTCCCTTTCGGTAGAAAGGAGATGCGGGGTGCTTATACCTTCCCCGTATCTAACCGACCCCCGAACCTACATCTCCTGATTTCGAAAAGACCACCCGCCTTGTATAAAAAGACGTTTTTTCAATGTATTCGTCTAAAAACTAAAATATTGATGGCGGCTTCATTTATCTTCCACGTTGTACATCGAGAAATCCCAACCGGATTTTTCGGGGTGCAACAGCTGGCGACTTCACTGGGGACTTTTTTTTTAAAAAAAAAACCGAGGGTCAAGCCTAATTAACTTGATGTGTGGTTTAAAATTGTTCGATTTGAGTGGTTGTTCTATTTCCCTCTTTTCTTCTTCTTCTTTCTTTCCTCTTCCTCTTTCTTTACCAATTAATGATTGAGCATTCTTTGCATCTTCAATGTGTGGCATTCATGTGCCTTTGCCTCTTTCTTCTTCTATGTTTGCTTCTTGTTTCTTCTACTCCTTTGTTTACTTATGTTCATGCATTCCTCCAATCCCCATGATCCCTTCTTCTTTGCTCCCTTTCTTCAAAGGTAAGCTCATGCATCATCCCCCCCCCCCCATCTTATTATGTCCCCTTCTTCTTCGCTCCCTTTCTTTGGTAAGTTCATGTATTCCCCCTTTCTATCATGATCCCCTCTTCTTGGCTCCTTTTCTTGAGATAAGTAGAGCATCAGATGATTGTTAGTACCCTAGGTTGTTTTCTTGCTTGTATTGAAATGATATATGCAAAACCCTAGGGTAGATGACTTTCTTTGGCTGGACTGTTTCTGGATTTTCTTTGCAGGTGGGGGTGGGGGGGTATGTTTGGCATTGTGCTCCTACACACACGTTGCACTCCCTTTTGTTTTTATTTCTTGGTGAGACAGCCCTATACCCGGGCTAGAGTATATCTTAGGCTAGAACGAAGTCATTAGTGGTTGCTCACTGGACGTACGTCTTGTTCTGTGATTGCGAAGACTTCACCTAGAGTTTGGCTTTGTTTGATGACATCATTACTTGGACGTACGGCCTTGTGATCGGTGCTCTCAGATGAGGTCGTTGGCTCTAGGAACCTTATCTAGG
The DNA here is from genome assembly GCA_039519185.1 of Astragalus membranaceus. Taxonomy (NCBI): domain Eukaryota; kingdom Viridiplantae; phylum Streptophyta; class Magnoliopsida; order Fabales; family Fabaceae; genus Astragalus; species Astragalus membranaceus. Next base: position 55,691,996 of record CM076847.1, on the reverse strand, counting down.
GCCCTTTTAGTGCTATCCTTGAAGTGTGAACCCCTAAAAATAGCCTTAGATCCTGTCGCTAAGAAACCCTGTAGGACACAAAGGAGCTGCATACCCCCGCATCCAAACTTTTTGAAGAAAATCAAGTGAATATATTTTTCCAGAAATATGAAGTTCCGGCTTTTGAAAATCATATGTTGTAAATAATTTTCTTTCCATCATCCTCATTATGCATTCATGCATTCATTTCGCATGCATTCTCACCAGTGCCGGGGAATTGTAGGTACCAGTGAAAAATGGATCAGAATTTGAAAAGAACCCTCAAGTGGAATTTCAAGCAACAGGATGTCCAAAGTTTGGTTAAGCTCGGCAATCAGTTTCCCTCATGGCGAAAAGAGGCTTTTCAGAGTATGTATGGTAATCTCCTAGACTTGTTGGAGGTGAATGTCCAGACTGAGGCTCTCACTGCTTTGGCTCAGTACTTTGATCCTGAGTACCATTGCTTCACTTTTCCAGATTATCAGTTGGTCCCAACCTTGGAAGAATTTCAGAAGATTTTGGGTTTTCCTGCTGCAAGCTGCAAACCATATTCTTATGTGGAGAAATACTCCATAGCCAAAGCTTTAGCTGGTATTCTTCAAGTCAAAGAAGAAATCTTGGTCAAAAATGTGGAAGTCAAGGGTCAAAAGCAAGGTTTGACCAGAAAATTCTTAGAAGCTGAAGCTGATGTCCTACTTGCCAAGAAAGAATGGAAGACTCTCTCTGATGTACTCGCTCTTCTTGTTTATGGAATTGTCCTGTTTCCATGTGTGGAGAACTTTGTTGATGCCGCAGCTATTGATGTGTTCCTCGCATTCAAAAAGCGGGAACAAGATCCTACCTCTGTTATCTTAGCTGACCTGTATTACTCTCTCGTTGATCGTCACTCTAAAGGAGGCGGAATGGTTATGTGTTGTTTGCCAGCTCTGTACCGATGGTTTGTCTCGCATGTGTTCAGAGGGCACATTGAAGAAAAAGGGAAGAATGAGTGGAAGCAGTTCATTGTAAATCTCAAGGGAAGTGATATCCAATGGTGCACTCTGGCCCGCGATGTGTCAGAATTTATCTCTCAGCTTAGCGGTTTTCCAAATGTTCCTCTTGTTGGCACCAGAGGGTGTATCACTTACAACCCAGCTCTTGCATTGAGGCAGTTGGGTTATTCGATGACAAGTCCACCTCCGGATGAGTCTCTGACTGGTTTTATGCTGCATGGTAGAGGCTCTGAAAATTTGAGTTTGTTGAGAAGGATTGTCCGGGCTTGGGACAGACCAGTAAGGAAGGGGCGTGCTGAGTTGGGTCGCAGAGACACAAGTGTAGGCGAAGGCTATCTTCAGTGGGTCCAGCTCCGGGTGCAGACGGTTAAGCTCCCATTTAGAGTTGCTCCTCAGATTGAGGCTGAGATTCCTCCACCTGCTCCTGTCCTTAATGAGGAGGTTGAGGAACTCAGAGCTGCCTTATCCCAGTCCCAGCAAGAGAAGCTAGAGTTGCGGGCCCAGTTGGAAAAGCTACTTCAAGAGAAGAAGAGCTTAGAGCAAGAGAATGAACACAAAGAGAAATGCCTTGCTGACTGTAAGGAGAAAATTGCTGCTAGTAATCAGAAACTGCTCGATGTGCAAGGTGGTCTCAAGAGTGCTACAAGCGAGATCAAAGCCCGAAACTTGGAAAGAGATAGAGCGCGTGGCGATGCCCGTGCGTGGAAGGCTCAGTTGAGTGCATCCAAAGACTTAGAAAGAAGCTTGAGGAGCCAATTGAGGGAGGCAAAAGCACAGCTGAAAGCCCTCACTGCTGATTATGAGAAAAGACTCCGGGATGAGATGCAAGCCAGGGATTTGTTGCAAGAGAGGCTTGAGGATTGCAAGGCAATGTTTCATGGAGAGCTCGTGAGGTCCACAACATTGGAGGACCACGTAAGGCACCAGAATGATTTACTAGAGAGGTTCAGGGCTGAGATGACCTATTTGATGGAAGAGCACCGAAGGTTGGATGATCGTTGCCAGATCTTGCAAGAGAAGTATGCACGCTTGTCCAAGTTGTGTTATGACGCTGTTACAGGCCTTCCTAGGCGTTTGAGAGATGCTGAGCTTGCTGTGGACGTGCGCACCACTCCAGCGGAGGTTCAGGGCTTCGTCGAGTATGTCAGGGGTTTGATTCAAGAGATGAGGGGTCGGGCAGATCGTCCTTCAACTTCAAGAAAGAGAAAGAGGAACCAATGCATGGACTTGGCTGTTGTTTGAAATTCTAGTTATTGTAGTTTTCTTTTAATGCTTTAAGAACTCTTTATGATGTACTCTTGTCCTTTCATTATGAATGAATAAAAGAATTGTATGTTTCAGTTCAGATAAATGTGTACGGTTCATTTCATATTCTCGATCCTTGTTGTTTGTCAAAATGAAATACGCAATTTCCCTGGCACTACGTGAGAGAAACGCATCCGCATCTCATACACATACATGTATATTTATGCATTGCATTCATTTATGCATTCATTCTCGAACTTATGAAAATGTTCCGCGAACAGAAAAGAAAGGCACGCTGGTTCGTTTCCACCGCTACAACACGCGCCTTCAAGAAAGATTAATGGCGAGTATTCCAGAGGATCTACAGGTCGAGAATGAGGATCATGGGCATTCGGGCGACCCAGTTATAACGATACTCAACCCTGAGCAGCTGGCTCAGGAGAATCAGGTCTTGAGAGATAAGGTGGGCGCTATGGAGGCCCAGATGGCTGAGGTAATGAATATGCTGCAAACTCTGAGAAGTGGGGCCGCTGCTGGGGCCGCCGCAGTCGTAAATCCAGAAGGGGTCGTTACCTTTGTTTCTCCTCCTACATCAGCTGAAGCTATAGCTGTTCATCCTCCTCCCAGGCCAGAAGTTGGTGGTTCTCTGGGGACAATCTGTAACATCCTCAAAATAATTAATCGAATTATTTGGATGTTAACCCAATTAAATCAATTTAGTACATAACTGGTAAATTTATTGAGCGCTAAAATTATTTATTTGATGTCATTAGATCGTTAACCGGATAATACGGGTCAAGGAAGTTTCGAAATCAAAATAAGGGATTAGATCAATGTGGTAATTGGACCACGCTACCACTTATTTATTAATTAAATAAGTATGTGTGTGTGTGTTAAATAAAAGAAGAAAGGAAAGAAAGAAGAGGATACGAACAGAAGAGAAACAGAGGAAGAAAAGAAGAGAAGGAAAAGAGAAAGAAGAAGAGGAAAGAAGAAGAGAAAGGAAGAAGAAGAGGAAACCCCATCCCCCCAAAATTCAGCACAATCACCATCTCCCTCTCCTCTACAAAACCCTATAACTTGGTAAGATTCTCTTCAATTTTCCCCCCCTCTCATGACCTACGAATTTCTAGGGGTTTTTGGAATTGATTTGTTGAAATCTTGAGTTGTGAGATGAAATTGATAATGGAATCGTGATTAGGAACGAAGCCAAGAGCGGTGGAACGCGTTTGGGAATTCGAAACGAAGTTAGGAGCGGTTCGGTGTTGTTTGGGTTCGATTCGGCGATTTCGACACGTCGGTGATTTCGGCTCGGCAACGACTCTCGCTTCAAGGGTGAGTTTTACTCACGCTTAGGATGTTTTTGTGTCTCGTTAGTTTTTACGTTAATTGATTTCGAGAGATTTTGGAACGAAAACCGTTATTCGAAAAATAGCGCTTTGAATAAAAATCCGTTTAAATTACGTTTTGGATTGGATTGATTGATTGTGTGGTTTGTATTGGGTCTATTGTATTGGTTGTCAAATCTGTTTTCGATCGGAACTAAAATCGGAATTGAGCGGAATCGCGGTTTTCGCGCGAAACCGCTAAAATCTGCCCTTGACAGACCCCCCTGCTGTCTGTTTGCGCGCGGCGCGTCACTCACGCGCCAGTTGGCAGAAGCTGCTGTCTGTTCGCGCGCCACTCGCGCGCCATTTGGCAGAATTTCAGCAACTAAACACTGTTTTTCGTTTCGCGATAACTTTTGATCCGGGAACCCGATTGAGGTGTTCTAAGATGCGTTGGAAAGCTTATTCAGAGGTCTAACTGAATATTCTATTTTTAAGGTAAAAAGAACTGTTTTTGGAATCGTAAATTATGTCTAAAAGTGACGAATTAGTATGCGAGAGTGAATGTGGACTTAACTTGTAATGTTCAACTATTGGTTTGAGGTAAATGAACCTTGAGTTCATATTGTTGTAGATATATATATTTTATATCGAGTTTGGGTGACGACCCATGTTAACATACTAGGCGAGGAAGTCATGAACCCTTACCCTAGGCTCTGTGCCATTAGGAAACACTATTGGTTATGGGGTTCACCGGGATTTAGCACAGGATTGCAGTCGGTGTTATGTTGAAAGTTTGTCGTACGATACACCGGGATTTAGCACAGGATTGCAGTCGGTGTCGTACTGTACGGTTCACCGGGATTTAGCACAGGATTGCAGTCGGTGCCGTACTGAGTCATAACACGTTCACCGGGATTTAGCACTGGATTGCAGTCAGTGTCGTGTTAAATTAAATAAGATTCATAATTGAAACAAGAGGGTTGATAGGGGTCTCGGTAGAACTCACTGAGATTGTATCTCACTGTTTAAATGTTGTTGTTTTACAGATAAACAGGGACAGAAGAAACCTCAGAGGCACGAGTAGGTGGCTCCGGGAGAAGAATGATGACTTAGTTTATGTTTAAGTTAATTTCCTTCTGTTGTCCATGTATCTCAACACTATGGCATTAGTGTTTCGTTTATCTTTCTTTCCGCTTTCTTGTATGACTCTGATTACCACAATTGCTGACAGTTATGGTCTGAGTACCGTATGATCTTATTTGTGTATAAGATGGTTATGTTGTATTTCAGCAAAATTTTATAATGGTATTCAGTGTCTAAACAGGAATTATTATCTCTGATGTTTTTACATTTGTTGCACTTTGGTATTTTTACATGTTAAATATACCGGGGTGTTACAGTTGGTATCAGAGCGGTTCGACCTAGTCGGACTTAGCTTGTAGGGTCTTTGCTTTCTCCAGTCGTGATTTTCTTAGTATGCTATTAGACATTGAGCTTGATCAACTTAATACTTTGTGCATATTTCGCAGAATCATGGCCAGAAGAGGTAGAGGCGTTCCTCCTCCTGTTGATCCAAACATTGAATGGATGCAGAATGTCATTGAGAATCAACAGAAGATGATGCAGGATATGTTGCAAATGCAGCATGACCAAATGGCTCTGCAGCAACCTAATGTTCAACCTCAACAAGAAGATCCTAACCGGACATATTTCCAATTTCAAAAGATGAAGCCCCCGACTTACAAGGGTGGACCGGATCCAATGACCGCCTACTATTGGATTGATTCAATGGAGAAAATTTTTCAAACCTTGCAATGCGGGGAAGAAGAGAAGGTAATATGTGCGGCAAATGTGCTCGAAGAAGATGCCCACACCTGGTGGTGTAATGCAAGATAAATGATGGAACTCCAAGGAACTCCCCTAACTTGGGACAACTTCAAGGAATTGTTTCTGAAGCAATATTTCCCTTCGGTAAAGAAGCTGAGTAAACAAGCAGAGTTTGTGAATCTTAAGCAAGGTGATTTGTCAGTTGGGGAATATGCTGCGAAATTTGAAAGACTGTCTCAGTTCTATGAGTTGGGGAGGTATGCCCCAAATGATATGTGGAAGATGCAAATGTTCAAAGAAGGTCTCCGAGCTGATGTGAGCCAAGGACTCAGTTCTTACACTTTGGTTAATTATCCTGCCTTAGTGCAACAAGCATATGTTGCTGAGGAGGATCTGAGGAAAATGTATGCTGAAAAGAAAGACTATTGGAAGGGCAAGAAAAAGGTTGCTGAATCTTCTACTCCAAGCAGACAATTCAAGGGAAACAACTATAAAGGGAAGCAGGTTCAATCGTTCGATTCATCAACATTGAGGAATTGTAGGAGTTGCGGAAGGTATCACAGTGGTGATTGTCAACAAAGATCCAATAGGTGCTATGTTTGTAATGAAGAAGGTCATTATGCAAATCAATGTCCAACAAAGAGAAGCTTTCAAGGAGCACCAAATGCTCCTAAGCAGGGGCGAATCAATACATTGGATGCTCGAACCATCACACCTAATGATAATCTTCTGAGGGGTACGGGATCTCTTTTTAATAACTCAGTCAATATTTTATATGATTCCGGTGCAACTCATTGTTTTATATCACAAGCATGTGTCGATCGGTTGGGTTTAGCATTGTCTGAGCTATCCGAACCGATAACTATTTTAACTGCTGCCAAGGGTCGTGTCCAGACCCAATCGTTGTGTGAAAATTGCCTACTTGTCATAGGGGACAAACAATTTGTTGTGAAATTTATTTGCTTGCCTATGAGAAGTATGGACATTGTTCTGGGTATGAATTGGATGGCTGAAAATCATGTGATTATCAACTGTGCTGATCGAACCATTAGCTTCGCCTCCGAATCCGTAGGCTTGACACAGACAGATTCTGAAGTGATGATCTCTTACACCGAAGCAAGCCAGTCGTTATTCCAAGGTGCGAAAGCTATTCTTATTATGTTGTCTGCATCTACTGAAACGGGCTTAGACTTGTCATCTGTGCAAGTGGTAAATGAATTTCTAGATGTCTTTCCAGAAGAGGTTTCATCCTTACCTCCTGAGCGAGGGGTGGAATTTTCTATAGAATTGGTTCCTGGTACAGGATCGATATCTATTGCTCCTTATAGAATGTCTCCTTTAGAATTGAAGGAATTAAAGTCCCAACTTGAAGAATTGATATCAAAAAGGTTCATCTGACCGAGTGCCTCTCCATGGGGTGCTCCGGTGTTGCTAGTTAAGAAGAAAGACGGAAGCATGAGATTGTGTATTTACTACCGTCAACTCAACAAGGTGACGATTAAGAACAAATATCCATTGCCGAGGATAGACGACTTGCTTGACCAACTTCGAGGTGCAGTGGTATTTTCAAAAATTGATCTGAGGTCGGGCTATCATCAAATAAAGGTACGAGCCTTAGATATTCCGAAGACAGCTTTCCGTACGAGGTATGGACATTACGAGTTCGTAGTAATGCCCTTCGGTTTGACTAATGCTCCAGCGGTATTCATGGATTACATGAACCGAGTATTCCATACATATCTCGATCAGTTTGTGGTAGTTTTTTTTGATGATATCTTGGTGTACTCTAAGACCATTGAGGACCATGTTCAACATCTCCGCATTGTTCTGAACGTACTCCGGGAAAAGAAATTGTATGCTAAGCCGTCGAAGTGTGACTTCTGGATGCCGGAAGTGAAATTTTTGGGACACGTGATTTCCCAATCGGGAGTTGCGGTGGATCCCAGTAAGGTGGAAGCGGTGTTGAATTGGGAGCGACCAACATCTGTTACAGAAATAAGAAGTTTCTTGGGTCTAGCTGGTTACTATAGAAGGTTTATTCAAGGTTTTTCACAATTGGTTCTTCCACTTACTCGGTTAACTCGTATGGGCCAACCGTTTACATGGGATGCCGATTGTGAGGAGTGTTTTCAAGAGTTGAAAGTTAGGTTAACTTCTGCTCCAATCCTAATTCTTCCAGATCCGTCTTTGGATTTTCAAATTTTCAGCGATGCTTCTGGGAAGGGTTTAGGATGTGTTCTAATGCAGAACCAACAAGTTGTAGCTTATGCCTCCAGACAGTTGAAGACTCATGAAGAGAACTATCCGACTCATGATTTGGAGTTGGCAGCTATTGTGTACGCACTGAAGATTTGGAGACATTACCTTTATGGGTCTCGTTTCGAAGTCTTCAGTGATCATAAAAGCTTGAAGTATTTGTTTGATCAAAAGGAGTTGAATAACAGGCAGAGAAGGTGGGTGGAATTTTTGAAGGATTATGACTTCGAATTGAAGTATCATCCGGGAAAGGCTAATGTTGTAGCTGATGCACTAAGTAGGAAATCCATCCACATAGCAGAGTTTATGATGCATGAAATGAAATTGTTGGAATCCTTTAGGGACTTGAAATTGAATGCAAGATCAAGGAAGAACCGGTTGGTGTTGAGCCATATGAGGATCACAAGTTCATTAAGGGATTCTATTCGCTTAGCACAGGAAATTGACGTGAAGCTACAATCGCAGAAATTATTGCCAGATTTTACCGAAGATAGTGATGGAGTGATTTGTTTCAACGGTAGGATCTGTGTGCCAGATAATGAAGATATTAAAAAGCAAGTGCTAGAAGAAGCACACCGAAGTCTATTTTCTGTACATCCTGGATCCACCAAGATGTATAGAGATCTAAAGCAGATGTATTGGTGGCAAGGAATGAAGTTAGAGATTGCTGAATTTGTATCAAAGTGCTTAACTTGCCAAAGAGTCAAGATAGAACATCAGAAGCCTGCTGGTCTGCTACGGCCACTAGATGTGCCAGTGTGGAAATGGGAAGACATTTCCATGGATTTTGTAATGGCGTTGCCAAAGTCTCAAGCCGGTAACGACTCCATTTGGGTAGTTGTAGATCGGTTAACCAAATCAGCTCATTTTATTCCAGTTCGTTCTAGCAGTAAAGTATCCAAGTTAGCTGAGGTGTATTTGAAGAACATAGTAAGGTTACATGGGGTTCCTACCAGTATAGTGTCGGATCGAGATCCGAAATTCACTTCTCGATTTTGGAAAGCTCTGAATGAAGCATTGGGAACTAAAGTACTTCTTAGTACCGCTTATCACCCGCAGACCGATGGTCAGACCGAGAGAACTATCCAGACATTAGAGGATATGCTTAGGGCTTCGGTACTTGATAACGGGAAGAAACTCAGTCCTCGGTATATTGGACCCTTCCAAATTATCGAGCGAGTTGGGCCTCTTGCATACCGTATCGCCTTGCCTCCACCATTGTCGAATCTACATGATGTATTCCATGTGTCTCAGTTGCGGAAGTACATTCCCGATCCAAGTCAACCGTTGGATTTTGAAACGATTGACCTCCGACCGGACTTATCTTTCCAACCTCATCCACATTACATCATGGAACGTGGCGAGAGGACGCTACGGACGAAGTCAATTCCCATTGTCAAGGTGGTTTGGGATGGTTTTTCCCTCGAAGAAGCTACATGGGAGTTGGAGGATGATATGCGGACTCAGTATCCGTATTTGTTCTCTTGAGGTATGTTGTGTCTAATTTTGAGGAAAAAATTCTTTTAAGTTGGGGAGAATGTAACATCCTCAAAATAATTAATCGAATTATTTGGATGTTAACCCAATTAAATCAATTTAGTACATAACTGGTAAATTTATTGAGCGCTAAAATTATTTATTTGATGTCATTAGATCGTTAACCGGATAATACGGGTCAAGGAAGTTTCGAAATCGAAATAAGGGATTAGATCAATGTGGTAATTGGACCACGCTACCACTTATTTATTAATTAAATAAGTATGTGTGTGTGTGTTAAATAAAAGAAGAAAGGAAAGAAAGAAGAGGATACGAACAAAAGAGAAACAGAGGAAGAAAAGAAGAGAAGGAAAAGAGAAAGAAGAAGAGGAAAGAAGAAGAGAAAGGAAGAAGAAGAGGAAACCCCATCCCCCCAAAATTCAGCACAATCACCATCTCCCTCTCCTCTACAAAACCCTATAACTTGGTAAGATTCTCTTCAATTTTCCCCCCCTCTCATGACCTACGAATTTCTAGGGGTTTTTGGAATTGATTTGTTGAAATCTTGAGTTGTGAGATGAAATTGATAATGGAATCGTGATTAGGAACGAAGCCAAGAGCGGTGGAACGCGTTTGGGAATTCGAAACGAAGTTAGGAGCGGTTCGGTGTTGTTTGGGTTCGATTCGGCGATTTCGACACGTCGGTGATTTCGGCTCGGCAACGACTCTCGCTTCAAGGGTGAGTTTTACTCACGCTTAGGATGTTTTTGTGTCTCGTTAGTTTTTACGTTAATTGATTTCGAGAGATTTTGGAACGAAAACCGTTATTCGAAAAATAGCGCTTTGAATAAAAATCCGTTTAAATTACGTTTTGGATTGGATTGATTGATTGTGTGGTTTGTATTGGGTCTATTGTATTGGTTGTCAAATCTGTTTTCGATCGGAACTAAAATCGGAATTCAGAGGAATCGCGGTTTTCGCGCGAAACCGCTAAAATCTGCCCTTGACAGACCCCCCTGCTGTTTGTTTGCGCGCCGGTTGCGCGCGGCGCGCCACTCGCGGGCCAGTTGGCAGAAGCTGCTGTCTGTTCGCGCGCCACTCGCGCGCCATTTGGCAGAATTTCAGCAACTAAACACTGTTTTTCGTTTCGCGATAACTTTTGATCCGGGAACCCGATTGAGGTGTTCTAAGATGCGTTGGAAAGCTTACTCAGAGGCCTAAAAGTGACGAATTAGTATGCGAGAGTGAATGTGGACTTAACTTGTAATGTTCAACTATTGGTTTGAGGTAAATGAACCTTGAGTTTATATTGTTGTAGATATATATATTTTATATCGAGTTTGGGTGACGACCCATGTTAACATACTAGGCGGGGAAGTCATGAACCCTTACCCTAGGCTCTGTGCCATTAGGAAACACTATTGGTTATGGGGTTCACCGGGATTTAGCACAGGATTGCAGTCGGTGTTATGTTGAAAGTTTGTCGTACGATACACCGGGATTTAGCACAGGATTGCAGTCGGTGTCGTACTGTACGGTTCACCGGGATTTAGCACAGGATTGCAGTCGGTGCCGTACTGAGTCATAACACGTTCACCGGGATTTAGCACTGGATTGCAGTCAGTGTCGTGTTAAATTAAATAAGATTCATAATTGAAACGAGAGGGTTGATAGGGGTCTCGGTAGAACTCACTGAGATTGTATCTCTGTTTAAATGTTGTTGTTTTACAGATAAACAGGGACAGAAGAAACCTCAGAGGCACGAGTAGGTGGCTCCGGGAGAAGAATGATGACTTAGTTTATGTTTAAGTTAATTTCCTTCTGTTGTCCCTGTATCTCAACACTATGGCATTAGTGTTTCGTTTATCTTTCTTTCCGCTTTCTTGTATGACTCTGATTACCACAATTGCTGACAGTTATGGTCTGAGTACCGTATGATCTTATTTGTGTATAAGATGGTTATGTTGTATTTCAGCAAAATTTTATAATGGTATTCAGTGTCTAAACAGGAATTATTATCTCTGATGTTTTTACATTTGTTGCACTTTGGTATTTTTACATGTTAAATATACCGGGGTGTTACACAATCGGTCAGAGACAACCAAATGCACAAATATATCCATGGGGGAAGCCCATAAATTATACACCATCCACTGCTGAAGCCATTCCTGTGGTGACAAGTCAGCCTGCTGTGGTTACTTTCAGTGGAACTGCGGGTGTACCAATTCACATCCCTAGTCCCAGTATGATTCCTCCCAGAAGTTCTCCTACTCCTGCTCCGGAGGTTGCTGTGAATCCTCCAAATGCTGCTTATCAAATGGAAAACCCCGCTCAATATGGGGGTTATTATATCAGCCCAGGGAGCTATCCTCAGGGCCAGATGGTTGAAAGTTCAAAACCAAGAGACAGATATCACTTGCTAGAAGAACGGTTGAGAGCAATGGAAGGGTCAGGTACAAGGGCTAAAGATGCACGGGACCTGTGTCTTGTCCCAGGTGTTGTTATACCTCCCAAATTCAAGGCGCCAGATTTTGACAAGTACTGCGGCACTGGCTGTCCCTCCAGCCATCTAATGATGTATGTCAGAAAGATGGCAGCTTATGCCCATGATGATAAGGTGCTGATCCATTTCTTTCAGAACAGTCTGACCGGAGCGTCTCTAGACTGGTATATGCAACTGCAATCCTCCAACATCCATAGTTGGAAGGATCTCTCAGAGGCATTTCTTAAACAGTATCAGTACAATATGGATCTGGCACCTGACAGATCTCAATTACAACTCATGAGCAAAGGTGACAGGGAGTCATTTAAAGAATATGCTCAGAAGTGGAGAAGTATAGCAGCCCAAGTGAAGCCACCATTGACAGAAAAGGAAATGGCATATATGTTCATGGAAACTCTCCCAGGAATATACTATGATCGATTGGTGGGTAGTGTCTCTTCTAGCTTCTCTAATATGGTGATCATTGGGGAACGTCTGGAACATGGATTGCGTAGTGGGAAAATTGCCGGAGGTTTTGGCAATTCTGGTGGGCAGAAGAAACCTTTTTCAAATTTCCCTAAGAAGAAAGAGGGAGAGACAAATGTCATTACAGCAGGGGGAGGTCCGTCCTTCAACGCTCCACCACAGAAAGTTCCGTTCTCTGTTCCAGCTCAGCCGCCGCAGAATAATCCAGGTCACAGGACTCAGAATCACCAAGAAAGGAAACGTACCAGTTTTGATCCAATTCCCATCACTTATACTGAGCTGTTTAATCATCTCATTGCAAAGAATCTAGTGAAGACTCGCCCTATGAGGACTGTGCAACCACCCTTCCCCAGAGGATATAATGCTGATGCCACATGTATTTTCCATAATGGAGGGGTCGGTCACACGGTGGAAGATTGCTATGCGTTCAAGTTTATAGTTCAGGACCTAATTGATGCCAATTGGCTATCTTTTAAACCGAACAATCCGAGCACGACAACTAATCCCTTGCCAGGTCATGGGGCACCGTCTGCCAATGCTATAGAAGATTCTGGGAGCCAGATCATGATAAAGAACGTTGAGAGTATCAAGACTCCTTTGGAAGACATACTTGCTGAGTTATGTCGCTGTGGGGTAATTCAGAAAGGTTGTGTGTGTGCTGACCCTGCGTGTGCAGGTGCTTGTGAGGATTTTAAGTCTGTTTTGCGAGATTTGATGGACCGTTATGTGGTTCGGTTGGAAGTAGTTGAGAAAGCAAAAAGTGTGCTAATGCTCCAGTTCAATGATGACAAAGAGGCCAGAAAGCCAATTGAGATACTGTATAATTCGAAACCGGTCCAAGCCAAACCACAGCCATTGGTTATTGAAATCCAAGCTCCATTTCCGTATGAGAAAGACAGCGCCGTACCGTGGAAGTACAACACCTTACCTTCAGTAGGGGTCTCTCCAAGCACCACTGTTACAAATATAACTGGGTCAAGCGGGATGACAAGGAGCGGTCGGATGTATGCTCCTGAGTTTGGTCGAATTGAGTCCTCCAAGGAAGCCGAAGATAGAGCCCGTAAGGGTAAAGAAAAGGAGGCAGAGAATATTCAGAAGAAGAAAGGGGCAGAGCCTGAAACAGATGAGTTTCTCAAGATTGTGAGACAGAGTGATTATAAAGTGGTCGATCAGATGAACCAAACTCCGGCCAAGATTTCGATGCTGTCTTTGTTGATGAGTTCAGAAGCGCATAGAACTGCTCTCATGAAAGTGCTGAATGAAGCACATGTTGCTCAGAATATCTCTGTTGGCCAATTTGATGAAGTAGTTGGGAATATTGTAGCTGCCAACCATCTGACCTTCACTGATGAAGAACTTCCCCCAGAGGGAAAGAAACACAATCAAGCTTTGCACATCTCAGTCAAATGCGGAGATTTCGTGTTGGCGCGGGTATTAATTGACAACGGTTCTTCTTTGAATGTGATGCCCCAGTCAACTGTAAGCAAACTGGGTTTTGATTGTTCCTTTATGAAGCCAAGCTCAACTCTGGTGAGGGCGTTCGATGGGTCAAAGAAAGAAGTGATAGGGGAGATGGAATTCCCCATTCAAATAGGACCAGAAACTTTTTATATCAATTTTCAAGTCATGGACATATCCTCCTCATACAGTTGTTTACTCGAGAGGCCATGGATCCATATGGCTGGGGCTATTCCTTCATCTCTACACCAGAGGGTTAAGTTCGTGGTTAATGACAAAATTGTGGTGGTGTATGGAGAAGAAGAGATGCTAGTTAACAAGTCTTCTCCGTTCCCTTATGTGGAAGCAGCTGAAGAGTCTTTGGAGACTTCTTTCCAATCTCTTGAAATTGCCAATGCTGTGCTTGGTGGATGTGGATCGTCATCGCCCGTGATAAAGCTGTCAAAGAGTGGAGAGATGGTCGCGAGAATTATGATGGACCAAGGTTATCAGCTAGGACGCGGTCTTGGAAAGGTAGGACAAGGAATTCTTGCCCCAGTGCAGCTGAAAGAGAACAAGGGTCGTTGTGGTTTGGGATACTGCCCTAATGAAGAGGAGAAAAGGAAGTTGTCTGAAGAGAGAAGAGATGAAAGATTGGACAAGCTGAGAGGTCATGACCCCTGGCCCAAAAGGATTCCCATTTGTGATATCAGACAGAGCTTTACCAGTGCCGGATTGTTGGATCCTAACCGCATTGCTGCCATCGAGGATGGATCTGAGGTGGATGGGACCAGTTTAGTTCGCCGTTGCCATGCTGAGGAGAAGCTCAAAAATTCGGAAGCTGTGGACTTGCCCATCGCTTTTATTTCAAAGTAATGATTGTAATGCAACACTGTGGCTCTGCCCAAGGCCATAGGACAAGTTGCTAGGGGCAAACATGTTTTTATTTTCAGAGTTATCATCATTAAATAAAAACGTTTGTTTTGAATTTTCAATCAATAAAAATCCATTTCTCTTCATTTCATGCGTCTTTTTATTGCTTTGTTATTGCTTGTTTGCTTGTTCCGCTTTTCATTTTGCTTTTGCCCTTCGGCAAAATGCAGACATACAGCAATTGTCTCTAAGAACAACAGTGCCAGCAGTCCAAACTTTGACTTTGATCATCCAGTTAACCAAGCTGAGGGGGATGTTGATGAAAACTGGGAAGCTCCTCCAGAATTGATGAGATTAATAGAACAGGAAGAGAAGGTTATTCAACCTCATGGGGAGTCGATTGAGATCATCAACCTGGGTACAGAAGAGGATAGAAGAGAGGTTAAGGTCGGTACCGCCATGGAAGAGAGTGAACGCAAAAGACTAATCCAACTCTTGCATGATTACGCTGATGTCTTTGCGTGGTCGTACAAAGATATGCCAGGGCTAGACACCGACATTGTTGAACACAGGTTTCCAGTGAAGCCGGAGTGCCCGCCAGTCATGCAGAAATTGAGAAGAATGAAACCAGAGATGTCACTGAAGATACGGGATGAGGTAAAGAAACAGTTTGATGTCGGGTTCCTAGCGGTTGCGAAGTATCCACAGTGGGTAGCCAACATCGTCCCTGTTCCGAAAAAAGACGGCAAGGTCAGAATGTGCGTCGACTACAGAGATCTGAACAGAGCTAGTCCCAAGGATGATTTCCCTCTGCCTCATATTGACATTCTGGTAGACAGCACGGCCCAACACTCATTGTTCTCCTTCATGGACGGGTATTCAGGGTACAATCAGATAAAGATGGCTCCGGAAGATATGGAGAAAACCACCTTCATAACTCTCTGGGGCACATTCTGCTATAAAGTGATGCCTTTTGGACTCAAGAATGCCGGCGCGACTTATCAAAGGGCAATGGTGACATTATTCCACGATATGATGCACAAAGAAATTGAGGTGTATGTAGATGATATGATTGCAAAGTCCAAGACTGATGAAGGACACATTGTCAACCTGCAAAAGCTCTTTGAACGTCTACGGAAGTTCAAACTCAGACTAAACCCAGCAAAATGCACCTTCGGCGTAAGATCCGGAAAATTACTGGGATTTATCGTCAGTCAGAAGGGGATAGAAGTTGATCCAGAGAAAGTTAAAACAATCCTCGAAATGCCAGTGCCAAAGACTGGAAAAGAGGTCTGTGGGTTCCTTGGGAGATTGAACTACATCTCAAGATTCATATCCCAATTGACCGCCACTTGCGAGCCTCTCTTCAAGCTGTTGTGCAAGAACCAGAAAGCAGAGTGGAATGATGATTGCCAAAGAGCCTTTGAAAGAATTAAGGACTATCTGCAGAATCCGCCAATTTTGATGCCGCCGGTGTCCAGTAGACCGCTTATCCTGTATCTAACTGTGTTGAATAGTTCAATGGGGTGTGTACTGGGGCAACATGACGAATCGGGAAAGAAAGAGCATGCCATATACTACTTGAGTAAAAAGTTCACTGATTGCGAGACGAGATACTCAATGCTTGAAAAGACTTGTTGTGCCATAGCCTGGGCCGCCCATCGCTTAAGGCAGTACATGCTGAGTCATACAACCTGGTTGGTATCTAAAATGGATCCAATCAAGTTCATTTTTGAAAAGCCATCCCTCACAGGACGGATCGCTCGGTGGCAGATGTTATTTTCAGAGTATGATATCCTATATGTCACACAGAAAGTAGTCAAGGGCAGTGCACTTGCTGAGTATTTAGCATGTCAGCCAATCGAAGACTACCAATCAATGCAGTATGATTTTCCCGATGAAGACATCATGGCACTGTTTGATGAGGGGAAGTCTCAAGAGGATGAAAGGTGGAGGATGATATTTGATGGCGCATCCAATGTGTGGGGGCACGGAGCTGGGGCTGTGCTAATCTCCCCAGATAACCGTTTCGTTCCGGTCACTGCCAGATTGAGCTTTTATGTCACTAACAACATCGCAGAATATGAAGCGTGCATCTTGGGGATTCAGGCAGCCCTTGAATGGAAGGTTAAAAGACTCGATGTGTATGGTGATTCGGCTTTGGTTATTCATCAGGTGAGAGGTGATTGGGAGACCAGAGATCCTAAATTGATCCCTTATTGTAATTATGTCCAGGAATTGATGGAGTCTTTCGACGAAATCACTTTCCAGCATATCCCTCGTGGTGAAAATCAATTGGCCGATGCTTTGGCAACTCTGTCGTCAATGTTCAACATCAATTGCGACAAAAATCTAACTCATATCAGAATCCAACATCGGGGTCTCCCGGCACATCATTACTGCACTGCAATTGAGGAAGAGCCTGATAGCAAGCCATGGTATTATGATATCAAACAGTACATCACTAAAAGAGAATACCCACCCGGGGCATCAGAGAATGACAAAAGAACTCTCAGAAGATTGTCAAGGAGTTTCTTTCTGAGTGGTGAAGTTCTTTATAAAAGGAATTATGATATGGTCCTCCTGAGGTGTGTAGCAGAGGAGGAAGCACCAAAAATTATGAGAGAGGTCCATGAAGGTTCATTCGGGGACCATTCCAGTGGGCACACCATGGCAAGAAAGATCTTGAGAGCGGGCTATTATTGGTTGCGAATGGAGACCGATTGCTACAGCTTTGTGCGCAAGTGCCACAAATGTCAGATTTACGCCGACCACATTCATGTACCGCCTTCTAAGTCTTGACCGCGTCTTGGCCATTCTCAATGTGGGGCATGGATGTCATTGGTCCTATAGAGCCTAAAGCGTCGAACGGGCATCGTTTCATTCTGGTCGCAATCGATTACTTCACCAAGTGGGTTGAGGCCGCTTCTCACTCCAGTATCACTAGCACTGTGGTTGCAAAGTTTGTGAAGAAAGATCTGATTTGCCGCTATGGGCTTCCAGACAAGATCATTACTGATAATGGCAGCAATTTGAACAGCAAAATGATGAAGGACCTATGCACAGAGTTCAAGATTCAGCATCACAATTCCTCACCTTATAGGCCCAAGATGAATGGGGCAGTTGAAGCGGCCAATAAGAACATCAAGAAGATAGTGCAGAAAATGGTGGTGACCTACAAAGATTGGCACGAAATGCTCCCTTTTGCCCTACATGGCTATCGTACTTCAGTGCGTACATCGACCGGGGCAACTCCTTTTTCTCTGGTATATGGATCAGAAGCAGTACTCCCTATTGAGGTTGAAATACCTTCCCTGCGGATACTAATGGAGACCAAGTTGGAAGAAGCAGAGTGGGTGCAGGCCCGTCTAGATCAGTTAAATCTCATCGAGGAAAAGAGAATTGCAGCCTTATGTCATGGGCAACTATACCAACAAAGGATGAAGACCGCTTTTGACAAGAAGGTCCGTCCCCGAGAATTCAATGAAGGAGATCTAGTACTCAAGAAGATCCTGCCCATTCAGAGCGATCCCCGTGGGAAGTGGACGCCCAACTATGACGGACCTTACGTGGTCAAGAAAGCATTTTCCGGAGGAGCGCTGATACTCACAAATATGGACGGCGAAGATCTCAGGAATCCAGTCAATTCTGATTAAGTGAAAAAGTATTATGCCTAAAGAAATAGACGAAAAAAGAGAAAGATAAGCCAAGCAAGAATTAGCTCGCTAGGTTGAAAACCCGAAAGGGCGACCTAGGCAAAATCAGAGCGACCCGGTGGATTGAAAACCCGCAAAGGGCGATCCAGGCAAAAATTAGGGTCAGAAAGCTTGGGCATGAAAATGAGCAAAGGCATACAGCACTCCTGAAGGTTTGGGATAAAGGGGTGGTCAAGGTCAAGGACATAAATGCTTAGCACTGTTCCACAGAGACGGACAGTCAGAAATTAGCTTCTCTTTTTTTTTTTTTTTTTCGTGTCTTTTTGCAGTTTAAAATTTCAAATGTAATGAACAGTCGGCGTAACTTTCTGTACGACCGGTCTTCACGTCAATAAAGTTCAATTTTTCTCACGATCTGTTTGCTTTTCTATTTTCTGCTTTTTCTGCTCAAAATAAACGTTTTATGATGATGATAACACTGACCTGTAAAACATGTGCATAAATCATAGAGCATCACAATCATTGCGAAATTTCTAAAAGTCATGGGAAGAAAGCGACTCTTCAGAGCAAATTAAGTTTGTAAGGAAATAATTGCGCTCGCAATCGCCTCAACAGGCAGATCACAAAAACAGCTTGCACTTGGCCCATGCGCCACCACAAGTCTAATGGGTTCCTCAGTCTCGTCATGGGTTGGTCGAACCAGCAAAAGAAAATACGCCAAAAGACCAAAACAGCAAAAAAAAAAAACAGATGATCAGAAAAAAAGAAAGCTGATCAGGTAAAATCATTCAAAAAAGAGCAAAAGGAAAAACAAACGATCAGAAAAAAGAAAGCCGATCAAAGAATGAAAAAGCAAAGAAAAACAAACAGTCAGAAAAAAGAAAGCTGACCAAAGAAAAATCAAAGAGATGAAGAATCAGGAATAGCATTTCACTACATTCATCATTACACCAAAATCATGAGCATTGCATGCATCCGCATAACATACCCTTGCATAACATGCACCCATACTCCATGCACCATTCCTTGCATCAACTAACGTATGCAGGTACCTCAATCCAATACAGCAGCATCGGTCATTTCAAATCAACCAATCAACAGAATTTGTGAGCCCTCTGTGCTCATCCTGAGCCCTCTGTGCTCCTCCTGAGCCCTCTGTGCTCATCCCGAGCCCTCTGCGCTCATCCTGAGCCCTCTGCGCTCCTCCTGAGCCCTCTGTGCTCTTCCTGAGCCCTCTGCGCTCATTCTGAGCCCTCTGTGCTCCTCCCGAGCCCTCTGTGCTCCTCCTGAGCCCTCTGTGCTCCTCCTGAGCCCTCTGCGCTCCTCCTGAGCCCTCTGTGCTCTTCCTGAGCCCTCTGTGCTCTTCCTGAGCCCTCTGCGCTCATCCTGAGCCCTCTGTGCTCCTCCCGAGCCCTCTGTGCTCCTCCTGAGCCCTCTGCGCTCCTCCTGAGCCCTCTGCCCTCCTCCTGAGCCCTCTGCGCTCCTCCTGAGCCCTCTGCCCTCCTCCTGAGCCCTCTGCGCTCCTCCTGAGCCCTCTGCGCTCCACCTGAGCCCTCTGCGCTCCTCCTGAGCCCTCTGCGCTCCTCCTGAGCCCTCTGTGCTCCTCCTGAGCCCTCTGCGCTCATCCTGAGCCCTCTGGGCTCATCCTGAGCCTTCTGTGCTCCTCCTGAGCCCTCTGTGCTCATCCTGAGCCCTCCGCGCTCATCCTGAGCCCTCAGTGCTCCTTCTTTACTGCTTTCTTTACCGCGTTCTTTACCGCTTTATTTCCTGCTTTTGCACGCCAAGTGTTAAACTCACAAATCGTTGTTTTTATATTAGCACGCCAAGTGGTGATTCAAAAAATCTAATCTGTTTTTGCATGCATATTGCATTTTTCATCTGACATCAACAAAAACAAAAAATGAAAAGAAAAAATGGGAAAATTCGGGTTTTTACCTAAGGAGACAAAATCGGTATAATTCCTGAATTCTTTATCTCTATTTTGCCTCGGAATATGTTTCAGCCAATCCTTATTCCTCGTTAAAATCCAGATAAAGAGGGGCAGCTGTCATACCCCAATTTTGTCCGGCTTAGGTCAAAACCCTAATTTTTCCCAAAAAATAAATAAATAAGAGAAAAGAGCATCATGCATTGCATTTAGGGTTATTGAAGTCATTTCAAAGTTTCTAAAATCATTTTTGGAGTTGGAATGTACTTTTGGACAATTTAGGGTTTTTCAGTGCAAAGGGGTGTTTTAGTCATTTCGCAAATAAGGGATGTTTTCTCAGAACAAGCCACTTAACATGCATCCCAAGGTCTTAGAGGTCATTCCTAGGGGGAAAAGTCATTTTTAAAGTGAAAATGTGCTTTGGGCAAAAACTAGGGTTTTTAGGGTGAAAGGGCATTTTGGTCATTTCACGCTAAAAGCGGTTTTTTCGTCCCAAATCACCGAACCATCACCAAAGGATTATTTGAGGAAGATTTGTGCTTAGTTGTGATTTTTTTTTGTGCGCATAGATATTAAGTCTTCTAGCATAGAACTCAATTTTCGAACAAAAGGGCAAAATGGTCATTTTCGCTAGAGTGGGGTCCAAAATCAATTTTGGGAATGGTGTTGTCATGGAATTTTGGGCCCAATGATTGAATCCTAGGATGAGCCCAAAATAGAAAAAAGAATCTTCATGGAATAAAAGAATAATCATAAAAAGAAAAATCAAAAAGAATGAAAATAAGGTAGTGTCCTCAATAAGACAAAATGTACTATTTTGTGCAAGCTTGCATTTTTTCCCTCTCCTTCCCTCCTCATGGCTGCGAATTTCAGCCCTCCTTTCACCCTCATTTGTTGTGTTTCCTCAACACCCTCAATCCATGTGATGATGAATCTCCACCCTCCATTCAAATTGAAAGTCTAATCCTAGTGCACCTCTCAAAGCCAATGACTAAAATACCCTCTAACTTGGTGACCAAGTTCAAATTAATTTTATTTATTAATATTCAGCTGAATATTAATTGATTTAATTGGTTTGATTACCATTTTACCCCAAAGCTCACTCCCATCCTATAAATACCCTTTCATTCTCCACACATCACAACTTTTGCTCACTCATTCTCTCACTTGAAATCAACACAATTCTTCTCCTCTCCTCTCCTCTCCTTGGCTGAACACCCCTTTCCCCCTTCCTCCCTCCATTCTTTTGTTCCCTTCACCCAAACACCACCAAATCACCTCAAATCCACTCCTCCTTCATAGATCCTCCTCCTTCCACCATTTATTTCTTGAAGATTCTAGTTGATTTGGTTATTTATTCTTCATTTCCTACTTCTACTAGCTTGGATCCTAGGTGAATCTCTAAAACCTTTACATCATTTACAATATTTTGCATCAAAATTCATATTCTCTTCATCATTTTTGCATACTCATCATTTTCATCTTTAAAATGTAGTTCGTTGTTATTTTGTGTTGATCTTTGCATTTTAATGGAATAAACATGTGATTTTGTCTCCTATGTGGTTCGCATTTTTTGGGGTTTTAATTTATCTTGTTGTCCTTTTTTTTACTTGATGTTGATCAACCTTGTTATTAGTGTTTAAATCCTTGTGTTAAATGTGACTTTTAGTCCATATTACTTGCAAACACTTGTGGTGTTGATGATCTAGCAAGATGACTCCTACTTGTGCTTTATGCATCTCATGTTAAAGTAGAGAGGATTGCAAGATATGATTCATCCTCGTCTTAGTTTACTACTCTTGTGTTATTTGTTTATTGTTTGTTGATGATTTTGCAACTTGATTCTCACTTGTGCTTAGAGCATCATAATTTAAGTGAGAGGATTGCAAGATATGATTCAACCTTGTTTATCAGCCTTTCTTGTTTAATCTTTGGAGTTTGTTTGTTGATGATTTTGCAACTTGATTCTCACTTGTGCTTAGAGCATCATAATTTAAGTGAGAGGATTGCAAGATATGATTCAACCTTGTTTATGAGCCTTTCTTGTTTAATCTTTGGAGTTTGTTTGTTGATGATTTTGCAACTTGATTCTCACTTGTGCTTAGAGCATCATAATTTAAGTGAGAGGATTGCAAGATATGATTCAACCTTGTTTATGAGCCTTTCTTGTTTAATCTTTGGAGTTTGTTTGTTGATGATTTTGAAACTTGATTCTCACTTGTGCTTAGAGCACCATGATTTAAGTGAGAGGATTGCAAGATATGATTCAACCTTGTTTATGAGCCTTTCTTGTTTAATCTTTGGAGTTTGTTTGTTGATGATTTTGCAACTTGATTCTCACTTGTGCTTAGAGCACCATGATTTAAGTGAGAGGATTGCAAGATATGATTCAACCTTGTTTAAGAGCCTTCCTTGTTTAATCGTGGGAATTGTTGTTTGTTGATGACCTAGCCATTTGATTCCCACTTATGCCTAGTGCATTGTGTCCAAAGTGGTGAAGATGGTTTTAGATGATTCAACCCCCTTCATTTACATTCTTGAATAATTAAAAATGAGGTTTTGGGCTTAAAGTTTAGGGTTTGAGCAAAGGATAGGTCCAATTCGACCTTGTTGCCTTAGCTTGTTTAATCAAATAATCATTGTTCTATGTTCATTAATTTAATTAAGATCACTCCATGCCTATGGTCAATTGTTCACTTGTTATTGATGCTAATTAGATGTCTTAACTTAATTATGTGTCACCATTTCCACTTGCATGATTTCCTAATGAAGACGTAAGTCTACATGCATGTTGTAGCATAGGGTCATTAGGGTTTGTGCACTCTCTCTCACACACACAATTACTTTTGAGAACTCTACTTTGAATCTTTGATAATTAAACTCTTGATTCATATTGACATGTTTAGTCTTAATTAATAATTGACATGTTCATGGTAAATTGAATTGACAAATGTGTTTGAATGGTTGTGGACTTGGAATTGATTGAAATGTCCTACTCTTTTCCTAAAAGTCTCACCAAATAAACTTCTTTTTCCTTTCGCAAGTAAATGAAGTAAAAATAAATCCCTTTTTCCTAAAAAAAAAATGAGTAAGGAATCAAGTCGGATGTACATCCGGGTTGGTTAGCGTCTTAGGGTTAGCGAGCTGTACGGTTCGTGCGAACCTGAGATACTTGTTCAAATAAAAGCAACCAACCTCACAACAAATTTTTCAAGTAATTCAAATCACTTTTCGATAAGTAGGGGGCACGTCGCCTGTACGGGCGGGGATGTCTATGTTTTAGGGTTAGTGGACTGTACAGTTCAGACCCGAGAATACCTGCAATAAAAGACACCAACACACCCAAAGTTTCTCGCCAGGAGAACTACGTAGCTTTGATTTCCTCATTGCATCTGAGGATACGTAGGAGCGGGCCACGTCCCGTCAAGCACCCTTTCCAAAAAAAATACCAAAAAATCTTTCTTTTCCCCGTTTTCTTTCCAAACGCTTTTCTCAAATAAAAAAAAAAGAAAAACGAAAAGAAATAGAACATCGTTTCAAATCAAACTTTGTCGAAACCACACATCAAATTAATGGTTCCCGTTCGGTAGAAAGGAGATGCGGGGTGCTTATACCTTCCCCGTATCTAACCGACCCCCGAACCTACATCTCCTGATTTCGAAAAGACCACCCGCCTTGTATAAAAAGACGTTTTTTCAATGTTTTCGTCTAAAAACTAAAATATTGATGGCGGCTTCATTTATCTTCCACGTTGTACATCGAGAAATCCCAACCGGATTTTTCGGGGTGCAACAGAAGGTTCTTCTATATCTGCCATGAGACATAGATACGCTGTCTCTTCTTCCTTTTCTGAATCTGATCCTTCAGAGTCATCCCAGGTATTGAATTTCAGTATTGAGTTTTCTATTGCATCCTTTCAGTTTTGGACATTCATTTTTGAAATGTCTGGGTTTATTGCATTCAAAGCATAAAGGAGGAGTTTTGCTTGAGCTTTCTCCTTTGGATGTTTCTTTCTTAAAGAAGGGTTTTATATTACTCTTTTTGAAAGCCTATCTTCTTAACCTTCTGGAGATTAGAGCTAGCTCATCTTCTTCATCAGTATCATCATCATGATCATCATCATCATCATCATCATCATCATCATCATCATCATCATCATCATCATCATCATCATCATCATCATCTTCACTTTCTCCATGTTACTCATTCTGTGATTTGAGAGCCACGGTTTGAGAAGTTTGAGGAGATTTTTGAGAAGCTTTGAGTGCTATGGTTTCAGCCTTCTTGGGATGAAGTTCATCCATGATCTCCTTGCTCATAAACTTTTAGGGACCCCAACAGATCCTCTATTTTGAGAACTGATAGATCTTTGGCTTTTGTTATAGCAGTTACTTTGGGTCTCCATACTTTAGGTAAGCATCTCAAAAGCTTTCTGACTTTGGATTGATTTACGTAGGTATTACCAAGTCAGTGAAGATCATTTGTTTTGGCTGTGAATCTGCTAAACATTTCACCAATGATTTTTGCTTCTTTCACTTGATCAGTTCCTTCATGAGCAGTTGATAAAGTATCCCAAATTTCTTTGGCAGTTGTTTTTCCAGCTATTTTGTCATACTCAGTTCTTCCTAATGCACATGTTAGATAAAATTTAGCTTTCGAGTTTAGTAGTACCATGCGTTTGTCATCAGCTGTCCAGTTTTGTCTGTCTTTGGGAAGAGTAGTTCCATCATCAAATGTTGTTGTAGGGACAAATGGTTTGTTTTCAACAATACCCCAGAGATCAGTGTCTTGAGACTCTAGGAACAATCTCATCTGGTCCTTCCAATAGTAGTAGTGTTCACCAGTGAATCCAGAGGTCTATTTGCAGAAGCTCCTTCAGGTAGAAACATGACAGAGTTTGGATTGTTCACCACTTCCTTCGGGATTTCCTCTCATACTGCGAAGTGTGCTCAGCCCTTAGAGGTGAGCTCTGATACTAATTGAAGTGATTAAGTTACACAAGAAGGGGGCGGGGTTGAATTGTGTACCCGTTTTTAAATTCTGAGACCAAAAACCCTCTCAACAATTTGTTCAAGATTATCTTGGAGATGGGAAGGTCGAAGTTAGTTTTAATAACAACTAGCACATATATAATTTGATGATGAGTAATAACAATGATTCAAGATAGCTTTAACTTATGCAAGAGAAGTTGTTTTCAAAAAAATATGAGTAGGTTGAAAGATTGTACTATTAGTTCGAAAACTGGCTTGAGAAGGTTGATGAATTTAACCTTCTGTTGGTTTTAAAACAATCTCAAGTGTAAAGCAATTAATCAAATAATATGGAAAGCAATTAAAGAACACAGAGGAGTTATAGAGGTTCACCCAATTCAGGCTACGTCCTCTCCTCACTTCCAAGTGAGTAACTCCACTATTCTCCAAATAGCTATTACACTTGCTTTTGCTCCACGACAAAAGACTTACAACATCACTTTCTTTTGATCACCACACAAAATACAAGTGCTCTCTTGCACAACTTCTTCAAGTTGTAATTACCTACTAGAAAACTCTCTCCTAGTTTCCTAAAGGTTTCTCTTTTTGTTCACACCAACACTCACCTCACTTCTTAGGTAGTTTGATGGAATGTTCACGATACACGGTTTAAAATAATGGTTTTGGGGTTTTTGGGATGATGAAGAGCTTGAAAATAAACTACAATAAGTGTTAACAATATAGAGTATCAAGCAATCGCAAACTCAGCAAATAGATCCCAGAATATGAACTTGAGTAGCTTAGAGTGTGGCATGAGAAGGTTGAATTACTTTAAGAAGCTTGAGCTTTGAGTAGGTTCCAATTAAATATCACACTTGTAATCTTCGAATCCCAGCAATTAAATAGCCCCAAATGTTGATTATAGCCGTTAGAAGGTTGAAGAGAGACATTTGAAATAAGTTCTAGGCATGTAGAGTAATCATGATCAGAGTTGCTTTAGTTTGCAGCTTTTGAACCTTCTCATTCTACACATTGTACCTTCTCAACACATTCTGAACCTTCTCAATCTTACATAGTACTTTATCTCTACTTTTGACAGCTCACGAACCTTCTCAACTGATTATTCCTTAAACAAACAAACTTTGATGCTCCTTGGAAGAATCATTGATTACCTCTCTTGCTTTTAATACCTTCTCAACATATTCAATTCAATATTCTTCATTTAATACTTGAACTCTTTAATGAGAAGGATTGTTCTTGAGTTGTTGAAGTTTTCCAGATTGAGTAGGTTGTAGTTCTTGAACCTTCTCATCATGAACCTTCTCATTGGTGAACCTTCTTTACTTTGGTCTTGCATATGTAATGGCTTGGTCAAACCTTCTGTTGATTTGGTCAAACCTCCTATTGACCTTGGTCACACCTTCTCTATTCCGTACCTTCTCATATCAATTCTACCTTTGACTTTTGTACTTGTTGATTCTTAGGTAGTTGATTATTTTTCTATTTTAGGCCCGGTGCTTCGCACGAAGATAAACATGTGATCACACATAATCAGAAAACTTAATTTAACGTAAGTTTGTTTCATTAAAAGAGAAAAGAGAATTTTATTTCAACATTTGTTTCCTCTATTGTGGGGAGATGGGTGGAGTGAGTGATTTTGGTGAGATGGGTCTGTGTTGCTCTTTAACAGGGGTGGGGTCAACTTGTATCTCATCACCAGCCTTCTCACTTTCTGTTTCTTCTTCACTAGACTCCTCATCCTCCTCTTCGCTTCTGATTTCTTTCGTTATCCTTTTTGTGTCTTCCTCATCATTTTCAGTTAAGATCACCTTCCTCTTCTTCGGTGCCGGGCTCTTTTTCTTTTGAGGACTTTTCCCTTTCTTCACTTTCTCAGCTTCTGCTTTCTTACCCTTTTCTACAGTGTTGCCTTCTAAAATCCATTCTGGGAACTCAGCGGCTTCTATTGCTTTTCCCTTGTACAACTTAGCAAATATTTCGTTTTCCCATTCAAATTCTTCTTTATCAAATTGACTGAGAGCCTGCTGCTGTACCACTAGGCGTTGTAGCATAGCAGCATCACCTGATGCTTTACCAGCAGGCTTTTCCTTAGCTTTGAACTTAGTAGAAAACACTCGTGCTAGTGTGCTTCAGTCCTCCTTTGCTTCAACTTCAACCTCTGCATCTATACACGGTTCAGTGATTAGACAAGGAAAGAACAGGTTTCCTCTCCTTTTGTCTATGCATAAGTTATCTCTCTGGAGATCAATCAATCAACCAACATCAATGGCTTCTCCTGCCATGATGGAATCCTGTAAAATTAGCCTTTCTTTTTCAACGTTGGTAATGTGAGACGTCAATAAAAGAGAGTTTTTGATGAAGTTGACCAGAGGTTAGCTTCGTCGGGCAAGAAGGTATTTTTCAGCTTGAACTCTTGCCAAAAAAGTTTCCCACACTAGTCTTCATCACAAACTCGCTTTCTGACTTCCCCTATTTCTGACTTTCACCGGGTGCTTAGTTTCTTCTCAAACCACGGAATAGGTTTGGGGCTTTCCATCTTTGGGTTCGGGTATCCCTGCGTAGAACTCTCGTACCAACGACACCATGTATTGCTTGCGATGTTGCACAAAAATTTTCCAACCTAGTGTCGTAACTGTTGACACGAAAGCAAAAGATGGTTTTCATACTTTCAACCCTCCCATTGCAACGAACTACATATCCCAGAATTTTTTCGAATCAGTGTTCAACAATGGCTTCTTAGTGGAACTGGGTGTGGTGACTGAAGTGACTTGCTTTTTAGCCATGGTAAAATTTGCAATTTTTACGAAGAAATTTAGGGATTTGAATGTTGGAAGAAGAAGACGGAGTGAAAAATTTGCTAAGTTTCTGAACTGAGGGAAAAGAGATGGGCTAAAGGGTGAGAGAAAATAGGGGAGTGAGAGAGCGGTCTTATTGATGATACAGGGAGGTTATGGGGGAGTTGAGGTTCATTTATTGAAGTGACCGTTGTTATAGACTGATGGGACGGAGAATTGACAGAAACATGCGCATACCAGTTACGAAGAGACTGTAGCAGTGCCAGTCACCATTCTACTTTATGATATCTTTGACTTTTTCAACCAGAGCACTGTACCCCACGCTATAGCGCTAATGCCGCCACTGATGCTATAGCACCACAGCTACTTGAATAAAGAAATTTGAATTATCTTCCCATTCAAAATTTAATCCTGCACGAAAAAGGGAAACTCACAAATACACATTGTTGGTTCCAAAATTCTGGGTTGCCTCCCAGTAGCGCCTGCTTTAAGAGTCTTCAGCCAGACTATCTTCTAGTGTTAGAGGTCTTGAAGATTGGTGGTAATTTTACCCCGCAGCACATATTCACCATAGTACTCTTTCACTCTTTGGCCATTCACTTTGAAGGTGGTGTTGGTAGCTTCATCAAACAGGTCCACTGCACCATGGAGATATATTTTTGTTAGTTTGAAAGAACCTGACCTCTTGGATTTCAGCTTTGCAGGGAATAATTTAAGCCTTGAATTGAACAACAGATTGGTTCCTCCCTCCACCTATTCTCTTCTTTGAATCTTTTGGTCATGCCATGCCTTAGTCTTCTCCTTGTAAATTGTAACACCCCGTTCATTTTTATCTTGTAGAAATTACCGAAGCGCACGACTGGCATACATCAGAGTGACTTCCTTTTTAAATACTGAACACATACTAATACTCGATGCTAAAAACCCATCAAGTTCGCTTACATAACTTAACATAAAATACATAAAGTCGGTCCTTACACCACTCAACTAGTGTCAGTACCAAAAACCGAAAGTCTGCGGAAGCGATTTACAACTTGAAAGACATAAGTCGTACAATAGAGTAGTCTTAAGATACTGAATAGAAATACAGAAATACAAAGGAAACTGAAATACAAGACATAATGAAATAAAGATAGCGGCTGCTCCTCAAGCGTCTCCATAGCCGTGCCTCACGGTCTTCAACTTTCCCTGCTTAACTGAAAAACAACAACAATGGATTGGGTGAGACAACTTGTCTCAGTGAGTTCTATCGCGACCCCTTACTAATTCTCTCGGTTCAATTATGCTTGATTCATTATACTTAACTCATAAATCATAGTCCTCAAAGTTGACTATGTGGCTAACTAACTAAAAGTTGACCTCGTAACCCTCAAGCCGGTTACAAGATACAACACTAACTAAAGTTATAGCGTGTCACCGGTCACTTGGCATAATAAGCTTCCGGTGAAACCGTCCCCACTAATCGGCTGGGTCCCTAACGGGGCCTAGGTTCATAAGGCTCATGACTGCCTCTCCCCTAGCACACTAAACTAAATAGGGTCGTCACCCCGACTAAAGATATATATGAAGATATACCTGAACTGAACTCAACAATGAACTTAAACATAACAATGAACTGAACTGAACATAACAATGAACTGAACTGAACATAAACTTATTACTAACGTGATCTAATTACTAACTTAGTCTAATTATTAAGTGATCTCTCATGGGTTACTAAGGTTTGCTAACTTAACTTATCACTCTTACTAAACCAGTCAGTCCAGCACAATACCTCAATCACAAAGTCATAACATGAAATCAATGATCAATCACATGAACATTCACTTAACCTGAACGTAATCCAAACACAACCAATCATATGGTACTAACATAACTTAGATCCAATCACAGTCAATTACCACTCAATTCAGGGCAGTTCAGTTATAGTATCATTGGGGAAGGTGGAAGGAGGGATTAGAAAGCAATTAGAATCGTTCGGAATGATTGTAAGCACGTTTTAAAATAGGAAATCAGAGAGCCACGCACGACTCGTGCGCCCATACACACGATCCGTGCGTGTCTATCATTTATCGTATCATTCCGTTCCGATCCCGAATTACTTCCCGATCGACACTACCACTTCAGTCATAGCCAAACATATAGAATTACAGTGCTCCCATCCTAGGGGAACCTTGGGGAGTGGATTGGAAGGGACTTCCTTAGGACCAACCGGAATAGCTTAGGACGTATTTCAAAATTCGCATCAGCAAGGGACACACGATCCGTGCGCCTTGGCACACGACCTGTGCGCCTGTTCAAAAACAGCACCAGTGGTTCCAGAATCTCACGCACGACCCGTGCCCAGAGGCGCACGGTCCGTGCGTAACTAACAGTATTTTAGAAAAACAGTTTTCATGTTTTCTTTTCTATTCCGATCGTTCCCATGTCCATTCCGATTCACATTCCAACTCAATAACACATCAATACAGACATGGCAACCAGTACATTCAGTACAATCAATAATATTCCTTCAACAATCACACTCATGCAATTTAACAATTTTAATCCCAATGACCTCATGACTCGACGGTTCACACGCGAGATTTTCGAAAACATTATCGACTCGAATTTTATAAAAACGCGAGACCTGAACCAGGACACACATGCATACACAGATTCATGGTTTCCCTAGTGAGTTATAGAACTCACCTTTAGAAGACAAACAGCAATCACACCGAAGACTTAGTAACAAGGAACACGGCGACTCACGAACTCTCCAACCAAACCGCTTCCAGACCAACCAAGTTGAAACCCAGGCCTCCTAGAGCTTGAACTCTGAACCCAACACTGAATGTTACCCAGGTTTGCTTCAACACAAAATGTAATGGCTGAATTAGGTTCTAGCACTTTCTAATTGGACATGCATGGGCAT
This sequence comes from Astragalus membranaceus, assembly GCA_039519185.1. Classification (NCBI taxonomy): domain Eukaryota; kingdom Viridiplantae; phylum Streptophyta; class Magnoliopsida; order Fabales; family Fabaceae; genus Astragalus; species Astragalus membranaceus. Next base: position 55,661,293 of record CM076847.1, on the reverse strand, counting down.
ATTTGATGATTTGATCAAAGTGAGCAGAAATTGATCTTCAATGGGATTTTTGATTTGGAGGGGAAAATGATTTCGAATTTGGTATGGATGGAAAGGGGGAGATGAACTGATTCAGATGATGCTAATGGATCATACATGCACTAAGTTTTTCATGGAGTTCTCCCTCTCTCTTTTTCCTCCCCTCTCGAGCCTCTCTCTTCTCCTCCCTATCTCTTTGCTGTTTTTGATCTTTGGAAAAAAGGAAATGAAGGGTGTTGTTGTTGTTATTACTCATTCAGCTGGATGGGGTGCATATATAGGTACATGGTAAAAGACAAAACTACCCTTCACTTAGAAATTTTATTCCTAATGACTCCCACCAGCTCTAACTAACTAAATATGATGCAATTAACTCAATTTGGCACACAAATCAATTAATTAACCAATCAAGCAAATCACTTTCAATTTATTTTATTTCTAATCAAGACAAGAATTCACAAAATAATAATTCACGCCAAATTATTTAAATAGCGAAAATTGGGGATATTACAATCACCCCAACTTTTAAAAATTTTGTCCTCAAAATTGGACCAATCAAGACAATTAGCACACAATATACCTTTCGCCGAATCATCAACGGCCTTGCCTTTCGGAGCGTCCAACACAAAGACTATTCCCGCTTGCAGGAGTTAGCATTCCATTCTCGGTTCCTCTTCCTCGCTGGGCACTCCTTGGTGTAGTGCCCTTCCATTTTGCAGTAGAAGCAATGCTTTGATCCTAGGTGACATTTTCCTCCATGGGGACTTCCGCATTTGCCACCGTTGGCGGGCTTTAAAAATTTCAACGCCTGCACTCGGTTACCCTCGCTGGAGACACCTCTTGGTTCTTCCTCCGGAGTGGACCATTCAGCCGCTTTCCTTTCCTCATTCGATCCGTTGAGATTTGTTTCTGCAACATACGCTCGCTGCTGCTGACTCATCAGTTCGTGATGCATCCACATCATGTCCTGCATCATCTGTTGCTGATTCACGATCACGTTCTGTATCCATTCAGATTGAGGATCGACGGGGACGCTTCTCCTACTTCCACCAGCCATGATTCTGCGAAGTATGCACAAAGTGTTTAGTTGATCAGGCTAAATGTCTAATAGCATACTAAGAGGAATCACGCTTAGAGGACTTAAGAGACTCATGATTCTAAGTCCGACTAGGTCGAAATGCTCTGATACCAATTGTAACACCCCGTTAATTTCTATCTTGTAGAAATTACCGAAGCGCACGACTGGCATACATCAGAGTGACTTCCTTTTTAAATACTGAACACATACTAATACTCGATGCTAAAAACCCATCAAGTTCGCTTACATAACTTAACATAAAATACATAAAGTCGGTCCTTACACCACTCAACTAGTGTTCAGTACCAAAAACCGAAAGTCTGCGGAAGCGATTTACAACTTGAAAGACATAAGTCGTACAATAGAGTAGTCTTAAGATACTGAATAGAAATACAGAAATACAAAGGAAACTGAAATACAAGACATAATGAAATAAAGATAGCGGCTGCTCCTCAAGCGTCTCCATAGCCGTGCCTCACGGTCTTCAACTTTCCCTGCTTAACTGAAAAACAACAACAATGGATTGGGTGAGACAACTTGTCTCAGTGAGTTCTATCGCGACCCCTTACTAATTCTCTCGGTTCAATTATGCTTGATTCATTATACTTAACTCATAAATCATAGTCCTCAAAGTTGACTATGTGGCTAACTAACTAAAAGTTGACCTCGTAACCCTCAAGCCGGTTACAAGATACAACACTAACTAAAGTTATAGCGTGTCACCGGTCACTTGGCATAATAAGCTTCCGGTGAAACCGTCCCCACTAATCGGCTGGGTCCCTAACGGGGCCTAGGTTCATAAGGCTCATGACTGCCTCTCCCCTAGCACACTAAACTAAATAGGGTCGTCACCCCGACTAAAGATATATATGAAGATATACCTGAACTGAACTCAACAATGAACTTAAACATAACAATGAACTGAACTGAACATAACAATGAACTGAACTGAACATAAACTTATTACTAACGTGATCTAATTACTAACTTACTCTAATTATTAAGTGATCTCTCATGGGTTACTAAGGTTTGCTAACTTAACTTATCAATCTTACTAAACCAGTCAGTCCAGCACAATACCTCAATCACAAAGTCCTAACATGAAATCAATGATCAATCACAGGAACATTCACTTAACCTGAACGTAATCCAAACACAACCAATCATATGGTACTAACATAACTTAGATCCAATCACAGTCAATTACCACTCAATTCAGGGCAGTTCAATTATAGTATCATTGGGGAAGGTGGAAGGAGGGATTAGAAAGCAATTAGAATCGTTCGGAATGATTGTAAGCACGTTTTAAAATAGGAAATCAGAGAGCCACACACGACTCGTGCGCCCATACACACGATCCGTGCGTGTCTATCATTTATCGTATCATTCTGTTCTGATCCCGAATTACTTCCCGATCGACACTACCACTTCAGTCATAGCTAAACATATAGAATTACAGTGCTCCCATCCTAGGGGAACCTTGGGGAGTGGATTGGAAGGGACTTAGGACCAACCGGAATAGCTTAGGACGTATTTCAAAATTCGCATCAGCAAGGGACACACGATCCGTGCGCCTTGGCACACGACCCGTGCGCCTGTTCAAAAACAGCACCAGTGGTTCCAGAATCTCACACACGACCCGTGCCCAGAGGCGCACGGTCCGTGCGTAACTAACAGTATCTCAGAAAAACAGTTTTCGTGTTTTCTTTTCTATTCCGATCGTTCCCATGTCCATTCCGATTCACATTCCAACTCAATAACACATCAATACAGACATGGCAACCAGTACATTCAGTACAATGAATAATATTTCTTCAACAATCACACTCATGCAATTTAACAATTTTAATCCCAATGACCTCATGACTCGACGGTTCACACGCGAGATTTTCGTAAACATTATCGACTCGAATTTTATAAAAACGCGAGACCTGAACCAGGACACACATGCATACACAGATTCATGGTTTCCCTAGTGAGTTATAGAACTCACCTTTAGAAGACAAACAACAATCACACCGAAGACTTAGTAACAAAGAACACGGCGACTCACGAACTCTCCAACCAAACCGCTTCCAGACCAACCAAGTTGAAACCCAGGCCTCCTAGAGCTTGAACTCTGAACCCAACACTAAATGTTACCCAGGTTTTCTTCAACACAAAATGTAGTAGCTGAATTAGGTTCTAGCACTTTCTAATTGGACATGCATGGGCATATTTGATGATTTGATCAAAGTGAGCTGAAATTGATCTTCAATGGGGTTTTTGATTTGGAGGGGAAACTGATTTCGAATTTGGTATGGATGGAAAGGGGGAGATGAACTGATTCAGATGATGCTAATGGATCATACATGCACTAAGTTTTTCATGGAGTTCTCCCTCTCTCTTTTTCCTCCCCTCTCGAACCTCTCTCTTCTCCTCCCTATCTCTTTGCTGTTTTTGATCTTTGGAAAAAAGGAAATGAAGGGTGTTGTTGTTGTTCTTACTCATTCAGCTGGATGGGGTGCATATATAGGTACATGGTAAAAGACAAAACTACCCTTCACTTAGAAATTTTATTCCTAATGACTCCCACCAGCTCTAAATAACTAAATATGATGCAATTAACTCAATTTGGCACACAAATCAATTAATTAACCAATCAAGCAAATCACTTTCAATTTATTTTATTTCTAATCAAGACAAGAATTCACAAAATAATAATTCACGCCAAATTATTTAAATAGCGAAAATTGGGGATATTACATAAATGACTTCACTTTCATAGGCAAAGTGCCTAATTTTTTCCAGCTCATTTATTTGTAATAGCCTTGCAGCCCTTGCCTTTTTATGGTCAAGATTTAGCTTTTTGATAGCCCAATATTCCTTGTGGTGCAATTCAATAGGCAGATGGCATGCCTTGCCATACACAAGCCTGTAAGGTACATTCTCAATGGTGTTTTGAAAGCTGTCCTGTAAGCCGTCAAAGCATCATTCAGCTGCATTGCCCATTCCTTTCTTGATGGTCCAACCATTTTTTCCAGCATTCTTTTGATTTCTCTGTTAGATAGCTCTGCCTGCCCACTTGTTTGGGGGTGGTAGGCTGTTGCAATCTTGTGCTTGACTCTATACTTGGCTAAGAGAGTGTCAATGAGCTTGTTACAGAAGTGGGACCCCTCATCACTGATGATAGCTCTCGGAGTTTCAAATCTGGTGAAAATATTCTTTTAGAGGAATTTGCTCACTGATTTAGCATCATTGTTGGGCAAAGCAACAGCTTCCACCCACTTTGAAACATAGTCGACTGCCATAAGGAGGTACAAGTTGCCATGAGAGGGAGGAAAAGGGCCCATGAAGTCCATTCCCCAAACATCAAAGAATTCAACCTCTAAAATGTTGGTTAGTGGCATTTCATGGATTGGAAATGTTCCCTGTCCTCTAACATCTTTCACATCTCTTGACCAGCTCTGGAGCATCTTTGAACAGTGTGGGCCAGTAATAGCCTAATTGAAGCACTTTTGCAGCAGTTCTTATACCTCCAAAATGACTACCATATGGTGCAGCATGGCGGTGCTGTAGCACTTGGTGTTGTTCCTCTTCTACAAAGCATCTTCTCATTTGTTGGTCAAGACACTTGTTTTATAGGAATGGTTCATCCCAGTAATATTGCTTGATTGTGTGGTAAAATCTCTTCTTCTGCTGATAAGTCATGGTTTGGGGGTACCATTTTGCTAACCAGAAAGTTTACTTTGTCAGCAAACCAAGGTGTTGTAGCATCTGCCGCTGTAGCACTTGGTGCTGCAATAGTCAATGCTAACAATTCCTCATCCGGCACTCTGTGATTTCTCCCATTGTTGTACCTGCAAGTTCTCCTTCAAGTGTAGACAATTGGTCAACAACTTAGTTCTCCACCCCCTTTTTGTCACGATTTTCCAAATTAAATTCTTGGAGGAGGAGAACCAATCTTCTTAGTCTTGGCTTTGCATCTTTTTTGGAGAACAAATACTTGATGGCAGAGTGATTTGTGAAAACTAATACTTTGGGGCCAACCAAGTATGATATGAACTTGTCAAATGAAAAGACAACAGCTAACAATTCTTTTTCAGTGACTGTATAATTTAATTGAGCTTCAACAAGTGTTTTACTAGCATAATAAATTGAATGAAACACTTTGTCATACCTTTGGCGTAACACAGCGCCAACAACATAGTCACTAGCATCACACATGAGTTCAAAAGGTTTACTCCAGTCAGGGGTCAAAATGACAAGTGCAGTCACTAGAGATATCTTCAGTTTCAGAAATTCTTCTTGGCAAGACTCATCAAAGTTGAAAGGTGTGTCATACTGTAGCAGTTGACACAACGGCTTTGAGATTTTTAAAAGGTCTTTAATGAATCGTCTGTAAAACCCAACATGGCCAAGAAAGCTTCTAACACCTTTTACACTGTTTGGTGGGGGCATATTCTCAATCACTTTAATTTTAGCTCTATCCACTTCCAAACCCTTATTTGATATTCTATGTCCCAACACAATCCCCTCTTGGGCCATGACGTGGCATTTTTCTCAATTAAGGACTAGATTTGTTTCCTCACATATGATCAAGATCCCCTCCAAATTGGCCAAACAGTTGAAATGTTTCCCCAAACACAAATCTTCCATGAAGACTTCCATGGATTTTTCAATGAAGTCTGAGAAGATGGACATCATACATCTTTCGAAGGTTGCAGGAGCATTACACACAATCCAAATGGCATCCTTCTAAATGCAAAGGTGCCATAAGGACATGTAAAAGTAGTCTTTTGTTGATCTTCAGGTGCTATAGCTATTTGGTTATTGCCAGAGTTCCCATGTAAGAAACAATAGAAATCTTTTCCTACAAGCCTACCCAACATTTGGTCAATGCAAGGAAGAGGGAAGTGGTCCTTCTTAGTGGCTTTGTTGAGTTTCCTGTTGTCCATGCAGATCCTCCACCCTATCACTTTTCTTGTAGGTATTTGCTCATTCTTGTCATGGGTTATCAAAGTCACGCCACCCTTCTTTGGAACACATTGCACAGGGCTTACCCATGCACTATTTGAGATAGGGCAGACAGTGCCTTCATCTAACCATTTGATGATTTCCTTCTTCACCACCTCCTTCATAATTGGATTCAACCTTCTTTGCCCCTCATAACAGATGGTTGGAATGATTCCATGAATATCTGCCATTTTCCATCCAATTGCCTTCTTATGCCTTTTTAGGGTAACAATGAGATCATGTTTTTGACCGTTTGACAAATTAGAGGCAATGATCACTCGCAATGTTTAACCTTCCCTTAAATAGATATATTTGGGGTGTTTTGGTAGCTCTCTAAGCTCTAATGAAGGTGGTTGCTCAATGGAAGGGACATTCTTCTTGAGACTTGAATTTTCAAGTTCTATTGACTCATATTTCGTGGCCCCTTCTTAGTGGTATTCAGAATCCTGTTCAAGTAGTCACTGTGTTTGTGGAAATGTTTTTGAACCACTTGATCAAGATATACCACAAAAGAGCGTTCTTCCATACCTGCCTCTGGATACTTGAATGCATTCAAAATATTGAACTTTTCTTCTTGGTCATTGACCCTCATGGTCAACTCTCCCTTTTGCACATCTATCAATGTATTCCCAATGTCTTCTCGGTGGCTAGGAATGGTCTGCATCAAAATGAAGGATAATAAAATCTGTAGGAAAAACAAACTTGTCAACTTTAATCAAAACATCCTCTATGATCCCTTCAGGATAGGCTGGCAATTCCAATACCCAGTTGTGTGAATATGGACTTAGGAATCAAGTTGATACTTGCACCAAGGTCACACAATGCACGACCAATATAGAATTCACCAATTGAACAAGGTATAGTGAAACTTCCAGGGTCTTTCAATTTTCTGGGAATTTTATTTTGCATAATCATGCTGCATTCCTCAGTCATAGCTACAGTTTCAAATTCCCCTACTCCTTCTTTTGGTGAGGACATTTGTCATAAACTTAGCATAGTTTGGCATTTGTTGAAGAGCCTCAACTAAAGGGACTTTTATGTGTAGCTGTTTTAGCACCTCAATAAATTTGCCAAGTTGCTTGTCCTCATGAGCCTTCTTCAAGCTTTGTGATAAGGTGGATGATGGTATTCAGGAGCAAGCTTAGGTGAGGGGTCAGGTGCAGTTTCAGGTGCTACAGCGTTTAGCGCTATAGAATCAAAAGAATTTTTTTCTTTTTCATTTTTTCTTTTTCATTGTTTCCATCTCCTGAAGCAGTTGATGGTCCTATCAAATCTCTCCCACTTCTTAACGAAATAAATTTGAGCTGCTCTTTCCCATTTTAAGTAGATGCTTTCGTAGTGGAAGACAATGCCCCACTAGGTCTTTGGGTGAGAAAAGTAGCTATCTTCCCAACTTGATTCTCTAAATTCTAAATAGCAGCACCTTGGTTCTACAAAGTTGCCTTAGCATCACTCATGAATGCTTTCAACAGTGCTTCCATAGAGTTATTAGGAGTTGGGGTAGTTTTGTCTTGGGTTGTTCTGAGCAAGGAATGTTGGTGGAACAGTAGGTGTACCAGCTGGTGTTGTTGCAGCATTGTTACCACCCCATCTGAAGTTAGGGTGATTTTTCCAGCTAGGATTATAAGTATTTGAATAGGGGTTATTGTTTTTGTTGAATCCAACGTAGTTTACAGAGATAGGATTTACGGAATAGTCCTCATACAAGTTCTATCCTCCACAATGAACACAACTAGTTGAGCCTGGAGGGGCTTATTCAATGACAGCTACAGTTGGTTCAGGTGCTTCTATAGCAGTAGATGCTATAGCGTTGGAAGTATCAGATTTTGAACCAAGTTGGTGAGAGAGGCCACTTGTGCTGATAGATGTTGCACCCCGAAAAATCCCGGCTTGGGTTTCTCAATGTACAACGTGGAATAATTTTGGAGCCGCCACCAATATTTTAATTTTAAGACCAAAACATTGAAAAAAGGTCTTTTGGACAAAGCGGATGGTCTTTGAAAACTAGAGATATAGGTTCGGGGGTCGGTTACGCGCGAGGAAGGTGTTAGCACCGCGCACGTCCTTTCTACCGAAAGGGAACCTCTAATTAAATGTGTGGTTTTAACGTTTGATTTGAAAAATACCTAGATTTGCCTATTTATTTCTTGTTTGAAGACGAATGAGAAAACTTACTGGAAATTTTATTTTTGGTGAGAAGGGGGGGAAAAAAGGGGTTTTGAGAAAAAAGTGCTTGACGGGACGTGGCCCGCTCCTACGTATCTCCTGGTGCGATGGAGAATTCAAAGCTACGTAGTTCTTGGGTCTTTTTGAAAAGTTTTTGTTTTTTTATCTTTTTTAGTGAGTTTTTGAAATAGGACGAGCGTTAGCAAATGATTAAACTAGCAGAGGCTATGATGAATCACTTACTAAATACTCAAAAGAGAGAGTTGTACCGCTAGTCGAACGAACGAAGGTTCTGATGGACTATTGATAACAACTCGTTTTTTATTATCTTTTTTTTGAAAGTGATTTTCGGAAGAGATTGATTTGTACGACGATCAAACTAACAAAGGTTATGATGGATCATCGTTTATTATTCTTATGGGAAAAGGACATTGCCACTAATAGCTAAACGAACAAAGGCTCTGATGAGCTACGAGCAACAATGGGTTTGAAAATGATTTTTTTGTTTGTTTTATGAAAAGGATTTGTTTATGGTTGCGAAAAGGATTTTTATTTGTTGCGCTTGACGAGGACGTGACTCGCTCCTACGTATCCCAAACGGGAATCAAAGCGACGTAGTTCTAATGAGAATGTTTTTGAAAGGGTTTGAAAGGGGAAGAGCTTTCATAACGATCGAGCAAGCAAAGGCTTTGAGCGATCATTACTAATAACCCTTGATGGCGTTCGTGCGAGGAAGGTGTTAGCACCGCGCACGTCCTTTCTACCGAAAGGGAACCTCTAATTAAATGTGTGGTTTTAACGTTTGATTTGAAAAATACCTAGATTTGCCTATTTATTTCTTGTTCGAAGGCATAATGAAAAAACTTACTGGAAATTTTATTTTGGTGAGAAAGGGGGGAAAAAGGGTTTTTAAAAAAAAAGCGCTTGACGGGACATGGCCCGCTCCTACGTATCTCCCGGTGCGATGGAGAATTCAAAGCTACGTAGTTTTTGGTTCTTTTTTGAAAAGTTTTTGTTTTTTTATCTTTTTTAGTGAGTTTTTGAAATAGGACGAGCATTAGCAAATGATTAAACTAGCAGAGGCTATGATGAATCACTTACTAAATACTCAAAAGAGAGAGTTGTACCGCTAATCAAACGAACGAAGGTTCTAATGGACTATTGATAACAACTCGTTTTTTATTATCTTTTTTGAAAGTGATTTTCGAAAGAGATTGATTTGTACGATGGTCAAACTAACAAAGGTTATGATGGATCATCGTTTATTATTTTTAGGAGAAAAGGACATTGTCACTAATAGCTAAACGAACAGAGGCTCTGATGAGCTACTAGCAACAATGGGTTTGAAAATGATTTTTGTTTGTTTTATGAAAATGATTGGTTTAGGGGGATGAAAAGAATTTTTGTTTGTTGCGCTTGACGAGGACGTAGCTCGCTCCTACGTATCCCAAACGGGAATCAAAGCGACGTAGTTCTAAAAAATGTTTTTGAAAGGGTTTGAGAGGGGTAAGCTGAATCACCCGAGACCATCTTCACCACTTAGAACGTGATGCACTAGGCATAAGTGGGAATCATATGGTTCGTCATCAGCAATAGACGATCATATACAAGAACGAGTAGATAAACGCTATAGCTAAGTTAAATCACATGGATCACAATAACTAAATATCAAATGAAAAGACTGAAATACCTCTGATGAAGACAGATATTACAGATCTGAAGAACGCAAACCCCGACTAACCCTTGCAGGAGATCGGCTCAGACGGACCAACGGCGCGAGTAGAGCAAAAATGAAGCGGAGAACTGGAAAATGAGATTTGCGAGAGTTATCTTCCCAGATCTCGTGAAATGTCTCTGGAGCAATTCTTCTCAGATCTCGTGAAAATGTGTGTGTCAATGTCTCCTTGTGAAGATCTGTGTGATGTGGGTGTGATCTCGTGAAAGTCTCTCTCTCCTCTTGTGAAAATCCGTCCCCCCAGAATGAAAAATGGTGCGCCTATTTATAGGAAATTAGATTTGATCTATTTTAGGAAGTAGGCTAATCGATTATGTTGAAAAATACTTGATATGCATAATCGATTATGTGCTCTGGATCTCAGAGCCAATAATCGATTATGTGCCTTGGTTTTCAGAGTCAATAATCGATTATGCTCCTGACTATTTTCAGGAGGATAATCGATTATGGTCTTGGTATAATCGATTAGGTGCTTCAAAAATATGTTGACACTTTCCAAAAATACTTCATAATCGATTATAGGCTTGAGTGAAAACATGGGATAATCGATTATGCTCCTGAATTGTTTCAGAGTAGATAATCGATTATCCCCTTTGATTTTCAGAGTAGATAATCGATTATCCCCTTGATTTTCAGGTAGATAATCGATTATCCCCTTGATTTTCAAAGTAGATAATCGATTATTTGCTTGAAAGAAGGATATGGATAATCGATTATGTGCCTTCCTAAAAACATGGATAACTTCCTTATTCATCAAGAATACATTATATGCATGATAAAATCAATTTTATGCTTTCTAAAAAATTATTTTCATGCATGAGGCTTATTGAAAAATATTTTCATGCAAAAATTATTTTTATAGACCCTTTTGTGAGAAATGACCAAAATGCCCTTTTTGACCCTAAAAACTCTAATTTCCCAAAAAGTGCATTCTAGCCCTAAAAATGTTTTCAAAAACTTTGGAATGGTTTCTAGGACCCAAAATGCAATGCATAATTTATTTTTTTGATTTTTTTGTGGGGAAAATTAGGGTTTTGACCTAAGCCGGACAAAATTGGGGTATGACAATAGAGCTGACACTTCACTAATTTTATGGACCCCAGCTACCTTCTTCGGTGGAGTAAGCCTTTCTGTGGGCCATTGGTAGCAGTTGGTTGCAATGTTGTCTATCAACAGTAACACACCCCCAAAAGAAGCATCAATCATAAGTCTGGTCTGTGGATCCAATCCATTATAAAATGTTTCCATTGAATGATCATTGGTATGCCATGATCTGGACATTTCTTCAACAACTCCTTCCATCTTTCCCATGCTTCAAACAGTGATTCAGATTCTTTTTGTTTGAATCCAGTAACTTCATTTCTCATTCTTGCATTTTTACTAGGTGGAAAATATTTTGCCTAATTTTTTTCAGCCATTTCATTCCAAGTGTGGATAGAGTTGGGCTCTAAGGAAGTTAACCAAGCCTTTGCTCTATCTTTCAAGGAATATGGAAAAAGTTTTTGTCTAAATGCATCATCACTGACTCTGGGAATGAGAAAGTTACTGCAAACCTCCAAAAATTGTTTTAGGTGCAAATATGGGTCCTCTTGTGGAGAACCATAAAATTGACCTACTGTGTGGGGCATCTGAAACATCATGGGTTTAAATTCAAAATGAGCCGTTTAAAGAGCAGGCCTAGCTATGCTTGTCTCCAGAGTTTGGGGATCAAACACAACATAGTCTCTCATGGGTCTCTCTCTATCATTTACGATGTCACTAGGACCTTGTTTTATGAATTGTTTTCTGTACTAGTCCTCTACCTCCTGGGTTAGATCAACCTCCTCTAACTGAATTTGTTCTACCACCATCTGTGGTACCTCTGCCAGAGTTTGACCTACCACCTTGATCAGACATTGTAGGTCTAAGCTGCTGTAGTCTCTGAAGTCGTCTTAGCCTCCTAAATCTCCTTTCTGGTTTTGGATCAAACTTAAGTTCTGGTGGATAGGACCTGGGCATGCGTTATAGCACCTAATTGCTTAGACTTAAACAATAAAACTTAAATGCAATCCCCGGCAACGACGCCAAAAACTTTTTATGTGAAAAGTAGTTGTGCAAGTGTACACAATCGCAACAAGTAATACAATGATAAGTAGAGATCGTACCCACAGGGATTGAAATTAATTTTAAAGTTAAGCTATCAACAAATTAGTGAAACAAGCAAAATAGTAACAAGTTTTTGTGCATAGAAAGTAAGGATGTTGTGCGAATGATCAATAAAACGAATTAACTATTTGAGTAAAAATGAGTTGGATTGCTTTCTACTAAGTAACTTCTTTATAATAAAGCACTATAACACCTGATGCTATAGCATTGAGTGCTGTAGCATATGATTTTTTTCTTTTCAGTCATTGACGTTAGGGTTTCGTTAAGAGACTCTTATGTCTAAGTTCTAATTAAGTTCACCCCTGTATAATAAGGCACCCACAATGTGTCACCCTATGAACTACACCTTCCTATGTCTAGGTTGAGGCATGGGTTGGTTAACTGTCCTTAAACAACCTCTCATTCATATCAATCTTTGAGTTAAAATCATAAAACATTTTGGCATTTATGAATGTACTAATTCCAAGTGGCCAATCTTAAAATAAGTTTGAAAGTATTAAACACGCAAAGATTGAAATCCAAACATCAAAGTGTTATATTCACCATACTAAAAAATGATTACAAAGCTTTAAGCAATCCAACTACTAAATGTTTAGCTTATGATGAGCATCAACAACCAAATACAAACAAAGATGCTCATATTACTGAAACTACAAAGAGAGAGAATGTGTGCAACCCCGTAAGCTCCTACGCATGAGACGAGTTGAAGATGCTATAGCACTAGCTACTGGAAAGTGAGGCGCTGACTTGATATAAAGTGAGAGGCGCCAAAAGTCAACTTTTTACTTTGATCTCCAGCTGACCCACTGACCCACTTGAGAACTTGCCTCGATTTAACTACTAAGAGAATAAATAACTCTTATAAATAAGAGTTTTCAGTCGCTCCTTCCATAATCACCGAAAAACGGCCTTCTACTTTGTTCTAGTAATTTTTGGACCGAAATAAATTCTTCAGAAGCATGGACCAATGGTCATAATGTCCGTCAAATTTGGGCACCGCGGGTTGCCTGAAAATTTTCTCCATCGCCATGGAATCACCATGCAAACTTTTTCGTTTCTTGCGATCATGTTGCGTTCTTTACATGTAACCAATGGTCATATAAACTGAGCAACTATTCGGGTTGGGCCAAGCCCTCTAAACAAGAGGCCCATTAACAAGAGAACAAAATATTTGGTTCCTACAAGCCCAACAGGAAGAGCTGCCGAGTAACTCTTAAAACCAGAATGATCCACTATTGATAGTGAAGAGTCATGCATAATTATTGCTTGTGCCAGCTCTTTCCTTGCATTTTTAGCATCATAAGTTCCGGCACCTAGCTCCTGCTTTCGTTGAATGATCTTAGGCATAAGAAATGATTGCCCCTGTGAAATAAAATTTTAAGTTAAAATTCTTGGTACACTAGGTTGTCGGTGTGTGGCGTGCCACTTTGACAATCTTATCGAAATCAAAGTTAATTTTGGATACCCATGTAGATGGTACTGTAGTATATCTTCAAATATTTTCCATTGATTTGTCTACTTAATTCTTCGCCATCAATGTGGTAATTGATACACGCCTCCACTATAAATCTTTGTAACAATAAATGGTCTTTCCCAGTTTGGCGACCAGTTAACAAATTTATTACCTTTGATCGCAATTGGCAAAATATTTTTCCAAACAAGGTCACCTTCAGCAAATTGCTTTGGCTTTACATGCTTGTTGTAGGTTCGGGCAAGTGACTGATCCCGTGACTAAAAAAGAGAGTACGAACAACAACAAGAGTCAAGGGAAAACTCGAGGAAATGGAGGGTGATGTCTTCGTTGAGGAGGCGCGGAACCACATGACGGAGGGTATGTTGTTTGAAATGCCAACCATGGAAACATCTCAAGCCTTTCTACATCAAGGGTCACATAAAAAGTAAACCTTCCAATCGCTTGTATATATATATATATATATATACACATACATGAGCTTCCGTTAGACACTACTCGAGCCTACAACTGCTCGCTGTTGGATCAATTAAGATCAACGCCTCTAATTTCTTCTAAGCCCTGGAAAGTTAGAGACACCCTTCCACGACCTCACTAGCATGAGTTAGTGGGGTAAAACCTCTTCGCTCCTATTTCCACGGCAATCTTTGCTTGTTGACCTCAACTGTTTCAACATTTTGTCCACGTGCATGGAATTCTTGCTCTCCAAGCAAGTTTCCTCGCCTCATCTACAATCCTCCTCGACCACGTTACTTCTTCGCCGAGCTTTCTTCTAATTGAACCACCCTCCAAGCCGAGTTTTACCTTCCCTCGGTACACTTTATCATCTCCTCGGTGCCTAAGCCTTGTTGATGTATCCTTTATACTCTCAAACTGAGCTTTCCAGCATAATTATCCATTTGGCAAGTATTATCTTTACCAAGGCTCCTTTGACTTAATGCCTCACTCATAGGGTCTCGGATTTACCCTAGCTTTAGTATCATCATTTACCCTCGACCAACAACATAGATTATTTTGGGTGTCAACATTCCCCATAATTCTATTTGGAGCAATCCAAACATTTCTATATATGAAGGAAACCTTCGCCTTCCTCACTCAATAGGTCGTCGCAAATTGGATCGCTTATAAGTTCTACCGAATCGAGTGGCCCAAAAGGGTCATCAAACGCGTTTCCCACTTCCATGGTTGCAGGATCCTCGACCAATTGCCTCAGCCCTATGTTAGTATTGGATGCACTGGCACTTTAATTAGGCACTCGGGGCCTCTAAGGGCCATAATGAAAACTCATAAATGTTATCAGTCATTTTGCTAAACTCGATTTCCTCTTTAGAGATGGTGCCGAGTGTAGGCGCCTCGGCTGGTTTAGGAAAAGCATGTTCCAATGTCTTGGCAACAGAGGCCACATGGGTTTCAAGTTTATACTTTGCCTTGGTAGTGGTTAGTGATCAGAAGTCGTACGCGGGTCAAAATAATTAAAAGGATTGAGAATGTAGTAAAAAGGTAAGAGACCTTGGTCGTCTCACAAGGATCTCTAACTACTGAAATACCAAAATCAAGAACTAAATTAACAATATAGAAAAGGGGGTTATTGAAGAACGATTTCTATTTGAGGTCTTTAACAATCTTAGAGAGACAATAAATTCACCGATTTCCGGGTGCGCGTCTCTTTTTTATTATTGGTTCCAAATATTTGTGCAAGACTCGTTCAAGGTTTCATTTCTTGATTGATAATAAATTAATCAAGCAAGCGTCGATTAGTTTATATGAATTCACATCGTTTTATAGGAAAAGTCAAAACGTGTTCAATCAATCGTAAATGGTGAACAAGCACCACTAAACACAATCAATATCATAATTGAATTCAATCAATCCTCTATCAATTCCTACTCGAATTAAATAAAGCAAGCGATTAAAAAACCCGAATAGTTAAGACTTACGAAAAGTAGATTCACATATAAACAAGTGTCATACATAAAAGATAATTCGCGTATTGCAAATAAGCTGAACTTGGGTAATTTGGCATCACACAAAGACGAAAATTTGAAAACAAAGAATTCAATTGTGGAATAAATAGAGAAGAAAGAACTGAAAACTAAAAACAAAATAAACGAATAAACATTAGACACTGAACCTCAAAATCCGAAGACAGCAAACTTTCATCGATGAATCAACTTAGGAGTTTATGCTTCCATGAAGGATAGAGCACAAAAGTTTTGTAAAATATATAATAATGCGTAAGAGAGTTCAAAGAGGCTGCTAACCAGCATAAATAACTAGGACAAAACAAAAAACCTAATCCACTAACTAGGTTCTTGGATAAAAGCACGATAAAAAATAGTAATTGGCCCATAAACTCGTAATTGACTAAACTGCTTCGGTCATTCGCATTTTAGACCTTTAGGACTTCAGAATTAGGTTTCTGGATCAACAGAATAATTTTAGCTCCGTTTCTTAGCTTTCCAACGCATGCTTGCACACCTCCATCGGATAACTACAACCAAAGTTATGACTGGCAGAGTTGACAGAGGTCAATATGCAATAAAAACAAGAAATAGTCAGGAAATTGCTACATTGCTCAAATAAGACCCAAAGTCTAGAAACACGCTAAGACTTAAATATTAGACACAGAACACAATCAAAAACACCAAGTGAAAACCTATAAAGAGTGCATTAAAATGCACTGATTAGTCAGCATCTACAGGATACCCTTCATCTTTTGAACGGCCCAAGCCCTTTGTAACCTACTCTTGTGCGTCCGTGTCAAAGGGGCCATTTCTAAAAGCAGCCTGGGATGTTACAAATATCGTATGAGTGTATTGGTGATATTTCAACATGCAAGTGAGGACAACGCATGCTGGAAAGACACGTGTTGGTTTGTGGGGGCAGTCGATAGTTTTGAAAGCAGCGTGGGATGTTACAAATATCCTATGAGTGTATCACTAGTGGAAAATTGACTTTAAAAAGCATCATTTAGCATCGGTTGTTTAAACACACGATGCTAAATGTAGACACGGTGGCAATTTTGCAATTAAACGGAAGATTTCAATTTTCGCACCTACTTTTAGCATCGGTTGTTTAAACAACCGATGCTAAATGTCTAACGCATAGACATTTAAACAACCGATGCTAAATGTCTAACGCATAGACATTTAGCACCTGTTGTTTAAACAATCGATACAGAATGTGTTTGCGTTAGACATTTAGCATTGGTTTTTTAAACAACCGATGTTAAATGTGTGTCTCAAACACATTTAGCATCGAGTATTTAAACACCCGATGCTAAAGGTCTGTTTTATTTCCACTACTATACTGTTCTCTGAAGTCTCTCTCCCTCTGAACAACACGACGAACGACACTCTCACTCTCTGAACACATGACGAACGACGCTCTCGCTCTCTGAAGTCTCGCCGTTCTCAACTCTCGTCGTCGCCTTGCTCACTGTCGCCTTCTTCACAGTCTTTCCTATTTTGGGGCTTGAAATCGAAGATGGCGCTCTCACTCTCTGATGTCTCTTTTTTTAAAAAAATACGCCGCTCTCACTCTCTAAACAAGACGAACATGATGCTCTCTCCGTTCTCAACTCTCGTTGTCGCCTTGCTCACATTCGCCATCCTCGCCGTCGCTTTCAGTGCAAAGAAATTCGAAACCCTAAGTTTCAGAACGGCCTCCTCTTAAGCACAGCCTTTGCGAAGTCTTCTCCGCCGTCGCACCTGGTTCGTATTCTTCTCTGGTTTGATTAATTGCTTCTATTTTGTTTTGAAAATTTAATTTTTCTGATTCGTCGTTTTTGTGTTGAACAGAGTCTATCACAGACATCAAATTTGTCTCCGCCTCTCACCTGTTCTTCTCTGGTCTTCTCCTCTGTCGCACCTGGTTCGTATTTTTGTGACCCTTTCCATTTTTTCTATGTTTCTATGTTTCAATTGCTTCAACTTTAGTTTAGTTGCTTCTGGGTTTTGCTGTGTTTTTTTGTGTCCTTAAACTCATTTGGAATAGCTTGACTAATAGGTGGAGATAGTGTTTTTTTTTTCAAGTAAATATTTGCACACTTTGCATTTGCCATGTGCAAATGTGGTTCAAGATTTATTTTTCCATGAAGCAGCCCAAGATTTCTTTTGTTAGTGAGTGTTTTGTGTTGTTTGTGAAATATTAATGGTTATGTGACTTGAGAGTGAAAAATACAGTATTCCTATTCACTCTTTTCTTCAAATGATCGAGTTTTAGTTAACAAATGATAATAGACTACCATTTGGCATGAACTCATAAACAAGAAGAAACTCACCTTTATCATGACACCCAAGAGTTTCACAAGATTTCTATGTCACATACTCTTTCTTTCCTGGTCTAGATCCCGTTGATATATTTTTCATAGCAACATGTTAATCTAAATCAGCAAAGTAACCTCTATAAACGGCTCCAAACCCACCTTGACCTAAGTTCCTATCCATTGAGAAGTTAAGGGTAGCCAATTCAAGTTGTTTATAAGAGAACCTTCTTGGCCCTGCTCCTCATTCAAAGTCATCATTCATTGAAGTTAAATGAATAGCCTCTTCTTTTATGCTCCTCTTTTTCCTCCTCCATAGTAATCCATATGCTACTAATAATCCCATTCCCACTACTATGACACCACAAGAGACAGTTAATATCACAACTAATATTATCTTTTTCTTATGAGCTTGGACAATACTAATAGGATCTTTAGCATACAAATGCTTTGTATCAAATGATAGCTATATAAACGGATAAAAAGGTTAATAACATGTGCTGTCTCTGAGTTGTGTTGCTTTCCTAGGTATTCTGTTCATTGAATCTGGGTTTAAGGCTGGATACAACAGAAAATGCAAATGTTTTAAAAATTATGAATGATGTAAAATGTACTGTTTGATATATTAGCTTGAGATTTAAATTGTTGAGGTAGTAGTAGTAGTATTGACTCAAATTTTTGTACTCTGAAATAAAACCAATATGCAATATTATCTTGGTTTGATGTGATAGTTTGATTTTGTTTTCACAATACTTGGCCTATTATTTTGGAGCGTAGTCTTGAATCGTAGTTGGTTGCTAACTAATCGTCTGAGTGATGAGTATGCGTGTAACACCGTAATATTTCTAACAAGTAGAAATACTAAAATGCAGAACTTAATATACATCAGAGATAACTTCCAGTCCCAGATATTGAACACAACTAAAACTTCGATGAACAATCATCAAACGGTCACCTCGACATGTTATCTTAACATACAACCACTTAAATACTTAAGTTACGTGCCTTACAACTTCTCATGTCCTAGTGTTCAATATCTAAAGCCAAAAGTAGCGGAAACGATTTACAACTTTTAACAGTGTATAAGTCATACAATCGAAATTACAAAGTCAACTAGGGAAAATCAGCATAAGCATATAAACTAAAACTTCAACATCTCCTTGGGACACCACGTCTAGCTGTGCCTCTTCACCTTTGCATTTCCCTGTTTCTCTGTAAAAACCACAACATATAAAGGGTGAGATAAACATAATCTCAGTGAGTCCTATCGAGACCCCTCACTAAAACTCTATCGGTTCATTATGCATCACATAAATCGTAGATGATTGTCTATATTCCCGGTGATCCCAATCCGCTTACCATAAACTGCGGGCAAACCTCGAGGGTCCTAGGTTCATAGGGCTCATGACTTCCCCTCCCCTAGTACGCTAACCTCAATAGGGTCGTCACCCATCCTCAATATATTATTAACATAACTTAATCAAAGTCAACTTCAATAACATAACTTAGGGAATTCTCACAATTCAATCCAAACATAAGTATCTCTATCACAATCAACATCAAAGCATTTTTATCTTAACTTTCTTTGACCTCAACCTCAAGGGACACATAGTCCGCTTATCATGACAAAACATTAACCTCATCCTCATCGGACATATTGTATTTATCACTCAAACATAAACAAGCAATGTTTGAATCAATCTATAAAGGAAAACAACACTTATTTACCTTGATTTAACCAATCCATTTCATATAAATTTACAACTTAGAGAAATTCACATCACATCATTCATACCTACGTGTTTTCCACGAATTACAGTTATTCTATCAATACATATGGTTAAGGAACGGATTGGAATCAGTTTAGAATCAATTAGAAAGGCTTTGGACACATTTTGACATTTGGGGACAGAAAGGGACGCACGGGTCGTGCCAAAATGCGCACGGGTCGTGCTCTTTTATCTGGAGCACCAAAAATTTCTGTTTTCATGTAAAATTGCTATTCCGATCGATTCCAAAACTTATTCCGATCAATTCTTAATTTACACACGCACAATAACAGAACCAATAACATGTACAAACAATAATAACAACAACATTTAACATTCATTCAAGCACTCACACCGAAATACCAATTTTCGTAAACAACAGTTTTTGAGGGAATTCAATGAAACGAAACCTCGAGACAAATTTTCAATAACATTCAGACTTCAAAAGGAAAACAAAATTCCTAAGGGAGTATAGAACTCACCTCTTGCGATGAAAATCGCAAACCATAGAAATTGGCGAAGCTCACGTACGTACAAAACCTCTCGAACGATCCGAAACTCGTACTCTACGCTCCAATAACTCGAAATCGCTTCTAAGCTAGCTCCAACACAACAACCAGCTGCTGTAACCCTTCCTAAACCGCTTCAAAACTTACCCCAACAAGCTCAGCTACTGAAATCCCTACCACTCTACTCCAAAACACCATGTAGGTTCTGTTTTTCTCAAGGCTAGTACTAAGTTTGACATGCAAGCTCCTAACAACTCTCAAAACTCCATTTTCTCACTTTGGAGCTTGAACTTCCAGCTATGGTGAATTGATGAAGAAGGAGAAGTAACTCTCAAAACTCCATTTTCTCCCTTCTCCTTCCCTCATTCTCGTGTTTCCCCCTCTCTCTCCCTTCTAGTTTTCTGATTTTTGTTGAAGTCCAGGAGGATATGTGTTTTGTTTCAGTTTTAATGAGCTGAAATTTTATTTTGGTTGGAAAGGACCAAAATGCGCTTAACTCATTTCATCACCTCAATTACTTCTAATCAACCACTAACCCAGTAATTTCTTTCTTAAATTATGGTTGTTGTTTTATGGAAGTGAGGAGTGTGTTTGGTATTTAATTCTAGCTGAAGGTTTAATGAAATGTAAATGACCAAAATACCCCTCCACTTAACTCTCCTCTAATATCACTTAAACTCATTTCTAATCAAACAAACACACAAAAATTCATATAATTGAGCAATTTAACATTGCTTTCCCGACACAACTTAGCCATGACTCGACTTATCATTTAATTGATGATAAATCGCTAGTTAATTTTGTTATATGAAATTAACCGAACTAAGGATGTTACAATGCGAACGAAGTCGAAGAGTTTATAAAGTTTGCTCAAACAAATCTTCCCAAAACTGTTGTAACTTATTCTTATCCTTGTGTTATTTGTATGAATTGGGCCCCACAACCACCAAATGTAATACGGGACCATCTCATTGTTTATGGAATCCTTCCCAGTTATACCACATGGATATGGCATGGTGAATCAAACGACAACCCAAGTGTGTCCAAAAGAAAGAAAGTCGATCAAGATATTGATGATCGAATGGAGGACATGATAGGTGACATTGGTCTTGAATCTTATAAGGGGACGCATGAATATGATACTTTGTGGAAAGACAAAGAAGAACCTCTGTATATTGGTTGCACAAAATACACACGGTTGTCTGTGTCGTTAAAATTGATCAATCTGAAGGCGATAAATGGGTGGACTGATAAGGAATTCACTGAATTGCTTGCGCTATTGGAAGACATGCTTCCCATAGGTAACACATTGCCAAAACGTATGTATGATGCGCAGATGATATTGGTCGCGCTACAAAGTGAAGTCGAGTGAATCTAGTTGTGATGCCAACAGCAGAAAGGGTTCCCCTGCCAAGGTTTTATGGTATCTTCCAATAATACCTAGGTTCATATGCTTGTTTGCTAATGCAAATGACGCGAAGAATATAGGTGGCATGCAGATGAGAGGAAATGTGACGGCCAGCTTCGCCATCCGGCCGATTCTTTGTAATGAAAGAAAGTTGATAATTTGTATCCAGATTTTGGCGTTGAGTCAAGAAATCTTAGGCTCACACTTGCTTCAGATGGGATGAATCCATATGGTAACTTAAGTACGAATCATAGCTCGTGGCCTGTTCTCCTTGTAATTTACAACCTACCTCCATGGTTGTGCATGAAGCGCAAATATGTGATGTTATTCATGATGATTTCTTGTCTGAAACAACCAGGTAATGACATAGAAGTTTACCTTAGTCCATTGATTGAAGACTTGAGAAAAATGTGGGATGAAGGCGTGGATGTGTTTGATGGGTATACTAGTGAAACTTTCAAGCTGCGAGCCATATTATTTTGCATGATCAATGACTTTCCAGCATACGGAAACTTGTTAGGGTATAGTGTCAAGGGGCATAAAGGTTGTCCTATTTGTGAAGATGGCACGTGCCACCATCAACTCAACCTTGGGCATCGCAAATTTCTCAAACCTAATCACAGACGTCGTAGATTGAAAAAACCTTTTAATGGGTGCCAAGAAAATGACATTGCTCTGAATGCCTTGACCGGAGAAGAAGTCTATCAACTGGTTAAGGGCATCAAAGATGTATTAGGCAAAAAGAAAAAGCAGTCCAAGGAAAAAAACATGTGGAAGAAGAGGTAAGTGTTCTTTAGTCTTCCGTATTGGTCCAATCTAGATGTAAGGCATTGTCTTGATTTCATGCACGTCGAGAAAAACGTTTGTGATAGTATCATCGGGGACACTTCTCAACATTCAAGGGACAAAGGATGGTATAAATTCTCGTCTAGATTTGCGTGAAATGGGCATAAGAGAACACTTACATCCAGTGGAACGAGGTAAAGGAACATATTTTCCTCCAGCATGTTATACCTTATCAAAAATAGAGAAAATGAGCTTTTGCGAGTGTCTACGGGGAATCAAAGTGACACATGGTTACTCCTCAAACGTAAAGCGACTGGTTTCAATGAAAGATCTCAAATTAGTTGGCTTGAAGTCTCATGACTGCCACGTCCTGATGCAACATAAAGTGATCGACCCTCAAAAATTGGACGAGTTGGAAAATGAGGCTGATATTATCTTGTGTCAATCTGAGATGTTTTTCCTCCCTCATTCTTTGATATTATGGTTCATTTAATTGTTCATCCGGTTAGGGAGATTAGATTATGCGGCCTTGTTTATTTAAGGTGGATGTACCCAATCGAACGATACATGAAGATCTTGAAAGGGTATGTGAAGAACCAATATCGTCCTGAAGCATCCATTGTCGAAAGGTACGTCACAGAAGAAGTTATTGAGTTTTGTTCAGACTACTTGTCAGAAGAGAAATCTGTGGGACTACCAAAGTCACGTTATGGAGGGAGATGTCAAGGTAAAGGTACACATGGTATAACCACTAAATTCATATGTCTAGCTGAAGTGCTTCAAGCACATTTGTATGTTTTGAATAACACAGATGAGGTATTACCTTACTTGTCTCTCCATAAAGAGATAGTAAAGGCCAAAAACCCTCGAATGAAAGAAACATGGTTATTGAACGATTATAACAACACATTCATAGATTGTTTTAAATCAGAGATTAAGAAAGATGCGAGTGCCTCTGAGACTTTGAGATGGTTAGCACATGACCGTAACTCTAATGTCTTGTGTTGGAGCGGGTACGACATAAATAAGTTTTCCTTTTACACAAAGTCGAAAGATGACAAAAGCACCATGCAAAACAGTGGAGTTATGCTCATGGCTTCCTCAATGCACTTCTCTAGTTCCATGGATACTAATCCCGTACTCGTAACCATTGCTTACTTTGGTGTCATTGAAGAGATTTGCGTGCTTGATTACTCTAAATTTAAAGTGCCTCTTTTTAAATGTAAGTGGGTAACAGCATATTGGTGTACGTACCGATGAAATGGGATTTACACTAGTGGACCTTGACAAGGTAAGTTATAATGATGAACCTTTCATCATGGCTGACCAAGCAAAATAAGTTTTCTATGTCAAAGATCCTTCTAACAAAAAGTGGTCAGTGGTCCTACAAGGAAAAATAGGCAGTGATGAAAATGAAGATTCAAGTCTTGCAATTTCCGAAACACCTTGTTTGTTAACACAAGTGCCTACTTCAGTTGATGACAATGAAGTTGACGATGAATGCCACTCGCAATGGTCACAATGAAGGAATTTTATGCGAAGGAGTTTAGATTTGTTATTTTTTTTAACCGATGAAATTGTACTCTTGAACTTAATCACAATGATTTTTGTTTCTTTTTGAGCATGTGACAGATTTTGTAACTGATAGAAGTATGTTTTCGAATTTCTTATTTTGTATGTTTCTCCAAATGTCTATGGATAGTTTCATAGTTCATATGGAATGAGGGATTGTTTTGGCCTCTCTAGTTTATCCTCAAAACAACATTTGCAAGTGTAAATTTTATTAATTTTATAAATCTTTTAGTTTCTTAAACATTAATGACTTGTTATAAATATAGTGGTGTTTGTTCTTTGTAACAGGCCAAGAGAGAAGCTGCCAAGAATATTCAAAAAATAATAAATACAACCACACAATGGGGCCAGGCGGTTATAAAAAGTTGAAGAAGAGTTTGAAAGAAGGTCAAATCAAAATAATCCAGGAGGAGCTGGTGATCCTGATTTGGAGGTGGAGCCAACATCTCCAGAGAAGGCTGGCCGCAAAAGCAAGTCTGGATCTTATTTATCCGAGGAGTCAGTATCAGTTGGATCTAAGATTGTAAGTAAAATTTTGTGTGGTGTTTCTAAGACATTTTGTGTGGATCTAAGTTGAATAAAAGTATGCTTTGTTTAATTTTTTCAATTGTAACAAGTGAACATGTTTTTGTTGTAGGATGAACTTACGGCTATGAGCAGCCAAGGATCTTTCATTCCGCAAGGAAAGAATGATATTTTGACTGCTGCCATTGGAACACCTGAGCATCCCGGTCGTGTTCGGGGAGCTGGAAAAGCAGAGTTCATGAAAGAAATTATGGAGGACGTGGAAGTGATGGTGCAAGGCCGAGTTCGCAAGGCGTTGGAAGAGGTTTATGTTTATATTACTAGTTCTGTTATATTATTTGAATCAGTTCATAAATACTAGCTTAATTTATTTGTATGTTTTAATTATTCAGCACACCATCTCATGTGGAGGGGGTCAAAATGCGGCTATTCAGGTTCCCTCTCCCATGATAACTGCTGGATCTAAGGCTAGCTGCTCACCATCTCATGTAGAGGAGGAGGTCAGTATCGATTGGCTGAAAGAGATCCTTGTGAAAGAGGTCAGTATGAAGATCATGAGTGCTTTGTCTCCTTCAAAGAGATCATGGACATGGTTTCTGGTGAAGAGTGGCTTGAGTTAAGCCATTTGAGCATATGGTGCACGTAAGTAGTAAAGTCTATTTCATTATGTAAATTTCTCGCATTTTTACATATATTAATCAATTTGATAGTTTTTCTTACTTTCCACTAGATATCTGTATCGTCAAAGTGTTGAAAGAGGCATCAATGATTTATATGGAATTTTGTGTCCACATAAGCTTAACATGAAGAATATGTCTGTGAATACTGTCCTTCAAAATATTCAAGAGAAATTGACCACCAATAAGGGAGTATATATTACTCTATTTTGCCATAAGTACGGAATGGTTTTGATTGTGGGTATTACGTGACGAAGTTTATGCTGGCCATTTTGAGTGCTGGTGTTTCTCATACTTGGGAGAAGGTATAAATTTTTTTGCCAAAACAAATAGTTTTTATTATTCACTTTTAAATTAGTGTTGGGTATTCAGTGATGCATCATGTTGGGTATTCATTGATTCACTTTTAAATTCACTAGTGAAAATTTGACTTTAAAAAGTGTAACACCCCCTTCTAATAACCTTACTATTTAATAAAATCAGAGTCTCTTTTTTTTGGAAACAATATAAGAGAGTGCTACATTTACTCCATTAAATCAAACAACATTCCAATCGCATAGTTCGGCTAAAAGCCACAAGATACATAGCACCATAAAATACCTGTTTAGTTCGCATCAACTAAATACAGTCACTACCACAGCGAAATAATAATAAGTTCGAAAACAAGTCCAATACATCACCAATAACAGTCTAACAGTATAAATGAAATAACACATAAACGTAAGACGCCCCCCCCCCCCCCCGGTGCTACGTATCAGAGCATGACACTTCCTACCAGACAAAGGCATAAGGGTAACCTTCACTCGCTAATACCTGCACGTTGCCGACATAAGAAGCAACATAAAAGCAGTAGGGTGAGTCTCTTTTCATAATTAATAACATATGGAATAAGCACTGCATAGGAAAAGTAACTAGGCACACCGATTCACAACAATGGCAGCAACCACATCGAAATTACAATATCCAAACAACATTACAAAATGTATGGTTATGCATGAAGTGCAACCCAAACTCCACGGGCACATGCATGTCGGATCCGTCACCAAATACAATAAGGCCGAAGCCTATGCTCACCAATTAAAATTAGGCCGAAGCCTCTGCTCACCAATAATGCACATGGTTCATGAGACGCCATGACAATACACCACAACACACCACACAATTCACCATTTAATCAACTCACCATAAACTAACCAAATAACTCACCAATAAACGCACCAAATAAACTCACCAATAAACTCACCAAATAACTCACCAAACAAACTCACCAATAAAACCCACCAATAAATTCCCCAAATAAATCAGTACCATTTTAATTAAACCGTTTTAGGACATTGACACGGAATAGGAGAAAGTGAATAAAATTTTGCAATTAGACACCTTGAACAACTTCAGTACAGAACCATCAGGAAAATAATCCATTTTAACCTAAGACCAGAATATTTAAGAAGACACCGGAATTAGTTTCGAAACGCATTTTGAACCGTTAAATTTCGACACCCGAGTCAAAAGATATGTCAAAAACAAATTTGGGACAAAACCGAGACACGTGCTGAAAATGGCAAGGAACAGCAGATTCGCGCGTGGCGCGCGACTTAGGCGCGAGTGAGGCGCACATTGGCAGAAATGCCCAGTGACATTCGCGCGTGGCGCGTGACTTAGGCGCGAGTGAGGCGCAAATTGGCAGAAATGCCCAGACAACAGCAGAACACAGCATGCTTTGGCGCCCATGGCTAAGGCGCCTAGGGATATTTTTCAGCCATGGCACAAACACTTGGCACCTATCTTTAAGGCACTTAGGGACCATTTTCCAGCAACATCATGTGACACAATGGGACAATTTCTTCAGCAACACACAAGGCACAATGGCGCCCTTGACTAAGGCGCCTAGGGGCAAAATTTCCAACAACACACACACACACCTAGGGCGCCTAAGGCTCCAACACTTTTTGAGTTCCTCTCAACAAAAAAATACCAAATTAAATCACCAATGCCAAATACTTATATGAATAGTAGCCATCACATTTTCCACCAAAAATCATTCAGTCATAACCACAAACACCTAGCATGCATCATTCATATTGCACTCCACTCAACACCAATCAAACATGTCTTTGCACAAATAAAATTTCAGCATAGCAACAACATCAAAACATACCAATCATTCATGGTAATCACCCTAGAACCTAACCCTAGACAATACTCATCACATAAGCTATTAAGAATGGAAAGAAGAACCCCCTAACCTTATAGAGTTCGAATATACTAGGCAAGGCTCCAAGAATTTGCAAGACACCAACAAGCTTTCCCTTCCTCCTTGAGTGTTCCACGAATTTCCTCTCCTTTCCTCTTGCAAGTCGTCGCCTCCTCTTCTCACTCTCTCTCTATTCGCTTCTTTTCTTTCTTTTGGATGGAATGAGTGAATGAAAACTAACCCTCAAGACCCCTAAGCCAATCGAATGATATGACTAGCCAATGGGTCATGGCCTTACTTGTGGATCATGGGCCCTCATGTGCCCCACCTAATTCGTGACAACACCTCCTAAATAAATAAAATAAAATAAATTAAATTCTGAATTAGTTAATTAAATTAAATAAATATTGTAAGCCTTAAATAATTTAATTAAATAAATAATTAAATTATTTTGGGGCGTTACAATCCTCCCCCACTTGGAATATTTCGTCCTCGAAATTACCTGAATCAAACAACTCCGGATATGCTTCCCTCATCTTACTCTCCAGCTCCCAAGTCATACTCTCACCAGCAGCTCCTAACCAAACCACTTTCACCAAAGGAATCTCCTTCCCTCTCAGAATCTTCACTTCTCTATCCTCAATTCGCACAGGCATAGTCTCCACAGTGAGATTATCCCGTACCTCTATTTCATCCATCTGAATCACATGAGACGGGTCCGGAACATACTTTCGAAGTTGTGACACGTGAAACACGTCATGCAAGTTCGAAAGATTAGGCGGCAAAGCCACCCTATAGGCAACACTTCCCACCCTCTCCGTAATCTGATACGGACCAATGAAACGGGGAGTTAACTTCTTTGATTTCAAGGCACGCCCAACACCAGTCACCGGAGTGACTCTCAGAAACACATGATCACCGGCCTGAAACTCTAAATCCTTCCTTCTCTTATCATGATAGCTCTTTTGTCGACTCTGCGACGCTTTCATCTTCTCACGGATTAATTTTACCTTCTCAGTTGTTTCTCGCACAATCTCAGGCCCCAACACTGCACTCTCTCCAGATTCATACCAACATAACGGAGTCCTACATCTCCGGCCATACAACGCCTCAAACGGTGCCATTCCAATACTAGAATGAAAACTGTTATTGTAGGTGAACTCTATCAACGGAAGATGAGAATCCCACGAACCTCCCTGCTCGAGAACACATGCCCTCAACAAGTCCTCTAACGACTGAATAGTCCTCTCCGTCTGACCATCTGTCTGCGGATGATAAGCGGAGCTCAACCTCAACTTAGAACCCAAAGCTTCTTGCAAACTTTTCCAAAATTCAGAAGTAAATCTTGGATCTCTATCAGATACAATACTAAGCGGAACGCCATGCAACTTCACAATTGTCTTGATGTAGATCTCTGCTCACTTTGGAACTGGATAAGTGATATTAATCGTTAAGAAGTGAGCAGACTTTGTCAACCTATCCACAACCACCCATATGGCATCAAATCCTCTCACGGTATTTGGCAAGCCAGTCACGAAATCCATGGAAATGCTATCCCATTTCCATTCCGGAACTTCTAATGGTTGCATCAACCCCGCAGGCTTCTGATGCTCAATCTTTGACTTCTGACAAGTCAAACAGGCGTACACAAACTGTGCCACATCCTTCTTCATACCAGGCCACCAGAACAACTTCTTCAAATCTTGGTACATTTTCGTAGCCCCTGGATGAATACTCAACTTGCTCCTATGGCTCTCCTCAAGAATCACTCTCTTCATCTCAGCATCATCAGGGATACAGATCCTATCCCCGAGTCTCAATACACCTTGGGAATCTAACTTGAAATCCCCATTCACAGCTTGATCATTCGCAACTAACAAGTCCACCAACTTTACATCTGACTTTTGGGCTCCTCGAATACTAACCAAAAATTCATTGCCAATCTTCAACATCCCCAATCTGACAATCTGCGGTGTCACTTCACAAACCAGACTCATATCCCGGAACTGCTCAATCAGCTCTAATTCTTTCACCATCATAGCCGACATATGCAAGGTCTTCCGACTTAAAGCATTAGCCACGACATTAGCTTTGCCGGGGTGATAGTTCAAGCCGAAATCATAATCCTTCAGCAATTCTAACCAACGTCTCTGTCTCATATTTAGCTCCTTCTGATCAAACAAGTATTTCAAGCTCTTATGGTCACTAAACACTTCAAATCTAGTACCATACAGATAGTGCCTCCAAATCTTCAGCACAAACACAATCGCAGCTAGCTCCAAATCATGAGTAGGGTAGTTCTTCTCATGGGTCCTCAACTGTCTAGACGCATAAGCTACTACCTTACCTTCTTGCATCAACACACCTCCCAAACCCATCTTGGAAGCATCACAATACACCACAAACGGTTGATCCGGAACAGGCAAAGTCAAAACGGGCGATGTTGTCAACCTCTTCTTCAACTCATTGAAGCTCTCCTCACAGCGAGCATCCCACACAAATGCTTTTCCCTTACACGTCAATTGAGTCAACGGAAGGGCTAACTTCGAGAAACCTTCAATAAACCTCCTGTAATAACCAGCTAATCCCAAGAAGCTTCTAATCTCTGTAACTGACTTCGGGCTCTCCCATTGCAATACAGCATCAACCTTGGCTGGATCCACAGCTATACCATTACCAGAGATAATATGACCAAGGAAACCTACTTCATTCAGCCAGAACTCACACTTAGACAACTTTGCATACAATTTCTTTTCTTTCAACACTTCTAGTACTAACCTCAAATGTTCTGCGTGCTCCTCTTCCGTCTTAGAATACACCAGAATGTCGTCAATAAACACAACTACAAACCGATCCAAGTAACTATGGAAGGTACGATTCATGTACTCCATAAATACTCCCGGCGCGTTGGTAACAACAAACGGCATCACAGAATACTCATAGTGCCCATATCTCGTTCTGAAAGCTGTCTTCTGAATGTCTTCATCCTTTACCTTGATCTGGTGATAACCCGACCTCAAATCGATTTTGCTAAACACCTTAGCACCCACCAACCGGTCCATCAAATCATCAATTCTGGGGAGCGGATACCTGTTCTTTATTGTCACCTTGTTCAATTGCCTATAATCGACACAAAGTCTCATACTCCCATCCTTCTTTTTCACCAACAATACCGGAGCACCCCATGGTGACACACTTGGCCTTACAAATTTCTTCTCAAGTAGATCTTCTAGTTGCTTTTTCAATTCAGACAACTCTGAGGCTGACATCCGATACGGTGCCATAGACACAGGCCTAGTACCAGGTATAAGATCAATAGCAAACTCAACCTCCCTCTCTGGCGGAACACTTGGGATTTCATCCGGGAACACTTCAGGAAACTCACACACTACTTGTACCCCTTCAATGATCGCCTGATTCTCAGCAGACAATGACGCCATCAAAGCAAACAGATGAACTCCCTCTTTCATTACCTTATGCAGTTGACCAGCAGGCAACAAAACGGATTCCTCTTCTTCGGGAGGAAGGAAACTCACAGATTTACGAAAACAATTAATATGCACATGGTTAACTACTAACCAGTCCATACCAAGAATGACATCCAACCCTCCCAACGGCAAACAAATAAGGTCAACAAGGAAATCTCTGCCGAAGATTGACAGAGGGCACTTAGCACACACAAGAGAGGTAGTTACTGAACCCTTAGCTGGAGTGTCAATAACCATCTCCCTCATCATAGAAGACAAAGCAAGGTCCAATTTCTTAGCACATAAAGCAGCAATAAATGAATGCGTAGCACCGGTATCAATAATAGCAATCAAAGGAATACCATTAATAAAACATGTACCTCTAATCTCATTAGTATCCTCTGATCCTGCGAGAGCAAACACCTTTCCACTGAACTTCTCTTTCTTCGGCTTAGTACACTTGGTACTAACATGACCTACTTCCCCACAGTTGTAGCACACCATATCCTTTTTCTCACATTTGGCAGCTACACGACCTTCCTTACCGCACTTGAAACATTTATTATCCGAGCAGTCAAAACTTTTATGGCCGAGCTTGCCACACCTGTAGCACACAACCTTCGTAGGGGCATCTCCCCCACTTGGTTTCTTACTATCAGCATACCTCTGCTTACCCTTACCAGCCGGAACCTCATATGGCTTACCCCGGTTCTGAAATTTACCCCTCTGATCCCTCATGACCTTGGAGTGAGCATTACTGTCCTCTTCGAATATCCTGCAACTGTCGATTAAATCAGCGAATACCCGAATCTTCTGGTACCCTATAGCTTTCTTTATATCAGCCCTCAGTCCATTCTCAAACTTAATACATTTTGAGAATTCAGAATCAGCATCAGCATAATGGGGGTGGAGAAGTTTGAGAAAAACATCACAAAGAGAGGATTTGTGCGAGAAACAACTGTTAAGAAAGGAAAAGACTCATGAAATATGAGTGGAGAAGCATTCTCTTTCCCTCTGCTTTCTCATTGTGCAAAAGGAATCTGGAAATGATGACATTACTGTGTTTTACAGAATCATGACCTTCCTCTAACATATGATTTTCATAACTACATGCTCTGAATCATGGATGAGGAATTTCGCGACATCCTTGGTGTTAGGTAAGGTTTCTTTAACAAATTAACATAGTAA
The DNA here is from genome assembly GCA_039519185.1 of Astragalus membranaceus. Classification (NCBI taxonomy): domain Eukaryota; kingdom Viridiplantae; phylum Streptophyta; class Magnoliopsida; order Fabales; family Fabaceae; genus Astragalus; species Astragalus membranaceus. The sequence continues at coordinate 55,629,326 of CM076847.1, read as the reverse complement.
ATTTGTTAATGTTATGTTATACAAATTAGACTGCTAACTAAATTGAGTAAAGGAATGTCGAGTCTGTGTAACTTGAATAAAATCAGAATTGTTTAAAAGATTCTCTATCAAAACATTTTGATTCTTGTCAATGTCAATTAATTTGATAGCTTAATCTTCACTTGTTTGACAGTGTGCTTCTCTGGATATATGCCATATGCTGCATTTTTCTAATTTTTCATGGTAAGTTTTCTATTTTTTATAAATTAAGCTTAAAAGCATGTTGATCAGAACTTCACATATGATCTTAATCAACTTGAACAATAATCTGTTTTAACTTGGTGAATTCAGGAAGCAACTTTTACTTTTGGCTTTCCTTTGTCCCAGCAATTGTAAGTCCTAATGTTGGTGTTCATCGTGACTTTTTCGCTTGGTTACACTTCGCTAAGGATTTTTTCTTATATTGATTTGCATTTTCTTTTAGTTGATCCTCATAATTGGCACTAAATTGCATCGAGTGGTGGTAAAATTAGCTTTTGAAATAATAGATGGTTGCCCATATATGAAACCTCATCAGTTTAACTTAAGAGATGAACTCTTTTGGGTTGGAAAATCAAGGCTTCTGTTGAGGTTAATACAATTAATATCCTTCTTGGTAAGTAACAATTCAGATTTCAACTTTACTTTTCATTGAAGATACACATCCTTTCATCTATTCATCCCTTTTGTTATCTTGCAGAATGCATTTGAAATGTCAACATTCTTATGGTCCCTGGTAAGAAACTGGCATTGTCATATTACCTTTATGGACTAACCATAATAACTTTTGGTTTTGGTTAAAATAAGGACTTGGCCAATGGCTTAATTGGCGGCTGATTGTTATTGTTCCAAAATACTACTTCTCTGGATTTAATTCACAGTGCAATGTTTTTATGTTTGTAATGAAGTTGGTAATTGACATATGTACTAATGGTAAGTTTCATTCCCAACTTCCCATCATTCATTCCATTCTTGCCTCCTTTGGTAAGTTTCATGTAATCACGGTGATTTTGTTATTGTTCTTAATGGACATGAAAAATTTACTCCAAGTGTAAGATTTTTCAGCACTTTAGCAAATGGTAAATGGTAATTAATTACATATATTATATATGCAGACGTCAGCAAACCTGAAACAGTATTATGCAACATGTTTTTCCCTTATCTCCGGGATAATTTTTTTTGTGGTCTCCTTGCTCCAAGTGTAAGATTTTTCAGCACTTTGTTTTGTGTTCTCAAGCATGTATATGCACTCAAATTCAAATTAGGAAGGAAATTTCTGTTATTTGTTCCCTTTGCAATTTTCTTTTTATTGAATGACTTGAAGCAATTGACAATATTTACTTTTATTTACACATTGCCTATTTTTTTTCCATCTTGTGACATTAAAGTAAGCAATATTCCATTTAGTTTTTTTATCAACTTTCAGTCATTCCAACTCGTTGTCTCATAATAATCATTTAATTTCTCAGTTGGAGGCTTGGAGCTTAAGCTTGGAATAGGGGGTACATCTTATGCAGATTTTGTTCAAAACGGGCAACTGCCTATGCAATTGAGGTAGTGCCCATTTCCTGATTTGTGTCAGTTTGTGACTCCTTGAATGAATATCTGTGCATTCTATTTGCTATTTCCTATATTAACTAAATCCTGTTGAATATCTATGCATTCTAATTCAATGTGAAATACTTATACTAAATAAGGCAATTTTATATGGAGAACTTGCTGTGAAAATTAATTATAGGTAATACTGGAAGGTCACCTGAGTTGGATTCTTATATAATAGCTGTCTCTACTCTCTAATAGCTGTCTTTACCATTTTGTTCTGTTGAATTTCACTGTGCTATTATTAGCCTAACTAGATTTTGACACTCCACAACTTGCAGGTTGGATTAGTAAATGTTGATGGATACTTCAACTCATTGCTGACATTCATTGACAAAGCTGTGGAAGAGGGATTTATTAGTCACGAATTAGTGAATAAATTGAAGGTAACATTTAACAATAAGTACATTTCTATCATTATGCAATCACATTATCTTCTACAGAATTAAGCAGAAAATGATATAATTGTAATTGTTTGGTTCACAGGATTATGTTCCTTGTCACGGAGGTGTTGCTTCCAAATTGAGCTGGCAGATGGAATTTCTGAGGTGGAAGAAGCTATCATGGAATATCAGTACTTTATTTTTATTTTTTCGGATGGAATTTATTTATTTTGTAAAGTACTGGGATGTGAAATTACTTTGTAGTTGTAATCTTCTTCTTAAATTTATTTATTTTACCTCTTAAAGGTATTTTTCACTATGCCTCTTCCCATGCTTCTAATGTCATTTGGCTGAACAAAGTCTTAATTAGCAAACACACTCATATCAAAATGATAAACAAAATATAAAAAGAAACTAGACATTAAGCATCTCTTGTTTCAAACAAGCGATGCTAAATGTCTTTTTTTTTATCAAGAAAATGACATTTAGCATCGGTTGTTTCAAACAACCGATGCTAAATGTATCAATAAATGACATTTAGCATCGGTTGTTTGGAACAACTGATGGTAAATGTATTAATAATGACATTTAGCATCGGTTGTTTTAAATAACCGATGCTAAATGTCATTTTTCAGGACATTTAGCATTGGTTGTTTCACAGAACCGATGCTAAATGTCATTTTCACGACATTTAGCATCGGTTGTTTCAAATAATCGATGCTAAATGTCATTTTCAGGCATAAAAAACAGTGATGAAATGGACATTTAGCATCGGCTATTTATACACCCGATGCTAAATGTCTCAATTTTAGCATCGCGACATTTAGCGTCGGGCGATAACCGACGCTAAATGTCTTTTCTGCACTAGTGATTAGTGTTGGCTCTAGGATACTTTTCACCGTAGAAGATGGGTATTGTTTATGGTTGTTTTCATGTGAGTATTATTTGTGAGGATTGCGATTGTGAGATTGTGAGGACTGATTTGAAACATATAAAGCTATAGGGATAAAATCGAAAAGAAACTATGACTGACATGTTTAACATGGTTATGTTATTTGGAGAACAATAGATAGAACATATCGTACATATTATTTTGAAGTTGGAATTAGAATGATTGGCTCTAATAATTTGTTGTGAATAAAGGTGGAAGAGATCAATAGAGACTAGAAAAGAAGAAATTGATATGAAGCATCAACATCTATTGTCCTGAGTTTTGCTTTTTGAATAGTAAAGCTGTAAATCTATTTATTTTGTCCAAATTGTAAATTCCAGTTTGCATGTCTGTTTGAGTGTATTACTCATGATTGGATATAAATTGTTTGAGTAATTTTTAATCATGTAGGTATTTGATGACCCAAGTGCATACACCGAAGAGGAACTTCTGGAGATTCGTCAGCTTTGGTTCTGGAGATTCGTCAACTTTGGGCAGAATTCTTTATGAAGATTTATACACAACAAAAGGATACCTTCTTTTAGAACATATCGTACATATTATTTTGAAGCTAGAATTAGAATGATTGGCTCTAATAATTTGTTGTGAATAAAGGTGGAAGAGATCAAGAGAGACTAGAAAAGAAGAAATAGATATGAAGCATCAACATCTATTGTCTTGAGTTTTGCTTTTTGAATAGTAAAGCGGCAAATCTATTTATTTGTTCCAAATTGTAAAATCCAGTTTGCATGTCTGTTTGTGTGTATTACTCATGATTGGCTATAATTTGTTTGAGTAATTTTTAAAATTGTAGGTATTTGATGACCCAAAGGTGGAAAGGCATTCTTAATATTTCGATAAATTTATTATGCATGGTTGTCTGGGATAATCTTTATATAATAGGTTTTTATAAATTAGTTGACCGGTATGGATTAAAAATAAACAAAATATAAAAAGAAACTAGACATTTAGCATCGGCTGTTTGAAACAACTGATGCTAAATGTATCAAAAAATGACATTTAGCATCTGTTATTTGAAACAAGTGATGCTAAATGTATACAAATGACATTTAGCATCAGCTGTTTAAAATAACCGAACTAAATGTATCAAAAAAATGACATTTAGCATCGGTTATTTGAAACAACCAATCCTAAATATATCAAAAAAGAGAATTTAGCATCGGTTGTTTCAAAGAACCGATGCTAAATGTCATTTTTCGGATAGCTAAAACATTGATAAAGGGACATTTAGCATTAGTTTTTTGAAAATCTGATGCTAACAGTGACATTTAGCGTCGCTTGAATAACCGACGCTAAATGTCCAAAATAACCGACGCAAAATGTCTTTTCTGCACTAGTGTATTAGTGAGATTTCAGTGATTGAATGAACTCACTGAAATTTTATTAAATCTCACGCTTTCATTATTTGTGGTTTTTGTAACACCCCCTTCTAGCAACCTTACTATTTAATAAAATCAGAGTTTTTTTTTTTTTTTGAAAACAATATAAGAGAGTGCTACACCTACTCCATTAAATTAACAACTTCAAATTGCATGGTTCGACTAAAAGTCATGAGATACATAGCACCATAAAATACCGGTTCAGTTCGCATCAACTAATTACAGTCACTACCACAGCGGAAAAATATTAAGTTCGATAATAAATCCAATACATCACCAATAACAGTCTAACAGTATAATTAAAATAACACATAAGCATAAGACGCCCCCCCGGTGCTACATATCAGAGCAAGACACATCCTAACAGACGAAGGCATAAGGGTAACCTTCACTCGCTATCACCTGCACGTTGCCGACATGAGAAGCAACATAAAAAGTAGTAGGGTGAGTCTCTTTTCATAATTAATAACATATGGGATAAGCACTGCATAGGAAAAGTAACTAGGCACACCGATTCGTAACAATGGCAGCAACCAAATCAAAATTTCAATATCCAAAACAACATTACAACATGTATAGTTATGCATGAAATGCAACCCAAACTCCACGGGCACATGCATGTCGGATCCGTCACCAAATACAATTAGGCCGAAGCCTCTGCTCACCAACTAAAATTAGGCCGAAGCCTCTGCTCACCAATTATGCACATGGTTCATGAGATGCTATGGAAATGCACCACAACACGCCACACAATTCACCAATTCACCATTTAATCAGCTCACCATTTTATTCATATTCTCCCCATTGTATAAATCAGCTCACCAATCACACCATAATATACTCACCAACTCACCCACCACTCACACCAACACCAATTTCAATTAGGCCAATTTAGGATTTAACACATCATAGGGAAAGTGAGTAAAAGATTGAAATTTAGACACTTGAACACCTCAGCCCAGAACCACCACTAAAATAATCCATTTTTGCATAAAACCAGAACATTTGGATAGACACTGAAATTAGCTTCGAAATGCATTTTGAACCGTCAAATTTAGATAACCGAGTCAAAAGTTATGTCAAAAACAAATTTGGGACAAAACCGAGACATGTGCTGAAAACGACTCGGAACAGCAGAAGATTCTGGTGCTTCGCGCGTGGAGCGCGACTTAGGCGCAAGTGAGGCGCAAATTGGCAGAAATGCCCAGTGACATTCGCGCGTGGAGCGCGACTTAGGCGCGAGTGAGGCGCAAATTGGCAGAAATGCCCAGACAGCAGCAGAACACAGCATACTTTGGCACAAACACTTGGCACCTATTATTAATGCACTTAGGGACCATTTTCCAGCAACATCAAGTGACACAATGGGACAATTTCTTCAGCAACACACAAGGCACAGTGGGACAATTTTTTCAGCAACACACAAGACACAATGGGACAATTTCTTCAGCAACACACAAGACACAATGGGACAATTTCTTCAGCAACACACACACACACCTAGGGCGCCTAAGGCTCCAACACTTTTTGAGTTCCTCTCAACAAAAAAATACCAAATTAAATCACCAATGCCAAATACTTATATGAATAGTAGCCATCACATTTTCCACCAAAAATCATTCAGTCATAACCACAAACACCTAGCATGCATCATTCATATTGCACTCCACTCAACACCAATCAAACATGTCTTTGCACAAATAAAATTTCAGCATAGCAACAACATCAAAACATACCAATCATTCATGGAAATCACCCTAGAACCTAACCCTAGACAATACTCATCACATAAGCTATTAAGAATGGAAAGAAGAACCCCCTAACCTTTAGGAATTCGAAATGCAAGGCACCCCTCCAAGAAATCACCAACAATTCTTCCTCTTGCTTGAGTGCTAAAGGTTTTTCCTCCTCCTTTCCTTGCTGTTTCACGAGCTCCTCTTCTCACTCTCTCTCTATTCGCTTCTTTTCTTTCTTTTGGATGGAATGAGTGAAATGAAAACTAACCCTCAAGACCCCTAAGTGAATCGAATCCTATGACTAGCCAATGGGTCATGGGCCTACTTGTGGATCATGGGCCCCCATGCGCACCACCTAATTCATGACAACACCTCCTAAATAAATAAAATAAAATAAAATAAATCCTGAATTAGTTAATTAAATTAAATAAATATTGTAAGCCTTAAATAACTTAATTAAATAAATAATTAAGTTATTTTGGGGCGTTACAGTTTTTAGATGCACAGATATATTTCTTTTGGGACAAAGTTCTAGAGAAGGCTTCATATGGTTCTCTTAGTACTTAAAACTTTGTATTTGGGCTTAGTTTTCCTTTTGAGATGGATGTAGTATTATGCCATTATTAATAAGATGTTGTAATATATTGTATATCATTAGGTATTCACACAAATCAAAATTTGGATAGTTTGATTAATTATGGGAATAATATGATTACTTATCATGTTTTGTTTAATCAACTTAGGAATATGACTCTTATTGTAATTGGGCCAGATGATATTTGTGTACTCTGATTGTGAAAATGTAAGACATTGCGTATTTTGGTGACGATTAAAATATGGGTGTTACAAAAACTTAATTAACCCATTTTATAAATATGTCAATCCCAAAAAAAGTACAATTCCTTTGATTTTATTAAAGGAATCTCTTATTATTTATATTAATATTAGGGTAAATATGTTTTTGATCCCCCATAAAATTTGCGTTTCTTTGGTTATAGTCCCTCAAATTATTTTAACCTATTTTTAGTTCCCCTAGTTTTTTCCCAGTTTTAGTTCCTCAAATTTCTTAAAGATTAAAAACATATTTAACCCTTTTTATAAATTTGTCGAAGCAAAAAAAAGTTACGAATATTAAGGTTGTTAGTGGATGTCTATTTGTATTCTGTAACACCCTCAAAATAATTAGTGGAACTATTTGGGTGTTAACCCAGTTGAATTAATTTGGTACTTAATTGGTAAAATTATTGAGTGCAAAAATTAATTATTGGCTGTCACAGGATCGTTAACCGAATAATACGGGTCAAGGAAGTTTTGGAATCGAAATAATAGATTTAGATCAATATGGTAATTTGACCACGTTAACATTTATATATTAAATAAATATATGTGTATGCGTGTATGTGTGTGTGTATAAGAGAGAAAGAATTAAAAGAATTAAAAGAAAGAGAGAAAGAAGAAGGGAAGCGAGAGAAACAGAGAGGAGAAGAGGAAATGAAAAGAAGAAGAGAAAGAAAGGGTGTGGAAGAAGAAGAGGAAAAATGGGATAGTTCGGTTCATCAAAACGACTTCCTTCCAACACGAAAAACGTTCAGCGTTACTCCCTCTTCGATTTGGTACCAACATCATCATCATCATCAACTCACTCTACACAAATTCACCATTTTCGAAATTGGAAGGAAAAAGAGAGGTCTTGGAGCTATTTTCTTTGATAAAGCGGTTTGGAGGTAAAGGGAGTTCAAATGGAGGCTTGGGTACTAGCTTGGAGTGAAAGAATCAAGGTTTGATTGGGTGAGATTTGAAAATCAAGATTTGAGGTTATGTGTGAATAGTGAATTGAAGCTTGAAGACAATGAATAGTAATCTCATGGAGGTTTTGTGATTGATTGTAGGTTCGAAGGTTGGGAGCGGAGTCGATTGTCGTCGGAGCGTAAAGTTTATACGGGGAACGTTCGTGTGGTTATGTCGGAAAAGAAATTTCGAGGAAAGTCTCGGCTATTTGTGATTTTCATCACAATCGGTGAGTTTTACTCACGTTTAGGATTATTTCGTTTTACAATTAATTTTACGTGATTTGGTTTCGAAAGATTTTGACTTAAAAACCGTTATTTGGAAAAATATGTCGTTTTTGATAAAATTCGTTTCGATTGAGTTTTTGATTGAATTGATTGATTGTGTGGTATTGGTTGGGTTTGTTTTGCTGGTTGTTAAATCTGTTTTCAGTCGGAAAGAGAATCGGAATTGAGCGGAATAGCGAATTTCGCAAGAAAACGAAAAAACTGCACTTTTCTGCAGAGGGTCGCGTCGCGACCCGTTCCCATCGCGTCGCGACCTGGCCCAGTTTTGTCACGCAAAAGGTTTGTCGCTTTTCGCGTCGCGACGGTAGCAGTTCGCGTCGCGACGCTTTGCAGATTTTCAGCAACTGTACACTGTTTTTGTTTTCGCGATATCTTTTGATCCGGGAACCCGATTGAGGTGTTCTGAGATGCGTTGGATAGCTTATTCAGAGGCCTAACTGAATATTCTATTTTTAAGGTAAAACTGAACTGTTTTGGAGTTGTTAATTGGGTTCGAAAAGCGGTAAATTAGTACTCGAGAGAGAACTTAACCTTTTCTTAATCAAAACTGAATGTTCGAGTATTGGTATGAATTTAAATGGACTAAATGTTCATATTATTGTAGATATATGTTTAAATATATATCGAGTTGGGTGACGACCCATTGTTCGACATACTAGGCGGGGCAGTCATTGTAACATCCCTAATTTTTAAAGACTCGTATTATGATGCCTAGGACCGATTAATTATTTGTGGGAATAATTGGTCGTGTCTCGAGGATTATTATTCGAGGAAAAGTCCAAAGAAATTCTATTCTAAAATTAATTGTGGCTTAGTCATGGTTAATTATAACATTTTAAGCTGAAGGGCAAATTGGTCAATTCACACCTTCAGTATATATATATATATCCTTTTAAAACCTGAACCTCAGCATTTCAACACTTATTCAATTCTGGAAAAACTGAAATCTGAAACAGAGTGAGAGGAGAGGGGAGAGCTCGCGAAGGGGAGAAGAGGAAGTGGAAGGGAAACCCAGATTTTCTTCTTGCATGTAAGTCCTTCTCCAACATTCCTACTCCATTTTCCAATTCCTTTCTAATGAGCCAAGTTTCAAAGCCTGATTCTCCCTATATCTCTCTTTGCCATTTTCGCATATCAAAGCTTCAAGGTTGAAGGAGATGAAGTTCTGAACCTCCACCTTGATGCATGTTAATATCCAGCTGAAACTAGTGAATGTAAGTATTTCCCTTCAATTTCCAATGTCTATTCTGAAATACAATCACAGTTTCTGATTCCCTCTAACTCTCAATCCCCATTTTCGAATTTGAACCTTCATTGGTGAAGAACATGGAAATCTGAACTTGATTCTCCCTGCAAGTCTAGTTGTTGCTGTCCTAGTGATCTTTGCTGTTGTGACTTTTGTTGGTGCCGTTGGGTTCTTGCTCGTGTATTTCGTATCTCGGCCTTTTCGTGTTCGGTGGGAGCTCCTAGCGAAATCGACATCACGGTGAGTTCTACTCACGATAGGGAATTTTGATATTTGGAACTTGTTTTCGGTATTGAATTCCTTGGTCACATTTCTGTTTTCGAAAGACTTAGAACCGAAAAATGATTTTGAGTCCAAACGGTATTTTACAGTTTAATGAGAATTTTGATTAAATCGTTGAAATGAAATGATGTGTATATCATCTGGAATATCTAGAAATTTTCTGAGTTTCAGGAGGGATTGATATTAGGAATCGAATCGGGAGGAAACGGAAAGCGGAATTGAGAAATAAGCGGAATTCGGTAACAGACACAGGTCGCACGGACCGTGCGCCCCTGGGCACGGACCGCGCGCCTGCTTCGGGTTGGCTCAGTTGGAATTAAAACGGGACGCCCGGACCGTGCGCCCCTGGGCACGGGTCGTGCGCCCCTTTCAGTTTTGATTGTGTGATTCTGGTAAATCACGCACGGGTCTTGCGCCCCTGGGCACAGACCGTGCGTGAGCTTCTGTCACCGATTCCCGATTTCTCATTTCGAAGCTCCGTTTGATCCCGAACCTTTTCTATTCTCTTTCTCAATCATTTAAAAAGGAATTGCCATACTGAAAACCTTATTTTGAACTGGTTTGACTCATGATTTTGAAAAAGAGCTTTGAAAGCCCATTTGATCGAAAAACCGAAACCCTAGTACGCGTGTGAGTACACCGACTGATGGACTGACTGAATATATATGTTTATATATGTCAAATGAAAATGATTATAATGCCGGAGGTCTAAATTATGAATTCCTCAAAACGGATTATAGATCGATATGGATATTAGTTATCCAACTATTATGTGATTGATCCTTTGGTGATCGAAAAAGTTATAAATTATCTAACTCTCGAGAATTTGATGCGTATTGTCATATGTATTGCGTTGGGTGACGACCCGACAAGTAGCATACTAGGAAGGGAAGTCATGAGCCCTCACCCTAGGCCCTGTATACGTCTTGGCGTGGTCAATTCGTGGGTTACCGGGATTAGCAGGCGTTGTGCAGCCGGTTTGTGCTAAGTTTAAAAACACGAATTTTGCCGGGATTAGCAGTCGTTGTGCAGTCGGCAATTCGATTAAAAGTTTAAGAACACGAATTTGCCGGGATTAGCAGTCGTTGTGCAGTCGGCAATTCGATTGATAAATAAGACATTGTTATGTCAACTTTTGTTGTAACGGTTTAATAAATTGAACCGAGTGTCAGTGAGGGGGCACGGTAGGACTCACTGAGATAATGTTATCTCACCCTATCCATATTTCTTGTTTTTCAGAGAAGTAGGGAAAAAGGAAGACTATTGTGCACGAGTAGTTGGTATACTCTCGGAGGTGCTGAAGACTTAGTCATTTTATCCTTTGTTCTTTTGTTGTCCTATTGGTTGTATAAACTTGTATTGGTTATGAGTTTTACAAACCGTTTTGTATTTCTGTTTGGTATTTGGACCTGAGTATTGTTTTCCTTTCGATATGGAACCGATGAACTTCTATTTTAATGAAGTAATGCTATTTCCGATTAAGTGTTTATTTCGGAAAAAGTTTGTATGTCCAATACTTTAACAGGAACTGTGTCCTCTGAATTTCCGCAGTCGGTGTCGTGTTGATTTAAAAAGGATTACTAATTGAACCGAGAGAGTTAGTAGGGGTCTCGGTAGAACTCACTGAGATTGTATCTCACTGTTTAAATGTTGTTGTCTTACAGAGACACAGGGACAGCGGAAATCCAAGAGGCACGAGTAGGTTGAGCTCGGACTGGTTGCTGATAGCCTAGCTTTATGTTTAAGCTTATTTCCCTTTTGTTGTCTGTATACTAAAACATTATGTATTTAGTGTATATCTTTCTTCCGCTTTCTTGTATTATACTGAATACTATAGATGCTGATGGTATATGGTCTGAGAACCATATTGTCTTGTTGTAAATAAGACTGTTTGGGTTATATTCAGCGAAAAATTTATAGTGATATTCAGTGTCTAAGCAGGAAATATATCTCTGATGTGTTACTAATGTGCACTTGGGTATTTTTAGTCAATAGAAATACCAGGGTGTTACAGTTGGTATCAGAGCAGTTCGACCTAGTCGGACTTAATTTAGGGTTGAGTCGATTCCTTGTTAGTCCTTGGTTTAATTACACTTGTGATGCTAAGAGATATTGAGGCTGATCAACTTAACACATAGTGCATCATAAGCGGAATTATGGCAGGATGATCAAGACGCAATCCTCAACCAAGACTGTAACACCCCGGTATTTCTTTAACAAAGAAAAACCTAAATATACAATTTGGTATAAATCAGAGTACAAAAATTCCCGTTCAGATATACATCTTTACAAGAAACAGCGGAAACTATAAAAATATAACATGATACAAGTTCGAGTCATAAGACCGAATACAGAGACTACATCAGAAGAATCCAAAACACAGATGGAAGATTTCATCTTCAGCTTCTCCTCGAGCCTGACGATTAACTGTGCCGCCTGCTGTCCTCATAACCTGTTCTCTGTAAAAACAACAAATATGGATTGGGTGAGACAACTTGTCTCAGTGAGTCCTACCGTGACCCCTCACCGACACTCGGTTCAATTATTAAACTGTTATCAAATATAGATAATTAGCTATCACAAGCTATAATCGAAATGCCACGCACTTCGTGAATTTATTTAACACGTACCAACTGCAATCCAGTGCTAATCCCGGTAATCGTGTGTTCAACTTAGCATAAACCGACTGCAATCCAGTGCTAATCCCGGTAACCCGTGAGTTGACCACGCTAAAACACATTCAGGGCCTAGGTAAGGGGTCATGACTACCCTCCCTAGTATGCTACTTGTCAGGTCGTCACCCAACGCGATACATATGACAATACGTATCAATTTTCGAGAGTTAGATAATTTATATCTTCTTTTTCATTTTGATCACCAAAGGATCAGTCATATAAGCTCATTAGATAATTTATATCTTTTCGATCACCAAAGGATCAATCACATAAGCTCACTAGATAATTTATATCTTCTTTTTCATTTTGATCACCAAAGGATCAGTCATATAAGCTCATTAGATAATTTATATCTTTTCGATCACCAAAGGATCAATCACATAAGCTCATTAGATAATTTATATCTTTTCGATCACCAAAGGATCAATCACATAATAATTGGATAAACAATATCCATATCGATCTATAACCCGTTTTGAGGAATTCATAAATTAGACCTCCGGCATTATAATCATATTCAATTGACATATATAAACATATATATTCAGTCAGTCCATCAGTCGGTGTACCCACACGTATACTAGGGTTTCGGTTTTTCAATCAAATATGCTTTTGAAACTCTTTTTCAAAATCATGAGTTGAATAAATTCAAAATACGGTTTTCAATAAGGCAATTCCTTTTTAAATGATTGAGAAAGAGATTAGAAAAGGTTCGGGATCAAACGGAGCTCCGGAATGAGAAATCGGGAATCGGTGACAGAAGCTCACACACGGTCCGTGCCCAGGGGCGCACGACCCGTGCGTGATGCACCAAAATTTATATAGTCAACCCGAAGAGGGCGCACGGTCCGTGCCTAGGGGCGCACGATCCGTGCGTTCGGTTCTGTTTCTCTAATTCTCCTATTTCTCAATTCCGCTTTCCGTTTTCGCCCAATTCGATTTATAATATCGATCACTCCTGAAACTCAGAAAATCTCAAATATTCCAGATAGTACACAAATCATTTTATTTCAACAATTTAATCACAATTTCGTAAATTGTTCAACAATTCCATAAAAACCGTAAAAACGCAACATTTCTCAAAAAACGGTTTTCGGTACCAAAATCTTTCGAAAACGGATAATGCCTTATGACTCAAAACCGATATATTTTCAAGACATGTAAAAACATCCCTATCCGTGAGTAGAACTCACCCGGTTGACGATCTCGCGAGAAATCACGCCGGAGCACGGACGACCGGACCGTAACCGCTCGAACAATCCTCGTAGTCACGTACACGCTCCTAGTGTCTCCGCATCTGAACTTGATGGGTCCCACTTGCACAACCAGTAACTAAGTCAATCATCCTCGCTACTGGACCCCACTTCAGTATATCGAACTGATGGCGCTCGAGACTTTGGCGAATCGAAGTCAAATTTGACGAACGGGCATACTAGCTTCCATTTCCATTTCCCAGTATCAGGACCCAGTTTTGTAATAAGAATAACTTGGTCAATCCGTGACCAAATCTACTCAAATCAGTGCCCATTGTGAAGATAATTTCGTCTACTTTCAGATGGAGGAAGATTCACACGCATGCATGCAGTGGTTTGGGAGATATCACCAAGACAAGGTGACTGGTTCAGGATAGTGCTTGATTCTGAATCCGAAACTTGGGGACATGATATCGCCTTCATTTCTCCACTAAATCAAACGGTTCTTGTGCCCAAAATGAAGAGCGTTTTGTCTACGTTTCAGAGAAACAAGAATCGCGATCATCGGAGTTGTGTGCAGGGAGATTCGATGAAATCACCGAAGGTATACCATACGGGTTTTACCCAGAATTTTGTTGAACTTGCATCTTCAACTTCCATCACTTGCTACTTCGAACTTGAGCTTCCAAACAGCAACCCCTTCAAGACTGAGACTGAAGCAATGACCTCAAAGGATTGGACCACTTCCAAATTCGAAATGAAAGCATAAAATTCCAGCTCCCTACTGTCAAATCGAACATGCAACCATAACAACTTCAGAATTTCTCCATCTTCATAATTGGAGCTTCCAAAACAGAAAAAGGGATCGAGAGATAGGGAGAGAATCAGTTTCTGAAAATGGTTCCATTGAACTCAGAATCAAAAATGGAGTGGAATGAATGTTGAATCACTTATATGCAATGATTTTGGTGATCCTTCTCCCCCCCCCCCCACCTTCTCCTTCCTTGCTCCACGCCCTCCTCTCTCTTTTCTCTCCTTAAGTTTCAGCTCCTTTCTTTTTATTTCAGAATTGGCAAATGGCTGAGTGTGAGAGTGGGGCTGAAGGTTCAGTAACTTATAGGTTGGAACATTAGAAGGGAGTAAAAAGACTGATTTACCCTTCAGCTTAAGTTCTCTTCATGAATCCATCAATTACACCATAATTCGATCGAAACACGATTATGTTGACAATTTCCTTCGACTATTAATCCCCAAGACACGACTAATTATTCCCACAAATAATTAAGTCGGTCTTAGGCATCATATTACGAGTTTTTAAAAATTAGGGATGATACAATCACCCCAACTTTTAAAAATTTTGTCCTCAAAATTGACAAGACGAACCTGAAGCAAAAAGATATTGATATCTGATCATCATGTCCTCTTCCAATTCCTGAGTAGCCTCTTCGACTGAGAAGCCTTCTCAGACTACCTTGACAATCGGAATAGTCCTTGACCTCAATGTCTTCACTCCACGCCCTAGGATATGACTAGGATAAGGTTGGAATGATAAATTCGGTCGAAAATCGATCGTTTTAACGCTCAACGGCTGAAGTGGATTGGAAATACATTTTCTCAACTAAGACACGTGAAAGACATCATGAAGATACAGACTTTCTTCAGAAATTAACTATTCCGACCTCTTGAGAGCTGACACTAATTGTTATGGAGAATGGAATGCCTACAATCTGTTGAGGACACGAACTCATAGTTATGGTATCCACACATCCTGCACTATCGAAGTCAGGAACTCGGAAGGTTTCGGCCTAGCCGTAGCTTGAATTGGAACGAAACGGTGACTTTAAGAGAATTTCTTTGAAATCAAACCATACGGTATTCAGAAGAAAGTTTTCTTCTCTTCCCGAGTTACGCTCACATAAGCGCTTGACTCATTTTACTAAAAATCTCGACTGAAGCAAACAGAGTTATTTTTATAAAACAATTTGACTCTCAGTCCCACGGAATGTAGAAAATACTTTATCTTGCAACTTGACTCAAGAAAACTATAAAATGGTGGTGATTTATTCTTTCATTAAATCTTTTCCAAAGCTTGAAAGTACAATAGTCTCATTTGAATAAAATTTCTTTTCAATGGGGCTTTCCAATAATGATAGCTTGAAAAAATACGACTATACAAAACGATAATTCACCCCAACTTATAAGTGACCTTACTCGATGCACGACGTTTCAACAAAGCGGAATCTCATTCTCAAATTTTTAAAATTTGCAAGTTCGGAAGTGAGAATAAAGGTGTTATTTTGTTGGAGTCAACCATTTGTGCGATCAAAATCTCGCAAACTTTTATCGTGCTTGAGTTCGGTTCCGTTAAAACAAAAATAATTAGGTTCGTTCGAGGAAGGGATCGGGAAGGACATTGAGCCGAAAAGAAAGTGGGTATTTGCTTTAAAAATTCTTCTCAAGCCGCTATTCCACTCGATTCAATTCATTTCCTTTCAATTCGTTTCTCGAATCGGTCCATGACAAAACTTCGAGATTAAAACAAAGGTTCGTATTTCATGATGAAAAATGGACACGACTTGATTGTCTCAAGAGACTACACAAAGGTTATAGAGTTCACTATCAAGGACTCATGTGTCATACAGTCACTGTCCAATCATTTAGTCTCCGACCGACATACGGTTCATCCTCAATAACTCTACCATCGAACGGGTGTAGAAGGTGAAAAGGTAAAAACACTATAGGTACTCAACTCATTGGATTCTTAGAAAAACATCGTGTGCTAGACCACAATCGGACAATTCTGAATTCAGCACATACTTGATTTATCGACGTCTAACCATAGGTTAATAGAATAGAGAATTAGCCTTGACCCATCCGATGGATCAAAGTCACAACAACTTACTGTTGATCTTAACGAATTCAAGGTTAACGATTGGAGTTCCATTTCAGTAGCGGAAGCTTGAACACTATAACAGTCGAATGATGATTCCCCTAACATGGCTCTTTGGAATTTTCTAAGTAAACGACTTATCCAATTTTGGCTGTCTTCCTAGATCAACTAGGCTTGAACTTTGATACCTATGTTTCATAGATCCTCGATCACTCAGATCCTAAGGAGATGCAATTTTCTATATTGGGAATCCTACTAGAATGACATACGGTTTTCTTTCGAAGATGAGATTTAGAGTCATTCTAGACAATCCTTGGTTTCTCGATTAACTTCATCACAACAATTATTCTCGGATTAGTTACGAATTTGGAATTGCGGTGGCACCAGGGGATTTTGAAAACAAAAGCTATTTTGGGAATCAAACGAGCACACCATAAGTGTCTTCGTATTGATTCGTTGAAATTGGAGTATTTATCATTTATAATTTTCCCCAGTCCCGCTTCTTTCCGAACTTTCGCGACTATCTAGACATAATTATTACATTACGTTAATCGATCTAGCTTCAGAACGGGTTCTACTCCCATGACAACATCTTGTTCGCCACGTAGGAGACCTTAAGCTCCCCGTCCTTCCAACCGGTTTATTGAGGTATTATGGATTAAGATTTCAGAATCACTTCTAATGGTTGAATGGCCATCACTACTAATGGCAATTACCGGAAGTAGGTTTCTTGGAAAAGAGACTACAACAAACGTTATCCTGAATCTGTATCTAGGAGTCTAAACTGACTGATTGGATATCCTTTTACCAATTTCCCGTACAACAGGGAGGTCCACATTCCACGAATGCTTAGAGTTTACGGTTCAAATTTAAAACAGAGGTATACTTCAAAATACAATTGAAGACACGGTTCACAACCCATTCATCGATGTAGATATTTCCGTTAGCTTCCCAATGCCTCTCGGAACAAAAAAATCGGAGTCCCGGAGCAGAAGTTACGAACAAAATGATTCGGAAGACTAACGAGAATTTCTCACAGACCGTGATCGGAATGCTTCCGGCAGCGGATTGAAATAAGGTCACTTCTACCGATTCCAAAAACTAACCTGCTTTGAAGGACTTGATTCACAGTTCCTGATCGGGACTTAACCTGATCGGTATCTTGTAATTCTGCTAGACAATATTGACAATGGACTACCTTCACTCGGTTGGCTTTTTCATCTGTCACATTGTGACTCGGAAGGAGAAGAATTAATTGGAATCTATGCTTAAAATTTTCTGGAGGGACTTCCTCAACTGATACCTAAACTGGGATTGACTTACTCCAGAAGGTGAGATTTATGATGAAAACGATATTTCAAAAACTGATACGCTGACTAAATTAAGGTCAGGGTTTCGGGTGTGAACTAATCTGAAAGATTTCAGTACACTGACGTTCCTTCCGCACAATGGCTTCGCTTGATTTGTACTTCTCGATAAGATCTAAGACGTTTCATCCCGCGACTCACTAGCCGCATCCGATTTATTTACTGAACAGCAGGCCACAGTTTCCTCGAACCATCGCGGATGCCCATCTTTGTTTCCAAATGTAATATGTAGCCCTCTGCTGCCGCTGCACGTCCTGATGAAACGAGAAGGCTGAGAATCCTATGGTGTAGGGTCTCGGACATTTTCGGAGCTGAGGCAACTATCTGTCATAATTTTCAGTAACTTACATGAAACATTGAGTGGATCCTGACTCAATACGTCACATAATATACTAAAAAGGTCTGACATATAATTGTCTAAGTCCCTAGCTGACTCGATCCTATGTTCTCGACCCGAAGGTCACTATGTCCGACAAGGCCGAACCGCTCTGATACCAAATGTAACACCCCGGTATTTCTTTAACAAAGAAACACCTAAATATACAATTTGGTATAAATCAGAGTACAAAAATTCCTGTTCAGATATACATCTTTACAAGAAACAGCGGAAACTATAAAAATATAACATGATACAAGTTCGAGTCATAAGACCGAATACAGAGACTACATCAGAAGAATCCAAAACACAGATGGAAGATTTCATCTTCAACTTCTCCTCGAGCCTGACGATTAACTGTGCCGCCTGCTGTCCTCATAACCTGTTCTCTGTAAAAACCACAACTATGCATTGGGTGAGACAACTTGTCTCAGTGAGTTCTACCGTGCCCCCTCACCGACACTCGGTTCAATTATTAAACCGTTATCAAATATAGATAATTAGCTATCACAAGCTATAATCGAAATGCCACGCACTTCGTGAATTTATTTAACATGTACCGACTGCAATCCAGTGCTAATCCCGGTAACCCGTGAGTTGACCACGCCAAAACACATTCAGGGCCTAGGTAAGGGGTCATGACTACCCTCCCTAGTATGCTACTTGTCGGGTCGTCACCCAACGCGATACATATGACAATACGTATCAATTCTCGAGAGTTAGATAATTTATATCTTCTTTTTCATTTTGATCACCAAAGGATCAGTCATATAAGCTCATTAGATAATTTATATCTTTTCGATCACCAAAGGATCAATCACATAAGCTCATTAGATAATTTATATCTTCTTTTTCATTTTGATCACCAAAGGATCAGTCATATAAGCTCATTAGTTAATTTATATCTTTTCGATCACCAAAGGATCAATGACATAAGCTCATTAGATAATTTATATCTTTTCGATCACCAAAGGATCAATCACATAATAATTGGATAAACAATATCCATATCGATCTATAACCCGTTTTGAGGAATTCATAAATTAGACCTCCGACATTATAATCATATTCAATTGACATATATAAACATATATATTCAGTCAGTCCATCAGTCGGTGTACCCACACGTATACTAGGGTTTCGGTTTTTCAATCAAATATGCTTTTGAAACTCTTTTTCAAAATCATGAGTTGAATAAATTCAAAATACGGTTTTCAATAAGGCAATTTCTTTTTAAATGATTGAGAAAGAGATTAGAAAAGGTTCGGGATCAAACGGAGCTCCGGAATGAGAAATCGGGAATCGGTGACAGAAGCTCACGCACGGTCCGTGCCCAGGGGCGCACGACCCGTGCGTGATGCACCAAAATTCATATAGTCAACCCGAAGAGGGCGCACGGTCCGTGCCCAGGGGCGCACGATCCGTGCGTCCGGTTCTGTTTCTCTAATTCTCCTATTTCTCAATTCCGCTTTCCGTTTTTGCCCAATTCGATTTCTAATATCGATCACTCCTGAAACTCAGAAAATCTCAAATATTCCAGATAGTACACAAATCATTTTATTTCAACAATTTAATCACAATTTTGTAAATTGTTCAACAATTCCATAAAAACCGTAAAAACGCAACATTTCTCAAAAAACGGTTTTCGGTTCCAAAATCTTTCGAAAACGGATAATGCCTTATGACTCAAAACCGATATATTTTCAAGACATGTAAAAACATCCCTATCCGTGAGTAGAACTCACCCGGTTGACGATCTCGCGAGAAATCACGCCGGAGCAAGGACGACCGGACCGTAACCGCTCGAACAATCCCCGTAGTCACGTACACGCTCCTAGTGTCTGCGCATCTGAACTTGATGGGTCCCACTTGCACAACCAGTAACTAAGTCAATCATCCTCGCTACTGGACCCCACTTCAGTATATCGAACTGATGGCGCTCGAGACTTTGGCGAATCGAAGTCAAATTTGACGAACGGGCATACTAGCTTCCATTTCCATTTCCCAGTATCAGGACCCAGTTTTGTAATAAGAATAACTTGGTCAATCCGTGACCAAATCTACTCAAATCAGTGCCCATTGTGAAGATAATTTCGTCTACTTTCAGATGGAGGAATATTCACACGCATGCATGCAGTGGTTTGGGAGATATCACCAAGACAAGGTGACTGGTTCAGGATAGTGCTTGATTCTGAATCCGAAACTTGGGGACATGATATCTCCTTCATTTCTCCACGAAATCATACGGTTCTTGTGCCCAAAATGAAGAGCGTTTTGTCTACTTTTTAGAGAAACAATAATCGCGATCATCGGAGTTGTGTGCGGGGAGATTCGATGAAATCACCGAAGGTATACCATACGGGTTTTACCCAGAATTTTGTTGAACTTGCATCTTCAACTTCCATCACTTGCTACTTCGAACTTGTTCTGGAGTGGGCTCGAAGCCCAATTTTGGTCAGTAGGCCCAGCGCGGCCCATTATCTGCCTTGCTCCGCAAGATGCGGCCGGCCCCGTAATTTGCGCAACGGCTAGAACGCGCAGCGCTATATATACCACACCAGCATGTGGCTTCAGGTATGTTTTACTCACCTTGTGACCCTGCCCGTTGAAGCACCTCTGACTTGAGCGTTGGAGTGCCTTTGCAGGTACCACCCGCGTGCGGCTTACAACTCGGTCCCTCATCACAGCGACCGATCAACGTCATCAACAACAACCCCTCGTATTGATCAGGTACGATCAATTGGCGACCACAGTGGGAGCCCGAGCGCTATTCCACATCAAACCATGCCGCCACGCCAGAAACGCACTTCTTCCAGGCTCAACACCTCTGGGCAGAACCGACCTCAACGGACCCCAGAGGGCATGCCTGTGACCGTTCATGAATCACAAGATGAGCCTCGCCAAGAACCCTCAGTACAGGGCGGCCGAGGGCCAGTTATTCAACCAGCCCCGCAGCTACCGGCCGAGCTGGCCGAAGCGGGAATTCCAGAAGCATTTCCAGAGCACGTGACCCAAGCGCTCATACAAATTCTGGAGCAAAAGAATCAGGTGATTGCTGATCGAGACGAACTGATCGAACGCTATGAGAGAGGTTCGATCTCAATCCGCCCGCGTGCGGACAGCGGTCACCGAGGCCAACCTTCTCGGCCCCATCGTTCACCACCACGAAGAGAAGCTCCTCCTCGTCGAGGCGTATCCCGACGCAATCCCCCAAGAAGGGCGATCGTTCACAGGTCGCCTCCTCGTCGAAGAAGTCGCCACCGTCGCTCCCCCGAAGAAGATTACGACTACGCTGACTCAAGCTACCGACCAGAGTCAGAAGGGTCGCCAACAAGATACTCGTCCAACGAGTCCTCAGGATCCCGCCGATCAAGAAGCAGGTCGTGGGACTCGTATGAGGAGTTTGACGACTACAGTAACGGGGAGATTAGAGATGTCTCCCATGCCAACAGCCGACCGAGAAGGAACAATTCAGAGCGGCCTAGAAGACGGTCGTCGCCACATGCTCCACAATACCATGGACGCCCTCCAATTGCTGATAGACTCCTTGGTCAGCCGGTCGGCCTTTACGGTTTGCCCGTCGACCAAGCTTATGCCGCCATGCAGCCTTACGGGCAGAATCCCATCCCGACCGGACAGGGGCCTTTCACCAGAGAAATTAGGCGCTATCGCATCCCAAGGGACCTGAGGAAACCCCCAAACCTGAACAAGTTTAACGGTCGCGGGGATCCAGATAAACACCTGATGTACTTCAACAACTACTGTAGCTACAGGGAGCTGGGACGGACGATGAAGTGCAGACTTTTCCCTCAGTCGCTCGAAGGTCGGGCGTTAGAATGGTGGGAATCTCTGCGTCCCAACTCAGTCGCTTCTTGGGAAGGTCTTGTGGCAATGTTCTTGGCCAATTACACGGCCAACCGTTGTCAATATCGTTACGAAGAGCACTTGGATTCGGTCGTCCAAGGGGAAAATGAATCATTGAGGGAGTTTGTCGACCGGTTCATGACAGAGGCCGACACAGTCCGCAACCTATCAGTTACGGACAAGCTGAAGTACCTCAAACGTGGTATAAGAAAGAACCACAGATTTGCTGAAGAGTTCTCTTTGAACCGCTACTACGACCTCGGCCTGTTCCTTAGAAGGGCCAACGACCATATGGGCTATGAGGAGCAATTGGCGGCCGACAAGGGCGCCCGCGCGCGTCCCAAGGAAGAAACTGGCAGGTCGGTCAAGGGGCAAGACCGTGACAGTAAGCCCGAGTACCGGCCCAAGAGGTACGAGCAGCGTACAAAGTTGAACACTCCGATCGCGCAGATCTTCACGGAGTGCGAGAACAATGAATTCACTGGTGTGAGGCGACCTGATCCTTTAGTATTGAAGAAAGGAGGTCGGCCTACCAAGAAATACTGCAGATATCACAAGAGTAAGGGGCATGACACCAATGACTGCATGGCCCTAAAAGACGACATAGAAGATCTCATACAGAAGGGCAAGTTGAGGCAATATGTCAAAGATGAAGGTAACGATCGCCCTGATCAAAGAGCCGTTGGCCAACCCGCCAATGACAAAGGTAAGGCGATCGTTAACTCAACGATCGAGCAAGCGCGTAACAGTTCAGAGGAAGAACGCGACCCCAGACAATCGAAGGGCCGCAACGTAGCCATGGTCATCCATGGAGGTAATCCGTTGGACATCAGAGAGTCCAACAAGGCGATGAAGAGGAAGTGGAACGAACTCATGATGGTCGGTTCAACTTCAACCCCACGGCCGGCCTCGAATAGGCCGCCCATTTCCTTTGGGGACGAAGACTTGCTTGATGGGAAAGTTAATAATTATGTCCCTTTGGTAGTATCGGCCGTAATGGCCAACACTGAGGTCAGAAGAATACTGGTCGACCAAGGGAGCTCGGCCGACATCATGTTCGAAGAATTGATTGACAAGTTAAATGTGGATAGGAGCGAGATTATTCCCCAAGCAGTACCCACCCCACTGACCGGGTTCAATGGGGCGACCACCTACCCACTGGGGACGATAGAATTACTTGTCACTTTTGGAGATGACACGAGCGGCAGCACGTCGTACAGGACGGTCAGAACGACGTTCTTAGTTCTGCCAATCAAATCGTGTTACCACTGCATCATTGGCCGCCCAACTCTGGGAAAATTGGAGGCCGTAGCCTCAACTGTACATCTGAAGATGAAGTTTTACAGTAAAAACGACCAAGTTGTGACAGTGATGGCCGACATGGAGGCGGCCATGAGGAGCCATTTCCTCTATCAAGAAATTTGTGACATGGAGGTGACGAATGCTAAACCTCAGAATCTTGGAGAGGGGCATCAGGTCAATGTGGCCGACCTGGATGCTCAATACGACCCTGATAGCGACCCTGAGGACGACGACGATGATTTAGCCCGCGAGCTAAAAAATAGACTCAAGAGGCCTGAGCCCCACGGGGAATTGATCGATGTTCAGTTAATGGACGACCCAACTAAGACAGTTAAGTTGGGGAGCGACCTACCTGAAGAAGACAAGCAAGAGCTCATCACCTGCCTCAGGGATTACGCAGACCTTTTTGCATGGCAGGCATCAGACATGCCCGGGATCCCAATCGAAATTGCCTGCCACCAACTGTCCGTTGATGAGACAGCAAAGCCGGTCGCACAAAAGAGGCGAATTCAGAGCCAAGAGAAAGCATTGGCGGCCGCCCAGGCAGTTGACGACCTCATCAAGGCCAATTTCATTGAGGAAATTAAGTATACAACCTGGCTTTCCAACGTCGTGTTGGTCAAGAAGAAAAATGGTAAGTGGCGCATGTGCGTCGACTATACCGACCTGAATAAGGCATGCCCGAAGGACGCCTTTCCACTGCCAAGCATTGACAAACTGGTCGACGGGGCTGCGGGCTATAAACTTCTGTCTTTTCTAGACGCCTATTCAGGATACAATCAGATCACCATGTACCCACCCGATCGGCATAAGACCGCGTTCATGACCGATCGGGGAAATTTCCAGTACAAGGTAATGCCTTTTGGTCTGAAGAACGCCGGAGCGACCTATCAGAGAATGATGAGCAAGGTTTTCAGGCGGCAGATCGGTCGAATATCAGAGGTCTACTTGGATGACATGATCATTAAGAGCAAGACCGACCAAGACCATATTAGCGACCTAAGGGAAATCTTTGAGGAAGCAAGGAAGAATTCTTTAAGGTTGAATCCAGAGAAGTGCACCTTCGGAGTAAGGGCGGGCAAGTTCCTGGGCTTCCACTTAACAGAGCGAGGGATTGAAGCGAACCCTGATAAGTGTAGGGCGGTCGCCGACATGAGGCCGCCCACTACGAAAAAAGAGATCCAGCAATTGAATGGCATGGTCGCTGCCCTGTCACGATTCATACCTAAATCAGCGTGCAAATCTCTTCCACTGTTCAAGCTTTTGAAGAAAGAGGTCGAATTTGAATGGACCGATCAATGCCAGCGAGCATTGGACGAGCTGAAGGCGGCACTAACCAACCCGCCCATCATGACCAAGCCGCAACCGGGGGAGACACTTTACTTGTACTTGGCCATAACGGACGAAGCCATGAGCGCCGTTCTGGTCAGGGAATGCGACCTAAAGCAAAACCCGGTCTATTTCATCAGCAAGGTTTTTCAAGGCCCAGAAATCAGATACCAGAAGATCGAGAAACTAGCCTTGGCGTTACTTGTGGCCGCTCGTAGATTACGTCCTTATTTCGTGGCTCATCAGGTCGTGGTAAGGACCGACCAGCCTATTAGGCAAATCCTTCACCGACCTGACCTTGCAGGGCGTATGATCAAGTGGGCTGTAGAGCTAAGTGAGTTTGGAATCAAGTTTGAGGCCAGATCGGCCGCTAAGGCACAAGTGTTGGCCGACTTCATCGCCGAGATGACCCCAATACCAGACGATCAGGCCGTCACTACCTGGACTTTGCACGTAGACGGGTCCTCCAACAGCAAAGGAAGTGGGGCCGGCTTGATACTTGAGAGCTCAGAAGGACTTACTGTTGAAGTGTCATTAACTTTGGCATTTCACACTTCAAACAATCAGGCCGAGTATGAAGTGTGCATTGCCGGGCTGCAGCTAGCCAAAGAGTTCAATGTCGACCGTGTCGAACTTCACTCCGACTCTCTTCTGGTAGTATCCCAAATTCAGGACCTATACGACGCCAAGGACGACGTCCTGAAGAATTATTTGGCCAAGGTAAGGGACCTGCTCAGGCAATTCGACCGAGCAGAAGTTAAGCACGTCCCCAGGACAGAGAACGTGAGGGCTGACATCCTTTCAAAGTTAGCCAGTACAAAGGCTCCTGGGAATCACATAAGTCTAATTCAGGAGACATTAACGCGGCCGAGCGTGTCTACTAAGCCCGCCCAACCATTAGCCATTCTAGCGGTCGACTCAGACAAAGACTGGATCACTCCTATTTTGCAATATATTCTCAGCGGAATAGAACCTTGCGACCAGAAGGCAGCAAAGCTCCTGAGGTTGCGGGCGACCAAATATTCAGTAATTGAAGGAAGACTGTACAGAAGGGGCTTTTCATCCCCACTGCTTAGATGCCTTACGTCGGTCGAGGCCGACCATGTACTAAGAGACATACATGAGGGAGATTGTGGTAGCCACCAAGGTGGTCGGTCGATTGCTAAGAAGGCACTCAGGGCCGGATATTATTGGCCGACCATGGACGAAGACGCTAAGTTACTGGTTCAGAAGTGCAAGAAATGCCAAATCCATGCCGACGTGCACATAGCGCCCTCATCAGAACTACACAGCTTGACCCCACCCTGGCCGTTCGCTTGGTGGGGCATGGACCTGCTCGGCCCTTTTCCACCTGCACCAGGTCAGCTGAAATTCCTGATCGTCGCGATCGACTACTTCACCAAGTGGATAGAAGCAGAGCCACTCGCCACCATTACCTCAGCGAAGGTATCCAAGTTTTTTGGTCGAAATGTGCTCGCCCGCTTTGGAGTGCCCCAACAACTGGTGACCGACAATGGAACTCAGTTCGCTGACAGAAAATTTAGAGAAATGCTGGCCGGCCTTGGCGTGAAACAGCGTTTCACCTCGGTCGAGCACCCACAAACCAATGGCCAGGCAGAAGCGGCCAACAGGGTAGTACTACGCGGGCTGAAAAGAAGGTTAGATGAAGCCAAAGGCAATTGGGCAGAAGAGCTACAGTCGGTCCTTTGGGCCTACAGAACGACCCCCCACTCATCGACCGGGGAGTCACCATTTAGACTGGTCTATGGTACTGACGCGGTCATCCCGATTGAGATGGGAGAGCTAAGTTGGAGGACGACCAACCCACCAACCCCGGCCGCAAATGAGCAAGCAACAAGAGAAGAACTCGACCTGGTTGATGAGCTGCGAACCAAGGCGTCACTTAGGGAGAAACTCATCAAACAGAAGGTCGCTGCAAGATACAACGCCCGCGTCCAGAAGAGGGAATTCTCCATTGGGCAGCTAGTCCTCAGGAGGGCCGACGTAGGAAATAAGAACGCTCGCCAGGGAAAGCTCGCCCCCAATTGGGAAGGACCATACCGTGTCATCAGCAGGACTGGAAAAGGAGCGTACGAGCTGGAAACCATGGAAGGGGCGACCATCCCCAGAACATGGAACGCTGACAAATTGAGAAAATATTATGTCTAAGTTGTAAACATCAATTGATCAATAAAGAACAGGCGGTCGCTCTTTTTCCCCACTGGGGTTTTTTACTGAGGACCGACCTTAAAATTTGACTTGTGTATTTTATTTTCATGCAAAGTAAATGCACGGTCGCTCACCATGCGAGTAGCAGTCGAGCGACCAGAAGAGTGCCATCGAATGGCCCAAGCAAGAGCCGCCGAGCGGCCTAAAAGAGTGCCATCGAATGGCCCAAGCGAGAGCCGCCGAGCGGCCTAAAAAGAGTGCCATCGAATGGCCCAAACGAGAGCCCCCGAGCGGCCTAAAAAGAGTGCCATCGAATGGCCCAAACGAGAGCCGCCGAACGGCCTAAAAAGAGTGCCATCGAATGGCACAAACGACATTTTTTGGTCGCGACCGACCATATCAATAAAGAATCAAATCCAAGTATAAAGCAATTAAACGGGCTGAAATTTATGGAAAAATTGTCATTAATTACAAATAAAGACGCCTTGGTCGAAACCAGGGCGCCCCATTCAAACACCGCTCGCAGGCGGGCAAAGATTACAGATCAAGAAACTACAAGTTAAGAGTCGCTGGGGGCTTGGTAGACGACCACCTCTTCTTGGATAACCTTCCCCTTCGACATCTTCGCGGGGCGGATGATCTGCTGCTCGGTCGCACGATGCATGCTTTGAACGATCTCGCGATCGACCTCCAAATCAGGATAGAGGATCTTGATCTGGCCGACCGCATTTTCGAACTGACCCTCCGCAGCTCCCTTCGCCTTGTCAAGAACGGCCTTGTAGCGACCTCTTAAACTGTTCTTTTCCGCCTCCACTGCCTCCAGCTCAGTTTTCAGCCCAGCGACCTGGCTGGACAGCTCTTTATTCTTGGAAGAGAGGCGCTCGACCTCTTTCTCAGCTTTTTCCTTGTCAGCGACCGCCTTGTTCAGAGAAGACTCGGCCAGTGTTTGAGCAGAGACAGCAGCCACAAGCTGGCGTTCTGCTTCGACAAGCTTCCTCTCATTGTCAGCGGCCGCTTCGATTGTCGGTTCGAGCTCCTTCATTTTCTTGAGCAGGCCGTCTCGCTCACCCCTCATTTCTGCGAGCAATGACAAGGCAGAATTCAATTTAAAATTTTTATCGACTAGGTCGTCTTCAAGCAACGAATATCTATGGGCGAGACGCCTACCTTCCAAGCGATCTGATTCTTCATCTCGGTACTTCTTGAACAGAACACCAGCGGCCTTCATTGCCTCGGCCATCACCTCGAAAGGTTCCTTCTTGAAGCGGGCACAGTCTTCATCACCCAACCCAAGCAGGTCGATGTTGGGCCCGTGGCTTTTTCCACTCTTATGCTTCTTCTTCTCGCCCCCCTCATCGACCGACCTGTTCCTTTTGGATTTTCCTTGATTTTTGGGTGGGCTGCTCAGGTCGATGGCTTGTGCTGGTGTGCCCGCCCGAGGAGCCTGACGATCAGGCTGAGATCCGGTCGCAGCAGTTTGAGGTGTACCTCCAGATTGAGCCGCAGGTATGACGCGGGCGGGCGAAGTATCGCCGTCCTCGGCCGCCCATTGCTCCAACAGGTCAAAGTCGTTCATGTTGGCCATTTTAACTACAAAGGCAAAAGCAGATGGTTAGAAACATTTAACAAAACAAAGTGACAGAAAATAAAAGGTGTGAGCGACCACCGACCAAGAGCGGCCTTGACATTCTTCTTGGTACGAGCATCCACAACGTTTTTAACTTTGATGCGACCCTCAGGGACTAGGGACGCAATCCTTCTCAATCTATGGATCGTTCCCCTGTCCAGGTCGTCCAGATCAGCGTCCTTAAAAGCGTACTGGCCCGGCTTTTTGGAGAAGTGGTTAAAACTCCACACCGTAGGAAACAGGGGGGTTCCTTCTTGATCGTTGGTCATTTGGGCGACCACATTTTGGGCCTCGGCCGACTCAGGAACGACCCAAAAGAATTCCTTTTTCCACCCGGTCGTCAACGATTCCAGATATGGCTTGAAGAAGTTGTATGTCGACCGGTTTTTGAATGAGACCGCTTCCTTGCGGGCGCCCTTGGTGCCTTTTTCATAAATATAGCTCATCTCAAACAAAGTGAAGAACAATCGGATGGAGACCGGTCGTCTCAGAACCGCAAGGACATCTTCATACGCCTGTAGGAACGCCCAAGCGTTCGGGTTCAGCTGAGAAGGGGCGACCTGAAGATACCGTAGAACCATGCGTTGGAACCTGGTGAATGGTGGAATTATACCCATGCGTTCGAAAACGATGCGGTACATTGTGAATTTTAACACATCAGTCCAGGCCGCTATATCTTCGCCCTTGGCCATACCTTCTACCCTCCAACCTTCATTCAGCTCGGTCGCAAGAAACTCCAGGTCTTGGCTTCCCCGTAGAATCTTGCTGCGCTGACCCCTCAGGTTGAGAGAAACCCAAGACATCTCCTGTGCAGCAGCAACCTCAGGATCTTCTCCATGGTTGCCCTGCTGATCTCTGTCGGCCGTCTCGGTTACGTCGGTCGCAGCATGGTCAGCACCTTCCTCACAGGCAACCCGTGCGTTGCTCTCTGCAATATCAGCAACCACAACCTCGGAGTACGGAACCCCACTTCTGTCCGGCCGCGTTCCGGATCTGCTAGATGAAGTCGAATTCTGGGTCGAAGACCCAGAGGAAGAAGATTCGTCACTAGAAGAAGACGACCGGGCAGGACTCTGTTCCACTGGTCGTGTCATATTTTGCGCAAGGGAAACGGCCGGGACTCCAAATATACGGCGGGTTTCTTTAGTCCGCGCCAGAATGAACCTGTGGAGGGGAATAACAGTCAGGGTCTTACTCGCGCGTGGGAAGGGGCGACGTGGTCGTCCCCAGACCTGACACCCCCTCCATCAGGTGGAACATAAAAACTCAAGCAAAGTAAGAGCGGTCGCAGTTACCTGGAATTAGAGCAAGAGGATTACGAGCGAGCTTTAGCGAGAACGAGCGAGCTTCGACGGTAGCGAGCGAGCGTTGGCAGAAGCGAGCGAGCTTGATGCGAGCGATCAGCGAGAGCAGCAGAGAATTCGGAGAAACGTGTAAATGATGTGCCCTATGAGCCCTATATATAATGGGCCAACCATCACCATGGGCCGGAAGTGAAGAGGCGCGACTCTTCATGTACCATCATTGCTTAAACTCCTCGAGTCTCTAAACGTCACGTCAATAAAGCAGCTGTCGCCTCAGCATCCATGACGATTGATTGTCAGGCATCACACCCAAGATGGCACCTGGCCCCGTGTGACCAGGCCGCGTGGCAGCGACCACGCAATTAACTAATCAGCGATCGACCAAGTTACGTTCGACCACGCTGGGGGGCAAGGAATCAAGCCTTAGCCCGCCCCCAGGCGACCCAGGCTTGGGGGGCAACTGTTCTGGAGTGGGCTCGAAGCCCAATTTTGGTCAGTAGGCCCAGCGCGGCCCATTAACTGCCTTGCTCCGCAAGATGCGGCCGGCCCCGTAATTTGCGCAACGGCTAGAACGCGCAGCGCTATATATACCACACCAGCATGTGGCTTCAGGTATATTTTACTCACCTTGTGACCCTGCCCGTTGAAGCACCTCTGACTTGAGCGTTGGAGTGCCTTTGCAGGTACCACCCGCGTGCGGCTTACAACTCGGTCCCCTCATCACAGCGACCGATCAACGTCATCAACAACAACCCATCGTATTGATCAGGTACGATCAGAACTTGAGCTTCCAAACAGCAACCCCTTCAAGACTGAGACTGAAGCAATGACCTCAAAGGATTGGACCACTTCCAAATTCGAAATGAAAGCATAAAATTCTAGCTCCCTACTGTCAAATCGAACATGCAACCATAACAACTTCAGAATTTCTCCATCTTCATCATTGGAGCTTCCAAAACAGAAAAAGGGATCGAGAGATAGGGAGAGAATCAGTTTCCGAAAATGGTTCCATTGAACTCAGAATCGAAAATGGAGTGGAATGAATGTTGAATCACTTACATGCAATGATTTTGGTGATCCTTCTCCCCCCCCCACCTTCTCCTTCCTTGCTCCACGCTCTCCTCTCTCTTTTCTCTCCTTAAGTTTCAGCTCCTTTCTTTTTATTTCAGAATTGGCAAATGGCTGAGTGTGAGAGTGGGG
Source organism: Astragalus membranaceus (assembly GCA_039519185.1). Taxonomy (NCBI): domain Eukaryota; kingdom Viridiplantae; phylum Streptophyta; class Magnoliopsida; order Fabales; family Fabaceae; genus Astragalus; species Astragalus membranaceus. Next base: position 55,598,360 of record CM076847.1, on the reverse strand, counting down.
CTGAAGGTTCAGTAACTTATAGGTTGGAACATTAGAAGGGAGTAAAAAGACTGATTTACCCTTCAGCTTAAGTTCTCTTCATGAATCCATCAATTACACCATAATTCGATCGAAACACGATTATGTTGACAATTTCATTCGACTATTAATCCCCGAGACACGACTAATTATTCCCACAAATAATTAAGTCGGTCTTAGGCATCATAGTACGAGTTTTTAAAAATTAGGGATGTTACAAAGACCGGAATCTCCAACCGGTGCATCCTCAGAAAAGGTGACATGACGGTGGAAGAGTACATCGCTAAGTTGAGAAGTTGTCTCAGTTTTACCAAGTGGTAATGTAAGCTCCGGATGACGAATGGAGAATGCAGATGTATAAGAGGGGCCTTAGTGCTTTTATGACTTAGGGTCTCAGTTCTTATACTATTACCAGTTATGTTGTTTTAGTACAATCAGCCTATGTCACCGAGGATGATCTCATGGGGAATATGGGAAAGGAAAGAAGGTAGTTGAATTATCAACTCCGAATGCAAAGTCGTAAGATAATTTCATCAAAGGAAAAGCGGATGCAATTCTTTGATTCTTCAAAGGTCAGAAGATGTTCTAACTCTGGAAAGCCTCACAGCGGTAATTTCAAGCGAAGATCTAATCGGTGCTATTATAGAAATGTAGAGGGTCACTATGGTAAAGAGTGCCCTGTAAGGAAGAGTTTCAAGGAGTTACAAGCAGCTCTAAGGCAAGGACGAGTCAACATTCTGGATGATTAGACAGTTACGACTACAGACAATCTACTGAGGCGTATGAGATCAGTTTTCAATAACTCTGTTAGTATATTACATGATTCGGGTGCAACCCATTGTATAATAGCTCAATCGTGAGTAGATCGGTTGGGATTAACCTTATCTTCGCTATCCGAGCCGATAACCATCTTAACTGCTGCTAAGGGTCTTGTCCAGACCTAATCTTTGTATAGAATTGTCTACTTGTCGTAGGAGGCAGAAATTTCGTTGTAGAATTTATTGTTTGCCTACGAGAAGTGTGGACACCATTTTAGGTAAGAATTGGATGACTGCAAATCATGTTGCCATCGACTGTGTTAATCACTATCAGCTTCACTTCAGAATCAGTTGAATTGTCTAGGACAAATTCTGAAGCGGTTACCTAGTTCACCTTAGACAGTCAATCTTCATTCCAAGGTGCGGTTATCTTCATCCACTGAAACTAGTTTAGATTTGGCGAACATTCAGGTTGTGAATAACTTTCTGGATGTTTTCACGATGAAGTTTCTTATTAACCTCCAGAGCGAGAGGTAGAGTTTACTGTAGAATTGGTTCCTGGCACGGGATCAATATTTATTGTTTCTTATTGAATGTTTCTTTCGAATTAAATGAAATTGAGTCTCAACTTGAAGAGTCGATGTTAAAGAAATTCATTCGACCGAGTACTTCGCTAAGGAGTGCTCTGGTGTGGTTAGTCAAAAGGAAAAATAGAAGCTGTGTTGAATTGGGAGCGACCGACCTCAGTCACAGAGATCAGAAGTTTTTGGGTCTAGCCGGTTACTATAAGAGATTTGTTCAAGGGTTCTCACAGTTAGTTTTCCACTTACTCGGTTAACTCGTAAGGGTCATCCGTTTACGTGGGATGCCGATTGTGAAGAATGTTTTCAAGAGTTGAAGATTTTGACTTCTGCTCCAATCCTGATTCTTCCGGATCCGTCATTGGAATTTCAAATTTTCGATGACGCTTCAGGGAAGGGTTTAGGATGTGTTCTCATGCAGAATCAACAGGTGGTAGCTTGTGCATCCAGGCAATTGAAGACTCGTGAAGGGAATTATCCGACTCATAATTTGGGAGTTGGCAGCTATTGTGTACGCACTGAAGATTTGGAGACGTTACCTGTATGGGTCTCGTTTCGATGCCTTTAGTGATCACAAGAGTTTAAAGTATCTGATGGATCAGAAAGAACTGAATAGCAGGCAGAGAAGTGTGTTGAGTTTCTGGAGGATTATAAATTCGTGTTGATGTAGCATTCAAGAGAGGCCAGTGTTGTAACTGAAGCACTGAGTAAGAAATCCATCCACATGGCTGAGTTTATGATGCATGAGATGGAATTATCAGAGTCTTTTAGGGAGTTAAATCTGAATTCAAGATCAAGGAGGAACCGATTAGTGTTGAGCCATATGAGGATCTCTAGTTCCCTAAGGGATTCTATACGCTAAGCACAGGAAGTTGATGAGAAGCTACAATCACAAAAGGTATTTCCTGATTTTACCATGAATAGTGATGGAGTCAGTTGTTTCAACGGTAGAATCTGTGCGCCCGATGATGAGAACAATAGAAGGCAAGTGTTAGAGGAAGCACACCGAAGTGTATATTCTGTACACCCTGGATCCACCACGATGTACAGAGATATAAAGCATATGTATTAGTGGCAAGGTATTAGTTTGTTAATCTCTTCTTTGTGAAGGTTAACAATGAGATTGTATTATGAGATGCCGTTTGACAGGTCAAACGTGAATACGAATATGGAAGTAAGGTAACTGCTGGCTGTTTTTCACGTTGCAAATAACCATCAAGGGATTAATTGAGGGATCTGCTTGCAAGAGTTTGAAATGTCAGAAGTGAAGCTTGGCGTGCGGTATGGTAGTTTTGAAAAATCGTTTTGTGAAAACCCGCATGCTAAAGTTAATTTTTGGAACGAAACAATAGGCTAATAGGATATGATTGAGGAGGAAAGTTACAATAAAGTTACAATAGGTTAATTTTTGGAACGAAACAATTTAGGTATTCAATTATTTATTTAATTATTTTAGTTGGTGTAATTATTTTAACGTTGGATTAAGAGGTGTGTAAATTGAATATTAGGGGATGGCGTTTAGTGATCGGGCTTAAGCTGGAGTAAAGCCCGTGATCCAAGCCCGCTAGCTAGGCGCATAGGAGAAGCGCCTAGGCTAGGGTTTGGTGTCTTATGCGAATTGTTGAGAAAGAAAGAAAGGAGAGTTGCGAATAGAGAGAAGAGAAGAGAGAGAGGGTACGGCGCGAATCCCAAGGGAGGAGAAGAAGAGGAGTTCGCACAGTCCAAGGGAGCAGAGAGAAGCTGTGTTGCTGAGGTTCTGTTGGTGACTCGATCAAGGGAATTGGTGCTCTCCTAATATAAGGTAAGGGTGGGGTTCTTCCTTATAATGGGGTTTTATGATGGGGTTTATGTGGGAATAGATCCTATGATGCCTAGGGCTTGATTTTGATGCGTAGTTTGATGGTAGGTGAATCGTAACTAGGTTGATTGAAAATACTTGCTTGTTAGTGATTGTTGTGACCCTAGACATTGGTGATTCGTTGTTGTTATAACTAATAGCATGCTAGGTGTTCGATAAAATGTTTGTTTAATGTGGTGATTCCCAAAATATGGTGATTGGCATTGGTGATTAAAAATTTATGAGCTAAATTGGTGATATGAATTGCATATGTGGGGTTTTGGTGAGTTTGGGTGATGCTGTTTTTGGCGCCCAGTGCAAGGGCGCCGTGTTTGGGTCATGTTGCGTTCGGTCATGTTGCTGCTTTTGGCACCCTGGGTGTGGGCGCCGTTTCCAGTGTGTGTTGTGTTGCGCACTGTTGGCGCAGGGGCGCCATGGGCGGCGTGTCTGGTGGGTGTGTGCGTGTGCCAGTGTGTGTTGCACGTTGAGTCTTGGCGCAGGGGCGCCATGGGCGCCTGTGTCTGGGTGTGTCTCGGTGTGTTGCGCGCTGTGTCTTGGCGCAGGGGCGCCAATGGCGCCAAATCCTGTTGTGTTGCCTGCTGGGCGCCATATCCTGCCATGTTGCGTTTTTGTGTTCCCTGGGCGCCAAGGGCGCCGGTTTCTGTTGCTGGCCAGTTTCCAGCATGTTCCCTGCTAGCCGCCCAGGCACTGGGCGCAATTTTTAAGGATGTTCCCCAGTTTTTCCCCGGTTTTGTTTTTGGCATATCTTTTGACTCAGGAGTCCGATTTAGACGTTTCAAAATGTTTTGGAAAGCTTATTCAGAGGCCTAGCTGAATATTCTAATTTGAGGCACAGTAGTCCATTTTTCTGGAAAAATTTGTTAACCGTTGGTGTAAGCGTTAAATGATGATGTTTTTAAAAGAAAGTTGTCATGTCTCCAATACTTTGGAAAAATTGTCGTTTGTCTCCGGTGTTGTGAAAAAACCCTCGTGTCTCAAATGTTTTAGAAAATTGTCGTCATCTTGGTGTGTTGGTGTTGTTTTGGGAAATTGTTGTCATCTTGGTGTCTTGGTGCGGTTTGAGCTAGGTGTGAAGGCTCAAACCTTGGTGTTGTTGGAACTAGGTGTGAAGGTTCCAAGTCTTGGTGTTCCGTTGTGTCGGGTGGTTGGTGTTTTTCGGTGTCGTTGTGGCTAGGTGTGAAAGCCCAACTTTGGTGATATTTGGTGATTGTTGTTGGTGTGTCACATTGTGACTATTTTTGGTGATTGTCTGTGTGCATATATGGCGTCGCATACAGCATATGCATTTATTTTGGTGAAGGCCTTTGGTCTTGGAGCTAGGTGAGAAAGCTCAAATTTTTCTAAAACTGGTGAGCCTGGTGTGAAAGCTCGATTTTTGGTGAATTGGTGAGCCTGGTGTGAAAGCTCTCAATTTTGGTGACGCCCCCTATTTACGGGCAAGACTTTTGGTGATTTTGGTACCACATGCATATGCCTGTTGGTGTGGGTTGCATTCATGCATTGTCATGACATTTGGTGACTGGTTGTAATGTTTAACTGTTGAAGTATGTTTATGATTTGGTGTGTGTAGTGGAGTGGTAGATATAGTATCATATTTTAGCATAATTCCTATCATTTTACGCTATTATATTGAAGATATCTCACCCCTTCTGTTTGAATGTTACCCCTATGTGGTAACGTGCAGGTGATTGCGAGTGAAGGCTTAGGTACCTTCGCTATTCTGAGTCGGTGTCGTCGGTGTCCTTGCTTTGATGTGTAACACTCAAGGGGGGGGGGGCATAAACGCTAAACTTTGGCTGTTATATTTTGATATTTGGAGTCCAATCAGGACGTTGTTATTTTATGTTTTAAAACTTATATTATATTCCGCTGCGTGGTGATGTGTTTTTGACAAGGTGTTAATTATATCGTCTGAGACGTTTTATTTAACGATGAATGTGTGACATCACTTTTCGAAATATGAAATAAATTTTTGTAACTCTGATTTTTGTTAAATAATTACCGGGTAGAAAAGGGGTGTTACAAAGATCACCAACCCCAACTCTAACGCTTGAGAGAAATCAGCTCTGACAGATGAAAAATATGTGAAGAACAAAAGTGTGTGTGCTAGGGTTTTGAGTTTTGGGTTTTCAGCGTAAGCATAAGAATGGGTTGTGTGTTAAAATGAAATGTGAAGCCTCTATTTATAGGCTTATAAAAAATATGACCGTTGAGTACATTGAACAAATGATGAAATCGATTATGTGCCTGAATAGCCTAGGAATGATAATCGATTCTTGCTTTCAAAAAGGAAATAACTCATAAGTGTGTGATCGATTGTTTTTCTTTTAAAGAGTAAGTGTGAATCGATTAATAGCTTGGAAATATGACCGTTGAGGCTTTTAGAAAGAAGCAAATCGATTTTATGCTTGGATGCATGAGGAGAAGAATCGATTCTTAGCTTGAAATAGCATAGTTTATGAATCGATTCATTGCTTGTTTAAAGTAAGAGGCAAATCGATTTTATGCTTTGAAAACAGGAAGGAAATCGATTTGTTACTTTAAAGACAGAGTAGGAAATCGATTTTGATCTTAGAACAAATAATAGGAATTGATTCTTAGATTTTAAATTAGTTTGGGAATCGATTCTTTGCGTTGGGAAATCGATTTCTATCCTTTGCACAAGGTTGGAAATCGATTCTTTGCTTTAGGAAGGAAGTCATGATTCGATTTCTATCTTTCATAGAGAGTTGGAAATCGATTTCAAGCTTTAGAGAAAATAGTGTGAATCGATTTCTTACTTTCACAAATTGGTTTTTATGTTTACGTGCCTTACCTATGTGCATGCATGCATTTTGAAAACTGTGAGAGCTATGAACCTGTGAGATGAGATGACCCTCAGAAGCGGCTTACAATATATCCTAAGACATGACCCAAACCCTAGAGACTACCCTTACTTCTTGAGTCGTGATTGCCTTGGATTTACGCTTTGAACATATCATCAAAACCTAACCTGCTTGTCATTTTGACTTCGAGCACATCATCATCAAAACCTAACCTGCAAACGCAATATAACCACATTCTCCCCCTTTTTGATGATGACCAAACTTTACTCATCTTTGGGTGGGAGGTTAGTTCATCAAACAAAATAATGCATAAAACATAACTGGACTCCCCCTCACTTGATGCTCCCCCTATCTCAAAGATTAGATGCAAAATGACAATTCTATATATCAATCCTTTATGCATAAACGTCCTGAATCCTTCTCCCCCTTTTTGTCATGATCAAAAGGGTGACTATGAGACATAGTTTTCGAATCGAACAACACAACTATTTCACAAGGTAAATGAACCATTTCAGATTTATACAAATAAATAATCTTCAAAACCAAAAAAATCATATTCGTTATCATGAAGAGAATATTTCATCAAAACAAGTAAAAGCCAACATGAGTCTCAAAATCTGTTAAGCAATTGTTTTAAGGCAGCAAATTCTTGTTTAAGCTTCATACATTTCACGCTGCTTAGTTAGAAAGAGAGAATTATTTTAGGTAACAAATCGATTGTGAGCATGCATTGTTTTAGGAGCATAATCGATTTTATAAAAAGGACAGAGGTAGCAATCGACTGTGACAAGAGCAAAATCAATTTCAAGGAATAAAATAGCACTTTAAAGGCTCAGAAATCGATTCTTAAGCACACATCATTCACAACAAAATAAAATAAAATTAACACTTAAATACACATTTCTTGAAATTACTTTGTAACCCATATGATTAGTTCATATCTTTATTTTTAAATGGGTGAAGAGCCAATAAACAAATTTTCTTTTGCAATTGTTTTGTTAAAATATCAACTAGCTGTTTTCAACGAACTCAATTACACAATCGCGTTCTGAACATGAATTCTAAGAAAATGATATCTAATCTCTGTACACTCAGTCCAAGAATGATAAACAAGGTACTTGACGTGTTTGCTATTATTCTAACATGCCTTAATTATATTTTTCTCAATGATGCATGAACCAAGATAAAAGATTACCCTATTTCAATGATCACATAATTTACTAAAACTTAATAAACTATTCTTAAGTTCTTCTACATTAAGCACATTTTCAATAGAGGTGAATAAAGCTTTACCTATCTAACCTTCACCGGTGATTCTTCCACTAGTGTTGTTATCACAAGTCACATGACCGCTTTTTCCGGGGGTGAGTGTTAAGAACTTTGTTGCGTCTCTAGTCATGCGCTTTGAGTCTTTGCTGTCAAGGTATCAATATGCCCCCATACCTTGAAGCATACCTACAATGAGATCAAGTCGAAAATTTTGGTACCCAAATTTCTTTGGGTCCTTGTGGGTTAGTACTTGGTATAGTCCCTTTGGGAACCCATACCTTTTTCACGATTTGTCTTCCTCTAGCCATTCAAACAGATACAGTATGTCCTAGTTTGGCACAGTAATAACATCTAATATATGGACTAGTAGTGAACTTAGGCCTATAATGCAAATTTCTTTTTATGGAAGTGTTTCTTTGTGGCCTAGGATGCACATGTTGTTTGTTTTGTACGCACATTTTTCCTAATGTCCATTCAAGCTCATGGATTTTCTTTTCATGTTCTGTACACTTATCACATACATAATTTTGCCTTAAAATAAATAAGATCATCATTTTCTTTTCTAAGCTCTAATTTTTCCTTAGTTAAAGCATTAACTTCATTTTGAAGACGAGCAATAGTTTTCTTAGATTTACTTAATGCCTTAGCTAATTTTATTGAATTATCATGCAATTCAACAAATTCTTCATGTAATTCATCATATGCACTTTGTAAAGTTTCAGAGTTAGAATATACCTCAGTTTCATTTTCACTGTCGTGGTCGGCCATGAGAGCAACTTGAGCTTTTTCACTTCTTGAATTATCTGATAAGTTCATGTCATTGTCTTCCCATGCTATGTAGGCTTTTCTACCATTGTTTCCATTGGACTCATTTTTCTTAAACTTTGACAATTTTCTTTCTAAGTTCTAGCACTCTGTAACACCCCGGTATTTCTTTAACAAAGAAATGCCTAAATATACGATTTGGTATAAATCAGAGTATAAAAATTCCCGTTCAGATATACATCTTTACAAGAAACAGCGGAAACTACAAAAATATAACATGATACAAGTTCGAGTCATAAGACTGAATACAGAGACTACATCAGAAGAATCCAAAATACAGATGGAAGATTTCATCTTCAACTCCTCCTCGAGCCTGACGACTAACTGTGCCGCCTGCTGTCCTTATAACCTGTTCTCTGTAAAAACAACAAAAATGGATTGGGTGAGACAACTTGTCTCAGTGAGTCCTACCGTGCCCCCTCACTGACACTCGGTTCAATTATTAAACCGTTACAACAAAATCTGACATAACAATGTCTTATTTATTAATCGAATTGCCGACTGCACAACGACTGCTAATCCCGGCAATTCATGTTCTTAATTTATTAATCGAACTGCTGACTGCACAACGACTGCTAATCCCGGCAATTCGTGTTCTTAATTTATTAATCGAACTGCCGACTGCACAACGACTGCTAATCCCGGCAATTTGTGTTTTTAACTTAGCACAAACCGGCTGCACAACGCCTGCTAATCCCGGTAACCCGTGAGTTGACCACGCCAAAACACATTCAGGGCCTAGGGTGAGGGCTCATGACTTCCCTTCCTAGTATGCTACTTGTCGGGTAGTCACCCAACGCGATACATATGACAATACGCATCAAATCACATAATAATCGGATAAACAATATCCATATCGATCTATAATCCGTTTTGAGGAATTCATAAATTTGACCTCCGGCATTATAATCATACTCAATTGACATATATAAACATATATATTCAGTCAGTCCATCATTCGGTGTACCCACACATATACTAGGGTTTCGGTTATTCAATCAAATATGCTTTCGAAGCTCTTCTTCAAAATCATGAGTTGAACAAGTTCAAAATACGGTTGTCAGTAAGGCAATATCCTTAAAATTGGTTGGGAAGAAGATTAGAAGTGATTCGGGATCGAAAGGAGCGACGAAATGAGAAGTCGGAGTCCGGTAACAAAACCTCACGCACGGTCCGTGCCCAGAGGCGCACGACCTGTGCGTGGTGCACTAAATCATAATACCCATCTGCGAAGTGGGCGCACGGTTCGTGCCCAGGGGCGCACGATCCGTGCGTCCGGTTCTGTTTCCCGATTCCAATCCGGTTCTCATTCCGCTTTTCCGCTTCTCGCCCAAATCGAATTCCTATCGTAATCCAACCTGAAAAAAAATTTAATATACCACAATCCAGACCATATTCAAGTGAAAGCGTTTAAATCACAATTTCGTAAATTTCTCAACATTTCAATAAAAACCGTAAAAACGCGATATTGCTCAAAAACGGTTTTGGGTTCCAAAAACATTCGAAAATAGGATAAATGCCTTATGACTCAAAACCGACATATTTTCAGGACACATAAAAACATCCCTATCCGTGAGTAGAACTCACCCGGTTGACGAGTCCCCGAGAAGTCGCGTTCTCGCTCGAACAACCGAACCGTTAACCACTCGAACAATCCCCGTAATCACGAACACGCTCCGAATGCCTCCGCAACTGAATTCAGCAACCAACACCCCTCTTGATACTAACTTCATCTCCGGTGGATAGAAATGACGTCTCGCGCGACATGACAACTCGAATCCCAAATCCGACGAATCACATTTCCAGCTTCTTCCTTCTGTTTTCCAAGAACATGATTCAGTTTTGCAACAGGAATAACTTGGTCAATCTGTGACCAAAACTATCCAGACCGGTGCTCATTGTGAAGGTAATTTCGTCTACTTTCAGATGGTCAAGGATTCACACGCATGCATCCAGTGGTTTGGGAGATATCACCAAGACAAGGTGACTGGTCCAGGACAATGTTTGATTCTGAATCTGTAATTTGGGAGCATGATATATCTCTCATTTCTCCATGAAATCATACGGTTCTTGTGCCCCAAATGAAGATCTTTTTGTCTAGTTACCAGAGGGACAAGAATCACGATCATCGGAGTAGTGTACAGTGAGATACGATGAAAACAATGAAGATGGTTCATACGGGTTTCACCCAGAAATCTTGATTGACTTGGATCATCACCCTTAATACCTTGTCATCACGAAATGGAGTTCCAAAACCGAATTGCAATTCCTCCATGGATCCTCCTCTGTCCACTATAACCCCAAACCAGAAGGGAGACCTTTACAAGGTTCAAATACTGAATGTTGACTCCTCACTTGATTAATGAGCTTCATAAATTAACATGCAAGCACTAAGCTCCTCAAAACTCCATCTTTGCTACTAGAGAGCTAGGAGGTTCAGAAATGGTAAAAACTGACTGAGAAGGAATGGGATGATGATAGTTAGATGGTTGGAAAGAGGATGAAAAACTGAATTGAAGGGATAAACATTCACTTACATGCAATGGTTTTGATGAATTCTTCTTCACCTCCTCTTCTCTTCTCTCTCTCTCGCATTTTCTCCTTTCTCTCACCCTCACATTTTCTGTTTTGTCTAAGTTGCTGAATGAGGGGGAAAGGAGGGTGCTCAGCTAGTTTAGTGAGCTGAGGTGTTTTAAAAAAAAGGGGAATTGTCTGAAATACCCTTACTCCTTAGTTCTCATTTAAATTCATTTTAATCAATCAAGCACTCATTAATTCTCCCGACTTATGAATGTAAATACCAATTTCATGATCGTATCATGACTAGGATCCGGTTATTATATCGTTGGGTGATTCATCTTCGATGTGAGGTGAAATGACCATTTTACCCTTCGGCTGAATTGTTCATTTAAATCATTACTAAGCCACAATTAAATGTAGAGTAGGATTTCTTTGGACTTTTCCTCGACTATTAATCCTCGAGACAGGACCAATTATTCCCACAAATAATTACTCGGTTACGAGTCTTTAAAAATTAGGGATGTTACAATCACCCCAACTTTTAAAAATTTTGTCCTCAAAATTGACAAGACGAACCTTAAGCAAAAAGATATTGATATCGGTTCATCTTGTCCTCTTCCAATTCCCGAGTAGCCTCTTCGGCTGAGAAGCCTTCCCAGACTATCGTGACAATCGGAATAGTCCTTGACCTCAATGTCTTCACGCCACGCCCTAGGATATGACTAGGATAAGGTTGGAATCATAATTCCGGTCGGAGATCGATCGTTTCAACGCTCAATGGCTGAAGTGGATCTGGAATACATTTTCTCAGCTGAGACACGTGAAAGACATCATGAAGATACAGACTTTCTTCAGAAATTAACTATTCCGACCTCTTGAGAGCTGACACTAATTGTTATGGACAATGGAATGCCTACAATCTGTTGAGGATACGAACTCATAGTTATGGTATCCACAAATCCTGCACTATCGAAGTCAGGAACTCGGAAGGTTTCGGCCTAGCCGTAGCTTCGAATTGGAACGAAACGATGACTTTAAGAGAATTTCTTTGGAATCAAACCATACGGTATCCAGCAGAAAAGTTTTCTTCTCTTCCCGAGTTACGCTCTCATAAGCGCTTGACTCATTTTACTAAAAACCTCGACTGAAGCAAACAGAGTTATTTTATAAAACAGGTTGACTTTCAGTCCAAGGAGTCTAGAAACGATTTTCCTTGCAACCGAATCCAGGAAAAACTCTAAAATAATAGTAAAATATTCTTTCATTAAATCAGTTCCAAAACTTGAAAGTACAATAGTTCCATTTGAATGAAAATTCTTTTCAATGGGGTTTCTAATGACGATAGTTTGAAAATACGACTATCCCAAAAGGTTAATTCACCCCAACTTATAGATGACCTTACTCAATGCACGGCGCCCCAACAAAGCGGGATCTCATTCTCTGATATTTAAAAGTTACGAGTTTGAAAGTGAGAGTAGAAGTGTTACGTTGTTGGAACCAGCCATTTGTGCGATCAAGATCTCACAAACTTCTATTATCGTGCTTGAGTTCGGCTCCGTTAAGACAAAACAATTGGGTTCGTTTGAGGAAGGGATCGGAAAGGACATTGAGCCGAAAGGGAAAGCGGGTGTTTGTTTTAAAATTTTCCCAAGCCGCTATTCTATTCGATTCAATTCATTTCCCCTCGATTCCTTTCTCGAATCAGTCCAAGATAAAACTTCGAGGTTAGGACAAAGGCTTGCATTTCGTGACAAAAATAGACATGACTCAATTGTCTCAAGAGACTACACAATGGTTATAGGATGCACTATCAAGGACTCATGTGTTATACACTCATTGTCTGATCATTTAGTCTCAGACCGACATACAGTTCATCCTCAGACATTCTTCCATCATACTGGTGTGTTGGGTAAAAGAAAGATGCACTATGCGTATTAAACTCATCGAATTCTTAGAAAGCCTCGTGTACTGGCTAATTTAGACAACTCTGAATTCAGTACATATTTGCTTTATTGACATCTTGTCGATAGATTTTTAGAATGGTGAAACTAGCTTCGATCCATCCGATGGATCAAAGTCATAACAACTTACTGTCAACCCTAACGGGATCCAGATTAACGATTGGAGTTTCACTCCAGTAGCGGAAGCTTGAGAACTAGAAATGCCGAAAGATGATTGCCCTAACATGGCTTGATACTTCTCCAACTAGCTATTAAATTCACGTGTTACCTAGCTTTCCATTACTTCCGAGCAAACGTTTGAGTAACCTACGTCTTCGGTTATCTTAGAAACATTTCTAGCATCTTAGGTAGTCACCTGTACAACCGATGTTTTAACTAACCCAAAATGATGATAAGGGTGCGTCTTTCAGGATTGTCTAAATTAACGACTTATCCAATCACAGTTGCCATTCTAGATCAACTAGGCTTTGAATTTTGATACCTATCTTTCATAGATATTGATCACTCGGACCTTAAGGAGATGCGAATTTCGATATTAGGAATCTTACTAGAATGACATAAGGTTTTCTTTAGAAGTTACGATTTAGTGCCATCCTATGCAATCCTTGGTTTATCGATTAACTTCAATGTAGTAATTATTCTCGGATTAGTCTCGAAATTGAAATTGCGGTGGCACCAGGGGATTTTGAAAACAAAAGGTTATTTTGGGAATCACACGAGCACACCATGAGTGTCTCCGTATTGATTCGTTGAAATTGGATTTATCCTTTAGAATTTTCCTTGGCCCAGCTTCTTTTCGAACTTCCGCGACTATCCAGATATAATTATTACATTACATTAATCAATATAGCTTCAGGACGGGTTCCATTCCCATGACAACATCATGTTCGTCTCGTAGGTGACCTTAATCTCCTCGTTCTTCCAACCGGTTTATTGAGGTATTATGGATTAAGATTTCAGAATCACTTCTAATGGTTGAATGGCCATCACTACTAATGGCAATTACCGGAACTAGGTTTCTTGGAAAAGAGACTACAACAAACGTTATCCTGAATCGGTATCTAGGAGTCTAAACTGATTGATTGGAATTCCTTTTTCCAATTTCCCGGACAACAGGGAGGTTCACATTCCACGAATGCTCCGAGTTTATGGTTCAGGTTTAAAACAAAAGTATACTTCACAATACAATTGTAGATACGGTGTAGATATTTTCGTTAGCTTTCCAACGCCTCTCGGAACATAAAAATCGGAGTTCCGGAGCAGAAGTTACGAACAAAATGAGTCGGAAGACTAACGGGAATTTCTCACAAACCGTGATTGGAGTGCTTCCAGCAGCGGATTGAAATAAGGTCACTTCTACCGATTTCACATACTAACTTGCTTTGAAGGATTCGATTCACAATTCCTGATCGGGACTTAACCTGATCGGCACATTATGACTCTGCTAGTCAATACTGGCAACGGAATATCTTTACTCAATTAGCTTTATCATCTGTCACATTGGGACTCGGAAGAAGAAGAATCGGGATCTATACTTGAAATTTTCTGGAGGGACTTCCTCAACTGATACCTAAACTGGGATTGACTAACTCCAGGAGGTGAGATTTATGATGAAAACAATATTTCAAAAACTGATACGCTGACTAAATAAAGGTCAGGGTTTCGGGTGTTAACTAGTCTGATAGCTTTCAGTACACTGACATTGCTACTGCCCAAAGGCTTCGCTTGATTTGTACTTCTCGATAAGATCTAAGACGTTTCATGCCGCGACTCACTAGCCGCATCAGATTTATTTACTGAACAGCCGCCCACAGTTTCCTCGAACCATCGGGAATGCCCATCCTTGTTTCCAAATGCAATATGTAGCCCTCTGCTGCCGCTGCACGTTCTGATGAAACGAGAAGGCTGAGAATCCTATGGTGTAGGGTCTCGGACATTTTCGGGGCTGAGGCAACTATCTGTCATAATTTTCAGTAACTTACATGAAACATTGAGTGGATCCTGACTCAATACGTCACATAATATACTAAAAAGGTCTGACATATAATTGTCTAAGTCCCTAGCTGACTCGATCCTATGTTCTCGACCCGAAGGTCACTACGTCCGACAAGGCCGAACCGCTCTGATACCAAATGTAACACCCCGGTATTTCTTTAACAAAGAAATGCCTAAATATACGATTTGGTATAAATCGGAGTATAAAAATTCCTATTCAGATATACATCTTTACAAGAAACAGCGGAAACTACAAAAATATAACATGATACAAGTTCGAGTCATAAGACCGAATACAGAGACTACATCAGAAGAATCCAAAATACAGATGGAAGATTTCATCTTCAACTCCTCCTCGAGCCTGACGACTAACTGTGCCGCCTGCTGTCCTTATAACGTGTTCACTGTGAAAACAACAAATATGGATTGGGTGAGACAACTTGTCTCAGTGAGTCCTACCGTGCCCCCTCACTGACACTCGGTTCAATTATTAAACCGTTACAACAAAATCTGACATAACAATGTCTTATTTATTAATCGAATTGCCGACTGCACAACGACTGCTAATCCCGGCAATTCATGTTCTTAATTTATTAATCGAACTGCCGACTGCACAACGACTGCTAATCCCGGCAATTCGTGTTCTTAATTTATTAATCGAACTGCCGACTGCACAACGACTGCTAATCCCGGCACTTCGTGTTTTTAACTTAGCACAAACCGGCTGCACAACGCCTGCTAATCCCGGTAACCCGTGAGTTGACCACGCCAAAACACATTCAGGGCCTAGGGTGAGGGCTCATGACTTCCCTTCCTAGTATGCTACTTGTCGGGTCGTCACCCAACGCGATACATATGACAATACGCATCAAATTCTCGAGAGTTAGATAATTTATATCTTTTTCGATCACCAAAGGATCAATCACATAATAATCGGATAAACAATATCCATATCGATCTATAATCCGTTTTGAGGAATTCATAAATTTGACCTCCGGCATTATAATCATATTCAATTGACATATATAAACATATATATTCAGTCAGTCCATCATTCGGTGTACCCACACGTATACTAGGGTTTCGGTTTTTCAATCAAATATGCTTTCGAAGCTCTTCTTCAAAATCATGAGTTGAACAAGTTCAAAATACGGTTGTCAGTAAGGCAATATCCTTAAAATTGGTTGGGAAGAAGATTAGAAGTGATTCGGGATCGAAAGGAGCGACGAAATGAGAAGTCGGAGTCCGGTAACAGAGCCTCACGCACGGTCCGTGCCCAGGGGCGCACGACCCGTGCGTGGTGCACTAAATCATAATACCCATCTGCGAAGTGAGCGCACGGTTCGTGCTGAGGGGCGCACGATCCGTGCGTCCGGTTCTGTTTCCCCATTCCAATCCGGTTCTCATTCCGCTTTTCCGCTTCTCGCCCCATCGAATTCCTATCGTAATCCCACCTGAAAACAAATTTAATATACCACAATCCAGACCATATTCCAGTGAAAGCATTTAAATCACAATTTCGTAAATTGTTCAACATTTCAATAAAAACCGTAAAAACGCGATATTGCTCAAAAACGGTTTTCGGTTCCAAAATCTTCCGAAAACAGGATAAATGCCTTATGACTCAAAACCGACATATTTTCAGGACACATAAAAACATCCCTACCCGTGAGTAGAACTCACCCGGTTGACGAGTCCCCGAGAAGTCGCGTCCTCGCTCGAACAACCGAACCGTTAACCACTCGAACAATCCCCGTAATCACGAACACGCTCCGAATGCCTCCGCAACTGAATTCAGCAACCAACATCCCTCTTGATACTGACTTCATCACCGGTGGATAGAAATGACGTCTCGCGCGACTTGACAACTCGAATCCCAAATCCGACGAATCACATTTCCAGCTTCTTCCTTCTGTTTTCCAGCAACATGATTCAGTTTTGCAATAGGCATAACTTGGCGAATCTGTGACCAAAACTATCCAAAACGGTGCTCATTGTGAAGGTAATTTCGTCTAATTTCAGATGGTCAAGGATTCACACGCATGCATCCAGTGGTTTGGGAGATATCACCAAGACAAGGTGACTTGTCCAGGACAATGTTCGATTCTGAATCCGTAACTTGGGAGCATGATATATCTCTCATTTCTCCATGAAATCATACGGTTCTTGTGCCCCAAATGAAGATATTTTTGTCTGGTTTCCAGAGGGACAAGAATCACGATCATCGGAGTAGTGTACAGTGAGATACGATGAAAACAATGAAGATGGTCCATACGGGTTTCACCCAGAAATCTTGATTGACTTGGATCATCACCCTTAATCCCTTGTCATCACGAAATGGAGTTCCAAAATCGAATTGTAATTCCTCCATGGATCTCCTCTGTCCACTACAACCCCAAACCAGAAGGGAGACCTTTACAAGGTTCAAATACTGAATGTTGACTCCTCACTTGATTAATGAGCTTCACAAATCAACATGCAAGCACTAAGCTCCTCAAAACTCCATCTTTGCTACTAGAGAGCTAGGAGGTTCAGAAATGGTAAAAACTGACTGAGAAGGAATGGGATGATGATAGTTAGATGGTTGGAAAGAGGATGAAAAACTGAATTGAAGGGATAAACATTCACTTACATGCAATGGTTTTGATGAATTCTTCTTCACCTCCTCTTCTCTTCTCTCTCTCTCTCTCGCATTTTCTCCTTTCTCTCACCCTCACATTTTCTGTTTTGTCTAAGTTGCTGAATGAGGGGGAAATGAGGGGGCTCAGCTAGTTTATTGAGCTGAGGTGTTTTAAAAAAAAAGGGGAAATGTCTGAAATACCCTTACTCCTTAGTTCTTATTTAAATTCATTTTAATCAATCAAGCACTCATTAATTCTCCCGACTTATGAATGTAAATACCATTTTCATGATCGTATCATGACTAGGATCCGGTTATTATATCGTTGGGTGATTCATCTTCGATGTGAGGTGAAATGACCATTTTACCCTTCGGCTGAATTGTTCATTTAAATCATGACTAAGCCACAATTAAATGTAGAGTAGGATTTCTTTGGACTTTTCCTCGACTATTAATCCCCGAGACACGACCAATTATTCCCACAAATAATTACTCGGTCTTAGGCGTCGTGTCTTAGGCATCATAGTACGAGTCTTTAAAATTAGGGATGTTACACACTCCATCGTCAGGTGTCCGGATTTAACACATTCGTAGCAAGTTGGTGGACTTGACAAGTTTTCCTTGCTTGAGACTCCTTTGGATGAAGAATTCTTTTTGGGTGACCTATTTCTTTTCATGATCTTTTTGAATTTTCTAACCATTTGATCCATATTCTCATCGTCTTCATGATCCTTATTTTCTGAATCATCACTATCATCGGATGGATTTGTACTAGAAGCCTTGAGAGCTAAACTTTTCTTTTTCTTGCCGTTTTCTTCATGCTCCGCTAGACGAGTGAGTTCTAACTCGTGCTCTAGTAGTTTCCCAAACAGGGTGGCAAGAGTCATCATAGCTAAATTTCTTGATTCAGTTATCGCAGTTACCTTTGGTTGCCATTCTCTGTTTAGGCATCTCAACACTTTGTTGATCAAGTCTTCGGGAGGGAACGATTTTCTTAATGAGCCCAATTTGTTCACTATGTGAGTGAACCTCTTTTGCATTTCTTGTATCGATTCTCCTTGATTCATTCTGAATAATTCATATTCCCGGATGATGATATTGGTTCTTGCTCTTTTTACCTCATTTGTACCTTCATGAGTGACCTGAAGGTTGTCCCACATTTCTTGAGAAGTTTTACAATTCGACACTCTAAAGAATTCATCGGAACTAAGTGCGGAAGTGATAATATTCTGGGCACGGAAATTGTGTTGAACTTTCCTTTTATCATGATCCGTCCATTCATTTCTTTCTTTCACTGTGAGTGCGCCATTTACCATGTACGTGGGAACAAAAGGTCCATTTTCCACAGCATCCCATATATCTATATCTACCCCTTCAATGAATATTCTCATTCTTTCTTTCCAATATGCATAGTCTTCCCCGTTGAAACCCAGAGGACGGGTAAGAGATGCACCCTCTTGCGTAGACCAACCTAAAGCCATTTCTCTTGAAGCTGCTAGGCCCTTTATACAAGAGTCTAGCTCTGATACCACTTGTTACCAAGTGGCTTCAGTCTCAAGAGGGGGGGTGAATTGAGATTTAAAAACTTTTCCCCTTTTTTAGTGACTTAGATTAATTTCGCGCAGGTTTATGGAATGAACGATAAAGAATATGAAAGCAGTAAAGCACACAGCAGAGTTTATACTGGTTCAGTCACCTCCCAGTGACCTACGTCCAGTCCTCAAACCCTTGTGAGATTTTCCACTAACACAACAAAGCTTGCCTTGGAAACCTTTATAGACTCAGGCACCCTTCTCCTAGGATACCCCACCTATGAAGAGCCCTCAAATCTACAGCAACAGCAACAACAAGAGATACCCCACCCTTGTTACAACCAATAACCCAAGAGAGGTACCCACTCCCTAGTACCAACAGCAACCCTAGAGAGATACCCCACTCCCTAGTACTGTGAATAACGTAAAACAAATTACAAATATAAAAACCAAAATACTCTTATGAAGGCAGATTACACAACTTGAAGATCACCAACCCCAACTTTAACTCTTGAGAGAAATCAGCCCTGACAGATGAAAAATATGTGAAGAACAAAAGTGTGTGTGCTAGGGTTTTGAGTTTTGGGTTTTCAGCGTAAGCGTAAGAATGGGTTGTGTGTTAAAATGAAATGTGAAGCCTCTATTTATATGCTTATAAAAAATATGACCGTTGAGTACATTGAACAAATGATGAAATCGATTATGTGCCTGAATAGCCTAGGAATGATAATCGATTCTTGCTTTCAAAAAGGAAATAACTCATAAGTGTGTGATCGATTGTTTTGCTTTTAAAGAATAAGTGTGAATCGATAATAGCTTGGAAATATGACCGTTGAGGCTTTTAGAAAGAAGCAAATCGATTTTATGCTTGGATCATGAGGAGAAGAATCGATTCTTAGCTTGAAATAGCATAGTTTATGAATCGATTCATTGCTTGTTTAATGTAAGAGGCAAATCGATTTTATGCTTTGAAAACAGGAAGGAAGTCGATTTGTTACTTTAAAGACAGGGTAGGAAATCGATTTTGATCTTAGAAGAAATAATAGGAATCGATTGTTAGCTTTTAAAATAGTTTGGGAATCGATTCTTTGCTTTGGGAAATCGAATTCTATCCTTTGCACAAGGTTGGAAATCGATTCTTTGCTTGAGGAAGGAAGTCATGAATCGATTTCTATCTTTCATAGAGAGTAGGAAATCGATTTCAAGCTTTAGAGAAAATAGTGTGAATAGATTTCTTACTTTCACAAATTGGTTTTTATGTTTACGTGCCTTACCTATGTGCATGCATGCATTTTGAAAACTGTGAGGGCTATGAACCTGTGAGATGAGCTGACCCTCAGAAGCGGCTTACAATATATCCTAAGACATGATCAAAACCCTAGAGACTACCCTTACTTCTTGAGTCTTGATTGCCATGGATTTCCGCTTTGAACATATCATCAAAACCTAAACTGCTTGTCATTTTGACTTCGAACACATCATCATCGAAACCTAACCAGCAAACGCAATATAACCACATTCTCCCCCTTTTTGATGATGACAAAACTTTACTCATCTTTGGGTGGGAGGTTAGTTCATCAAACAAAATAATGCATAAAATATAACTGGACTCCCCCTCACTTGATGCTCCCCCTATCTCAAGATTAGATGCAAAATGACAATTCTATATATCAATCCTTTATGCATAAAAGTCCTGAAAGAAACCAGTAATGATAGCATTCAACAAAGAATTATCACTTATAACAATTAAGACATCACAACACCTTAAAAACTAACAAGCAATCCCATAAGGAATTTAACCAAAACTACCACCAACAAATGAATAAAAACACGTGACAGCAACAAACTTTATACAACTTACGATGATAAATAATTGAGTTAAATTATTTAAATTAAATTGAGTGTACACAAAATACATATATGAATCATCAAAATAAAACTAATCTAACAAACGTTTAAAAACAATCTTGGTACACATTTTGTTTTTAAATCATATATTCACATTACGCAAATACTAGATATCACAAAAAAAAATCCAAATCATAGAAGCTTAGACTATCTAAATACAAAGTTCACACAACAAGGTTACAAACAAAAAAACACAAGATACAGAGTTCACAAGGGAAGACATAATATACACACTACTGGCGGCCTGAGGAATAGACCAAGCTCTATGAAAAATTCTCTCTAGCGAAAAGAGTCGTTTGGGTTCTCACTTGAATCCTAACTTCTTTCTATCTGCTATAACGTTAATGATTCCTGAAAGCAATACCTATCGCACATCTCATTCAATTTCCTAGAGGACTTAACCAACTAATTTGGTCAGAGTCACGACTATCAAGAATCAAACAAACAATCCATGCAACACTACTCAGAGTACACACATCGGAAACGCAATAAAACACACATACTTTCCGGTTAGCACCGAACTGCTCTGATACCACTAAATGTGACACCCTTTACCCCGAAAGTAATTATAAGTAAAAAGTACAATAAACGAGTAAATTTGTTTCTCAAATAAAATTAGCAGTTCATTTTTGAAATGGTTTTCGCAAGTAAAAGATGTTGACCAATTTCCTGAAATCATATATAAACGATTTACAATAATATTAAAGACGAAACACTGAAGCATTTCTTTCAATACAGTAATAAGATTGACTTTAAATATAATATTGAAAATACAACCCAAGTCCCGATGTCACGTGATAAGAGCATTAAACCTTTAATCAATTAAATAAAAAGAAAGTGACATCAACGTATAGTGTCATTCGGCATGTTGCTGGGTGATCCGTAGTGATCACATCTCCACCGCTGCATAATCGTAGAAGCTCACATCAACGACACCTGGAACTCAATCTAACAAAATGGTGCACGGGTGAGAAAGAGCATCCAAACTATATAAAGAACATAAGACCGAGACTAAAACAGCAAAGGCAACCACAATCCATCAAATCAATATCAAACAGTCACTCTCAAAAGAGTGACCAACACAACATGTTCATACAGCAAGATGTCACAAGTGAAGCCACAAAGGGCTCGTACGTAAAAAGTGAAGGGTCACATCACACCGTTAAAATAACTACAGTATATACGACAAACATAACCTGTATGCTCAATTAATCATCAACAACAACAACAATAACAACAACAATAACAATAGGACCGGGATACCTTGCCCGATAATGCTCTACTGCGAATAACAACAACGATGACAACGACAACAACGATGACAACAACAACAACAATACCTATCATCATCACCATTCTTTGAGGTACGGCTCGCCCATACTGCGACAAGGTTCCTCCTATACAATTTCAACTAATGATGTACGGCTCACCCATACTGCGACAAGTACTTGCCCATACTGCGACAAGGTTCCTCTTACAATCATTAATTTTTAAGGTACGACTCTCCCATGCTGCGACGAGTCCCCGCCCATGCTGCAACAAGGTGCCTTTAACAAATCTCGATCACAAAGATATAGCTCGTCCATACTGCAACGAGTTCTTGCCCATGCTGCGACAAGATTCTTCAACATGAACCAGCTTACTAATTGTCGACGAATGATAGCTTGCCCATTATGCGACAAGTCTCCAATAACAATACCCATAAAGCCAACCAGCAATCCCACAAACACGAACGTCAAGTCATTTAATATTCTTAGCGATTCAAAGTTAGCCATGGCTACATCAATCTATGCTAAGATTTTTGTCTAGGTCTCAAACAACAAGAACTTCTTATTATTTAGAATTTCCTGTCATTCTAGTCTATTAACACATTAGACACTAGCTCATCCTACCACTTTTATAACTAAGTGATTTACCAATCTACTCATATTAGAATCATCCAATAAACTCGACCTATTGACTACAACCATCCAAATAATTTAGTTACAGTCAACAAGATCATATGGTTACAGTCATCCAAATCAAATAATCAAATAATTTACAGACCATTTTAATCATTACAGTCATCCTGAATAATTAGAGTCATCCAAGTTGAATAAATAATATAAGTAATAAATAAATAAAAAATAACAAATACAGCCAAAATATGGATAGCGATAATCAAAACTATCTTAGTCCTATCCCCTATTCCCCATATAGAATAGAAACCCTTTCCCACCGTACCTGATATCCAATTGCAATTATTCCTTTGGCACAACAAAAGGATGAGTCACGAGCTTTTGAGCAAGATCTAATTTTGACAGCATGACTGATGATTCGAACATATAACATCAAGCATCACTAATATTCCATTAGTTATTAGTTATTCAATAAAAGAAAAATAGAAGTATATTCCTTAATTAATTAGTCATGTTTTTTGAAAAGATTACCTATGAAGACCACGGTTTGAAATCGCAAATCAAACGACCAAACGATCGGATTTGAATAAGGTACGAAACTGTCACGGTTCCAGCGAGAACATGCACAAACTTTGTTATTGTTTAGTGAGGGGGAAACTTGAATTGAAAGGGGTTTTGAAACTGAGGAGATTTAGGCAAAATCAAACGCAAGAATTTCGATTCTGGTGAGGGGAGTTCATGTCCGCATTCAGTTCACATAGACGGAGGCGACGGTGGCCGGAGAAGAAAGAAAACAGTCTGTTTGGGGCGCTGATGGTGCGGCTACTATTCGCAAGACGGCTACACAATTGATGAAATCGAGTGTATATTCGAATTCAGTGGCTATTTTCGAGTCAAGGGACAACTTTTGGGGCCTGGCCGTGAATTAAGGAAGAAACGCGAATGGGGGAAAGGTGTTGCACAAGGGTTTCGCTGGTTGCAGGAGCTGAGAAAGAAGATGAAAGAGTGTTTGGTAGGGTCGCGGGTCGTGGACCTGCTCTACGCGTGATTGGGCTGCTGAAAGGGTTGGATAAGTGACAAGGGCTGCAAATATGAAAAGAGGGCTGCATGCGCTATACACAAACAAAAATCCTTTTAAAATCATTTTTAAAGCCTATTTGGAGTATCCATACAATTTTAACAATTCTTCAACCCCAAATAAATTTCATAATAAATAATATTGCAAATACTAAGATTTTATAAAATTATTAAATAGTCATCTAAAATAATAATATTTAAAATCCAAATATTCTATAAATCAAATAATAACAATATATTACTATGACATATAAAAATACCTTTAAATTTGATTTCAACCAATTTTGATAACTCAAACACAAAATGATTTAATCTCATCAATTCAAAATAGTTCATAAAGCAAGCACATACTAAAAGTTTACAATGTGCGAAAATCAGGGTGTTACATGTAGTATGGGACGATTTGTGCAATTCTCATCTCGTAATTATATGGATCGATTTGCTTTATCCATCACACATTTATTTGTGAGTTGTTACTACTATACATTCTGTAAAATAATAATCGAGAAAGATATCTAGAATAATTTTGGTTTGTACACTTACCGAGTAATATATGAATAACTCATAATTGTTACCGATTAGCAGAAAAAATGTAATACAAGGATCCCATAATAAGAATAGCAGAAAAATTGTATCTCCAAAAATCGATTACCATTTTCTTTATGCCTTTGTTATTTATACTAGATAATTCTGAACCATATAGGAAAAGACTCCCATGATACTACTTGTATTATATTGTTACGATTTTCTTTATTCCTTTGTTATTTATACTAGATAAATCTGTACCATATATCAAAAGACTCCCATGATACTACGTATTATATGGTTACCATTTTCTTTATGCCTTTGTTATTTAGTTTGATTGAAAGAGGTGGCTTTGTCTCTGGCCATTTACAGATTTATCTAGTATGTTATTTTGATTTACCATTTTCTTCTAGTATGTTGTGTGCAAATGTTTGATCATTTTTTAGATTCTGATCTTTGAAGCCCTAATGCTATTGTCGCATGGATTTCCCTTAGATTATAATATTATTTCATTAGTGGCCCCTTTACTTCCCTCTCACTTATAATTGTGTTTTAAATCATGGTTTTCCATTTTGCTAATATGTTTTGATTGTCATTTTTCTCTTGAAGGATTTTAGTTGTTGATTGTATCATTGCATAGTAAAGTGTTCCTTAATATTCCTTCACTGACATGTTGATTATATACATCAGTAATAAAACTTCAATTATGTGATGACATGTTGCTTATGTTGATTTTAAATTCATGGGAAAATGCAACATAATATTGTAATATGTCCTCTTATACACTAATGTAGCAACACTAAAACTCATTAGAATATCATGGGGATCATCCTACTAGTACTAATGTAGCAACACTGGATAACAAAATAATGAATTTTTAATGAAAAGGAATAGCAAAATCCCACTAGTACTGCTTCATTCCCATAAGTGAATGTAGTAACACACGATCACTATGGGAAAACCCGTGGTTGTGGTCTTGATCCTAATCACATAGAAATTGCAAGAACGCAATTATTTTTTTACCAAAAATGGAAAAATTATGAAAAGAATGAAAAAGTGGCCAGAGTAGCAAAAATAAAAATATTTGCTATCGTTTAGGAAGCAAAGATTATTCGGGTTGTACCTCTTGTACACCAAAACATCTTGTTGATCTCGTATTACTTAAAAATAAAGATAAAAAAATGGATGTTACTCACTTAGATGTTGTTGACTTCTTTACCGATCCTAATGGACATATGTGTCTCGTTGATAGTAGAACTACCCATACAATTTTAAAGGATAACGAAATATTTCTCTTATTTAGTGAAGCGAGAAACCAATGTTAGCTTGGAGGCAATTTGAAAAAGATATTTTTTCTTCTACTATCTTATAGTTAATCTAGCTTATTATCATAGCACCAAAAAACAATCTAACTTATTATCATGTTATGATGTTTTATTTTGTTGATGAATTCCTGAAGAATTCAACATTCAAGCATCCCTGTTGGATTGCATAAAGACGATTATCATATTTGACTATTTTTGATAAATTCCAGAATAATTCAATATTCAAGCATCCAACAATGACGCACAAAGAACTTAATATTGAAGCATACCGTGTTTGTCTATATTCATGATGAATTCCAGAAAAATTCATCATTCAAGCATCGTCGATAGATTGTAGAAATAACAGAATATTGAAGCATCTTATAGAGTTGCTAATAGTATGAAAGTTTGTTATATAGTTCTTGAAGAACTCAAAAAAAATGTTCAAGCCCATTAAAGATTGCTAATAGCATGATATTTTATTGGCATCGTTAGATTTGAGATATAGTTCCTGAAGAACAAATGAAATATGATTGTTGATGAAAATTTGTGATACGTTTCCTGAAGAACAGTAAATCCATTATTCAAGCATCCCTGAAGGATTGCACAAATAGTTGTTTCTATATACAATTTCACAAATGAATCATGTATATTATTTTGATTATCTAACTTTACACATTAAAAATCCATTGTATTCCCCTAAGTCTCGTAGAAATTTATTAAGTTTTAAGGATATTCATTCAAATGGATATCATATTGTAACAAGAAATGAAAGAGATATTGAATATATTTATATAGCGAGACATACTTTGGATAAAATAAGTGTAATGGAAAATTTGTCCACTTTTTTTCTAGTTTGTAGTACAATTATATCGGTGGAATTGAAGCACATATTATACAGCAGAAGTTTAAAAAACACAATACATTTGTTGCTTGGCGAGACTGGTTGGGCCATCCCAAGTCTAATGATGCGAAAAATAATTGAAGATTCATGTGGTCATCAATTGAAGAACCAGAAGATACTTCAATCTAATAAGCTCTCAACTTCTCTTGTATCTTTTGTTCACAAGGGAAGTTTATAATTAGACCATCACCACACAAAAATTGGAAGTGGATATCTCAAATTTTCAGAATGAATACATATGGTGATATTTGTGGGCTAATACACCCACCATGTGGACCATTTAGATATTTTATGATTTTAATTGATGCATCAACTAAATGGACACATATGTATTTGTCATCGAATCACAACCGGAAATTTGTGAGATTGTTTGCTACTTTAACTTCAATAAGAGCTCCTTTTTCTAAATTATCTAGACAACATCTGACGAGTATTGTATGTCTATTACAATTGATATTGGACATCACGTAGCATATGTTCATGGTCTTGAAGAACCATTCTCTAGACGTCTAAAGTTAATGATATGACCAATACCTATGAGATAAGACTTTCCAATTTCTACTTGAGAACATGCAATTGCAACATTGATTCGCATCAAGCCAACAAGTTGTCACAACTCTCCCCCTATACATTTGGTTTTTGGTCATGAATCTAATTTTTCCCATCATAGAATTTGGTTTTCTTCACTCATAATGCACTATGATGGGTCCTCAAAGCATTTTGAGAATATATTGGATATTAATCTCCATGTATAATAAAGTATGAGCCAACAATTGGAGACTTGTGTATAGATCAATTTGAGGATTATCATTTGATTTCTCAACATTAGGGGGAGAGAATAAGCAGCTGGAAAAAAATGAATAGGGATGAATTATCATTGTCTCATCTCGATCCTGAAACTAAAACATGAGAACTAGAAGTTAAAAAGATAGTTCATTTGCAAACCTTAGAAAACCATCTATCAAATGCATTCACTGATCACCTATTGGACAATCGAATATTACAAATGAGTCTCAAACGCGCCTGAAGTGTGGTAGACCAATCAGTTCCAAAGATTAAAAAATATCCTCGAACAAGAAAAGGAGCTAAAATGAAAGATGGTCCAAGCAAGGATATAGAAACAGTAAAAGAGTCTTCAGACATAATTGACATTTCAGTTCCAGAAGAACTAATAAGGTACCTGAAAAAGTCTGAAATTAAAGAGATCTCAATGAATTATGTCAAGAATGATATACGATGGAACCGAAACGAAGTCAATATTGACGATGTTTTATAGTGCTAAATGTGATAAATAATAGCGAGATCATGAATCAAAGTCTATCAAATATTAAGAATTGGCCAAAATAGAAAGATGCAATTAAAAATAGGACTTGTAGTCCAAACACCTTAAGATGTGAAACCAGCTGGATACAAACGAGTATTTGTGCAAAAACAGAATGAGGATGGTGAAATTGTGAGATCCAAAGCTCGACATGTTGCTCAAGGTTGGATGCAAGTACTTTTCAGTACTTTATTAGTCTTGTAGCACATGAAGAGCTCAAATTTCATAAGATGAATGTTGCTACGATTTGTTTGTATGACTCATTCGATAGTTATAATTATTTGAAGATCAATGAAGGATTAATATTCCAATACATATTTTTTGGATTCTCGAGATGATTACTCAAATTCAATTAATCCCTACATGAGATAATATAATTTGAATACATATGGTATAATCGTCTAAATTTATATTCTAAATGAGGGATACAAAAATGACATCACTTGTCCATATAGTTTTATGAAAATATTTGGAAATTTTTTTTCTATAAGTGATGTCTATGTTGATGACATAAATATCATCCATACTCCTAAAGAGCTTGCAAAAAAAAAATTATAGACTGTTCAAAAAAAGAGCTCTAGATGAATGACCTCAAATTATATCTAATGGATTTTGAGGTTGAACCTGTAGGTGACCGCTACATGGAAAATCCCAGAAGGATTCAAGATTAAAAGAAATATCTTTAAATAAATTCTTTTGAAAAACAAAGTCTCATATTGATCTGCAGAAATTATTTATATTGAGTACATGATTTATGTGGTAAGAATATATGAAATATCTAAGTCCCGAAGACTATGAAAACATGCATGCATATTACCAAATGTTATATCCTTTGATATGATAGTATTATGTGATAATTAGTAGTAATATAGTGTTGGACTATATGATAACCTTAGAGGGGGGTGAATAAGGTTATACGCTAAAATTGAAATCTTTTTAATTTTAAAAAAATTAACGATGCACATTTAAATCGAATTTTGAAAATAGGATTTAAACTTTATGCAATACCTAAGGAAGCTATAACTATGACAGAACTAGTTACAGTGATATTGAAAGCTAACCACACTATTATCAAACATAACGATAAATAAATAGTGATATTGAATGCAGCGCAATGATATCAAATATAACAATAAACAAATATAAACGAAAAACAAAGTAAAGAGACGGGAAAGAGATACACCGTAATTTTTACGAGGTTCGGGATAAAAGCCCTACGTCCTCGGCCTCCGGCTTTGCAACCTTTGGACTTGATAACAACCACTATATGAGAAGAACTTCTTCAACGTCTTACAAGCAAGCAACTTCCTTATAGCTACCACACCAATCTCAATTTTCCCCAAATTGAGAACCCAAGCTCCCCGCTAAGGATTTCGCTAACAACTCAATCTCCCCGATTGAATTACCCAAGAACACTTCCCAGGATTTCACAATAACCAAGTAATAGATGAATACAACTGAAAAACTATGATCCAATCACTCAAGTAGTATAACAGTATAGTAGTTGATAGAGATGAGTGATTTGGATTTAACGATGAAGAAATTGAAGAAACAATATGACGGTGAGAGTTCTTTTCTTTGATTTTTGAGTTGTGCGTCGTATTCCCTCTCACGTGAAAAACCCTTATTCACCCCCCCTCTAAGGTTATCATATAGTCAAAAAATTGGTATCAGAGCTAGAAATTGCATATAGAGCTTAGCATCTCACAATTTTTTATTATGGGTTCATTTATGAAAGAGGGGATGTCCTTCAATAGGCCACCCCTATTCGATAGGACTAACTATGACTATTGGAGTAGTCGAATGAAATGACATGTGCAGGCTATAGATTTCACTTTATGGAGGATCATTGTTGATGGACCACTCACTGCTATGAGAATCAAGATTACTAAACCTGGTGTTGCTGTTGAGGGAGATACTACTAAATTTCAAGCTACTGGTAAAGCTGAGGAAGTACCTATTAGAGATATTTATGCCATTGACTTGAGTGAGCTGAGAAAGTCTGAGCTAGAAAAAATATCTCTTAATGCCAAAGCAATGAATATTCTTCACCTATCTCTATGTGAAGAAGAGTATGGAAGGGTGAAAGGATGTCAGACAGCCAAAAAATTTGGGACTGTCTAGAAGCGACACATGTTGGTAAGAGTTAAGTGAATGATACAAAGATTAGAGTTCTTACTTCTGAGTATGAAGCTTTCAAGATGAAGGAAGTTGAATCTGTTGCAGCTATGCACCAAAGATTGAATCTGATAGTGAATAACTTGAGAGCACTTGGGAAGAAGTATTCAATGAAAGATTTGAATGGGAAGATTCTTGCATCCTTGACTAGTGAGTTCTTTCCCAAGACTTGTGCTATCACTGAAGCCAACGATATTGGCACATTACCTAAAGAAGACTTGATTGGGTCACTTCTTGCATTCGAGGTGGTGTTGTTGGCTGCTAAGAAGGCTCAAGAAAAAGAAGCGGTCAAAGAAAGGAGGTCTCTTGCTCTTGCCACTGCCATGACTCCTAAGATGGCAAAGAAAGAGGTTGAGTCTGATGAAGAATCTGATGATGAAGACATGGCTATGTTTGCCAAGAAATTCAGAAAATTCATGAGATTCAACAAGCTTGGGAAGGGTGACTATTCAAAGAAATCTGGGTACAACAAAGAAGACGAGAGAAGAGATGATCAACCAAAATGTTTTGAATGCAATGAAACCGGGTCATCTCAAAGTGAATTGTCCAAAGCTAAAATCCAAGTACCAGCAAAAGAAAGCCATGAAGGCTACATGGGACAACACAGATACTGATGGTGATACAGATGAAGAAGAGGAGGTTGCAAATGCTGTTTGTCTTATGGATAATGACACACCTGAGGCTACATGGGACAATCTTGACACTGATAGTGAAACAGATGAAGAAGAGAAGGCTGCCAATGTTTTTGTCTTATGGCAAATAACACCCCTAAGGTAATCCTTGCTAACCATAGTCTTTCCGATTCCCTTGAGCATGATGACTTATTTGATGATGTGTGTAGTAGTCAAGATTTTAGTGAGGCTTTTGAAGCTCTTTATAATGAACATGAAACTCTTTTGGTTAAATCTAAGAATTTGACAAAGAGCAACAAAAGCATGCTCACTCAAGTTGAGACTCTTGAGAATGAGGCAGCTAAGTTGAAGAATGAGCTACATAAAACTAAACCTTTCAACCTTGAGCTTCTTGAGCTTAAACAAAATTTTGAAAAAATCAAGGTTGAAAATGAAATTTTGAAAGAATCCTTAAAAAGGTTTGAGGTTGGTGAAAAGACCTTAACCAAGATACTTCACGCCCATCATGAATATGTTGATAGGAGAGGTATTGGGTATGAAGGTAATTCCACCTCCTCTGTTTTGAAAAAGAAAGTGATTTTTGTAGCTGCCACTTCAAGTAAGACACCTACTGTTTTCTCTTGCACTTATTGTCAAAAAGGGGACCATAGCTCTCATAGATGCCCTATTCGTAGATTGTGTGAGTTTGGTACCCTTATACATGCCTGTAAGAAGCCAAGGTGGATTGTGAAAACAAACCCCTTGAGAACTAAACCCTAAGGACCCAATAAAATTTGGGTACCTCGCACTAGTTGTTAATGTTCCTTTTGCAGGTTGGTCAGTCATCCAAGAAGAAAAATGTGTGGATGGTTGATAGAGGGTGCTCAAGGCATATGACTGGTGATGCTTCACTATTCTTGAAGTTGAGTAACAAAGCTAGTGGATCTGTAAAGTTTGCCAACAATGAATCTGCTCAAGTAATAGGTAAAGGTTGTGTGGGTAAGGAAAACACAATCAAAATTAAAATGCTTTACTAGTTGATGATGTCAAATTTAACTTGCTAAGTGTTGGCCAATTATGTGATAGCGATTTTGATGTGTATTTTTCTGTTGATAAATGTGTTATTACTCAAAGGACTTCTAAACTTTATATTACTGGCTTTCGAGAAAATAATGTGTATTATGTTGATTTTGACAATGTGAGTAATGATACTGTATGCATGCCTTCTTTGCTTGATGATGTGTGTAACACCCATTTCTACCCGGCAATTTAATAATAAACATCAGAGTTTTCAAAAACAAATGGATGTACATTTTCCGACTAAAACCACAAAATGAACATAGTTAAGTCATTGGTAAAAACAGATACATAGCACTTTAAAAATAAGTTAACTTCCATTACTACGCAGCGGACTTTCAAAAAGATTTTAACTCAAAATAATCACGGCCTCTTTATCCAACTTAAGACAACTCATAAAACAGCGACAACCAACATTAAAATTCAGACAATAGGATAGCAAAATAAAATAGTAATAAAATGCGTCCATCCCCCCCGAGTGCTACGTATCAGAGCGACGACACCGACTCGATCAAACGAAGGTAAGCAGCCTTCATTCGTGATTACCTGCACGTTACCAACGGAAGGGTAACATTCAAACAGAAGGGGTGAGATATCAAACCATATAATAGAATGTATGAAAAACAATATATATCAGAATCAGGACATCTCAATTCATCCCTTCACAACAATCAAATAACTGCAATCATCACGAATCATCAACATAACCACTCATCAAAATGCAAATGGGCCATCAGCGGTACCCTCAACAAAATACAATGGGCCATCAGCGGTACCCTCACCAAAATACAAATGGGCCATCAGCGGTACCCTCAACAAAATACAAATGGGCCATCAGCGGTACCCTCAACAAAATACAAATGGGCCATCAGCGGTACCCTCATCAAACTACAAATGGGCCATCAGCGGTACCCTCAACAAAATACAAATGGGCCATCAGCGGTACCCTCCACCAAATACAAATCAACGACTTAACCAACAATTATCAACTAGCAATTCGACACTTTACCAACAATTAGCAATTGACCAATTTAACCACTTAACCAACAATTAATCTTTTCAACAATTTAACAATTAATAATTGACAACGTAATCAACAATTAGCCAACCGGGGGCCTAACGCGCCTAAAGCGCCCAACAACAGCAAATATGGCGCCCTATGCGCCCAGCAACAGCAAACATGCAAACAACAACAGCAAACAGCAAACAGCAACAGCAAACAGCAAACAGCAACAGCAACAGACAAATTTTCATCAAACATACCTCTACTTCGGTGAATTAATTAACCTCTCAAACGGTATCGAAACTTAGCAAAGGACCCCTCTATGGAAAGCTAAGAATGTTTCGTTCCTGACTATAATTGTTATTTTGCAAAATAATGGTCCAATTCGTACAGTTTCAGTAAATAAGCAACAAGGTTCAGAAAACAGGACAGCCACCATGACCTAGCTTGTGACACCTCTAAAATTATCAAAATTCAGTCAAATGACATGGGACTTGAGCCTAACCAGAAACAAATTGAGTGTAGTTTTCAATGAATCAAGAATCATTCAAAAATGAGTTCAAACGAAAACGTTATACACGAAATACCGAACCTATATCCAGATTGTTTCCAGAATTTTAATCTACCTTGTGACACCTATAACTCGAGCTATACAACTCCAAATGCAACCAAAATAGTGCCGAATTAACAAGAATTAACTCTAGTTTCTGAAAAGGTAAACCACATAATTTTTGGACCACTAGATTGTTCCCAGTTACTGTATTACCGAACCTATACCCAGATCGTTTCCAGAATTTCAACCTAACTTGTGAGACCTATAACTCGAGCTATACAACTCCAAATGCAACCAAACTAGTTCCAAATTAACATGCATTAAGTCTAGTTTCGGAAAAGGTAAACCACATAATTTTTGGACCACTAGATTGTTCCCTGTTACTGTATAACCGAACCTATACCCAGATCACCCCAAACAATGAGTTTAGCAACAAAATTGGCATCAATCATTCATCAATTTCAATAATTTCGAATATCATCAATAGATTTTCAAAGATTAAACAAATAGAATCAATCAATAAACAAACATAGGATCCCCTAATTCCCTACATAAAGTCCTTCATATACCCTATTATAGAGTTAGAACCCCACCCTTACCTTGGATTGAAGTCGAAACTCTTTGATTTTCCTCTCCTCTAGCTCTAGTCGTCACCTCTCCTTAAGCCCTCTTCTAATCCTTATTTCTTATTCTGTTCTAATGAGCAAACCCTAACCTAATATCACTTACTTATAATGCTTCATAAAATTCGACTAGACCATGGGCTTCTCTCCACACCCCCAATTTTACTAATTCTCACCTTAACACAAGCCCATATAAAGTAATATATTAATACCCTAATATTTTTTACCAGTTAATTCCTAATAATTAATTAACTATTTTAGGGCGTTACAACTCTCCCCCACTTAGAATATTTTCGTCTTCGAAAATTTTACCTGATTCGAACAACTCGGGATAGGATTCCCGCATCTTGCTTTCCAGCCATCATAACTTAATACTACAACACAAACAATAGTTAGAACTAAATGACAATACTAGATCGTCAAATGACACAACGACTCGACGACTTGGTCGGACCGACCAACCTGGCTTTGATACCACTAATGTAACACCCATTTCTACCCGGCAATTTAATAAGAAAAATCAGAGTTTTCAAAAACAAATGGATGTACATTTTCCGACTAAAACCAAAAAATGAACATAGTTAAGTCATTGGTAAAAACAGATACATAGCACTTTAAAAATAAGTTAACTTCCATTACTACGCAGCGGACTTTCAAAAATGTTTTAACTCAAAATAATCACGGCCTCTTTATCCAACTTAAGACAACTCATAAAACAGCGACAACCAACATTAAAATTCAGACAATAGGATAGCAAAATAAAATAGTAATAATATGCGTCCATCCCCCCCGAGTGCTACGTATCAGAGCGACGACACCGACTCGATCAAACGAAGGTAAGCAGCCTTCATTCGTGATTACCTGCACGTTACCAACGGAAGGGTAACATTCAAACAGAAGGGGTGAGATATCAAACCATATAATAGAATGTATGAAAAACAATATATATCAGAATCAGGACATCTCAATTCATCCCTTCACAACAATCAAATAACTGCAATCATCACGAATCATCAACATAACCACTCATCAAAATGCAAATGGGCCATCAACGGTACCCTCAACAAAATACAATGGGTCATCAGCGGTACCCTCAACAAAATACAAATGGGCCATCAGCGGTACCCTCAACAAAATACAAATGGGCCATCAGCGGTACCCTCAACAAAATACAAATGGGCCATCAGCGGTACCCTCAACAAAATACAAATGGGCCATCAGCGCTACCCTCAACAAAATACAAATGAGCCATCAGCGGTACCCTCAACAAAATACAAATAGGCCATCAGCGGTACCCTCATCAAACTACAAATGGGTCATCAGCGGTACCCTCTACAAAATACAAATCAACGACTTAACCAACAATTATCAACTAGCAATTCGACACTTTACCAACAATTAGCAATTGACCAATTTAACCACTTAACCAACAATTAATCTTTTCAACAATTTAACAATTAATAATTGACAACGTAATCAACAATTAGCCAACCGGGGGCCTAACGCGCCTAAAGCGCCCAACAACAGCAAATATGGCGCCCTATGCGCCCAGCAACAGCACACATGCAAACAACAACAGCAAACAGCAAACAGCAAACAGCAACAGCAAACAGCAAACAGTAAACAGCAAACAGCAACAGCAACGGACAAATTTTCATCAAACATACCTCTACTTCGGTGAATTATTTAACCTATCAAACGGTATCGAAACTTAGCAAAGGACCCCTCTATCGAAAGCTAAGAATGTCTCGTTCCTGACTATAATTGTTATTTTGCAAAATAATGGTCCAATTCGTACAGTTTCAGTAAATAAGCAATAAGGTTCAGAAAACAGGACAGCCACCATGACCTAGCTTGTGACACCTCTAAAATTATCAAAACTCCGTCAAATGGCATGGGACTTGAGCCTAACCCGAAAGAAATTGAGTGTAGTTTTCAATGAATCAAGAATCATTCAAAAAGGAGTTCAAACGAAAACGTTATACACGAAATACCGAACCTATACCCAGATTGTTTCCTGAATTTTAACCTACCTTGTGACACCTATAACTCGAGCTATACAACTCCAAATGCAACCAAACTAGGGCCGAATTAACAAGCATTAAGTCTAGTTTCTGAAAAGGTAAACCACATAATTTTTGGACCAATAGATTGTTCCCAGTTACTGTATTACCGAACCTATACCCAGATCGTTTCCAGAATTTCAACCTAACTTGTGAGACCTATAACTCGAACTATACAACTCCAAATGCAACCAAACTAGTGCCATATTAACATGCATTAAGTCTAGTTTCGGAAAAGGTAAACCACATAATTTTTAGACCACTAGATTGTTCCCTGTTACTGTATAACCGAACCTATACCCAGATCACCCCAAACAATGAGTTTAGCAACAAAATTGGCATCAATCATTCATCAATTTCAATAATTTCGAATATCATCAATAGATTTTCAAAGATTAAACAAATAGAATCAATCATTAAACAAACATGGGATCCCCTAATTCCCTACATAAAGTCCTTCATATACCCTATTATAGAGTTAGAACCCCACCCTTACCTTGGATTGAAGTTGAAACTCTTTGATTTTCCTCTACTCTAGCTCTAGCCGTCGCCTCTCCTTAAGCCCTCTTCTAATCCTTATTTCTTATTCTGTTCTAATGAGCAAACCCTAACCTAATATCACTTACTTATAATGCTTCATAAAATTCGACTAGACCATGGGCTTCTCTCCACACCCCCAATTTTACTAATTCTCACCTTAACACAAGCCCATATAAAGTAATATATTAATACCCTAATATTTTTTACCAGTTAATTCCTAATAATTAATTAACTATTTTAGGGCGTTACAACTCTCCCCCACTTAGAATATTTTCGTCTTCGAAAATTTTACCTGATTCGAACAACTCGGGATAGGATTCCCGCATCTTGCTTTCCAGCCATCATAACTTAATACTACAACACAAACAATAGTTAGAACTAAATGACAATACTAGATCGTCAAATGACACAACGACTCGACGACTTGGTCGGACCGACCAACCTGGCTTTGATACCACTAATGTAACACCCATTTCTACCCGGCAATTTAATAAGAAAAATCAGAGTTTTCAAAAACAAATGGATGTACATTTTCTGACTAAAACCAAAAAATGAACATAGTTAAGTCATTGGTAAAAACAGATACATAGCACTTTAAAAATAAGTCAACTTCCATTACTACGCAGCGGACTTTCAAAAAGGTTTTAACTCAAAATAATCACGGCCTCTTTATCCAACTTAAGACAACTCATAAAACAGCGACAACCAACATTAAAATTCAGACAATAGGATAGCAAAATAAAATAGTGATAATATGCGTCCATCCCCCCTGAGTGCTACGTATCAGAGCGACGACACCAACTCGATCAAACGAAGGTAAGCAGCATTCATTCGTGATTACCTGCACGTTACCAACGGAAGGGTAACATTCAAACAGAAGGGGTGAGATATCAAACCATATAATAGAATGTATGAAAAACAATATATATCAGAATCAGGACATCTCAATTCATCCCTTCACAACAATCAAATAACTGCAATCCTCACGAATCATCAACATAACCACTCATCAAAATGCAAATGGGCCATCAACGGTACCCTCAACAAAATACAATGGGCCATCAGCGGTACCCTCAACAAAATACAAATGGGCCATCAGCGGTACCCTCAACAAAATACAAATGGGCCATCAGCGGTACCCTCAACAAAATACAAATGGGCCATCAGCGGTACCCTCAACAAAATACAAATGGGCCATCAGCGCTACCCTCAACAAAATACAAATGGGCCATCAGCGGTACCCTCAACAAAATACAAATAGGCCATCAGCGGTACCCTCATCAAACTACAAATGGGCCATCAGCGGTACCCTCTACAAAATACAAATCAACGACTTAACCAACAATTATCAACTAGCAATTCGACACTTTACCAACAATTAGCAATTGACCAATTTAACCACTTAACCAACAATTAATCTTTTCAACAATTTAACAATTAATAATTGACAACGTAATCAACAATTAGCCAACCGGGGGCCTAACGCGCCTAATGCGCCCAACAACAGCAAATATGGCGCCCTATGCGCCCAGAACAGCACACATGCAAACAACAACAGCAAACAGCAACAGCAAACAGCAAACAGTAAACAGCAAACAGCAACAGCAACGGCCAAATTTTCATCAAACATACCTCTACTTCGGTGAATTATTTAACCTATCAAACGGTATCGAAACTTAGCAAAGGACCCCTCTATGGAAAGCTAAGAATGTCTCGTTCCTGACTATAATTGTTATTTTGCAAAATAATGGTCCAATTCGTACAGTTTCAGTAAATAAGCAATAAGGTTCAAAAAACAGGACAGCCACCATGACCTAGCTTGTGACACCTCTAAAATTATCAAAACTCCGTCAAATGGCATGGGACTTGAGCCTAACCCGAAAGAAATTGAGTTTAGTTTTCAATGAATCAAGAATCATTCAAAAAGGAGTTCAAATGAAAACGTTATACACGAAATACCGAACCTATATCCAGTTTGTTTCCTGAATTTTAACCTACCTTGTGACACCTATAACTCGAGCTATACAACTCCAAATGCAACCAAACTAGGGCCGAATTAACAAGCATTAAGTCTAGTTTCTGAAAAGGTAAACCACATAATTTTTGGACCAATAGATTGTTCCCAGTTACTGTATTACCGAACCTATACCCAGATCGTTTCCAGAATTTCAACCTAACTTGTGACACCTATAACTCGAGCTATACAACTCCAAATGCAACCAAACTAGTGCCAAATTAACAAGAATTAACTCTAGTTTCTGAAAAGGTAAACCACATAATTTTTGGACCACTAGCTTGTTCCCAGTTACTGTATAACCGAACCTATACCCAGATCACCCCAAACAATGAGTTTAGCAATAAAATTGGCATCAATCATTCATCAATTTCAATAATTTCGAATATCATCAATAGATTTTCAAAGATTAAACAAATAGAATCAATCATTAAACAAACATAGGATCCCCTAATTCCCTACATAAAGTCATTCATATACCCTATTATAGAGTTAGAACCCCACCCTTACCTTGGATTGAAGTTGAAACTCTTTGATTTTCCTCTCCTCTAGCTCTAGCCGCCGCCTCTCCTTAAGCCCTCTTCTAATCATTATTTATTTTTCTGTTCTAATGAGCAAACCCTAACCTAATATCATTTACTTATAATGCTTCATAAAATTCGACTAGACCATGGGCTTCTCTCCACACCCCCAATTTTACTAATTCTCACCCTAACACAAGCCCATATAAAGTAATATATTAATACCCTAATATTTTTTACCACTTAATTCCTAATAATTAATTAAATAATTAATTAACTATTTTGGGGCGTTACAATGTGAATCTGTGGCATAGACGTCTAGGACATGCTAGTATAGAACATTTATCTAAGTTGAGTAAGAATGAGCATGTTAGAGGTCTACACAAGTTGAAATATGAAAATTGATGAAAACCGGTTATTTCCACTAACAGTGTGCTTGAATTGCTCCATCTTCATTTATTTGGTGAAATTGATGTTGTAAGTCTAGGAGGGTCCAAGTATGTCTTCGTGATTGTAGATTCTAGGTATACTTGGGTCATTCTACTTGCAAATAAAAGTGATGCTTTCAATGAGTTTGCTAAGTTGTGCAGAAAGTTACAGAATGAGAAAAGCTTAGCCATCAAGGAAATTAGAAGTGATCATGGAGGAGAGTACGAAAATTCATCATTCAGGACTTGGTGTGAAAAGTATGGTGTTCATCATAACTTTTCAGCTCCGAGGACTCTTCAACAAAACGGTGTGGTGGAAAGGAAGAATAGAACCATACAAGAGATGAGCAGAACAATGTTGAACGAGCACAACTTACCCAAATATTTTTGGGGTCATGCAGTTGATACAGCATGTCACGTGCTCAACCGGGTATACCTGAGGCCATCTCTTAACAAGACAGCATACGAGTTGTGGAATGGTAGAGCTCCAAATATTTCCTACTTCAAGGTTTTTGGAAGTAAGTGCTTCATTCTCAACACAAAAGATAAGTTGGGTAAGTTTGATGCAAAATCAACTGAAGGTATTTTTATGGGTTATTCAAGTCATAGTAGAGCATATATTGTTTACAATAAAATTGATAAATGTATGCAAGAATCAATACATGTTTCTTTTGATGAGACTAACCCTTTTGCTAAGAAAGTTGATGATGAGGATGAAGTGGTTGAAGTGATAAAAAAACAGAATACCTGAATCAAACAGTGAAAGTGCGGAAGAAGCCGAGGTGAAAGTGGAACCTTAAAAAGAAGCTGAAGTGGAACGAGAGCACCAAGACATCGATGACCATTTCCATGGAAGAACACATGATGATTTGCCCAAAACTTGGAAATCACTTCGAGATCATCCCATGGAGCAAATTATTGGTAGTCCATCAAAGGGGGTAACAACACGATCTTCTCTTAATCATTTATGCTTTCATAGTGCTTTTGTCTCTCAAATAGTTCCTAATAATATTAAGGAAGCTTTAAATGATCCAGAATGGGTTGTGTCAATGCAAAAGGAACTTGAACAATTTGAACGAAACAAAGTTTGGCATTTAGTTGAACAACCTGTTGACAGAACCGTTATTGGTACTAAATGGGTTTTTCGCAACAAACTTGATGAAAATTGTGTTATTTTATTAAATAAAAGCCGTTTAGTTGTTCAAGGTTTTATCCAAATTGAAGGGGTGGATTTTGAAGAAACTTTTGCTCTGGTGGCTAGGTTGGAGTCCATTCGTATAATATTGGGATTTGCTAGTTACACGGACTTCAAACTATACCAAATGGATGTCAAGAGTGCCTTCCTAAATTTTTTTTTAGAAGAAGAAGTATATGTAAAACAACCCCCTGGTTTTGAAGATTTCAAAAACCCAAACCATGTTTTCAAACTTGACTAAGCACTTTATGGATTAAAACAAGCTCCTAGAGCTTGGTATGAGGGACTAACCAAACATTTAATTGCAAATGGTTTCAAAAAGGGTAAGATTGACTCTACCTTATTCCTTAAAACCAAGGGCAAACATATCATAGTAGTTCAAATTTATGTCGATGATATTATTTTTGGGTCTACTAATGATGATCTGTGCAAGGAGTTTTCTGAAATGATGACTAGCGAGTTTGAGATGAGCATGATGGGGGAGTTAAATTTTTTTTGGGACTTCAATTAAAGGAAATGAAAGAAGGAATCTTCATATGTCAAAACAAGTTCTCAAAGGAGCTACTAAAGAAGTTTGACATGAGTGATGCAAAGGAAATTGGTAGTCCCATGGCGACTGCAACAAAGTTAGATAAAGACGAGCAAGGTAAACCAGTCAATGAAACGATGTATCGATGTATGATCGGTAGTCTCT
The DNA here is from genome assembly GCA_039519185.1 of Astragalus membranaceus. Taxonomy (NCBI): domain Eukaryota; kingdom Viridiplantae; phylum Streptophyta; class Magnoliopsida; order Fabales; family Fabaceae; genus Astragalus; species Astragalus membranaceus. The sequence goes on along the minus strand of CM076847.1, from coordinate 55,557,161 downwards.
TGTATTTAACTGCTTCTCGACCTGATATAATGTTTGCTGTCTGCTTATGTGCTTGATTTCAAGCATGTCCCAAAGAATCACATTTAAAAGCTGTAAAACGGATTCTTAGATATGTTAAGGGGACCATAGATTTTGGACTGTGGTACCCAAAATCGAGACTGTTTGATTTGGTCGGTTTCTGTGATGCTGATTTTGCTGGATGTACATTAGATAGGAAGATTACTAGTGGAACCAGTCATTTCTTAGGGCCTTTGTTGTCTTCCTGGTCTAGTAAAAAACAGAACAATGTTGCTTTGTCCACTGCTGAAGGCGAATATGTGGCGGTTGGAAATTGTGTTGCACAAGTTCTGTGGATGAAACAGACTTTAGAGGATTTTGATTTGTTATATGAAAATGTGCCACTTCTATGAGATAACACTTGTGCCATTAACATTGCTAAGAGCCCCATCCAACACTCTAGAACTAAGCATATAGACATAAGGCACCATTTCATTAGAGACCATGTTTCAGGGGGAGCATAGCATTACAGTTTGTAGGCACCGATGACCAACTAGCGGATATCTTCACAAAACCCCTAGCCGAAGCTCAATTTTGTAAGATCCGGAGAGAGCTCGGTATGCTTGATTTTGCCAATTTATAATGTGATTATTAGTCTTGTGTGTTTTCCCTCCTTTTTGATGAAAACAAAGGGGGAGAAATACTTGCTGCTATTTACGGCTATTGCTATGTTACTGGATTAGTTTATTATTTTTATGCTTATGCTTATGGGGAGCTTTGGCTATTGTTTCTTGTTTATCGCCTCCCCATGCATAAGGTAATTTGTTATCATCAAAAAGGGGGAGTTTGTTGAACCAAAGTCAAACACTCTTTGTTTTGTATGATAACATATTACAATCAGTCTACTAATGGTTAGAGTTGAACAAGAGTACAGGACATGAATCAAAGAGCGGGATATCTTCATAAATCAAAAAGCAGGATATCTTAAAGTATAGCGGCTTGGAGGAGAAGCTACTCTGGTGTTAAAAGCAGGATTCCTAGCCTTAAAAGAAGGAGGAAAATCGATTTCTTACTTTAAACAAGGAAGCTAGAAATCGATTTCTAGCTTTATAAAAGGACCTTAAAATCGATTTTCTTCTTAACTTTGCAAAAACCATTTTCTCATGCTACGTACCTACCTATTAGGCTTTTATATAAAAGATTTTTTTCACGCTTTTAACACAACAGTTATATTTTAAAAAATCATCTCTCAACTACAAAAGTTAAGAACGGAAGTGATATCTTACACGGTGTCTTATCAAAAGCAAATTAACACATAGGTCTTGAATGCCAGAGTAGCATCTCCTCCAAGCCGCTATACTTTAAGATATCCTGCTTTTTGATTCATGAAGATATCCTGCTCTTTGATTCATGTCTTGTACTCTTGTTCAACTGTAACCAATAGTAGACAGATTGTAATTTGTTATCATACAAAACAAAGAGTGTTTGACCTTGGTTCAACAAACTCCCCCTTTTTGATGATAAAAAATTACCTTATGCATAGGGCGGCGATAAACAAGAAAAATAGCAAAATCTCCCCCTAAGCATAAGCATAAAAATAATAAACTAAACCAGTAACATAGCAATATCCATAAATAGAAGCAAGTATTTCTCCCCCTTTGTTTTCATCAAAAAGGAGGGAAAACACACAAGACACATAATCACATTATAAACTGGAAAAATCAAGCATACCGAGCTCTCTCCGGATCTTACAAAATTGAGCTTCGGCTAGGGGTTTCTTGAAGATATCCACTAGTTGGTCATCGGTGCCTACAAACTGTAATGCTATGCTCCCCCTAGAAAGATGGTCTCTAATGAAATGGTGCCTTATGTCTATATGTTTAGTTCTAGAGTGTTGGATGGGGTTCTTAGCAATGTTAATGGCACTAGTGTTACCACATAGAAGTGGCGCATTTTCATATAACAAACCAAAATCCTCTAAAGTTTGTTTCATCCACAGAAGTTGTGCAACGCAATTTCCAACCACCACAGATTCGACTTCCTATTTCATAAGAAATGAATATCGATTTTCTTCTTAACTTTGCAAAAACCATTTTCTCATGCTACGTGCCTACCTATTAGGCTTTTATATAACAGATTTTTTTTTTTCAAGCTTTTAACACAACAGTTATATTTTAAAAAATCCTCTCTCAACTACAAAAGTTATAGAACGGAAGTGATAGGATCTTACACGGTGTTCCATCAAAAGCAAATTAACACATAGGTCTTGAACGCCAGAGTAGCTTCTCCTCCAAGCCGCTATACTTTAAGATATCCTGCTTTTTGATTCATGAAGATATCCTGCTCTTTGATTCATGTCCTGTACTCTTGTTCAACTATAACCATTAGTAGACAGATTGTAATTTGTTATCATACAAAACAAAGAGTGTTTGACCTTGGTTCAACATATAGTGCATCACAAACCAAAATTTTCTCATTAGAAAAAAGGTGGTAAGATGCATATATATGTTTGACTAATGTAATGAATAAATAATTTTATGTATGTTACACAAATTAACCATGCAGATATAAAGTAGTTTTCTGATCTAGATCAAGTCAGATTACAAGTCAGCTATTATCTACATGTGGTGACATTGGAATATCTTTCTGATCTATAAAACAATCTATGGTTCTTGCTTATTCATTTCAAGCTCAAATGCCAACAATTCAAGGAAGATGTCTTAAAGATAATATTGACCGCAAAGCTCCATTAAAAGAGGATATATCACAAGTAACAGAACGAAGTAGATTGCCATATGCACACAACGAGAAACTCTAGATGATGACATTCATATTCTGAAGGGCTAAAGTGCTCCCGGGGTCCCTTATCTTTATTTAAAGTAACGATTTGGTCCTTTATCTTTTTTTTGTCCCAAATCAATCCTTTATGTTTTAAATTTTTGACACATAAATCATTTTCTGTCCCAAATCAGTCCTTTATGTTTCAAATTTTTAACACATAAATCCTTTTTTGTGACAGATAAATCAACACTGTTAATGGAAAAGGATTTATGTGTCAAAAATTTGAAAGATAAAGGACTTATTTGGGACAAAAAAAAACATAAAGGACTAATTCGTTACTTTAAATAAAGATAAGGGACCCCGTGAGCACTTTAGCCTATTCTGAAGTGATGCATCAAACAGGGGGAGAGAAACTGCACTCTTTTTTCCTTTGCCATGATTTTGTCCCACTAGGTTTTCCTGGAATGGTTTTTAATGAGGCAGTTCCCACTGAAATGATATTGTACTCTTTTTCCTTCACCAGATTTTTATCCCACTGGTTTTTTCTAGTAAGGTTTTAATGAGGCATTTCCTCAATAGACATCCAGGGGGGAGTGTTTTGAATATTAAGGTTGTTAGCGGATGTCTTGTATTCTCCCATCATCTCAATCTTACCTTGTGTAGTGGTCTTTTATGATTGACCACTCACTTCCAATCCCCACCCTATAAATAAGATTCACCCTCATATGCAAAATTGTACTTGTAAAGAGAAATACAAAGATTACTCTATTGTCTCCTTTTATCATTCTATTGTTCTTCTTTTGCTATAGTTTTATAACAAAAAAGTACTTTTTCTTTGATTTTAAACAATTTTTCAAATGCAAATATTATATATTATTTTAAGAATCTATTATTATTATTATATATTATTATTATTATTATTGTTATTATTATTATTATTAGTGTTAGTGTTAAATTTCTTTTTGGCCACTATGAACTTTGAGTTTTTAGTTTTAGTCCTCCAATTACTTTCACCTACTTTTAAAGGCTAAAGTGCTCCCGGGGTCCCTTATCTTTATTTAAAGTAACGATTTGGTCCTTTATTTTTTTTTTGTCCCAAATCAGTCCTTTATGTTTTAAATTTTTGACACATAAATCCTTTTCTGTCCCAAATCAGTCCTTTATGTTTCAAATTTTTAACACATAAATCCTTTTTTTGACACATAAATCAGCACTGTTAACGGAAAAGGATTTATGTGTCAAAAATTTGAAAGATAAAGGATTTATTTGGGACAAAAAAAACATAAAGGACTAATTCGTTACTTTAAATAAAGATAAGGGACCCCGGGAGCACTTTAACAACTTTTAAATGGACCACATATGTGGGATACACTGTTATTAAATAGACAACATAGATTTCTCACTCTATGCCATTGTGTCTTTATTTACAAAAATGCATTTAATTTGATACTTATATCGTGGCAAGCCCAACATGAAAAACACCAACAAAATTGGTTAAATTTTTTAAAAAAAGTGTTGTAATGGTTTACAGCTTGATATTAATATTAACAATAATGCTCCAGAGGGGATTGTTTGTAGACGATCTTGGAAATCAAAATTGTCACTACAAATTATAGATCTCAACAGTTATTGCGTTAGTCTGCCTATTTTTTTAAGCAAGTTTTAATCCCCAAACTATTTAAGGATAAAAACATATTTAACTGTTTTATAAATTTGTCGAAGCAAAAAAAATACCATTTATTTGATTTTAAATATTATTTCAAATTTAAATATTATATATTATTTTAATAATCTCTTATTATTAATATTAGTTGTTTTTGGTTCGTATAAAATTTAAATTTCTTTAGATTTAGTCCCCAAAATTATTTTTCCCTACTTTTAAATGGACCACATATGTGGACACGCTATTATTAAATAGAGAACGTAGATGTCTCACTCTATGCCATTATGTCTTTACTTACCAAAATGCATTAATTTTGACACTTATATCGTGACAAGCCACCATGGAAAACACCAAGAAAAATTGGTTAATTTTTTTTTAAATCTATTGAAGTGGTTTACACAGTTGATATTAATATTAATAATAATGCTTCAGATCGGATTTTTTGAAGATGTTTTTTGGTAAAAAAAAAGATTGTCACTACAGATTATAGAGTGAGACAAGTCACTTCTTCTGTACCAAAATTTCATCGGTCATTCATTTTATAAGAAATTTAATGAAAAAGTTATTCTCTTAGACTAGTCACCTCTCCTGTACTTTTATTTTCAATATTTTGTTGATATATTTAATGATATTTTAATAATTTTATGTAATGTTTTTTTACTGAACATTTTACAGTATTTTTCATACAATTTTACGTGTAATTGTCAATAGTTAAAATCTCTTATTTGTATATACTTATGTGGCAACCATAATTTATTGTATCAACTAGTATTTTACCCGTGCATACGCACGGGTGATACTGTATGGTCGGTGTATTGCCATGAAGTCATAATAGTAATTTGGAAGATAATCATAAGTTGTGAACAATGTCCAAAATGTATGATTTGAAATTCAAAGTGGAAAGAGATAGGTATTATGTCATATAAGATACAAATGAAAATTATAGAGTCGAAGAAATTAAAAGAGATTGACAATCAGAATTACATTGATCCATAATAATGTATTTAGACATTAGAGGTAAAATATGCATCCCCATTGACACTCCTATTTGCATCCTCGTTGGCCCTCCCGTTGGCACTCCCGTTGATGTTCTCGTTACCTCTCTGGTTGCCACTCCCGTTGCAGCTACCATTGCCAGTCTCTTGTTGTCGCTCCCGTTGCCACATGTTAACTCATATTTTTCTATATGATTTAATATTAATTAAATCATGCATATTCGTTTAATTATAAGTAATTAGTTTGTAAAGTTTGATAGTGGCTAAAGTTGTATTTTTATAATAATTCTTAGTGGTTAAATTGATTGATTTGAATAGTTTTAATAAAGAGATTATAGTAAATAATAAATTTTAGACGGAGTAAAAATGAAGAAAAAAGAAAATAAGAATTTTTAAAATATGCACCCACGTTGGCGCTCTCCTTGTCTCTCTCGTTCCCACTCCTGTTCCCGTTATCGCTCTCGTTGTCGATTCCATTTCCAGCCTCGCATTGCCGCTCTCATTGTGTTGCAAATTTTATCTTTTAGCGGTGAATTTACTAAAAGAGTTGTGTTGCAAAAAGTCAAAACAAAGTCGGTATCTTTTTATAATATTAATAATGGAGTAAAAGGTAAAATATGCAGGCCCGTCGCTCTCGTTCCCTCTCTTGCTTGCACTCTCGTTGGCGCTCTCGTTCGCTCTCTTGTTGGCACTCCCGTTGTCACTCCCGCTGCCGCTCTCGTTGTCAGTCTCTGGTTGCCGCTCCTGTTGCCACATGTTTCTCCTTTTTTTCTATATGATTTAATATTAGAATTGTTAGTGGTTAAATTGATTTTATTTATTACATGAAAAATTTGATTGATTTTAGTACTTTAAATAGAGATTATAATATAATAAATAGTAAATTTTAAATTATTTAATTATTGAGTGTAATATTAATTTAATAATTTATTTTTTTGAAATAAATAATTTTGAAACTATTGTTAGAGGTACGGTTTTTTTTTTACAATTGGTAGTAGTTAAATTGATTAATTTTAGTAGTTTGAGTAAATTATAGAAATAGTTAAAAAATCATTATGTTTTTAGTAAAAAAAAACTTACAAAAAATTGATTATTTTATGGAAAGAAAAACTCAAAAAAAAGTTGTTTTTAAAATTCTGCTGTTTTTTGTCCTTATGATGCGTCTGTTGCAGCTTCTGATTGCAGTTTTCAATCAGTTTTTTGTCCCTCACTTTCTTTTTCCTCTATCGTTGCCACTCCCGTTGCCTCTCCCATTGGCGCTTTCGTTACCACTCTCATTGGCGCTCTCGTTGCCACTCCCATTGGCACTCCCGTTGGCATTTTACTCATTTTTAGTAATTATAAAATAGTTATTTGGTAATTTTTGGTAGTGGTTAAATTGATTGATTTTAACAAAAGTAGTTAAATTGATTAGTTTTAGTAGTTATTTTGTAATTTTTGGTACGGGGTAAAGTTTTTTACAATTCTTTTTTTGACAATGGATAGTGGCTAATTGATTTATAGTGACTAATTATTTTATTAATTTTAGTAGTTTGAGTAGATTATAAATATAGTGAATAATTGATTTATAGTGACTAATTGTTTTTATAAAAATATTGACAAACGATTTTTAAAAAAAAAAATTTTAAAAACAGAGAATAAATTTTTTTTTATAAAAATTCATTTCTTTTTAAAAAAAAAATATTTTAAAAAAAATCAGTTTTTTTAAAAATCAGTTTTTTTAAAAAATCAGTTTTTTTTAAAAATTTGGTCTTTAAAAAAAATACTGTAGCGCGTCAGAATTTGCACTATAGCGTACTGTATAGCGTACTGCTGCGGCACTATAGCATTTTGTCTTTATGTGGTGACTTGTCAAAATTTGGTGATGTCTATTTTATATGAATATGAAAGTAGAAAGTAGATTATTATTTATCTTGTAGAAAGATATTATTAAACAATAATTTAGCAAGAAATTGATTTATAATATAAATGTAATAATTAGTTTTGGAATAGATAATTTTATTATTTGGTTTTAAAAAGTTTATTAGAAGAAACAAATATCATTTTTTTAGTTACAATATGTGGTTAAAAAGGTGGGATGAGTTAATTTATGTATGTACCAATATTTTTGAATTTTAATTTTTTCTGAACAGCACCAGCTATGAAACTCTCCACTAAACTCAACTTGTCTTTTTGCAATTCACCAAAGAAAAAACTTCATTTCATTCAGTGAAGTACACACAAAAGGATAAATTGCTTTCTACTCATAGCTTAGTCTAAATGATAAACAGAAACATTACATGGTTATGAGAAAATATTTACCCCAAAATGATAAACAGAACCATTATGCACAAAATATTTACCCCACAAATGATAAACAGAACCATTATGCACAAAATATTTACCCCAAAATTTTCCCTATGCCCTCGTGAAAAACCCCAAACCCGAAAATTTCAAATTAAAGAGGAAATTAATAATTCCAAACATCAGATCTCGCATTCAAAGCCCTCAGTCTCAATCGTTTACAGAGAACAGCAAGCCACAATAACATTGTATGAAAGCACAATAATATGACCAAAAAGTAGAAAAATAAGTACCTCCCATTTTTCATAGAGCCTTACTCTGCTGAAACGCTTTGCTCTTGTGTCGAAGGAGAAGGAATGACGTTACTTCTGGGTTACAGCCGGCCAGCAAACGGAGGAGGAACGACGATGGCAAGAGTGGGGATTTTCGGTTTGGTTTGTGGATTTTGGGTTGGGTCGTGAAGGGAGAGGAAGTGAGGAGGAGAAAGTAGGGTGGTGGCCGGGAGTGAGGGCGGAGACGCAGTGGCGTAAGTGGTGGTAGTGGGTGGTGGTGGCACAGAGCGGAGAGGGTTTAGGGTAAGAGTGAGAAGTGAGAAGTGGAAGAGGATGAAACGCATAATGAGGGAGTATAAAACTTTTGGGTTTAATGAAAATGAGACTTTGTTAATCGGTTGTTTACAAACCCGGTTCTAAATGCATGCTTTCCTAATCGGTTGTTCACAAAATAGATTCAAAATGTCCAAATATACACCTTTCTAAACGGTTGTTTAAACAACCGATTCAAAATGTATAAAAAAGTCTCTCCAACATCCATTGAATTGTGAAATTGCCACCGCGTCCACATTTGGAATCGGTTGTCCAAACAATCGACTTCAAATGGTGTTTTTTAAAGTAGATTTTGCACTAGTGGGAATGATCCACAATAAAAAGCCACCAACATAAAGGGACTTTGTAGAATGTGGAAGCCTTAGGGGGGTATACACTAATTATATTATTCATAACACTTACCCTCTGGAAGTCCATCAAGGAAAAAGAGTACAATATCATTTCTATGGGAACTGCCTCGTTAAAAACCCTGCTAGGAAAACCCAATGGGACAAAACCATAGCGAAGGGAAAACGAGTGCAGTTTTGCTCTCCCTGTTTGAAGCGTAACTTAAGAATATAAATTTCAACATCTGGAATTTCTTCCTGAGTGCATATGGAGCAATATACTCCGCTCTGTCACTTGTAATATATCCTCATTTAATGGAGCTTTGTGTAACGTCTTAGTTTTTGAGTCGTCATCAAAACCAGAAATTACTTTCCAGCCTTTCAGAGATGCACTTTTGAAAGACTGGATTAATAAAAACTGAAACATCCGATAAAACTTAATCGACTATAGATGATTGGTTTTATAAAACAAAACAAGTTTAGTACGTTGAAAGAAAAACACTTGCTAGAATCATCCTTTCCATAATCACATAACTTCTAATCATAATCCAATAGTGCATAAACCTAATACAATCGCAACTTGGTATAATACCGATACATAAAAAAAATACTACATGACATTAGCATCCTCATGCTAATCTTCCATGAAACTGTGATCCTCAACTCGGAACCCTTGGCCTGGCCTATGAATTCCACAATCAATATCAGTAAATCTGAAAAATAGTCAACAATAAATGGTGAGATTACGAATCTTAGTGAGTTCTTTCGTAACCCCTCACATTTCTTTTCTCGGTGTTTTCCTTGACTGTTTATAGTGTCCATGACTTAACACAATCCGAAAAAACAAATCACTCAATTTCAACGAAAACCCCAGTGCGTATAGCTATACCGAATAATGTCAGAGCCCTAGCTTCGGGATCACGACTCCCCTCCACTAGGTGTGCTACAATGAATATAGGATCGTCGTCCCCGTGATATTTTTTATTAATTTCATCAGTTATGTTCTCACTCGTTCGTTCTTTCAATAATAAAACGTTCGTTTCATAAAACAATACCGTTCATTCCATCAATCTTCGCACAATCATAACCTCAATAAATTCCATCAATTATACTTCAATTCAGTCACATTAGGGTTAGGATAACTTAGGTTAAATTAGGGAAGGGATTGGGAAGGAACTCAAATCGAAAGGAAAGCGGAAATGCGTTTTTGAAAAATGGCGACAGAAGGGGGCGCACGGGTCGTGCTCTTGGGCGCACGGGTCGTTCCCCTTTTTCAGCATTAAAAAATTTCACTTTTCACGCCGAATTTGTTTCTCTGTTCGATACGGTATCTTTCCCAATCTTTCCAGAATTCAAATTAAGTTAAACACAGAGCCATAAACCATCATCAATCATGTCGAAAACAATCCATCAACCAATTTAAAGAAATGAAACATTCCAACAAAAATATAATCACACACATATCATGCCATCTTACAGTCAACACGGTTTTCGGCTCAAGTAAGTGAAAAACATATTCGAAGTTCAACACACAAATACATTTCGAGGAGCTCAAAGCAATCAACATGCATAGACCAAAATCAACAATAAACAACAAATTAGGCAAAGAACTCAACTCAAAGCTGAAATTTAACTTTAAAGCAAGAAGATGAGAATCCTAAGCACCACAAGTTTCAAGAGCTTCAATTTCGACCCCAACCTTTGAACTCTCTAATTGAGTGTTCCAATCAACAATGTAGCTCGAAACCCACTATTATCAAGCCTCTAGTTGCACATGCAAGCCATAAAACCCAGATTCAGCCCCGTTCTTTCTCAAGTGTTTTTCAAATTTATGGAAGGAATGGGGTAGGAAGGATGGTGGAGCAGCTGTGGATATGCTCTAACATTTCAATGGTGATGAAGTGGAAACAAAAGGAGTGATGAAGAAGAGTTCTTCAGCTGAGATTCTTCAAGTGAGGGTTTGAAGCTTTTCTTTCTTTCCTCCCTCTCTCAATTCGAAACTCTCTCTCAATGCTCTCACTTTGAGAATGTTTTGCTTAATTTATAAAAAGTGAGTGAGAGTAAGTGTGTGCCCTCTCTTCTAGGTCAGCTGAAACAAAAAAAAAAAGTGTGGTGTGTGTACAAAAGTCTATTTTGCCCTCTCTCACTTCCCTTTTTCGAAAAGACTCCCAATCTCAAACACTTAATCAATTAAGCAAATAACACATAACTGTAACACCCCTTTCTACCCGTCACTTTGTTTATAAAAATCAGAGTTTGAAAAATCTCGTTCATAGGAAATGTTACACGTACTCAAATCAAACGTCGCTTATCCAACTTTAAAAACAGTTTAACTCAAATTAATACGTCCACGTAGCACATCACAATATCAAAAACTCAAGCCTCATGGTTAACGTCACTTATAAAACTTCTCATAACACAAACAACTATGCAGCGGAAATTTGTAAAACATAACCAAATAGTCCACATGGACAAAATAATCAAAATTCATTAATAAAGGCCGAGTTCATTATCCCCCCTGAGTGCTACGTATCAGAGCATGACGACTCGACTCGAAAAGTGAAGCTAATACCTTCACTGGGAATCACCTGCACGTTACCAACACGAGGGCAACATTCAAACAGGAAAGGGTGAGCATCATTTCAGTCTATATAATAGAAAACATGATAAGCACTAATCATAGGCTACGCACTAGAATAATCAGCATCCAATACACAAAACATCCACATCACAGTCATCATTCACATCATGTACAAACTCATCTCATGTCATGTAGATTTATGAAATGCAACCCACTCGCGGGTATATGCATGAAGGTACCTTTTCACAAAACGTCGCTTAGCCACTCAGGCCTCATCATCACTTAGCCACTCAGGCCTCAAAACATCACTGGGTTTTATGCATATGGGCATGAGACTCTATGACATGCACCACTCACTTCACAAAATCACACAATTACTCAGATCACAGTCAACAATGTGACCCATCACTTACCTGTTTGCTCGCACGGAGCACAGCACCTGTCAAATTCATAATCATCACACAACATCACTAGGCCACTTAGACCTTAACCTCACTTAGCCACTCAGGCCCTAATTGTCACTTACACATAATCATCACTTAACTCAAACATTAGCCACTGAGGGCAAAAACGTCATTTGACTAACCACCAAGGGCATCCTCGTCATTTACACATCATTATCATTAACTTTGGCCACTAGGGGCAAAACAGTCATTTGACTAGCCACCAAGGGCATCCTCGTCATTTACACATCATTATCATTAACTTTGGCCACTAGGGGCAAAACAGTCATTTTGACACTACCGTGTTTAAAACTGTTGTTTATACACCAAAAGGGATTTTTAAAGAGTTCCACGTCATTTTTCCAATGTCACTGGGACGACCACCGGGGACAGCCACTTGGGCGCCCACAAACAGTCAGAAATTAACACTTTTTCATTTTAAAAATTGAACCCACAAATAGACAACGTAAAAAGCTTCATGACACTTTTCGAATCGTTCAAAACGGACGTCTAAGTCAAAAGTTATGATAAAAACAATTTTGGAAAAATTAGGCAACATCCAGGGAACAGGCGCCTTAGGCGCCCAGGCAACCAGGCAACAAGTGCACAGGCGCCCAGCGCCCAGGAGCAACAGCGCGCCACACAGCGCAACAAACAACACATGACACGGGCGCCTAGCGCCCAGGCGCAGCAACGCACGCACAGCACAGCGCCATAGGCGCTCAGCGCCCAGGCGCGCACACGCACACACAGACACAACACGGGCGCCAGCGCCCAGGCGCGCACAGCGCGCAACACACACAGACACGGGCGCCTAGCGCCCAGGCGCGCCCCCACGCGCAACAACAACACAGAACAGGCGCCCAGCGCCCAGCATAGGCGCCCAGCGCCCAGAAACCAGCAGCAACATCCAAAATTTTCCCAAAACGCTTTTTAATACTGAAAATTGTTTTCTTAACAATTCTAAATCATAAAACCTCAACATTTTCCCAGCAACTAAACATACACATATTTCAATCAATTTCTCAAAAATTCAATTGGCATTATCTTCCCTATCCCCTTGGCGCCCTAGGCGCCTATACACCATCCACCCAATTTTGCGAACAACACAAGCAACATCCAACACAATTTCAGTTTCATGCTCAATTCGAATGTCACAATTTACCAACACAAACGCATACACATCAAGAATTTCAGTCTCATGATTAATCCCACTTCGCATACACGCATACATATAATGGCCAAATACCAACAAAGCATCAAGAACATCAAGAATCATGCATACATCAATTCGCATACATCTATATATAAAATCCAACATCAACAATGCATCAAGAACTCTATTCTAACCCTAGATCTAGGACTCATCATAGGAACTATTAAATAGAGTGATAGAGCTCCCCTAACCTCGAAATTGAAGAACGGAGGCTCCGGAGATAGTCACGTACAGGACCACAGCAACAAGATCACGTTCTCGCTCTTCCTTGGTTGCGACTTCTCTCCTCTTCCTCTTCTCTCCTTACGGCGCCCTTCCTTGCTCTCTCTCTATCTCACGCTATTCTTCTTTCTTTCTTGCGTTTTCTCTCTTGTTTTCGCGAATGGCCACCAAAAACCTAGCCCCCCAACTAGCTAACCACTTCGCCTACATTGTGGATCATGGGCTTGGGCTTTCCACTTAAGCCCAAGTCATGCAAGTGGCGCCTCCACTCCCTCCTAATACCACCAAATAAATAAAATTCTAATTAATCACATTATATCAAATAATTTCAAATAAAATCCCCAATTACTTAATTAATTAAATTAATTAAATAATTTTAGGGTGTTACAACTCTCCCCCACTTAGAATATTTCGTCCTCGAAATTTACCTGATCAAACAACTCTGGGTAGGACTCGCGCATCTTGCTCTCTAGCTCCCAAGTCATACTCTCGCCGGCAGCTCCTAGCCAGACCACTTTCACTAATGCAATCTCTTTGCCTCTAAGCGCCTTCACTTCACGATCCTCAATCCTTACGGGCATCGTCTCCACAGTGAGATTATCCCGCACCTCTACATCGTCCACTTGGATCACATGAGATGGATCCGAAACATACTTCCGAAGTTGCGACACGTGAAACACGTCGTGCAAGTTCGAAAGATTTGGCGGTAAAGCCACTCTATAACCCACATTTCCAATTCTCTCGGATATCTGATAAGGACCAACGAATCGAGGAGTGAGCTTCTTCGATTTCAACGCCCGACCAACACCGGTAATAGGAGAAACCCTCAAGAACACATGCTCACCCTCCTGAAACTCTAAATCCTTCCTCCGCTTGTCATGATAACTCTTCTGACGACTCTGCGAAGCCTTCATCTTCTCACGGATCATCTTGATCTTCTCCGTAGTCTCCCGGACAATCTCCGGTCCCAAAACTACACTCTCTCCCGAATCATACCAACATAATGGCGTCCTACACTTTCGACCATACAATGCTTCAAACGGTGCCATCCCGATACTGGAATGGTGACTGTTGTTATAGGTAAACTCAATCAACGCAAGATATGAATCCCATGAACCCCGCTGTTCCAATACACAAGCCCTCAACAAATCCTCTAGCGATTGAATTGTCCTCTCTGACTGACCGTCTGTCTGGGGATGATACGCCGAACTCATTTTTAACTTAGAACCCAATTCTTTCTGCAAACTCTTCCAAAACTCGGAAGTGAACCTCGGATCCCTATCTGACACAATACTCTTCGGAACACCGTGCAGCCTCACAATCTCCTTGACATATACCTCGGCCAACCTCGACACCGGATAAGTGATATTAATAGGAATAAAGTGAGCAGACTTCGTTAACCTATCAATGATCACCCAAATAGCGTCATGACCCTTAGCTGTATTCGGTAACCCCGTCACAAAATCCATTGCTATGCTATCCCATTTCCACTCTGGAATTTCCAACGGTTGCATTAGCCCTGCAGGCTTCTGATGCTCTACCTTAGATTTCTGACAGGTCAAACAGGCATACACAAACTGCGCCACATCTCTCTTCATACCATACCACCAAAACATCTTTTTCAGATCTTGATACATCTTCGTTGCTCCAGGATGGATACTCAACTTGCTACGATGACCTTCCTCTAAAATTGCCTTTCTCATCTCTTCATCGTCAGGAACACAGATCCTACCCCGGAACCTCAACACACCACTGGAATCCAATTTGAATTCTTCATCCTCAGATTGACCAACCCCATTAATTAAATCCACTAACTTAACATCTGACTTCTGAGCCTCTCTGATGCTGCCCAGGAATTCATTGTCGATCTTTAGCATTCCCAGCTTGACACTGCGAGGTGTCATCTTACAAACCAAACTCAAGTCTCTGAATTCCTCAATTAACTCTAATTCTTTCACCATCATTGCCGACATATGCAAGGACTTTCTGCTTAAAGCATCAGCCACGACATTCGCTTTGCCGGGGTGATAATTCAAACCAAAGTCATAATCCTTCAGGAGTTCCAACCACCGACGCTGTCTCATATTCAACTCTTTCTGATCGAACAGATACTTTAGACTCTTATGATCACTGAACACTTCGAACCTTGAACCATAAAGGTAGTGCCTCCAAATTTTAAGCACAAATACCACAGCAGCCAACTCTAAATCATGCGTAGGGTAATTTTTCTCATGAATCCGCAATTGCCTCGACGCATACGCAACGACCTTCCCATCCTGCATCAACACACCACCGAGACCCATCTTCGAAGCGTCACAATACACAACGAACGGTTCCTCTGGATTAGGCAACGTCAAAACAGGCGACGTCGTCAATCTCTTTTTCAGTTCCATAAAACTTTCCTCGCACCGAGCATCCCAAACAAAAACTTTACCCTTGCAAGTCAACTGAGTCAATGGAAGGGCCAACTTGGAAAAACCCTCGATGAACCTCCTGTAGTACCCAGCCAAACCCAAAAAGCTTCGAATCTCAGTTACGGACTTCGGAGACTCCCACTCCAACACTGCTTCTACTTTTGCCGGATCAACCGCAATACCATTTCCAGAAATCACGTGCCCAAGGAAACTCACCTCTTTCAGCCAGAACTCACACTTCGATAACTTAGCGTACAACTTTTTCTCTTTTAAAACTTCCAACACTGACTTCAGGTGCTCAGCATGCTCTTCATCTGACTTAGAATAAACTAGAATATCATCTATGAAGATTACCACAAACCGATCTAGGTAATTATGGAAAATACGGTTCATATATTCCATAAATACACCAGGAGCATTGGTCACACCGAACGGCATCACAGAATACTCATAATGCCCATACCTTGTCCTGAATGCTGTCTTCTGAACATCCTCATCCTTTACTTTAATCTGATGATATCCGGACCTCAAATCGATTTTGCTGAAAACACGAGCACCCACTAACTGATCCATCAGATCGTCGATTCTCGGAAGCGGATACTTATTCTTGATAGTTACCTTATTCAACTGACGATAGTCCACACATAACCTCATGCTCCCATCTTTCTTTTTCACTAACAATACCGGAGCTCCCCACGGTGATACACTCGGTCTTACAAACTCCTTCTCAAGCAATTCTTCAAGTTGCGTCTTCAACTCAGACAGTTCCGACGCCGACATTCTGTACGGAGCCATAGACACAGGCCTCGTACCAGGTACAAGATCAATCGAAAATTCAACTTCTCTCTCCGGTGGCACACCCGGAATCTCATCAGGAAAAACCTCAGGAAATTCACGTACTACCTTCAGTTCTTCAATAACAGCCTGACTCTCAGCAAACAACGAAGCCATCAACGCAAATAACTGAACTCCTTCTTTCTTCAATTTCTTCAACTGATCAGCAGACACCAAAACCGAACTTTCTTCACCGAAACTAACCGACTTGCTACGACAGTTGATATGGACGTGATTATTCTCTAACCAGTCCATGCCTAAGATTACATCCAGACCTCTCAATGGCAAACATACAAAATTCACAATAAAGTCCCTGCCGAAGATCGACACGGGACACTGAGAACACACCTGGGACGTAATCACCGACCCCTTCGCAGGAGTATCGACAACCATATCCCCACACATAGCAGATAAAACAAGACCCAATCGTTTACAGCAATCAACAGATATAAAACAATGGGTAGCACCAGTATCAATAAGAGATTTCAGAGAAGTACCATTAATAAAACACGTACCTCTAATCAGACCATCATCATCATCAGGCTCCTCTCCCGCCAATGCAAATACCTTCCCAGTAGACCTTTCCTTTTTCGGCTTTGTACACTTGGTACTGATATGCCCAGACTCACCACAGTTGAAACACACCACATCCTTGACTTTACACTCAGCTGCCATATGACCCTTTTTACCACAACGGTAGCAATTTCTGTCATCCGACCTGCATGTAGTACTCTTGTGGCCAGGCTTGCCACACTTATAACAGACGATGCTAGCAGGGGCATCTCCCCCACCAGAACCCTTACCTCCAGCAGCTCTCTGATAACCCTTACCCGCAGGAACCTCATACGGCTTGCTTCGACTCTGAAACTTGCCCCTTTTCTCAGAAGTAGCTTTGTAGCGAGCAGTACTGTCCTCCTCGAAGATCCTGCAACTGTCAACCAGATCTGCGAACACACGAATCTTCTGATAACCAATGGCCTGCTTAATATCAGGCCTTAACCCATTCTCAAATTTGATGCATTTAGAAAATTCAGCTGTAGCCTCACTGTAATGTGGATAAAATTTGGCTAGCTCCACAAATTTTGCCGCATAAGCAGTCACAGACATACCACCCTGCTTCAGCTCCAAAAACTCTATCTCTTTCTTCCCGCGGACGTCTTCAGGAAAATACTTCCACAGAAATTCCCTGCTGAATACCTCCCAAGTAATCTCTTCCTGCACAGCCTCTAACCTCTGCCTAGTAGCCAACCACCAGTCGTCGGCCTCCTCGGCTAACATGTGGGTACCAAAGCGGACCTTCTGCTCAACAGTACAGTTCATCACCCTGAAAATCCTCTCGATCTCCTTCAGCCAAGCCATAGCACCATCTGGATCATATTTGCCCTTAAAGGTGGGCGGATTCTCCCTCTGGAAGGTTGTCAGACTCCTAAAACCAGCATTATCCCCAGCATTCTGCTGACCCTGCATCGCCTGAGCCATAGCTTGCAATGCAGCAGCAAGAGCAGCGTCGTCTCGTCTGGCCATTCTAGCACTGCAACAGAAAACAGAATTCAGAAACGAGTAACAAACTCAATGTTACTCAACACGACGACTCAACTACCGGCCGGACAGACCGAACTGCTCTGATACCACTAATGTAACACCCCTTTCTACCCGTCACTTTGTTTATAAAAATCAGAGTTTGAAAAATCTCGTTCATAGGAAATGTTACACGTACTCAAATCAAACGTCGCTTATCCAACTTTAAAAACAGTTTAACTCAAATTAATACGTCCACGTAGCACATCACAATATCAAAAACTCAAGCCTCATGGTTAACGTCACTTATAAAACTTCTCATAACACAAACAACTACGCAGCGGAAATTTGTAAAACATAACCAAATAGTCCACATGGACAAAATAATCAAAATTCATTAATAAAGGCCGAGTTCATTATCCCCCCTGAGTGCTACGTATCAGAGCATGACGACTCGACTCGAAAAGTGAAGCTAATACCTTCACTGGGAATCACCTGCACGTTACCAACACGAGGGCAACATTCAAACAGGAAAGGGTGAGCATCATTTCAGTCTATATAATAGAAAACATGATAAGCACTAATCATAGGCTACGCACTAGAATAATCAGCATCCAATACACAAAACATCCACATCACAGTCATCATTCACATCATGTACAAACTCATCTCATGTCATGTAGATTTATGAAATGCAACCCACTCGCGGGTATATGCATGAAGGTACCTTTTCACAAAACGTCGCTTAGCCACTCAGGCCTCATCATCACTTAGCCACTCAGGCCTCAAAACATCACTGGGTTTTATGCATATGGGCATGAGACTCTATGACATGCACCACTCACTTCACAAAATCACACAATTACTCAGATCACAGTCAACAATGTGACCCATCACTTACCTGTTTGCTCGCACGGAGCACAGCACCTGTCAAATTCATAATCATCACACAACATCACTAGGCCACTTAGACCTTAACCTCACTTAGCCACTCAGGCCCTAATTGTCACTTACACATAATCATCACTTAACTCAAACATTAGCCACTGAGGGCAAAAACGTCATTTGACTAACCACCAAGGGCATCCTCGTCATTTACACATCATTATCATTAACTTTGGCCACTAGGGGCAAAACAGTCATTTGACTAGCCACCAAGGGCATCCTCGTCATTTACACATCATTATCATTAACTTTGGCCACTAGGGGCAAAACAGTCATTTTGACACTACCGTGTTTAAAACTGTTGTTTATACACCAAAAGGGATTTTTAAAGAGTTCCACGTCATTTTTCCAATGTCACTGGGACGACCACCGGGGACAGCCACTTGGGCGCCCACAAACAGTCAGAAATTAACACTTTTTCATTTTAAAAATTGAACCCACAAATAGACAACGTAAAAAGCTTCATGACACTTTTCGAATCGTTCAAAACGGACGTCTAAGTCAAAAGTTATGATAAAAACAATTTTGGAAAAATTAGGCAACATCCAGGGAACAGGCGCCTTAGGCGTCCAGGCAACCAGGCAACAAGTGCACAGGCGCCCAGCGCCCAGGAGCAACAGCGCGCCACACAGCGCAACAAACAACACATGACACGGGCGCCTAGCGCCCAGGCGCAGCAACGCACGCACAGCACAGCGCCATAGGCGCTCAGCGCCCAGGCGCGCACACGCACACACAGACACAACACGGGCGCCAGCGCCCAGGCGCGCACAGCGCGCAACACACACAGACACGGGCGCCTAGCGCCCAGGCGCGCCCCCACGCGCAACAACAACACAGAACAGGCGCCCAGCGCCCAGCATAGGCGCCCAGCGCCCAGAAACCAGCAGCAACATCCAGAATTTTCCCAAAACGCTTTTTAATACTGAAAATTGTTTTCTTAACAATTCTAAATCATAAAACCTCAACATTTTCCCAGCAACTAAACATACACATATTTCAATCAATTTCTCAAAAATTCAATTGGCATTATCTTCCCTATCCCCTTGGCGCCCTAGGCGCCTATACACCATCCACCCAATTTTGCGAACAACACAAGCAACATCCAACACAATTTCAGTTTCATGCTCAATTCGAATGTCACAATTTACCAACACAAACGCATACACATCAAGAATTTCAGTCTCATGATTAATCCCACTTCGCATACACGCATACATATAATGGCCAAATACCAACAAAGCATCAAGAACATCAAGAATCATGCATACATCAATTCGCATACATCTATATATAAAATCCAACATCAACAATGCATCAAGAACTCTATTCTAACCCTAGATCTAGGACTCATCATAGGAACTATTAAATAGAGTGATAGAGCTCCCCTAACCTCGAAATTGAAGAACGGAGGCTCCGGAGATAGTCACGTACAGGACCACAGCAACAAGATCACGTTCTCGCTCTTCCTTGGTTGCGACTTCTCTCCTCTTCCTCTTCTCTCCTTACGGCGCCCTTCCTTGCTCTCTCTCTATCTCACGCTATTCTTCTTTCTTTCTTGCGTTTTCTCTCTTGTTTTCACGAATGGCCACCAAAAACCTAGCCCCCCAACTAGCTAACCACTTCGCCTACATTGTGGATCATGGGCTTGGGCTTTCCACTTAAGCCCAAGTCATGCAAGTGGCGCCTCCACTCCCTCCTAATACCACCAAATAAATAAAATTCTAATTAATCACATTATATCAAATAATGTCAAATAAAATCCCCAATTACTTAATTAATTAAATTAATTAAATAATTTTAGGGTGTTACAATAACACCTACCAATTTCACATTTAGCCAATGTAACACCCTAATATTTCTAAATTGTAGAAATATCAAGATGCACAACTTAGTATACATCAGAGTTGACTTGTATGCCTGGAATATTGAACACAACTGAAAACTTCAATAAATAATTATCAACGGTCACTTAAACCTCATTATCCAAAACATAAGTAGCGGAAACGATTTACAACTGTTAGCGAATAATAGTTATAGAATCGAAACTACAAAGACAACAAAGGGAAAATGGCAAAATCATAAAACTGAATCTTCAATAACTCCAAAAGGCATACCGTCTAGCCGTGCTTCTTCGCTTTTGTCTTGCCCTGTTTCTCTGTAAAAACCACAATTATAAAGGGTGAGATAAACATTATCTCAGTGAGTCCTACCGAGACCCCTTACTAAAACTAGCGGTTCATTATACTTGACCTTTGAACTCGTAGCCCTAATAAGCGACTACGTAGGTATCTAATTCTTTCGTAGCCCGATTCTGGATGACTACGTACAATCTTTACCTCAAGCCACTTTCTTTATTTGTCTATGGCTTTTGGTAAATTCAATCCACTAACCACTAATTAGTGGGCAAAAACCTCATGGGGCCTAGGTTTTGGTTTTCATGACTTCCCCTCCCCTAGTATGCTAATCCTTGGGGTCGTCACCCTTGATATACATATATAATTATATGTATGCCATCTTTCTTTTCTTTAAGGAAATAACTTGACTTGTGTGAACCAAAGTTTGCATTAGCAAAAACCTTAAACTTAGCTTTGATGAACTTATAGTCCATCTCATTATCGTGACTTAGGTTTTCCTCTCACGCTGTTGCTAAAACAATGTTTTCACCAATTCATATTACCTTACTTATAACCTAGGGAATTCTCCCCAATTCAACCCAAACATAGGCAATTGCAATGAAGTACGTGTTTTGAAGTTGGGTAACAGAAGCCTACGCACGGTCCGTGCTTAAGAGGCGCACGATCCGTGCGTGTTTTCAAAAAGTTTTGAACACGAATACGAAGAGTACGCACGGTTTCTGCCCTAGGGGCGCACGGTCCGTGCCATGTCTTTAAAATTTTACAGGCAACCTATGAACAGGACGCACGGTCCGTGCCACTAGGGCGCACGACCCGTGCGTGTTCAACAGTAGCCCTAAACTGTGATTTTTCCTGAAAACTTGATCGTTCTGATCATTCCAATACCAGTTCTGATTAATTCCCGGACATCAAAACAGATAATTTCAGTCCAGAACAGTAACATAATCAGTTGCAAACAATCATAACATCATCAAATAACCAATCATTCGAACACTTCACACATTACGGTTTCGAAATTCGATTTTTAACACGAAAACTTGCAAACTAAAAACAGGAACGAAACAAGCAAGCCATAATTCGAAAACAATCCCCTAAGCGAGTATAGAACTCACCTTTGGCGATGAAAATCGCATCCAACAACAACTAGATTTCAACTAGTAACGTCCGTAAGCTCACAAACAATCCTCGAACACGAACCTTCCCCTCAACTCGAACTCAAACAGCCCCAATTCCTAAGAACAGAATTTGACTTTGAACCTATGGCTTCACAACTATTTTAGCTTACTGTGTATCTTTAGAAATGGTGTACTCTTGCTCTAGTAGTGACATGCACAGCTTTGAACTCAATTTTTGTCAAGTTGAGCTTGAGATGCTCACCAATGGCGAATTGGGATTTAGAAGGGTTGTGATAGTGATTTTGGTAACAAATTGAAGAGGAAGAAAAATGAAAGAGTTTGGTATCAAAAACTTGCACATGCATGAAGGTTTGGGGTTTATCTTCCCTCTTCTTCTTCACTCTCTCTCTCTCTCTCGACTTCTCACCCTCCCTCTCTCAGCTTTTCTTTCTTTCTTAAATTCTAGAAATAATGAATGTGTGGGTCATGGGAGTAAGGGATGTTGGGTCAGCAGGGAGGGAGTGGTGGAAAAATAAGTGTGCAATGACCGTTTCGTCCTTTGTAACACCCCTCTTCTACCCCATAATTTACACGTCATTTATCAGAGTAATTTCTTTTTCGCAAAAATTAATTTAACTGGTAGAAAAGAAATGCCACATCGTCATTAACAAAACTCATCAACTGCACCCATCAAGGTTTGTGCAACGAAACACCCGTCATGAAAGTTAAACTCCAAAAATCACATCACAGCGGAATAAAACAATAACTCACTAACACCACTCAAACACGTCTCACATCATCGACATAATCATTAAACAATTAGTTAATTAATTAACAAACTTCAACCACGCCCCCTAGGTGTCACAGTATCAGAGAGCGACTCGACAGACATCCCAATAGCTATTAAAGAAGGCAGCAGGACCTTCACTCGCAGTTACCTGCAGCGTTGCCACAATAGAGCAACATTCCAAGCAGAAAGGGTGAGAATTTCAACAAAACATAATCAAGCACATAATAGAGTAATGTGAGCAAATAGTCATACAACATCGTCATCACCACCAACATCATCGTCACTGAACACTAACTCAATCACAATTTTTACCACAAGTCATAAATCATGAATGTGCATGGAAATGCAACCCACGCCTGGGTATATGCATGATGGTACCATTCTCGTCATAATTAAGCCACTATGGGCACATCGTCACTGTTTTACGTCAATAAGAGGCCGAAGCCTATTCGTCATAATATGCACATGCTATGAGACACTATGGACACATGTGCCACACCAAATCACTCACCTGGAGTCCTCGTCATCGTCGTCATAAAAACACTCATAGAGCGTACTCGTCATAATCATCACAATTATATCATCATCATAAACATCACATTTAATTTGAGAAAACAGCACCTTACAACATAAAAACAGCATCTCATTTTTTTTTTGTAAAACAGCGACCCATTTATTTTATAAATACAGCAGCTCATATATCTAATTAAAACAGCAAGACAGCAACTTAATTTATGGAAACAACAGCATTTTTATGTTTAAAATATTATTTCCGGACTCTCGGTAAAATTCCGGCACAGGCATAAAATTTTGGCGTACGGGGCAGCGCACAAGGCGCGCCCAGCACTACGCAACACACGCACCAGGCGCGCCCAGAGGCAACAACCAGCACCACGCGCACAGCAGCGCCACACACACACACCCACCGGGACAACTCCAAAATGACACGTGCAAAAATAAAACCACTCGAGCCAAAATGTTTAAAATTGAACTTGGGCACGCAATTGCAAAAGATGGCACGGTAAAATATGCCCAGAACTCGAAGTTTCACCCAAAAACACCCCACATGCGCACACAATGGCGCCACAGCAACACCCACCGGGACAACTCCAAAATGACACGTCCAAAAATAAAACCACTCGAGCCAAAATGTTTAAAATTGAATTTGGGCACGCAATTGCAAAAGATGGCACGGTAAAATATGCCCAGAACTCGAAGTTTCACCCAAAAACACCCCACATGCGCACACAATGGCGCCACAGCAACACCCACCGGGACAACTCCAAAATGACACGTGCAAAAATAAAACCACTCGAGCCAAAATGTTTAAAATTGAATTTGGGCACGCAATTGCAAAAGATGGCACGGTAAAATAAGCCCAGAACTCGAAGTTTCACCCAAAAACACCCCACATGCGCACACAATGGCGCCACAGCAACACCCACCGGGACAACTCCAAAATGAAACGTGCAAAAAATAAAACCACTCGAGCCAAAATGTTTAAAATTGAATTTGGGCACGCAATTGCAAAAGATGGCACGGTAAAATATGCCCAGAACTCGAAGTTTCACCCAAAACACCCCACATGCGCACACAATGGCCATTTCATCGAATAGTTTACATGCAGCAGAATTTCTTTTACACGAAAATCAGCATGATCACATCATAATTCCTTCCCAACCATCATCAAACATCAAAAGCACGAAATTACACATAACAACATCAACCATTCATTAAAGAACATCATAATTTATTCAATTCTTCATCAATTTTACACATATTCACCTCAAATCCACATCAACATCAAAAACCCCACAAAACCCATCACATACTCAATTATATTAAATCGAAATGCTCACCCTTACCTCTTAAACGTAGGCTCCGAAGAATACGATTGAAAGCACCAACGAGTAACTACCGCAACACAACGAGCAAAGCCTTGAAACTTGCGCAATTCTTCTTCTCCTTCCCTCTTCTCTTCGCCGCGCCTCTCCTCACTTCTCACTCTCTCTCAATTTCGATTTTTCCCCAAGTGAATTGAGAGTGAGGGTTTCGCATACCCTTGGGGTTTAAGCTGTGGGCCTTTCACGCGTTGGGCTCACAGCTACACCCTCACCACTACTCGTTCCCACTCCTACACAAAACATGATATTTCCCTCTTAATTAATTAAATTACGCTTCAACTAAAAATTAATAATTCTATTTAAATAAATTGATTAAATTAATTAAATTATTTTCGGGGTGTTACAACTCTCCCCCACTTAGAATTTTTCGTCCTCGAAAACATACCTGATTCAAACAACTCCGGATACGACTCTCGCATCTTATCCTCCAGCTCCCATGTCAGGCTTTCACCAGCTGCTCCAAACCAAACAACCTTCACCAGATTGATCTCCTTATCTCGTAAGGTCTTCACCTCACGATCCTCAATTCGTACAGGCATAGTCTCCACAGTGAGATTATCCCGCACCTCCACATCATCTGGTTGAATCACATGAGACGGGTCCGCAATATACTTCCGAAGCTGCGACACATGAAACACGTCGTGCAAGTTCGAAAGATTAGGTGGTAAGGCCACCCGATATGCAACACTTCCAACTTTTTCCGTAATCTGATACGGCCCAATGAAACGAGGAGTCAACTTCTTCGATTTCAGCGCACGCCCAACACTGGTCATAGGTGTGACCCTCAGGAACACGTGGTCACCCGCTTCAAATTCTAAATCTTTCCTTCTCTTATCATGGTAGCTCTTCTGTCTACTCTGCGACGTTTTCATTTTCTCCCGGATCACCTTCACTTTCTCAGTAGTTTCTCTGACTAGCTCAGGTCCAAGTACTAAACTTTCCCCAGTTGTAACACCCCGGTATTTTTATCAAGTAAAAAATACCCAAGTGTACCATCGTAAAATAATCAGAGATATATTTCCTGTTTAAATACTGAACACCACTATAAAATTTCACTGAATAACAATAGAACAGTCTTAAACATAAATAAGACCATAAACCATCAGTGAAATACAGTGTTCAATATCGTACAAGAAAGCGGAAATAAATACTTAACATTAATACATAGAGTTGTAGTGTACAGACAACAAAAGGGAAATAAGCTTAAACATAAAGCTAGGCTATCAACAACCAGTCCGAGCTCAACCTACTCGTGCCTCTTGGATTTCCGCTGTCCCTGTGTCTCTGTAAAACAACAACATTTAAACAGTGAGATACAATCTCAGTGAGTTCTACCGAAACCCCTACTAACACTCTCGGTTCAGTTTTAAAAGAAAACATTTTTAACTCAACACGGCACCGACTGCGTGACCGCTAACTCCCGGGGAATCTGCTATAACTCAGTGCGACACCGACTGCATGACTGCTAACTCCCGGTGGACCGCACAACAAACAAAGTACGGCACCGACTGCGTGACCGCTTCCAAACCCGGTGAACCGCACAACAAACAATTCAACAGATCACCGACTGCGTTACCGCTTCCAAACCCGGTGAACCTGTTGTGACTCAGTACGACACCGACTGCGTAACCGCTTCCAAACCCGGTGAATCGTACAACAAACAATTTGGCATAACACCGACTGCGTAACCGCTTCCAAACCCGGTGAACCCCCTTACCAATAGTGTTTCCTAATGGCACGGAGCCTAGGGTAAGGGATCATGACTGCCCCGCCTAGTATGTCAACATGGGTCGTCACCCAAACTCGATATAATATATATATATATCTACAGAACTATGAACCCACGGTCCATCAAATCAGACAATCAATGAAACACTTTAATTCCACGTTTTATAAAATCCAAGTTCACACTCGCACTCTAGTTGACCGCTTTTCGACACAATTTTCAATATGAAAAACAGTTCATTTTGCCTTAAAAATAGAATATTCAGTTAGGCCTCGGAATAAGCTTTCCAACGCATCTTAGAACACCTCAATCGGGTTCCCGGATCAAAAGTTATTGCGAAAACAAAATCAGTGAAAAACTGTTGAAAATCTGCAAACCGTCGCGACGCGAACTGCTACCGTCGCGACGCGAAAAACGACAGAAACATTTTGCGTGACAAAACTGGGCCAGGTCGCGACGCGATGAGAACGGGTCGCGACGCGACCCTCTGCAGAAAAGTGCAGGTTTTCCGTTTTCTTGCGAAATTCGCTATTCCGCTCAATTCCGATTCTTGTTCCGATTAAAAACAGATTTAACAACCATAAAAACAGTTTCAATCAAAGTCACGCAATCATTCAAGTCAATCAAAAACTCATTCAAAACGGATTTTATCAAAACGCGACATATTTCCCAATTAACGGTTTTTAAGTCAAAATCTTTCGAAATCAAATCACCGAAAATTCCATTTCAACGCGACACAACTCGAGACTCGCTCCGATCGATTCCTAATCCGAAACAGACAATATCCAGAAATATTCCAGTCCAGCGAAAGCGATAAAACAGTTAATTAATAATTCGAAACATAAAAATCCTAAACGTGAGTAGAACTCACCCTTGAAGCGTGAACCGACTCCGAGACCTCGAAATCACCGAGTAACCACACGAACGTTCCCCGAATCCATTCCACGCTCCGGCGACGTCCGCAACCGCTTTCAATCTTTCCGCTCAATCCCGAGACCTCCAAAATGCACTATTCATCTTCTTCAACCCCCAATTTACTATTCATCCATAACCCAAAAATCTTGATTCCTCTAACCCTAACTCTTGAAACCTTTGATTCTTCATTCCAAGCTAGCAACCAACCACATATTCGACTTCCCTAACCTCTAGGACACTTGATGAGGAAGACAACACAACATTTCTTCTCCTCCCTCTCCAAATTCGAAAATGGTGAAATGGAGGATAAAGAATGGATGATGAAGATCTTGGTGTCAAAATGAAGAGAAGGATGTGGGGAACATTTTTGGTGAAGGAAGCTTGAGGTTTGGGTGAGGTCTTCTCTCTCCCTCTTCTCTTCTTCCTCTACGTTTCCTCCCTTTCTCACTTTCTCCATTCTTTCTTTTCTCCCCTCGGCCTCTCTCTGTTTCACGCCTCCCCTCTTCTTTCCTTTCTATTCTTTTAATTTCTTTCCTTTCATATTAACACACACACACTTATATTTATTTAATTTAATTAATTCTCTCTTCTCTTCACTCACACACACCCACGTATACATATATATATTTATTTAATATATTTGTTGTAACGCGGTCAAATTACCATATCGATCGAAATCTCCTATTTCGATTCCAAAAATTCCTTGGTCCGTATTATCCGGTTAACGATCCGATGACCACAAATAAATAATTTTAGCACTCGATAAATTTACCGGTTAAGTACTAAATTAATTCAATTGGGTTAACATCCAAATAATTCGGTTAATTATTTTGCGGCTGTTACATTCTCCCCAACTTAAAAGAATTTTGTCCTCAAAATTTCGCTAAGTCTTTCATCCGACTAACCGAGGATCGACATTCTCAGAAGGGTCTTAAGTTGCTGAAAACAATCTCGAACTAACGAAATTAGGGTAGAAAACCTTCCCAAGTTGGCACATCAATCTCCAGGTATGATCTACTACTACCCCAGAACGTTTCTAAGATTACATTCCGAACTCTCTTACTACGAATCGACACGAGAAACTCTTCTTTCGCCTACATAAGCTCGGCACCGCATTTGAAACCACTTCTGAAGCTTCATTCTAATTATCCTCGCTTGCTCCCCAACTTCGATTGATCTAAATCAAATGGTCTAATACAAGACACTTGATAGAATATATGTTGAATATGAGATCCACAACTGGCACTCCTCGGCAGAGGTAAAAACAAACACGATTTCCTCGAAAGGTGTAAACACTTTCTCAACAAATCTTCTAATATCCTTAACGGTTCTCGTACACATTGACAAATGTGACGGAAAGTCATTTGTGAAATTTCTTGACTCGCTTCCAAGTCTTCGAGGTAAAACTCATCGAAGGAAGATGAAATAAGGATTTACCAGAAACGTTTATCTTAAACGTAGAAATAAACCACGGGGACATCAAATCAATTGAACGCAATGAAAATCACCTCAGTTGTTCTGCAAACAACTATCAAACAGAACTCAGAGCTCCTTTCCGAATTATTCAATAGCGTTGAGAGCTTCCCCTCAACCTAAGTAATCCTCCTGGGATTTTCCTCCTCAATTATATTCTATTAGCCTCTTAACTCGTTCCCAAAATTAACTTTAGCATACGGGTTTTCACAAAAACGATTTTTCAAAACTACCACACCGCACGTCAAGCTTCACTTCGGAAATTCCAGTCCCTTGCAGCAGATCCATCAATTAATCCTTTGATGGTTATTCGCAACGTGTAAAACAGTCAACCGTCAACTCATTTTCATATTCGAATTCACGTTTGACTTGTCAAACGGAATCACATAATACTATCTCCTTGTTAACCTTCACAAAGGAGAGGTTAACAAACTAATACCTTGCCACTCATACATCTGCTTTACATTTCTGTACACCCTGGAACAGAATATAAACTTCGGTGTACTTCCTCTAACACTTGCCTTCTATTTTTCTCATCATCGGGCGTACAGATCCTACCGTTGGAACAACTGACTCCATCACTATCCATGGTAAAATCTGGAAATACCTTTGTGATTGCAGCTTCACATCAACTCCCTGTGCTAAACGTATAGAATCCCTTAGGGAACTAGAGATCCTCATATGGCTCAACACTAACCGGTTTCTCCTTGATCTTGAATTCAGATTTAAGTCTCTGAAAGACTCTGATAATTCCATCTTATGCATCATAAACTCGGTCATGTGGATGGATTCCCTACTCAGTGCATCAGTTACAACACTAGCCTCTCTTGAATGCTACATCGACACGAATTTATAATCCTCCTGAAACTCAACACACTTCTCTACCTACTATTCAGTTCCTTCTGATCAAACCGATACCTTTAAACTATTGTGATCACTAAAGACATCGAAACGAGACCCATACAGGTAATGTCTCTAAATCTTCAGTGCACACACAATAGCTGCCAACTCATAATCATGAGTCGGATAACTCTTCTCATAAGACCTTAATTGTCTGGACGCATAAGCTACCTCTTGTTGATTCTGCACAAGAACACATCCTAAACCCTTCCCAGAAGCATCGCTGTAATTTGGAATTACAAAGACGGGTCTGGAAGAATATGGATTGGAGCAGAAGTCAACCGAACCTTTAAATCTTGAAAACATTCTTCACAATCGGCATCCCGCGTAAAAGGTTGACCCTTACGAGTTAACCGAGTAAGTGGAAGAACCAATTGTGAGAATCCTTCGATAAACTTCCTGTAGTAATCGGCTATACTTAGAAACTTTCGATCTCTGCGACTGATGTTGGTCACTCCCATTCAACACCGCTACCTTCTTACCGGGATCTACAGACACTCCCGACTTGGGAAATCACATGTCCCAAAGACTTTACCTCAGGCATCCAGAAATCATATTTCGAAGGCTTTGCGTACAACTTCTTTTTCTCGGAGTACACTCAGAACAATGAGGAGATGTTGGACATGCTCCTCAATGGTCTTCGAGCACATCAAGATATCATCGATGAAAACGACTTCAAACTGATCCTAATACGAACGAAAAACTCGGTTCCTGAAATCCACGAATACCGCCGGAGCGTTAGTCAAACCGAAAGGCATCACTACTAACTTGTAATGTCCATACCTAGTACGGAAAGCTGTCTTCGGAATATCTAAGGCTCTAACTTTCACTTGATGATATCCTGACTTCAGATTAATTTTAGAAACACTGCAGCACCTCGAAGTTGATCCAGCAATTCGTGTATCCTTAGAAAAGGATATTTGTTCTTGATCGTCACTTTGTTGAGTTGTCGATAATTAATGCACAATCTCATGCTACCATTTTTCCTTTTTGACTAACCACACCAGAGCACTCCCTAGAAAAGCACTCAGTCGAATAAATTTCTTTAATATCGACTCTTCCAGTTGAGACTCCATTTCCTTTAACTCGGAAGAAACCTTCAATAAGAAACAGTAGATATTGATCCTGTACCGAAATCAATTCTATAGAAAACTCTACCTCTCGCTCTGGAGGTTCAGAAGAAACTTCATCGTGAAAACATCCCGAAAGTCATTCACGACCTGAACGTTTGCCAAATCTAAACTAGTTTCAGCGGATGCAGATAACATACTAACATGTACTCCCGCACCTTGGAATGAAGATTGACCGTCTAAGGTGAACTAGGTAACCGCTTCAGAATTTGTCCTAGACAATTCAACTGACACTGAAGCGAAGCTGATATTTGATTAACACATTCGATTGCAACATGATTTGAAGTCATCCAATTCATACCCAAAATGGTGTCCTCACTTCTCATAGGCAAACAAATAATACTTCTACGGAATTTCCGTCTCCTATATCACGTAGACTATTCTGACACAAAGATTGGGTCTGGACACGACCCTTAGCCGCAGTTAAGATGGTTATCAGCTCGGATAGCGGAGATAAGGTTAATCTCAACCGGTTTACACGCGATCGGGATATACAGCAAATAGGTTGCACCCGAATCTTATAACATACTGATCGAGTTATTGAAAACTGATCCCATACCCCTCAGTAGATTGTCTGCAGTTGTAACTGCCTAAACATCCAGAATGTTGACTCGTCCTTGCCTTAGAGCTGCTTGTAACTCCTTGCAACTCTTCCTTACGGGGCACTCTTTACCATAGTGACCCTCTGCATTTCCATAATAGCATCGATTAAATCTTTGCTTGCAATTACCGCTGTGAGGCTTTCCACCGTTAGAACATCTTCTGACCTTTGAAGAATCAAAGAATTGCATCAGCTTTTCCTTTGATGAATTTATCTTAGGACTTTTCATTCGGAGTTGATAATTCAACTACCTTCCTTTCCTTTCCCATATTTCCTATGAGATCATCCTCGGCGACATAGGTTGATTGCACTAAGGCAACATAATTGGTAGCAGTATAAGAACTGAGACCATAAATCATAAAAGCACTTATGCCCGTCTTATACTTCTGCATTCTCCGTTCGTCATCCGAAGCTTACTTCACCACTTGGTAAAACCGAGACAACTTCTCAAACTTAGCGGTGTATTCTTCCACCGCCATGTCACCTTTCCTGAGGATGCACTGGTTGAAGATTCCGGTTTTGGTCGAGGACTGCGTCTTGATCATCCTATCATAATTCCGCTTATGATGCACTAAGTATTAAGTTGATCAGGGCCCAATGTCTCTTAGCATCACAAGTGTAATTACAAAAAGGACTAACAAGGAATCGACTCAACCCTAAACTAAGTCCGACTAGGTCGAACTGCTCTGATACCAACTGTAACACCCCGGTATTTTTATCAAGTAAAAAATACCCAAGTGTACCATCGTAAAATAATCAGAGATATATTTCCTGTTTAAATACTGAACACCACTATAAAATTTCACTGAATAACAATAGAACAGTCTTAAACATAAATAAGACCATAAACCATCAGTGAAATACAGTGTTCAATATCGTACAAGAAAGCGGAAATAAATACTTAACATTAATACATAGAGTTGTAGTGTACAGACAACAAAAGGGAAATAAGCTTAAACATAAAGCTAGGCTATCAACAACCAGTCCGAGCTCAACCTACTCGTGCCTCTTGGATTTCCGCTGTCCCTGTGTCTCTGTAAAACAACAACATTTAAACAGTGAGATACAATCTCAGTGAGTTCTACCGAAACCCCTACTAACACTCTCGGTTCAGTTTTAAAAGAAAACATTTTTAACTCAACACGGCACCGACTGCGTGACCGCTAACTCCCGGGGAATCTGCTATAACTCAGTGCGACACCGACTGCATGACTGCTAACTCCCGGTGGACCGCACAACAAACAAAGTACGGCACCGACTGCGTGACCGCTTCCAAACCCGGTGAACCGCACAACAAACAATTCAACAGATCACCGACTGCGTTACCGCTTCCAAACCCGGTGAACCTGTTGTGACTCAGTACGACACCGACTGCGTAACCGCTTCCAAACCCGGTGAATCGTACAACAAACAATTTGGCATAACACCGACTGCGTAACCGCTTCCAAACCCGGTGAACCCCCTTACCAATAGTGTTTCCTAATGGCACGGAGCCTAGGGTAAGGGATCATGACTGCCCCGCCTAGTATGTCAACATGGGTCGTCACCCAAACTCGATATAATATATATATATATATATCTACAGAACTATGAACCCACGGTCCATCAAATCAGACAATCAATGAAACACTTTAATTCCACGTTTTATAAAATCCAAGTTCACACTCGCACTCTAGTTGACCGCTTTTCGACACAATTTTCAATATGAAAAACAGTTCATTTTGCCTTAAAAATAGAATATTCAGTTAGGCCTCTGAATAAGCTTTCCAACGCATCTTAGAACACCTCAATCGGGTTCCCGGATCAAAAGTTATTGCGAAAACAAAATCAGTGAAAAACTGTTGAAAATCTGCAAACCGTCGCGACGCGAACTGCTACCGTCGCGACGCGAAAAACGACAGAAACATTTTGCGTGACAAAACTGGGCCTGGTCGCGACGCGATGAGAACGGGTCGCGACGCGACCCTCTGCAGAAAAGTGCAGGTTTTCCGTTTTCTTGCGAAATTCGCTATTCCGCTCAATTCCGATTCTTGTTCCGATTAAAAACAGATTTAACAACCATAAAAACAGTTTCAATCAAAGTCACGCAAT
This sequence comes from Astragalus membranaceus, assembly GCA_039519185.1. Classification (NCBI taxonomy): domain Eukaryota; kingdom Viridiplantae; phylum Streptophyta; class Magnoliopsida; order Fabales; family Fabaceae; genus Astragalus; species Astragalus membranaceus. The sequence goes on along the minus strand of CM076847.1, from coordinate 55,523,555 downwards.
CATTCAAGTCAATCAAAAACTCATTCAAAACGGATTTTATCAAAACGCGACATATTTCCCAATTAACGGTTTTTAAGTCAAAATCTTTCGAAATCAAATCACCGAAAATTCCATTTCAACGCGACACAACTCGAGACTCGCTCCGATCGATTCCTAATCCGAAACAGACAATATCCAGAAATATTCCAGTCCAGCGAAAGCGATAAAACAGTTAATTAATAATTCGAAACATAAAAATCCTAAACGTGAGTAGAACTCACCCTTGAAGCGTGAACCGACTCCGAGACCTCGAAATCACCGAGTAACCACACGAACGTTCCCCGAATCCATTCCACGCTCCGGCGACGTCCGCAACCGCTTTCAATCTTTCCGCTCAATCCCGAGACCTCCAAAATGCACTATTCATCTTCTTCAACCCCCAATTTACTATTCATCCATAACCCAAAAATCTTGATTCCTCTAACCCTAACTCTTGAAACCTTTGATTCTTCATTCCAAGCTAGCAACCAACCACATATTCGACTTCCCTAACCTCTAGGACACTTGATGAGGAAGACAACACAACATTTCTTCTCCTCCCTCTCCAAATTCGAAAATGGTGAAATGGAGGATAAAGAATGGATGATGAAGATCTTGGTGTCAAAATGAAGAGAAGGATGTGGGGAACATTTTTGGTGAAGGAAGCTTGAGGTTTGGGTGAGGTCTTCTCTCTCCCTCTTCTCTTCTTCCTCTACGTTTCCTCCCTTTCTCACTTTCTCCATTCTTTCTTTTCTCCCCTCGGCCTCTCTCTGTTTCACGCCTCCCCTCTTCTTTCCTTTCTATTCTTTTAATTTCTTTCCTTTCATATTAACACACACACACTTATATTTATTTAATTTAATTAATTCTCTCTTCTCTTCACTCACACACACCCACGTATACATATATATATTTATTTAATATATTTGTTGTAACGCGGTCAAATTACCATATCGATCGAAATCTCCTATTTCGATTCCAAAAATTCCTTGGTCCGTATTATCCGGTTAACGATCCGATGACCACAAATAAATAATTTTAGCACTCGATAAATTTACCGGTTAAGTACTAAATTAATTCAATTGGGTTAACATCCAAATAATTCGGTTAATTATTTTGCGGCTGTTACACCAGTCTCATACCAACATACCAGAGTCCTACACCTCCGACCATACAACACCTCAAACGACGCCATCCCGATACTGGAATGATAACTGTTGTTGTAGGTAAACTCGATCAATGGAAGATGAGTATCCCACGCACCTCCCTGCTCTAGAACACATGACCTCAACAGATCTTCCAACGATTGAATCGTCCTCTCTGTCTGCCCATCAGTCTGAGGATGATAAGCTGAACTCAACCTCAATTTCGAACCCAACTCCTTCTGCAAACTACTCCAAAAGTCCGGAGTGAACCTTGGGTCTCTATCCGACACAATGCACAAAGGAACGCCATGCACCTTCACAATCACCTGAATATAGATCTCTGCCAGTCTCGACACCGGATACTTAATGCCGATAGGAATGAAATGAGCAGATTTCGTCAATCTGTCCACAACCACCCAAATCGAATCATGTCCTCTCACCGTATTGGGTAACCCAGTCACGAAATCCATGGAAATACTATCCCACTTCCACTCTGGAACATTCAACGGTTGCATCATCCCCACAGGCTTCTGATGCTCGACTTTCGATTTCTGACAGGTCAAACACGAATACACAAACTGCGCCACGTCGCGCTTCAACCCAGGCCACCAGAACATCTTTTTCAGATCTTGATACATCTTTGTCGCTCCAGGATGGATACTCAACTTACTTCTGTGGCCTTCCTCGAGAATCGCCTTTCTCATTTCCTCATCTTCGGGAACACAAATTCTTCCACGATATCTCAATACATTCTGCGCATCTATCTCGAAGTCCTTATTCTCAGACTGATCAATCCCACCCATCAGATCAACCAATTTCACGTCTAACTTCTGCGCTTCCCGGATACTAGCCATAAAATCGTTGCCAATTTTCAGCATACCCAACCTGACACTCTGAGGTGTGACTTCACAAACTAAACTCATGTCCCTGAATTGCTCAATTAACTCAAGCTCTCTAGCCATCAATGCCGACATATGCAAAGTCTTCCGACTCAAAGCATCTGCAACCACATTAGCTTTACCCGGGTGATAACTCAATTCAAAATCATAATCTTTCAATTGTTCTAACCACCGGCGCTGCCTCATATTCAACTCTTTCTGATCGAACAGATACTGAAGGCCCTTGTGATCACTGAACACCTCAAATCTCGATCCATACAAGTAATGTCTCCAGATTTTCAGCGCGAATACCACAGCAGCAAGTTCTAAGTCATGAGTAGGGTAATTCTTTTCATGAGTTCTCAACTGTCTCGACGCATAAGCGACCACTTTCCCATTCTGCATAAGCACACCACCCAAACCCATTTTGGAAGCATCACAATAAACCACAAACGGATCAACCAGATTAGGCAGGGTCAGCACTGGTGACGTAGTCAACCTCTTCTTCAACTCATTGAAACTCTCTTCACATCGGTCATCCCAAACAAAAGCCTTACCCTTGCAAGTCAATTGGGTCAACGACAGAGCCAACTTCGAAAACCCCTCAATGAATCTTCTATAATAACCCGCTAATCCCAGAAAACTCCTTATCTCAGTAACTGACTTCGGGGACTCCCACTGCAACACTGCATCAACCTTAGAAGGATCCACCGCAATCCCCTCACTAGAAATCACATGACCGAGAAAACTGACTTCCTTCAACCAAAACTCACACTTGGACAACTTCGCATATAACTTTCGATCCCTCAGAATTTCCAACACCAACCTCAGATGTTCCGCATGCTCCTCTTCTGACTTAGAATAAATTAGAATATCATCAATGAAAACCACCACAAACTTGTCCAGATACTCGCGAAAGATTTGGTTCATGTACCCCATGAATACCCCCGGCGCATTAGTCACACCGAAAGGCATTACGGAATACTCATAGTGCCCATATCTTGTCCTAAACGCCGTCTTCTGGATGTCTTCATCTTTTACCTTGATCTGATGATAACCAGACCTTAAGTCAATCTTGCTGAATACTTTAGCACCCACCAACTGATCCATCAAGTCATCAATCCTCGGTAACGGATACTTGTTCTTGATTGTAACTTTATTCAATTGACGATAGTCTACACACAACCTCATACTACCATCTTTCTTTTTCACTAGCAACACTGGAGCTCCCCACGGCGAGACACTCGGTCTTACAAACTTCCTCTCTAACAAATCCTCAAGTTGCTTCTTCAATTCTGCCAACTTAGACGCAGACATTCTATATGGTGCCATGGACAAAGGCTTAGTGCCAGGAATCAGATCAATAGTAAACTCCACCTCTCTCTCTGGTGGTATATCCGGAATCTCGTCAGGGAACACCTCGGAAAACTCACGCACCACCTGCAACTCATCAATCTTCGCTTGGCTCTCAGCAGACAACGACGCTAACAGAGAAAACAGCTGAACCTCTTCTCTCATCACCCTATGCAGCTGACCCGCAGATAGCAAACTAGACTTCTCTTCCGGCGAAGCGAAACTCAGGGACCTTTCGCGACAGTTGATATGTACATGATTATCAACTAACCAGTCCATACCCAGAATGACATCCATTCCACTCAGCGGCAAACAAATCAAATCAACTAAAAATTCTCTACCATATATAGATACAGGACATTTGGCACAAACAACAGAGGTAGTTACCGAACCCTTAGCTGGAGTATCGATAACCATCTCTCTCAACATATCAGATAAGACAATACTTAGTTTCTCAACACATGCGGCAGTAATAAAACTATGGGTAGCACCAGTATCAACCATAGCAATAAGAGGAAAATTATTGATATAGCACGTACCTCGAATTTCATTCACCACATCAGACCCAGCCAGAGCGAACACTTTCCCAAAAGACTTCTCCTTCTTGGGTTTTGAGCACTGTGTACTGATGTGACCACCCTCCCCACAATTAAAGCATACCACCTCCTTCTTATCACAGCTGGAAGATTTGTGCCCCTCTTTCCCACACCGATAACATCTCTTCTTATCCCCGCTTGGGCAATCTGGACTCTTATGACCTGCTCTCCCACACGTGTAACAAGTAATACTGGCTGCAGCATCTCCCCCACTTCGCTTAGACCCACCAACAAACTTCCCTTTGCCCTTACCAGCAGGCACCTCATATGGCTTACCACGACTCGAGAAGTTCTTTTGCTTTTCTTTCATAACTCTGGAGAAGGCATTACTGTCCTCCTCAAAAATCCTGCAGCTATCAACCAACAAGGAGAACACACGAACTTGTTGATACCCTATGGCTTTCTTAATGTCGGCACGAAACCCGTTTTCAAACTTTATGCATTTGGAGAACTCAGCACCCTCTCCATCATAGTGCGGATAAAACTTAGACAGCTCAGTAAATTTTGCAGCATATTCAGTTACCGACATGTTACCTTGCTCAAGCCTCAGAAACTCAACCTCTTTCTTTCCGCGGACATCTTCCGGATAGTATTTCCTCCTGAACTCTCTCTGGAACACAGCCCAAGTAATCTCCTCATTGGCGACCATCAACCTCTGCCTAGCCTCCATCCACCAGTCATCAGCCCCTCTCTTCAACATGTGTGTACCATAACGAACCACTCGAGGGCAATCCATAACGCGGAAGATCCGCTCCATCTCTCTCAGCCACTCGAGGGCACCATCAGGGTTATACCCGCCTTCAAAAGTAGGAGGGTTCTCTCGCTGGAACGTAGCCAAACTGCGCGTCCCAGCATCACCAGCACCTGGCATGTTGCCCACAACCCCAGCTGTAGCCTGCAAAGCAGCAGCAAGTGCAGCGTCGTTCCGTCCTGCCATTCTAGCACTGCAACAGAAAACAGAATTCAGAAACGAGTAACAAAACTCAAATGCTACTCAACTTGACGACTCGACCACCGGCTGGACAGACCGAACTGCTCTGATACCACTAATGTAACACCCCTCTTCTACCTCATAATTTACACGTCATTTATCAGAGTAATTTCTTTTTCGCAAATATTAATTTAACTGGTAGAAAAGAAATGCCACATCGTCATTAACAAAACTCATCAACTGCACCCATCAAGGTTTGTGCAACGAAACACCCCTCATGAAAGTTAAACTCCAAAAATCACATCACAGCGGAATAAAACAATAACTCACTAACACCACTCAAACACGTCTCACATCATCGACATAATCATTAAACAATTAGTTAATTAATTAACAAACTTCAACCACGCCCCCTAGGTGTCACAGTATCAGAGAGCGACTCGACAGACATCCCAATAGCTATTAAAGAAGGCAGCAAGACCTTCACTCGCGGTTACCTGAAGCGTTGCCACAATAGAGCAACATTCCAAGCAGAAGGGGTGAGAATTTCAACAAAACATAATCAAGCACATAATAGAGTAATGTGAGCAAACAGTCATACAACATCGTCATCACCACCAACATCATCGTCACTGAACACTAACTCAATCACAATTTTTACCACAAGTCATAAATCATGATTGTGCATGGAAATGCAACCCACGCCTGGGTATATGCATGATGGTACCATTCTCGACATAATTAAGCCACTATGGGCACATCGTCACTGTTTTACGTCAATAAGAGGCCGAAGCCTATTCGTCATAATATGCACATGCTATGAGACACTATGGACACATGTGCCACACTAAATCACTCACCTGGAGTCCTCGTCATCATCGTCATAAAAACACTCATAGAGCGTACTCGTCATAATCATCACAATTATATCATCATCATAAACATCACATTTAATTTGAGAAAACAGCACCTTACAACATAAAAACAGCATCTCATTTTTTTTTTGTAAAACAGCGACCCATTTATTTTATAAATACAGCAGCTCATATATCTAATTAAAACAGCAAGACAGCATCTTATTTTATGGAAACAGCAGCATTTTTATGTTTAAAATATTATTTCCGGACTCTCGGTAAAATTCCGGCACAGGCATAAAATTTTGGCGTACGGGGCAGCGCCCAAGGCGCGCCCAGCACTACGCAACACACGCCCCAGGCGCGCCCAGAGGCAGCGCCCTGCACCACGCGCACAGCAGCGCCACACACACACACCCACAGGGACAACTCCAAAATGACACGTGCAAAAATAAAACCACTCGAGCCAAAATGTTTAAAATTGAATTTGGGCACGCAATTGCAAAAGATGGCACGGTAAAATATGCCCAGAACTCGAAGTTTCACCCAAAAACACCCCACATGCGCACACAATGGCGCCACAGCAACACCCACCAGGACAACTCCAAAATGACACGTGCAAAAATAAAACCACTCGAGCCAAAATGTTTAAAATTGAATTTGGGCACGCAATTGCAAAAGATGGCACGGTAAAATATGCCCAGAACTCGAAGTTTCACCCAAAAACACTCCACATGCGCACACAATGGCGCCACAGCAACACCCACCGGGACAACTCCAAAATGACACGTGCAAAAATAAAACCACTCGAGCCAAAATGTTTAAAATTGAATTTGGGCACGCAATTGCAAAAGATGGCACGGTAAAATATGCCCAGAATTCGAAGTTTCACCCAAAAACACCCCACATGCGCACACAATGGCGCCACAGCAACACCCACCGGGACAACTCCAAAATGACACGTGCAAAAAATAAAACCACTCGAGCCAAAATGTTTAAAATTGAATTTGGGCACGCAATTGCAAAAGATGGCACGGTAAAATATGCCCAGAACTCGAAGTTTCACCCAAAACACCCCACATGCGCACACAATGGCCATTTCATCGAATAGTTTACATGCAGCAGAATTTCTTTTACACGAAAATCAGCATGATCACATCATAATTCCTTCCCAACCATCATCAAACATCAAAAGCACGAAATTACACATAACAACATCAACCATTCATCAAACAACATCATAATTTATTCAATTCTTCATCAATTTTACACATATTCACCTCAAATCCACATCAACATCAAAAACCCCACAAAACCCATCACATACTCAATTATATTTAATCGAAACGCTCACCGTTACCTCTTAAACGTAGGCTCCGAAGAAGACGATTGAAAGCACCAACGAGTAACTACCGCAACACAACGAGCAAAGCCTTGAAACTTGCGCAATTCTTCTTCTCCTTCCCTCTTCTCTTCGCCGCGCCTCTCCTCACTTCTCACTCTCTCTCAATTTCGATTTTTCCCCAAGTGAATTGAGAGTGAGGGTTTCGCATACCCTTGGGGTTTAAGCTGTGGGCCTTTCACGCGTTGGGCTCACAGCTACACCCTCACCACTACTCGTTCACACTCCTACACAAAACATGATATTTCCCTCTTAATTAATTAAATTACGCTTCAACTAAAAATTAATAATTCTATTTAAATAAATTGATTAAATTAATTAAATTATTTTCGGGGTGTTACATCCTTGCTCTTAATTACCCACTTTAAACCCATTTCTAATCAAACTATTAATCAATAACTCGTATGCCTCGCATAATTAAACAAACCACACACAAAGTCAATTTATTTAATTCATGACAATCATCCCGCAATAAAATAAATTATGCTAATTAATTATTTATGACCTCTTGCTAATTTCAATAAATGAAATTAGCTAAATTGGGGATGTTACAGCCAATTAAACCAATCAATTATAATAAAATTTTCACATGAAAAACACATGGTTGACAATTAAATTGCAAATTTCATACCATAGAATTAACAAGCAAATACACAATGCACCCAAATATCACATGACCTCAATTAATTACTCAATCACTGCTTCACTTAACAAATCACAATCAAAATAATTGAAACAATTATTTTGGGATGTTACAATACACCCCAACTTTAACAAAGTTTGTCCTCAAAAATTAGTTCAAGTCTTACCGATTTGCTAATCGGGACTAAACACTCTCCTGGAAGATCTTGACTATGGAAAACCGACTTGTTAACTTGAAATCCTTTCACAATTTTAACAATTTCAAAACTTATCAATGGAGCTATGTATAGTGAAATAATTCTCTTTCCAAAATGAATAAAAGGAGAAAACTTAATCAACTTGAAGTGGATTAAGTCTTAGTTTAAAAAGGATGTGAAAGATAAGGATTCTCTTGTAACTTTACCATGTTAAAACTTTAAATTTATAGTAAAATACTCATTTCACTATATTTGATATACAGAAAATCAGTTTAATGATTAAACCGAAAAAGAAGAAAATTTTTGGGACGGCACATTCAGTGCATAACAAGAACCATTGAATAACTTTCAATCCGAGAAGTGTGAAGGAAAACCAGGGGAAAATAAAACTAGATGTACACATAATATATACACCTACCCTTCACTAGAGTTTAGTAAAATATGGGATGGAAGGCTCATTTTAATTTGTTGAAAGTTTTTTTCAAGCTTTTCAAATAAACGATATTTTAATACACTGTCCCCGTGGACATTAACTCATCCTAACTTAAGACAACCTTACACAACACACAACACTTTTTAATAAAACGGTGAAAACATATAAGGGGTTTTGAAATAAAATTTCAAAACGGAAAACTGGGAGACCCAAGTTTTGTAAAACATCAATGGTTCGCGATCCTGATTATAAAGACTAAAGTGGATAAACAAAATTTGTTGCAAAATGAAATGTTCTAAAAACTTCTTTGAACTATTAATTAAAACCAAAAAGAAGTGAGTTTTAAGAAAATCTAAATAGGGTGGCAGAATGGGACGCACGGACCGAGCCTGTAGGGCCCATGGTCCGGACTCCCTGATAAAAATCCAAAAAATGCGATTTTTCAAATTAACATGCCCCATCTTTTGATACTAAAGTTTACCCTAGCATAACTCAACTTGATCATAACACGATTACATGTAGAACTCGGGTTAAACAATTCAAAATGCAATCATGTCAACACTATGAATGGCTCATGCATTATACATCAACCGCCCCATCAAGTAGTGACTCTCATAACTTATTCTCAACTAAACATCAGAGTAGTTCAGTTACACACAATTCATTCAATATATTGCATTATCACAAACCCAGCACAAAGAATCAATCAAAAACAACGTAAGCGGAAAACTTATCAACGCATATTAGAGTTATTAAACATTACATACTAGTCAATCTCAGTCAATCCATTCAATCAATCCAATCAATCGTGCACATACTCATTCTATTGACACGCAATCATTAGAACTCGGTAAAACAGAGACCTCATTTTGACTTGTCAAACTGACCTGAGTCAAAACAACCTACTGTTAACCTTCACAAAAGAAAGGTTAACGGCTAAAACTTTACCACCGTAGTGGAGACTTGGGTATACATCGCGGCTTATGGACTGTCGTACAATCGCTGCTTAATACTCCTGCTTTTTCCTTATTAGTCAGCGCACTAGCGCACTCGTCCCAAATTCCATAATTATGGGTATCACAATTTGGAACATCACCTTTTGGTTCTCTTGGAAATACCTCTAGTACTTTGAGTTAAACTCTGGAACAATCACTGTTCTCAATGACTCATATGTGGATATCTTGTGTTGCAGTCTAAGTTTTGATGATGAAGCATTTCTAAATAAAGTGACAAAAAGGAACTCCAAGGCACAACCAACTCAAGAAGAAAGTCTGTGTAAAGGGTAGACGTTAGAAAGTCCGGTCGTGTCTTAGGAATGAATGTAAAAGGTTTTTAAGGATCGGCTCAAATCACTTAACACACTAGCACTCACACAAATTAACCTAACATATGCCTTCATTTGATAAAAGCATGCTAAATAGGTTAGGCACAAATGTCTACAGGTACATAATCGATAAGTGTATGAGAAAATGGCAATATGTAACCACATAATCGATTCCCACAAGGAGACAATCGATTATGAGCCTACAATATGTTGACAATCGATTATGACAGGAGCATAATCGATTATGGTCTTAATTTTTGAAGCACATAATCGATTAACAAGTTATGTTTTAAATGAGCATAATCGATTATCCACTTATGAAATTGTTTTCTATAAAACACGCTCGTGTGAGTGATAATCAATTATTGACTTAATTGATAATCGATTATCAAGTATTAAAAATTGTCCCAACGGTCATTATTTTACAGAATTTATTTAGACTTAAGGCATCACAAACTAAAATAACCTACGAATCACAAAGCTAAAAGCCAACCCTACTGCACCAATCACACTTGTTCTTCACGTTATACATCATTTTGAGCTGATCTCTCTCAAGGGTTAGGTTGGGAATCTTCAAGTTGTTGTATTCATCTGCTTAGAGGTTTTTATTTTCTTTGTAATTTGTTAAATTTTCGTTACTGGGTTTTACTAGAGAGTGGGGAATCTCTCTAAGGTTTTTGATTGTATCAAGGGTGGGGTATCTCTTGTTTGTAATTCATTTTGAGGGCTCTTGGACAAGGTGGGGTATCCTAGGTGAAGCGTGCCTGAGTCTGTAAGGGTTTGAAAGCACCCGATGTAACATCCCTAATTTTTTTTAAATGTGATTCACGGGGATTATAAATAATTTCTTAGACGAGTGAAATAATAATACGTGAATCGAATACGGGTTAGTCGAGAAAACGTTAAGTTATGGCTAACTAGGAGAAAACTTAGGCAAAAATAAGGATTAGAAAGAATTAATGAGCCAAGGGTATTTTGGTCTTTTCCAACCATTTAACCCTCAGCCCATTTAAAACATTATCATCCTCTCTTCACTCTCATTTCCAGCTGAAGACAAGAAAGAAAGAAAAGAAAAGAATAGGAGGAGAGAAAGAGGAGAGTGGGGCGAAGGAGGAGAAGAGGAGGGGAACTCCACCACCATCCAACCCCTTTTGCATGTAAGTATCAAGACCACCATTCTTCTCCATTTTCCATTCTCTTTCCAATGACACCATTTACAGTAGCTGATTCTTCTTCTTTCTTCTCCTACTAAATTCGAAATTGAAGCTCAAGCTTGGCCATTAATGGAGTTTTGAGCTCATAAGAGCTTTGCATGTTCAAGTGAAGGCCAAGTAAGGAAGAGCTGAACCTACATTGTGGATTGGAGAAGAGTTTGAGGTGTTTTAGTTGCTGGTTTCGAGATTGGGGAAGTTGGGGATTCGATTGTGGAAGTGTTTTGACAAGTTCGGTACGAGCTCGTGATTACGGGGATTATTCGAGAGGTTACCGTCCGATCGTTTCATGCTCGGACGTGATTTCTCGCGAATTCGTCAAACCGGTGAGTTTTACTCACGTTAGGGTTTAATTCCATTGTTTACAAATGAATTGTATTTCTGGTCCCGTAACAAAATTCTGATTTCGAAAGATTATCGAGTCAAAAACCGTTTTTCAGAAAATAACGTTTTACGGTTTTTATCGAATCTTATATGTGATTGTATGAACTGAGATTGTACTGTAATATGGCTAAAATGCTTGATTGTTTTGTTGGAAATTGGATTGGGTTTCGATTGGAAGCGATCGGAGAAGTGAAACAGAACGAAACGAACAAATAACGAATCTGTTACACGCAGCTCGGGTCGTGCTAGACTTTCTGGTTGTACTGAAATGTGGAATTTTAGTTTAGCACGGGTCGTGCAAGGTTTGGCACGGGTCGTGCAAGACCTTCGGCCACCGGTTGCCAAAATTTCGTTTCACCGCTCCTTTCGATTCAAAACCTCTTCTAATCCTTCTTCTAACCAATTGTGATGATATTACCTTGATAAAATCATTGTTTTGAAGGTGTTCAACTTGATTTTTAAGAAAAGCTTTTGAAAAGTATAAATATTCGAAAAACCGAAATGTAGGCCGCGTGTGAGTACATGTTTTGAATAACCTATCGGATTATGTGTACAACTTGGTACCGTATTATAACGCCGGATGTCTAGTATCGTATTCATCCAAACTGGTTATGGAACAACGATAGATATAGAATATATTGAATATAGGAGTCGGCCCAATGCGGGTGTGATATATAAATTATATCAAGTTGGGTGACGACCCGACGAAATAGCATACTAGGAAGGAAAGGTCATGAGCCCTCACCCTAGTCCCTGGAAACGTTATGGAATCGTCTAACGTGGGTTCATCAAGATTGTGGTTGTGTGCAAGGTCGAAGTTATGCTACAGTAAGTTCACGATTCACCGAGATTATGGTTGTGTGCACGGTCAGTGTTTCGATTTGGTAAGCTTGTAATGGTAAAGTAACTTACAAGGCTTAAAAATAAATGAATAACCCATAGATGCCGAGAATGTGGTTGTGTGCACGGTCAGTAATGGGCTAAGTATATTTATATATATATATATATATATATATATATATATATATATATATATATATATATGAGCAAATAGTTTATAAATTTAACTATGTAGCAACGGTTTTATAATTGAACCGAGTGACGGTGAGGGGTTACGGTAAAACTCACTGAGATATGTTATCTCTCCCTATCATTATTGTGGTTTTTACAGAGAAACAGGGTAAAAGGAAGACAAGGCGGCACTGGTAGGTGACGTGCTTATGGAGATGCCGAAGACTTTTAGTCTTGAGTTTCCGATTTTTGTTCTTTTTGTCATTTTCTGTTATGGTTATGTAACTTGTATTGGATATGAGTTGTATAAACCTTTTCCGCTTCTCTGGTTATGATATTGAACAATAGACGTTGTATTCCTTTTTAAGTTGAGAACCAAGAAGAATTTTATGGACTTCAAGACAGGTTGTTCCGAGAAATTGTGTCTTATTATCGAAAAAATTTAGTACGTTCAATATCTAAACCGGGATTGTGTCCTCTGATTGTTGACACAGATGTGCATCTCAGTGCACTTACATGTTAGAAATACTGGGGTGTTACAATTGGTATCAGAGCAGTTCGACCTTGTCGGACTTAGATGTTAAGAGTCTTTTGCGTCTTCTAAGTCTGATTCTTCTTGATATGCTATTAGACATTGAGCCTAATCAACTTAATACTTTGTGCATATTTCGCAGAATCATGGCTGGAAGAGGTAGGAGAAATGCACCCATTGATCCTCATCAGGAATGGATGCAAAATGTCATCGAAACTCAACAAAAGATGATGAATGACATGATGCTGATGCAGCAGCAATAGATGGCTCAAATGCCTCAAATGCAACAGATGCATCAAATGCCCCAACCACAACCAAATGAGCTTGTCAATGTACCACAACCTACGGATCCTAACAGGATGTACTTCCGGTTTCTGAAAATGATACCCCCAATCTTCCAGGGAGGATCCGGCCCAATGAAAGCTCACTACTGGTTGGATACCATGGAGAGGATTTTTTTGTACCTACAATGTGATGAAACAGAGAAAGTGATTTGTGCTGCCAATGCTCTGGATGAAGATGCTCATACTTGGTGGACCAATGCACATATGATGCTTCAAACTCAACGGACACCTCTTAATTGGGATAACTTTAAGGAGTTATTCCTGGGTCATTTCTTTCCTGATGCATAGAGACTTTCCAAACAAGTTGAGTTTGTTAATCTGAAGCAGGAGAACATGTCAGTTGGGGAATATGCCGCAAAATTTGAGAGATTGTCTCAATTTTATGAAGTAGGAAATCATGCTCCTAATGACAGGTGGAAGATGATTATGTTTAAACAGGGTCTTCGTGGTGATGTAAACCAAAGTCTTAGTTCCTACGCTATGACCACTTATCCTACTTTGGTACAACAAGTTCATATTGCTGAAGAAGATCTCAAGAGGATGTATGCAGAGAAGAGAGATTTCTGGAATAACAAAAAAAGGGGTACTGAATCAACCTCTTCCAATCCTAGACACAAGGGTAATTTTGACAAAGGAAAACAGGTGCAGATGACTGATTCTTCTAGACCTAGAAAATGTTCTTTCTGCAAGAAGAATCATAAAGGAAGTTGCCAAACTGGACCGAATTAGTGCTACTTTTGCAAGGAAACGGGCCATTATGCAAACAATTGCCCAGTGATAAAGGCTTTCTTGGAATCTCCCAATGCTCCAAGACAGGCTCGAGTCAACACCTTAGACGCTCAAACTATCAAGCCAGATGATAATCTTATAGGGGTACAGGTTTGATATTCCATCACTCTGTTAATATACTGTATGATTCTGGTGCTACTCATTGTTTTATCTCTGAAGCATGTGTTGAACTGTTAGGATTAATGGTATCTCCCATATTCGAACCAATAACCATTCTTACGGCTGCAAAGGGTCGTGTTCGAACCCAATCTCTATGTCTTAACTGTCTACTCACTATAGAAAAAAGGGAGTTTATGGTTGATTTTATCTGTTTGCCTATGAGGGGAATGGAGATCGTCTTGGGAATGAATTGGATGACTACCAATCATATTACCATTGATTGCTTCAACCGGACCATTGGATTTTCTTCTGAAGTGGTGAAACATTCCCTACCTGCAACTAATAGTGTTATTTCTTTCACTACCGCCATCCAATCTATTCCAAGGTGCGGAAGCTTTTGTTGTTATATTATCTGCATCAACTGAAGCCTGATTGGATTTATCGTCTGTCCAGGTTGTTAGTGAATTCTTAGATGTTTTTCATGAGGAAGTTTCCTCTTTACCTCCGGATCGAGAGGTAGTTTTCTCTATAGATTTGGTGCCTGGTACAAGGTCAATATCTGTTGCACCTTACAGGATGTCTCCTCTTGAACTAAAGGAACTAAAATCCCAACTTGAGGAATTAATTTCCAAGAATTTTATTCGACTGAGTGCTTCTCCATGGGGTGCTCCAGTATTGCTAGTCAAGAAGAAGGACGGACGCATGAGATTATGTATTTACTATCGTCAATTAAACAAAATTACCATCAAGAATAAGTATCCGTTACCAAGGATAGATGATTTTCTTGATCAACTTCGAGGCGCTGCAATATTCTCAAAAATTGATCTAAGGTCTGGATATCATCAAATCAAAGTAAGAGCCTTAGATATTCCGAAAACCGCTTTACGTACTCGGTATGGACACTACGAGTTTGTAGTTATGCCTTTCGGTCTAACTAACGCTCCAGCGGTATTCATGGACTACATGAACCGAGTTTTTCATTCCTACCTAGATCAGTTTGTGGTTGTCTTCATAGATGACATCTTGGTATATTAAAAGACAATTGAGGAGCATGCTCAACATCTACGCTTTGTTTTGAATGTACTCCGAGAAAAGAAGTTATACGCAAAGCCGTCGAAGTGTAATTTCTAGATGTCAGAAGTAAAGTTCTTGGGTCATGTGATCTCCCTGGAGGAAGTAGTAGTCGATCCTAGCAAAGTTGAAGCTGTGGTAAATTGGGAACGACCAACATCAGTAACTGAAGTAAGAAGCTTCTTGGGACTAGCAGGCTATTATAGAAGATTTATCCAAGGCTTATCACAGTTAGTTCTCCCACTTAACCGGTTGACTCGCAAGGATCAGCCGTTTACATGGGATACTGATTGTGAGGAATGTTTCCTCGAATTGAAAGTTCGGTTAATTTCTACTCCAATCCTGATTCTTTCGGATCCGTCGCTGGGATTCCAAATTTACAGTGACGCCTCCGGGAAGGGTTTAGGGTGTGTTCTTATGCAGAATCAACATGTTGTGGCCTATGCATCCAGGCAATTGAAGGCTCATGAACGGAATTACCCAACTCATGACTTGGAGTTGGCGGCTATTGTGTTTGCACTAAAGATTTGGAGGCATTAGCTTTAAGGTTCTTGTTTCGAAGTTTTTAGTGATCACAAAATCTTGAAATATCTGTTCGACCAGAAGGAACTAAACAACTGACAAAGAAGGTGGATTGAATTTCTGAAGGATTATGACTTCGAATTGAAGTATCATCTCGGAAAAGCTAATGTTGTGGCAGATGCATTAAGCAGGAAGTCTCTCCACACCGCAGAGTTAATGGTTTATGAGATGGCATTGTAAGAGTCTTTTAGAGACTTGAATCTCAAGGTGACAAAGAAAAGGAATCGATTAGTGTTACAACATATTCGGATTACCAGTGTTTTAAGGGATTGGATTCGCGCGGCTCAAGAGGTCGACGTAGAGCTGCAATCTCAGAAAGGATTACCAAATTTTACCGAAAACAGTGATGGTGTTATCTGTTTCGATGGTAGAATTTCTATACCCAATAATGAACATATATAGAGGCAGCTATTAGAAGAAGCTCATCGGAGTCAATATTCCATACATCCTGGATCTACCAAGATGTAACGGGATTTAAAGCAGATGTATTGGTGGCCCGGAATGAAAGTTGATGTTGCTGAATTTGTATCTCGATGCTTAACCTGACAAAAGGTTAAAGTAGAGCACCAAAGACCTGCTGGTCAGCTGCAACCACTTGATGTGCCCGTTTGGAAATGGGAAGATATCTCGATGGATTTTTTTATGGGATTACCGAAATTGCAAGCGGTAATAATTCCATTTGGGTAGTGGTGGATCGATTAACTAAATCCGCTCACTTTATTCCGGTTCAATCAAATTACAAAGTCTCCAAGCTAGCAGAGGAGTATGTAAAGAGTATTATAAGATTACACGGGGTCCCTACCAGTATTGTGTCGGACCGAGATCCTAAGTTCACCTTTAGATTTTTTAAAGCATTGAATGAATCTTTAGGGACAAGGGGGCTTGTTAGCACTGCTTATCATCCTCAGACTGATGGTCAAATTGAGAGAACTATTCAGACTCTTGAGGACATGCTTCGGGCATGTGTGCTAGATAGCGGAAGGAAATGGGAGGATCATCTTCCATTGGTAGAGTTCGCCTACAACAACAGTTACCACTCCAGTATTGGAATGGCACCATTTGAAGCACTATATGGGAGGAAGTGTAGAACCCCATGGTGTTGGTTGGAAGTAGGTGAAAATAAATTTTTGGGACCCGATGTGGTTCGTGAAACTACTGAGAAGATACGACTGATTCAAGAAAGAATGAAAGTTGCTCAGAGTCGGCAAAAGAGCTACGCTGACAATCAAAGGAGATCGTTGGAATTCGAAGTTGGTGATCATGTATTCTTAAGAGTTTCCCCAACCATAGGTACCGGTAGAGCTTTGCGAGCAAAGAAGCTTAGTCCTCGATATGTTGGACCATTCCAAGTCATCGAGCGCATTGGGCCAGTTGCCTATCGTCTAGTTTTGCCTCCGGCCTTATCAAACCTTCAAAATGTCTTCCATGTCTCTCAATTGAGGAAATATGTTCCCATTCCGAATCAGCCACTGAGTGTTGACACGATTGATCTCCGACCGGATCTATCATTCCAACCTTATCCTAGCTATGTTCTGGAACGTGGTGAAAGAACATTGGGAACAAGGACAATTCCCATTGTCAAAGTGGTCTGGGATGGCTTCTCAACCAGAGAAGCTACATGGGAGTTAGAAGAAGACATGCGGACTCGATATCCATATCTATTCCATTGAGGTATGTCATTTCAGTTTTGAGGACAAAATTTTAAAAGTTGGGGTGATTGTAACATCCCTAATTATTTTTAAATGTGATTCACGGGGATTATAAATAATTTCTTAGACGAGTGAAATAATAATACGAGAATCGGATACGGGTTAGTCGAGAAAACGTTAAGTTATGGCTAAGTAGGAGAAAACTTAGGCAAAAATAAGGATTAGAATGAATTAATGAGCCAAGGGTATTTTGGTCATTTCCAACCATTTAACCCTTAGCCCATTTAAAACATTATCATCCTCTCTTCACTCTCATTTCCAGCTGAATACAAGAAAGAAAGAAAAGAAAAGAATAGGAGGAGAGAAAGAGGAGAGTGGGGCGAAGGAGGAGAAGAGGAGGGGAACTCCACCACCATCCAACCCCTTTTGCATGTAAGTATCAAGACCACCATTCTTCTCCATTTTCCATTCTCTTTCCAATGACACCATTTACAGAAGCAGATTCTTCTTCTTTCTTCTCCTACTGAATTCGAAATTGAAGCTCAAGCTTGGCCATTAATGGAATTTTGAGCTCATAAGAGCTATGCATGTTCAAGTGAAGGCCAAGTAAGGAAGAGCTGAACCTACATTGTGGATTGGAGAAGAGTTTGAGGTGTTTCAGTTGCTGGTTTCGAGATTGAGGAAGTTTGGGATTCGATTGTGGAAGTGTTTTGACAAGTTCGGTAAGAGCTCGTGATTACGGGGATTGTTCGAGAGGTTACCGTCCGATCGTTTCGTGCTTCGACGTGATTTCTCGCGAATTCGTCAAACCGGTGGGTTTTACTCACGTTAGGGTTTAATTCCATTGTTTACAAATGAATTGTATTTCTGGTTCCGTAACACAATTCTGATTTCGAAAGATTATCGAGTCGAAAACCGTTTTTCGGAAAATAAGGTTTTACGGTTTTTATCGAATCTTATATGTGAATGTATGAACTGAGATTGTACTGTAATATGGCTGGAATGTTTGATTGTTTTGTTGGAAATTGGATTGGGTTTCGATTGGAAGCGATCGGAGAAGTGAAACGAAACGAAATGAACAAATAACGAATCTATTACAGGAATCACGGGTCGTGCCACCTATAGCACGGGTCATGCTAGACTTTCTGGTTGAACTGAAATTTGGAATTTCATTTTAGCACGGGACGTGCAAGGTTTGGCACGGGTCGTGCAAGACCTTCTGCCACTGGTTGCCAAAATTTCGTTTCACCGCTCCTTTCGATTCCAAACCTCTTCTAATCATTCTTCCAACCAATTGTGATGATATTACCTTGATAAAATCATTGTTCTGAAGGTGTTGAACTTGATTTTTGAGAAAAGGTTTTGAAAAGTATAAATATTCTAAAGACCGAAATGTAGGCCGCGTGTGAGTACATGTTTTGAATAACTAATCGGATTATGTGTACATCTTGGTACCGTATTATAACGCCGGAGGTCTAGTATCGTATTCATCAAAACTGGTTATAGAACAATGATAAATATAGAATATATCGAATATAGGAGTCGGCCCAATGCGGGTGTGATATATAAATTATATCAAGTTTGGTGACGACCCTTCGAAATAACATGGGTTCATCGAGATTGTGGTAGTGTGCACGGTCGATGTTATGCTACAGTAAGTTCACGATTCACCGAGATTGTGGCTGTGTGCACGGTCGGTGTTTCGATTTGGTAAGCTTGTAATGGTAAAGTAACTTACAAGGCTTACATGGGCTAAGTATATATATATATATATATATATATATATATATATATATATATATATATATATATATATATATATATATATATATGAGCAAATAGTTTATAAATTTAACTATGTTGCAACGGTTTTATAATTGAACCGAGTGACAGTGAGGGGTTACGGTAGAACTGACTGAGATATGTTATCTCACCCTATCATTATTGTGGTATTTACAGAGAAACAGGGTAAAAGGAAGACAAGGCGGCACGAGTAGGTGACATGCTTATGGAGATGCCGAAGACTTTTAGTCTTGAGTTTCCGATTTTTGTTCCTCTTGTCATTTTCTGTTATGGTTATGTAACTTGTATTGGATATGAGTTGTATAAACCTATTCCGTTTCTCTAGTTATGATATTGAACAATAGACGTTGTATTCCTTTTTAAGTTGAGAACCAAGTTGAATTTTATGGACTTCAAGACAGGTTGTTCCCAGACATTGTGTCTTATTATCGAAAAAATTTAGTACTTCCAATATCTAAACAGGGATTGTGTCATCTGATTGTTGACACAGATGTGCATCTCAGTGCATCTACATGTTAGAAATACTGAGGTGTTACACCCGATTTAAAGCTTTGATTTGATAGTGAAAAACTCACAAGGTTTGTAAGGACTAGACGTAGGTCACCGGGAGGTGACCGAACCAGTGTAATTCTTCTGTGTTATTTACTGTTTTAGGTTCTAATTCGTTCATTAAATAAACCTGCGCGAATATTAATCTAAGTCGTTAAAAGAGGAACGGTTTTCTAAAAATCTCAATTCACCCCCCTCTTGAGGCTGAAGCCATTTGGTAACAAGTGGTATCAGAGCTAGACTCTTGTTTAAAAGGCCTAAGCAGCTTCAAGAGAAATGGCTTCAGGTTGGTGTACGCAAGAGGGTGCATCTCTTACCCGTCCTCTGGGATTCAACAGGAAAGATTATGCATATTGGAAAGAAAGAATGAGAAAATTCATAGAAGGGGTTGATATAGATGTGTGGGATGCTGTGAAAAATGGACCCTTTGTCCCCACGCACATGGTAAGTGGTATTCTCACTCTCAAAGAAAGAGCTGAATGGACTGATGATGATAAGAGAAAGGATCAACACAATCTCCGGGCCAAAAATATCATTACTTCTGCACTAAGCCCCGATGAGTTCTTCAGGGTGTCAAACATTAAAACTGCCCAAGAAATGCGGGACAACCTTCAAGTCACTCATGAAGGTACTAGTTAGGTAAAAAGAGCAAGAACAAACAGTCTTATCCGAGAATATGAATTATTTCGAATGAATCCAGGAGAAACCATACAAGAAATACAAAAGAGGTTCACTCACATAGTGAATCAGTTGGGTTCATTTGGAAAATCGTTTCCTGCCGAAGAGTTGATCAACAAAGTGCTAAGGTGCCTGAATAGAGAATGGCAACCAAAGATAACTGCGATAGCTGAATCAAGGAATTTAGCTACCATGACTCTCGCCGCTCTTTTTGGCAAACTACAAGAGCATGAACTAGAGCTCACTCGTCTGGCAGAGCATGAAGAAAAAGATAAGAAAAATAAAAGCTTGGCTTTAAAGGCTTCTAGTTCAAATCGACCTGATGACAGTGATGACTCAAAATGAATATGATGAAGATGATGAGAACATGGCTCTTATGGTTAGAAAATTCAAAAAGTTCATGAGAAAGAAAAGTTTTCCTAAGAAGAGTCTTCCTCCTAAAAAGTTCTCAAGCAAGGAAAACTCATCTAGTCCTCCAACTAGCTATGAATGTGGCAAAGCAAGTCATATTAAGATTGGAGTGCCATAGCTTACAAAAAAAGGCATCAAAATTTGAGAAAAATGGATTCAAAGAAAACAAAGGTAGAAAAGCCTACATAGCATGGGAAGAAGCTCAAGTTGCTCTCATGGCCGACCATGAAAGTGAAAGTGAAAACGAAAATCAGGTAGATTCCAACTCTGAAACTTCACTTAATGCATATGATGAATTACATGAAGCCTTTCTTGAATTGCATAATGATTCCTTGAAACAAGCTAAAGCATTAACTTAATCTAAGAAAGCAGTTTGTCATCTTCAAAATCAAGTTACCACATTGACTAAGGAAAGATTGGAACTTAGAAAATAAAATTATAGTCTTGGTTGTTTTAAAGCTAATTATGCATGTGATAAGTGTGCTGAATATATGATAAGAAAATTCATGAGCTTGAATGGACAATAGGAAAAATGTCCAACATACAACATGTGCATCCTAGGTCTCCAAGAAACAATATCATGAAAAGACATGTGCATCATAGACCTAAGTTCACTACTAGTCCATATATTAAATGTTATTATTGTGCTAAACCAGGACATACTGCATCTCTTTGCATGGCTAGAGGTAGACAAGTTGTGAAAAAGGTGTGAGTTCCCAAAAAGACCCTACCATGTACTAACCCACAAGGACCCAAAGAGATTTGGGTACCTAAAACCTTATTTTGAACTCATTGCAGGTATGCTTCAAGGTAAGGGGGTCAGATTCGTACCTTGACAGCAGATGCTCAAAGCTCATGACTGGAGATATAACAAAGTTCTTAACTCTTACCCCCAGTTCAAGCGGTCATGTGACTTATGGTGATAACAATAGAGGAAGAATCCTCGGTGAAGGTAAACTTGGGAAAGATTTATCTACTACTATTGATAATGTGCTTTATGCTGAAGGTCTTAAACATAATTTACTAAGCATTAGTCAACCATGTGATAAAGGAAATAGGGTAATATTTGATTCAGGATCATGCATCATTGAAGATAAAAAGAGCAAACAAGTTAGAATGATAGGAAACAGAGTAGAAAATATATACATGATTAATCTTGATGAAGTTTCATCTCATAATGCATGTTGTCTCATTAGTAAGGAAGAAAACTCTTGGCTATGGCATCGTAGAGCAGCTCATATTCATATGGATCATCTTAACAAATTAGTCACTAAAGAACTAGTTAGTGGTCTTCCGAAAATCAGGTTTGAAAAGGATAAATTATGTGATGCATGCCAAAAAGGTAAACAGGTCAAAATATCTTTCAAATCAAAAAATATTGTGTCTACTAACAAACCATTGCAGCTTTTACACATGGACTTATTTGGTCCCTCACGGACGAAAAACTTTGGTGGAAATTACTATGCACTCATCATAGTATATGACTATTCAAGGTACATCTGGACACTACTTATTTCAAATAAAAGCGATGCATTTGGAGCTTTTAAGAAACTTGCTCGTAGCATTCAAAATGAGAAAGAGCTTGTCTCCATCCAAACCGATCACGGTGGAGAATTTGAGAATGAAAGGTTTGAAAATTTCTGTGAAGAACTTGGTATTGATCACAACTTCTCGGCACCTCGAACTCCTCAACAAAATGGAGTCGTTGAGAGGAAAAATCGATCTTTGGAAGAGCTTGCCAGAACAATGTTGAATGATCATGACATCCCAAAATACTTTTGGGCTGATGCTGTAAGTACTGCTTGTTATGTTATGAATAGAGTTTTAGGTTTATTTTAAAGAAAACCCCTTATGAACTTTACAAAGGGGGAAAACCAAACATTGCACACTTACACACTTTTGGATGCAAATGTTTTGTCTTAAATAATGGAAAGGATAACCTGGAAAAATTCAATGCTAAAGCTGATGAAGGAATTTTTCTTGGTTACTCTTTATCTAGTAAAGCCTTTAGAATCTTCAATAAAAGAAATAAATTAGTTGAAGAATCTATACATGTTACATTTGAAGAAACTAACCCCAAAAGGTTGGGAAAGGTTAATGATGATGTTGCAGATGAGCTTGAAGCATTACAACTAGGTGATGAGAAGAAAAATGAAAACAAAGAGAAGGAAACTGAATCCACTCCTCAACAAAGAACTGAAGAAGAATCAAGCAGTCAGTTAGCAAAGGAATGGAGAATCCCAAGGCACGACTCACTTGAAAATATTATCGGTGATGTATCAAAAGGGGAAACTACTCGAAACTCTCTTAGAAATGCATGTAATCATATAGCTTTTGTATCTCAAATTGAACCTAGAAATCTAGACGAGGCTATAGTAGATGAACATTGGACTATTGCTATGCAAAAAGAGTTAAATCAGTTTAAAAGATGTGAAGTGTGGGATCTTGTCCCTAGGCCTGATAATCATCAAATAATAGGCACAAAATGGGTGTTTAGAAACAAACTAGATGAGTCGGGCATAACTGTTAGAAACAAAACTAGACTAGTAGCTGAGGGTTATAATCAAGAAGAAGGAATAGACTATGATGAAACATATGCACCCGTAGCTGGATTAGAGGCTATTTGTATGCTCCTTACATTTGCATCAATTATGTATTTTAAATTATATCAAATGAAAGTCAAAAGTACGTTTTTAAAAGGCTTTATTCAAGAAAAAGTGTATGTTGAACAACCACCTGGCTTTGAAAATTATGAAAAACCAGATCATGTTTTCAAACTTAAAAAGGCTCTTTATGGTCTGAAGCAAGCTCCGAGAGCTCGGTATGAAAAATTGAGCAAGTTCCTACTCAATCATGATTTTCAAAGAGGGAAAGTTGACACTACATTATTCATAAAGAAGTCAAAAGATGACATCTTAGTTGTACAAATCTATGTGAATGACATTATTTTTGGTGCTACTAATGAACTGCTTTGTGTAACATCCTCAAAATAATTAGGCGAATTATTTGGATGTTAACCCAATAAGAATAATTTAGTACTTGACTGGTAAATTTATTGAGTGCTAAAATCATTTAATGGATGTCATTAGATCGTTAACCGGATAATACGGATCAAGGAAGTTCTGGAATCGAATTAAGGGATTAGGATCAAAATGGGAATTGGACCACGCTACCACTTATTTATTAATTAAATAAATGTGGGTGTGTGTTAAATAAAAGAAGAAAATAAAAGAAGAGAAGGGAAAAGAGAGAAAGAAACGTGAAGCAGAGAAGAAAGAAGAGAAGGAAAGAAAGAAGAGAAGGGAAAAGGGAGAAGAAGGAAGAAGAGGAAGAGGAATCATCACACTTCAGCCCAACCTCTCAAATTTCATCACCATCATCCCCTCATCTTCCTCTACAAAACCCTATAGCTTGGTAAGATTCCCCTCAATTTTTCCCCCTTCTCATGGCCTACGAATTTCTAGGGCTTTTGGAATTGATTTGTTGAAATCTCAAGTTGTGAGCTGGAATTAATGATTTATTCATGGTTAGGATCGAAGCCAATAGCGGTGGAACGTGTTTGGGAGTTCGAAACGAAGTAGGAGCGGTTCGGTGTTGATTGGGTTCGATTCGGTGATTTTGACATCTCGGTGATTTCGGCTCGGCAACGACTCTCGCTTCAAGGGTGAGTTTTACTCACGTTTAGGTTTATTCCGTTTTGGTATAATTTGTGCGTCGATTGGTTCCGAGAAATTTTGAGTCAAAAACCGTTATTCGAAAAATAGCGCTTTGGATAAAAATCCGTTTAAATTACGTTTTGGATTGGATTGATTGATTGTGTGGTTTGTATTGGATTCATTATACTGGTTGTTTGATTGCAAAATCTGCACCAGACAGACCCCCATCGCGTCGCGACCAAGTGCACTTTTGGCAACGCAAATGTTTCTGGTTTTTTTCGCGTCGCGACGGTATCCTTTCGCGTCGCGACGGTTTGCAGATTTTCAACAGTTTTTCACTGATTTTGTTTTCGCGATATCTTTTGATTCCGGAACCCGATTGAGGTGTTCTAAAATGCGTTGGAAAGCTTATTCAGAGGCCTAACTGAATATTCTATTTTTAAGGAAAAATGAACTGTTTCTGATATGGAAAATTTTGATAAAAAGTGGTCAACTAGGGTGCGAGTGTGAACTTGGATTTTATAAAATGTGGATTAAAGTGTTTCATTGATTGTCTGATTTGATGGACCGTGGGTTCATGGTATTGTAGATATATATATATATTATATCGAGTTTGGGTGACGACCCATGGTGACATACTAGGAGGGGCAGTCATGATCCCCTACCCTAGGCTCTGAGGCCAATAGCGGAACTGTTATTGGTAAGGGGTTCGCCGGGATTTAGTCTTGGGGCAGTCGGTGGTACGTTACTGTTGTTTTGTAGTGTGTTCGCCGGGATTTAGTCTTGGGGCAGTCGGTGACGCACTGAGTTATAGCAGATTCGCCGAGATTTAGTCTTGGGGCAGTCGGTGAAATCCTATGGGTAAAATAATGCGGTTCATCGGGAGTTAGCGTTCGCGCAGTCGATGCCGTGTTGAGTTAGCAATATTTTAAAACCGGACCGAGAGTGCTAGTAGGGGTCTCGGTAGAACTCACTGAGATTGTATCTCACTGTTTAAACGTTGTTGTTTTACAGATAAACAGGGACAGAAGAAACCTCAGAGGCACGAGTAGGTGGCCCCCGGGTGATGGAGGATGACTTAGTTTTATGTTTAAGTTTATTTTCCTTCTATTGTCCATGTATCACAGCACTATGGCATTAGTGTTTTGTTTATCTTTCTTTCCGCTTTCTTGTATGACTCTGACTACCATAGTTGCTGACAGTTTATGGTCTGAGTACCGTATGGTCTTATTTGTGTATAAGATGGTTATGTTGTATTTCAGCAAAAATTTTATAGTGGTATTCAGTGTCTGAACAGGAATTATTATCTCTGATGTTTATACTTTGGTACACTTGGGTATTTTTACATGTTAAATATACCGGGGTGTTACACTTTGCAAAGAATTCTCAAGTATTATGCAGAATGAATTTGAAATGTCGATGATGGGAGAACTAAATTTCTTTCTTGGCCTTCATTTTCTTAGAGAACCCCGTTCAACACTCTAGGACAAAGCATATAGAGATTACACATCATTTTCTTAGAGATCATGTTCAGAAAGGCGACTGTATGATTGAGTTCGTTGAGTCGTCAAAACAGCTAGCTGATATTTTCACAAAACCATTGCAAAAAGAAAGTTTCTTTTACATTCAAAGAGAACTAGGATTGTCACAGGATGCATATAAGATTGTCACTATGCATTTAGTCAGGGGGAGCATCAAGATAGGGGGAGTCTAGATACATATCATTAATATCAGTGTATTGTTTTGCTTGATGAACTAACCTCCCACCTAAGATGAATCAAAATTTTCTCATCATTAAAAAGGGGGAGAATGTGGATATCTTGTGTTGCAGGTTAAGTTTTGATGATGAAGCATTTCTAAATAAAGTGACAAAAAGGAACTCCAAGGCACAACCAACTCAAGAAGAAAGTTTGTGTCAAGGGTAGACGTTAGGAAGTCCGGTCGTGTCTTAGGAATGAATGTAAACGACTTTTAGGGATCCGCTCAAATCACTTAACACACTAGAACTCACACAAATTAACCTAACATATGCCTTTAATTGATAAAAGCATGCAAAATAGGTTTGGCACAAATGTCTACATGTACATAATCGATTAGTGTATGAGAAAAAGGCAATATGTAAGCACATAATCAATTCCCACAAGGAGACAATCGATTATGAGCCTACAATAAGCTGACAATTGATTATGACAGGAGCATAATCGATTGTGGTCTTAATTTTTTAAGCACATAATCGATTAACAAGCTATGTTTTAAAAGATCCTAATTGATTATCAACTTATGAAATTATTTTTTTATAAAACACGCTCGTGTGCGTGATAATCGATTATCCACTTAATTGATAATCGATTATCAAGTGTTAAAAATTGTCCCAACGGTCATATTTTTACAGAATCTATTTAGACTTAGGGCTTCACAAACTTAAATAACCTACGAATCACAAAGCTAAAAGCCAACCCTACTGCACCATCACACTTGTTCTTCACGTTCAACATCATTTGAGCTGATCTCTCTCTAGGGTTAGGTTGGGAATCTTCAAGTTGTTGTATTCACCTTCTTCGAGGTATTTTTATTTTCTTTGTAATTTGTTAAATTTGTTACTGGGTTTTACTAGAGAGTGGGGAATCTCTCTACGGTTTTTGAATGTAACAAAGGTGGGGTATCTCTTGTTTGTAATTGATTTTGAGGGCTCTTGCACTAGGTGGGGTATCATAGGTGAAGATTGCCTGAGTCTTTAAGGGTTTGAAAGTGTAACACCCCGGTATTTTTATCGAGTAAAAATACCCAAGTGCACCATCCCTAAAACATCAGAGATACATTTCCTGTTTAAATACGAACACCACTATAAAATTTTCACTGAACAACTACAGGACAGTCTTAAACATAAATAAGACCATAAACCATCAGCGAAATACAGTGTTCAATATCGCACAAGAAAGCGGAAATAAATACATAACTTTTACAACAGATAAAGTCATAATGTCGTGATACATAACTAACAGGGGAAAACATAACTTAAGCATAAAAGCTAAGTCTTCAGCAACCATCCGAGTACCACCTACTCGTGCCTCTTGGATCTCCACTTTCCCTGTTTCTCTGTAAAACAATAACATATAAACAGTGACATACAATCTCAGTGAGTTCTACCGAGACCCCTACTAGCACTCTCGGTCCTTTTTAAAACATTTTTATGATTTGACACGACACCGACCGCAATCCACTTGCTAATCCCGGTGAATCATACAATAAGGCTTCGACCTAGTAAGACATCGACCGCAATCCGCTTGCTTTTCCCGATGAACTAGCATCCTAGGCCTTTCTACGTACCACCAGCCGCAATCCACTTGCATCTTCTGGTGAACGTAGTACAATAACTTTTAACACAACACCGGCCGCAATCTCCTTGCATCTTCCGGCGAACCCCAATACCAATAGTGTTTCCTAATGGCACGAAGCCTAGGGTAAGGGTTCATGACTACCCTTGCATACTAATTCGTCACTTTTCAACACAATTTACGACCCCAAAAACAGTTCACTTTACCTGAAAAATGGAAAATTCAGTTAGTCCTCTGAATAAGCTTTCCAACGCATTTTAGAACACCTCAATCGGGTTTCTGGATCAAAAGATATCGCGAAAACAAAAACAGTGAAAAACTGTTGAAAATCTGCAAACCGTCGCGACGCGATACGAAACCGTCGCGACGCGAAAACGGTCAGAAATATTTTCGTTGCAAACTGAAGCACGGTCGCGACGCGAAGGAGGGAGGTCGCGACGCGATGGCGACCTGATGTTGCAGAATTTTTGCGGTTTCGCGCGAAAACTGCTATTCCCCTCAATTCCGATTCTCGTTCCGATCGAAAAGAGATTTGACAACCAATACAATAGACCCAATACAAACCACACAATCAAACAATCCAATCAAAAATTCAATCAAAACGGATTTTACCAAAATACGACATATTCCGATATAACGGTTTTTAAGTCAAAATCTTTCGAATTCAAATCACGTGAAATTCATTGTAAAACGAAAACATCCTAAGCGTGGGTAAAACTCACCCTTGAAGCGAGAGCCGATACCGGGCCGAAATCACCGAGACTTCAAATCTCCATATAACCACACGAACAATCCCCGCATAAACTTCCACGCTCCGACGACGCCCAAATCCGCTTCCGATCTTTCCGCTCCTCGACCATCCGGCTCGCGAGACTCGAGAAATCCTCGCTCGGTACCAATTTGCACCTAGACACCAACAATGGCTCCTAAGGCTCCAAGCTCCTCTCGAAAACCCCAAACTCGATTCCTAAGCTTTGAATTTCCAAAATTCCACTTGACTTCCAACAAACACTATTCATCATCCCTAACCTCCAAATTGCTCCTATTCACATAAACCCCAAATTTTCAACCCTAACCCTTGATTCCTCCAAATGCTCCAAGACTTGAGTGATTGAGCTACCCAAACAACAATATGGCTTCTAGGGACCACCAATCACCTTCCCAATCCTTCCTTTGAGCTACAACCATCAAAACTCCAATTTTGTTCTTGAATTTCGAAAATGGCAAAGTGAGAGAGAGTGAGTTGATGATGATGATGTTGGTACCAAATCGAAGAGGGAGTAACGCTGAACGTTTTTCGTGTTGGAAGGAAGTCGTTTTGATGAGCCTAAATCCTCCATTTTCCCCATTCTTCTTCCTTTTCCATTCTTTCTCTCCTTTCTCTCTTTTTCCCTTCTCTGTCTCTCGCTTCCTTCTTTCTTTCTTTTCTTTCTTCTAATTATTTCTTTCACTCACACACACACACATACACGCATACACATATATTTATTAATATATACGTGGTAACGTGGTCCAATTACCATATTGATCTAAATCTCTTATTTCGATCCCAAAACTTCCTTGACCCGTATTATCCGGTTAACGATCCGATGACAACCAATAAATAATTTTAGCACTCAATAAATTTACAAGTCAAGTACTAAAATAATTCAATTGGGTTAACATCCATATAATTCTATCAATTATTTTGCGGATGTTACATTCTCCCCAACTTGAAAGAATTTTGTCCTCAAAATTTCGTCAAGTCTTTCATTTGGCTAACCGAGACTCGACATTGTCAGAAAGGTCTAAATTTACTGGAAAAAAATCTCGAACTATCAAAATGAGTGTAGAAAATCTTCCCAAGTTGGCACGTCAATCTTTAAGTAATGTTCGGCTACTACCCTAGAACGCCTCTAAGATTACAGTCTGAACTTTCTTGTTACGAATCAGCATGAGAAACTCCTCTTTCGTCTACATAGGCTCGGCACCGCATTTGAAAACACTTCTGAAGCTTCATTCCAATTATCCTCGCTTGCGCCCCAACTTTGATTAATCTAAATCAAAGGGTCTAATACAAGACGCTTGATAGAAATATATGTCGAAAATGAGATCCACAAACTGGTACTCCTCGGTAGAGGTAAAAACAAACACGATTTTCTCGAAGGGTGTAAACACTTTCTCCACAAATCTTCTAAAATCCATAACAGTTCTCGTACACATTGACAAATGTGACGGAAAGTCTTTTGTGAAACTTCTTGACTCGCCCCCAAGATTTCGAGACAACACTTTTCAAAAAGATGAAATGAGGATTTTACAATAAGCTTTGACCTTAAACGTAGAAATAAACCGCGGGGACATCAAATAAATTTGAACGTAATGAAAATCACCTCAGTTGTTCTCAAAACAACTATCAAACAGAACTCAGAGCTCCTTTCCGAATTAGTCAATAGCGTTGAGAGCTTCCCCTCAACCTAAGTAATCCTCCTAGGATTTTCCTCCTCGATCATATCCTATTAGCCTCTTGATTCGTTCCCAAAATTAACTTTAGCATGCGGGTTTTCACAAAATGATTTTTCAAAACTACCATACCGCACGCCAAACTTCACTTTGGAAATTTCAGTCCCTTGCAGCAGATCCATCAATTAATCCTTTGATGGTTATTCGCAACGTGAAAAATAGCCAGCAGTTACCTTACTTCCATATTCGTATTCACGTTTGACCTGTCAAACGGCATCTCATAATACAATCTCATTGTTAACCTTCACAAAGAAGAGATTAACAAACTAATACCTTGCCACTAATACATCTGCTCTACATCTCTGTACATCTTGGTGGATCCAGGGTGCACAGAATATAAACTTCGGTGTGCTTCCTCTAACACTTGCCTTCTATTATTCTCATCATTGGGTGCACCGATTCTACCGTTAAAACAACCGACTCCATCACTATCCATGGTAAAATCTGAAAATACCTTTTGTGATTGTAGCTTCACATCAATTTCCTGTGCTAAGCGAATAGAATCCCTTAATGAGGTAGAGATCCTCACATGGCTCAATACTAACCGGTTCTTTCTTGATTTTGCATTCAAATTTAAGTCTCTAAAGGACTCCAACAATTTCATTTCATGCATCATAATCTCTGCTATGTGAATGGAGCTACAACATTAGCTTTTCCCGGATGATACTTCAATTTGAAGTCATAATCCTTCAGAAATTCCACCCACCTTCTCTGTCTGTTATTCAGTTCTTCCTGATCAAACAGATACTTTAAACTTTTGTGATCACTAAAGACTTCGAAACGAGACCCACTTAGGTAATGTCTCGAAATCGTCAGTGTGTACACAATAGCTGCCAACTCCCAAATTATGAGTCGGATAATTCCCTTCACGAGTCTTCAATTGCCTGGATGCACAAGCTACCACTTGTTGATTCTGCATGAGAACACATCCTTAATCCTTCCCAGAAGCATCGCTGTAAATTTGGAATTCCATAGACGAATCCGGAAGAATCAGGATTGGATCAGAAGTCAACTGAATCTTCAACTCTTGAGAACATTTTTCACAATCGGCATCCCACGTAAACGGTTGACCCTTTCGAGTTAACCGGGTAAGTGGAAGAACTAATTGTGAGAACCCTTGAATAACCTCCTGTAGTAACCAGCTAGACCCAAGAAACTTCTTATTTCAGTGACTGATGTTGATCGTTCCCAATTCAACACCGCTTCTACCTTACTGGGATCCAGCGCAACTCCCGATTGGGAAATCACGTGTCCCAAAAACTTCACTTCCGGCATCCAGAAATTACACTTCGACGGCTTGGCATACAATATCTTCTCTCGGAGTACGCTCAGAACAGGGAACAGCAACTGTGACCTAACTTGCAACTCTCCTAAAATGATCAATACTCACTCAAATTACATGGAACTTGAGCCTAAATCATGGAAAATTAAGTTTAGTTTTCAATGGAACAATAATCATTCAAAAAGGAGTTCAAATCAAAACACTATACACGAAACAATGAACCTATGCACAGAATCATTCCAGAATTTTGACCTAAATTGGGACAGCTATATCTCGAGCTACACAACTTTGAATTCAACCAAACCAGTGCCAAATTAAAGAGAATTAAGTTTAGTTTCAAAAAATGTAAACCACATAATTTTTTAACCACTAGATTATACCCACTTACTGTATAACCGAACCTATACCCACATTACCCCAAACAATGAGTTTAGCATCAAAATTGGCATCAAACATTCATCAAATTTCATCAATCAAACACATTATCAACCCAATTCAGAAACATGAAATCACATTCTCGTAAATAAAACTTAAACGAATAGAACTCACCTCTCATGTGATGAAAATCACAAATACAACCACAACAAGCAAGCAAAAATGTAGACTTCAATCAACCAAGAGCTACCCAAAAGCTTGAATTCGAATTTCAGCTCCTAAAACCCCCTCTTAGACTGTTGCACTTTACAATGTAGGTGTTGTTATGTTCTAATCCAGCCTCCAAAACAACAAGCAAGTCAAAATTCTTACTCACTCAAGCTCCTAGGCCCCCTTTTTGGCTACATGCAACTATGAACTCCCTTGAATCTACTCTAGAGTTGATCAATTCGAGAATGGTGGAGAAAAGGAAACACCAAGTTAATCTAATCTCTTCTAAGGCTCAGGAACTGAAAGTGAGATGGAGAAAAGGATGAACATTCTTATTTTTGAGTTGTTGAAATTTTTTCTCTCTTCTCCCTCTCCTCTCACCCATCGCTCTCTCTTTCTCTCCCTTCTCTCAATTTCAGTTTTCTTTTGTTCTCTCCCAAGGTGTGTGTGTTAATATGTTTTGTGGGTTTTAGTGTGGTGTGAGTGACCAGAAGGGAAATGAATAAAGGAATTGACCAGTTTGCCCTTAAGTTATTTACACCCCCTAATTACTCCTTTCACTACCCAATGCAACTTTAAATCAACCAACAATCAAACACACAAATGCATTATAATGTTTCAATTAACCATGCATTCGAGCTATTATTTAATCATCATATCACTTATGCAACCACAATATAATATCACGTCATCAATTACCCACTAGATTGAAAAGTAATTAATTGAAAATACTCATTAATCTCAACAATTTGAGATTTGCCAATTTGGGAATGTGACAGAGAATAATGTAACCATTTTTTGTGGCTGAAATCGTAGGATTGAAACCGTTTTTTTGGGGCTGAAATCGTGGAATTGGGGCTGAAATCGTGGGATCGAAATCGTTTTTTTTTTCACACAAAAAAAATCGTTCATTAACCGCAGATTTGTACCACAATGGTTAGATGTCACTAACCACACATGTGCATAGCAATGGTTAGATGCCACTAACCACGGATATGCATAACTGAGGTTTTTTTTTTTTTTGATAAGTCAAAATGTTATTGAGGAGGCACATGGGGTGCCTCAACCCCTTATACAATCATGGACAAACATCTAAGCATAAATGAGGTTAAATGCCAATGGTTAGATATAACCATAGATATGCATAATTGTGGTTAGATGCCACTACCCACAGATTTGCATAACAATGGTTAGAGTACACCAAAACCAGGTAGGAAACAAGTATGAAGAAGAAGAAGGCAAGGTCAGAAGGAACCAACGAGGAAGAGAAGCGAAGGGGTGGTGACAAAGATGCACCGGCAACGACGACTGGAGGGGGATTGGTGGCTCACTATAAGAATAAGCTCTGTTTCCTGCGAAACTTTCCGACGAACTCTTGTCCGTCGCAATTTCCGACGGATTTCCGACGAAAAAGCCGTCGCAAATGTTCAGCAAAAGAGGCGCTAAAATTCCCTCTTACGTTTCCGACGACATCGTTGTTCGTCGCAAATTTCCGACGGCTATTTTCGTCGGAAAATGCTAAAAGTCCGTCGCAAACATAAAAACCCAATTGAAAGGCAAGTCTCTTCCCTCGAACCCTCTCAATTCTCATAACCAGCGCCTGTTCTCTCCCTCAAACCCTCTCACTCACCGAAATGCTTCCCTCACTCTCCATCGCCCTCCTCCGCCCTCCACCGCCCTCCTCACGCAGTACTCACTCTCTCCCTCCGTCTCCTTCTCTTTCTTTCAACGCCTCAAGCCTCACACCTCAAACCCCCAAATCCCTCCTTCTCTCATCAACCGTAACCAGCGCCTGTTCTCAGCGTAATTTCTTTTTCTCTTTACTTCTCAATTGTAATTTCGTTATCTGATTCTTCTTCTCAAAGTTCCCAACTCTTTGCACCCTAATTTGATGCCATGAGGAAGAAACCCTAATTTCATTTTTCTTTACAGATTCTTGAATTTTTCATAAAAAAATTTCAAACTATGTTCTCTTGGTTCTGGTCAGCACCGAAAAATTCCCATTTCTTGTTTATCTTTTTTCTCAACTCTTGATTGTTCTCATCTTTTGATTTCCCTTTCTCAAAAAATTTCAACGGTTCACATTTAGGGTTTATATAAAGTCTATTTTGTTTCTATTCTGTTTGTTTTGCAGAATTTAGGGATTATATAAAACTTGTTTAGATAAATTATTGTTGTTGTTCTGTTGTTGTTAAGATAAAGTCTGTTTAGGGTTGACATAACATCAGTTCTTGTTGTTCTTAGAATTTGGAATTGTATTGTTTATATAAAATCTGTATGTGCTAATTTGTTTTGTAGAATTTAGAGTTTAAAGTAGCTGTTAGGAATGATTGACTTATATGCAATGTTGTGTTCATGTTATTGGTGTAGACAAAAGAGATGGGAAGCAAAGGGATGGGAAGCAGTTTGTTTTTGTGTTCTTCACGTTGGGATTTTCTTATTTGGAGAAAGGAAAGGTATGTTATTCAATCAATCTGTTTATATATTTTCGGTATGAAAGCCAAGTGTTTTTATCTTTTGTAGTTACAACTATGTCATTATATAGTGGAAATGAATATTTTTACCAATGTTGCTCTTTCCCTGACAGAACAAGGATGTAACCGATGCAATTCAGAAGGTTGCTGCTGCCTATGATTGTAAAATTGTCGAGGGAGTTCTTAACCACCAAATGAAACAGTTTGTGATTGATGGGAACAAGGTTGTGCTAAGTGTATCCAATTCAGATACAAGGGTTGATGATGCCGAGTTTGAGGAGAATGAAGTCTATGCAATTGATATTGTAGCCAGCACCGGAGAAGGCAAGGTAGTTTAATTAATAATTTTACTAATTTCTTAAAGATATATGATGGAGCTTCTTAATAGTTATGTAGTGAAACTTCTATACCTTGCAGCTTAAGCTATTAGATGAGAAGCAGACAACTATTTACAAAAGGGAAGTTGACAGAAACTATCACTTGAAAATGAAAGCATCTAGGTTCATTTACAGTGAAATAACCCAAAAATTCCCTATCATGCCATTCTCTGCCAGGTATAAGTTGATCACCTGTATGTTTATATTACCATATCTGAACTGGGAAGGTTTGAATTTGGATCCTGTTGTTGCACTTCAAATGTTAGTTCCTCTATAATATAGGGCTTTGAAAGAGAAAAGAGCTCGACTCGGTTTAGTAGAATGCATGAATCATGAGCTCCTGCAGCCTTATCCTGTTCTACATGAAAAACCTGGTAACATTACCTATACTTAATCCATCAAGACCCCTCCACATCGTTACATTTGTGTGAGAAATGTTTATTATGTCTCACATAATTTGTTATTTTTCATGGGATTATGTCGCACACATCAAATTCACGGTCTTACTAATGCCGGATGGATCAGATCGTATCACATCTCATACACTCCAAGAATGGCAGCCCACCAAAACGATAGATGATCCTAAAATTAAGGCTTGGCTAGCATTGGGGACAAAGACAAAGAAGAAAGGTGGTGGAAAGAAGAAGAAATGTAGGCTTGAGCTGTTTAAGCTCTTTAAACATGATATATTTGCATTTTAAATACTTTTGGTGTTGATGTGGGTCATAGGTTTTTTGTTTTGGAATGTTTGTGAAATGGGGATTCAAGAAATGCTTGTTTGTTTGCAGGTAAGAAGGCTGCTGAAGGTGAAGCCGAATCGATGGAGGCACAAATGGTGCCACTACCCAAGAGCAAGTTTATTGGGTTGTTCTTAAGTAAGCCCTTTTTGAATAGCACTTATCACATAAGAGTTTATATATAATTCAAGTTTTAATTGGTTTATTGATTGAATAATAACTCATTTTTTGTTGGCTTGAAACAACTATGTGTACTTCCAATTTCAACTCCTAATTTGATTTGAAACAACTATGTGTATCTCCCCTCAAATTGTAGAATGTTCTGCTATATACCACGAGATGTTTGTGCCTTCATTGCATGGGTCTCTTCAGCCGCAGCACCAATGAACCATATCTGTCAGTTCTGGTGAAAAATGGCTCAGTTTGCGTGTGATGGAATCTAGGAACCAAACCTCTAAGGGCTTAAAAGAGCTTCTAACCTACATTGTTGATCTTTTCTGCTTTGGGTACATTTTGAAATAATGGGTATTCTTACAACAATTTAGTAGCATTCATATTATAATGGGCATGTAATCAATCATTTATATGTATTTAATTCATATTATATATTCACTCTCAATCTTCCTTGTCTCTAGTTTAGTAGCATTCATTTACTCATCTGTGAATAAGTACTTTTCATCATAATAAGGCAAGTTTTGCTTGTATCTAAGGAGATTCATTATCATCAGCTGAATAAATTCCTTCTGTTCTTTTTGACAGTGCTGCTTCCATATATATTTGAATTCCTAGAAAAATGTTTTTGGAAAAATTGATTAGCATCAAAAATAACACTACAGTTAAGATTGACACTTCATCATTTCTGATTTTTATCCCCATGTATAGTCTTAATGTTGACTTTTAAACATTTTTCTGTTGTTAGGTAGCGAAAGAATGGCATGGCATGCCAAAAGGTGTAAAATTTGATCCTTCTGATCTGGAGATAATTTGTGCCCCATTTATTGCATACGTGGTGTGGATTAGCAGGCAGCAGAAACTGAAAGAAGAATAGAGTTGGAAACAAAGGCTGAAAAGCATATTCAGAAACTTCTACTACTAGGTTAGTTTTTCCTTTCCTTGACCTGTCTCTTAATATCTTCTCAATTCCTTCCTATGTTCCTTACTTCATTGTGTTTCTGCTTCAGAATTTTGTTTAGAATTCTGTGGTACTTGCCATTTAGCTTCAGATATTGTTTACTCAGAAATATGAAATTTTTTTCCCTTCAATTCACTCTAAGAACTTGTTTTGTGTTCAATCATGTCTGAATAAAGTGTTTATAGCATATGATAGCAAAATCGGTAGTTCTCAAGCTATGAAGCACTGACCCAGACACCAGATATGACACTGACACAGACATGTAGACACTGATAATTATTAGAAATATGCAAGTAATTTAAATTTCAGTGTCGGTGTTTGACACGACACGTGACGGACACCGAACACGTCTTCAACATGTAGTGCCGTTGCTATAAAGTTTTCAAGTGACAGGTTTCACTGTGTTGAAATTGTTAAACATGTTTGATGATCAATTATGAGATAGAACTGTATCACAGTTTGTTTTTTCCTTTGCCACTTATTTTACTTCATAATTCTGATGGACTTGCAACTTGCATAGATTATCTTGGTTTGTTTCTCAAAATACAAGTATCCCTTTATGTTCATTCCCTTGCTTTTGATCTAACATGACAGAGTTTTACTTTAGGTACGGTATCTTTCATCTATTCACCATAGGAATCTCGTAACTCTTATAGGATACTGCCAAGAAAACAATCTACAGTTTCTTATATATGAATATGTGCCTAATGCAAGCGTCTCCACTCACTTGTATGGTAAATTTCTGTTCCATAACCACTCACTTTGTTCCATTATGTCAATGTTCTGTCTCATATATATATGCTTTGCAGCATGAAGCTGATGATTGTGACTTCGATTTTCGCTTGCAGGCGTCGATCAACAATTGCCAGAAAAGCTAGAATTCAAGCATAGACTTTCAATAACTCAAGGTGCAGCTAAAGGTGATCCTTTGCAAAATCTATGAGCATTTGTGGCTTTCCTGAGATACTCACTGAACTGAAGGTAAATATGAATTCAAAGTCTAGTGTTGGCTATGTTTTTGCCTACTTGTTTCTATTATTCATTTAATGCCGATGTAGTTAAATCTCTCCAAAATCCAGATATTTTAGATGCAGTGTTTACTCATTTATCTAATAACTTAATTTTATGACTCCCTTGGGGATCTTTTTTTGATAAGCACAATGCGGATTTGATGTGGTCATATGCTTGTGTTCTGCTTGAGTAGGGTGGTAGTTCAGGCAGTGCATCGGGGATTGCTCAACGTGCCAGACATCCGGATGAACTCAAACGAGAACAGGGGACATGGCTAATTGACATTGAGTACTATTTCTCACAACAGGTGTGTTGTACTACGAGCTCACTCTTGTTTGCTGGTGATGATGAGGAGAGGTACATCTTGATTCCAAAATTTTAGTCCCGTTAACTGTTACGTCTAAATGTGCATATCTGGTACCAAGGTTAATTTGCTGATGTGATTGCTCTATTTAAAAATAGGTTTTCTTTTTGTTGATGTGATAAGGTAATGTCACTTGCAGGTAGTGGAATAACTTAGCTAATAGACTATATTGTGAAAAATGGTGAACCAATTTTGCAGGTACTGGTGCAGTGGAATAACTTACAATTAGCTGAAGACTCCTGGGAAGATATTGAAGAAATCAAGACAAGCAACCCTCACTTCAACCTTCTGGGAAATTAATTGGGTTTGTTAGCAAATGATCTATGTAGGAGAGAGCAATTGTAGTTGGCATGAATGATAGCAAATTAATTGGGTGTGTGTAAGAAATTTGTTCTCAAATTATAGGATTGCCAGAAATGTGCATAATGAAAGAAATGATTAAGTTACCTTTAATGTGATACATTCCTATAATTGAATGGTCATGATAACAGTTGCTGATTTTTCTTGCTATTCATATTATAGCCTCTAGTTGTGCAGAATATGAAATTTCAGGATTATTCTTTAGAGATACATTCCTCTTGTAATTCTTTAAATATCTGAATCTGAATAATGAGGTATAGATTGTTGTATTTGAGGAGTTGAAGTTGATGAAACAATATAGATATCAGTATTAAATAGTTTTTTGGATGTATAATTTTATTTTTTTTTATTTTTTTTTAAAATTTCCGACGGATTTGTGACGAAAATGTGTTAGAGTTTGCGACGAAAAACTCCGTCGGAAAGTCCGTCGGAAACTATTTGCGACGAAAAAATCTGTCGGAAACGATTTGCGACGAGCGATTTTGCAACGAAAATTTGTCCGTCGGAAAGTCCGACGGAAACGTTAATTTGCGACGAAAATCAGTGCGTTTCCGACGGATTTTGCCGTCGGAAATCGTCGATTTTCTTGTAGTGGCTGAGATGCCACACGTTCGCGATGCAGAACCTCTCACTTTCGTTTCTGGAATGCGTGAAACAAGGAAGATGAGCGAAGGGAGAGGTTTGGTAAAGGTTGCGTGAAACAACGCAGAACCTCTCACGGCGCCGTAAAAAAGAAACCGGCAACGGCAGAGGATACGAAGTGTGAAGCGAGGAGGAGGAGACGCCATGAAATGATGCTTGAAACGAGGAGGAGGGGACTCCAGGGGAAGAGATGATGCCAGAGGATTTGCCGGCGTGCATGCGTTCCTGTGAGATACGTCCTTAATTAGTGGTTGCGTATCTTCTATAATAACTCCCGCGTGAAATATTCCTTAATTAGTGGACAAATTGAATTTAATTAAAACAAATAACAACTGTGATTACAACAATGCCCTTATTCAACAATAACAATTATATTGAATTTCATTAAAAATTTATGGATCCAACAATTATTAGTGATTTAGTAACTCTTACTTAGGAAAAGACTCGGTAACATAAACCTTTACCTTGTGGTAACCATCAAATTTTATTGTTGACTTTGTTGTCATTTTTTGTATTCAAATAACGCGACCGTTCAAGTAAAGATAAAATCTATCTCATTAATTCTACAATTGTTCTTCAATCTACCACCTCACAAATGCAGTCATCACATCCACATGATTTTTATAAGGCTAGTTCTCACTTCCCAGTCGTTGCCAACTACTCCAATCCATGTGCCCAAAATAATGAGTGTGAGAAAAATCTTCCTTACAAAAACTCTATTATATTCAAGATAATCATTAGACCTGTTTTGCTCCTAAAATGGTCAGCATTCCATGTAACTCTTATTATTGCAATAATAATAATAATAATAATAATAAAAATAATAAGTACCAATGCAAAAAGTTGTTCTTTATGGTGTTTTATAAATGTTATATAACCTACGATTTTTTTATATGCAAGGTTTTAGTAATTATTTAGGGATGGAAAAATGTTAGTTTTCAAGATTTTTTTTGATAAGTCAAAGTATTATATTGAAGGGAGTATAATTAAGAGGTACTCCAACCCATTAAAAAAACATGATGTTTCGTTAAAATCTCCATGAGCTAAAACCCACACAAAAAAAAGACCTAAATGGGAAAAAAATACCCAAATAAAAATATAAATCCATACAGTCCAATATGAGGAAGCAAACCAAAACAGCATAGCTTATTAACAATCACCATAATGGCTCCAATCGACCACACACACTAACCCATGTCAGGAGAACTATTACACCCTATAAACCATTAAAACTACGAACATTCTTCTTGCAACTCCTTCATAATATAACTCGCTAATTAAATTATTAAAACTATATTATTGGTTTAAAAAGATTGTATGGTTTCTTGAACTTTCCTTTCTTACGCCTACAAATTAAATTTAGATAACACGCTTATCAAAAAAAAGAATTTAGATAACAAATAAAACACCTTAATTCAAACACTAAACATTTGAGGTTGTGGAAGAAAAAATATTCTTCAATTATAATATATTTGAGGTAGAAGAATTTACTGTTCTTTTTCATCTTTTCAAGGCAACTATTTTTTTCGATTTTCTCTCTATCCCCACATAATAATTAAGTATCTCAAAATATTATTGAATGTAAATATAATATAATATAATATTTGAATTAAATTTATTACTTTCACTACAAGAATAAGCCCCGTTTCCTACGAAACTTTCTGACGAACTCTTATCCGTCGCAATTTCCGACGGATTTCCGACGAAAAAGTCGTCGCAAATGTTCCGCAAAAGGGGCGCTAAAATTCCCGCTTACGTTTGCGACGAAATTGTTTTCCGTCGCAAATTTCCGACGGATATTTTCGTCGGAAACCTCTAAAAGTCCGTCGCAAAGTAACAGAACCCAAATTAAAGGGAAACTCTTCCCTCGAACCCTCTCATTTCACGCCTCCACCCACACCCTCCACCCTCTCTCTCAGTCGCCCTCCCTCTCTCTCAGTCACCCTCCCTCCTCACTAAGCCTCTCAAACTCATCGATTTCATCTCCATTCTCATAGCCTCTCGAATCTCATCTTCGTAGAACTCAAATTTCATCTCCACCGTCGTGCCTCCACCCACACCCTCCACCATCGCGCCTCCCTCACCCTCACTCTGTGACCACACCTCGCCTCTCCCTTACCCACAACACAGAAGTATAGAACACGACACATGACGACGATCCACGCACGCCGGCCTCCGACTCTGCCGGCTCTGTCTCCTTCTACGTCTCTCTCTAATTCCTGGTAAGCCCTCATTCCTTTCAATACCTGTTTGTGATTGAAATCCCTAATTTGAGTATAAAACCCTAATTTCTAATTTCTGACTAGGTGCGATGAGCTGTGTATGGAGGTACGCGATGGTAGAGACTAGGTGCGATGAGCTGTGTATGGAGGTATTTCTGCTTCCTTCATCTTCTCTCTGTTTTGCTATTGGCTTGTTGGGGAATGAATATTGTGATATTAACTCCATTTTTAAGCATCATCTTATGCTTAAGTTTCCCACACGTTTCACGAAGGTGTTACATGTAAATATTTATATTATATTTATGATGGGTTCCCATGAATGATGTTGTATTGTGTCCTATTGAAATATTGAAATTTCTCTATGTTTTGCTTTTTGGCATGCATATACATGCTATTCACTACTCTTTGGAAAGAAAATGGCTATTGTATTGAAATCCTTCCAGAAAACATTGCGGCAACCTGTGAGAAACAAGTTGCTGTGGTGAGATTTACTATTTGTGTTTTCTCATGTAGGTTGATGTTGGGTGCAGAATGTGAGATTAGTTCGAATCGACTATTGGATAGAAAAGACAGAGACAGGAATCCACTTCAGAGATAATGTTCTTCATACTGATAATCAGATAAGGAGGGCAGGGTGTTGGTTCCCTTGTATAGATGACAATTCACAGCAATGCTGGTATGAAATGTTTACCACTTCCCGTTTTCGTGTGTATGTTCACCAGCATTCCCACATTTACAATAATAGCAGTATTTAATGCTCACTGTGCGGGCTTGAAGTCATTTTGTTGTTTTGTTTGTGTTCAGCTATGACTTGGAGTTCACTGTAGCACACAATCTTGTGGCTGTCAGTACTGGAATCTTGCTATATCAGGTAGAAATCAATGATATAAATGTTCTGGCATTTCGGTTTGTAAGCATGTGATATAGCATTTTTAAAAGCTGATAATATTTAGAAGTCATGTTTTGTTGATAAGTATATGCAACAAGTAATTTTTAAAAAGCAGCTGATAATATTCAGGAGTCTTCCAAAGACAAGTATATGTAATAAGTCATACTGGGAATAGTAACTTCTTCAATTCCAACTACTGGGCAATTGGAGTATGGTTACTTCAATTTTTTCTTTTGTATAATCCACAGGTAGTAATAGACGAGAGACTCTTAACTTTTTTCTTTCTATCCTTTGTTGTTATTATTTGTTGAAAATCATAGGATTTTATTACCGTTCTGATACTGAGAAAACTAGAAAGTGCTTACTTTGTGTAAAAGACATGGATGTAAAAGTAATTGGTTACAAGTTACTTCTAGAATATTGAAAATAGTTCTTTCCTTCATATGGTGCTTAGTGATTACACTCTTTGATGTCTAATACTAAAGCTTGGGATTTCATATGGTGCTTAGTGAGATTAAAGATTCAATTTTGAGTTCAGGGGGTGATGCAGTGTGGGAGGATTTGCTGAATCAAGAGTTGGTTGTTGGGAATCTCAAATTGATGATGCCCCTGTGGAGGATTTGGTGCCTAATCATGATGATTGGGCTGAGGATTTGCACAACCTTGTTGATCATTTGGGTTTTCAACTTTAGAATACTTGAAAATTGTAGAATTTTCATCATCTTTTAGGTTATTCCACTTTCACCCTGCTGGTATGGTTTTTGTTTTTGTTGGTGTTTATTGTTTGATGATTTGTGATTGTAACTGTAATTGATGTAGAATATGAATGGTTCTGTATGCAGCAGGGAATGTGGTTGGTTGGTGCAGAAGAGGCCAACAGATATGTATCCTTTGGTTTGTTGAATGGCATCAGTTGTGTGAATTGTTCAATATTGATTGTACTAATACTAATACGTATATGAATGCTGTAGTATTTTTTAATCTGTTGCTATGTTTGTGACTACATTGTATATTTTGCAGGATATACGAAAGAAGATATCTAAGGAGATGATGATGATCGAATGGGAAAAGTACTAGTAGACAGTAGTAGTAGGCTGCTGATTTGTTGGATTGTGAATTTTTCAGAGTTCAGCTTCAGCCTCCCTGAATACATCGTTCTTATTACTTTGCTTATTTCCTGGTTTATTGTAAATAAATTAAATTAATGACACAGGAAATTTGTTGGGTTACGGTTAGAGTTCTCAATTTTCATCCAGTCCAAAAAAATTTCAAGAAAAGACATGTAATTCTAGGAAGCGACCAGGTTGAATCTGGGAAGCCAGCTCCATATTTGTAAGATTCTCTGCTATAAGTAATGC
This sequence comes from Astragalus membranaceus, assembly GCA_039519185.1. Taxonomy (NCBI): domain Eukaryota; kingdom Viridiplantae; phylum Streptophyta; class Magnoliopsida; order Fabales; family Fabaceae; genus Astragalus; species Astragalus membranaceus. Next base: position 55,479,746 of record CM076847.1, on the reverse strand, counting down.
CTTTGATCGCACTTATAAATGGACTTTTTATACTTTGAGATCTCAAATATCTTCTAGCAAAAGTTCTCATGACCTAAAGTAACTAATCGATTACATATCTTTCCCTCGTGATCCAGATATTCCAACATTTTCTAGATATTTTTTCCATCATTTGTTTAATATAAATGTTCACTTCTGACTTAACTATACTCTTCCAATTTGATAATAGTAGTAACCAAGTCTAATTGTAACAGATTTGAAGAAGCTGCCAAAAAATTGGGTGTAGAAGCAGCTAATTGTTTGGTGATTGAGGATTCCTTGTAAGTCTCATAGAGTCACAGTTAAAACTATGAATGATTCATTTGTTATTGTACTTTTTATTTAGCATAAAATCAATTGGCTTGGAGTACTCCATGGCTTTGCAAGATTTTGAAATGTTAGATGGCTATTTAGAGCAAAAGGTTTGAAATGTCAAGTGAATTTGACACTTGGCAATTAGATGAACCTCTTTCTGCAAAGTTAATCTCTACTACTAGAAATTCACCTCTAGATATAGAGCATACCACTTTCACTGCTTTGATTCATCATTAGGATTTAACTAGTTATTTTAAGATACTATAGCTATCTAATCAGCATGTGAAAGACCCAAAATCATTGCTAAAAAATTGAAGTAGCACAAATATTTCAATACTGAGTGCTACTTGTTAACAGTTTTTCATACAATAGGCGCTAGGACCGAAGAGCCAGAACAAAGAAGGAGTGAAGAATTGGTCAGGCAAACGGGTTGGAGTGCATTTTGTTGGTGATCATATAGTCGTTGAGCTAATTAGGAGAGATCGCCCCGGTCTCTTGTGTGAGATCTCAGCCGTCCTTGCTAGCCTTCATTTTAATGTGGTTGTAGCTGAAGTTTGGACTCATAACAGTCGAATAGCTTGCGTCCTTCATGTCAACGATGCTACGAGACAAACTGTGGATGATCCAAACAGATTGTCTGTCATGGAGGAGCAGCTCAACAACATCTTGCGTGGATGTGAGGATGGTGACAAAGTTGCTAGAACAAATCTCTCTGTTGGTTTCACTCATATTGATAGGCGGCTCCAACAAATGCTATTTGCTGATCGCGATTATGAAGGTTCTGGAGTAGCAACAATAGACACTGATTGTTCTCCCTCGTTTCGGCCAATAATTACGATAGAACGTTGTGAGGAAAAAGAGTACTCAGTGGTTAGTGTAAGATGCAAAGATAGGGCGAAACTCATGTTTGACATTGTTTGCACTCTTACTGATATGCAATATGTTGTTTTCCATGCCACAATCTCATCAGATGCCCCTTATGCATCACAGGTACTTTATATTAATTCTCTTTTCTACAGAGATTCTGTCAATAATTGCATATTTCCCCCACAAGTTATTCAAGTTTGACATTTCACAAAAATGTTTTTACACCTATCATATAGCATCCTTTACGGTGAAATATCCATTCATTACATATCTACTAATTTTACTTTTTCTATGGTCTGGATTGTATGGACCTTTGCTAATAACTTTATATTATATGCCAGGGAAAAACCATAAGATTTTTATCCTTTTCTGAAGTTATGTTTATAATGATTTGGATTTTCCTATATTAAAGGTTTATTGTGAATATAGCATCCTTTATTCCGAATATTGATTTTGTGATAAACAAGCCACTGTATAATCTTTTTTGTGAATATTGATTTTCAATTAACTAGGCAAAGAGGGCTGGTTCAAAACTGAAAAGCCGCATTGTTGCAGAGCAATCTATACACAAGTGGTCTCAAGTAATTGAGCAAATGGAGGATCAAATTTCTGAAGTACTTCAAGAAGAGAGGTTTTGATTATATTTCGTTACTAGTTGTTAAGACTTCATTGTTGTAGCTTTTTCTTTTATAGTTTTGTACTGTTTTTATTTTTCAACTTTTTCAGGGCAGAAAGAGCCCTAAGGATAGCTGAAATGGAGGCCACAAAGGTATTGATCAGTTATTTTTTGGTTTTACTGCCCTTATCACAGTGTGCCTTTATTGTGCTTGCATTTTATCTGTTGACTACTTATCTTAGGAAACAACATTTTCATAGTAGTATCACTTAGAATATTGTGTTCATAGTACTGTACTGTATTCTATGACTTTGGTTACTTCGATTTTCTCATCCTTAACATTTTCCCGTCAATAAAATCACGCACTTATATGATATTGTCAGGCCGAAAACATGATTGCACATAAGGATGAGATCTTTTCCCGCCCCAAAAGAACTTGGTTTGTTACAGAGAAGGAGAAGAAGCTTTCGACAAAAGAAGCAAAGGTACATTTTTGTTTTATCTGGTTGATATTCCTCTAAATGCAGGCATTTTATAATGGATTGCTAATAAATCTAAGAACAATCTGATTACGGTTCAATTGTGTCTGGCCTGTCCAAACATGGTCTTAGTCTTATATACACATGCTATCCTAAAACTAAGTTTTCTCCTAATTGATTCACCCTATATACGTGATATGCTACTGTAAATACCTAAGGTTTTCTAGCAATTATGATACATGTGATGAAGGTTGGCTGCTTCCCTTCAATGTTCTGCAATCATTAGCAGTGAAGGTTACCAACAGAACTGGTGATTAACTGACAGTTTTTTGGTTCAGATTCTCCCAATCTTGGATAAGTAATCTTGAGTTGTTTTCCTTTGTATCTAGGGATTGGGCACAATGGTTGGTGACCTTGGAACTCAACTGTCTGGTGGACAGAAGCTGCGCAGTGCCATTGCAAGAGCGATTTTGAAGAATCCAAGAATTCTATTTCTAGATGAAGCAACAAGTGCACTTGATGGTGTAAGAGGCTCTAGTAAGGATCATGGTCAACAAAACTACAATTGTCGTGAAACTATATTGTTCATGTTATTTTGATGAATTAAGACTACTTATGATGGATAATGTAAATTTTGTTAGTCATATATATTATGTTTGTGTGGTATTTAAATTTGAAAAAGATTTTGTTGTGTGAAAGAATAAAATCCATAACTAGTATAGCTTTTTTGGATTTTTTTTTTTTTATTTTTTTTTAAAAATTACCGATGGATTTCCGACGGAAATTTTCGCCGGAAATGATTTTTTTTTCGACGGAATGTGTGACGAAAATTTGCGACGAATTTGCGACGACTTTGCGATGGAGACATTTGCGACGAAATAATCCGTCGGAAACGATTTGCGACGAGCGATTTTGCGACGACTTTTTGTCCGTCGGAAAGTTCGTCGGAAACGTCAATTTCTGACGAAAATCGCTGCATTTGCGACGAAAATTGCCGTCGGAAATCGTCGATTTTCTTGTAGTGTTTTAGTTTTTTATTAATTCTCAATACCTATCATAACTATTGGTTGAATTTATTTTCCAACAAAAAATAAGAAATTAATGATTAAAATATTAATCAGAAAATAAGTGAGTTTATATATATATATATATATATATATATAGGAGAGGCTCCCTGAAGGTTGCGTGAAACAATGCAGAACCTCTCACGGCGTCGTAAAAAAGAAACCGGCGACGGCGGAGGAGACGAAGCGTGAACCAAGGAGGAGGAGACGCCATGAAATGATGCTTGAAACGAGGAGGAGGAGACTCCGTGGAAGAGATGATGCCAGAGGACTTGCCGGCGTGCATGCGTTACTGTGAGATACGTCCTTAATTAGTGGGTGTTCTATAATAACTGCTACATGAAATACTCCTTAATTAGTGGACAAATTGAATTTAATTAAAACAAATAATAATTGTGATTACAACAATACCCTTATTCAACAATAACTATTAGATTGAATTTCATTAAAGTTATGGATCCAGCAAATATTAGTGATTTAGTAATTTTTACTTAAGAAAAGACTCGGTAACATATATAAACCTTTACCTTGTGGTAACCATCAAATTTTATTGTTGACTTTGTGGTCATTTTATGTAGGCTTAAAGGTCATTTTGGCCCCTGCAAAATACACATTAATCCATTTTGGCCCTTACAAAATAAAAAACTTTAAATAAGCCCCTGTAAAATAGTTAGTTGTTCAGTTAAGCCCTTGCTGTTAGTGGTCCACTAACGCTGTTAGTTTTAAAGGTATTTTGCAGGGGCCAAAATGGATTAATGTGTATTTTGCAGGGGCCAAAATGGATTAATGTCTATTTTGCAGGGGCCAAAATGACCTTTAATGTGTATTTTGCAGGGGTCAAAATGACCTTTAAAACTAACAGCGTTAGTGGACCACTAACAACGATGGCTTAACTGAACAACTAACTATTTTACAGGGGCTTATTTAAAGTTTTTTATTTTGCAGGGGCCAAAATGGATTAATGTGTATTTTGCAGGGGCAAAAATGACCTTTAAGCCTTTTATGTATTCAAATAACACGACCGTTCAAGTAAAGGTAAAATCTATCTCATTAATTCTACAATTGTTCTTCAATCTACGACCTCACAAATGCAGTCATCACATCCACATGATTTTTATAAGGCTAGTTCTCACTTCCCAGTCGTTGCCAACTACTCCAATCCATGTGCCCAAAATAATGAGTGTGAGAGAAATCTTCCTTACAAAAACTCTATTATATTCAAGATAATCATTAGACCTGTTTTGCTCCTAAAATGGTCAGCATTCCATGTAATTCTTATTATTGTAATAATAATAATAATAATAATAATAATAATAATAATAATATTAAAAAGGCTTAAATATGTTTTAGGCCCCTGCAAATATAGGGTGTTTTGGTTTAAGCCCCTGCAAAAAAAAAATTTTGTTAAAAGCCCTTGCAAAATGACATATTTTGTTATAAGCCCTTCTATGACTAAAATGTTAGCCTTAACATAGAATGCTATGATTGCTGGATATGTTGAGAAGGGCTTATAACAAAATATTTCATTTTGCAAGGGTTTTTAACAAAAAAAAAAATTTGCAGGGGCTTAAACCAAAACACCCTATATTTGCAGGGGCCTAAAACATATTTAAGCCTAGTAAAAATTATAAGTCCCGATGCAAAAAGTTTTTCTTTATGTTGTTTTTTAAATGTTATATAACCTACGATTTTTTTATATGCAAGGTTTTAGTAATTATTTATGGATGAAAAAATGTTAGTTTTCAAGATTTTTTTTGATAAGTAAAAGTATTATTTTGAAGGGAGTATAATTAGGAGGTACTCCAACCCATAAAAAAACATGATGTTTCATTAGAGTTAAAACCCCCAAAAAAAGACCTTAATGGGAAAAAAAATACCCAAATATAAATATAAATCCATACAGTCCAATATGAGACAGCAAAGCTTATTAACAACCACCATAATGGCTCCAATCGACCACACACACTAACCCATGTCAGGAGAACTAATACACCCTATAAGCCATTAAAACTACGAAGCTTCTTTTTGCAACTCTTTCGTAATGTAACACGCTAATTAAATAATTAAAATGATATTATTCGTTTAAATTGTATGATTTCATGAATTTTCCTTTCTTGCGCCTACAAATAGAATTTAGATAACACGCTTATCAAAAAAAAGTATTTAGATAACACATAAAACACCTTAATTCAAACGCTAAACATTTGAGGTTGTGGAAGAAAAAATACTCTTCAATTATAATATATTTGAGGTAGAAGAATTTACTGTTCTTTTTAATCTTTTGAAAGCAACTATTTTTTCTATTTTTTCACTATTCCCACATAATAATTAAGTATCTCAAAATATTATTGACTATAAATATAATATAATATAATATAATATAATATAATATAATATAATATAATATAATATAATATAATATAATATAATATAATATAATATAATATAATATAATATAATATAATATAATATAATATAATATAATATAATATTTGAATTAAATTTATTACTTTTAGTTTTTTATTAATTCTCAATACCTATCATAACCATAGGTTGAATTTATTTCCCAACAAAAAATAAGAAATTAATGATTAAAATATTAATCCGAAAGTAAAGTGAGTTTATGTGTAACATCCTCAAAATAATTCATAGAATTATTTAGATGTTAACCCAATTGAATTGTTTTAGTACTTGACTGGTAAACTTATTGAGTGCTAAAATTATTTATTGGTTGTCATCGGATCGTTAACCGGATAATACGGGTCAAGGAAGTTTTGGAATCGAAATAAGGGGTTAAGATCAATATGGTAATTGTTAAAGAAAGAAAGAAAGAAGAGGACGCGAACAGAAGAGGAAAAGAGGAAGAAAAGAAGAGAAAAGAAGAGAAAGAAGAAGAGGAAAGATGAAGAGAAAGGAAGAAGAAGAAGTGAAGCCCATCCCTCCAAATTTCAGCACCATCATCATCTCCCCTCCATTGCCAAACCCTCAAAAGCTTGTACTACGTTCATCGGGATTAGCAAGTGGATTGCGGTCGGTGGTACGTAGAAAGGCCTAGGATGTTAGTTCATCGGGATTAGCAAGTGGATTGCGGTCGGTGTCCTACTAGATCGAAGCCTTATTGTATGGCACACCGGGATTAGCAAGTGGATTGCGGTCGGTGTCGTGTCAAATCTTAAAAATGTTTTAAATGGACCGAGAGTGCTAGTAGGGGTCTCGGTAGAACTCACTGAGATTGTATCTCACTGTTTAAATGTTGTTGTTTTACAGAGACACAGAGACAGCGGAAATCGAAGAGGCACTAGTAGGTTGAGCTCGGATGGTTGCCGTTGATATAGCCTTATACTTTGTTTATATTTCCTTTTGTTGTCCATATACTAAGACCCTATGTACTTAGTACTTTATCTTTCTTCCGCTTCTTGTATGATACTGAATACATTAGTCGCTACAGTTTATGGTCAGAGAACTGTATGGTCTTGATTATGTGTAAGACTGTTTTGTTTTAATTCAGCGAAAAATTTATAGTGGTATTCAGTGTCTGAGCAGGAAATGTACACTCTGAAGATTTAGGTTTGGTGCACTCGGGTGCTTTTAGCTGATAAAAATACCGGGGTGTTACAGTTGGTATCAGAGCGGTTCGACCTAGTCGGACTTAGCTTTTAGGGTCTTTGCTTTCTCCAATCGTGATTTTCTTAGTATGCTATTAGACATTGAGTTTGATCAACTTAATACTTTGTGCATATTTCGCAGAATCATGGCCAGAAGAGGTAGAGGCGTTCCTCCTCCTGTTGATCCACATTTCGAATGGATGCAAAATGTCATTGAGAATCAGCAGAAGATGATGCAAGATATGTTGCAAATGCAGCATGACCAAATGGGTCTACAACAGCCCAATTTCGAACCTCATCAGGAAGATCCGAACCGGACATATTTCCAATTTCAAAAGATGAAGCCCCCGACTTACAAGGGTGGACCGGGTCCAATGACTGCCTATTATTGGATTGATTCAATGGAGAAAATTTTTCAAACCTTGCAATGCGGGGAAGAAGAGAAGGTAATATGTGCGGCAAATGTGCTCGATGAAGATGGCCACACCTGGTGGAGTAATGCAAGGCAAATGATGGAACTCCAAGGAACTCCCCTCACTTGGGACAACTTCAAGGAATTGTTTTTGAAGCAATATTTCCCTTCAGTGAAGAAACTAAGCAAGCAAGCAGAGTTTGTGAATCTCAAACAAGGTGATTTGTCAGTTGGGGAATATGCTGCGAAATTTTAAAGACTGTCTCAGTTCTATGAGTTGTGGAGGTATGCCCCAAATGATATGTGGAAGATGCAAATGTTCAAAGAAGGTCTCCGAGCAGATGTGAGCCAAGGACTCAGTTATTACACTCTAGTGAATTATCCTGCCTTAGTGCAACAAGCATATGTTGCTGAGGAGGATTTAAGGAAAATGTATGGTGAAAGGAAGGACTATTGGAAGGGAAAGAAGAAGGTTGCTGAGTCTTCTACTCCATACAGGCCCTTCAAAGGAAGTAATTATAAAGGGAAGCAGGTGCAATCCCATGACCCATCAAAGCCCCACAAGTGTGGCACATGTGGAAAATATCATTCAGGTGATTGTTGGCAGAAACCTAATCGATGCTATCATTGTAACGAAGAGGGCCACTATGCTGATAAGTGCCCATCAAAGAAGAGCATTCAAGGAGCACCGAATGCGCCGAGGCAAGGGCGAATCAACACTTTAGATGCACGGACCGTCACACCTACTGATAACCTTCTGAGGGGTACGGGATCTCTTTTTAATAACTCACTCAATATTTTATATGATTCCGGTGCAACTCATTGTTTTATATCACAAGAGTGTGTAGATCGGTTGGGATTATCATTGTCCGAGCTATCCGAACCGATAACTATTTTAACTGCTGCCAAGGGTCGTGTTCAGACCCAATCATTGTGTGAAAATTGGATACTTGTCATAGGGGACAGACAATTTGTTGTGAAATTTATTTGCTTGCCTATGAGAAGTATGGACATTGTTCTGGGTATGAATTGGATGGCTGAAAATCATGTAACAATCAACTGTGCCGATCGAACCATTAGCTTCGCCTCCGAATCTGTAGGATTGACACAGGCAGATTCTGAAGCAACGATCTCTTACACCGAAGCAAGCCAGTCATTATTCCAAGGTGCGGAAGCTATTCTTATTATGTTGTCTGCATCTACTGAGACGGGTTTAGATTTGTCATCTGTGCAAGTGGTAAATGAATTTCTAGATGTCTTTCCAGAAGAAGTTTCATCCTTACCTCCTGACCGAGAGGTAGAATTCTCAATAGAATTGATTCCTGGTACAGGATCGATATCTATTGCTCCCTATAGACTGTCTCCTTTAGAATTGAAGGAGCTAAAGTCTCAACTTGAAGAATTAATATCGAAGAGGTTTATCTGACCGAGTGCTTCTCCATGGGGTGCTCCGGTGTTGCTAGTTAAGAAAAAGGATGGAAGCATGAGGTTGTGTATCGATTATCGACAACTCAACAAAGTGACGATCAAGAATAAATATCCCTTACCAAGGATAGACGACTTACTTGATCAACTTCGCGGTGCCTTGGTATTTTCAAAAATTGATCTGAGGTCGGGCTATCATCAAATAAAGGTACGAGCCTTAGATATTCCGAAGACAGCCTTCCGTACGAGGTATGGACATTACGAGTTCGTAGTAATGCCCTTCGGTTTGACTAATGCTCCAGCCGTATTCATGGATTACATGAACCGAGTCTTTCACACGTACCTCGATCAGTTTGTAGTAGTTTTTATTGATGATATCTTGGTGTACTCTAAGACCATTGAGGACCATGTTCAACATCTCCGCATTGTTCTGAACGTACTCCGAGAAAAGAAATTGTATGCCAAGCCGTCGAAGTGTGACTTCTGGATGCCGGAAGTGAAGTTTTTGGGACACGTGATTTCCCAATCGGGAGTTGCGGTGGTGTTGAATTGGGAACGACCAACCTCGGTCACTGAAATAAGAAGTTTCCTGGGTCTAGTTGGTTACTACAGGAGATTTATTCAAGGATTCTCACAATTGGTTCTTCCACTTACTCGGTTAACTCGTAAGGGCCAACCGTTTGCATGGGATGCCAATTGTGAGGAATGTTTTCAAGAATTGAAAGTTAGGTTGACTTCTGCTCCAATCCTAATTCTTCCAGATCCGTCTTTGGATTTTCAAATTTTCAGCGATGCTTCTGGAAAGGGTTTGGGATGTGTTCTCATGCAAAACCAACAAGTTGTAGCTTATGCCTCCAGACAGTTGAAGACTCATGAAGAGAATTATCCGACTCATGATTTGGAGTTGGCAGCTATTGTGTATGCACTGAAGATTTGGAGACATTACCTGTATGGATCTCGTTTCGAAGTCTTTAGTGATCATAAAAGTTTGAAATATTTGTTTGATCAGAAGGAGTTGAATAACAGGCAGAGAAGGCGGGTGGAATTTCTGAAGGATTATGACTTCGAATTGAAGTATCATCCGGGAAAGGCTAATGTTGTAGCTGATGTACTAAGTAGGAAATCCATTCACATAGCAGAAATTATGATGCATGAAATGAGATTGTTGGAGTCCTTTAGAGACTTGAATTTGAACACAAGATCAAGGAAGAACCGGTTAATGTTGAGCCATATGAAGATCTCTAGTTCATTAAGGGATTCTATTCGCTTAGCACAGGAAATTGATGTGAAGCTACAATCACAAAAAGTGTTGCCAGACTTTACCGAAGATAGTGATGGAGTTATTTGTTTCAACGGTAGGATCTGTGTACCCGATAATGAAGATATTAAAAAGCAAGTGCTAGAGGAAGCACACCGAAGTTTATTTTCTGTACATCCTGGATCCACCAAGATGTATAGAGATTTAAAGCAGGTGTATTGGTGGCATGGAATGAAGTTAGAGATTGCCGAATTCGTATCTCAATGCTTAACTTGCCAAAGAGTTAAAATAGAACATCAGAAGCCTACTGGTCTGTTACGGCCACTAGACGTGCCAGTGTGGAAGTGGGAAGACATTTCTATGGATTTTGTAATGGCATTGCCAAGGTCTCAAGCCGGTAACGACTCCATTTGGGTAGTTGTGGATCGGTTAACCAAATCAGCTCATTTTATTCCAGTTCGTTCGAGCAGTAAAGTATCCAAGTTAGCTGAGGTGTATTTGAAGAACATAGTAAGGTTACATGGGGTTCCTACCAGTATAGTGTCGGATCGAGATCCGAAATTCACTTCTCGATTTTGGAAAGCTCTGAATGAAGCATTGGGGACTAAAGTACTTCTTAGTACCGCTTATCACCCGCAGACCGATGGTCAGACCGAGAGAACTATCCAAACATTAGAGGATATGCTTAGGGCTTCGGTACTTGATAACGGGAAGAAATGGGAGGATCATCTTCCATTAGTGGACTTCTCTTACAACAACAGTTATCATTCCAGTATCGGAATGACACCTTTTGAAGCCTTGTATGGTAGGAAATGTAGAACTCCATTGTGTTGGTGGGAAGTCGGTGAGAACCGATTGTTAGGACCCGAGATGATTCATGACACTACTGAAAAGATCTGCCAGATCAAGGAAAGAATGAAAGCTGCTCAGAGTAGGCAAAAGAGTTATGCCGACAAAAGGAGAAGGCCGTTAGAGTTTGAGTCGGGTGATCATGTGTTTTTGAGATTGTCACCAACAATTGGCACAGGTAGGGCATTACGGGTGAAGAAACTCAGTCATCGGTATATTGGACCCTTCCAAATTATCGAGCGAGTTGGGCCTCTTGCATACCGTATCGCTTTGCCTCCGCCATTGTCAAATCTCCATGATGTGTTCCATGTGTCTCTGTTGCGGAAGTACATTCCCAATCCAAGTCAACCGTTAGATTTTGAAACGATTGACCTTCGACCGGACTTGTCTTTCCAACCTCATCCAAATTACATCATGGAACGTGGCGAGAGGACGCTACGGACGAAGTCAATTCCCATTGTCAAGGTGGTTTGGGATGGTTTTTCCGTCGAGGAAGCTACTTGGGAGTTGGAGGACGATATGCGGACTCGGTATCCGTATTTGTTTTCTTGAGGTACGTTGTGTTTAATTTTGAGGACAAAATTCTTTTAAGTGGGGTAGAATGTAACATCCTCAAAATAATTAATAGAATTATTTGGATGTTAACCCAATTGAATTGTTTTAGTACTTGACTGGTAAACTTAGTGAGTGCTAAAATTATTTATTGGTTGTCATCGGATCGTTAACAGGATAATACGGGTCAAGGAAGTTTTGGAATCGAAATAAGGGATTGAGATCAATATGGTAATTGGACCACGTTACCACTTATTTATTAAATAAATATGTGTGTGTGTGTGTTAAAGAAAGAAAGAAAGAAGAGGACGCGAACAGAAGAGGAAAAGAGGAAGAAAAGAAGAGAAAAGAAGAGAAAGAAGAAGAGGAAAGAAGAAGAGAAAGGAAGAAGAATAAGTGAAGCCCATCCCTCCAAATTTCAGCACCATCATCATCTCCCCTCCATTGCCAAACCCTCAAAAGCTTGTACTACGTTCATCGGGATTAGCAAGTGGATTGCGGTCGGTGGTACGTAGAAAGGACTAGGATGTTAGTTCATCGGGATTAGAAAGTGGATTGCGGTCGGTGTCCTACTAGATCGAAGCCTTATTGTATGGCACACCGGGATTAGCAAGTGGATTGCGGTCATTGTCGTGTCAAATCTTAAAAATGTTTTAAATGGACCGAGAGTGCTAGTAGGGGTCTCGGTAGAACTCACTGAGATTGTCAAATCTTAAAAATGTTGTTGTCCATATACTAAGACCCTATGTACTTAGTACTTTATCTTTCTTCCGCTTCCTGTATGATACTGAATACATTAGTCGCTACAGTTTATGGTCAGAGAACTGTATGGTCTTGATTATGTGTAAGACTGTTTTGTTTTAATTCAGCGAAAAATTTATAGTGGTATTCAGTGTCTGAGCAGGAAATGTACACTCTGAAGATTTAGGTTTGGTGCACTCGGGTGCTTTTAGCTGATAAAAATACCGGGGTGTTACATTATATATATATATATATATATATATATATATATATATATATATATATATATATATATATATATATAGTCGTAGATTAATAATTTAGTTATTGTTATTTTGTTTGGAAAAAATTTACTTTTATAAATAAATAAAATAAATAATAATTGAAAGATGTGTGCTGTGATCCTAGTGTAGGTGGAGTTTTTGTGTTTTGTTTTCACATATTATTTATATATACAAAAAAATACATATGAAATTAACTTCTATAAGAAATAATGATTAATTGTGCTATGCACATTATACAATAAAAAAAAAGAAATTAACATTAAGTTTTGGCCATAAAATATTAAATATGAAAAGAATATAAAAGTTGGCATATTTATATTGAAAATGGTCCCACTTTTTAAATCACATATATTGGATAAAAATTGTTTTTTTCTATTCATTAATTTTTCAATATCAAATATTAACATTATCCTTAGCACCATTTAAGAATTGTCGTTTGTTTTGTCAAAAAAAAAGAATTGTCGTTATTTTTATGATTAACATTAACTCATGATGTATTTTTATTCACACAAAGTAATATGGAAATTAATGAAAACATTTTATATTAAGAACATCCAAAATTATGAAATGGAATAAAGACGAAAATGTAGTCTAACAGAAGGGGTTAGTCTCTCAATTGCGTTTATATTTTCCACATCAAATGTGTCTTTTGGAACAAGCTAATATCATGTAATAACTTTCGTTATCTATTTTTAATACTGACGAGACATTGTTTTCAAAAATTATCTTCAAATAATCCCCTCGAAATTGAAAGGGTTGTTAGGTATACTTTTATATAACTCCTCAACCTGTACAATAGTTTTAAAAGAAGCTACTTAATTTTTCTTGATGTGGTACATGGTGGCTTGCGTAGATATCAGTCTCAAAATTAATGCATAGAGCAAGGAAATTGTACTATGGTCTATTTTTATTACACTATGCCAATGTGTATGGTCCATTTCAACCACTTATGAAAAATCTGAACAAAAAATGTAAAAAATTATTTCTAACATTTTAAATATAACATATTTCGTGAGTAATTGATCCATGACAGTCATGCACAAGTGTTGTTATGTTATTGAAAGGTAAAGTTGTTATGTTATTGAAAGGTAAAATGATTATATTTTATAAGTTAATAGTAGGAAAAACATATTGAAAATATACCGCTTATATTCAATAATAAGGGAATAATAATATGGGTTGTGTTTAAACATTATATATTAAGAAATTGTTATTTATATATTTATTATATATAATAATTAAATTCTTAAAATGTTATACAAACTTTTTATAAATATTGTTTAAAATAAAACACTACTAGAAATCTTGGCATTACCTGCGGAATTTGCTGCGGAAAATTTTCACAGGTAATTTCGGAGAACTTTCCTTACCGATTTTCTAAATATGCAGAATATTTGTTGCGCATTGGGTTTGGCAGGTAAGTTCGCAGGTAAATTTTGACTTTCCTGCGGATTTTCCTAATGAGAATCGAACTCGTGACTCCAAGCGAAAGGGCAAATCTCTTGACCACTTACTAGCGGTTCGTTAATGAAATTAAATGGTGCAACACCATTTAAAACAGCTAAAAATAATTTATTATTTTTTTAAAATTTTTTTTTAAAAAAAACTTGTAGAAAGTAAAATAGAAATCATTCACTCATCTTCTTCAACAGAGAAAGCCATCGTTCTCTCTCACTCTTTCTCGTTCAATCAGAAATCTCACTCACTCGTTCAATCCTCAAAAATCGAACCTTTAGAAATCGAATCGAACCACACAACAATGTGAACCTCCAGAAATCGAACAATCGAACATCCAGAAATCAACAATCGAACTTCTCTTTTTGCGATACTTTCTGTTTCGTCTTCTCTGATCGTTCTCGTCTTCTCAGTTTCATCTTCTGTGAAGGTAACCTAATTGGAACCCTAACCTTATTTCTTCAACATTTTGAGTGATTTTAGTGCTTGTTTACTGATTGTATGCTCGAATTGTGCTCATATTTTGCATTTTGGAACGCTAACGCATCAATGATTCATCTTATTACTTTTCTGATTTCATCACGTGTTTGTTATTAACTTAGGATTTGAAAATCTAAATGTTGTTTATATGTGATGATTAGATGAGTATCACCTCCTGAATTGAAAATCATAATTTGGTTTTGTTGTGTTCTGTTATAAATAGGAATAACACGATTCGTCAAGCTTAATTGTATGAGCAACACATGAGAGGAGCCAAGGTTCTCTTTTGATGATGTTGAGCATATCTGAATCATTGAAACCGTGGTTTTTGAAAAAGTTGAGAGCCTTTAGATGATACATCATATTGTCATCAGCAACTTTGTGCAATTTGGCTGTCACACTAATAATTAACATTCTTGCTAGGGAGCCTTGTATATTGCTTGGAAACATATAGGAATATCAAGGTACCTACGGACCTATTCAATTTCACATGCCTATATATTGTAGTAAATTTGTGGTTGTTTCAAAAGTTAGTCTGAACAGATCGTGTTCAAAGCTTCTGTTGAATATAATTTTCGGTTATGTGTCTCACAGGAAAACCGGAAAAACCCCCTTTGAACTATGGAAAGTTTATTAACCTAACTTGAAATATTTAAAAGTGTGGGGGTGTTTAGCTAAAGTTATTTTACCTGACCCTAAGAAAAGGAAAATTGGATGCAAAACCTTGATTGTGCGTTTATAGGGTATGCCAAGAATAGCGCTGCATATAGATTCCTAGTTGTGAGAAGTGACGTTCTAGATAACAATACCATCATTGAAACCAATAATGCTGACTTTTTGTGTAACATCCCCAATTTAGCTAATTTAGTTAATAGAAATTTGCAAGAGGTTATGTTTGTAACGCCCTAAAATAATTTAATTAAATTAATTAATTAAGTTATTTGAGGGATTACAAAAACTATTTAAGTGGAATAATTAAATTAGAATTGTTTTATTTCAGGGGGTGAGATGAATTGATAGGGGGGTATAAAAATGGGCCCAAGCCACTTAAGTGACCCAAGCCCATTCCAATTATCCTAAAACCTAAGAATTATTTTCATTCCACCAAAGAAAGGAGAACCAGCGAAACTGAGAGAGTGAGAGGGAGGTGAGGCGCGACCTTCCAGCAAAGAGGAGAAGAAGAAATTGTCTTCATCTTGGCTTAGGTAAGTTTTCCTTGATCCTTTCTCTTCCATTTTCCTTCCTCTTTCAAGTAGAAGCTTCAATCCCTTATTTTCTTCCATTGTTGTGTTGTTCTCCATGGTCTTGGCTTAGCTCACGGTTTGCGTAAGAGGAGAGGAAGGGGGCTGCTGCAATTTCGTTTTTGTGGCTTGAGAGTGGCTGAGTTCTTCAATCATCAAGGTTAGGGGGCTCTACTTTATACCTATAATAAGGATTAAGATAGGCGATTTTATATGTGGGTTAGGTTGTAGGAATTAAATTGTTGAATGTTATAGTTTGATGAAATGGTATAGTTAGAGATTGAAACTAATTGTTCTGTTTGTTTGATTGAATAATTGTTAATGGTATAGTTAGAGAATGTTAGAAAAAATTGCCACTGTTGGTGCTCCAGACGAATTGGGCTTTCCTTGTTGTCCTATGAATTGTGGTTTTGTGAAACTAATGAATAATTGTCAATGTTGGATGAGTGTTCTATTTGAATTATGGTTGCTGCCTGTTTTGAAAAATTGTTGCTGCCTGTTGTTCTATTGGAATGTTGCTCTAGGAAATTGTTAAGTAAATGCTACTGTTTTGAATAATTGTTACTAATCGAATTATGGTTGCTGCCTGTTGTTCTAGTAATTGTTGCTCTAGTGGATTAGTTATTAAACAGTTGTTATTGTTGAATTATGGACCTATTCGAATTGTCCCTGTTATGTGGTTCTAGTAAATTGTTGTTCAAAGGAATTGTTAAATAATTGCTACTAATTTGATTGTTTTGATGAATTAAGTAAATTGATGAATTAAGTTAGTTGATGGTTAAATAAAGGCTACTGTTGGATGGTTTGATGAGCTAGTTGGAGTGTTAAATAAGTTGTGGTGTGTGTAATTGCGGAGGTGTAATGGTAAAAATTAGATTACTAGCCTAAGGATATAAAGCGGTGTGCACGGCGTTGTACTTAATTGGAGATGTGAAAGCGGTGAGGGACTCCGGTCCAAAGCGGTGCGATAACCTTAAGGCCTTTATGTTGATTGTATTAAATTGAGAAATGCAAAGCGGTGAGTCTAATAATTGTTATGGCTTATGTGTGGTGATGTGGTGCATTGTCATAGTGTCTCATGACTCATGTCATAAAGCAGTGTGTGGGCTTCGGCCAAAGCGGTGTGGTGGCTTCGGCCAAAGCGGTGAGTGCCCTCAAGGCATAGTGCGGTGATGAAGGATCCTCATGCATGTTGCATACATGCATATATTCATACATATGTTGATAGTGTTTATTGATGGTTATGACTTAAAGGATGAATGTACTGTTTGTAATGAATGGGTGTTGTTTGCTGCCTCCCTTATTATAACGCTTTTCTTAATCATTATTATTTGTGTAAAGAGACTCACCCTACTGCCTTTGTTGCTTCTTATGTCGGCAACTTGCAGGTAATCGAGAGTGAGGGCATCCTTATGCCTCTTTTCTAGTAGTGTGTCAGCTCTGATATGTAGCACCAGGGGGAGGGCGTAGTAGTACTGTTATTATCGTTTTTAATGTATTGGATTGTTATATTGATGTATTGATACCTTTCCGCTGCGTTGAAGCTATTTTATTGAGGTGCTGTAAACTAAAACAGGTGTTGTGGGCCCGTCCCTAAACTATTCGTGCTATATATCGTGCTGTTGTTTGTTGACTTATGTCACTCGATTATAAGTTGGCTGTTTTTATAAGCGTTGAAAATGTGACACCTTCTTCAATGAATTATATTTTTTTAAAAACTCTGATTTTATATACCGATTAATAGTTAATTTAGAAGGGGGTGTTACATTAGTGGTATCAGAGCTGAAGTTGGTCTGTCCGACCAAGTGTCTAGGTGTTATGTCTGTTGTATCTAATTATGTTTATTTGTGTAGAAATCTGATTCGATGGCAAGACGTGATGACGCTGCTTTGGCTGCTGCTCTGCAAGCCATAGCTCAAGCTGTTGGGAATCAGCACTCTGGTGCTGATGCTAATGCTCGTAACTTCGCAACGTTCCAGAGGGAAAATCCACCCACCTTCAAGGGTCGGTATGACCCCGATGGAGCCTTGGCCTGGTTAAAGGAGATAGAGCGGATCTTCCGTGTCATGGAGTGTTCTGCTGCTCAGAAAGTGAAATTGGGAACTCATATGTTAGCAGAGGAAGCTGACGACTGGTGGTTGGGAATGCTACAAAGATTAGAAAATGCTGGTGTGGAAGTTACTTGGGAAGCTTTCACAAGGGAGTTCAAGAGAAAGTACTACCCTGAAGATGTGCGAGCTAAGAAGGAAGTGGAATTTCTAGAGCTGAAGCAGGGAAACAAGACGGTAGCTGAGTATGCCGCCAAATTTGAGGAGTTGGCCAAATTCTGTCCTTATTATGCCAATGATGCCGATTCGGAGTTCTCCAAGTGTGTCAAATTTGAGAGTGGTCTGCGCCCTGATATAAAGAAAGCAATTGGGTATCAAGAGATTCGAGATTTTGCTAGATTGGTTGATAAGTGTAGGATCTATGAGGAAGACAGTAATGCTGCTTACAAGGTTGTGAAGGAAAATAGGAATTCTCAGTTTAGGGCAAAGCCCTATGATGTTGCTGGAAGTAAAGGTAAGTGGAAAGCAGGTACTGGTCAGAAGTCAAGTGGGGGAGGTGCCCCTTCGGACATTGTGTGTTATGCTTGTAAGAAGCCTGGTCATAAGAGTAATGAGTGCCCCGAGGCCAATTGTTTCAAGTGTGGTCAGAAGGGCCATAAAGCTGCTAACTGTGAAAAGAAAGGGATTGTTTGCTATAATTGTGAAGAAGTGGGGCATGTGAGTGCTAATTGTCCTAAACCCAAGAGGGAGAGAGCTAAAGGGAAAGTGTTTGCGCTGGCAGGATCCGAGGATGCTAACGAGATTAGAGGTACTTGCATTATTTATGGTATTCCTGTGATTGCTATAGTAGATACCGGTGCTACTCATTCTTTCATTGCTTCATTATGTGCTGAAAAATTGGGTCTTGAATTGTCTTCCATGATGAGGGAGATGGTTATTGATACTCCAGCTAAGGGGTCGGTAACTACCTCCCTAGTGTGTGCTAAGTGTCCTCTGTCAGTCTTCGGCAGAGATTTTCTTGTGAACCTTATTTGTTTGCCTTTGGAGGGATTGGACGTTATCCTTGGTATGGACTGGTTAGTTGATAACCATGTGCATATCAATTGCTTCGAGAGATCTGTGAGTTTCCTTGTCCCTGAGGAAGAAGAATCTGCCTTGCTGCCTGCTGGCCAATTGCGTAGGTTAATGAGGGAAGAAGTTCATCTATTTGCCTTGATGGCGTCTCTGTCTGTTGAAAGTCAAGATATCATTGAAGGGTTGAAGGTAGTGTGCGAGTTTCCGGAAGTGTTCCCTGATGAGATTCCGAGTGTTCCGCCAGAGAGGGAGATTGAATTTGCTATTGATCTTGTGCCGGGTACGAGGCCTGTGTCTATGGCACCGTACCGGATGTCGGCATCTGAATTATCTGAATTGAAGAGTCAGCTAGAGGAGTTACTCGAGAAGAAGTTCATAAGGCCTAGTGTGTCGCCTTGGGGAGCACCTGTGTTGTTAGTGAAGAAGAAGGATGGGAGCATGAGGCTTTGCGTGGACTATAGACAATTGAATAAAGTGACAATCAAAAACAGGTATCCGCTTCTGAGAATTGATGACTTGATGGACCAGTTGGTGGGTGCTAAGGTGTTTAGCAAAATCGACTTGAGGTCGGGTTATCACCAAATCAAGGTGAAGGATGAGGATGTTCAGAAGACGGCTTTCAGAACTAGATATGGGCATTATGAATATTCTGTAATGCCGTTTGGTGTTACAAACGCACCCGGGGTGTTTATGGAGTACATGAACCGTACCTTCCATAGTTACTTGGATCGTTTTGTAGTGGTATTTATAGATGATATTTTGGTGTATTCCAAGACGGAAGAAGAGCACGCAGAGCACTTGAGGTTAGTGCTAGAAGTATTGAAGGAAAAGAAGCTTTATGCAAAATTGTCAAAGTGCGAGTTCTGGTTGCATAAGGTGAGTTTTCTTGGCCATGTGATATCTGGTGACGGTATAGCTGTAGACCCAGCCAAGGTGGATGCTGTGTTACAGTGGGAGAGCCCAAAGTCAGTGACTGAGATAAGGAGTTTCTTGGGTTTAGCCGGTTACTACAGGAGGTTTATAGAGGGTTTCTCTAAGCTAGCTCTTCCGTTGACTCAATTGACGTGTAAAGGGAAAGCTTTTGTGTGGGATGCCCGGTGTGAAGAGAGCTTCAATGAGTTGAAGAAGAGGTTGACCACATCTCCTATTTTGGTATTGCCTGTTCCAGAGCAACCGTTTGTAGTGTATTGTGATGCTTCCAAGATGGGTTTAGGAGGTGTGCTGATGCAAGATGGTAAGGTAGTAGCCTATGCGTCTAGGCAGTTGAGAATTCATGAGAAGAACTACCCTACTCATGATTTGGAGCTTGCAGCGATTGTCTTTGCTTTGAAGATTTGGAGACACTATTTGTATGGTGCTAAGTTTGAGGTGTTCAGTGACCATAAGGGGTTGCAGTATTTATTTGACCAGAAAGAGCTGAATATGAGACAAAGGAGGTGGTTGGAATTATTGAAAGACTACGACTTTAGTTTGAACTACCATCCGGGGAAGGCTAATGTTGTAGCCGACGCTTTGAGTAGGAAGTCCCTTCATGTGTCTGCAATGATGGTGAAAGAACTCGAATTGATTGAGCAGTTTCGGGATTTAAGTTTGGTCTGTGAGGTAACGCCTAAGAGTGTAAGACTGGGAATGTTGAAGATTCACAATGAATTTTTAGATGTTATTAGAGCGGCTCAGAAACAAGATATTAAGTTAGTTGAAGCGGCAGTTGGGATTGATCATTCCGAGAGTAAGGATTATGAGATAGATGCACAAGATGTGTTGAGACACCGTGGAAGAATTTGCATTCCTGATGACGAAGAAATTAAGAAGGCAATCCTTGAAGAGGGTCATCGGAGTAAGTTGAGTATCCACCCAGGAGCCACAAAGATGTACCAATATTTGAAGAAACTGTTTTGGTGGCCTGGTATGAAGCGAGATGTAGCCCAATTCGTGTATGCTTGTTTGACATGTCAGAAATCTAAGGTAGAGCATCAGAAGCCGGCAGGGTTGATGCAGCCATTGGATGTTCCGGAATGGAAGTGGGATAGTATCTCCATGGATTTTGTAACTGGGTTGCCGAATACAGTTAGAGGATTTGATGCTATATGGGTGATTGTGGACAGGTTGACGAAATCTGCGCACTTTTTGCCGATTAATATGACTTATCCGGTTCCGAAGTTGGCAGATATTTATGTTAAGACTATTGTGAAGCTGCATGGTGTTCCTTTGAGTATCGTGTCCGATCGGGATCCTAGATTTACTTCTGAATTTTGGAAAAGCTTGCAAGAGGCCTTAGGTTCTAAATTGAGATTGAGTTCCGCTTATCATCCCCAGACAGACGGGCAGACGGAGAGAACTATCCAGTCACTAGAGGATTTGTTGCGGGCATGCGTTCTTGAACAAGGAGGTTCATGGGATTCCCATTTGCCATTGATTGAATTCACTTATAATAATAGTTTTCATGCGAGTATTGAGATGGCGCCTTTCGAGGCATTGTATGGTAGGAGGTGCAGGACACCCTTGTGTTGGTATGAATCAGGGGAGAGTGTGGTGTTAGGCCCTGAGATTGTGCGGGAGACTACAGAGAAGGTGAAGATGATCCGAGAGAAGATGAAAGCCTCGCAGAGTAGGCAGAAGAGCTATCATGATAAGAGAAGAAAGGATCTAGAGTTTCAAGCCGGTGACCATGTATTCTTGAGAATCACTCCGGTGACAGGTGTGGGTCGTGCCTTGAAATCTAAGAAGCTAACCCCTCGTTTTATTGGCCCATACCAGATTTTGGAAAGAGTTGGGAAAGTTGCCTATCGAGTGGCCTTGCCACCTAATCTGTCTAATCTGCATGACGTGTTCCATGTATCTCAGTTGCGGAAGTATGTACCTGATCCGTCGCACGTAATCCAGATGGATAATGTAGAGGTGAGGGAGAACCTCACCGTTGAGACTATGCCGGTTAGAATTGAAGACCGGGAGGTAAAGGTGTTAAGAGGCAAAGAGATCAATTTAGTGAAAGTGGTTTGGTTGGGAGCCGTGGGCGAGAGCATGACGTGGGAATTGGAAAGTAAGATGAAAGAAGCCTATCCAGAGTTATTTGATTCAGGTAATTTCGAGGGCGAAATTCTCTAAGTGGGGGAGAGTTGTAACGCCCTAAAATAATTTAATTAAATTAATTAATTAAGTTATTTGAGGGATTACAAAAATTATTTAAGTGGAATAATTAAATTAGAATTGTTTTATTTCAGGGGGTGAGATGAATTGATAGGGGGGTGTAAAAATGGGCCCAAGCCACTTAAGTGACCCAAGCCCATTCCAATTATCCTAAAACCTAAGAATTATTTTCATTCCACCAAAGAAAGGAGAACCAGCGAAACTGAGAGAGTGAGAGGGAGGTGAGGCGCGACCTTCCAGCAAAGAGGAGAAGAAGAAATTGTCTTCATCTTGGCTTAGGTAAGTTTTCCTTGATCCTTTCTCTTCCATTTTCCTTCCTCTTTCAAGTAGAAGCTTCAATCCCTTATTTTCTTCCATTGTTGTGTTGTTCTCCATGGTCTTGGCTTAGCTCACGGTTTGCGTAAGAGGAGAGGAAGGGGGCTGCTGCAATTTCGTTTTTGTGGCTTGAGAGTGGCTGAGTTCTTCAATCATCAAGGTTAGGGGGCTCTACTTTATACCTATAATAAGGATTAAGATAGGCGATTTTATATGTGGGTTAGGTTGTAGGAATTAAATTGTTGAATGTTATAGTTTGATGAAATGGTATAGTTAGAGATTGAAACTAATTGTTCTGTTTGTTTGATTGAATAATTGTTAATGGTATAGTTAGAGAATGTTAGAAAAAATTGCCACTGTTGGTGCTCCAGACGAATTGGGCTTTCCTTGTTGTCCTATGAATTGTTGTTTTTGTGAAACTAATGAATAATTGTCAATGTTGGATTAGTGTTCTATTTGAATTATGGTTGCTGCCTGTTTTGAAAAATTGTTGCTGCCTGTTGTTCTATTGGAATGTTGCTCTAGGAAATTGTTAAGTAAATGCTACTGTTTTGAATAATTGTTACTAATCGAATTATGGTTGCTGCCTGTTGTTCTAGTAATTGTTGCTCTAGTGGATTAGTTATTAAACAATTGTTATTGTTGAATTATGGACCTATTCGAATTGTCCCTGTTATGTGGTTCTAGTAAATTGTTGTTCAAAGGAATTGTTAAATAATTGCTACTAATTTGATTGTTTTGATGAATTAAGTAAATTGATGAATTAAGTTAGTTGATGGTTAAATAAAGGCTACTGTTGGATGGTTTGATGAGCTAGTTGGAGTGTTAAATAAGTTGTGGTGTGTGTAATTGCGGAGGTGTAATGGTAAAAATTAGATTACTAGCCTAAGGATATAAAGCGGTGTGCACGGCGTTGTACTTAATTGGAGATGTGAAAGCGGTGAGGGACTCCGGTCCAAAGCGGTGCGATAACCTTAAGGCCTTTATGTTGATTGTATTAAATTGAGAAATGCAAAGCGGTGAGTCTAATAATTGTTATGGCTTATGTGTGGTGATGTGGTGCATTGTCATAGTGTCTCATGACTCATGTGCATAAAGCAGTGTGTGGGCTTCGGCCAAAGCGGTGTGGTGGCTTCGGCCAAAGCGGTGAGTGCCCTCAAGGCATAGTGCGGTGATGAAGGATCCTCATGCATGTTGCATACATGCATATATTCATACATATGTTGATAGTGTTTATTGATGGTTATGACTTAAAGGATGAATGTACTGTTTGTAATGAATGGGTGTTGTTTGCTGCCTCCCTTATTATAACGCTTTTCTTAATCATTATTATTTGTGTAAAGAGACTCACCCTACTGCCTTTGTTGCTTCTTATGTCGGCAACTTGCAGGTAATCGAGAGTGAGGGCATCCTTATGCCTCTTTTCTAGTAGTGTGTCAGCTCTGATATGTAGCACCAGGGGGAGGGCGTAGTAGTACTGTTATTATCGTTTTTAATGTATTGGATTGTTATATTGATGTATTGATACCTTTCCGCTGCGTTGAAGCTATTTTATTGAGGTGCTGTAAACTAAAACAGGTGTTGTGGGCCCGTCCCTAAACTATTCGTGCTATATATCGTGCTGTTGTTTGTTGACTTATGTCACTCGATTATAAGTTGGCTGTTTTTATAAGCGTTGAAAATGTGACACCTTCTTCAATGAATTATATTTTTTTAAAAACTCTGATTTTATATACCGATTAATAGTTAATTTAGAAGGGGGTGTTACATTAGTGGTATCAGAGCTGAAGTTGGTCTGTCCGACCAAGTGTCTAGGTGTTATGTCTGTTGTATCTAATTATGTTTATTTGTGTAGAAATCTGATTCGATGGCAAGACGTGATGACGCTGCTTTGGCTGCTGCTCTGCAAGCCATAGCTCAAGCTGTTGGGAATCAGCACTCTGCTGCTGATGCTAATGCTCGTAACTTAGCAACGTTCCAGAGGGAAAATCCACCCACCTTCAAGGGTCGGTATGACCCCGATGGAGCCTTGGCCTGGTTAAAGGAGATAGAGCGGATCTTCCGTGTCATGGAGTGTTCTGCTGCTCAGAAAGTGAAATTGGGAACTCATATGTTAGCAGAGGAAGCTGACGACTGGTGGTTGGGAATGCTACGAAGATTAGAAAATGCTGGTGTGGAAGTTACTTGGGAAGCTTTCACAAGGGAGTTCAAGAGAAAGTACTACCCTGAAGATGTGCGAGCTAAGAAGGAAGTGGAATTTCTAGAGCTGAAGCAGGGAAACAAGACGGTAGCTGAGTATACCGCCAAATTTGAGGAGTTGGCCAAATTCTGTCCTTATTATGCCAATGATGCCGATTCGGAGTTCTCCAAGTGTGTCAAATTTGAGAGTGGTCTGCGCCCTGATATAAAGAAAGCAATTGGGTATCAAGAGATTCGAGATTTTGCTAGATTGGTTGATAAGTGTAGGATCTATGAGGAAGACAGTAATGCTGCTTACAAGGTTGTGAAGGAAAATAGGAATTCTCAGTTTAGGGCAAAGCCCTATGATGTTGCTGGAAGTAAAGGTAAGTGGAAAGCAGGTACTGGTCAGAAGTCAAGTGGGGGAGGTGCCCCTTCGGACATTGTGTGTTATGCTTGTAAGAAGCCTGGTCATAAGAGTAATGAGTGCCCCGAGGCCAATTGTTTCAAGTGTGGTCAGAAGGGCCATAAAGCTGCTAACTGTGAAAAGAAAGGGATTGTTTGCTATAATTGTGAAGAAGTGGGGCATGTGAGTGCTAATTGTCCTAAACCCAAGAGGGAGAGAGCTAAAGGGAAAGTGTTTGCGCTGGCAGGATCCGAGGATGCTAACGAGATTAGAGGTACTTGCATTATTTATGGTATTCCTGTGATTGCTATAGTAGATACCGGTGCTACTCATTCTTTCATTGCTTCATTATGTGCTGAAAAATTGGGTCTTGAATTGTCTTCCATGATGAGGGAGATGGTTATTGATACTCCAGCTAAGGGGTCGGTAACTACCTCCCTAGTGTGTGCTAAGTGTCCTCTGTCAGTCTTCGGCAGAGATTTTCTTGTGAACCTTATTTGTTTGCCTTTGGAGGGATTGGACGTTATCCTTGGTATGGACTGGTTAGTTGATAACCATGTGCATATCAATTGCTTCGAGAGATCTGTGAGTTTCCTTGTCCCTGAGGAAGAAGAATCTGCCTTGCTGCCTGCTGGCCAATTGCGTAGGTTAATGAGGGAAGAAGTTCATCTATTTGCCTTGATGGCGTCTCTGTCTGTTGAAAGTCAAGATATCATTGAAGGGTTGAAGGTAGTGTGCGAGTTTCCGGAAGTGTTCCCTGATGAGATTCCGAGTGTTCCGCCAGAGAGGGAGATTGAATTTGCTATTGATCTTGTGCCGGGTACGAGGCCTGTGTCTATGGCACCGTACCGGATGTCGGCATCTGAATTATCTGAATTGAAGAGTCAGCTAGAGGAGTTACTCGAGAAGAAGTTCATAAGGCCTAGTGTGTCGCCTTGGGGAGCACCTGTGTTGTTAGTGAAGAAGAAGGATGGGAGCATGAGGCTTTGCGTGGACTATAGACAATTGAATAAAGTGACAATCAAAAACAGGTATCCGCTTCTGGGAATTGATGACTTGATGGACCAGTTGGTGGGTGCTAAGGTGTTTAGCAAAATCGACTTGAGGTCGGGTTATCACCAAATCAAGGTGAAGGATGAGGATGTTCAGAAGACGGCTTTCAGAACTAGATATGGGCATTATGAATATTCTGTAATGCCGTTTGGTGTTACAAACGCACCTGGGGTGTTTATGGAGTACATGAACCGTACCTTTCATAGTTACTTGGATCGTTTTGTAGTGGTATTTATAGATGATATTTTGGTGTATTCCAAGACGGAAGAAGAGCACGCAAAGCACTTGAGGTTAGTGCTAGAAGTATTGAAGGAAAAGAAGCTTTATGCAAAATTGTCAAAGTGCGAGTTCTGGTTGCATAAGGTGAGTTTTCTTGGCCATGTGATATCTGGTGACGGTATAGCTGTAGACCCAGCCAAGGTGGATGCTGTGTTACAGTGGGAGAGCCCAAAGTCAGTGACTGAGATAAGGAGTTTCTTGGGTTTAGCCGGTTACTACAGGAGGTTTATAGAGGGTTTCTCTAAGCTACCTCTTCCGTTGACTCAATTGACGTGTAAAGGGAAAGCTTTTGTGTGGGATGCCCGGTGTGAAGAGAGCTTCAATGAGTTGAAGAAGAGGTTGACCACATCTCCTATTTTGGTATTGCCTGTTCCAGAGCAACCGTTTGTAGTGTATTGTGATGCTTCCAAGATGGGTTTAGGAGGTGTGCTGATGCAAGATGGTAAGGTAGTAGCCTATGCGTCTAGGCAGTTGAGAATTCATGAGAAGAACTACCCTACTCATGATTTGGAGCTTGCAGCGATTGTCTTTGCTTTGAAGATTTGGAGACACTATTTGTATGGTGCTAAGTTTGAGGTGTTCAGTGACCATAAGGGGTTGCAGTATTTATTTGACCAGAAAGAGCTGAATATGAGACAAAGGAGGTGGTTGGAATTATTGAAAGACTACGACTTTAGTTTGAACTACCATCCGGGGAAGGCTAATGTTGTAGCCGACGCTTTGAGTAGGAAGTCCCTTCATGTGTCTGCAATGATGGTGAAAGAACTCGAATTGATTGAGCAGTTTCGGGATTTAAGTTTGGTCTGTGAGGTAACGCCTAAGAGTGTAAGACTGGGAATGTTGAATTCACAATGAATTTTTAGATGTTATTAGAGCGGCTCAGAAACAAGATATTAAGTTAGTTGAAGCGGCAGTTGGGATTGATCATTCCGAGAGTAAGGATTATGAGATAGATGCACAAGATGTGTTGAGACACCGTGGAAGAATTTGCATTCCTGATGACGAAGAAATTAAGAAGGCAATCCTTGAAGAGGGTCATCGGAGTAAGTTGAGTATCCACCCAGGAGCCACAAAGATGTACCAAGATTTGAAGAAACTGTTTTGGTGGCCTGGTATGAAGCGAGATGTAGCCCAATTCGTGTATGCTTGTTTGACATGTCAGAAATCTAAGGTAGAGCATCAGAAGCCGGCAGGGTTGATGCAGCCATTGGATGTTCCGGAATGGAAGTGGGATAGTATCTCCATGGATTTTGTAACTGGGTTGCCGAATACAGTTAGAGGATTTGATGCTATATGGGTGATTGTGGACAGGTTGACGAAATCTGCGCACTTTTTGCCGATTAATATGACTTATCCGGTTCCGAAGTTGGCAGATATTTATGTTAAGACTATTGTGAAGCTGCATGGTGTTCCTTTGAGTAGATTGGAATTTAAATGAGGGATTAGAAGAGAGTTAAGTGGAGGGGTATATAGGTCTTTCGCATCCTTTTTATCCTTCAGCTGAAATCACTTATATTCTTCCCCCACTTCCAGGTCAAACACAAAACACACACACACTTAAATGTTGAAAACCTGAAATTGAGAGAGAGCTTGGAGAGAGAGAGTTGGTGAAGGAGAGAAGAGAGGGTGAGGGTTTAAGATCACCATGCATGTTCTCCTTTTTCATACCATTGCAATCCCCTCCTCAATCTCTACCCATTGACACCCATATCATCAACATCCTCTTCCTACTCACCATTTCATCATTTTCGAATATTCAAGCTCAAAAGAGAAAAATGGAGCTTGTGCCTTTGCATGTGGTAGCTAAGTCTTCATAATCAGTAGCCAAAACACCTTAACCAACCACATTGTAGTTTCAGTTAGTTTGGGTTGCGCTTCTGCTTCTGTTTTGAAAGAATTGGGCATTTGGAGTTCGAGTTGTGGAAGTTTGGAGCTAGGAGGAAATCGGTTTTTGGCAATTTCGGTTGTAAAGTTAAAGACTTGTGATTGGGAGCTGGATGGAGTCATCTAGGAGCTGCATTGTAGATTGGAGTAGCAAGGAGAGGGTTCTAGCTGCTGGAATTCGGATTTGGAGTAGTTCGGGGAGTTCGAGTTCGAATTGGAGAGCGCTTCGGAGAGTTTGGATCGATTGAGCATAACTTGGATTTCGTATTGGTTGTTGTTGTGATTTTCATCACACTATGGTGAGTTCTATACTCGCTTAGGGATTAAATTTCGTGTTAAATACTGGTTGTGACTGAATATATGTTTTGGTTTTCGTTTTGTTAAGTTTCGAGTCAAAAACCATCATTTACGAAAATGTATTTTTGTTATGAATATTTGAATGATTGAGAATGGAAGGTTTGATGATGTTTATGATGATTGTTGTTGCTGAACGATGTGTTGTTATGATTGGGTATCGATCGGAATGGGAATTTCACACGAAAACAGGATTTTTAGAAATGCTGATAAGTCAGCACGACCCGTGCTGATTTTGGCAAGACCCGTGCTAATCTTTCTGTCCCAGATTTTAAAATGGGTCCAAAGCCTTCTTAATTGATTCCAAACCTATTCTAATCTCTTCCCCAACCCTATGTATTGAATAATTGAAATGATTATGTTGATTGTGATTGAGGTAATTATGATTGTGATTGAAATAATGATGTTTGGACTGAATTGTGATATGTTCTAAGTAATGTTAGACGAATGTTAGTAACCACGAGTGAGGTAATGTCATGAAAGGATAAAACGGACTGAAATGCCTATTGAGGTTGAGGTTATGTTACATTTATGTCAAGTATAAGAGACGGCCCAATACGGGTAATATTGATTGTTCATGAGACGGCCCAATGCGGGTGTATTTATATAAATTATATAAATAGAGGTCTAGGGTGACGACCCTATTAAAGAGGTTTGTGTACTAGGGGAGGGGAAGTCATGAGCCCTATGAACCTAGGCCCATGTGGAATCCGCTTGATAGAAAATGGTCAGTGGAATGGGTTCACCGGGAATAGAAAATGGTTCTCGGTGATATGCTAAACAATGTAAGAAGAGGTTTCACGTAGTCGCTTATTAGGGCAACGAGTTAAAAAGAGGGATAATGAACCGAGAGAGTTAGTAAGGGGTCTGGATAGGACTCACTGAGATAATGTTTATCTCACCCTTTATAATTGTGGTTTTTACAGAGAAACAGGGAAATGCAAAGGCGAAGAGGCACGGCTAGTCGTGGTGTCCCAAGGAGATGTTGAAGTTTTAGTTTATATGTTTATGCTGAGTTTTCCCAGTTGTCTTTGTAATTTCGATGTTATGACTTGTATTGATATTAGAAGTTATAAATCGTTTCCGCTATTTCTGTATTGGATATTGAATACTAGGATGATGGGAGGTTTATTATTGCTATGAGGGATCGCTTGATGAATTTTTATCAAGTTTTAGTTTGTGTTCAATATCTAATGACAGGAAGTTATCTCTGATGTATGCTATGCTGTATATCTTGATATTTTCTATGTAAGAAAAACCGGGGTGTTACATTTTGAAAACAAGTTTCCTTTGAAACGTGGTAGTATATCTAGACAACCACTAGTAACTACTAGTGATGAACCATGTGAAGAACCATGTGAAGAATTAAGGAGAAGTAAACGACCAAGAAAAGAAACATCATTCGGAAATGATGTTTACACTTATCTTGTTGAAAAGGATCCAGAAACTTTTACTGAAGCAATTTCTTCTTCCGAGTCAAAATTTTGGAAAGAAGCTATTAAACCGAGATAGATTCAATTTCAAAATGTAAAACTTGGACTTTAGTTGATTTACCTCCTGGAGCAAAACCAATAGGATGCAAATGGATTTTCAAAACAAAATTTCTTCTATTAGAGTTTTAATAGCTTTAGCTTCTATCCATAAACTTGTTATTCACCAAATAGATGTTAAAACCTCTATTTTGAACGGCGACTTAGAAGAAGAAATTTATATGACTCAACCCGAAGGATGTATAGTTTCTGGTCAAGAGAATAAAGTATGCAAACTCCTTAAATCGTGATACGGTTTAAAACAAGCACCAAAACAATGGCATGAAAATTTTGATAAAACTATGATTAATGATGGTTTCTCCACCATTGAAGTTGATAAATGTGTTTACATTAAATCTGTGGGTGGAGAACATGTTATTATATGCTTGTATGTTGATGACATGCTTATTTTTGGTACTTGTCTTGATATTGTTACTAGTACTAAATCTTTTCTTTCATCTCATTTTGATATGAAAGATATGGGTGAGGCAAATGTAATATTAAGAGTTAGAGTCATTAGGGAAGGTGATAGTATTATACTATCACAGGAACATTATGTTGAAGAGACTCCCTCGCGCGCACAGGTCGGGACCAACATGGTTGGCTCAATGCAAATCTTTCGATTCCCCCCCCTGCGCACACGATCAGTCTTGCGTTCATTTTATTTATTGATATATTTTTATTATTATTTTTTGGACTTAATTGAGCCCATCCAAAAACACCCTATTTTTGCTATTTCATTAAACTAAATTATTTTTAATCAGTATTTTCACAACAGCTATTTTGCTTGGCCTCCAAGTCTTGTCCACATTCGTTTTATAAATCTGACCAGATACATTACTTGGTGGGCAAGCTGGGCGGTTATAGGCTCCACTTCCACTGATTTCGCTGAAATCAGTTATTAGAAGAGCCTATAAACGCATTCGAGTAGCGCTTGATACATCACCGAAAATTCGTTTTCCTCAGAAACCGAAAACGCTCCTCTCCTCTCTGACCTTTCTGGGTTATTCTCCTGATACACTAAGCACAGTAGTTCATGCCAGTTCTGATTTTTCCTAACCTTCTTTTTGTTTTGCAGGTACTGTTCGTTGTTCTTTAAGGTTCCTGCTGTTTCAGGTCAGAATTCTTTAAGGTTCCTAACCTACAATATTTTCATTACACAAGGTATGAAAATGGATTTAACCTTGTTCTGTTTTTACTACTTTGAAAAACTGAATAATCTTCATTGTTGTTTTATCTCATGAATCCTTGAAAAACTTATATGCATAAAAATAATAGAAATGCAGCTATATGAGCCAAGGCATGTTCCATTGGCCCACAGTTTTAGTTTCAGAAGCTTTTCTTAAGCTCAATTAAGTCAATGATGTCAATATTTCTTTCTTTCTATGAACTATTTTAAACAAATGAGTGACATGGGTCTAATTCCAAACAGAACTGAAATAAAATGTGAGTATAGAAATCCATTATGATTGTATTTTATTGAATCATAAAATCTTCATCAAATGTACCAGAAAACGTAGACTATGACGGACTTAGTAAGTATGACCAACATTGTCCCTGGTTCATCTAATTCTTTGCCCTATAAAAGTTTGGCTTTGCGGCTATGGAAATTTTTACAATTGCACAGCTAACCTATAAACTGTAAATCACATTTGTAATTTATTGTTTGTAAGCTATAATGAATTTGTAATATCTCAGATGGAGTATGATATCTCAGATGAATTTGTAATGAATTGTTTGTAAGCTATAATGAATTTATTGTTTGGAGCATCTCAGATGGAGTATGATATCTTGACAATGTCAATGGCGCCTAGTGATGAGCATGAAGCTCAAGTGCAGTTTGCCCTTGAAAGGGGACTTCCTGCTATACTTGGAGTATTCAATACTCAGAGTCATA
Source organism: Astragalus membranaceus (assembly GCA_039519185.1). NCBI lineage: Eukaryota > Viridiplantae > Streptophyta > Magnoliopsida > Fabales > Fabaceae > Astragalus > Astragalus membranaceus. The sequence continues at coordinate 55,447,921 of CM076847.1, read as the reverse complement.
GGCTAACATTCCCATCCAGATCATTTGATATGGCTCACTATTCCAGATGCCTTGTTCCATGGATTGCTTATGGTACCCTTACTTTATCCTCCTCCAAACTCCCAACCAATATACACTTTCTATGATGGAAGTGATGGTAGACTATTAGGTAATGCAACACTTTCTCTTTTTTCTTCAACATTTATGTGGTTCAAGTGATTGATAAATCATAATACATAAAAAACTTTTTGTTTGTGTAGGCGGTGCATGTGGTTCAGGTTGAATACTTGTTTATTTTTACATGCTACTTCCAACATGTAGCCAAAGTTCAAGACTCCAGATACTGGTTTGGTAATGTCAAGCTTTGTGAAGAAGTAAAATGCAGCATATAGGAAAAGGTAGAGTGCAGAGGAACCAGATATGGTGAACACTTGTTACAAAGCTGCAGGGAATGTGTTGCCTAACCTCAAACCCTTGCACAGGTGGGACATTACTCTAGAAAACTTGCTAATGCTCTTTGTTGGGGGTTGTTACGTGTTGGTACAGCTTCAAGTGGCCTTGGTGCCATTAGACAATTCTATATTTCATTGAAAACTGAAGATATAGTTTAAATAATAATAATTATTATTATTAGTTGTGAATTTAATGTAATATATGGTCTTTATACTTATAGCAATTATTTTTTTGTTTACATATACTTATAGTAATTAGTTACGCCTTTTTTAATTGGTGATATATAATTATTGATATATATAGAAATCTCATTAATAATAGTAGTAATAATAATAATAGTAGTAGTAATAATAATAATCGTCATAAAAATTTTGATGTTGAAGGAAAAAAAATTCTGGGATTTCCTGCGGAATTTCGTGCAGAGTTCCTACGGAACTTCCCGCTGAGATTTCATGTGGAATTTTCAGCGGACTTCCTGCGGAAATTTCTTGCCGATTTAAATTTCCGCAGGAAACAATTATCCACAAACGAAATAATTGGAAACCTTAATCCACTGAAAATTCTGCAGGAAACCCGTTTTCCTGCGAATTTTTAAAGAAAATCCGCAGGAAATAACAAAAATCCTAGTAGTGAAAGAAATAATTTTTTTCTTTGATTTGGGGGACTTATAGAATTGTAAAAATATTTTTTACATTGTATTGGTTTGGATTACTTGATTAGTATTTGCAAATTGTATCCAAAACATTTTTTCTCAAAACTTAGTTATAAATAAAGTATCACAAGTTTTCCCTATTAATTATTGCATAAATTATTATAGTTAAATTATTTTTCCGTATGCTCATCAATGTAGATTAATAATTAACTGTGTGCTCACTGAATCACCCAATTCTTCTGTCAGTAGTACATTTTACATGCACTCTTTTTGCCTCATTTTAGTTTAACAAGTTCGAAAAAATTACTTAAAACTAGTCACCGAAAAATTTAATAATTGTTACTAAAGAATTCCTTAGCATTATAAGTCGTTGCGTGTAAAACATATTGCTTGGGGTTGGTTCGCTGCTAAGAAGGGCAGACATTGCAGGGTTTCACTATCTGACTGGTTTAATTGCCCTATGGTTTTTTTTATGATATGCACCCTATGAGTTGTTTCTGTTAGTTGATTTTTTAAAAGAAAGAAAAAAGATAATTCTTTTTCTATTATTTGCATGATTTTACGTTGCTAGTTTTCTTCCAACGGTGAGATAGAATATATCTCTTAATAAAGTAGGATGCTAACGGTCTTTAATACTATGCATATAATGCAATATAAAAATAAATCCTTCATTAAGGTTTGGACCGTTGGTATACGTTGGGTGTAGAGACAAAGTATTCAATGTGTTTTATTTGTAAAATATATTACATATTAAAGATTGGGTTAATGGATTTAATATCCATTTAACTGAATGTTTTCTTTGAAGTTTTATATATAATGAAAAAGTAATGAATATATTTATATTGATATGAACGTTGCATACTTTTAGGGTCTGTTTGGGAGCTAGAGGGGAGGGGAAGGCTTTGGAGGGGAGTGGAGGGGAGGAGGAGGGGAGGGTAAACCCACCCTTTGTTTGGAAGTTCCAATTTGTCACATAGAAGGGAAATGGGGGTTGGGTTCATAAATTGACATTTGTATCCCTTGATTTGGTCACTGTTTCTTTTTCAGTGTTACATTCACGTTGATAATAATTCTAACTATTATTTTATTATATTCATTTTCCTTGTTTATGATTCAACAATTATTTTATTTATAATAATTTTAACTATTATCATTTTGTTTTAAAACATATTAAATAAAATTATAATTTTATGAAATCTGAGCTGAATATTAAATTATATATAATTATAGTATATATTATATATATAAATATATGTTGTGGTGGCAGGTGGCGGCCGGTGTAACACCCCTTTTCTAATAACCTTACTATTTAATAAAAATCAGTTTTTTTTTTTTTTTGAAAACAATATAAGAGAGTGCTACACTTACTCCATTAAATCAACAACTTCAAATTTGCATAATTTGGCTAAAAACAACAAGATACATAGCACCATAAAATACCGGTTCAGTTCGCATCAACTAAATACAGTCATTTCCACAGCGGAAAAATATTAAGTTCGAAAACCAATCCAATACATCACTAATAACAGTCTAACAGTGTAATTAAAATAACACATAAACATAAGACGCCCCCCGGTGCTACGTATCAGAGCATGACACTCCCTACCAGACGAAGGCATAAGGATAACCTTCACTCGCTAATACCTGCACGTTGCCGACATAAGAAGCAACATAAAAGCAGTAGGGTGAGTCTCTTTTCATAATTAATAACATATGGAACAAGCACTGCATAGGAAAAGGTAACTAGGCACACCGATTCACAACAAAGGCAGCAACCACATCACAATTACAATTCTCCAAACAACAATGCAAAAGGTATGGTTATGCGTGAAATGCAACCCAAACTCCACGGGCACATGCATGTCGGATCCGTCACCAAATACAAATAGGCCGTAGCCTCTGCTCACCAAATAAAACTAGGCCGAAGCCTCTGCTCACCAAATAAAACTAGGCCGAAGCCTCTGCTCACCAAATAAAACTAGGCCGAAGCCTCTGCTCACCAATAATGCACATGTATCATGAGATGCTATGGAAATGCATCACAACACACCACAATTCAATCAAATTCACCATTTAATTCAGCTCACCATTTTATTCATATTCTCACCATTTCATTAATCGGCTCACCAATTTAAAATTAGGCCGAAGCCTCTGCTCACCAATCACACCATAATACACTCACCAACTCAACCCACCACTCACACCAACACCAATTTTCAATCGGCCAATTTATGGTTTGACACGACATAGGGAAAGTGGATAAAAATTGCCGTTTAGACACTTGAACAACTTCAGTCCAGAACCACCAGTAAAAATAACTCATTTTTACATAAAACCAGAATATTTGAATAGACACCGAAATTAGCTTCGAAACGCATTTTGAACCGTTAAATTTGGATAACCGAGTCAAAAGTTACATTAAAAACAAGTTTGGAAAAATTTAGGCAACATCCTGATTTTGGCGCCCAGCAAAAACTGGCGCAGGGCGCCTAGCGCCCAGGCACTGGCACAGGGAAAACTGGCGCAGAGCGCCTAGCAAAAACTGGCGCAGGGAGCCTAGCGCCCAGACACTGGCACAGGAAAACTGGCGCAGAGCGCCTAGCAAAACTGGCGCAGGGCGCCTAGCGCCCAGACAGCGCTGGAAAAACTGGCGCAGAGCGCCTAGCAAAACTGGCGCAGGAACACGGCGCCCATGCATAAGGCGCCTTGGCAAAACACGCAAGGAAACTCATTTTACTTCAAAATTGATTTTGCACGCGCCAAATACTCAGAATATGAGAACCCAACAAAAATTTTGGCTAAAAGTGACACGCATCTTTGGCGCCCATGGACTAGGCGCCTAAGGCCAGGACAGACCACAACTCCTATGACTCCAAAAATTGTTTTGCACGAGCCATTTAACTTGGACATGAAAACCCAGTATCAATTTTCACAAAATAAGCAACAGAAAATGGGGACCCTTGGCGCCCATGGCACAAGGCGCCTAGCGCCAAAACTGGCAACACAGTGGCACAGGCGCCCAGGAGGGCACCCAGCGCCCAGACACAGCCACAGACACAACAGTGGCAGAATTTCCAGCAACACACACACACCTAGGGCGCCTAAGGCTCCATCAATTTTGAGTTCCTCTCAACCAAAATTCACCAAATTAAATCACCAATGCCAATTTATCATATGAACAGTAACCATCACCTTTTTCCACAAAAAAAAAAAGATTCATTCAATCATAGCATCAAACAATGGGCATGCATCATTCCAATTGTGTACAATTTCAACACAAATCAAACATCTCTTTGCACAATTAAAATTTCAGCATAGCATAACATCACAATATACCCATCAATCATAGAAATCACCCTAGAACCTAACCCTAGACAATACCTATCACATAAGCTATTAAAGATAAAAAGAGGACCCCCTAACCTCTTAGAATTCGAGACCACCAAGCAAGCTCCAAGGAATTGCAAGACACCAACAAGCCTTCTCTTCCTCCTTGAGTGATTCGCGAAGCTCCTCTCCCTTTCCTCTTGCAAGTTGCGACTTCTCTTCTCACTTCTCCTCTCTTTTTACGTTTCTTTTCTCTTTTCTCCTCTCCTCTCTTCGAATCCTTTTTCTTTCTTTTGCACAAATGAGACACTTGTCTCCAACCCTCACTAATTCGCCTAGGCCTAAGTCAATGGACTTGGGCTTGGGCCAATCCTAACATCCGGAATTACCATCACCACTCCCTTCAAATTAAATAATTATTTCCAACCCAACTAAGGCTCACATATAATAACACCTATAATTATTTTATTAAGTAATAAATAATAATTATATTATTATTTCTACCACTCAATTTCATTTAATTAATTAAATAAATTAATCTATTATTTTTGGGGCGTTACAACTCTCCCCCACTTAAAGGAATTTCGTCCTCGAAATTTTTACCCGCCAAGGCTAACACCCTCCCACCAACGACTAAGCTATCTAGGAAACTAGTTCTATCTACCATGCTGATCACCATTTCTCTGATTACCGGCGGTAAGTGATTGGGCGGCCGTCCCTCCTACTCACTCAGCTAGGTAGCTTTGAGAAATAACAACCAGACACGTCCTCCCCCTAAGGATCTCCGATAGGGATTTGAGCGTAATCACGTTGGTACCACGTGATCACCCCCCGAGCTTCTAGTAAAGTCCCCTCCCAATACGACATGCTAAGACTCCGCTGCGCTACTCTGATAAACTAGCTCGCATTCTACCTCACTCATCTACCCTTAAGGATAATAAAATACATCAATCATCACAGCATCACGACGAAACTCACAGGGTGCATAACAGTCGTACAACAAGCCTCATAATTTAGCAACACGACAACAACATCAACAAACCACTTTGCCACACAAGCGACATCAACAACGACAAACCAACAGCAAAGCAACATCATTAACAACAACAACGCATGGGGCATAGTAGCGGCGTACTAATCAATAGTGGCCATCGGCCCACAACAACAAATCAACAACAATATAACTTGGGCCATTCGGCGGTACCCAAGACAACACCTAAACACCAACATTATTAACGAGGTAACCACAAGCAACAACAAAGCAACAATGCGGAGATAACTCCGGGACCAACAATCCTATAATCAATAACACATCAACAACTTCGGGCACCAGGGCGCCGACACTGCAACAACGACTTGGGGCACTAAGCCACCGACAACACAATCACAACTTGGGGCTCTAATCCACCGACAACACAACAATAATTTAATTCAACCGACACGCCTAAAAATCAACGACACCAGAAACAGTCAATTTTGCCTTGAAATTAGAATTATTCAGTTAGGCCTCTGAATAAGCTTTCCGAAACATTTTAGTTTACTCAAATCGGACTCCTAGGTCAAAAGATATTGCAAAAACATTTTTCCGTTACAATGACAGCATAAACCAAGCGACGCAGGAAATTCCAGCACTCACACATAAACTTCAACAATTTATTTACCCTATCAAACGACATCGGAATTTAGCAAACAACCCCTCTACGGAAAACTTACGGAGTCTAGTTTCTGGCTATATTTTTAGAATTTCAAAACGACGAGTCGAATAGCACAGTTTTCACAAACAAGGCAGCTGGTCCAGAAAATGGGGCAGCGACTGTGTCAAAAGTTGTGACTCTTCTACAATGCCCAAAACAAACCCAAATAACACGAAACTTCAGCCTAAACAGTAAATCATTGTGTCTAGTTTTCAAAGAAATTGGATTCATTCGAAAAAGACTTCATTTGAAAACACCACAATCAAAACACTGACTCTATGTCCAGACGGTCCCCAGAATTTTATCCTAACTTGCGAAGCCCATAACTGGAGCTATACTACTCCAAATGCGACCAAACCAAAGCCAAAATGACAAGCATTCAGTCTAGTTTCTAAAATTGTAAGTTATATGATTTATCAACCAGTAAAACAGTCCCAGTTTAGCCGAAAGTCAAACAATACATAGAGCACACAAGTTTTTTTTTTAAAATCGACACAACAGCAAATCATTACTCTTTTCCAAATAAAACCAACTAGAAAAATCATTCTCCAATCCAACCAAAACTTCACCTCCATACTTCCTCATTTAAAACCCTAAGTCAAAATAATTTATTTCCTTTGATCAACACCCACGTTCATTCATTAAAAATAGATTTCATAACTAATTTTAGTATCCAACCGTAAAATCGTCCATTAGACATTTCAAAAACAATTTCAGAAATCATTTTATTTTTCAGATCTCAAAACCACATAACACGACTCAAGAAGTAACGACCAAAAATTTTCATAAAATCCAAGCGTACAATGTCAAACTCCAAGTAGCATGGAAATTGCAAAACAATTCATGAAGACCCTAAACTTACAACACTGCCTGTCAAAACAATCAGGGACAACACCCAAAAATAAACAACTAACGCGAAAGATGTCATAATTGTTTTCAATTAAAATTAACAATTCTTTTCTGCTAAGTGAAAGATGTCATAGCCCCTTAGAATAAATACAAACAGCCTCATAATGGAAAACATTTATAAATCAGGGAACCCCAAACCTCAACATTTTTAGGCATGTACTAGTCTGACATAATTTATCAAAACAATTCCCTACAATGCATTTAGACTCCACGTCAAGACACACCACCAAAGAGTTCATATAAGACCTAGTGTCGAAACAATTTTAAACTAGTCGAAACACATGTAAATACCAACCAACAAGGTAAGTTATTGAAGACCACACAAACGAAGTCAGAATTCATTCCACAAGATGGTTAAAGAATAGCAACCAACAACAGGGACACAAGTTCACACACAGAAATGCAATACAACCTACAGTACCAGCAGGGGTATCTCCCCCACTAGTTCACTTACCATTAGCAACTCTTGGTTTACCTGCAACACAAACACTGGTCAGCACTTAAAAGACAACAGTTGGTCGTACACCGACACAACGACTCGACGACTTGGCCGGACGGACCAACCATTGCTCTGATACCACTAATGTAACACCCCTTTTCTAATAACCTTACTATTTAATAAAAATCAGAGTTTTTTTTTTTTTTTTTTGAAAACAATATAAGAGAGTGCTACACTTACTCCATTAAATCAACAACTTCAAATTTGCATAATTTGGCTAAAAACAACAAGATACATAGCACCATAAAATACCGGTTCAGTTCGCATCAACTAAATACAGTCATTTCCACAGCGGAAAAATATTAAGTTCGAAAACCAATCCAATACATCACTAATAACAGTCTAACAGTGTAATTAAAATAACACATAAACATAAGACGCCCCCCGGTGCTACGTATCAGAGCATGACACTCCCTACCAGACGAAGGCATAATGATAACCTTCACTCGCTAATACCTGCACGTTGCCGACATAAGAAGCAACATAAAAGCAGTAGGGTGAGTCTCTTTTCATAATTAATAACATATGGAACAAGCACTGCATAGGAAAAGGTAACTAGGCACACCGATTCACAACAAAGGCAGCAACCACATCACAATTACAATTCTCCAAACAACAATGCAAAAGGTATGGTTATGCGTGAAATGCAACCCAAACTCCACGGGCACATGCATGTCGGATCCGTCACCAAATACAAATAGGCCGTAGCCTCTGCTCACCAAATAAAACTAGGCCGAAGCCTCTGCTCACCAAATAAAACTAGGCCGAAGCCTCTGCTCACCAAATAAAACTAGGCCGAAGCCTCTGCTCACCAATAATGCACATGTATCATGAGATGCTATGGAAATGCATCACAACACACCACAATTCAATCAAATTCACCATTTAATTCAGCTCACCATTTTATTCATATTCTCACCATTTCATTAATCGGCTCACCAATTTAAAATTAGGCCGAAGCCTCTGCTCACCAATCACACCATAATACACTCACCAACTCAACCCACCACTCACACCAACACCAATTTTCAATAGGCCAATTTATGGTTTGACACGACATAGGGAAAGTGGATAAAAATTGCCGTTTAGACACTTGAACAACTTCAGTCCAGAACCACCAGTAAAAATAACTCATTTTTACATAAAACCAGAATATTTGAATAGACACCGAAATTAGCTTCGAAACGCATTTTGAACCGTTAAATTTGGATAACCGAGTCAAAAGTTACATTAAAAACAAGTTTGGAAAAATTTAGGCAACATCCTGATTTTGGCGCCCAGCAAAAACTGGCGCAGGGCGCCTAGCGCCCAGGCACTGGCACAGGGAAAACTGGCGCAGAGCGCCTAGCAAAAACTGGCGCAGGGCGCCTAGCGCCCAGACACTGGCACAGGAAAACTGGCGCAGAGCGCCTAGCAAAACTGGCGCAGGGCGCCTAGCGCCCAGACAGCGCTGGAAAAACTGGCGCAGAGCGCCTAGCAAAACTGGCGCAGGAACACGGCGCCCATGCATAAGGCGCCTTGGCAAAACACGCAAGGAAACTCATTTTACTTCAAAATTGATTTTGCACGAGCCAAATACTCAGAATATGAGAACCCAACAAAAATTTTGGCAAAAAGTGACACACATCTTTGGCGCCCATGGACTAGGCGCCTAAGGCCAGGACAGACCACAACTCCTATGACTCCAAAAATTGTTTTGCACGAGCCATTTAATTGGACATGAAAACCCAGTATCAATTTTCACAAAATAAGCAACAGAAAATGGGGACCCTTGGCGCCCATGGCACAAGGCGCCTAGCGCCAAAACTGGCAACACAGTGGCACAGGCGCCCAGGAGGGCACCCAGCGCCCAGACACAGCCACAGACACAACAGTGGCAGAATTTCCAGCAACACACACACACCTAGGGCGCCTAAGGCTCCATCAATTTTTGAGTTCCTCTCAACCAAAATTCACCAAATTAAATCACCAATGCCAATTTATCATATGAACAGTAACCATCACCTTTTTCCACAAAAAAAAAGATTTATTCAATCATAGCATCAAACAATGGGCATGCATCATTCCAATTGTGTACAATTTCAACACAAATCAAACATCTCTTTGCACAATTAAAATTTCAGCATAGCATAACATCACAATATACCCATCAATCATAGAAATCACCCTAGAACCTAACCCTAGACAATACCTATCACATAAGCTATTAAAGATAAAAAGAGGACCCCCTAACCTCTTAGAATTCGAGACCACCAAGCAAGCTCCAAGGAATTGCAAGACACCAACAAGCCTTCTCTTCCTCCTTGAGTGATTCGCGAAGCTCCTCTCCCTTTCCTCTTGCAAGTTGCGACTTCTCTTCTCACTTCTCCTCTCTTTTTACGTTTCTTTTCTCTTTTCTCCTCTCCTCTCTTCGAATCCTTTTTCTTTCTTTTGCACAAATGAGACACTTGTCTCCAACCCTCACTAATTCGCCTAGGCCTAAGTCAATGGACTTGGGCTTGGGCCAATCCTAACATCCGGAATTACCATCACCACTCCCTTCAAATTAAATAATTATTTCCAACCCAACTAAGGCTCACATATAATAACACCTATAATTATTTTATTAAGTAATAAATAATAATTATATTATTATTTCTACCACTCAATTTCATTTAATTAATTAAATAAATTAATCTATTATTTTTGGGGCGTTACAGCCGGCGGCGGAGCTCCGGCAGTCGACGATGGTTCTGACGGCGGAGCTCCGGCGGCTTGCGGTGGTCCGGCAGCGGAGTTCCGGCAGCCGGCGGCGGCCGGTGGTGGTTCCGGCGGCAGAGCTCCGGCGGCCGGCGGCGGAGTTCCGGCAGCCGGCGGTGGCCGATGGTGGTTCCGGCGGTTGGTGGTGGTCCGGCGGCGGTGGACGGTGGCCGGTGGTGGTTCCCGGTGGTTGGTGGGATTTTCAAGTTTAAGTGAGGGCAAAATTGTTATTTCATAACCAAAACCTCCTAAAACACCCCAATTTGGGGGAATGCAAAATTGGACTAGGAGGAGGGTGAGAACACTTTGAAAAGAAAAATTTGTGTTTCAAAATAGAAAAGAAAGATACTTCTCAAATTTGAGAAAAGAATAAGAGTTCCGAGCAGTAAAATAAAGATAAGGGGGTGTGAGTTTGGTGGTTCGAGAATCATATTTTTGAGAAGGCTATTTTATCCCGGGGACGACGGGGCTAGGAGAGCCTACTTGCACATTTTGGGCAGAGCCGCGAAACGTCTTAAAGAGAGCGACCTAGTCCGCAACTCAGCCTATTCTATTCGTGTTCGTCAGTGTGTCTACAATTGTTACAACAGTTTCCTTTTAGTGTAATGACAATTTGTCATTGCCGATACTATTTTTCCTCTTTTGGATTTTTTCAATGGCTTTTGGCCCAAAATTTTTTTAATGAGACACTTATTTATTTAAGGGTCGGAATACCCTAATACTCCTCTCAACAAAATTGCATATCTAAATCAACGATCATATAGTGGTTGGGTATGTTAGTTCAATTTGATTTGGATCATCCAGGGACGGAGGGACAACAAGGGTTGCAACTTGCAGGGGGCTGGAGCCCCGTGTTCCTGACATAAAATTAAAGAAGCACGTGTTTTGCAGTTCTTCTTATTAAGTGCGGTTGACCAATTCAATGCTACCGAGGAGAGCATATCAAAAGATTCAAAACCAAACTAATGCACGCATAAGTAAATTTCAACACCTTTTTTTCGTGGCTATTGTATATTTATTATGGTAGTGTTACCGGAAATATAAATACTCTCTCCGTTTCATAATATCAGACTTCATTGCACCATTTACAGTTATTAAAACAAGTAGGTTTTAATCTCCATTCAGTTGGCATCTCTCAACTTCTCTATGCACATAGACAATAGGTAACAAAAGACTCAAAGCAATTCAACAATCTCAACTTCTCTGCAGAAGAATTGTGCTGCATCTTCAATATTGAGAATAACTTTTGTTTATAATCTATCTATATTAATACTATTTATATAGAAAATCCAATACATACAACTCCAACCAAACATTGAAAACAAAGAAAAAGTAATGACAATCCAATAGCTCCCACATCAGAATTAACAAACACGATACCACCACAATACCCCAAATAAAAGTGAAGTCTAATCCAGCAGAATCAATTAAGCTCTTGATTCTTCTGTACGCAATCAAAGCTCCAGATGAATTTTGGTAAGAACGGGTTCCCCAATTTCTATTTTGTTTGGATTCTCCCCAAGTGGGATTCCCAAGTATCTTGGTAGGAGCTTAACTAACTAAGATCCCAGTCTATTTGCAACAATGTGGGCCAATCTGAGAGTTCTGAAGCGCCTTCAATCTTGGGTATTAGAGTCACCCAAATGGTATTAATGGACTTGGGCATTGTTCCACCCTCAAAGAAGGTCGAAATCTCTTTAGTGACGTCCTCCGCCACCTTGTCCCACATTTTCTTGAGGAAGCCGAACTTGAACCCATCATTGCTTGGCGCTTTTGAGAACTCACCAGCCCAAACCACAGTCTTAATTTCTTCAACTGTTGGCAAGACTTCCAACTCAATTGCTTGGTCCACTAAGATCCTGTGGCCTTCAAGGTTTTCTAGATTAAGGCGAACCGCATTATCCTTCGATTACAACTTCTTCAAGAATTTGGTGATTTCCATTTTGATTCCACGGAGATTTGTTACCACACCATTTTGATTTCCATTTTGATTCCATGGGGACTTGATGAGTTTTCAAGTTTTCTTGAAAAGAGCCAATAGTGTGCAAGTACTTAGTGTTTTTATCTTTCCCTTTTATCGCTTTGGTGCACGCCATTTGTAACAAGTAATGCTCTTGACGTTGCAGCCATGTCCACAACTGGGATTTTAAGGCCTTGTGCCTAGCTACCTCAACCTCCTCAAGGGCCCTCTCCTCACTAACTAAATACAACACTTTTAACTTCTTTTAAAGGGCCTAGGTTTTCAAGTTCAAGTTTCCAAACACTTGTCTATTCCATTTACTTATTGGTTCTTTCAGGCATTTGAGCTTTTCCTGCAAGAATAAATTTAGGAGACCCTTCCACTCATTATCAGTAAACTTCTTGATGCTCTGGGAAATAGAGCCACACATCCAGGTTTCCAAAAGGTTTTGGTCCCCAGCTTTCCGACTCACAATCAATCAATAAAGGGCAATGATCAGAGATAGGATCTATCTAAGCCCAACAACTTTAAGTATTTGAAGAGTTCCAACCACTCTCCATCAATGAAGGCTCGATGGATTTTGATTGCTTGGTTATTTCTATGCCATGTGTATTTCTCTTTGAGGAGAGGAAGGTCAATTAACTCCATATCATTGACCCAAATTTTGAAGTCCTCCATACTAGTTGTGACTGTAGAGTGGCCTTTCCAATGCTCACAAAGTAGCACTTCAAATGCGTCCATATCTCAATTATTAATGTCCACAAGACTTTAAAATATAGACTATCAATTAAAAACGTAACATGCATAAATTTACATTAACATTTTTAATAAAATATACACTATCAATTAACTATTCAATGAATTTAAAAGAAAACATTTTAAATAAAGAATAATAAAGTTTCTCCCCATATATTGAGGTTGATTTCTTTCAATAATTCTTTGTATTAACAACAATAATAATTTCAACAGATTCTTGAAATACCTCTTTATTAGTGCTTATTACACTCAAACATTATAATTCTTCACTATCTACTGAAAACCCCACATTTCTAATCCTTATTATAAAGACACAATCATTGAATGCTAATCAACAACATGCAACGAAATTTGCCCATTACCCATTTTCGTATTGAAAAACACAAACCTAGTCTAAGATGCGTTAAAAATGCATTAACATTAATCAAAACAAACTCTACATATCAATATAATCATCACACAGTATATTCTCACCAAGTATGGTTATGATTCATGCCTTCTCAGGGAATTGTCCCTCGGTCACTTATCAATTGTCCATCGCCAATTTTGAAAATGAACGTGCAAATTCCACATCAAATTACAAGAAAATTAGAATAAATACACAAACCTATTCAAACACCCTTTCTCACACAGTATATTCTCACCAAGTATGTTTTTGATTCATGCCTTCTCAGGGAATTGTCCCTTAGTCACAGATCAATTGTCCATCGCTAATTTTGAAAATGTACGTGCAAATTCCACATCAAATTACAAGAAAATTAAAATAAATACACAAACCTATTCAAACACCCTTTCTCACACAGTATATTCTCACCAAGTATGTTTATGTTTCATGCATTCTCGGGGAATTGTCCCTCAGTAACTGATCAATTGTCCATCGCCAATTTTAAAAATGTACATGCAAATTCCACATCAAACTACAAGAAAATTAGAATAATTAGAAAAATCTATTCAAACACCGTTTCTCACACAGTATATTCTCACCAAGTATGTTATGATTCATGCCTTCTCAGGGAATTATCCCTCAGTCACAGATCAATTGCCCATCGCCAATTTTAAAAATGTACATGCAAATTCCACATCAAAATACAAGAAAATTAGAATAATTAGAAAAATCTATTCAAACACCGTTTCTCACACAGTATATTCTCACCAAGTATGTTTATGATTCATGCCTTCTCGGGGAATTGTCCCTCAGTCACAGATCAATTGTCCATCGCCAATTTTAAAAATGTACATGCAAATTCCACATCAAAATACAAGAAAAATAGAATAACTAGAAAAACCTATTCAAACACCCATTCTCACAGAGTATATTCTCACCAAGTATGTTTATGATTCATGCCTTCTCAGGGAACTGTCCCTCAGTCACAGATCAATTGTCCATCGCCAATTTTAAAAATGTACATGCAGATTCCACATCAAATTACAAGAAAATTAGCATAATTAGAAAAACCTATTCCAACACCCTTTCTCATACAGTATATTCTCACCAAGTATGTTTATGATTCATGCCTTCTCGGGGAATTGTCCCTCAGTCACTGATCAATTGTCCATCACCAATATTAAAAATGTACATGCAAATTGTTACCAAGTGGCTTCGATCTCAAGAGGGGGGGGGTGAATTGAGATTATAAAAATTTAGTCCCCTTTAACGACTTGATTGATTTTTCGCGCAGGTTTATGGAACGAATTAACAAGAAACAAAAATAGAAAATAAAGCAGTAAAGAACACAGAGATTTTTATACTGGTTCGGTCACCTCCAAGTGACCTACGCCCAGTCCTCACACCCTTGTGAGATTTTCCACTAACACAACAAAGCTTACAGGTGCTTTGGAAACCTTTACAGACTCAGGCACTCTTCTCCTAGGATACCCCACCTATGAAGAGCCCTCAAATCTACAGCAACAGCAACAACAAGAGATACCCCACCCTTGTTACAACCAATACCCCTAGAGAGATACCCACTCCCTAGTACCAACAGCAACCCTAGAGAGATACCCCACTCCCTAGTACTGTGAACAACGTAAAACAAATTACAAATATAAAAACAAAAATACCTCTTATGAAGGCAGATTACACAACTTGAAGATCACCAGCCCCAACTCCAACCCTTGAGAGAAATCAGCTCTGACAGATGAAAAATATATGAAAGTGTGTGTGCTAGGGTTTTTGAGTTTTGCGATTTTAGCGTAAGCGTAAGAATGGGTTGTGTATTTTCTGAGAAACAATAAGTCCCTATTTATAGACATAGGAAAAATATGACCGTTGAATGAAATCACACTAAGCAGAGAATCGATTATTTGCTTGAAATACTTGGGAGTGAAAATCGATTCTTGTCCTAAGAATAGGAATAACTCATAAGTGTGTAATCGATTGTTTGCTTTCAAGGAGTTAGTATGAATCGATTAATAGCTTGAAAATATGACCGTTGAGGGTTTTAGAAATAAGCAAATCGATTTTGTGCTTAGATGCATGGGGAGAAGAATCGATTCTTAGCTTGAAGTAGAGTAGTTTATGAATCGATTCATTGCTTATTTAAAGTAAGAGGAAAATCGTTTTTATGCTTTGAAAAGAGAAAGGAAATCGATTTGTTACTTTAAAGACAGAGTAGGAAATCGATTTTGTGTTTATGGAAAATAGTCGGAATCGATTTCTTTCTTTTTGAAACAACTTGGAAATCGATTCTTTGCTTTAGGAAAGGGGTCATGAATCGATTTCTATCTTTCATAGAGAGTTGGAAATCGATTTCAAGCTTTAGAGAAAATAGTGTGAATCGATTTCTTACTTTCACAAATTGGTTTTTATGTTTACCTGCCTTACCTATGTGCATCCATGAATTTTGAAAAACTGTGAAGGCTATGAACCTGTGAGATGAGCTGGCCCTCGGAAGAGGCTTACAATATATCCTAAGACATGACCCAAACCCTAGAGACTACCCTTACTTCCTGAGTCTTGTTTGCCTTGGATTTCCGCTTTGACATTATCCGCTTTGAACACATCATCAAAACCTAGTCTGCTTGTCATTTTGACTTCGAGCACATCATCATCAAAACCTAACCTACAAAAGCAATATAACCACATTCTCCCCCTTTTTGATGATGACAAAACTTTACACATCTTTGGGTGGGAGGTTAGTTCATCAAACAAAATAATGCATAAAATATAACTAGACTCCCCCTCACTGGATGCTCCCCCTATCTCAATGATTAGATGCAAAATGAAAATTCTATATCAATCCTATATGCATAAACGTCCTACTCCTATATGCATAAACGTGCTATATACTTCTTCCCCTTTTTGTCATGATCAAAAGGGTGACTATGAGCATAGTTTACGAATCGAACAACACAGCTATTTGACAAGGTAAATGAACCATTTCAGATTTATACAAATAAATAATCATCAAAACCAAAAAAAATCATATTCGATACCATGAAGAGAATATTTCATCAAAACAAGTAAGAGCCAACATGAGTCTCAAAAACTGTTAAGCAATTGTTTTAAGGCAGCAAATTCTTGTTTAAGCTTCATACATTTCACGCTGCTTAGTTTGAAAGAGAGAATTATTTTAGGTAACCAATCGATTGTGGGCATGCCTTGTTTTAGGAGCATAATCGATTTGATAAAAAGAACAGAGCTAGCAATCGACTGTGGCAAGAGCAAGATCGATTTCAAGGAATAAAATAAAATTAACACTTAAATACACATTTCTTGAAATTACTTTGTGACCCATATGATTAGTTCAGATCTTTATTTAAATGGGTGAAGAGCCAATAAACAAATTTTCTTTTGCAATTGTTTTGTGAAAATATCAGCTAGCTGTTTTCAACGAACTCAATCACACAATCGCCTTTCTGAACATGAATTCTAAGAAAATGATATCTAATCTCTGTATACTCAGTCCTAGAATGATAAACAGGGTACTTGACGTGTTTGCTATTATTCTAACATGCCTTACGAATATTTTTCTCAATGATGCATGAACCAAGATTAAAGATTACCATATTTCAATGATCACATAATTTACTAGAACTTAATAAACTATTCTTAAGTTCTTCTACATTAAACACATTTTCAATAGAGGTGAATAAAACTTTACCAATCTAACATTCACCGGTGATTCTTCCTCTATTGTTGTTATCACAAGTCACATGACCGTTTTTCCGGGGGTGAGTGTTAAGAACTTTGTTGCGTCTCCAGTCATGCGCTTTGAGTCTTTGTTGTCAAGGTATCAATCTGCCCCCATACCTTGAAGCATACCTGCAATGAGATCAAGTCGAAAATTTTGGTACCCAAATTTCTTTTGGTCCTTTTGGGTTAGTACTTGGTATAGTCCCTTTGGGAACCCATACCTTTTTCACGACTTGTGTTCCTCTAGCCATGCAAACAGATGCAGTATGTCCTAGTTTGGCACAGTAATAACATCTAATATATGGACTAGTAGTGAACTTAGGCCTATAATTCAAATTTCTTTTTATGGAAGTGTTTCTTTGTGGCCTAGGATGCACATGTTGTTTGTTTTGTACGCACATTTTTCCTAATGTCCATTCAAGCTCATGGATTTTCTTTTCATGTTCTGTACACTTATCACATACAAAATTTGCCTTAAAATAAACAAGATCATCATTTTCTTTTCTAAGCTCTAATTTTTCCTTAGTTAAAGCATTAACTTCATTTTGAAGACGAGCAATAGTTTTCTTAGATTTACTTAATTGCTTTAGCTAATTTTACTGAATTATCATGCAATTCAACAAATGCTTCATGTAATTCATCACATGCACTTTGTAAAGTTTCAGAGTTAGAATATACCTCAGTTTCATTTTCACTGTCGTGGTCGGCCATGAGAGCAACTTGAGCTTTTTCACTTCCTGAATTATCTGATGAGTTCATGTCATTGTCTTCCCATGCTATGTAGGCTTTTCTACCATTGTTTCCATTGGACCCCTTTTTCTTAAACTTTGACAATTTTCTTTCTAAGTTCGGGCACTCCATCGTCAGGTGTTCGGATTTACCACATTCGTAGCAAGTTGGTGGACTAGACAAGTTTTCCTTACTTGAGACTCCTTTGGATGAAGAATTCTTTTTGGGTGACCTTTTCCTTTTCATGATCTTTTTGATTTTTCTAACCATTTGATCCATATTCTCACCATCTTCATCATCCTTATTTTCTGAATCATCACTATCATCGGATGGATTTGAACTAGAAGCCTTCAAAGCTAAACTTTTCTTTTTCTTGCCATTTTCTTCATGCTCTCCTAGACGAGTGAGTTCTAACTCGTGCTCTAGAAGTTTTCCAAACAGGGTGGCAAGAGTCATCGTAGCTAAATTTCTTGATTCAGTTATCGCGGTTACCTTTGGTTGCCATTCTCTGTTTAGGCATCTCAACACTTTGTTGATCAAGTCTTCGGGAGGGAACGAATTTCCTAATGAGCCCAATTTGTTCACTATGTGAGTGAACCTCTTTTTCTTTTCTTGTATCGATTCTCCTGGATTCATTTTGAATAATTCATATTCCCGGATGAGAGTATTGGTTCTTGCTCTTTTTACCTCACTGGTACCTTCATGAGTGACTTGAAGGTTGTCCCACATTTCTTGAGCAGATTTACAATTTGATACTCTAAAAAATTCATCGGGACTAAGTGCGGAAGTGATAATGTTCTTGGCATGGAAATTGTGTTGAACTTTCCTTTTATCATTATCCGTCCATTCATTTCTTTCTTTCACTGTGAGTGCGCCTATTACCATGTGCGTGGGAACAAAAGGTTCATTTTCCACAGCATCCCATATATCTATATCTACCCCTTCTATGAATATTCTCATTCTTTCTTTCCAATATGCATAGTCTTCCCCGTTGAATCCCGGAGGACGGGTAAGAGATGCACCCTCTTGCGTAGACCAACCTGAAGCCATTTCTCTTGAAGCTGCAAGGCCCTTTATACAAGAGTCTAGCAGTGATACCACTTGTTACCAAGTGGCTTCAGTCTCAAGAGGGGGGTGAATTGAGATTTTAAAAATTTAGTCCCCTTTAACGACTTGATTGATTTTTCGTGCAGGTTTATGGAACGAATTAACAAGAAACAGAAACAGAAACAGAAAATAAAGCAGTAAAGAACACGGAAATTTTTATCCTGGTTCGGTCACCTCCAAGTGACCTACGTCCAGTCCTCACACCCTTGTGAGATTTTCCACTAACACAACAAACCTTACAGGTGCTTTGGAAACCTTTACAGACTCAGGCAGTCTTCTCATAGGATACCCCACCTATGAAGAGCCCTCAAATCTACAGCAACAGCAACAACAAGAGATACCCCACCCTTGTTACAACCAATACCCCTAGAGAGATACCCACTCTCTAGTACCAACAACAACCCTAGAGAGATACCCCACTCCCTAGTACTGTGAACAACGTAAAACAAATTACAAATATAAAAACCAAAATACCTCTTATGAAGGCAGATTACACAACTTGAAGATCACCAGCCCCAACTCTAACCCTTGAGAGAAATCAGCTCTGACAGATGAAAAATATATGAAAGTGTGTGCGCTAGGGTTTTTGTGTTTTGCGTTTTTAGCGTAAGTGTAACACCCTAAAATAATTTAATTAAGTAATTGATTAAATTATTTAAAGTGTTGCACTATTTTATTTTATTATATGATAATGTGGTATTTTTATTTAATCGAAGGGGATGGCGTTGGTAATACCAGGAATTCCAAGTGACGGCCCAAGAAGCCCAAGCCCGTTGGCTTAGGCGCTCCTTAGGCGCTAGGGGTCTAGGTTGCGCCCCAATTGTGCCAAAAGTGACCAAGTGAGTCGAAGGAGAGAAGAAAAGAAAGAAAGTCGAAGAGAGGAGAAGAGAAGGGAGGAGGCGACTTCAAGCTTGGAGTTAGGGTTTGTGCACCTTGATCCTAGGTAAGGGTTCCTAATCCTTATGATTCGATTTCCTTTCTCTATCAAGTGCTTAGGTTTCGAATTTCCCTAACCCTTTCTCTTTTGTTCAAATTTGCGAATGGTCCAAGAGAAAGAGAGAGAGGGCGCGTTCGTGATAGAGGAAAGAAGAAGGAGAGGATTCGTTGTTGTGGTGGTTGTCGGTGCTTCGGTGGAAAGAACTCTAATTCCGGCATATTCAAGGTTAGGGGAGTCTCACTCTATAATAGAGAATATAATAGGTTGTATGTAAACCATAGGACCCCACTTGACACTACTTGCTAATTGTTAGAATTGTTTAGGTTAGTCGAATTTGATAATTGTTGTGGTTAATTCGATTTCCCTAGGCTAAGTTTTGGATTTCATGTGTTGATTTTGTGCTTTGATGTGTTCCTAATATATATATGAGATTGAATGTTGTTGGTATTAGCACAATGTAATTTGTGAATGTTATGGTGATTTGGTTTAGAAAAATGATTAAGAATTTTTGGTGTTTTGGTTGTGTTGGGGCGCCTGGGCGCCTAGTGCTGGGGGAGGGAATTGGCGCCCTGGGCGCTGTGTTTCTGCTACTGGGTGTGTGTGTGTTCTGGGCAGGGCGCCTGTGTTGTTGCCTGTGGCGCCTGGTGGGGCGCCAGGTTGCTGCCTATGCTTAGGCAAGGCGCATAAATCATGTTTTTGGGTAAACTCAGTTTCTAAACATATTTTACCGAGCCAAACTTTGTATTCACCTGACCAAATCATATTTTAAGCACTTTGGCTAAAGAATTTTCAGATTTGCACTTGTGGTTTTGAAATTGTCCGGTTGGGCATCATTTTGGCTTGTTTTAGAGGTGCCTTGTGTGCATCTCATTTTCTGAGCATAATTTACCGAGCCAAACTTTGTATTGACCTGACCAAATGATATTTTAAGCACTTTGGCTAAAGAATTTTCAGATTTGCACTTGTGGTTTTGAAATTGTCCGGTTGGGCATCATTTTGGCTTGTTTTAGAGGTGCCTTGTGTGCATCTCATTTTCTGAGCATAATTTACCGAGCCAAACTTTGTATTGACCTGACCAAATGATATTTAAAACACTTTGGCTAAAGAATTTTCAGATTTGCACTTGTGGTTTTGAAATTGTCCGGTTGGGCATCATTTTGGCTTGTTTTAGAGGTGCCTTGTGTGCATCTCATTTTCTGAGCATAATTTATCGAGCCAAACTTTGTATTGACCTGACCAAATGATATTTAAAACACTTTGGCTAAAGAATTTTCAGATTTGCACTTGTGGTTTTGAAATTGTCCGGTTGGGCATCATTTTGGCTTGTTTTAGAGGTGCCTTGTGTGCATCTCATTTTCTGAGCATAATTTACCGAGCCAAACTTTGTATTGACCTGACCAAATGATATTTAAAACACTTTGGCTAAAGAATTTTCAGATTTGCACTTGTGGTTTTGAAATTGTCCTATTGGGCATCATTTTGGCTTGTTTTAGGGGTGCCTTGGGCACACCTCATGTTTTGAGCATATTTTACCGAGCCAAACTTTGTATTGACCTGACCAAATGATATTTAAAACACTTTGGCTAAAGAATTTCCAGATTTGCACTTACGGTTTTGAAATTGTCCTAGAGGGCGTTGTTTGACTATGTTTGTGATGCCTAGGGGTGAGCTGTGAGTTCTGAACATATTTTCCCTAGCCAAATTCTGTATTCACGTGACCAAATCCCATTTTGAACATTTTGGCTAGAGCGGTTTCAATTTTTAAGGTGGTCTACTATGTTTGTGCGTTTGGGTGTTGTGTGGGGCGCCAAGTGTGGCCGCCCAGGGCGCCAAGTGGGGCGCCCATGACTTGTGTTTGAGCTTCGGGTCTAATGGTGCCAGATTGGTCCCTAAGTGTTATCCTAGTCCTAGGGACGTGATTGTGAGGAGAAAATAATGAGTTGGTTGATGATGAGGCCATGGGGGCTAAAACTAAGATTAATTAAAGATGTGATATAGGATACATGGACCGTGTTGTTAATAATTATGATTGTGGTTTTGTCATGGAGTCTCATGCATACATAAGGCTGCGGTCTGAGTTGTTAATTATGATAATAAGGCTGCGGTCTGAGTTCTAAATTGAAATGATAAGGCTGCGGTCTGAGTTGATATTATGATGATAAGGCTGCGGTCTGGGAAAATGGTACCACATGCATAACTGTATTGCATACATCCTCATGATAAGCATGCTAGTTGGTGATTGTATGGACTATGCTACTGTGTGACTGTGTGAGTGTGATGCTATGATGTAATATACTTCTTATTATAATCTTTATTATGTAGTTGAGACTCACCCTTCTGTTGTTGTTTACCACAGGTAGTCCTGAGTGAAGGCTTACTCCTTTCACTCCCGAGTCGGTCTGCTCTGATACGTGACACCTAGGGGGTTGGATTAGGGATTTTAATGTTATTCATTTGTCGTTGAATTTTTATATGCTTTGAGTTGATGATTTTTGATGAGCCTGTTGTTCGGCGTATTTTGGAGATTGTGTTATTTTCCGCTGCGAGTCATCTAAATTACAATGTGTGGATTTTATTGGTGAAGTCACGTGTACCCTAAATTATTTAATGGTGTTGCGTATTATAAATATGTAACGAAGGCTTACACCGATTTGACCGTTGTTAAATTAAGCTTATGTGTAGCATTCCATTCGAAAAGAAATTTTGAAACTCTGATCTCTATAATAAATAGCCGGGTAGAATGGGGTGTTACATTAGTGGTATCAGAGCAAAAGTTCGGTCTGTCCGACCAAGTGTGTCTGTCTGTCATATTGTGTATGACAATTAGGTGTTTTGTTTTAGTTCTAAATTGTCGTTTGTGCTGCAGTGCTAGGTTGATATGGCTAGAAGGGATGATGCTGCTTTGGCTGCTGCTCTGCAGGCCATAGCCCAAGCTGTTGGGAATCAACACAATGCTGCTGATATGAATGCCCGTAACCTGGCAACGTTTCAGAGGGAAAACCCACCCACCTTCAAGGGTCGGTATGATCCCGATGGAGCCTTGTCGTGGTTGAATGAGATAGAGCGGATATTCCGTGTTATGGATTGCACTGCTGCCCAGCAAGTGAAGTTTGGGACGCACATGCTGGCGGAAGAGGCTGACAAGTGGTGGTTAGGGATGCTGCATAGGTTGAACACTGCTGGTGAAGAGGTTACTTGGGAGGTCTTCACAAGAGAGTTTAAAAGAAAGTATTACCCTGAAGACGTTCGGGCCAAGAAAGAGGTAGAATTCTTAGAACTGAAGCAGGGAAATAAGACTGTGGCTGAGTATGCAGCCAAATTTGAAGAGCTGGCTCAATTCTGTCCTTACTACGCCAATGATGCTGATTCAGAGTTCTCTAAATGTGTGAAATTTGAAAGTGGCCTGCGACCTGACATTAAGAAGGCAATTGGGTATCATGAGATACGAGATTTTGCTAGATTGGTTGACAAGAGTAGAATTTATGAAGAAGACAGTTCTGCTGCCTACAAGATTGGGAAAGAAAAGAGGAATACTCAGTTTAGGGGCAAACCATATGATGTGTCTGGAGGTAAAAATAAGTGGAAGGCAGGTGCTGGTAAGAAATTTTCTGAGGGTAAGAAGCCTAGTGGGGGAGGTGCTCCCGCTGATATAGTGTGTTACACCTGTGGCAAGCCGGGTCACAAAAGTTTCGATTGCAAGACTGAGGTAATGTGTTACCGTTGTGGGAAGAAAGGCCATATGGCGTCTAACTGTGATCGTAAGGAATCAGTGTGTTTCAATTGTGGTGAAGCTGGTCATTTCAGTTCTAAATGCACCAAACCGAAGAAAGAAAAATCCAATGGACGAGTTTTCGCGCTAGCAGGCTCAGAGGGGCCCAATGAGATTCGAGGTATTTGCTTTATTTATGGTTCTCCTTTAGTTGCTATAGTTGATACTGGTGCTACGCATTCTTTTATTGCTGCTGCTTGTGCTGAAAAGTTAAATCTAGTATTGTCTGATATGAAAAGGGAAATGGTTATCGACACTCCGGCTAAGGGTTCGGTGACTACTTCTCTATTGTGTGCTAAGTGTCCTCTGTCAGTATTCGGCAGAGATTTTCTGGTTGACCTTATATGTTTGCCTTTGGGAGGGTTGGATGTTATTCTTGGTATGGACTGGTTAGTGGATAACCATGTGCACATCAACTGTTTCAGCAAGTCTGTGAGTTTCTTTCCTCCTGAGGAGGGAGAATCTGTTTTGTTGTCTGGGGATCAGCTGCATAAGGTAATGAAGGATGGTGGTCAACTATTTGCTTTGATGGCGTCTATGTCTGCTGAAAACCAAGCTATGGTCGAAGGATTGCAGGTGGTGTGTGAATTCCCTGAAGTGTTCCCTGATGAGATTCCTAGTGTGCCACCCGAGAGGGAAGTAGAGTTTGGGATCGACCTTGTGCCTGGTACTAGGCCTGTGTCCATGGCTCCGTACCGAATGTCAGCTTCTGAGTTATCTGAATTGAAGAAGCAGTTGGAAGAGTTACTTGAAAAGAAATTTGTGAGGCCTAGTGTGTCACCATGGGGAGCTCCGGTTTTATTAGTAAAGAAGAAAGATGGGAGTATGCGCCTGTGTGTGGATTATAGACAGTTGAACAAGGTGACTATTAAAAATAAGTACCCTCTTCCGAGAATTGATGATCTGATGGACCAGCTGGTGGGTGCTAAGGTTTTTAGTAAAATTGATTTGAGGTCAGGGTATCACCAGATTAAAGTAAAAGATGAAGACGTCCAGAAGACAGCGTTTCGAACGAGATATGGACACTATGAATATTCTGTGATGCCGTTTGGTGTCACCAATGCACCAGGGGTGTTTATGGAGTACATGAACCGTATCTTCCATAGTTACTTGGATCGGTTTGTGGTAGTTTTTATAGATGATATTCTGGTATACTCCAAGTCTGAAGAGGAGCATGCAGAGCACTTAAGATTGGTGCTTGAGGTATTAAAAGAGAAGAAGCTTTATGCTAAGTTGTCCAAATGCGAGTTCTGGCTGCGTGAGGTAAGCTTTTTGGGTCATATTATTTCTAGTGATGGCATAGCTGTGGACCCAGCCAAGGTTGATGCAGTGTTACAGTGGGAGAGCCCAAAGTCGGCGACTGAGATCAGGAGTTTCTTGGGATTGGCTGGTTACTACAGGAGGTTCATTGAGGGTTTCTCAAAGCTAGCCCTTCCGTTGACTCAATTGACGTGTAAAGGGAAAATTTTTGTTTGGGATGCCAAGTGTGAGGAGAGTTTCCAAGAGTTGAAGAAAAGATTGACAACATCTCCGGTGCTAGTGTTGCCCGTGCCGGATCAACCGTTTGTGGTATATTGTGATGCTTCCAGAATGGGCTTAGGGGGCTTATTGATGCAGGATGGGAAGGTAGTCGCTTATGCGTCCAGACAGTTGCGGACTCATGAGAAGAACTATCCTACTCATGATTTGGAATTGGCTGCTATTGTGTTTGCGCTAAAAATTTGGAGGCACTATTTGTATGGCACTAGATTCGAGGTATTCAGCGACCACAAGAGTTTGAAATACTTGTTTGATCAGAAGGAGCTGAATATGAGGCAGAGGCGTTGGTTAGAGCTGCTGAAAGACTATGATTTTGGCTTAAACTATCACCCCGGCAAAGCTAATGTCGTGGCTGATGCTTTAAGTCGGAAGACTTTGCATATGTCAGCGATGATGGTAAAAGAGTTAGAGTTGGTTGAGCAATTTCGTGATATGAGTCTGGTTTGTGAAGTGACGCCGCGAAGTGTTAGGCTGGGTATGCTGAGGATTGGTAATGACTTCTTGGTTAGTATCAGAGACGCACAGAAATTAGATGTGAAGCTGGTTGACTTGTTAGTTGCGGGTGATCAGAATGTGGATAGGGATTTCAGGTTGGATTCCCAGGGTGTGTTGAGATTTAGAGACAGGATCTGCGTTCCCGATGATATTGAGATGAAGAAGATGATCCTTGAGGAGAGTCATAGGAGCAAGCTGAGTATTCATCCAGGGGCTACAAAGATGTATCATGACTTGAAGAAATTATTCTGGTGGCCTGGTATGAAGAAAGATGTAGCACAGTTTGTGTATGCCTGTTTGACTTGCCAGAAGTCAAAGGTTGAGCACCAGAAGCCTGCGGGGTTGATGCAACCTTTGGATGTTCCGGAATGGAAATGGGATAGCATTTCCATGGATTTTGTGACAGGGTTACCAAGAACCGTTCGGGGATTTGATTCTATTTGGGTGATCGTGGATAGGTTGACGAAGTCTGCTCACTTCCTTCCTATCAACATCACGTATCCGGTAGCGAGATTGGCCGAGATATATATTCAAGTGATTGTGAAGTTGCATGGTGTCCCGAAGAGTATTGTATCTGACAGAGATCCGAGGTTTACTTCGGAGTTTTGGGGGAGCTTGCAGGAGGCATTGGGGTCCAGATTGAGGTTGAGTTCAGCCTACCATCCTCAGACTGATGGGCAGACAGAGAGAACCATTCAGTCATTGGAGGACTTATTGAGATCGTGTGTTTTAGAGCAGGGAGGTGCGTGGGATACACACCTTTCGTTGATTGAGTTCACTTACAACAACAGCTACCATTCGAGTATAGGGATGGCTCCTTATGAGGCACTGTATGGGCGGAGATGTAGAACTCCTTTGTGTTGGCATGAATCTGGCGAGAGTGTTGTTCTTGGACCTGAATTAGTGAGAGAGACTACAGAGAAGATAAAAATGATCAGGGAGAAAATGAAAGAGTCTCAAAGTCGGCAAAAGAGTTACCATGATAGAAGGAGAAAAGATTTAGAATTTCAGGCTGGTGAGCATGTTTTCTTGAGGGTCACGCCTATGGCTGGTGTTGGGCGTGCACTTAAAGCAAAGAAGTTGACTCCTAGATTTATTGGACCGTACCAGATCACTGAGAGGGTCGGAAAGGTTGCTTATAGGGTGGCTCTACCACCTAACCTTTCGAACTTGCACGACGTATTTCACGTGTCGCAACTTCGGAAGTACATTCCGGACCCGTCTCATGTGATCCATATGGATGATATTGAGGTGCGAGATAATCTCACTGTGGAGACTATGCCAGTGAGGATTGATGATAGAGAAGTGAAGGTGCTGAGAGGGAAGAGCATTGTTTTAGTAAAGGTGGTGTGGTTGGGAGCTACTGGCGAGAGCATGACTTGGGAGCTGGAGAGTAGGATGCGGGAGTCCTATCCAGAGCTATTTGACTCAGGTATGAATTTCGAGGACGAAATTTCCTAAGTGGGGGAGAGTTGTAACACCCTAAAATAATTTAATTAAGTAATTGATTAAATTATTTAAAGTGTTGCACTATTTTATTTTATTATATGATAATGTGGTATTTTTATTTAATCGAAGGGGATGGCGTTGGTAATACCGGAATTCCAAGTGACGGCCCAAGAAGCCCAAGCCCGTTGGCTTAGGCGCTCCTTAGGCGCTAGGGGTCTAGGTTGCGCCCCAATTGTGCCAAAAGTGACCAAGTGAGTCGAAGGAGAGAAGAAAAGAAAGAAAGTCGAAGAGAGGAGAAGAGAAGGGAGGAGGCGACTTCAAGCTTGGAGTTAGGGTTTGTGCACCTTGATCCTAGGTAAGGGTTCCTAATCCTTATGATTCGATTTCCTTTCTCTATCAAGTGCTTAGGTTTCGAATTTCCCTAACCCTTTCTCTTTTGTTCAAATTTGCGAATGGTCCAAGAGAAAGAGAGAGAGGGCGCGTTCGTGATAGAGGAAAGAAGAAGGAGAGGATTCGTTGTTGTGGTGGTTGTCGGTGCTTCGGTGGAAAGAACTCTAATTCCGGCATATTCAAGGTTAGGGGAGTCTCACTCTATAATAGAGAATATAATAGGTTGTATGTAAACCATAGGACCCCACTTGACACTACTTGCTAATTGTTAGAATTGTTTAGGTTAGTCGAATTTGATAATTGTTGTGGTTAATTCGATTTCCCTAGGCTAAGTTTTGGATTTCATGTGTTGATTTTGTGCTTTGATGTGTTCCTAATATATATATGAGATTGAATGTTGTTGGTATTAGCACAATGTAATTTGTGAATGTTATGGTGATTTGGTTTAGAAAAATGATTAAGAATTTTTGGTGTTTTGGTTGTGTTGGGGCGCCTGGGCGCCTAGTGCTGGGGGAGGGAATTGGCGCCCTGGGCGCTGTGTTTCTGCTACTGGGTGTGTGTGTGTTCTGGGCAGGGCGCCTGTGTTGTTGCCTGTGGCGCCTGGTGGGGCGCCAGGTTGCTGCCTATGCTTAGGCAAGGCGCATAAATCATGTTTTTGGGTAAACTCAGTTTCTAAACATATTTTACCGAGCCAAACTTTGTATTCACCTGACCAAATCATATTTTAAGCACTTTGGCTAAAGAATTTTCAGATTTGCACTTGTGGTTTTGAAATTGTCCGGTTGGGCATCATTTTGGCTTGTTTTAGAGGTGCCTTGTGTGCATCTCATTTTCTGAGCATAATTTACCGAGCCAAACTTTGTATTGACCTGACCAAATGATATTTTAAGCACTTTGGCTAAAGAATTTTCAGATTTGCACTTGTGGTTTTGAAATTGTCCGGTTGGGCATCATTTTGGCTTGTTTTAGAGGTGCCTTGTGTGCATCTCATTTTCTGAGCATAATTTACCGAGCCAAACTTTGTATTGACCTGACCAAATGATATTTAAAACACTTTGGCTAAAGAATTTTCAGATTTGCACTTGTGGTTTTGAAATTGTCCGGTTGGGCATCATTTTGGCTTGTTTTAGAGGTGCCTTGTGTGCATCTCATTTTCTGAGCATAATTTACCGAGCCAAACTTTGTATTGACCTGACCAAATGATATTTAAAACACTTTGGCTAAAGAATTTTCAGATTTGCACTTGTGGTTTTGAAATTGTCCGGTTGGGCATCATTTTGGCTTGTTTTAGAGGTGCCTTGTGTGCATCTCATTTTCTGAGCATAATTTACCGAGCCAAACTTTGTATTGACCTGACCAAATGATATTTAAAACACTTTGGCTAAAGAATTTTCAGATTTGCACTTGTGGTTTTGAAATTGTCCTATTGGGCATCATTTTGGCTTGTTTTAGGGGTGCCTTGGGCACACCTCATGTTTTGAGCATATTTTACCGAGCCAAACTTTGTATTGACCTGACCAAATGATATTTAAAACACTTTGGCTAAAGAATTTCCAGATTTGCACTTACGGTTTTGAAATTGTCCTAGAGGGCGTTGTTTGACTATGTTTGTGATGCCTAGGGGTGAGCTGTGAGTTCTGAACATATTTTCCCTAGCCAAATTCTGTATTCACGTGACCAAATCCCATTTTGAACATTTTGGCTAGAGCGGTTTCAATTTTTAAGGTGGTCTACTATGTTTGTGCGTTTGGGTGTTGTGTGGGGCGCCAAGTGTGGCCGCCCAGGGCGCCAAGTGGGGCGCCCATGACTTGTGTTTGAGCTTCGGGTCTAATGGTGCCAGATTGGTCCCTAAGTGTTATCCTAGTCCTAGGGACGTGATTGTGAGGAGAAAATAATGAGTTGGTTGATGATGAGGCCATGGGGGCTAAAACTAAGATTAATTAAAGATGTGATATAGGATACATGGACCGTGTTGTTAATAATTATGATTGTGGTTTTGTCATGGAGTCTCATGCATACATAAGGCTGCGGTCTGAGTTGTTAATTATGATAATAAGGCTGCGGTCTGAGTTCTAAATTGAAATGATAAGGCTGCGGTCTGAGTTGATATTATGATGATAAGGCTGCGGTCTGGGAAAATGGTACCACATGCATAACTGTATTGCATACATCCTCATGATAAGCATGCTAGTTGGTGATTGTATGGACTATGCTACTGTGTGACTGTGTGAGTGTGATGCTATGATGTAATATACTTCTTATTATAATCTTTATTATGTAGTTGAGACTCACCCTTCTGTTGTTGTTTACCACAGGTAGTCCTGAGTGAAGGCTTACTCCTTTCACTCCCGAGTCGGTCTGCTCTGATACGTGACACCTAGGGGGTTGGATTAGGGATTTTAATGTTATTCATTTGTCGTTGAATTTTTATATGCTTTGAGTTGATGATTTTTGATGAGCCTGTTGTTCGGCGTATTTTGGAGATTGTGTTATTTTCCGCTGCGAGTCATCTAAATTACAATGTGTGGATTTTATTGGTGAAGTCACGTGTACCCTAAATTATTTAATGGTGTTGCGTATTATAAATATGTAACGAAGGCTTACACCGATTTGACCGTTGTTAAATTAAGCTTATGTGTAGCATTCCATTCGAAAAGAAATTTTGAAACTCTGATCTCTATAATAAATAGCCGGGTTGAATGGGGTGTTACAGTAAGCGTAAGAATGGGTTGTGTATTTTCTGAGAAACACTAAGTCCCTATTTATAGACTTAGGAAAAATATGACCGTGGAATGAAATCACACTAAGCAGAGAATCGATTATTTGCTTGAAATACTTGGGAGTGAAAATCGATTCTTGTCTTAAGAATAGGAATAACTCGTAAGTGTGTAATTGATTGTTTGCTTTCAAGGAGTAAGTATGAATCGATTAATAGCTTGAAAATATGACCGTTGAGGCTTTTAAAAAGAAGCAAATCGATTTTGTGCTTAGATGCATGGGGAGAAGAATCGATTCTTAGCTTGAAGTAGAGTAGTTTATGAATCGATTCATCGCTTATTTAAAGTAAGAGGCAAATCGATTTTATGCTTTGAAAACAGAAAGAAAATCGATTTGTTACTTTAAAGACAGAGTAGGAAATCGATTTTGTGTTTAGGGAAAATAGTAGGAATCAATTTCTTTCTTTTTGAAACCACTTGGAAATCGATTCTTTGCTTTAGGAAAGAGGTTATGAATCGATTTCTCTCATTCATAGAGAGTTGGAAATCGATTTCAAGCTTTTGAGAAAATAGTCTGAATCGATTTCTTACTTTCACAAATTGGTTTTTATGTTTACGTGCCTTACCTATGTGCATCCATGAATTTTGAAAAACTGTGAAGGCTATGAACCTGTGAGATGAGCTGACCCTCGGAAGCGGCTTACAATATATCCTAAGACATGACCCAAACCCTAGAGACTACCCTTACTTCCCGGTCTTGTTTGCCATGGATTTCCGCCTTTACATCATCCGCTTTGAACACATCATCAAAACCTAATCTGCTTGTCATTTTGACTTCGAGCACATCATCATCAAAACCTAACCTGCAAAAGCAATATAACCACACATATTTCACATCAAATTACAAGAAAATTAGAATAATTAGAAAAACCTATTCAAACACACTTTCTCACACATTATATTCTCACCAAGTATGTTTATGATTCATGCCTTTTCGGGGAATTATCCCTTAGTCACAGATCAATTGTCCCTCACCAATTTTAAAAATGTACATGCAAATTCCACATCTAATTACAAGAAAATTAGAATAATAAGAAAAACCTATTCAAACACCCTTTCTCATACTGTATATTCTCACCAAGTATGTTAATGATTCATGCCTTCTCGGGGAATTGTCTCTCAGTCACAGATCAATTGTCCATCACCAATTTTAAAAATGTACATGCAAATTCCACATCAAATTACAAGAAAATTAGAATAATTTGAAAAACATATTCAAACACCCTTTCTCACACAGTATATTCTCACCAAGTATGTTTATGATTCATGCCTTCTCGGGGAATTGTCCCTCAATCACAGATCATTTGTCCATCGCCAATTTTAAAAATGTACATGCAAATTCCACAGCAAATTACAAGAAAATTAGAATAATTTGGAAAACCAATTCAAATTACCCTTTCTAGTGTTTTTCTACCTTCAATTGGTATAAGAGCGAGGCCTATTGGAAAACACCGAACAAGTGTAACAGTGAAAGATCCTTCTTAATATTTTCTAAAAAATGGAAAACAATAACAATGGTTCTAATTGCAACCGTCCTCCAATGTTTACTTTCTTAAAATATGATTATTGGAAGGACAAGATCGAATGCGTTTTCGAGTCTCAAGGTCCTAAGTTGTGGGAAGCAATCTCCATAAACTAGATAACTCCAGAGAATGCTGATGGGACTAGTAAAGCAAGGTCCACATGGACATAAGCTCAGAAAAAGCGGCTCATACGAAGAAACATAAGGCAAGATATATACTTATCTATGCTATAGTTGAAAAATAGTATGAAATGTGTGGAAAGATCTCCACAACTAAGGAGATCTGGGATTCCTTGGCCTTGGCATATCAAGGCACTACTCAGGTGCGAGAAACGAAAGCCAACATATTGGTAAAATAATATGAGCTGTTTAAAATGGAAGAAGACGAAACTATTGAAGCCATGTCCAATAGCTTTCAGGTTCTCATGAACGGTCTAAAAATTTTACATAAAAGTTATACCGTGGCTGATTAGTTGAATAAAATTCTAAGGATTCTTCCCAAAAGATGGCGATCGAAGATCATTGCCATTCAGAAAGCCAAAAATAGGAACACTCTACAACTTGAAGATCTAACGAGTTCACTTAGAGCTCATGAGTTGGAACTAAATGAAGAAGAACAGGCAAATAAATCAAAATACATTGCTCTAAAATCCATTAGAGCATCTGGTTCTAAAGTGTCGAGTTTAAGAGCATCACCAGCAGCTAATTTCCCCCCGGAGCTATGATGGTGTTTGGGCAATTGTTCTTGTTATGCCCTGCATTTCTACAAAGACCACATCTCTTTGATCCTACTCTTTTCCCGTTGATCCATTTTGTTACAACTGTGGGTTGACTATGGATAGCCCTTTGGACGCATCGTTGGATCGTGGTACAATTTTATTCTAGTGTAATCTGGTTGGTACAACTCCTATGGCACTACTTGGAACTCTTCCAAGTATGTGTTAAACTACTGTGTGTACTAGGGAGGCACAAAGATCATGTCGTGGTGATTTTTCGAATAGGCAACAATGACATGTGAACAGCGGTAGTGCAATATTCTCCATTGTCATACCATTGGTTTACGAGGTCTACTTGGATGTCCCTGCATATCGATTGCTTTGTGGGCGGTAAATTGGTTTGACTCTGAAGATACTCTGTGTAACATCCTTATAATTCATTCGCCAACGAAATATAAAGATCTAAATCATTTTACAAAATCAGAGGATGCACAATTATAGAATTAGATCTTTAAAAACTAATAGAAGATAATAAACCAAAACGGTTCATAAGAGGATATATTGAACCATAATATCACAACCTCATGTTATAAACTTGATGAGGTTTACAAGAGTAAAATCCACAAGGAATCCAATTCTAGAGTGTACATTTCCTAAAACAGCCCTATTGATACCAATGGTTCCAAAATACACAACTACACAAGACTAATTCGTCTTAGTAAGCCTCGAAACGATCTCCCAACAAGAGCAATCATAAGACTCCTTAGTCTTGTCATCCGCTTGCTTAGGTCTTTCTTTCATAACTGAAAAACACAACAACAACAACAACAACAACAACAACAAACAGTGAGATTACAAATCTCAATGAGTTCTTCCGTGACACCTTACCGCAACTCTCGGCGTCTTTTAAAGTCTTTTATTCGTAGCATAATCCAAAAGTGATTCATGAATTTGCCAACCTCAACGGAGAACCACCACTCAACTACAAAGAAGAGTGCACGAATGGGCCTTGGACTCAGGATCATGACTTCCTATGCTACCCTTTCCTGGGATCGTCATCTCGTAAAATTTCCTGGGAATTATCACCCCGTAATGTTTCCTTTTATTTCTCAAGGGGTATCCAAAATATACTCATATAAATATATTATATAGATGTTCTCATTCGTTTGACACAATCGGAATATGAGATTCAATTCAATACACTTATCGTATACATGTAACAATCTCAATCATATTTCAAATGACTTAAGTTGGATTAAGGTTGGTATTGGAAAGGTACTAGTACCAAAAAGAAGGAGGAAATAAGTAGTTTGAAATGGGGTAACAGAAGGTATGCACGGTACGGGCCTCTTGGGAGCACGGTCCGTGCTTCCTTATTTCAACAACAGTTTTTCACACAGAAGGGACGCACGGTCCGGGCCCCTTCTGCAGCACGTTAAAAACTCCGTTTTCTTGCAGGTTTCCTCTTTCCTTTTGATTCCAATTCATTCCCAATACCAAAACTAATTCCCAATACTCATCAATAACACATATATGGCTATTATAAGGTACAACAAACATCATTTAGTTCATTCTAACTCCACATACATAAGCAATCCATCATGCAAGATCATACACTCAAATTCTCCATTACATGGTTATGTATTCCCATAAATTCAATTCCACATAATCTTGTGAAAATAGGTGACATGAAAAACGAAATTCCAATTAAAATCAACACAAAGAATTCAATACACACATATAAGCTAAAAGGGGAATGAAGAACTCACATGGTCAAAGAGAATGCAAGTAGTAGACAAATAAAGGTTTAAGTCTCAACACCACTAAAGGAGCTCGTAAGCAATCCAACACCATCAACAGCCACAAAACTTCAACTTTGACTCCAAATGACCCTAAGATAGCTTTCCCCTTCACACCTTGAAACGATCTAATGCAACATGCAACTTCATAGATTGAGTTTTCAGCTTCCTAGAGTGACATGCAAACCGAAAACCAAAGGGAAGAAGTGTTCTTGAAAGGATTGATAACTTTGTGACTTAGTGAAGACAATGGATTTTAGAAATGGTGAAGGAGAAGATGAAATTAGTGAAGGCATTGTTTGGTTCAGCAATGGAATTAGAAGGCATGAAAGATTTCCCCATGGATTCCCTTGATAGCCTCGCAAGTGCACGAGTCGTATCGCGTAATAAAAGAGTTATCGATCCACAGGGAGAGCCTAGGTGAATACCAATTTAATTTTTCAAAGTTGATTAACTGAAAAGAAAGTGTTTTTAGAAAGAAGGAATGTTTTAGTAAAGTCTACTCACTCATGGTCATTGTAGACAAAAGAGGAGAAAAGAAAATAAGAGAAGAAAACATAAAGTTAAATAGCGAGAAATAAAAGAAATCAGTAAATTGCAAAATTATAAATAGCAGAATCGTAAATGACTTGGAAAGTAAAAAGGGCAAAAGAGTAAATAACAAGGAAAATAAAAGAGCGGGAAAGTAAGGGAGCGAAAAAGTAAAGAGCGAGAAAGTAAGAGCGAGAAATTAAATGGCAATGAAAGTAAATGACTTGGAAAATAAAAGGGCAAGAAAGTAAGTAGCGAGGAAAATAAAAGAGCGAGAAAGTAAAGAGCGAAAAGTAAAGAGCGAGAAAGTAAAGAGCGAGAAATTAAATAGCAATGAAAGTAAATGACTTGGAAAATAAAAGGGCGAGAAAGTAAAGAGCGAAAAAGTAAAGAGCGAGAATGTAAAGAGCGAGAAATAAAAGGGCGAGAAAATAAAAGAGCGAAAAAGTAAAGAGCGAGAAAGTAAAGAGCGAGAAATTAAAGGGGCAATAAAGTAAATAAACAAGAATCATAAAAACATGAAGAGTAAATTGAAGTCATGAATCTTTAGAGAGCCTTTGTCATTGATTTTCTAACAAAATTCAAGCTTAGTTACAAGTGAGGATCAAGCCTCTATTTATAGGAAAATATGAGGGCCAAGGCACTTGAGTGGAGGGGCAAAATGGTCCAAAAAAAAGTGGCAAATCAAGTTGGCAAGGAAAGCCATCAGCAAGTGGGTGCAGCCAAAATTGACTTGTCTGGTGCCAGGGTCGTGCGCCCATGTGCCTGGGTCGTGCGCCCTGGCCAGTCAATTTTGGCTGCTCTGCGCCAGTTTTGCACCAGGGTCGTGCTCCTATGTGCCAGGGTCGTGCGCCTTGTGCTGGAAACAGCTGTTCTGCGTTGGTGGCAAGCATGGGTCGTGCGCCTATGTGCCAGGGTCGTGCGCCTTGTTCTGCCAAAATGGGCCATTTTCAGTTGAAAACACGCACGGGTCGTGCGTGGTATAGCACGGGTCGTGCGCAGGCTCTGCGCCAGTTTTTCACCAGGGTCGTGCGCCTATGTGCCAGGGTCGTGCGCCAGTTTTGCACTAGGGTTGTGCGCCTATGTGCCAAGGTCGTGTGCAGGCTCTGCGCCAGTTTTTGCTGCTTGGCGCCCTTGGCGCCCTGTGCTGCGCCAGTTTTGCTGCTTGGCGCCCTTGGCCAGTTTTGGGTTTTTGGGGCCCTTGGCGCCCATGAGGGTGTCTAGTGCCTTAAAAATTGCTCCTCCTCAAATATTTCCTTTTTTCTTCATTTTAGCTCATATTTTCTCTTTTGCTCCAAAATAAAACCTGAAAATAAAAAGCAAACATTTGTAATAAAATAGCTCTAAGATATAAAATATAATTAAAATACCTAAAAAAAAATTAATGAAAATAACTATTAAAAAGACTCTAAAAATAGACTTATCAAACTCCCCCACGCTTGAACCTTTGTTTGTCCTCAAGCAAAAACAGTGTAAATCCTTAGGCCAATTTTGAAGGAAAATTATTTTCACATCGAATCATTAAGCGAACTGTGGGGCAATTCTAACACTTCGGTTTGAGAACTACTATCCGGGCTTCTTGTGGAATTGGGAGACAAATTTAAAGTATCAATACATTAGAGAGGATATCAATGTCATCATAGAATCGGTTCCCCAGCATTCTTAAGTTTGGGTCCTCCATTCACTAAGACCGGGTCTCAAAGGAGGGTCCTTTATACGTTGGGCATTCAAGCAATATTTCTTTTTCTTTTTCTTTGATTTTATATGCTAACCATTCATTTTGACATTTAAA
This sequence comes from Astragalus membranaceus, assembly GCA_039519185.1. Taxonomy (NCBI): domain Eukaryota; kingdom Viridiplantae; phylum Streptophyta; class Magnoliopsida; order Fabales; family Fabaceae; genus Astragalus; species Astragalus membranaceus. The sequence goes on along the minus strand of CM076847.1, from coordinate 55,411,266 downwards.
ATGCACCAATTTTTGCATTTTGAATTGGTTTTGCAAATTTTTTTTTTTTTTGAATACCCCAACTCAGACGTTTTTCTCCAGTAACCGCGCATCCAGTGAATGTCACCAAGAGAACCAGGTTACTAGTTTCTTTTCAGTCCTTCTAATTGTATTAACAACTGAAAACAGTCTCAGTAGTGTGTGTGTGAAAAAGCCCTAGAAGTAGAAATCGGACCATGATACAATTTTGTTGTTCCCAACCAGTCCACCTAGATGATTGCTAATGAAAAAATTTAAAAATTATTTTTTTGTCCAGAAAAGGCTTATCTAAAACATGCTTAGGGTTCACAAAGTTTCATCATGGAGGGAGCAGATACAACTCAAAGTAAAAAGATAAAAACTCAGCAAAGCAATAAAGACATACCCAAATAAAAGCAATAAAATACCCCCCCATGCTTGGACTAGGCATTGTCCTCAATGATTTTTCAAATAAAACAAAAGGGGTTAGGAGAGCTCACCTGGCTGTCTGGTTCAGGATACTCGGCCCTGGGGTATTTTATTTTTTCAACAAATCAAAAAATACATTAAGCCGTGGGTTGCCTCCCACGCAGCGCTCTTTTAACGTCACTAGCTTGACGATCAAAATTTCAATTGGGACCCTGCAGAACTAAACTAGTTTCTTTCTCAATTGGGTCACCAATTAAATAATTTTTCAACCTTTGACCATTGACTTTAAACGATCCGGTTTTCTCGCTCCAGATCTCTACAGACCCGAAGGGGTAAACCTTACGGATTTCAAAAGGACCGGACCATCTTGACTTTAATTTTCCCGGAAAAATTTTTAGCCTGGAATTAAACAATAACACCAGGTCACCCTCCTTGATTTCTCTACGAATAATACGCTTATCATGCCAATTTTTTGTTCTTTCTTTGTAAAGTTTGGCATTCTCATAAGCATCCATTCGCAGTTCTTCCAATTCGTTTAGTTGGAGTTTTCTTTTTTCTCCGGCTAATTCCATGTTCAGGTTAAGGCGTTTAATTGCCCAGTAAGCTTTGTGCTCTAGTTCTACCGGAAGGTGGCAAGACTTCCCATAAATTAATTTGAAAGGAGTCATTCCTATGGGAGTCTTGTACGCAGTCCGATAAGCCCAGAGAGCATCATCGAGCTTTACCGACCAGTCCTTTCTTGAGGTCGAAACAATTTTTTCTAAAATACTTTTAATTTCTCTGTTCGATACCTCAACCTGACCGCTAGTTTGAGGGTGATAAGGCGTTGCAATTTTGTGCCTTACTCCAAACTTTTGCAGTAACATTTCAAAATGTTTCGAGATGAAATGGGATCCTCCGTTGCTTATGACAACACGAGGCACCCCGAATCTTGGAAAAATTATTTTTTTGAAAAGTTTTATGACTACCTTTGCATCGTTTGTAGGAGAAGCAATGGCTTCGATCCATTTTGACACATAGTCAACGGCTACCAGAATATATTGGTTTCCAAAAGAAGAAGGAAACGGTCCCATGAAATCGACACCCCAGACGTCGAAAATTTCAACCTCTAAGATATTATTTAAGGGCATTTCATTTCTTTTTGAAATATTTCCCGTGCGTTGACACTGGTCGCATTTAGAAATGAATTGATGCGTGTCTTTAAAAAGGGACGGCCAATAAAAACCAGATTGAATAATTTTCGTAGCAGTTTTTGAAGAACTGGCATGGCCGCCATAGGAAGAAGAATGACAATGGTATAGAATGTTACTTACCTCTTCTTCCGGAATGCATCTTCTGAACACCCCATCTGCTCCCCTTTTAAAAAGCAGTGGCTCATCCCAGTAATACTGTTTAAGATCATGGAAGAATTTCTTCTTCTGCTGATAATTTAAATCTGGGGGGAGTACTCCTGCTGCAAGGTAGTTTACAAATTCTGCATACCATGGTGCTTCAGTTTTGCCCAATGAGAAGAGTTGATCATCCAAAAATGTATCATTAAGTGGCAACTCTTCTTCTTTTGTTCCTTGTAGACGGGACAAATGATCAGCCACAACATTTTCAACGCCTTTTTTATCCCTTATTTCAAGATCAAATTCTTGTAGGAGTAAAACCCATCGGATCAATCTCGGCTTGGCATATTTTTTGTTTAACAAATATTTTATGGCCGAGTGATCAGTAAAAATGATGATTTTTGAACCTACCAAATATGATCGAAACTTATCAACGGCAAAAACTACCGCCAATAATTCTTTTTCAGTTGTGGCGTAATTCATTTGTGCCTCGTCTAAGGTCCTGCTTGCATAGTATATGGGATGATATTTTTTCTCTTTTCTTTGTCCCAGGACTTCCCCAACTGCATAGTCGCTTGCATCGCACATTATCTCGAACGGAAGATTCCAGTCTGGTGGCTGTATGATCGGGGCAGTAACTAAAGCCTTTTTCAACCTGTTAAAAGCTTCAAGACAAAGATCGTTAAAAATAAATGCTGCATCCTTAAGGAGCAGACTTGTCATAGGTTTTGAAATTTTTGAGAAGTCTTTTATGAACCGGCGGTAGAAACCCGCATGGCCTAAAAAGCTTATCACCTCTTTTACTGTGGTGGGAGGTAGCATTTTTTCAATCACCTCAATTTTTGCACGATCTACCTCAATACCTCTATGATAAATTAAGTGCCCTAGGACAATTCCTTCATTAACCATGAAATGAGACTTTTCCCAGTTTAGAACCAGGTTTACCTTCTCACATCTCTCTAAGACTTTTTCCAGATTGGCTAAACAGTTTTCAAAACTTGAGCCATGGACGGAAAAATCATCCATAAACACTTCCATTATGTTTTCAACAAAGTCTGAGAATATGGACATCATACACCTTTGAAAGGTAGCAGGAGCATTACATAGACCAAAGGGCATCCTTCTATAGGCATAAGTGCCAAAAGGACATGTGAAAGTTGTTTGTTCTTGGTCGCTAGGGTGGATGGGAATTTGGAAAAATCCCGAATAGCCATCCAAATAGCAGAAATGTGAGTGCTGTGCTAACCTTTCTAGCATTTGATCAATGAACGGGAGAGGGAAGTGATCTTTCCGGGTAGCTTTGTTAAGCTTTCTGTAATCGATACACATTCTCCATCCCGTAATTGTCCTTGTGGAAATGCTTTCATCCTTCTCATTTTTAATAACTGTTAAGCCTCCTTTCTTAGGTATTACTTGAACAGGACTAACCCACTTACTATCGGAAATAGGATATATTATCCCAGCATCAAGGAGTTTTAAAACTTCCTTTTTAACAACCTCTTTCATGTTTGGGTTTAATCTTCTTTGATGCTCGATAGAAGGTTTATAGTCCTCTTCCAGTAGTATTCTGTGTATGCAGATTGATGGATTTATTCCTTTAATGTCCTCAATAGTATACCCTATGGATTTGGGATACTTTTTAAGAACATTAAGCAATTTTTCAGTCTCATTTTGTTTTAGATCTGCATTTACAATTACTGGAAAAGTAGAATTAGGGCCAAGAAACTCATACCTGAGAGATGATGGTAAGGGCTTCAGTTCTATTTTTGGTGTTTCTTTTGGGAGAGGTCGAGGCTTTCCCTCACCCAAGGATTCAGTACCCAATTTTTGTGATGGTGGATTCTCATCTAAAAGTTTTATGTAAAATTGGGTTTCCTCTGCTGCATTCGTATCTGTGTTGCCTAAAAGGCAATCTTCCAGACTATCTTGTGAAGATGATGCTAAAGAGCAGTCTCGCACGCAATAGTCTACAATATCAATCCTGCAGCACGAGTCTTTTACAGATGGACTCTTCATGAAGTTTGAAACTTCAAACTCAACTTTTTCATCCCCCACATTAAAAACCAACTTACCGTTTTTAACGTCAATTATTGCCCCTGCAGTAGCTAAAAAAGGCCTCCCCAAAAGAATAGGAATTTGGGAGTCTTCTTCAATTTCCATTACAACAAAGTCCACCGGTATAAAAGTTTGCCCTACCTTGATAGGGATATCCTCTAAGATTCCAGTGGGGTATTTAAAGGAACGATCTGCCAACTGTATTGTCATTTTTGTGGGTTTAAGTTCGCCTATCCCTAGTCTATTGCAAAGAGAAAGAGGCATTAAACATACACTGGCTCCTAGATCGCACATCGCTCTGTTTATAGTTTCAATTCCAATCACACAAGGTATGGAAAAACTACCTGGATCTTTGAGTTTTTGTGGCAGCTTGTTCTGGATAATTGCACTACATTCCTCTGTTAATGCAATCGTCTCATAGTCGTCTATTTTTCTTTTCTTGGATAAAATTTCTTTCAAAAATTTAGAATAAGACGGCATTTGAGACAATGCATCAGTGAAAGGAACGTTGATTTTGTTTTTTGCAAATCTTTGGGGAAAAGGAATGGGTGGTTTGTATGGTGGTGGGGGGATGTGTGGTTCTTCTCTTTCTTTTTCATGTTCTTTCTCTTTTTCTTTCTCTTCTTGCTCACCTGGTAAATTATGTTTTTCACTCACAATTTTTTCTTGGTTAGCTCTTGGTTCCTCTAATTGTTTTCCGCTTCTAAGGGTCACGGCATTTATTTGGCCTTTTGGATTTTGTTCTGGTTGCCCAGGAAATACCCCTGAAGACTTAGAGGATGAAGCCACCTGTGTTGCCACTTGAGTTATTTGATTTTCAAGCATTTTATTATGAGTGGCAATAGAGTCGACTTTTGATACTAATTTGATAAGTGTGTCATTCAAATAACCAGTTTGATTTTTGAATTCTTCAGTTTGTTTTGTTTGAGATGACACAAATTTTTCCATCAAAAATTCCAAGTTCGACTTTTGCGGGTTGTTTTGTGGGTTGTTAAAAACCCTTTGATTTTGAAAGCCAGGAGGTGGTCTAGGTGCTGGATTGGTTGGAGGATTTTTATAAGAAAAATTTGGATGATTCCTCCACCCAGGATTATAAGTATTTGAAAACGGATCTTCCTTTTGAGCATAGTTAACATGCTCGTTTCCAGCACTAGATGCCTCAAGCTGGCATTCAGCTCCAATATGGCCAACAACCCCACATAATTCACATGGTGGAGTAATAGGAGAAGAAGTTTGTGAGACGGCACTTACATTTAATTTTTCAAATTTTTGAAAAAGTGCGTCCACTTTTGAGGTAAGATGATCAACAACAGATATTTCATACTTACCTGGCTCTTTTGATGAGGCTGGTTTATTCGTTATGGCTCGCTCACTTGTCCATTGACAATGGTTTTGAGCCATATCTTCAACGAGTGCATAAGCTTCAGTAAAAATTTTGTTCATTAAAGCTCCACCTGCAGCTGCATCAACAGTCATTCTTGTTGCATATTGTAATCCATTATAAAAAGTGTGAACAACGAGCCATTTCTCTAGTCCATGATGGGGGCATAGCCTTAACATTTCTTTGAAACGTTCCCAAGCATCATAAAGAGATTCCCCGTCGTTTTGAGAAAATCGAGTAATTTGATTTCTCATTTGAGCTGTTTTACTCGGGGGAAAGAACTTAGCAAGAAAAGTTTGTTTTAACTGGCCCCAGCTGGTAATGGATTCCGAAGGCAAAGAATGTAGCCATGCTCTTGCTCTATCCCTTAATGAAAAAGGGAAGAGTTTTAGTCTTATGGCATCCGGAGGTACCCCGTTTAATTTGAGAGTTCCACAGTATTCTAGAAAAATTGAAATATGAAGATTTGGGTCCTCCGTGGGAGAACCAGAAAATTGGTTTTGTTGAACCATTGAAAGCAGAGATGTTTTGAGTTCAAAATTATTTGCTTCCACATTTGGATGTACAATGGCAGCCGATGGCTCTGCTGAAGGTGTTGCGTACTCTTTGAGAGCACGATTTTCATTAGCCGCCATTTGGTTATCGGGAATTTCTCTCCTCCTTCTATGTAAGAACCTTTCGATTTCGGGAATTTGTTGAACAGTTTCTCAAAAACTTCTGGTTCTTCGCATTCGAGGGACAAGAGAAGAAAAAGTAAAAATAAAGAAAATAAAATTTCAGTATAACCGGTTTCGAAAAAAACTTAATTAATATCACTGCCTCCCCGGCAACGGCGCCAAAAACTTGATAGCCTCGCAAGTGCACGAGTCGTATCGCGTAATAAAAGAGTTATCGATCCACAGGGAGAGCCTAGGTGAATACCAATTTAATTTTTCAAAGTTGATTAACTGAAAAGAAAGTGTTTTTAGAAAGAAGGAATGTTTTAGTAAAGTCTACTCACTCATGATCATTGTAGACAAAAGAGGAGAAAAGAAAATAAGAGAAGAAAACATAAAGTTAAATAGCGAGAAATAAAAGAAATCGGTAAATTGCAAAATTATAAATAGCAGAATCGTAAATGACTTGGAAAGTAAAAAGGGCAAAAGAGTAAATAACAAGGAAAATAAAAGAGCGGGAAAGTAAGGGAGCGAAAAAGTAAAGAGCGAGAAAGTAAAGAGCGAGAAATTAAATGGCAATGAAAGTAAATGACTTGGAAAATAAAAGGGCAAGAAAGTAAATAGCGAGGAAAATAAAAGAGCGAGAAAGTAAAGAGCGAAAAGTAAAGAGCGAGAAAGTAAAGAGCGAGAAATTAAATAGCAATGAAAGTAAATGACTTGGAAAATAAAAGGGCGAGAAAGTAAAGAGCGAAAAAGTAAAGAGCGAGAAAGTAAAGAGCGAGAAATAAAAGGGCGAGATAATAAAAGAGCGAAAAAGTAAAGAGCGAGAAAGTAAAGAGCGAGAAATTAAAGGGGCAATAAAGTAAATAAACAAGAATCATAAAAACATGAAGAGTAAATTGAAGTCATGAATCTTTAGAGAGCCTTTGTCATTGATTTTCTAACAAAATTCAAGCTTAGTTACAAGTGAGGATCAAGCCTCTATTTATAGGAAAATATGAGGGCCAAGGCACTTGAGTGGAGGGGCAAAATGGTCCAAAAAAAAGTGGCAAATCAAGTTGGCAAGGAAAGCCATCAGCAAGTGGGTGCAGCCAAAATTGACTTGTCTGGTGCCAGGGTCGTGCGCCCATGTGCCTGGGTCGTGCGCCCTGGCCAGTCAATTTTGGCTGCTCTGCGCCAGTTTTGCACCAGGGTCGTGCTCCTATGTGCCAGGGTCGTGAGCCTTGTGCTAGAAACAGCTGTTCTGCGTTGCTGGCAAGCAAGGGTCGTGCGCCTATGTGCCAGGGTCGTGCGCCTTGTTCTGCCAAAATGGGCCATTTTCAGTTGAAAACACGCACGGGTCGTGCGTGGTATAGCACGGGTCGTGCGCAGGCTCTGCACCAGTTTTTCACCAGGGTCGTGCGCCTATGTGCCAGGGTCGTGCGCCAGTTTTGCACTAGGGTCGTGCGCCTATGTGCCAGGGTCGTGCGCAGGCTCTGCGCCAGTTTTTGCTGCTTGGCGCCCTTGGCGCCCTGTGCTGCGCCAGTTTTGCTGCTTGGCGCCCTTGGCCAGTTTTGGGTTTTTGGGGCCCTTGGCGCCCATGAGGGTGTCTAGTGCCTTAAAAATTGCTCCTCCTCAAATATTTCCTTTTTTCTTCATTTTAGCTCATATTTTCTCTTTTGCTCCAAAATAAAACCTGAAAATAAAAAGCAAACATTTGTAGTAAAATAGCTCAAAGATATAAAATATAATTAAAATACCTAAAAAAAACTTAATGAAAATAACTATTAAAAAGACTCTAAAAATAGACTTATCATCCCTCTTCTCCTCTCACTCGAACTCCCTCTCTCACTAGTGCAAAATTAGCTTTACAAAGCACTATTTTGAATCGGTTGTTTGTATAACCGATTCCAATTGTGGACGCGGTGGAAAATTTGCAATTAAATGGAATTGTGACATTTTTTTAGACATTAAGAATCAGTTGTTTAAACAACTGATTCTAAATGTGCCAATTTAGACATTTGGAATCGTTTTTTAAACAACCGATTCCGAATAACTACATTCAGAATCGGTTCTTTAAACAACCGATTCATAAGGTCTGTTTCATTACAATTTTCACGATCCCCCCTTGTTATTTCAGTTTCCCTCTCACACTTTACCTCTCAAACCCTAACTCGTTCTCATCCCTCTTCCTCGCAGCTCATCTCTTCGCAGCAAATCCCTCGCACCTCATCTCTTCGCCACAAATCCCTCGCAGCTCATCTCTTCGTTCTCATCCCTCATAGCTCATCACTCGTTCTCATCCCTTTCACACGTTCTCTGCAAATCCCTCGCAGCAAATCCCTCGCATCTCTTCGCAGCAAATCCCCTTCGTTCTCATCCCTCGTATCTCTTCGCAGCTCATCCCTGGCATCTCTGTCGCATTTTAGTTTCCTCTTTCGTTCTCTCGCATCTCTTAACTCCGTCGCATTCCTCTCACGCGGTATTTCTCTTCTTCTCAGCATCTGTTCCCTTATAGCGCGTTCTCTTTCTCAGCTCACTTCCTCAATTGCTGTCTTCAGGTGTAGAACGTTGCCGTCAATTGTTTTCCTCACGCCGTTCCCTCATCTCGCTGCTACCAGGTTCGCCTCGTCTTTTATTTTTAGTACTAAGATTTTTGGGTGTATGAAATCATTGATATGTTTGGTTTTCAAGAGAAAGCATCCTGTTACTATTGAAATCTTAGTCTAGTTAAACGTGTTTTTAATTTTGGCAAAGTTATTAGTTGGATAATTCTGTTTCATTTGATGAAACTATAATTGATATATAATACATCTAAATAGATGTTGGATAATTCTGTTCCATTTGATTTTAGGACTAGATTGTGTTATCAAGCTTACATAATTGAGATGTTAGTTTTGACCTGGATTTCAATAATTAATGGTGCATTTTGTTACTTTGATTTTAACTAAAATGTATGGCTATATTGCACATAGAAAGGTGCATTTTGGGACTTTGATTGAAGTTGAAGGGTGCATTCTACATGCATTTCTTCTAGTAATGATAATCTTCAAAAACAAAAGGGACTATTATTGAATCAATAATGCTCCCTCATGGAGTTAACTAACATGAATTTTGTGTCAAGTTTGCTTTGTTGTTAGTTACTGTCACTAAACTCATAGTAAATTTAGAAGGAACTATTATTTCCATTTTAATGACCGAGTCTTATATTTCCATTTTAATACCCAAGTCTAGTAACTGACCCTATATGTATCTGACATGAATTACTTACTTGGATCATAGGCATGGATCATAGCTAGATGCAAAGCAATCGTATGAGTGATGAGTATGCGAAAGGAGTTGAAGAGTTTCTAAATTTTGCTCAAGCAAAGCTTCCCAAAACTGTTGTCAATTTTTCTTGTCCTTGTGTTATTTGTGTTAATCAGACCCCACAATCACTTTCCCAAATAAAGGACCATCTCTTTGTTCATGGGATCTGCATGGGTTATACCACATGGATATGGCATGGTGAATCAAGAGACACCCCAAGTGTGTCCAGAAGAGAGAAAGTCGATGAAGATATGAATGACCAAATGGAGGATATGATCCGTGACATCGGTCCGGAATCTTTTAAGCGGGTGCATGTGTATGATACTCTATGCAAAGACAAAGAAGAGCCTATGTATTTGGGATGCAAAAAATACACACAGTTGTCTGCGATGACAAGATTGATCAATCTGAAGGCAATAAATAGGTGGACCAATAATGCTTCACTGAATTACTTGAGTTGTTGAAAGACATGCTTCCCGAAGGTAACACATTGCCGAATCGTACCTATGATGCGAAGAAGATATTGTGTTCGATGGGCGTGGGGTATAAGAAAATACATGCATGCCCCAATTATTGCATATTGTATCGAAATGATTTTGAGAAGTTGCACAAGTGTCCCACGTGCAATCTTTCGCGCTACAAAGTGAAGACTGGTGAATCTAGTAGCGATGATGATGATGTCACAAAAGGTTCTCCCGAAAAGGTTTTGTGGTATCTTCCAATAATACCCAGATTCCAACGCTTATTTGCTAATGCATAGATGTTTATCTTATCCCGTTGGTTGAAGACTTGAAAAAAATGTGGGATCAAGGTGTGGATGTGTTTGACGGGTATTCTAATGAAACATTTAAGCTGCGAGCAATGCTATTTTGCACGATCAATGACGGGTATAGTGTTCAAGGACATAAAGGTTGTCCTATTTGTGCAGAAGGCACGTACCACCATCAACTAAAACATGGAAGAAAAACTGTCTACCTTGGGCATCGTAAATTTCTAAGATGTAATCACCCATATCGTAGGTTGAAAAAAGCTTTTAACGGGTGCAGGGAAAATGACATTGCTCTGAATGCCTTGACCGGAGAAGAAGTCTATCAAGTGGTTAAGGACATCAATGTTGTATTCGGAAAAAAGCAGAAGCAATCAAATGAGAATACCAATTGCAAGTGGAAGAAGAGGTCTGTATTCTTTGATCTTCCATATTGGTCTTGTCTTGATGTCATGCACGTCGAGAAAAATGTCTGTGTTAGTGTCATCGGGACGCTTCTTAACATTAAAGGCAAGACAAAGGATTGCATAAAATCTCGTTTGGATTTGCTTGAGATGGGCATAAGAGAACAGTTACATCCAGTGCAAGAGGTAAAGGCACATATTTACCTCCAGCATGTCATACCTTGTCAAAAAAAGAGAAAATAAGCTTTTGCGAGTGCCTAAGGGGAATCAAAGTGCCACAGGGTTACTCTTCAAATGTAAAGAGTCTTGTCTCAATGAAAGATCTCAAATTAGTTGGTTTGAAGTCTCATGACTGCCACGTGTTGATGCAACAACTACTACCTGTGGCTATACGCGGCATCCTGCCAAAAGATGTCCGACATACCATAACTAGGTTGTGCTTATTCTTCAATACTATATGTGGTAAAGTCACTGACCCTCAAAAATTGGACGAGTTGGAAAATGAGGCTGCTATTATCTTGTGTCAGTTGGAGATGTTTTTTCTGCCTTCATTCTTTGATATCATGGTTCACTTAATTGTTCATCTAGTGAGAGAGATTAGATTATGTGGTCCCGTTTATTTAAGGTGGATGTACCCAATCGAGCGATACATGAAGATCTTGAAAGGATATGTGAATAACCAATATCGTCCTGAAGCATCCATTGTCGAAAGATACGTCACAGAAGAAGCTATTGAGTTTTGTTCAGACTACTTATCAGAAGCAAAACTTGTAGGGCTACCAAAGTCTCGATATGCATGGAGATGTCAGGGTAAGGGTAGAGGTATAAACATCAAGAGCATGGGTCGGGAGGAAGTGCTTCAAGCACGTTTTTATATTTTGAATAACACAGGTGAAGTACTACCTTACTTGTCTTCTCATCAAAAGCTAGTAAAGGCCAAAAACCCTCGAATGGATGAATTATGGTTATTGAAAGAGCATAACAAGACATTCATCGAATGGTTTAAATCAGAGATTAATAAAGATGCAAGCGCCTCTAATACTTTGAGATGGCTAGCAAATAACCCTAACTTTGATGTCTTTTGTTGGAACGGGTACGACATAAATAATTTTTCCTTTTCCACAAAGTCGCAAGATGACAGGAGTACTGTGCAAAATAGTGGTGTTATGGTCATGGCTTCTTCAATGCACTTTTCTAGTTCAAAAGATAAAAACCCAGTACTCGCATCCGTTGCTTACTTTGGTGTTATCGAAGAGATTTGGGAGCTTGATTACTGTAAATTTAAAGTGCCCATTTTTAAATGAAATTGGGTAAACAGCAATGGTGGTGTACGTACCGATGAAATGGGATTTACACTAGTGGACCTTGACAAGGTAGGTCATAAGAATGAGCATTTCATCATGGCTGACCATGCAAAACAAGTTTTCTATATCAAAGATCCTTCTAACAAAAAGTGGTCGGTGGTCCTACAAGGAAAAATAGGTAGTGATGAAATTGAAGATTCAACTCTTGCAATTTCTGAGACACCTTCTTTCTTAACACAAGTGCCTGCTTTAATGGATGATAATGAAGTTGATGATGTACATACCACTCGCAATGATCATAATGAAGGGATTTTATGCGAAGGAGTTCTAATTAACCGATGAATGAGTATGGGTACATATATTTGGTTCTTTAATTTATATTTATACTTGGTTATCTGATTCATATTTATTCATGGTTATATGATTTATATTTATATTTGGTTATCTAATTTATATTTATACTTACTTACCTAATTCGTATTTATATTTGGTTATTTATATTTGTGTTTTTTCCTTTGTTCAACAGATATCATGGGTGACTCCAACACTAACCTTCCCAAAAAGAAGATGACTAGGCGTCCAACATCATTAAAGTGGTTCCTTGCTAGGCGTCCGATTGGTCAAAGGTATAGAATGGAGTTTGATAGTGACGGCGAACCTATTGGTCCGTATGGTGACAAATTCAGGAGCTATTTAGGGGTGGTTGCGCGGCAAAAGTAAACATATTGCCCATTGCTTGGGATGAAGTGGATGAGCAGACAAAGAAGATTGTTTGGGATAGTGTTTTGGTATGTATATACACTAATGAAAGAAATCTTGGGTTTATTCATCTTTCCTTATTTCTTGTGCTAACACCACATTATTCTTGTGTTAAGGAAACATTTGATGTTCCCGATAATGAGGAATTCAAGAAAACTTGGATGGTTTATATAGGTCTCTGTTGGAAACAATTCAAGACAACTCTCACGAACAAATATGTCTTTGGCAAGGGGGATAAGTCCGGTGAAACAACCCCATTTCACAAGTATCCTAGTATATCTACTGAGACATGGACCACATTTGTTAAAAGTCGCCTTACTTCGGAATTTGTGGTATTGTTTTCACCACAATATTTTTGTTTCTTAAATATTATTAATTTATTATATATGATGGTGTGTGTTCTTTGTAACAGGTGAAAAGAGAATCTGCTCAGAAAAATCAAAGTAATAATAAATACTATCACACAGTAGGGCGGGGCAGTTATAAAAAGTTGAAGCAAGATATGAAGGAAGAGCAAGTTCAAAAAATGCGGGAGGAGTCCGGTGATCCTAATTTGGAGGTGGTGCCTACATCTCCAGAGCGACATGAGCTGTGGAAGGCTGCCCATAAAGAGAAATCGGGATCTTATGTAACCGAGGAGTCAGAATCAATTGCATCTAAGATTGTAAGTAAAAATTTCAAATAATCACATATTCAATTGACCCTGATTTTAATTTATTTAATCCTAACACGCGAACATTCTTTTATTGTAGGATGATATTATGGATTTGAACAGCCAAGGATCCTTTGTTTCGAGAGGAAAAAATGATATTTTAGCCACTACCATCGAAAAACCTGACCATCCCGGTCGTGTTCGAACAGCTGGAAGAGGAGTTGGGCTATAAAAATACTTTGGAGGTGTTGCTCGGACGAGCTCGAGTAGTTCACAATTTGATCCAACGCAGATGATGAAACAAATGGAGCAATTGTTCGAGAAGAAAATGGAAGAACAAATTAGCAAGGAGGTGGCAAAGGTATATGTTATATTATTATTATTAGGTGCTTGAATAATGTGGTGCCAATTAGAACCATTATTTTTGCTGACCCTCTTATATTATTATTATGGGATACATGATAAAGAAACTGATTTGAATTTGGCTGGTAATAGAAACTGATTAGCGGATACATGATAAAGAAAATGGCTGCTATGGTCAGTTGCGGTCAAAATGCAGCTGTCCAGGTTCCCTCTCACATAAGCACTATCAGATCTAAGGGTAGCTGCTCACCATCTCATGTGAAGGAGCTGGTCAAAACCGATTGGCTGAGGGAGATAGTCGTCAGGGGTTATGATGAGGGGAGCGTCCAAATAATGTTGGAGCATGAAGAGCATTATTGCTTTATCTCTTTCGGAGACCTGAGCGACATGGCTTCCGGTGATAGGTGGCTTGAGTTATCCCACTTGGCTATATGGTGCACATAAGTAGTATAATTTATTTCGTAATTAAATTTCTTGTGTTTCTATATATATATATATTAATTTGATAAAACTGTTTTTACGTGCTAATAATGTGCTGAAAGGTGTGTTGGTGACTTATATGGATTTATGTGTCCATATAAGATTACCTTGAAGGGCTCTTCCTCAAGCATTGTTTCTGCCTATATTCAAAACAAAACGGCCAGCAATCATAAGAAAGTATATTTGGCTCCGCTTTGCAATGAGTACGTAATTTCATATTTCAACAAATTGATAATACATTTTTCCTTTGTTAGTTTCTTTTCTTACATATTATTATCTTTACCAATATTGCAGAGACCATTGGCAACTGATTGTCTTGGTCCCCGAGCAAAATACTGTTGTCTGGATGTGTTCAGATGGTTAAAAACCAGCCAAAAGAATCAAAGAGATGATTAACAAGTAAGTGTTTAATTGTTTACCATTGTTTACAATGTAATATTTTAACTATGATAAATTTTTTATAATTAATTATAATTAACTTTTGATGTTATTAGAGCAATGGATTATACACTGGACACCATATGGTTGCTCCCTAAGGTAAATAAGCATAATTTACTATAGTCATTACTCTTTGCTGAGTGATAGGAATTATGTTCAATGGTGTGTGTTTATATGCCAAGTGATTATGACCCAAGTGAAGCTAAGTTTGTATATGTGTAGGTGGCACGACAACAAAATAGGTATCATTGTGGGTACTTTGTGATGAAGTATATGATGACGATTGTGAATGTCGGTATCATAAATAGATGGGAGGAGGTATATAATAGTTTTAAAGTACATTTTATTTATCTTTAACATATTCATTCATGTTGGGGTTAACCATTTGCTATTGAACATCTATTGTCTATTTTATGAGTTAGTTAGAGCAAGGTAGTTAAACTCGCGTGTTGTGTGCTGCTTCTTCTTCGTTGCTCTACTGTTTCTACTATATATTCATTTCACTATATTTTATGAGTTTGTGTTCTGCTTCTTCTTCATTTCACTATATTTTATGAGTTTGTGTGCTGTTTCTACTATATATTCATTTCACTATCAGTGTTGTCATTGACACTGTACTAGATCTGCTTGTTATATACTGCTCTACCTCTGTTTGTACAGACCTCTTTGTGTCTTTTGGTTCTCATTGTGCTGAGTTTTTTTATGGGTCTTTTGTAGGTATTTGATAACCAAAAGGAAATTTTGGAGGTCCGCAAGCTTTGGGCGGAATTTTATTTGAAGATTCGTCTAGCAGGAAATAAATGATTGGCTAACAAGTTTGATTTTTTTTTTTTGTGGAAAGCTAACAAGTTTGATATATATGTATTTGTTATAGTACATGTATTAGTTGCTGAAAGAAACATTTAGTTGCTGAATTAGTTGCTCCCACCTGTATTAGTTGCTGAATTGAAAGACATATGTGTAACACCCTAAAATTATTTAATTAATTTATTTAATTAAGTAATTGGGGATTTAAATTAAATTGTTTGATGTATTTTAATTAATTAGGATCTATACTAATATGTGTAGGAAGTATTAGAAAGTAGAGGTGCCAAACCCAATGGACTTGGGCCTAAGTGAGAAGCCCAAGCCCATTATTCTTGTCATATGCGAAGTGGTTAGGTTGTTGGGGGCTAGGGTTTTGGTGGAGGAATTGCGAAGTTGAGAGAGGGAGCAAGAAAGAAAGAAAAGAGCGTGAGATAGAGGGAAAGCAAGGAGGCGGCCAAGAGAAGAAGGAGGAGAGGAATTCGAAGAGCAAAGAAGAGGGGATCTCCGTTGTTGCTGTGGATCTGTAGGTGACTGCATCCTAGGCATCGATTTCTTCTTGAAAAGGTTAGGGGAGCTCTATCATTCTATCTAATAATTCCTATGATGAGTTCTAGATCTAGGGCTTGTATTAGAATTGTACGTTTCTTGATGTTCTTGATATTCTTGGATTGCCATGGTGATGATCTTTATATATATATGTATGTGTTGCCATATGCGAATTGAGTTGGTGGTTGAACCTTGAGATAATGCGAATTGCATATGTGTTTGGATGATTTTGATGTTTGTGCGTTCATGGATTTATGATTGGTACGTTGGAATGATTGTGATTTTTCGCATTTTGGATGAATGGGTGTATAGGCGCTTGGGTGCCAAAGTGATGATGATGTTAGTGCTCCAAAAGAATTTTTATCAATTGATTAAATTTAGGTGTTATTTTGGGTGTTGAAGATTTTAAGGTTTTTATGAGCTAATTTGCTAAGAATCAGTTTTTAGTGTTTTGTAAAATTGCTGGAGAAATGGTGATTTTCAGTTTTAGTGTTGAAAAATTCGTTGGACAAAATTCTGGGTGTGTTACTGTTTTCCTGGGCGCTGGGCGCCTGTGCTGGGCGCTGGGCGCCTGATAGTGTGTGTGCTGTGCGTGTGTGCGCGCCTGGGCGCTGGGCGCCTGTGGCGTGCGTGTTGCCTGCGTTGTTGCGCCTGGGCGCTAGGCGCCCGTGTCTGTGTTGCGTTGTGCGCGCCTGGGCGCTGGGCGCCTGTGGCGCTGTGTCGTGTTGTGTTGTGTTGCGCCTGGGCGCTGGGCGCCTGTGGCGCTGTGTTGCGTTGTGTTGTGTTGCCTGGGCGCCTAAGGCGCCAACTTTCAGAACGTTGCCAAATTTTTCCAAAATTATTTTTATCATAACTTTTGACTCAGACGTCCGTTTCGAACGATTCAAAAAGTGTCGTGAAGCTTTTTACGCTGTCTACCTATGTGTTCCATTTTTAAAATGAAAAATTGTTATTTTCTGACTGTTTGTGGGCGCCCAAGTGGCTGTCCCCGGTGATCGTCCCAGGGACATTGAAAAATGACGTGGAACTCTTTAAAAATCCCTTTTGGTGTATAAACAACAGTTTTAACATGGTAGTGTCAAAATGACTGTTTTGCCCTTAGTGGCTATTTATTATTAGTTGTGACGTGTAAAAGACTGTTTTGCCCCTAGTGGCCAAAGTTGTAGATAATGATGTGTAAATGACGAGGATGCCCTTAGTGGTTAGTCAAATGACGTTTTTGCCCTCAGTGGCTAATGTTTGAGTTGAACGATGTTATGTGTAAGTGACGTTTGGGGCCTGAGTGGCTAAGTGATGTTAAGGCCTAAAAGGCTAAGTGACGTTATTTGTGTGTGAATTGTGAATTGACAGGTGCTGTGCCTTTAATTGGCAAACCGGTAAGTGACGGGTCACATAGTTGACTATGAATTGAATAATTGTGTGTTTGTGTATTGTGAGTGGTGCATGTCATAGTGTCTCATGCCCATATGCATAAAATCCAGTAACGTTTTGAGGCCTGAGTGGCTAAGTGATGATGAGGCCTGAGTGGCTAAGCGACGTTTTGTGAAAAGGTACCTTCATGCATATACCCGCGAGTGGGTTGCATTTTCATAAGTCTACATGACATGAGATGAGTGTTTGTAAATGATGTGAACGATGACTGTGATTTGGATGTTTAGTGTATTGGATGCTGATTGTTCTAGTGCGTAGCCTATGATTAGTCCTTATCATATTTTCTATTATATAGACTGAAATGATGCTCACCCTTTCCTGTTTGAATGTTGCCCCCGTGTTGGTAACGTGCAGGTGATTCCCAGTGAAGGTCTTAGCTTCACTTTTTGAGTCGAGTCGTCATGCTCTGATATGTAACACTAGGGAGGGGAAAGAATGTTGTTTAAGTTATTGTGACTGTTGTGGTTATTGGACTTTAGTATTGCAAGCCTGGCATAGTTGTAATGCCTTTTATGATTAAACTGTTGGATTTTGGATGCGAAGTTGTAATCTAATTGATAAATGACGTTATGAAGTTATTATAAGACTGTTTTCGAAAAGCGAGATTATTCGAAAAGTGACGTTTAACGAAGCAAGTGTGACATCCCTTGTGGTGTAATTAAATTTTTGAAAACTCTGATATTTTTATTAAATAAAATTACCGGGTAGAAAAGGGGTGTTACATTAGTGGTATCAGAGCAGTTCGGTCTGTCCGGCCAAGTTGTCCAGTGTGGAGTCTAGCTATCTCTCGAGTCTTGGTACTCGTTCTAACCATAATTTGTGTTGCAGGGATTAGCTAAATTGGTCAGACGGTATGACTGCTATTGTTGTTACTGGCGCTGCTTAGTGTCTTACTGCTGCTATGTGTGTGTTTACTCTGAGTACTTTGTGTATGACTGTAATGTGTTGCTTGGTGTGTTTTCTGTGTCTCTCGTCGATTTTCGACGAAGACCTTGTGGTGAATTTTGTTTGTTGCCGTTGGGTGTTTTTAGTATTGTGTGATTTGACGAGTAGGTGTAAAATTGATGAGGAATTGAGTACATTGTGATGTTGATGTTGTCACGTGTAATTTCGTGCCTTGATGTTTGATGATGATTGAGATTGAATTAAGATGAGGAGTATGATGTGTTATAAATTTTAATAATTAATTTGTATGTTCTGACGTGTGGATACAATGAGTTGAGACGTTTTAAAAAGAAAATTAAATGTTTTGAAAGTATGTATTCTATACATCCCCACGGGTGTATAGGCGCCAAATTCTAATTGTGTATATGTGTTGCTGTGTTGTTTTAAAAATGAATAGCGTACTGTTTTTTTTTACACCGTTTCGAGTTGCCGTTTTGTTGGGAAACAATGGTGTGTCGTTTTTACATTGTTGAAAGTGCTGTTTGTTTGTGAAGTTAATAGTACGCTGTTTTTATGTTGAAAAGGTGTTGCCGCTTCATTGTTTAAATTAGATATATGAGCTACTGTATTTACAAGTAAATGGGTTGCTATTATTCACTCGGTTTTGCATGCTGTTTCTATGCGCAGTTTTGTTTTAAGCGCTGTTTTTGTAGGTGCTGTTTTTCCTCAGCTTAAAATGTGATGTTTTCTCGATTCGAAATGAGGTATTTTCTAAAGGAAAAGAGTGTATTTTTTTCTAAAATATAAAGTGATGATTAAATTGAATCGAATTGAATTGAATTGATAATGGTTCGTAGAGTTGATAATTGGATTTGATGTTTTCAAAGAAATCAAAGTTACAATTGTATTTAAAATAAATGGTGTGCTGTTTGACAGTGTTTCAGGTCGCTGTTCTATTTTTTTTAAAATGAATAGTGTGCTGTCTTATATTGTCCAAAGTTGTTATCCTGCTTTTGAAAATAAGAGGGGGCTGTTTTTATGCTGTGAAGAGTTGCTGTCTTGCTGTTTTTCAAAATAAAATGCTGCTATTTGCTACATAAGAATGCTGCGGTTTGCTTAAAAACGAGTTGCTGTGTTGCGGTTTATTTCTATGAAATGAGTTGCTGTTTTTATGAAATAATCATATTGCTGTTTTACGAAAATGAAGCACTATTTTTATGTTGTAAACGTGCTGTTTCCACTGCCGTTGCGCGCTAAAAAGAAGTATTATTTTCACTCCGTGTTTTGCTGTTGTTGCGCGCTAAAAGACCACTGTTTACACCTTATTGTTGTTGTTGTTGTTCTTCTTGGTCTTGATGTTGCCGTTTTACTCAAATGATGTGGTTGTTTTCACACTGTTTACCCAAAAATTTTACGAGGATGTTTACAAAAAAAAATTGACGTGCTTTTCCCAAAGTTAAAGAGTTGGCTATATTGTTTACCGTTGCTGTTTCGTTTTGAAAATAATAGTGCGCTGTTTTTATATGGTTTAAAGATGCTGTTTTGTTTTGAGATTAATAGTGTGCCGTTTTTATGTCGTTAATGCTGCCGTATTTGCTGCTGTTTTCGCACATTAAAGTGTACTGCTCTCTACAATCTAGAGCGTTGTTTTCTTCGACTTAAATGTGATGTTCACTCAAATATAACGCGTTGTTCTCTTAATAATTTAAAGTGCCGAGTTCTTAAAATTAAAATGATGTTTTCTTGAATCAAGTGGGCCGTTTCGAAAATTTTGAAAAGGGCTGTCTTCCTATTTTCTTTAGTACTGTTACTGTATTGTGAGAGGTTGCTGTCTCGATTTTTTTTTTAGTATTTTGTATTATTTTATTTTATGTGCTGTTTGGTCCCTATGTACGTTGACTTAGCCCTTTATTGACAAAGGAGTCATGTAATTAATTGTGACTGATGTGATTGATGTGGTGTGTGCTTCACTTTGGTGAAGTTATGATGTGTTGTTGATGAGTCGGTCCTATGAAGGACCTAGGGGGGGAATGGGAGTTGAGGAACTCTCAGCGCAAAGATGTCGTGGTTGGTGTTGTCACTTTCGTTGAAGTACTTTAATGGGTGTCTCGCCAATTTCAAGTGAATGGGTGTTGTAGTCGTAGCTAAGTTCGATCATAGTGTGAGAGGACCAAAGAAACAAGAAGAGATGAAGGTTAGGTGTGTAGGGTGACATAAGAGCCGAGATGTGGTTACCTGACTATAAGTGGGTCGAACTGAATGGGAGTCGACGTGTGGTGTTGTTGAAGTATATGGGAATCGAAGTATAAGTGGGATGAAGTGCAGTGTTGCAGCGTTACCAATGTATGTAGAAGCTAGTGTGGTTGAAGCATAAAGTGCCTAAGGGCAGCGTATGGGTGGCAAGGAAAATGATGGAGAACCGAAGTAGGTGTAACCGAAGTAGTTGTAGAGGTGAGTGATGATGAGGTGAGGTTGCCTAAGTGAAGTGTCACGGTGTTTGAGTAGTTGAGTGTGACTTCGATGACCTTCAGATTAGAACATCTAATTAAGAGTAACAATGTGGAGAAGGGTGATGGACGGGGACGGTTGGAAGTGACCAGAAGATTGGGTTTCGTTTCGGGGGTTGGAGTAAATTTTCGAGGACGAAAATATTCTAAGTGGGGGAGAGTTGTAACACCCTAAAATTATTTAATTAATTTATTTAATTAAGTAATTGGGGATTTAAATTAAATTGTTTGATGTATTTTAATTAATTAGGATCTATACTAATATGTGTAGGAAGTATTAGAAAGTAGAGGTGCCAAACCCAATGGACTTGGGCCTAAGTGAGAAGCCCAAGCCCATTATTCTTGTCATATGCGAAGTGGTTAGGTTGTTGGGGGCTAGGGTTTTGGTGGAGGAATTGCGAAGTTGAGAGAGGGAGCAAGAAAGAAAGAAAAGAGCGTGAGATAGAGGGAAAGCAAGGAGGCGGCCAAGAGAAGAAGGAGGAGAGGAATTCGAAGAGCAAAGAAGAGGGGATCTCCGTTGTTGCTGTGGATCTGTAGGTGACTGCATCCTAGGCATCGATTTCTTCTTGAAAAGGTTAGGGGAGCTCTATCATTCTATCTAATAATTCCTATGATGAGTTCTAGATCTAGGGCTTGTATTAGAATTGTACGTTTCTTGATGTTCTTGATATTCTTGGATTGCCATGGTGATGATCTTTATATATATATGTATGTGTTGCCATATGCGAATTGAGTTGGTGGTTGAACCTTGAGATAATGCGAATTGCATATGTGTTTGGATGATTTTGATGTTTGTGCGTTCATGGATTTATGATTGGTACGTTGGAATGATTGTGATTTTTCGCATTTTGGATGAATGGGTGTATAGGCGCTTGGGTGCCAAAGTGATGATGATGTTAGTGCTCCAAAAGAATTTTTATCAATTGATTAAATTTAGGTGTTATTTTGGGTGTTGAAGATTTTAAGGTTTTTATGAGCTAATTTGCTAAGAATCAGTTTTTAGTGTTTTGTAAAATTGCTGGAGAAATGGTGATTTTCAGTTTTAGTGTTGAAAAATTCGTTGGACAAAATTCTGGGTGTGTTGCTGTTTTCCTGGGCGCTGGGCGCCTGTGCTGGGCGCTGGGCGCCTGATAGTGTGTGTGCTGTGCGTGTGTGCGCGCCTGGGCGCTGGGCGCCTGTGGCGTGCGTGTTGCCTGCGTTGTTGCGCCTGGGCGCTAGGCGCCCGTGTCTGTGTTGCGTTGTGCGCGCCTGGGCGCTGGGCGCCTGTGGCGCTGTGTCGTGTTGTGTTGTGTTGTGTTGGGTAGAAAAGGGGTGTTACATTAGTGGTATCAGAATTTTTGAAAACTCTGATATTTTTGAAAACTCTGATATTTTTATTAAACTCTGATATTTTAGTGTAACACCCCTTTTCTACCCGGTAATTTTATTTAATAAAAATATCAGAGTTTTCAAAAATTTAATTACACCACAAGGGATGTCACACTTGCTTCGTTAAACGTCACTTTTCGAATAATCTCGCTTTTCGAAAACAGTCTTATAATAACTTCATAACGTCATTTATCAGCGCAACACAGACACAACACGACACGACACAGCGCCACAGGCGCCCAGCGCCCAGGCGCAACACAACACAACACGACACAGCGCCACAGGCGCCCAGCGCCCAGGCGCGCACAACGCAACACAGACACGGGCG
This sequence comes from Astragalus membranaceus, assembly GCA_039519185.1. Classification (NCBI taxonomy): domain Eukaryota; kingdom Viridiplantae; phylum Streptophyta; class Magnoliopsida; order Fabales; family Fabaceae; genus Astragalus; species Astragalus membranaceus. The sequence goes on along the minus strand of CM076847.1, from coordinate 55,389,091 downwards.
CCTAGCGCCCAGGCGCAACAACGCAGGCAACACGCACGCCACAGGCGCCCAGCGCCCAGGCGCGCACACACGCACAGCACACACACTATCAGGCGCCCAGCGCCCAGCACAGGCGCCCAGCGCCCAGGAAAACAGCAACACACCCAGAATTTTGTCCAACGAATTTTTCAACACTAAAACTGAAAATCACCATTTCTCCAGCAATTTTACAAAACACTAAAAACTGATTCTTAGCAAATTAGCTCATAAAAACCTTAAAATCTTCAACACCCAAAATAACACCTAAATTTAATCAATTGATAAAAATTCTTTTGGAGCACTAACATCATCATCACTTTGGCACCCAAGCGCCTATACACCCATTCATCCAAAATGCGAAAAATCACAATCATTCCAACGTACCAATCATAAATCCATGAACGCACAAACATCAAAATCATCCAAACACATATGCAATTCGCATTATCTCAAGGTTCAACCACCAACTCAATTCGCATATGGCAACACATACATATATATATAAAGATCATCACCATGGCAATCCAAGAATATCAAGAACATCAAGAAACGTACAATTCTAATACAAGCCCTAGATCTAGAACTCATCATAGGAATTATTAGATAGAATGATAGAGCTCCCCTAACCTTTTCAAGAAGAAATCGATGCCTAGGATGCAGTCACCTACAGATCCACAGCAACAACGGAGATCCCCTCTTCTTTGCTCTTCGAATTCCTCTCCTCCTTCTTCTCTTGGCCGCCTCCTTGCTTTCCCTCTATCTCACGCTCTTTTCTTTCTTTCTTGCTCCCTCTCTCAACTTCGCAATTCCTCCACCAAAACCCTAGCCCCCAACAACCTAACCACTTCGCATATGACAAGAATAATGGGCTTGGGCTTCTCACTTAGGCCCAAGTCCATTGGGTTTGGCACCTCTACTTTCTAATACTTCCTACACATATTAGTATAGATCCTAATTAATTAAAATACATCAAACAATTTAATTTAAATCCCCAATTACTTAATTAAATAAATTAATTAAATAATTTTAGGGTGTTACAATATGTATTTAGTTCCATGTTTTAGTTGATGGTGTGTAGTTGCAGAATTGAAAGAAACATGTAGTTGCTGAATTGAATTGAAAGGAACATATTATATATTATTATGAGTTGCTGTAAAAATGTTATTAGGTGATTGAAAAAAAAGGGAAGAAAATAAATAGGAACTAGCTTCTGATTTATTAACAGACATTTAGAATCGGTTATATAAACAATCGATTTAAAATGTATACTTATTAACAGACAATTAGAATCGGTTATATAAACAACCGATTCAAAATGTCTATTTATTAATAGACCTTTAGAATCGGTAATATAAACAACCGATTCAAAAAATAGTCATTTAGAATCGGTTGTTTATATAACCGATTCAAAATCTCCCCGTTTGGCAGGTTCGTATTTGTTGTCTGAGTTAGCATTTGGAATCGGGTTTTACAACAAGCGATTCGGAATTACCCTTTTTGAATCGGTTATTTAACCGATTCGAAATGTTATCACCTTTAGAATCGGGGGTATTCGAATCGGCAAATAACCGACCAAATGTGCCAAACAATCGATTCAAAAAGCCTTTTTGCAGTAGTGTCTCTTTCTTCTCTCCCTATCAAGTTCTCCCTCTTATCTCTCTATATCTTTGTCTTCTCTATGGAAATCTCCCCTAATGGAGGTGTTTTGTTGGAAATGAGGGAGTTTTTTTTTGGTGAAATTGAGTGTTGGTTTTAAGTGTGTTCCAGCTGACTCACTTAAATGGTGGTTTTGTTTTAAAACAATTGGAAAGTACAATTATTCCCCCTTCTCTATCTCACTAACACTCAACTTATTTAATTCATTACTTTTACCCATAAAACACTAATATATCATAAATTACCAATTATTTACAACACACAATCATCTCTACAATTCACAAACAAGCATGTCTATATATATATATATATATATATATATATATATATATATATATATATATATATATATATATATATATATATATTAAAATCAATTAAGGAAATGAAATAGTTCGATCATGCTGACGATCATAGGGAATCCTCAAGTCCCGAATCCAAATGCGCAACCAATATATATAAAAAAATATTAAATCGATCAATTAAATGTCAAAGTAATTACAATTACTTGGGTGTTGCACTCCGGGCTCGATTGCTAATGTAAACTTCCAGCATTTTGGACATTGCTCGTTCTTTGTTAATTTTTCCCCTGATATTATCTAAGTTAATTTTGAAAGATATCAACATTGCTTGTGTCTCCCTACCTGTTGATGAATGTATCGGTCAACCTGAAATAGGTTGCCTGCATCAATGAACTGATTGGGAGATTGCGCAACGCCTTTAAGACATTGGTGATTCACTCAACAAGGTTAGTTGTTATATGCCCCCAATGTCGCCTGTCATCGTTTGCTTGGAGCCATTGTTCCTTTGGTATATCATCAACCCACTTCACGACATCTTCACTCCAATCACTAATGTCGCTCTTGTAGTATGCGACCCTCAATTGAGCCATGGAGCATGATGAAGTAATAGAAGTTAACATTGGTATGGACACAATAAAAACAAAAGATAAGTCAAATAGTGTACTAAAAAATAAATACTAACCCCTGTTGGTTAGCATTTTTTCATCTATGCATTCTTGAAATGTCTCATGAACTTTTGCACCATGTGTCGAATGCAGAAACCTTGATGCCAACTGTTGTTTAGACGCCAAATGACACTTTTGATCGACTCGTGTCTACCTAATATCAATACGAGTGTGACCCACATTCTCAAGTGGGAAAGGATGAAAAACCTTACATTCGATGTCTCACCCCCGATATTGGCTTATGCTATTGAGAATGCATAGTTCCCAAACTTAAGTGATTGTCATTAGTAGTGTACCTCAGTGCTTCCCATACAATTTTGTTCAATCAACGGATACAATTGGCTTGCAGTAAAGACAACCTTGTTAAGTGCTTCTCGGCCATCCTCATTAAAGAGAAACACTCTAGAATGTTGGCTGACATGGTAAGTGATTCTACTTCTTCATCCTCACAAATTTTGAATGCTCATCCTTAATTATTCTTTTATAAACTAAATATGGACTTTATCTTAATTGTAGAACATCATTGATTATTACCACCCCTTTAGAATCGAGGCACCAAGTCCAACGATAGCTCCCTACTTGGAGCAAGATGGGTTTTTGAAAGTTGCAACATTGAGCTCCTGTAACATGGACCCAACATTGGTGATGACAATGGAAGAATGTTGATGGACAGAAGCACACACGTTTCATCTTCTAGTAGGAAAGTGCACAATAACTCTCAAAGATGTTGCATTACAATTAGGTCTACCCGTCAACGGAAGACCTGTAATAAGAGGTAGTGGTTATAGTTGGGACGAAGAATGTGAAAAACTGTTGGGAAAGGTTCTTCCCTCGGAATAGAGGGTGGGGCAACAAGTCAAGCTGAAGTGGTTCTGAGACACTTTTGTCCATATATCGGATTTCGCAATGGATGGAATGTTGCAACAGAAGTGTAAGGGGGTACCTGATGTTCTTGATCGGGGGTTGGTAATCTAGACAAAACCTCTAATAGAGTTTACTTGATGTACCTACCCCTGTTGAGAGATCTTTAATGTGTTTCACAATACAGTTGGGATTCGACCTGTTTGGCAAACTTGTACACGAAACTGTGTAAAGAAACTGCACCATTCTATGCTTCTAAGTGTAGATGTATGTTGCCTCTTCAATCATGGGTTTTAGTATCCATGACATTCCTTCCCCCACATGTGAACAGTTCAGTTGAGTTTCCACTAGCAAAGCCGTAAAAATAGTGTCGTACTTTATCAATACTAACAATTTTACTCATGCTAAGCAAGAACATTATAGTCTTTTAACTGCACCACATTAGTACTCCTATTGATGACCTTGTTGGTTGTATATCCCGGATTGATGACATGTAGCAACACAAAGTAGGAAAAATATTCTTCAACAAAACAAAATTTATACAACATACAATTTTGTCACCTTACTAACATGTACTTGTTTTCTCCAGTTTTTGTGGAAACCTTAGAGAGAGCGTCAAAATGCCCAGCGAACAAAAGCATATTGTGATTCTATGATTTGGACTACAAACACTATTTTGGGTTGTTTCCAAACTGTAGAAGGCACCAAGCAGACAGAGTCCAACTCCAGTGTGGACTTTTGCAGAACATACTAGAGGAACCCGTTGATATTGACACTTTACACAATGTTGACACACGAGGTAATCACTTGATAAATTGGAGAGAAAAACACGATTCGTGGATTCATGTTTCGAAAGGAAGAAAAAATAGATGTCTTATGTGCCAGCGGTTACATGGAACACCCATACATATAGACGTATATATGTTGTGGCTCAGGGAAAACCCCAAGCTATGCCTATCTTGTGACATCCCTAATTTTTAAAGACTCGTACTATGATGCCTAAGACCGAGTAACTATTTGTGGGAATAATTGGTCGTGTCTCAGGGATTATTAGTCGAGGAAAAGTCCAAAGAAATCCTACTCTACATTTAATTGTGGCTTAGTCATAATTTAATTGAACAATTCAGCTGAAGGGTAAAATCGTCTTTTCGCCTCACATCGAAGACGTATCAATTGAGTGAGCAGTTAGTCTCGGCTCGAATGAGGATTAGTCGAGAAACCTATGCCGAGCGGAAAACCATAAGATTATTGGGGTTTTAGCCTCAAAACCAAGACTTAATGGGCCAGGGGGCAATTTGGTCTTTTCCACCCAATAAACACCCTCAGCCCATTAAAACATGGCATTCCTCTTTCAGCAGGGCAGAACCAAAACACTTCAGAAAATAAGAAAAGAAAGGAATCAAGAAGAGAGTGAGGGAGAAGGTGAAGGGGGGGAGCTTTTCCTCAACACTTCATGCATGTGGGTCATCTTGGTACCATTCTCCTCATTTTCGAATTCTCTTTCAATTGAGGTGAGTTTTGTGAGCTGCTACCACACTTCATTCTTCCTCCATTTTCGAGTAGAAGAAGGATGGTGCTGGGATTCCAAGTTAGAAGGTGAAGATGCAAGTTCAACAAAATTCTGGGTAAAACCCGTATGGACCACCTTCATTGATTTCATCGTATCTCCCTACACACTACTCCTATGATCGTGATTCTTGTCCCTCTGGACACTAGACACGAATATCTTAATTTTGGGCACAAGAACCATCGGGTTTCATTGGGAAATGAAGGAGATATCATGTCCCCAAGTTACAGTTTCACAATCAAGCACTATCCTGGACCAGTCACCTTGTCTTGGTGATATCTCTCAAACCACTGGATTCATGCATGTGAATCCTTGACCATCTGAAAGTAGACGAAATTCCCTTCAAAATAGGCACTAATTTGGATAGTTTTGGTTACGAATTGGCCTAGTTATAGCTGTTACAAAAGTGTGCCTTGATTCTGGAAAACAGAAAGAAGAGCTGGACATTGTTCGTCGAAATTGGGTTCGAATCGCCAAAGTCTCGAGAGCCATCATTTCTATCTACCCGGAAAGGAGTTCAGTAGCAAGAGTGAATGATTGAGTTGCTGTTTGTGCAAGTGGAGCCATTGAGTTTAGTTACGGAGGCATTCGGAGCGTGTTCGTGATTATGGGGATTGTTCAAGTGGTTAACGGTTTGGTTGTTCGAGCGAGGACGCGACTTCTCGGGGACTCGTCAAACCGGTGAGTTCTACTCACGGATTAGGGAAATATAATTTTCGGAACTTGTGTCATATTTTGTTTCTCGACGAAAAACTGAGTTCAAAAGATTTCCGGGTCGAAAACCGTTTTCGGGGAAAATAGCATTTTTACGGTTTTTGAAAATATATGTGTTTTTATGGACTTATTGATTTTATTGCTCTCACTGGAATATGGGCTGAAATGTTGGTTAGAACATCTATTTTGAACTCTTGATGGTTAGGAAATGTCTCGGGGTTGAGTAGAAAGCGAAACCGTACAAAACGGGTTTCGAAATGCTGTTTTCAGCCAATTCTGGCTTCCATCGCGACGCGGCCCGTGGCCATCGCGTCGCGACCCCAGTGAATTTTTGTGACGCAAAAGTTTCTGTCACTTTTCGCGTCGCGACGGTATCTGTTCGCGTCGCGACGGTTTGCAGTTTTCATTAAAAGCTCCCTGAACTTGTTTTCGAAATAACTTTTGATCCGGGAACCTGATTGAGGTGTTCTAAAATGCGATGGAAAACTTATTCAAAGACCTATCTATAATTATATAAATTGGTTTGAAAAGTACACTGTTTTTGAAGGTCAAAACTGTTTTCAAAACCGAAACCTAGACCGCGTGTGAGATAATGTCCTTGGCATAACAAACCGGATCGTGGATCCTTCTCGACGCTATGATTATAACGCCGGATGTCTAACTTTGAATTCATCAAAACGGGTTATAGATCGATAATAGATATAGATATCTAAAACTTGAAAGACGGCCCAATGCGGGTACGATATATAGATTAAATCGAGTTGGGTGACGACCCGACGAATTGGCATACTAGGAAGGGAAGTCATGAGCCCTCACCCTAGGCCCGGAAAACGTTATGGAATGGTCTAACGTGGGTTATCGGGATTTTGGGCTTTGCACAGCCGATTTATGCTAAGTTATGTTCTCGACTCATCGGGATTGTGGGCTTTGCACAGTCGATGTTTCGTTTGAAAAGCTTGTAGTTATAAATTAATTGACAAGGCTTAAAAATATATAATAGCACTTCATTCACCGGGATTGTGGGCTTTGCACAGTCGGTAATGGGCTAGGTATATATTGACCCAAATAGCTTATAAATATAACTATGTTGCAACAGTTTTATAAATTGAACCGAGTGTTAGTGAGGGGGCACGGTAGAGCTCACTGAGACAAGTTGTCTCACCCTATCATATGTTGTTGTTTTTACAGAGAACAGGAAATAAGGATAGCAGGCGGCATGATCAGTTGTCGTGTTCGAGGTGAAGCTTGGAGATTTGATCTTCCATTCAAATTTTAGATTTCCTATGTAGTCTCTGCATTCGGTCGTATGACTCGAAATTGTATTGTTTTATTTCATAGTTTCCGCTGTTTCTTGTAAAGATGTATATCTAAACAGGAATTTTTAATACTCTGATGTAAACCAAATTGTATGTTTAGGTATTTCTTTGTTAAAGAAATACCGGGGTGTTACATTTGGTATCAGAGCGGTTTGGCCTTGTCGGACGTAGTGACCTTCGGGTCGAGAGTATAGGATCGAGTCACCTAGGGACTTAGACAATTATATGTCAGACCTTTTTAGTATATTATGTGACGTATTGAGTCAGGATCCACTCAATGTTTCATGTAAATTACTGAAAATTATGACTGTTAGTTGCCTCAGCCCCGAAAATGTCCGAAACCCTAAGCCATAGGATTCTTAGCCTTCTCGTTTCATCAGAGCGCGCAGCTGCAGCAGAGGGCTACAGGTGACATTTGGGAACAATGATGGGCATCCGCGATGGTTCGAGGAAACTGTGGGGGGCTGTTCAGTAAGTAAATCGGATGCGGCTAGTGAGTCGCGGGATGAAACGTCGTAGATCTTAACGAGGAGTAGAAATCAAGCGAAGCCATTGGGCAATAGCACTGTCAGTGTACTGAAAGCTATCAGAGTGGTAAACACCCAAAACCCTGACCTTTATTTAGTCAGCGTATCAGTTTTCGAGATATCATTTCCATCATAAATCTTACCTTCTGGTGTCAGTCAATCCCAGTTAGGGCAGCAGTCAAGGAAAATCCTTATCGGTTAATTTTAAGCATAGATTCCAATTCTTCTTCTTTCAAGTCACAATGTGACAGATGACAAAGCCAATTGAGTAAAGATACTCCGTCGTCAGTATTGACTAGTGGAATCATAAGTCCCGATCAGGAATTATGAATCAAATCCTTCAAAGCAGATCAGTATGTGGAATCGGTAGATGTGACCTCATTTCAATCCGCTGCTGGAAGCACTCCAATCACGGTCTGTGAGAAATTCTCGTTAGTCTTCCGACTCATTTGTTCGTAACTTCTGCTCCGGAACTCCGATTTTTTTATGTTCCGAGAGGCGTTGGAAAGCTAATGGAAATATCTACACCGATGAATGGGTTGTGAACCGTATCTTCATTTGTATTTGGAAGTGTACTTTTGTTTTAAATCTGAACCGTAAACTCTAAGCATTCGTGGAATGTGGACCTCCCTGTTGTACGGGCAATTGGTAAAAGGATCTCCAATCAGTCAGTTTAGACTTCTAGAACCCGTTCTGAAGCTATATTGATTAATGTAATGTAATAATTATGTCTGGATAGTCGCGGAAGTTCGGAAAGAAGCTGGGCTAAGGAAAATTCTAAATGATAAATTCGACGAATCAATACGGAGACACTCATGGTGTGCTCGTGTGATTCCCAAAATAACCTTTTGTTTTCAAAATCCCCTGGTGCCACCGCAATTTCAATTTCGTGACTAATCCGAGAATAATTGCTACATTGAAGTTAATCGAGAAACCAAGGATTGCATAGGATGGCACTAAACCGTTGTTAAGACTTTTGGAAAGTGTACCAATTGTCGCAAGTAATATAATTTTACGGTAAGTAACCGGTCGTATCCGCAGGGATTGTGATAGAATTGGTTTATTGTAACAACGAAATAGAAAGTGCAATAACATAAAGTAAGATAGAAGCGAATTGGGATCGACTCATCTCCCCTCTACTCTTATATGACCTTCAGCCACTCTCAAAGTAATTATCCAAATTATCCGATTCAATTATATAATTAGGCTAAGAACAATCCCTTGTCTCAAAACCCCTATCACCCTAAGAGTTACCCTAATTCCTTAGGTGATTCATGCCAAAGGGTAAAGCATTAAGTTCAAGAAATAAAGAATTCACTCACACAAATTCCCACTCCTACGATCATCAATGGCGACCGAATGAAATAAGAATTCACGAAACCCAATTACATATTCCTATGATAATTCAAGTCGTGACCTAAGCCCCAATTTCCAGCAAACAACCCACATTCCTATGGTGATGATAAACCTAGATCGATACAAATATCATGTGTACTTGTAAAGCATTAAGAACATAAGGCATAGGCAATGGATAAAATGAATAAAAACTTGACTTGACCATAACAAAGCATTCATACAAGGGTTTAAGGAAGAGTCATCTCTCCCAAATCAAAACTATCTAATTACATGGCATAAAAGGGATAAGATTAAAGAGTAGAAGATGATTACATAGAGATGGATCCATGAGAACCTCAAAACCCTTGTTCCCAAGGTGTTGGGAAGGCCCCAAAATCACCTCCAGCTGCTGCTCCAAACCCTAGAATCGTTCCCCAGCCGAAGAGAGATTCAGAAAACGCAAAACTGATATTTTAACCAAAGTTTCGGCCACGCATCGCGTCGCGATGGTGCCTGGTCGCGTCGCGACTTTCTCCAGAAAGTTTGGTCGTGGCGCGATCGTTCTGGCTGCTTGGTGTGAAGGCTGTCTGATCTTTTTCCTTTCTTCTTTTCTCCGTTTCGTCACTGGGCAAGTGTCTGGTTTGCTAGTAAACGCCACATCAAATTGAAGGTTTTTCATACATTTTGTTACAGCTCCACACTTATTACAAAAAACTAAAATTATGCTAAAACCCTTAGCAATTGGCTGAATCAAACAATAAACCACCGACATTTTGGTTGCAAACTGAATGAAAATCATCATATAATAATGACTCAACACAACCCCAAACTTAGATCATTGCTTGTCCTCAAGCAATTCACTCAATTCAGGCTGTGGCAATTTGTTATTCAGCTTCCACATCGTTCACATACCACAACTCCTTCAACACATCAGAAGATATCATCCAATCATAATATAGTAGCAAGACAATTGAATTGGAAAACACAAGATCATAAGCAGACAAGCAATCTCAAGTCCTCTCTTTTCCACACATCTCACTACTGTTTCTCTCTTGAGGTGTTTTGGGTGTTCACTCAATTCACAGTACCTGCATCATCGTTTCATAGGCTTGAACAAGTACTATACAAATCAATACACAGGAAATACACACACACTTTTGAGGACTTTCAAAGGTTGTAATGGGGCTTAGGTAAGGGTGGATAAAATTTGGATAAGTAGGTTAAAACTTGGAGTTAGACCTACCTCTCTCTTTGTCAATTTCAACACTATTGTTCACTTACCCATTTTCCCCAAAGCATTCCACAAGAGAAGGAACTATTCACTTATTCTTTATGTATAACTTTTTTTTTCTTTTTTCTTTGAAATATATCTATATATATATATATATATATATATATATATATATATATATATTTAAACTTTGTATGTTCCTTTCTCTTGTATACCACCCCAATGTTGCTATTCCATGAGCAACCCCAAACTTAGAATTTTTCCCCACTCTCATGCTTTTATCTACCTAACTCCAAGTTAAGAAAAACTAGGCTATGATTTGCAGGAAAAAATAAAAATAAACAATTAGGCTCAGAAGGGCTAACAAAGGATAACAATTAGTGGGTTGGCATGAAAGGCTCAGGGGTGCCAAATTTTTTTGCCTCTGTGTATGTAAAACATATGCATGACAGTTAAGTACAAGCTCAAGTTCTGCAGACTAATGCAAGCAAGGAATAATCACACAATGAATAGAATAAGTGTTTGGCTCAAACCTCTCAGCTGGGATTTTTAAGAGATGAACTTTCGAGAGCTTACCCAAAGATGATCTAGATCTTCCTCAACCTTTGACTTAGCCACTGACACTATCTGATGATAAAATCTGATTTGGAGGAAATCACATGGTAGCACCAAAATGCAACATCAACTTCTTCTGGTTTGCCTTTTATGATCTTCAAATCTCGGGGTCAAGCAGCAATTCTTTCGAATCTTGCCCCCGCATAGACAGCTTGCTGAAACACTAACAAACCATCAAAAGGTCCAACACAATAACTAAGTATCTAAATAAATAAAACACACAATAAAATACTGAAATAAATAAATAAATAAAAACAACCAAGAATTAACTCATTCACTAATTGACAATGAAATCAACAATCCCCGGCAACGGCGCCAAAAACTTGTTAAGACTTTTGGCAAGTGTACCAATTGTCGCAAGTAATATAATTTTACGGTAAGTAACCGGTCGTATCCGCAGGGATTGTGATTCATTTTCAATAGGCAAGTTGTTAATTCTAAGTCGTGATACTTGTGATAGAATTGGTTTATTGTAACAACGAAATAGAAAGTGCAATAACATAAAGTAAGATAGAAGCGAATTGGGATCGACTTATCTCCCCTCTACTCTTATATGACCTTCAGCCACTCTCAAAGTAATTATCCAAATTATCCGATTCATTTCACTAAATTAGGCTAAGAACAATCCCTTGTCTCAAAACCCCTATTACCCTAAGAGTACCCTATTTCCTTAGGTGATTCATGCCAAAGGGTAAAGCATTAAGTTCAAGAAATAAAGAATTCACTCACACAAATTCCCACTCCTACGATCATCAATGGCGACCGAATGAAATAAGAATTCACAAAACCCAATTACATATTCCTATGATAATTCAAGTCGTGACCTAAGCCCCAATTTCCAGCAAACAACCCACATTCCTATGGTGATGATAAACCTAGATCGATACAAATATCATGTGTACTTGTAAAGAATTAAGAACATAAGGCATAGGCAATGGATAAAATGAATAAAAACTTGACTTGACCATAACAAAGCAGTCATACAAGGGTTTAAGGAAGAGTCATCTCTCCCAAATCAAAACTATCTAATTACATGGCATAAAAGGGATAAGATTAAAGAGTAGAAAAAGATTACATAGAGATGGATCCATGAGAACCTCAAAACCCTTGTTCCCAAGGTGTTGGGAAGGCCCCAAAATCACCTCCAGCTGCTGCTCCAAACCCTAGAATCGTTCCCCAGCCGAAGAGAGATTCAGAAAACGCAAAACTGATATTTTAACCAAAGTTTCGGCCACGCATCGCGTCGCGATGGTGCCTGGTCGCGTCGCGACTTTCTCCAGAAAGTTTGGTCGTGGCGCGATCGTTCTGGCTGCTTGGTGCGAAGGCTGTCTGATCTTTTTCCTTTCTTCTTTTCTCCGTTTCGTCACTAGGCAAGTGTCTGGTTCGCTAGTAAACGCCACATCAAATTGAAGGTTTTTCATACATTTTGTTACAGCTCCACACTTATTACAAAAAACTAAAATTATGCTAAAACCCTTAGCAATTGGCTGAATCAAACAATAAACCACCAACATTTTGGTTGCAAACTGAATGAAAATCATCATATAATAATGACTGAACAACCGTATCTTCTAAAGAAAACCTTATGTCATTCTAGTAAGATCCCTAATATCAAAATTCGCATCTCCTTAAGATCCGAGTAATCAATATCTATGAAAGATAGGTACCAAAATTCAAAGCCTATTTGATCTAGAAAGACAACTGTGATTGGATAAGTCGTTGACTTAGACAATCCTGAGAGACCCATAACCTGTATAAGGGCACCGAACTGTAGGTTTGGGTTCTGAAGACAGAGTCATAATGGTCGAAAGACACATCCTTATCATTGGTTTGGGTTAGCTAAAACATCGTTTGTACCGATGACTGCCTGAATGCTAGAATTGTGTCCAAAATAACCGAAGATGTGGGTTACTCAAACGTTTACTCGGAAGTAATGGATGACTGGGTAACACGTGGATATAATTGCTAGTTGGAGAGGTATCAAGCCATGTAGGGAAATCATCTTTCGGCAGTAATAGTGTTCAAGCTTCTGCTACCGAGTTAAAGCTCCAATCGTAATCTTGAATTCGTTAAAATCATACGTAAGTTGTTGTGGCTTGAATCCGTCGGATGGGTCAAGGCTAGTCCTCCATTCTATTAACATATGGTTAGTCGTCGAAAAGTCAAGTATGTGCTGAATTCAGAATTGTCCGATCGTGGTCCAATACACAATGCCTTTCTACGGCAATCCAACAGTTGAGTACGTATAGTGTTTTTCCCTTTCACCCACTATACCCGTATGATGGGAGAAGGTCGGAGGATGAACCGTATGTCGGTCTTAGACTAAATGATTGGACAGTGAATGTAGGACACATGAGTCCTTGATAGTGCATCCTACAACCTTTGTGTAGTCTCTTGAGACAATTGAGTCGTGTCTATTTTTTGTCACGAAATACAAGCCTTTGTTCTAACCTCGAAGTTTTATCTTGGACTGATTCGAGAAAGGAATTGAAGGGAAATGAATTGAATCGAATAGAATAGCGGCTTGGGAAAATTTTAAAACAAATACCCGCTTTCCCTTTCGGCTCAATGTCCTTCCCGATCGCCTCCTCGAACAAACCCAATTGTTTTGTCTTAACGGAGCCGAACTCAAGCACGATAATAGAAATTTGTGAAATATTGATCGCACAAATGGCTGGTCCCAACAAAGTAACACTTCTACTCTCACTTTCAAATTTGTAACTTTTAAATATCAGAGAATGAGATTCCGCTTTGTTGGAGCGTCGTGCATTGAGTAAGGTCATCTATAAGTTGGGGTGAATTAACTTTTTGGGATAGTCGTATTTTCAAACTATCGTCATTAGAAACCTCAGTGAAAAAAATTTTCATTCAAATGGAACTATAGTACTTTCAAGTTTTGGAACTGATTTAATGAAAGAATATTTTACTGTTATTTTAGAGTTTTCCTGGATTCGGTTGCAAGAAAAATCGTTTCTAGATTCCTTGGACTGAAAGTCAACCTGTTTTATAAAATAACTCTGTTTGCTTCAGTCGAGATTTTTAGTAAAATGAGTCAAGAGCTTATGTGAGCGTAACTCGGGAAGAGAAGAAAACTTTTCTTCTGGATACCGTATGGTTTGATTCCAAAGAAATTCTCTTAAAGTCATCGTTTCGTTCCAATTCAAGTAACGGCCAAGCCGGAACCTTTTGAGTTCTTGACTTTGATCGTGCAGTATGCATAAATACCCTAAACTATGAGTTCGTGTCCTCAACAGATTGTAGGCATTCCATTGTCCATAGCAATTAGTGTCAGCTTTCAAGAGGTCGGAATAGTTAATTTCTGAAGAAAGTCTGTATCTTCATGATGTCTTTCACGTGTCTCAGTTGAGAAAATGTATTCCCGATCCACTTCAGCCGTTGAGCGTTGAAACGATCGATCTTCGGCCGAATTTATCATTCCAACCTTATCCTAGTCATATCCTAGGGCGTGACGTGAAGACATTGAGGTCAAGGACTATTCCGATTGTCAAGGTAGTCTGGGAAGGCTTCTCAGCCGAAGAGGCTACTCGGGAATTGGAAGAGGACATGATGACCCGATATCAATATCTTTTGCTTAAGGTTCGTCTTGTGAATTTTGAGGACAAATTTTTTAAAAGTTGGGGTGATTGTGACATCCCTAATTTTTAAAGACTCGTACTATGATGCCTAAGACCGAGTAACTATTTGTGGGAAAAATTGTTCGTGTCTCGGGGATTAATAGTCGAGGAAAAGTCCAAAGAAATCCTACTCTACATTTAACTGTGGCTTAGTCATAATTTAATTGAACAATTCAGCTGAAGGGTAAAATCGTCTTTTTGCCTCACATCGAAGACGTATCAATTGAGTGAGCAGTTAGTCTCGACTCGAATGAGGATTAGTCGAGAAACCTATGCCGAGCGGAAAACCATAAGATTATTGGGGGTTTAGCCTCAAAACCAAGACTTAATGGGCCAAAGGCAATTTGGTCTTTCCCACCCATTAAACACCCTCGGCCCATTAAAACATGGCATTCCTCTTTCAGCTGGGCAGAACCAAAACACTTCAGAAAATAAGAAAAGAAAGGAATCAAGAAGAGAGTGAGGGAGAAGGTGAAGGGGGGAGCTTTTCCTCAACACTTCATGCATGTGGCTCATCTTGGTACCATTCTCCTCATTTTCGAATTCTCTTTCCATTGAGGTGAGTTTTGTGAGCTGCTTCCACACTTCATTCTTCCTCCATTTTCGAGTAGAAGAAGGATGGTGCTGGGATTCCAAGTTAGAAGGTGAAGATGCAAGTTCAACAAAGTTCTGGGTAAAACCCGTATGAGCCACCTTCATTGATTTCATCGTATCTTCCTAGACACTACTCCGATGATCGTGATTCTTGTCCATCTGGAAACTAGACACGAAGATCTTCATTTTGGGCACAGGAACCATCGGGTTTCATTGGGAAATGAAGGAGATATCATGTCCCCAAGTTACGGTTTCACAATCAAGCACTATCCTGGACCAGTCACCTTGTCTTGGTGATATCTCTCAAACCACTGGATGCATGCGTGTGAATCCTTGACCATCTCAAAGTAGACGAAATTCCCTTCAAAATAGGCACTGATTTGGATAGTTTTGGTTATGAATTGGCCTAGTTATGACTGTTACAAAAGTGTGCCTTGATTCTGGAAAACAGAAAGAAGAGCTGGACATTGTTCGTCGAAATTGGGTTCGAATCGCCAAAGTCTCGAGAGCCATCATTTCTATCTACCCGGAAAGGAGTTCAGTAGCAAGAGTGAATGATTGATTTGCTGTTTGTGCAAGTGGAGCCATTGAGTTTAGTTACGGAGGCATTCGGAGCGTGTTCGTGATTACGCGGATTGTTCGAGTGGTTAACGGTTCGGTTGTTCGAGCGAGGACGCGACTTCTCGGGGACTCGTCAAACCGGTGAGTTCTACTCACGGATTAGGGAAATATAATTTTCGGAACTTGTGTCATATTTTGTTTCTCGACGAAAAACTGAGTTCGAATGATTTCCGGGTCGAAAACCGTTTTCGGGGAAAATAGCGTTTTTACAGTTTTTGAAAATATATGTGTTTTTATGGACTTATTGATTTTATTGCTTTCACTGGAATATGGGCTGAAATGTTGGTTAGAACATCTATTTTGAACTCTTGATGGTTAGGAAATGTCTCGGGGTCGAGTAGAAAGCGAAACGGTACAAAACGGGTTTCGAAATGCTGTTTTTAGCCAATTCTGGCTTCCATCGCGACGCGGCCCGTGGCCATCGCGTCGCGACCCCAGTGAATTTTTGTGATGCAAAAGTTTCTGTCACTTTTCGCGTCGCGACGGTATCTGTTCGCGTCGCGACGGTTTGCAGTTTTCATTAAAAGCTCCCTGAACTTGTTTTCGAAATAACTTTTGATCCGGGAACCCGATTGAGGTGTTCTAAAATGCGTTGGAAAGATTATTCAAAGACCTATCTATAATTATATAAATTGGTTTGAAAAGTACACTGTTTTTTAAGGTCAAAACTGTTTTCAAAACCGAAACCTAGACCGCGTGTGAGATAATGTCCTTGGCATAACAAACCGGATCGTGGATCCTTCTCGACGCTATGAATATAACGCCGGATGTCTAACTTTGAATTCATCAAAACGGGTTATAGATCGATAATAGATATAGATATCTAAAACATGAAAGACGGCCCAATGCGGGTACGAGATATAGATTATATCGAGTTGGGTGACGACCCGACGAATTGGCATACTAGGAAGGGAAGTCATGAGCCCTCACCCTAGGCCCGGAAAACGTTATGGAATGGTCTAACGTAGGTTATCGGGATTGTGGGCTTTGCACAGCCGATTTATGCTAAGTTATGTTCTCGACCCATCGGGATTGTGGGCTTTGCACAGTCGATGTTTCGTTTGAAAAGCTTGTAATTATAAATTAATTGACAAGGCTTAAAAATATATAATAGCACTTCATTCACCGGGATTGTGGGCTTTGCACAGTCGGGAATGGGCTAGGTATATATTGACTCAAATAGCTTATAAATATAACTATGTTGCAACGGTTTTATAAATTGAACCGAGTGTTAGTGAGGGGGCACGGTAGAGCTCACTGAGACAAGTTGTCTCACCCTATCATATGTTGTTGTTTTTACAGAGAACAGGAAATAAGGATAGCAGGCTGCATGATCAGTTGTCGTGTTCGAGGAGAAGCTTGGAGATTTGATCTTCCATTCAAATTTTAGATTTCCTATGTAGTCTCTGCATTCGGTCGTATGACTCGAAATTGTATTGTTTTATTTCATAGTTTCCGCTGTTTCTTGTAAAGATGTATATCTAAACAGGAATTTTTAATACTCTGATGTAAACCAAATTGTATGTTTAGGTATTTCTTTGTAAAAGAAATACCGGGGTGTTACATATCTCTCCTAGAACATCTATGGGACCCACATCATGGTGCAAAGCAAAGAGCTACGGCCCCACTGCCACTCATTTTACTTCACGCCAACTCAACCAGAATTTCAACCAACCAAACACACATAATTTTATGCCAACACAAGAATATAATCGGCAAAAATCTTTAGCTTCTAGGGTGTGAATAACTTTTTGGTATGGAATTTGGTACACCCACATGGTAACAGTTTGGCAAATTTTGGTACTCCAATCTGGTTGGTTCTAATTCATCTACATGACATCTCGACTTAAATGAGATTGTGTTGCAAGACCAACCACCAACCAACCCCTCCACCCATTGACGAAGAAAACCCAACTTCACACCATCCAGGTCGTAATCGCTTTCCACCATGGTGTGGAACTGAGCATCATTTAGGAGATTAAAACCCTGTCTATTAAATGTCCAATTATTGTAACGGTCAATATTTATTTAAATATCCAATTTTAGTCTCCATTGCATTCCTTAATTATTTAATTTTACTTATTTAATCATATCACTATAATAAATAAAATAAAACTAAAAAAATTTAGTATATCATTAAGTAAACTAGTTTAATTAATTAAAATGTTAATTTTACAATTTCATATAGTTAAATTCATTTTTAAAGTATATAAAGTAAAAAAGCAAAATTGAGAAATAGGTTTGGCCAAGTCTGATTTCTCGCCAAGATTTAAAAAAAAAAAGGATCTATTGAGAAATTTGTTTGGCCAACCTGATTTGTCATCTAAAAACCAAAAAAGTGCTATTTTGGTCTTAAAGTTGAAAAAAGTGCTATTTTCTTGAACTAACCTTACAGGACTTTGGGTTCCCTACCTTGTGTTCGGGCAAGTAATCTTTCTATTCTTTGAAATGGGGCGAAGACAGAGACTTTTAAGCCCTCTCGGTGACTTCGACAAGGAGATCCTCTCTCCCCTTATCTTTTTGTTCTTTGTATGGAGAAGCTTGCTCTAAGTATCCAAAAGTATAACATTAATTTAATATGTGGCAAGACAACTCAGCATTAAAAAAAATTAGAAATGAGAAAATAAATTACACATTGTAACTCTATTAGTCAGCTTAGTTTTTTTTGTAACGTTTGACTAACAGACTGACTTTTTTAAAAAAGGTTGTTTTTGCAGGGACCTTCTTAAAAAAATAAAATTTGGAGGGACTAAAACCAAAATAGCCCATATTTGCAGCTACCAAAAACATATTTAAGCCTATATATATATATATATATATATATATATATATATATATATATATATATATATATATATATATATATCTACTTTCTCTATAATAAAAACATACGCTAGCAAAATGAGAATTTTAGACATTCTACTGGGCCGCCACGTGTCCAATTTTTTGGACATTTTAGACATTTCGCACTAAATGACAAACTGTAAAGCTGCAAGTCAGATAAAAAAAATTAAAAACAGTAAAAAAATACCAAAACCAGTCGGCGTCAGAATTTTGTTAAAAGGCAAAAAGAAATAAAAAACAAAAAGCTGCAAAAGCAGCCTACGTGCACTGTGCAAAACTTTTTTAAAAATCTTTTTTTAATTTTTTTTAAATCACTTTTCTCTGATTTTTTTAAATCACTATTTTATAATTACTAAAAATGAGTAAAATGGCACTGGGAGTGCCAACGGGAGTGCCAACTAGAGCGCCAACGGGAGTACCGACTTTTTTTAAACTTTTTCCAAAACAACTATTTAAAAAAATTATTCATTTTTATTATTTATTCAAACTACTAAAATTAATTAATTTAACACAATTAATTGTCTGAAAAATCTATACTTAAAAAATTTCAAACACTAAAATTTCCAAAAAACTAAATTATTAAATTGATATTATACTCAATAATTGAATAATCTAAATTTTTTTTATTTACTATAATCTCTCTACTAAAATAGTAAAACTACTAAAATCAATCAATTTTTTCAAAAAAAATAAAATCAATCAATCAATTTAACCACTACAAAAAATTACCGAATAACTATTTTATAATTACTAAAAAGGAGTAAAATGTCAACGGAAGTGCCAACGGGAGTGGCAACGAGAGCGCCAATGGGAGTGGCAACAAGAGCTGGAGTGCCAACGGGACTGCCAACATGAGTGCCAACGGGAGTGGCAGCGAGAGCGCCAACGGGAGTGCCAACGAGAGTGGCAACGGGAGTGGCAACGAGAGCGCCAACGGGAGTGCCAACGGGAGGGCCAACGAGGATGCAAACGGGAGGGTCAACGGGGATGCATATTTTACCTCTAATGTTAAAATACATTATTATGGATTATTGTAATTCTGATTATCAATCTCCTTTAATTTCTTCGACTAAATATAATTTTCATTCGTATGTTATATAACATAATACCTATCTCTTTCCACTTTGAATTTCAAATCATTCATTTTGGACATTGTTCACAACTTATGATTATCTTCTAAATTACTATTATGTCTTCATGGCAATACACCGACCACACAGTGTCACTCGTGTAACACCCATTTTCTACCCGATAATTATTTAATAAAATCAGAGTTTCAAAATTTTATTCATACTTCGAAAAGAGATGTCACACATCATCGTTAAATAAAAAGTCTCGTATAACGTAAATAACACCTGATCAAAATTACATCACCACGCAGCGGAATAAAATACAAGTTCTAAAACATCAAATAATAACGTCCTGAATGGACTCCAAACAATAAAAACATAACAACCAAGTTCAACGTTTATTCCCCCCCCCCCCTTGAGTGTTACACATCAAAGCAAGGACACCGACGACACCGACTCAGAATAGCGAAGGTACCTAAGCCTTCACTCGCAATCACCTGCACGTTACCGCATAGGGGTAACATTCAAACAGAATGGGTGAGATATCTCCAATATAATAGCATAATGTAACACCCCAGTATTTCTTATACAAAGAAACACCTAAATATACAATTTGGTATAAATCAGAGTATAAAAATTCCTGTTTAGATATACATCTTTACAAGAAACAGCGGAAACAAAAACAAAAAAAATAATATTTTACAACTTCGAGTGATAAGACCGAATACAGAGACTACATCAGAAGAATCCAAAACACAGATGGAAGATTTCATCTTCAACTTCTCCTCGAGCCTGACGACTAACTGTGCCGCCTGCTGTCCTTATAACCTGTTGTCTGTAAAAACAACAAATATGGATTGGGTGAGACAACTTGTCTCAGTGAGTCCTACCGTGCCCCGTCACTGACACTCGGTTCAATTTATTAAACCGTTACAACATGTTCTGACATAACAATGTTTTATTTATTACTCGAAATGCCGACTGCACAACTATTGCTAATCCCGGCAAATCGTGTTCTTAATTTAACATGATCCGGCTGCACAACGATTGCTAATCCCGGGAACCATGTGTTTAACCTTAGCACAAACCGGCTGCACAACGCTTGCTAATCCCGGTAACCCACGAATTGACCACGCCAAGACGTATACAGGGCCTAGGGTGAGGGCTCATGACTTCCCTTCCTAGTATGCTACTTGTCGGGTCGTCACCCAACGCGATACAAATGACAATACGCATCAAATTCTCGAGAGTTAAATAATTTATATCTTTTCGATCACCAAAGGATCAGTCATAAAAGCTCATTAGATAATTTATATCTTTCGATCACCAAAGGATCATTCACATAGTAATTGGATAAACAATATCCATATCGATCTATAATCCGTTTTGAGGAATTCATAAATTATACCTCCAGCATTATAATCATATTCAATTGACATATATAATTATATATATTCAGTCAGTCCATCAGACGGTGTACCCACACGTATACTAGGGTTTCAGTTTTTCAATCAATTATGCTTTCGAAGCTCTTTTCAAAAACATGAGTTGAACAAGTTCAAAATACGGTTGTCAGTAAGGCAATATCCTTAAAATGGGTTGGGAAGAAGATTAGAAGTGATTCGGGATTGAAAGGAGCGACGAAATGAGAAATAGGAAGAGGGCGCACGGTCCGTGCCCAGAGGCGCACGACCCGTGCGTGATTTACCAAAACCACACAGCCAACCCGAAGAGGGCGCACGGTCCGTGCCCAGGGGCGCACGACCCGTGCGGCCTGTTCTGTTACTGAATTCTAGTTTCTCATTCCGCTTTCCATTTCTCGCCCAAATCGAATTCCGATCGTTCTCCAACCTGAAAGCAAATTTAATAAACAACATTCCAGAGAAAGCGTTTAAATCACAATTTTGTAAATTGTTCAACAAATTCAATAAAAACCGTAAAAATGCGATATTGCTCAAAAACGGTTTTCGGTTCCAAAATCTTTCGAAAACAGATAAATGCCTTATAACTCAAAACCGACATATTTTCAGGACACACAAAAATATCCCTATCCTTGAGTAGAACTCACCCGGTTGACGATCTCGCGAGAAATCACGCCGGAGCACGGACGACAGGACCGTAACCACTCGAACAATCCTCGTAGTCACGTACTCGCTCCGAATGCCTCCGCAACTGAATTCAGCAACCAACACCCCTCTTGATACTGACTTCCTTCCCGGTGCATAGAATTTGTGTTTCTCGACACTTTGACGACTCGACCCCGAATCCGTCGAACCAACATTCCCAGCTTTATTTCTGTTTTTCCAGCATCAGGATTCAGTTTTGCAACAGGCATAACTTGGTCAATCCGTGACCAAAACTATCCAAACCGGTGCTCATTGTGAAGGTAATTTCGTCTACTGTCAGATGGTCAAGTATTCACACGCATGCATCCAGTGGTTTGGGAGATATCACCAAGACAAGGTGACTGGTCCAGGATAGTGCTTGATTCTGAAACCGTAACTTGAGGACATGATATATCCTTCATTTCTCCATGAAATCATACGGTTCTTGTGCCCAAAATGAAGATCTGTTTGTCTACTTTCCAGAGAAACAAGAATAACGATCATCGGAGTTGTGTGCAGGGAGATACGATGAACTCACCGAAGGTATACCATACGGGTTTCACCCAGAATTCTTGATTGACTTGATCATCATCATCCTCAATCACTTGCTATCACGAATTTGAGATTCAACTCCCTGAACCAGCAACTCCACACCCTCCAAAACACCTTCCAATTCACAAGGTAGGCTCAGATTTCCCTTCCCTAGGTTCCACATGAACATGCAAGGCTTCCCATTGATCAAAGCTTCATTGTTCTCACTTGGAGCTTCACAAATTCGAAAATGGCAACATGAGGAGGAGAATGGTTCAGCTCCCAATATAGGTACCAGGAGAAAGAGGAATAGAAATGGAGTTTAATGGTGCAAAGATCCCTTACATGCAAGAGGAGATGAACAAGGTCCAAGCCTCCTTCCTCCTCTTCTCCTTTGCTTCCCCTCACTCTTTCTCCCTACTTCTATTCTGGTTTTCTTTGTGTTTTGGGTTCTGAAAACTGAAGTGGGTGGGGAAAGGATCAGCTGAGTGTAAGTGTGAAGGGCTGAGGGCTAAAGTGGTGTGAAGTGACCAAAATGCCCTTGGCCCCTTAAGTCATGGATTTGAGACTAAAACTCCTATAATCCTATGATTATCTATTAGGCATTTGATTAGTTAAATTACTTGGGTCGACTAACAAATATAGCCATGACCTCTTACTAGATTGATCCAATGATATTTAGGGTATTGACCATTTTACCCTTCAGCTTCCATTTCATTGAAACTATGACTAAGCCACAATTTAATAGAGGATAAGAAACACTTTGACAATCTCCTCGACTATTCTTCGCCAAGACATGACCAATTATTCCCACAAATAATTAAATCGGTCTTAGGTTTCATAGTTCGAGTCTTTAAAAATTAGGGATGTTACACATAAAATGATAGGAAATATGCTAGAATACTACAACTATGTCTACCACCTCACTACGCACACCAAATCGTAAACACACATCAATTATAATTATACGTCAATTATAAACACCACAATCAGTCACCAAATGTCATGACGATGCATGAATGCAACCCACACCAACGGGCATATGCATGTGGTACCAAAATCACCAAAAGTCTTGCCCGTAAATAGGGGCGTCACCAAAATTGAGAGCTTTCACACCAGGCTCACCAATTCACCAAAAATCGAGCTTTCACACCAGGCTCACCAGTTTTAGAAAAATTTGAGCTTTCACACCTAGCTCCAAGACCAAAGGTCTTCACCAAGATAAATGCATATGCTGTATGCGACACCATGAATGCAGACAGATAATCACCAAACTAGTCACCATGTGACACACCAACAACAATCACCAAATATCACCAAAGTTGGGCTTTCACACCTAGCCACAACGACACCGAAACACCAAACTACCCGAGACAACGGAACACCAAGACTTGGAACCTTCACACCTAGTTCCAACAATACCAAGGTTTGAGCCTTCTCACCTAGCACCAAACAGCACCAAGACACCAAGATTGACGATCATTTTCCAAAATAGCACCAATGCACCAAGATGACAACAGTTTTTCCAAAATCATTTGAGACACGAGGATTTTTCACAACACCGGAGACAAACGACAATTTTCCAAAGTATTTGAGACACGACAACTTTCTTTTTAAAACATCACCATTTAACGACTACCCCAACGGTAAATAACTTTTCCAGAAAAATGGACCATTTTTCCTCAAATTAGAATATTCAGCTAGGCCTCTGAATAAGCTTTCAAAAACATTTTGAAACGTCTAAATCGGACTCCCGAGTCAAAAGATATGTCAAAAACGAAACCGGGGAACAATTGAGCAACATCCTGAAAATGGCGCCCAGGCACTAGGCGCCTAGCAGGGAACACGCTGGGAACTGGCCAGCAACAGAAACTGGCGCCCTTGGCGCCCAGGCAACACAAAAACGCAACAAGACTCAGCATTTGGCGCCCATGGCGCCCAGACAGCAGGGAACACAACGCACACAACCGGAACACACCTAGATACGGCGCCCAGCAGCAGGGCGCCAAAATCAGCAACGCAACACGCAGAATGTGGCGCTCAAGCACAGGGCGCCAAGGCGCCCCTGCGCCAAAACACAGCAACACGCACCCACACACACAGCAACACTCCCACACACCCTGGCACACGGCGCCCACACCCAGGGCCCCAAAAACAGAAATGCAACAACTTGGCACACGGCGCCCACCCCCAGGGCGCCAAACACAGGAACACACGCACAGCACACAGGCACACAGGACAGGCACAGGGCGTCAAAAACCGCACCTAAGACAATGGCGCCCATGGCGCCCTAGGGTCATTATTTTCGATTTTTCACCAATTCAAATCACCAATTTTTCATCCAGCAATACCAATCACCATGAGTTGTCAATCACAACATCAAAATACAATTTGTCGAACACCTGGCATGCAATTCGTATCAACAACTATGAACACCAAATTTCTAGAGTTGCAAGAAATCACCAACAAGCAATTATTTCAATCAAACATAGTTATAATTCAACCACCATCAAATTAGACATCAAAATCAAACAAGGGCATCATAGGACCTATTCCCCACATAACCCCATCATGAAACCCTATTATAAGGAAGAACCCCACCCTTACCTTATATTAGGAGAGCACCAATTCTCTTGATCACGTCACCAACAGTAACCTCAGCAACACAGCTTCCTTCTTCTCCTTGAATTTGCGAAACCCCCTCCTTCTCCTCTCATGAAATCGCGCCGTACTCCTTTCTCTCTTCTCCTCACTCTATTTCGCAACCTTTTCTTTTCTTTCTCTCTCAAACAATTCGCAAGTGACATCTAACCCTAGCCTAGGCGCTTCTCCTATGCGCCTAGCTAGTGGGCTTGGATCACGGGCTTTCCTCCAGCTTAAGCCCGATCACTAACGCCATCACCTAAAATCCAATTACACACCTCTCAATCCATCGTTAATATAATTACACTAACTAAAATAAATAAAATAAATAATTGAATACCTAAATATTTAATTAAATAATTTAATTAAATATTTGGGTGTTACAACTCTCCCCCACTTAGAATGTTTTCGTCCTCGAAAACTCACCTGAATCAAACAGCTCTGGATAGGACTCCCGCATCTTACTCTCCAACTCCCAAGTCATGCTCTCACCGGCAGCTCCTAACCAGACCACCTTCACCAATGCAATTAACACCTTCCCTTCATGGTCTTCAATCCGCACAGGCATAGTCTCCACGTGACATTATACTTCCGAAGTTGCGACACGTGAAACACGTCGTGCAAATTCGAAAGATTTGGCGGTAAAGCCACTCTATACGCCACATTCCCAACTCTCCCAGAAATCTAATAAGGACCAATGAATCGAGGAGTGAGCTTCTTCGACTTCAAAGCACGGCCAACACCGGTCACTGGAGTGACTCTCAAAAATACATGCTCACCTTCCTGGAACTCTTAAATCTTTTCTCCTCTTGTCGTGATAACTCTTCTGACGACTCTGCGAAGCCTTCATCTTCTCACGGATCAACTTTATCATTTCGGTTGTTTCCCGAACAATCTCTGGTCCAAGCACCACACTCTCTCCAGACTCATACCAACATAACGGGGTTCTACACTTCCGACCATACAATGCCTCAAAAGGAGCCATCCCAATACTAGAATGGTAACTATTGTTATACGTGAACTCAATCAACGAAAGGTAGGAATCCCACGAACCTCCTTGCTCCAAAACACAAGCCCTCAACAAATCTTCTAATGACTGAATTGTCCTTTCTGACTGACCATCTGTCTGAGGATGATATGCCGAACTCAACCTCAGCTTAGATGTAACACCCCTTTTCTACCCGGTAATTTTATTTAATAAAAATATCAGAGTTTTCAAAAATTTAACTACACCACAAGGGATGTCACACTTGCTTCGTTAAACGTCACTCTTCAAATAACTCGCTTTTCGAAAAACAGTCTTATAATAACTTCAAAACGTCATTTATCAATTAAATTACAACTTCGCATCCAAAATCCAACAGTTTAATCATAAAAGGCATTACAACTATGCCAGGCTTGCAATACTAAAGTCCAATAACCACAACAGTCACAATAACTTAAACAACATTCTTTCCCCTCCCTAGTGTTACATATCAGAGCATGACGACTCGACTCAAAAAGTGAAGCTAAGACCTTCACTGGGAATCACCTGCACGTTACCAACACGGGGGCAACATTCAAACAGGAAAGGGTGAGCATCATTTCAGTCTATATAATAGAAAATATGATAAGGACTAATCATAGGCTACGCACTAGAACAATCAGCATCCAATACACTAAACATCCAAATCACAGTCATCGTTCACATCATTTACAAACACTCATCTCATGTCATGTAGACTTATGAAAATGCAACCCACTCGCGGGTATATGCATGAAGGTACCTTTTCACAAAACGTCGCTTAGCCACTCAGGCCTCATCATCACTTAGCCACTCAGGCCTCAAAAACATCACTGGGTTTATGCATATGGGCATGAGACACTATGACATGCACCATTCACAATACACAAGTACACAATTACTCAAATCACAGCCAACAACGTGACCCATCACTTACCTGTTTGCTCGCACGGAGCACAGCACCTGTCAAATTCATAATCATCACACAGCATCACTAGGCCACTTAGACCTTAACATCACTTAGCCACTCAGGCCCCAATTGTCATTTACACATAAACATCATTTAACTCAAACATTAGCCACTGAGGGCAAAAACGTCATTTGACTAACCACCAAGGGCATCCTCGTCATTTACACATCTTTTATCATTAACTTTGGCCACTAGGGGCAAAACAGTCATTTTGGCACTACCGTGTTTAAAACTGTTGTTTATACACCAAAAGGGGTTTTTAAAGAGTTCCACGTCATTTTTCAATGTCACTGGGACGACCACCGGGGACAGCCACTTGGGCGCCCACAAACAGTCAGAAAATACCAATTTTTCATTTTAAAAATTGAACCCACAAATAGACAACGTAAAAAGCTTCATGACACTTTTCGAATCGTTCAAAACGGACGTCTAAGTCAAAAGTTATGACCAAAACCATTTTGGAAAAATTAGGCAACAACCAGGGAACAGGCGCCTTAGGCGCCCAGGCAACCAGGCAACACGTGCACTGGCACCCAGCGCCCAGCGCACAAGGCAACGCAACACAGCACGGGCGCCTAGCGCCCAGGGGCAACAACGCGCGCGCACAGCGCAGCGCAACACGGACACGGGCGCCTAGCGCCCAGGGGAACCACGCGCAACACAGCGCAACACAACCAGACACGGGCGCCTAGCGCCCAGGCGCGCAACAACGCACGCACAACACAGACACGGGCGCCTAGCGCCCAGGACAGGCACTCAGCGCCCAGGAAACTGCAACAGCGCCCAGAATTTCTGTTCAACCCTTTTTAACACCAAAATTGGTTTTTCTTAACAATTCTAAAGCATAAAAATTCCAGTTTTCCAGCAACACAAAAACACACTTTTCTCATTCAAAATTACCAAACTCAATTTATCAAAACTCAAATTAAACAAAACAACCTCACTAACACTATCATGGCGCCCTAGGCGCCCAAGACACTCACAACCCCTATGCGAATTCTCATCCAACGAATCAATGCATAGATGAACATCATATTTCTCAACATATGCGCATATCATCACCCATAATACAACTTCATAGATCACACCACACAAAAATCGAATTCGCAAAACACATTATAATTAACATATATGGAAGTCAACATTCAAGAACATCAAGAACTCATGCTTACATCATTTCGCATACAACAATATATAAAAACCAACATCACAATACATCAATAAATCTAGTCTAACCCCTAGAACTAGAACTCATCATATGAACTATTAAATAGAGTGATAGAGCTCCCCTAACCTTTTCAAGAAGAAATCGATGCCTAGGATGCAGTCACCTACAGATCCACAGCAACAACGGAGATCCCCTCTTCTTTGCTCTTCGAATTCCTCTCCTCCTTCTTCTCTTGGCCGCCTCCTTGCTTTCCCTCTATCTCACGCTCTTTTCTTTCTTTCTTGCTCCCTCTCTCAACTTCGCAATTCCTCCACCAAAACCCTAGCCCCCAACAACCTAACCACTTCGCATATGACAAGAATAATGGGCTTGGGCTTCTCACTTAGGCCCAAGTCCATTTGGTTTGGCACCTCTACTTTCTAATACTTCCTACACATATTAGTATAGATCCTAATTAATTAAAATACATCAAACAATTTAATTTAAATCCCCAATTACTTAATTAAATAAATTAATTAAATAATTTTAGGGTGTTACAACTCTCCCCCACTTAGAATATTTTCGTCCTCGAAAATTTACTCCAACCCCCGAAACGAAACCCAATCTTCTGGTCACTTCCAACCGTCCCCGTCCATCACCCTTCTCCACATTGTTACTCTTAATTGGATGTTCTAATCTGAAGGTCATCGAAGTCACACTCAACTACTCAAACACCGTGACACTTCACTTAGGCAACCACACCTCATCATCACTCACCTCTACAGCTACCTCGGTTACATCTACTTCGGTTCTCCATCATTCTCCTTGCCACCCATACGCTGCACTTCGTCCCACTTATACTTCGATTTCCATATACTTCGACAACACCACACGTCGACTCTCATTCATTTCGACCCACTTATAGTCAGGTAACCACATCTCGGCTCTTATGTCACCCTATACACCTAACCTCCCTCTCTTCTTGTTTTCTTTGGTCCTCTCACACTATGATCGAACTTAGCTACGACTACAACACCCATTAAAGTACTTCAACGAAAGTGACAACACCAACTACGACATCTTTGCGCTGAGAGTTCCTCAACTCCCATTTCCCCCCCCCTAGGTCCTTCATAGGACCGACTCATCAACAACACATCATAACCTCACCAAAGTGAAGCACACACCACATCAATCACATCAGTCACAACTAATTACATGACTCCTTTGTCAATAAAGGACTAAGTCAACGTACATAGGGACCAAACAGCACATAAAATAAAATAATACGAAATACTAAAAAAAATCGAGACAGCAACATCTCACAATACAGTAACAGTACTAAAGAAAATAGGAAGACAGCCCTTTTCAAAATTTTCGAAACGGCCCACTTGATTCAAGAAAACATCATTTTAATTTTAAGAACTCGGCACTTTAAATTATTAAGAGAACAACGCGTTATATTTGAGTGAACATCACATTTAAGTCGAAGAAAACAACGCTCTAGATTGTAGAGAGCAGTACACTTTAATGTGCGAAAACAGCAGCAAATACGGCAGCATTAACGACATAAAAACGGCACACTATTAATCTCAAAACAAAACAGCATCTTTAAACCATATAAAAACAGCGCACTATTATTTTCAAAACGAAACAGCAACGGTAAACAATATAGCCAACTCTTTAACTTTGGGAAAAGCACGTCAATTTTTTGTAAACATCCTCGTAAAATTTTTGGGTAAACAGTGTGAAAACAACCACATCATTTGAGTAAAACGGCAACATCAAGACCAAGAAGAACAACAACAACAACAATAAGGTGTAAACAGTGGTCTTTTAGCGCGCAACAACAGCAAAACACGGAGTGAAAATAATACTTCTTTTTAGCGCGCAACGGCAGTGGAAACAGCACGTTTACAACATAAAAATAGTGCTTCATTTTCGTAAAACAGCAATATGATTATTTCATAAAAACAGCAACTCATTTCATAGGAATAAACCGCAACACAGCAACTCGTTTTTAAGCAAACCGCAGCATTCTTATGTAGCAAATAGCAGCATTTTATTTTGAAAAACAGCAAGACAGCAACTCTTCACAGCATAAAAACAGCCCCCTCTTATTTTCAAAAGCAGGATAACAACTTTGGACAATATAAGACAGCACACTATTCATTTTAAAAAAAATAGAACAGCGACCTGAAACACTGTCAAACAGCACACCATTTATTTTAAATACAATTGTAACTTTGATTTCTTTGAAAACATCAAATCCAATTATCAACTCTACGAACCATTATCAATTCAATTCAATTCGATTCAATTTAATCATCACTTTATATTTTAGAAAAAATTCACTCTTTTCCTTTAGAAAATACCTCATTTCAAATCGAGAAAACATCACATTTTAAGCTGAGGAAAAACAGCACCTACAAAAACAGCGCTTAAAACAAAACTGCGCATAGAAACAGCATGCAAAACCGAGTGAATAATAGCAACCCATTTACTTGTAAATACAGTAGCTCATATATCTAATTTAAACAATGAAGCGGCAACACCTTTTCAACGCAAAAACAGCTTACTATTATCTTCACAAACAAACAGCACTTTCAACAATGTAAAAACGACACACCATTGTTTCCAAACAAAACGGCAACTCGAAACAGTGTAAAAACAGTACGCTATTCATTTTTAAAACAACACAGCAACACATATACACAATTAGAATTTGGCGCCTATACACCCGTGGGGATGTATAGAATACATACTTTCAAAACATTTAATTTTCTTTTTAAAACGTCTCAACTCATTGTATTCACACGTTAAAACATACAAATTAATTATTAAAATTTATAACACATCATACTCCTCATCTTAATTCAATCTCAATCATCATCAAACATCAAGGCACGAAATTACACGTGACAACATCAACGTCACAATGTACTCAATTCCTCATCAATTTTACACCTACTCGTCAAATCACACAATACTAAAAACACCCAACGGCAACAAACAAAATTCACCACAAGGTCTTCGTCGAAAATCGACGAGAGACACAGAAAACACACCAAGCAACACATTACAGTCATACACAAAGTACTCAGAGTAAACACACACATAGCAGCAATAAGACACTAAGCAGCGCCAGTAACAACAATAGCAGTCATACCGTCTGACCAATTTAGCTAATCACTGCAACACAAATTATGGTTAGAACGAGTACCAAGACTCGAGAGATAGCTAGACTCCACACTGGACAACTTGGCCGGACAGACCGAACTGCTCTGATACCACTAATGTAACACCCCTTTTCTACCCGGTAATTTTATTTAATAAAAATATCAGAGTTTTCAAAAATTTAATTACACCACAAGGGATGTCACACTTGCTTCGTTAAACGTCACTCTTCAAATAACTCGCTTTTCGAAAAACAGTCTTATAATAACTTCAAAACGTCATTTATCAATTAAATTACAACTTCGCATCCAAAATCCAACAGTTTAATCATAAAAGGCATTACAACTATGCCAGGCTTGCAATACTAAAGTCCAATAACCACAACAGTCACAATAACTTAAACAACATTCTTTCCCCTCCCTAGTGTTACATATCAGAGCATGACGACTCGACTCAAAAAGTGAAGCTAAGACCTTCACTGGGAATCACCTGCACGTTACCAACACGGGGGCAACATTCAAACAGGAAAGGGTGAGCATCATTTCAGTCTATATAATAGAAAATATGATAAGGACTAATCATAGGCTACGCACTAGAACAATCAGCATCCAATACACTAAACATCCAAATCACAGTCATCGTTCACATCATTTACAAACACTCATCTCATGTCATGTAGACTTATGAAAATGCAACCCACTCGCGGGTATATGCATGAAGGTACCTTTTCACAAAACGTCGCTTAGCCACTCAGGCCTCATCATCACTTAGCCACTCAGGCCTCAAAAACATCACTGGGTTTATGCATATGGGCATGAGACACTATGACATGCACCATTCACAATACACAAGTACACAATTACTCAAATCACAGCCAACAACGTGACCCATCACTTACCTGTTTGCTCGCACGGAGCACAGCACCTGTCAAATTCATAATCATCACACAGCATCACTAGGCCACTTAGACCTTAACATCACTTAGCCACTCAGGCCCCAATTGTCATTTACACATAAACATCATTTAACTCAAACATTAGCCACTGAGGGCAAAAACGTCATTTGACTAACCACCAAGGGCATCCTCGTCATTTACACATCTTTTATCATTAACTTTGGCCACTAGGGGCAAAACAGTCATTTTGGCACTACCGTGTTTAAAACTGTTGTTTATACACCAAAAGGGGTTTTTAAAGAGTTCCACGTCATTTTTCAATGTCACTGGGACGACCACCGGGGACAGCCACTTGGGCGCCCACAAACAGTCAGAAAATACCAATTTTTCATTTTAAAAATTGAACCCACAAATAGACAACGTAAAAAGCTTCATGACACTTTTCGAATCGTTCAAAACGGACGTCTAAGTCAAAAGTTATGACCAAAACCATTTTGGAAAAATTAGGCAACAACCAGGGAACAGGCGCCTTAGGCGCCCAGGCAACCAGGCAACACGTGCACTGGCACCCAGCGCCCAGCGCACAAGGCAACGCAACACAGCACGGGCGCCTAGCGCCCAGGGGCAACAACGCGCGCGCACAGCGCAGCGCAACACGGACACGGGCGCCTAGCGCCCAGGGGAACCACGCGCAACACAGCGCAACACAACCAGACACGGGCGCCTAGCGCCCAGGCGCGCAACAACGCACGCACAACACAGACACGGGCGCCTAGCGCCCAGGACAGGCACTCAGCGCCCAGGAAACTGCAACAGCGCCCAGAATTTCTGTTCAACCCTTTTTAACACCAAAATTGGTTTTTCTTAACAATTCTAAAGCATAAAAATTCCAGTTTTCCAGCAACACAAAAACACACTTTTCTCATTCAAAATTACCAAACTCAATTTATCAAAACTCAAATTAAACAAAACAACCTCACTAACACTATCATGGCGCCCTAGGCGCCCAAGACACTCACAACCCCTATGCGAATTCTCATCCAACGAATCAATGCATAGATGAACATCATATTTCTCAACATATGCGCATATCATCACCCATAATACAACTTCATAGATCACACCACACAAAAATCGAATTCGCAAAACACATTATAATTAACATATATGGAAGTCAACATTCAAGAACATCAAGAACTCATGCTTACATCATTTCGCATACAACAATATATAAAAACCAACATCACAATACATCAATAAATCTAGTCTAACCCCTAGAACTAGAACTCATCATATGAACTATTAAATAGAGTGATAGAGCTCCCCTAACCTTTTCAAGAAGAAATCGATGCCTAGGATGCAGTCACCTACAGATCCACAGCAACAACGGAGATCCCCTCTTCTTTGCTCTTCGAATTCCTCTCCTCCTTCTTCTCTTGGTCGCCTCCTTGCTTTCCCTCTATCTCACGCTCTTTTCTTTCTTTCTTGCTCCCTCTCTCAACTTCGCAATTCCTCCACCAAAACCCTAGCCCCCAACAACCTAACCACTTCGCATATGACCAGAATAATGGGCTTGGGCTTCTCACTTAGGCCCAAGTCCATTTGGTTTGGCACCTCTACTTTCTAATACTTCCTACACATATTAGTATAGATCCTAATTAATTAAAATACATCAAACAATTTAATTTAAATCCCCAATTACTTAATTAAATAAATTAATTAAATAATTTTAGGGTGTTACATTAGACCCCAACTTCTCTTGCAAACTCTTCCAGAAATCTGAAGTGAACCTCGGATCTCTATCCGAAACAATACTCTTAGGAACTCCATGAAGCTTCACAACCTCCCGGATATAAATCTCTGCTAACTTCGACACCGGATACGTGATGCTGATAGGAACAAAATGAGACGATTTTTTCAACCTGTCAACAATCACCCAAATTGCATCATACCCTTTCGCAGTATTAGGCAATCCCGTCGCGAAATCCATCGAAATGCTATCCCATTTCCACTCCGAAATTTCTAACGGTTGCATCAGTCCAGCAGGCTTCTGATGCTCAACCTTTGACTTCTGGCAAGTCAAACATGCATAAACGAACTGTGCCACATCTCGCTTCATCCCAGGCCACCAAAACAGCTTCTTCAGATCTTGATACATCTTCATAGCTCCCGGATGAATACTTAACTTACTTCGATGACCCTCTTCCAAAATTGCTCTCTTCAGCTCTGCGTCTTCAGGAATACAAATCCTATCACGAAACCTCAAAACACCATGCGCATCCAACTTAAAATCACTACCCTCAGGCTGATCATCCCCGACTATCAAATCTACCAACTTGACATCTAACTTCTGGGCTTCTCTGATACTGTCAAGGAACTCATTATTAATCTTCAACATACCCAACTTAAGACTTTGAGGCGACACTTCACAAACCAAACTCAAATCCCTGAATTCCTCGATCAACTCTAACTCCTTGGCCATCATGGCCGACATATGCAAGGACTTTCGACTTAAAGCATCAGCCACGACATTAGCCTTGCCTGGATGATAGTTCAAACCGAAGTCATAGTCCTTCAACAACTCCAACCATCGACGCTGCCTCATATTCAACGCCTTCTGGTCAAACAAATACTTCAAACTCTTATGATCACTGAACACCTCAAATCTGGAACCATACAAATAGTGCCTCCAAATCTTCAACACAAAGACTACTGCAGCCAACTCCAAATCATGCGTTGGATAATTCTTCTCATGAATCCTTAGCTGCCTCGACGCATAAGCAATCACCTTCCCATTTTGCATAAGCACGCCACCTAGACCCATCTTCGAAGCATCACAATACACCACGAACGGCTCTCCCGGATTTGGCAACGTCAAGACAGGAGACGTTGTCAATCTCTTCTTCAACTCAAGGAAACTTTCTTCGCAACGAGCATCCCACACAAAAGCCTTACCCTTACAAGTCAACTGCGTCAACGGAAGGGCCAACTTAGAAAAACCTTCGATGAACCTCCTGTAGTAACCAGCCAACCCTAAGAAGCTTCTAATCTCCATAGCCGACTTCAGGACTCTCCCACTGCATCACAGCATCAACCTTAGACAGATCCACAGCAATACCACTACCAGAAATGATATGACCCAGAAAACCTACTTCTGACAACCAGAATTCACACTTAGACAACTTAGCATACAGCCTCTTCTCTTTCAGGACCTCCAATACTAATCTCAAATGCTCCGCATGCTCTTCCTTCGATTTCGAATAAATCAGGATGTCGTCAATGAACACAACCACGAACCGATCCAAGTAAGTATGGAATATACGATTCATGTACTCCATAAATACACCCGGCGCGTTAGTGACACCGAACGGCATCACCGAATACTCATAATGCCCATACCGCGTCCTGAAAGCAGTCGTCTGAACATCTCCATCCTTCACCTTGATCTGATGATAACCCGATCTCAAATCAATCTTAATGAACACTCGAGCATCCACCAACTGATCCATCAAATCATCTATCCTCGGCAGTGGATACTTGTTCTTAATGGTCACCTTATTCAGCTGCCTATAATCAACACACAACCTCATGCTTCCATCCTTCTTCTTCACCAGCAACACAGGAGCCTCCCACGGCGATACACTCGGCCTAATAAACTTCTTCTCAAGCATGTCTTCAAGTTGCTTCTTCAACTCAGACGATTCTGACGCAGACATCCTGTACGGTGCCATAGACACAGGCCTCGTACTGGGTACAAGATCAATAGAAAACTCCACTTCCCTCTCAGGCGGCACACTTGGAATCTCATCGGGAAAGACTTCAGGAAATTCGCGCACCACCTGCAACTCTTCAATGATAGCTTGATTCTCCACAGAGAGCGATGCCATCAGCGAGAATAACTGAACTCCCTCTTTTGCTAACTTCCGCAACTGACTAGCAGATAACAAACCGGACTCTTCCTCTCCAAAGCTCACAGACTTGCGACGACAATCAATGCGAACATGGTTATGCTCCAACCAGTTCATGCCCCAAATTACATCTAATCCACTCAGCGGCAAACAACCAAAGTCTACAACAAAGTCTCTGTCGAAGATCGACAAGGGACACTGAGAACACACTAGAGAGGTAGTTACCGACCCCTTAGCTGGAGTGTCGACAACCATCTGTCCATTCATAGCAGACAATACAAGATTCAACCTCTTACAACAATCAGCAGCAATAAAACAATGAGTGGCACCAGTATCAACAATAGACTTTAAAGGAGTACCATCAATGAAGCACGTACCTCTAATGAGTCCATCATCTTCAGTAGGCTCTTCACCTGCTAAAGCGAACACTTTTCCACTGGACCTCTCTTTCTTCGGCTTCGGACACTGAGTACTAATGTGCCCCTCTTCACCAATGTTGTAGCAGACCACTGCCTTGCGCTCATATTCGGCCACCACATGACCATCCTTACCGCACTTGAAACACTTCTTTACGTCACTTTTGCACATGAAACTCTTGTGGCCAGGCTTGCCACACTTAAAACACACAATGCTAGCAGGGGCATCTCCCCCACTAGTCCTCTTACCAGCATCAGCTCTCTGCTTACCCTTGCCCGCAGAGACCTCATACGGCTTACTACGGCCTTGAAACTTGCTCCTCTTATCATTCACAATCTTGTAGTGAGCATTACTATCCTCCTCAAAAATTCTGCAACTATCAATCAAGTTAGCAAAGACACGGATCTTATGATATCCAATTGCCTTCTTGATCTCGGGCCTCAAACCATTCTCAAACTTGATACATTTAGAAAACTCAGCATTAGCTCTAGTGTAATGCGGATAAAACTTTGCCAGCTCCACGAACTTAGCGGCATACTCCGATACGGACATACTCCCTTGTTTCAGCTCCAGAAACTCAATCTCTTTCTTCCCTCGGACATCTTCCGGATAATACTTTCGGTGAAACTCTCTGCTGAACACTTCCCAGGTAATCTCTTCATTAGCAGCCTCTAACCTCTGCCTCGTCTCTAACCACCAATCATCAGCTTCCTCAGCTAGCATATGCGTACCATAGCGGACCTTCTGTGCTTGGGT
Source organism: Astragalus membranaceus (assembly GCA_039519185.1). Lineage (NCBI taxonomy): Eukaryota > Viridiplantae > Streptophyta > Magnoliopsida > Fabales > Fabaceae > Astragalus > Astragalus membranaceus. Next base: position 55,351,971 of record CM076847.1, on the reverse strand, counting down.
ACAGTCCATCACTCGAAAAAATCCTCTCCATTTCTTTCAACCAAGCTAAGGCACCATCGGGATCATACTTGCCCTTGAACGTAGGCGGATTCTCTCTCTGAAAGGTAGCCAAACTCTGAGCCCCAGCATTCTCACCAGCATTCTGTTGATTCTACACAGCTTGTGCCATAGCAGCTAGAGCAGCAGCAATTGCAGTATCGTTCCTCCCAGCCATTTCAACTCACTTGCTACAAAACATAACAACAGTTAGATATAATTGACAACACACCATTGTCAATTGACACTACGACTGGACAACTTGGCCGGACAGACCGAACTTTTGCTCTGATACCATTAATGTAACACCCCTGTTCTGGAGTGGGCTCGAAGGCCAATTTGTCCAACAGGCCCATCGCGGCCCAATTCCTAACTTGCTCCGCAAGATGCGGCCGGCCCCGCAAAAAGCGCAACGGCTAGAACGCCTGCGCAGCCAACAGTATATATACCACACTAGCATGTGGCTTCATGGTATGTTTTTACTCACCTTGTGACCCTGCCCGTTGAAGCACCTCTGACTTGAGCGTTGGAGTGCCTTTGCAGGTACCACCCGCGTGCGGCCTAGAACTCGGTCCTTCATTCCAACGACCGAGCAACATCATCAAACAGCAGCAACCCATCGTATTGATCAGGTACGATCAATTGGCGACCACAGTGGGAGGCCCGAGTGCTATTCCACATCAAACCATGCCGCCACGCCAGAAATGCACTTCTTCCAGGCTCAACACCTCTGGACAGAACCGACCTCAACGGACCCCAGAGGGCATGCCTGTTACAGTTCATGAATCACAAGGCGAGCCTCGCCAAGAACCCTCAGTGCAGGGTGGCCGCGGGCCAGTTACCCAAACAGCCCAGCAACTACCGGCCGAGCTGGCCGAAGCTGGAATCCCAGAAGCATTGCCAGAGCATGTGACCCAAGCACTCATACAAATTCTGGAGCAAAAGAATCAAGTGATTGCTGATCGAGATGAGCTGATCGAACACTACGAGAGAGGGTCGATCTCGATCCACCCGCGTGCGGATAGCGGTCACCGAGGCCAACCATCTCGGCCCCATCGTTCACCACCACGAAGAGAAGCTCCTCCTCGTCGAGGCGTATCCCGACGCAATCCTTCAAGAAGGGCGATCGTCCACAGGTCGCCCCCTCATCGAGGAAGTCGCCACCGTCGTTCCCCCGTGGAAGATTACGACTATGCTGACTCGAGCTACCGACCAGAGTCAGAAGGGTCGCCAACAAGATACTCGTCCAACGAGTCCTCAGGATCCCGCCGATCAAGAAGCAGGTCGTGGGACTCGTATGAGGAGTTTAACGACTACCGCAACGGGGAGATTATAGATGTCTCCCGTGGCATCAGCCGACCAAGAAGGAACTATTCAGAGCGGCCTAGAAGATGGTCGTCGCCGCATGCTCCACAATATCATGGACCCCCTCCAATTGCTGACAGATTCCTTGGTCAGCCGGTCGGCCTTTACGGTTTGCCCGTCGATCAAACTTATGCCGCCATGCAGCCCTACGGGCAGAATCTCATCCCGACCGGGCAAGGGCCCTTCAGCAGCGAAATCAGACGTTATCGCATCCCAAGGGACCTGAGGAAGCCCCCGAACCTGAACAAGTTTAACGGCCGCGGGGATCTAGATAAACACCTCATGTACTTCAACAACTACTGTAGCTATAGGGAGCTAGGACGGACGATGAAGTGCAGACTTTTTCCTCAGTCGCTCGAAGGCCGGGCGTTAGAATGGTGGGAGTCCCTGCGTCCCAACTCCGTCTCTTCTTGGGAAGGTCTTGTGGCAATGTTCTTGGCCAATTATACAGCCAACCGTTGTCAGTATCGTTATGAAGAGCACTTGGATTCGGTCGTCCAAGGAGAAAATGAACCATTGAGGGAGTTTATCGATCGGTTCATGACAGAGGCTGACACAGTCCGCAACCTATCAGACACGGACAAGCTGAAGTATCTCAAACGTGGAATAAGAAAGAACCACAGATTTGCTGAAGAGTTCTCTTTGAACCGCTACTACGACCTCGGCCTGTTCCTTAGAAGGGCAAACGACCATATGGGCTATGAAGAGCAATTGGCCGCCGACAAGGGCGCCCGCGCGCGTCCCAAGGAAGAGAATGGCAGGCCGGTCAAGGGGCAAGACCGTGACAGTAAGCCCGAGTACCGGCCCAAGAAGTACGAGCATCGTACAAAATTGAACACTCCGATCGCGCAGATCTTCACGGAGTGCCAGAACAACGAGTTCACTGGTGTGAGGCGACCTGATCCTTTAGTGTTGAAGAAAGGAGGTCGGCCTACCAAGAAATACTGCAGATACCACAAGAGTGAGGGGCATGACACCAATGACTGTATGGCCCTAAAAGATGACATAGAAGATCTCATTCAGAAAGGTAAGTTGAGGCAATATGTCAGAGATGAATGTAACGATCGCCCGGAAGAAAGAGCCGTTGGCCAGCCCGCCAATGACAGAGGTAAAGCGATCGTTAACTCAACGGTCGAGCAAGCGCGTAACAATTCTGAGGAAGATCGCGACCCCAGACAGTCGAAGGGTCGCAATGTAGCCATGGTCATCCATGGAGGTAATCCGTTGGATATCAGAGAGTCCAACAAGGCAATGAAGAGGAAGTGGAATGAACTCATGATGGTCGGCTCAACTTCAACCCCACGGCCGTCCTCGAATAGGCCGCCCATTTCCTTTGGGGACGAAGACTTGCTCGATGGAAAAGTCAATAATTATGTCCCTTTGGTAGTATCGGCCGTAATGGCCAACACTGAGGTCAGAAGAATATTGGTCGACCAAGGGAGCTCAGCCGACATCATGTTCGAGGAATTGATTGACAAGTTAAATGTGGACAGGAGCGAAATTATTCCCCAAGCAGTACCAACCCCATTGACCGGGTTCAATGGGGCGACCACCTACCCACCTACCCTACCCACGTCGTACAGGACGGTCAGAACGACGTTCTTAGTTCTGCCAATCAAATCGTGTTACCACTGCATCATTGGCCGGCCAACACTGGGAAAATTGGAGGCCGTAGCTTCAACTGTACATTTGAAGATGAAGTTTTACAGTAAAAGCGACCAAGTGGTGACAGTATTGGCCGACATGGAGGCGGCCATGAGGAGCCATTTCCTCTATCAAGAGATTTGTGATACGGAGGTGACGAATACTAAACCGCAGAGTCTCGGAGAGGGGCATCAGATCAATGTGGCCGACCTGGATGCCCGATACGACCCAGATAGCGACCCTGAGGACGACGACGACGATTTAGCCCGCGAGCTAAAGAATAAACTGAAGAGGCCCGAGCCCCACGGGGAATTGATCGATGTTCAGTTATCGGACGACCCAACTAAGACAGTTAAGTTGGGGAGCGACCTACCTGAACAAGACAAGCAAGATCTCATCACCTGCCTCAGGGATTACGCAGACCTTTTCGCATGGCGGGCATCAGACATGCCTGGGATCCCAATAGAAATCGCTTGCCACCAACTGTCGGTCGATGAGACAGCCAGACCGTTCGCTCAAAAGAGACGCACTCAGAGCGTAGAGAAAGCATTGGCGGCCGAACAGGCAGTTGACGACCTCATCAAGGCCAATTTCATTGAGGAGATTAAGTATACAACTTGGCTTTCCAACGTCGTGTTAGTGAAGAAGAAAAATGGTAAGTGGCGCAAGTGCGTCGATTATACCGACCTGAATAAGGCATGCCCGAAGGATGCCTTTCCCCTGCCAAACATTGATAAACTGGTCGACGGGGCTGCGGGCTATAAACTCCTGTCTTTTTTAGACGCCTATTCAGGTTACAACCAAATCACTATGTACCCACCCGATCGGCATAAGACTGCGTTCAAGACCGATCGTGGAAATTTCCAGTACAAGGTAATTCCTTTTGGTCTGAAGAACGCCGGCGCGACCTATCAAAGAATGATGAACAAAGTCTTCAGGCGGCAGATCGGTCGGATATCAGAGGTCTACTTGGATGATATGATCATTAAAAGCAAGACCAACCGAGACCATATTGACGACCTAAAGGAAATTTTTGAGGAAGCAAGGAAGAATTCCTTGAGGTTGAATCCAGAGAAGTGCACCTTCGGAGTAAGGGCGGGCAAGTTCCTGGGCTTCCACTTAACAGAGCGAGGGATCGAAGCAAACCCTGACAAGTGCAAGGCGGTCGCCGACATGAGGCCGCCCACTACGAAAAAATAGATTCAGCAATTGAATGGCATGGTCGCTGCCCTGTCACGATTTATACCTAAATCAGCGTGCAAATCTCTTCCACTGTTCAAGCTCTTGAAGAAGGAGGTCGAGTTTGAATGGACCGATCAATGCCAGCGAGCATTGGACGAGCTGAAGGCGGCACTGACCAACCCGCCCATCATGACCAAGCCACAACCGGGGGAGACACTTTACTTATACTTGGCCATAACGGACGAAGCCATGAGCGCCGTTCTAGTAAGGGAAAGCGACCTAAAGCAAAACCCGGTCTATTTCATCAGCAAGGTATTTCAAGGCCCAGAGATCAGATACCAGAAGATCGAGAAGCTAGCCTTAGCGTTACTCGTGGCCACCCGTAGATTGCGCCCTTATTTTGTGGCCCATCAGGTCGTGGTAAGGACCGACCAGCCTATTAGGCAAATCCTTCACCGACCTGACCTAGCAGGGCGTATGATCAAGTGGGCTGTGGAACTCAGTGAGTTTGGGATCAAGTTCGAGGCTAGATCGGCCGCTAAGGCACAAGTGTTGGCCGACTTCATCGCTGAGATGACTCCAATACCAGACGATCAGGCCATCACGACCTGGACTTTGCACGTGGACGGGTCCTCCAACAGCAAAGGAAGTGGGGCCGGTTTGATACTTGAAAACTCAGAAGGACTTACTGTTGAAGTGTCATTGACTTTTGCATTTCACACTTCAAACAACCAGGCCGAGTATGAAGCGTGCATTGCCGGGCTGCAGCTAGCCAAAGAGTTCAATGTCGACCGTGTCGAACTTCACTCTGACTCTCTACTGGTAGTATCCCAAATTCAAGACCTATACGACGCAAAGGACGATATCCTGAAGAATTATTTGGCCAAGGTAAGGGATCTGCTCAAGCAATTCGACCGAGCAGAAGTTAAGCACGTCCCCAGGACAGAAAACGTGAGGGCTGACATCCTATCAAAGTTGGCCAGTACAAAGGCTCCTGGGAACCATATAAGTCTAATCCAAGAAACACTAACGCGGCCAAGCTTATCGACCAAGCCTGCCCAACCATTAGCCATTCTAGCGGTCGACTTGGATAAAGACTGGATCACTCCTATCTTGCAATATATTCTCAATGGAGTGGAACCTTGCGACCAGAAGGCAGCAAAACTCCTGAGGTTGCGGGCGACCAAGTACTCAGTGATCGAAGGAAGACTGTATAGAAGGGGCTTTTCATCCCCATTGCTGAGATGCCTTACGTCGGTCGAGGCCGACCATGTACTGAGAGATATACATGAAGGAGATTGTGGTAGCCACCAAGGTGGTCGGTCAATTGCTAAGAAGGCACTCAGGGCCGAATACTATTGGCCGACCATGGATGAGGACGCTAAGTTACTTGTTCAGAAGTGCAAGAAATGTCAAATCCATGCCGACGTACACATAGCGCCCTCATCAGAACTACACAGCTTAACCCCACCATGGCCGTTCGCTTGGTGGGGCATGGACCTGCTCGCCCCTTTTCCACCTGCACCAGGTCAGCTGAAATTCCTGATCACCTCGGTCGAGCACCCACAAACCAATGGCCAGGCAAAAGCGGCCAACAGGGTAGTACTACGCAGACTGAAAAGAAGGTTGGATGAAGCCAAGGGCAATTGGGCAGAAGAACTACAGTCGGTCCTTTGGGCCTACAGAACGACCCCCCAGTCATCGACCGGGGAGTCACCGTTTAGACTTGTCTATGGTACTGACGCTGTCATTCCGATTGAGATGGGAGAGCTAAGTTGAAGGACGACAACCCGGCCGCAAATGAGCGAGCAACAAGAGACGAACTCGACCTGGTTGATGAGCTGCGAACCAAGGCGTCACTTAGGGAGCAACTCATCACGCAGAAGGTCGCTGCCAGGTATAACGCCCGCGTCCAGAGAGGGAGTTCTCCATTGGACAGCTAGTCCTTAGGAGGGCCGACGTAGGAAACAAGAACGCTCGCCAAGGAAAGCTCGCCCCTAATTGGGAAGGACCATACCGTGTTATCAGCAAGACCGGAAAGGGAGCTTACGAGCTAGAAACCAGGGAAGGGGCGACCATCCCCAGAACATGGGATGCTGACAAGTTAAGAAAGTATTATGTTTAAGTTGTAAACACTAATTGATCAATAAAGAACAGGCGGTCGCTCTTTTTCCCCACTGGGGTTTTTTACCGAGGACCGACCTTAAAATTCGACTTGTGTACTTTATTTTCATGCAAATTGTATGCACGGTCGCTCACCATGCGAGTAGCAGTCGAGCGACCAGTAGAGTGCCATCGAATGGCCCAAACGAAAGCCGCCGAGCGGCCTAAAAAGAGTGCCATCGAATGGCCCAAACGAAAGCCGCCGAGCGGCCTAAAAAGAGTACCATCGAATGGCCCAAACGACAGCCGCCGAGCGGCCTAAAAAGAGTGCCATCGAAATGGCCATCGAATGGCCCAAACGAAAGCCGCCGAGCGGCCTAAAAAGAGTGCCATCGAATGGCCCAAACGAAAGCCGCCGAGCGGCCTAAAAAGAGTGCCATCGAATGGCCCAAACGAAAGCCGTCGAGCGGCCTAAAAAGAGTGCCATCGAATGGCCCAAACGACAGCCGCCGAGCGGCCTAAAAAGAGTGCCATCGAAATGGCCATCGAATGGCCCAAACGAAAGCCGCCGAGCGGCCTAAAAAGAGTGCCATCGAATGGCCCAAACGAAAGCCGTCGAGCGTGTAACACCCTAAAATATTTAATTAATTTATTAATTAAGTATTTAGGAATTATTGAATTTATTGGGTATAATTTAATTGATTAAAAATTATATTTAAATAGTGTAGGTGGTATTAGGGGAGGAGGGCGTCAATTAGTTAGACTTGGGCTTAAGTGGAAAGCCCAAGCCCATGATCCAAGATCATATGCGAAGGGGGCAAGCCAAATGGGGGTTAGGGGTTTGTGTTGGCAATTGCGAAATGGAGAATAGAGAGAAAGAGAGAAGGAGGGCGCCGTAGGGAGGAGAAGAGAAAGGAGAAGGGCGCTAATTCAAGGAGGAGGAAGGGACGTGGTCGTGTTGCCGTGGTTTAGATCGTGACTATCTCTAGGGCTTCTATCCTTCAAGTTCGAGGTAAGGGGATGTCCTTTTAAATTCCTATAATAATTCCTATGATGGATCCTAAGTAGTGATAGCCTAGATGTTAGTTATGATTGTTAGTATGTGTGCGAAATCATGTCCTTGATGTTGTCATATGCGTGACCCATGTGTGATTGGAATTGTTGTGGAATCCGAATTGTTGTTGGTCCATGGTTACGAATTAGTGCATGATTTTGGCGATTTTGATGTGTATCCATGGTGGTTGTAATTTGTGTTGTGATTGAGTCAAGAGACAAATTGAGAAAAATGGTGTTTGTTGCTGAAATTCTGTGAAAATCTGGGTTGGGACGTGTTCTGGGCGCCAGGCGCCCTGTGCTGGGCGCCAAGGGCGCCAAAGTGTGTGCTGTGCGTGTGACTGGAGCGCTGGGCGCTGGGTGCCAGCGCTGGGCGCTGAGCGCCCGTGTGCGTGTGTGCGGGTGTGGCGCTGGGCGCTGAGCGCCCATGTGCGCGTGTTGCTGTGTTGCGCCTAGGCGCTGGGCGCTGGGCGCCCGTGTGTGTTGCTTGCGTGTTGCGCCTTGCTGGGCGCCAGGTGCCTGGGCGCTGGGCGCCCAGGGCGCCAGTTTCAGGATGTTCCCAAATGTTTTCGAAAACTGTTTTCGCTCTAACTTTTGACTCGGGTGTCCGTTTTGAACGATTCAAAAAGCGTTGTGAAGCATTTTCAGTTACCTACCTGTGTGTCCCATTTTTAAAAATAAAAACTTATAATTTCTGAGGGTTGCTGGGGCGCCCCGAGTGGCCGTTCCCGGTGTTCGTTGCCGTGACAATGAAAAGATGTTTTGAGTGTCTTTAACAATTCTCTTTTGCGTATGAACCGTGGTTTTTAACGAAGTAATGTCAAAATGACGATTTTGACGATGATGCCCTTTGTGGCTAGCTAAATGACTGTTTTGCCCTTAGTGGCTATTATTATTTATTATGATGTGAAAAAGACTGTTTTGCCATTAGTGGCTATTATTATTTATTATGATGTGAAAAAGACTGTTCTGCCCTTAGTGGCTAATATTATTTATTATGATGTGTAAAAGACCGTTTTGTCCTTAGTGGCTATTAGTACTTATACGGACGTGTAAATGACTGTTTTGCCCCTAGTGGCCAAAGTTGTAGATAATGATGTGTAAATGACGAGGATGCCCTTGGCGGTTAGTCAAATGACGTTTTTGCCCTTAGTGGCTAATGTTTGAGTTGAATGAGGTTTATGTGTAAGTGACGTTTGGGGCCTGAGTGGCTAAGTGATGTTAAGGCCAAAAAGGGCTAAGTGACGTTATTTGTGTGTGAATTGTGAATTGACAGGTGCTGTGCCTTTATTTGGCAAACCGGTAAGTGACGGGTCACATTGTTGACTATGATCTGAGTAATTATGTGATTGTGTGTTATGAGTGGTGCATGTCATAGTGTCTCATGCCCATTTGCATAAAACCAGTGACGTTTTGAGGCCTGAGTGGCTAAGTGATGATGAGGCCTGAGTGGCTAAGCGACGTTTGTGAAAAGGTACCTTCATGCATATACCCGCGAGTGGGTTGCATTTCATAAATCTATATGACATGAGATGAGTTATTGTAAGTGATGTGAATGATGATTGTGATGTGATTATTTACGAGTTATTGTAGTGATGTAATTGTTGATTGTGATGTACTCATCTTGGAGCTGTGACTCGACTTATCATTTATCATATGATTTATTATATGAATTGAATTGGACTCACCCTTCTGTTTGAATGTTACTCCTATGCGGTAACGTGCAGGTGATCCTTGAGTGAAGGCTTAGGTACCTTCACTAGCTGAGTCGGGTCGTCTGCTCTGATATGTAACACTAGGGAGGGGAATGAATGTTGTTTAAGTCATTTATTACTATTGTGGTTATTGGTTTTTAGTATTGCAAGCCTGGCATAGTTGTAAAGCCTTTTATGATTAAACTGTTGAATTTTTGATGTGAAGTTGTATTTTAACTGATAACGACGTTTGAAGTTATTATAAGACTGTTTTTGAAAAGCGAGTTATTTGAAGGGTGACGTTTAGCGAAGTAAGTGTGACATCCCTTGTGGTGTAAATAAATTTTGAAAACTCTGATATTTTTATTAAACAAATTACCGGGTAGAAAAGGGGTGTTACAGAGCGGCCTAAAAAGAGTGCCATCGAATTGCCCAAACGAAAGCCGCCGAGCGGCCTAAAAAGAGTGCCATCGAAATGCCCCAAACGAAAGCCGCCGAGCGGCCTATGCGAAGGACCATCAAGTGACCCACAAAAGATTTTTGGTCGCGACCGACCGTAGCAAAAAAGAATTAAATCCAATTACAAAGCAATTAAACAGGCCAAATTCATGGAAAAATTGTCATTGATTACAAACAAAGACGCCTTGGTCGAATCCAGGGCGCTAATTCAAACACCGCTCGCAGGCGGGCCAAGATTACAATTCAAAAAAAAGTACAAGTTAAGAGTCGCTGGGGGCCTGGTAGATGACTGCCTCTTCTTGAAGGACCTTCCCCTTCGACATCTTCTTGGGACGGACAATCTGATGCTCGGTCACACGATGTGTGGATTGAACGATCTCGCGGTCAATCCCTCCGCAGCTCCCTTCGCCCGGTCAAGAACGTCTTTGTAGCGACCTCTAAACTTGTTCTTTTCCTCCTTCACTACATCCAGCTCAGTTTTCAGCCCAACGACCTGGCTCGACAACTCTTTATTTTTGGAAGAGAGGCGTTCGACCTCTTTCTCAGCCATTTCCTTGTCGGCGACCGCCTTGACCAGAGCAGCGTCGGCCGCAGTTTGAGCAGAGACAGCGGCCACAAGTTGGCTTTCTGCTTCGACGAGCTTCCTCTCATTTTCAGCGATCGCTTCGACCCTCGGTTCAAGCTCCTTCAATTTCTTGAGCAAGTCATCTCGCTCGCCCCTCATTTCTGCGAGCAACGACAAGGCAGAATTCAATTTAAAATTTTTATCGACTAGGTCGTCTTCAAGCAATGAATATCTATGGGCAAGGCGCCTACCTTCCAGGCGATCTGCTTCCTCCTCTTGGAATTTTCTGAAAAGTATCCCAGCGGCCTTCATCGTGTCGGCCATCACCTCGAACGGCTCTTCCTTGAAACGAGCGCAATCATCATCGCCCAATCCAACCAGGTCGATTTTCGGCGACCGGGAGTGCCCGTGGCCTTTTCCACTTTTGTGCTTCTTGTTCTGACCAGCACGATCTACCGACCGATCCCTCTTGGACCTTTCTTGAATTGGGCTGCTCAAGTCGATTGCTTGATGTGGCGTAGCCGCCCGAGGAGCCTGACGATCAGGCTGAGATCCAGTTCCGGCAGGTTGAGGCGTACCCCCAGATTGAGCCTCAGGAATTCCGCGGACGGGCGAAGCATCACCGTCCTCGGCCGCCCATTGTTCCAAGAGGTCAAAGTCATTCATGTTCGCCATGTCAACTGCAAAGGCAAAAGCAGATGGTTAGAAAGAGTTAAACAAAACAAAGTGACAGAAAATAAACTAGGCGAGCGACCACCGACCAAGAGCGGCCTTGACTTTTTTCTTGCCCCGAGCATCCACAATGTTCTTAACCTTGATGCGACCCTCAGGGACCAGGGACGCAATCTTTCTCAGCCTATGGATTGTCCCCATGTCCAGGTCGTCAAGGTCTGTTTCTTTAAAAGCATACTGGCCCGGTTTCTTTGAGAAATGGTTGAAACTCCACACCGTGGGAAACACGGGCGTTCCTTCCTGATCATCTTTGGACATTTGGGCGATCCCTCGATGTGCCTCGGTCGAGTTGGGAACGACCCAAAAGAACTCTCTTTTCCATCCGGTCGTCAACGATTCCATGTAAGGCTTGAAAAAGTTGTATGTTGAGCGGTTTTTGAACGAGACCGCTTCCTTGCGGGCGCCCTTGGAGCCTTTCTCATAAATATAGCTCATTTCAAACAAAGTGAAAAACAGTCTCACGGAGACCGGCCGTCTCAGAACTACGAGAACATCCTCATATGCCTGCAAGAACGCCCAAGCGTTCGGGTTCAGTTGAGAAGGAGCGACCTGAAGGTAGCGTAAAACTTGGCGTTGAAACCTGGTGAACGGCGGAATGATACCCATGCGTTCGAAAATGATGCGGTACATCGTGAATTTCAGCACATCTGTCCAGGCCGCAACATCTTCCCCTTTGGCCATACCTTCCACTCTCCAACCTTCATTTAGCCCGGTCGCCACATACTCTAGGTCTTGGCTCCCCTGTTGAATTTTGCTACGTTGACCTCTCAGGTTAAGAGAAACCCAAGACATGTCCTTTGCAGCCGCGACCTCAGAATCTTCTCGATGGTCGCCCTGCTGGCCTCTGTCGGCCGTCTCAGAGCCGTCGGCCGCAGCCTGGCCAATACCTTCATCACAGGCAACCCGTGCGTTGCTTTCTGCGGTGTCATCGACCACAGCCTCGGTGAACGGCGCCCCACTTCTGTCCGGCCGAGTCCCGGATTTGCTAGAGGAAGTCCAGTTCAGGGTCGAAGACCCAGAGGAAGGCTCGTCGTTAGAAGAAGACGACCGGGAGTGCGCAGGACTTTGCTCCACTGGTCGAGTCATATTGTGCGCAAGAGAAACGGCCGGGACTCCCAAAATACGGCGGGTTTGTTTGGTCCGCGCCAGAATGAACCTGTGGAGGGGAATAACGGTCAAGGTCTTGCTCGCGCATGGGAAGGGGTCGACGTGGTCGTCCCCAGACCTGACACCCCCCCCACCAGGTGAAACATAAATGGAAATAAAGAAAGGGCGGTCGAAGTTACCTGGAATTAGAACAAGTTGATTACGAGCGAGCCTTAGCGAGAACGAGCGAGCTTTAGCGAGAACGAGCGAGCTTTGGCAGGAGCGAGCGAGCTTTGGCAGAAGCGAGCGATCAGCGAGAGCGGAGAAATCGGAGAAACGTGCAAATGAGGCACCCCTTGAACCCTATATATAATGGGCCAACCATCATCATGGGCCGGAGGCGAAGAGGCGCCACTCTTCGCGTACCATCGTTACTTAAACTCCTCGAGTCCCTAAACGTCACCTCATTAAAGTAACTGTCGCCTCAGTATTCATGACGATTGATTGTCAGGCATCACCTCCGAGACGGTACCTGGCCCCGTGTGACCAGGCCGCGTGGCGGCGACCACGCATTCAACCACTTAGCGATCGACCAGACTACGTTCGACCAGTCGTGGTTCCAGAACGGTCGTTTGTGACCACGCTGGAGGGCAAGGAATCAAGCCTTAGCCCGCCCCCAGGCGACCTAGGCTTGGGGGGCAACTGTTCTGGAGTGGGCTCGAAGGCCAATTTGTCCAACAGGCCCATCGCGGCCCAATTCCTAACTTGCTCCGCAAGATGCGGCCGGCCCCGCAAAAAGCGCAACGGGCTAGAACGCCTGCGCAGCCAACAGTATATATACCACACTAGCTTGTGGCTTCATGGTATGTTTTTCCTCACCTTGTGACCCTGCCCGTTGAAGCACCTCTGACTTGAGCGTTGGAGTGCCTTTGCAGGTACCACCCGCGTGCGGCCTAGAACTCGGTCCTTCATTCCAACGACCGAGCAACATCATCAAACAGCAGCAACCCATCGTATTGATCAGGTACGATCAACCCCTTTTCTACCCGATAATTATTTAATAAAATTAGAGTTTCAAAATTTTATTCATACTTCGAAAAGAGATGTCACACATCATCGTTAAATAAAAAGTCTCGTATAACGTAAATAACACCTGATCAAAATTACATCACCACGCAGCGGAATAAAATACAAGTTCTAAAACATCAAATAATAACGTCCTGAATGGACTCCAAACAAAAAAAAACATAACAACCAAGTTCAACGTTTATCCCCCCCCCCCCCTTGAGTGTAACACATCAAAGCAAGGACGCCGACGACACCGACTCAGAATAGCGAAGGTACCTAAGCCTTCACTCGCAATCACCTGCACGTTACCGCATAGGGGTAACATTCAAACAGAAGGGGTGAGATATCTCCAATATAATAGCATAAAATGATAGGAAATATGCTAGAATACTACAACTATGTCTACCACCTCACTACGCACACCAAATCGTAAACACACATCAATTATAATTATACGTCAATTATAAACACCACAATCAGTCACCAAATGTCATGACGATGCATGAATGCAACCCACATCAACGGGCATATGCATGTGGTACCAAAATCACCAAAAGTCTTGCCCGTAAATAGGGGCGTCACCAAAATTGAGAGCTTTCACACCAGGCTCACCAATTCACCAAAAATCGAGCTTTCACACCAGGCTCACCAGTTTTAGAAAAATTTGAGCTTTCACACCTAGCTCCAAGACCAAAGGTCTTCACCAAGATAAATGCATATGCTGTATGCGACACCATGAATGCACACAGACAATCACCAAACTAGTCACCATGTGACACACCAACAACAATCACCAAATATCACCAAAGTTGGGCTTTCACACCTAGCCACAACGACACCGAAACACCAAACTACCCGAGACAACGGAACACCAAGACTTGGAACCTTCACACCTAGTTCCAACAATACCAAGGTTTGAGCCTTCTCACCTAGCATCAAATAGCACCAAGACACCAAGATTGACGATCATTTTCCAAAATAGCACCAATGCACCAAGATGACAACAGTTTTTCCAAAAACATTTGAGACACGAGGATTTTTCGCAACACCGGAGACAAACGATAATTTTCCAAAGTATTTGAGAGACGACAACTTTCTTTTTAAAACATCACCATTTAACGACTACACTAACGGTAAATAACTTTTCCAGAAAAATGGACCATTTTGCCTCAAATTAGAATATTCTGCTAGGCCTCTGAATAAGCTTTCCAAAACATTTTGAAACGTCTAAATCGGACTCCCGAGTCAAAAGATATGTCAAAAACAAAACCGGGGAACAATTGAGCAACATCCTGAAAATGGCGCCCAGGCACTGGGCGCCTAGCAAAGAACACGCTGGGAACTGGCCAGCAACAGAAACTGGCGCCCTTGGCGCCCAGGCAACACAAAAACGCAACAACACTCAAGATTTGGCTCCCATGGCGCCCAGACAGCAGGGAACACAACGCAACACAACCGGAACACACCTAGATACGGCGCCCAGCAGCAGGGCGCCAAATTCAGCAACGCAACAGAAAACGCAACACGCACCCACACACACAGCAACACTCCCACACACCCTGGCACACGGCGCCCACACCCAGGGCGCCAAAAACAGAAATGCAACAACTTGGCACACGGCGCCCACCCCCAGGGCGCCAAACACAGGAACACACGCACAGCACACAGGCACACAGGACAGGCACGGCGCCCAGGCACAGGGCGCCAAAAACAGCACCTAAGACAGTGGCGCCCATGGCGCCCTAGGGTCATTATTTTCGATTTTTCACCAATTCAAATCACCAATTTTTCAACCACCAATACCAATCACCATGAGTTGTCAATCACAACATCAAAATACAATTTGTCGAACACCTGGCATGCAATTCGTATCAACAACTATGAACACCAAATTTCTAGAGTTGCAACAAATCACCAACAAGCAATTATTTCAATCAATCATAGTTATAATTCAACCACCATCAAATTAGACATCAAAATCAAACAAGGGCATCATAGGACCTATTCCCCACATAACCCCATCATGAAACCCTATTATAAGGAAGAACCCCACCCTTACCTTATATTAGGAGAGCACCAATTCTCTTGATCACGTCACCAACACTAACCTCAGCAACACAGCTTCCTTCTTCTCCTTGAATTTACGAAACCCCCTCCTTCTCCTCTCTTGAAATCGCGTCGTACTCCTTTCTCTCTTCTCCTCTCTCTATTTCGCAACCTTTTCTTTTCTTTCTCTCTCAAACAATTCGCAAGTGACATCTAACCCTAGCCTAGGCGCTTCTCTTATGCGCCTAGCTAGTGGGCTTGGATCACGGGCTTTCCTCCAGCTTAAGCCCGATCACTAACGCCATCACCTAAAATCCAATTACACACCTCTCAATCCATCGTTAATATAATTACACTAACTAAAATAAATAAAATAAATAATTGAATACCTAAATATTTAATTAAATAATTTAATTAAATATTTGGGCGTTACAACTCGTGCGTATGCACGAGTAAAAAACTAGTATATATATATATATATATATATACAAAGAATTATTTACAATGTTTTAATCCAAAATAAGTCAAAGACATGGTTGGGGTTAGAAAAGGATGGAATGATAGGTTTTAATCTCCATTCAGTTGGCATCTCTCAACTTCCCTGTGCACATAGACAATTGGTAACAAAAGACTCAAAGCAATTCAACAATCTCAACTTCTCTGCAGAAAAATTGTGTTGCATCTTCAATATTGAGAATAACTTTTGTTTATAATCTATCTAGATTTATACTATTTATATAGAAAATCCAATACATACACAAAGAAAAAGTAATGACAATCCAATAGCTCCCACATCACAATTAACAAACACGATACCACCACAATACCCCAAATAAAAGTGAAGTCTAATCCAGCAGAATCAATCAAGCTCTTGATTCTTCTGTACGCAATCAAGCTCCAGATGAATTTTGGTAAGAACAGGTTCCGCAATTTCTATTTTTTTTGGATTCGCCCCAAGTGGGATTCCCAAGTATCTTGCTAGGAGCTTAACTAACTAATATCTCAGTCTATTTGCAACAATGTGGGCCCATGCTTTCAATCTTCCAATCACAATCATTCACGTCTTAGCGAGATTAAATTTCAAACCCGAGAGAAGTTGAAAACATTACATAATCCTTCTCAGGTTGATCATCCATTTTGTCTTGGCGGGGAAAAATACTAAGGTATCATTTGCAAATTGTAAGTGAGAGACACAGACACCCTAGGAGCCAATCTTCAGCCCAACAAAAAGACCAAGCCTCACTGCCCAGTTCATTAGGACATTGAACATTTATACTACAAGAACAAATAGGAAGGGAGAGAGGGGGTCGTCTTGTCTGAGGCCCCTCTCCATTTTGAATGTAACGGTGGGGGAGCCATTCACAAGGATTGAAGTAGAGGCAATTAATAAACAAATCCTAGTCTATTTTTTCCAAACATTACCAAATCCTATGAGGTTTAGTATGTGATCAATGAAGTTCCAATTGACCGTGTAGGCTTTCTGGAAGTCAAGTTTTAGGAGGGCCACTTCCATTTTGCTTCCGTTGGCCTAATTAATGATTTCATTTGCAATTAGGGCACCATCCAGAATCCGTCTTCCTGCCACAAAGGAAGTTTGGGTTTCCCCCACTAGAGAAGGTTGGACATTCCTCAACCATGAAACCATTACTTTTGAGATGACTTTATATATGCTTCCAACCTTGCTTATGGGTCTATAATCTGAGAGTTCTGAAGCGCCTTCAATCTTGGGTATTAGAGCCACCCAAATGGTATTAATGGACTTGGGCATTGTTCCACCCTCAAAGAAGGTCGAAATCTCTTTAGTGACGTCCTCCGCCACCTTGTCCCACATTTTCTTGAGGAAGCCAAACTTGAACCCATCCTTGCTTGGCGCTTTTGAGAACTCACCAGCCCAAACCACAGTCTTAATTTCTTCAACTGTTGACAAGACTTCCAACTCAATTGCTTGGTCCACTAAGATCCCGTGGCCTTCAAGGTTTTCTAGATTAAGGTGAACCGCATTATCCTTCGATTACAACTTCTTCAAGAATTTGGTGATTTCCATTTTGATTCCACGGGGACTTGATGAGTTTTCAAGTTTTCTTGAAAGAGCCAATAGTGTGCAACTACTTAGTGTTTTTATCTTTGCCTTTTATTGCTTTGGTGCACGCCATTTGTAACAAGTAATGCTCTTAACGTTGCAGCCATGTCCACAACTGGGATTTTAAGGCCTTGTGCCTAGCTACCTCAACCTCCTAAAGGGCCCTCTCCTCACTAACTAAATCCAACACTTTTAACTTCTTTTAAAGGGCCTAGGTTTTCAAGTTCAAGTTTCCAAACACTTGTCTATTCCATTTACTTATTGGTTCTTTCAGGCGTTTGAGCTTTTCCTACAAGAATAAATTTAGGAGACCCTTCCACTCATTATCAGTAAACTTCTTGACGCTTTGGGAAATAGAGCCACACATCCAGGTTTCTAAAAGGTTTTGGTCCCCAGCTTTCCGACTCACAATCAATGAGTAAAGGGAAATGATCGGAGATAGATCTATCCAAGCCCAACAACTTTAAGTATTTGAAGAGTTCCAACCACTCTCCATCAACGAAGGCTCGATGGATTTTGATTGCTTGGTTATTTCTATGCCATGTGTATTTCTCTTTGAGGAGAGGAAGGTCAATTAGCTCCATATCATTGACCCAAATTTTGAAGTCCTCCATACTAGTTGTGACTGTAGAGTGGCCTTTCCAATGCTCACGAAGTAACACTTCAAATGCGTCCATATCTCAATTATTAATGTCCACAAGATTTTAAAATATAGACTATCAATTAAAAACGTAACATGCATTAATTTACATTAACATTTTTAATAAAATATACACTATCAATTAACTATTCAATGAATTTAAAAGAAAACATTTGAAATAAAGAATATAATAAAGTTTCTCCCCATATATTGAGGTTGATTTCTTTGAATAATTCTTTGTATCAACAACAATAATAATTTCAACAGATTCTTGAAATACCTCTTTATTAGTGCTTAGTACACTCAAACATTATAATTCTTCACTATCTACTGAAATCCCCAAATTTCCAATCCTTATTATAAAGACACAATCCTTGAATGCTAATCAACAACATGCAACGAAATTTGCCCATTACCCATTTTCGTATTGATCAAAACAACCTCTACATATTAGTATAATCATCACACAGTATATTCTCACCAAGTATGTTTATGATTCATGCCTTCTCAGGGAATTGTCCCTCAGTCACTGATCAATTGCCCAATGCCAATTTAAAAAATGTACGTGCAAATTCCACATCAAATTACAAGAAAATTAGAATAATTAGACAAACCTATTCAAACACTCTTTCTCACACAGTATATTCTCACCAAGTATGGTTATGATTCATTCCTTTTCGGGGAATTGTCCCTCAGTCACAGATCCATTGTCCATCGCCAATTTTAAAAATGTACGTGCAAATTCCACATCAAATTACAAGAAAATTAGAATAATTAGACAAGCCTATTCAAACACCCTTTCTCACACAGTATATTCTCACCAAGTATGTTTATGATTCATGCCTTCTTGGGGAATTGTCCCTCAGTCACTGATCAATTGTCCATCGCCAATTTTAAAAATATACATGCAAATTCCACATCAAATTACAAGAAAATTAGAATAACTAGAAAAATCTATTCAAACACCCTTTCTCACAGGCTATATTCTCACCAAGTATGTTTATGATTCATGCCTTCTCGGGGAATTGTCCCTCAGTCACAGATCAATTGTCCATCGCCAACTTTAAAAATGTACATGCAAATTCCACATCAAATTACAAGAAAATTAGAATAATTAGAAAAACCTATTCAAACACCCTTTCTCACACAGTATATTCTCACCAAGTATGTTTATGATTCATGCCTTCTCGGGGAATTGTCCCTCAGTCACAGATCAATTGTCCATCGCCAATTGTAAAAATGTACATGCAAATTCCACAGCAAATTACAAGAAAATTAGAATAATTTGAAAAACCTATTCAAATTACCCTTTCTAGTGTTTTTCTACCTTCAATTGGTATAAGAGCGAGGCCTATTGGAAAACACCGAACAAGTGTAACAGTGAAAGATCCGTCTTAATATTTTCTACAAAATGGAAAACAATAACAATGGTCCTAATTGCAATCGTCTTCCAATGTTTACTTTCTTAAAATATAATTTTTGGAAGGACAAGATCGAATGCGTTTTCGAGTCTCAAGGTCCTAAGTTGTGGGAAGCAATCTCCATAAACTAGATAACTCCAGAGAATGCTGATGGGACTAGTAAAGCAAGGTCCACATGGACATAAGCTCAGAAAAAGAGGCTCATACGAACAAACATAAGGCAAGATATATACTTATCTATGCTATAGTTGAAAAATAGTATGAGATGTGTGGAAAGATCTCCACAGCTAAGGAGATCTGGGATTCCTTGGCCTTGGCATATCAAGGCACTACTCAGGTGCGAGAAACGAAAGCCAACATATTGGTAAAACAATATGAGCTGTTTAAAATGGAAGAAGACGAAACTATTGAAGCCATGTCCAATAGCTTTCAGGTTCTCATGAACGGTCTAAAAATTTTACATAAAAGTTATACCGTGGCTGATTACTTGAATAAAATTCTAAGGATTCTTCCCAAAAGATGGCGATCGAAGATCATTGCCATTCAGGAAGCCAAAAATAGGAACACTCTACAACTTGAAGATCTAACGAGTTCACTTAGAGCTCATGAGTTGGAACTAAATGAAGAAGAACAGGCAAATAAATCATAATACATTGCTCTAAAATCCATCAGAGCATCTGGTTCTAAAGTGTCGAGTTTAAGAGCATCACAAGCAGCTAATTTCCCCCGGAGGTATGATGGTGTTTGGGCAATTGTTCTTGTTATGCCCTGCATTTCTACAAAGACCACATCTCTTTGTTCCTACTCTTTTCCCGTTGATCCGTTTTGTTACGATTGTGGGTAGGCTATGGATAGCCCTTTGGACGCATCGTTGGATTGTGGTACAATTTTATTTTAGTGTAATCTGGCTGGTACAACTCCTATGGCACTACTTGGAACTCTTCCAAGTATGTGTTAAACTACAGAGTGTACTAGGGAGGCACAAAGATCATGTCATGGTGATTTTTCGAACAGGCAACAACGACATGTGAACAGCGGTAGTGCAATATTCTCCATTTCTGAAGATACTCTGTTTAACATCCTTATAATTCATTCTCCAATGAAATATAAAGATCTAAATCATTTTACAAAATCAGAGGATGCACAATTATAGAATTGGATCTTTAAAAACTAACAGAAGATAATAAACCGAAACGGTTCATAAGAGGTTATATTGAACCGTAATATCACAACCTCATGTTATAAACTTGATGAGGTTTACAAGAGTAAAATCCACAAGGAATCCAATTCTAGAGTGTACATTTCCTAAAACAGCCCTATTGATACCAATGGTTCCAAAATACACAACTACACAAGACTAATTCGTCTTGGTAAGCCTCGAAACGATCTCCCAACAAGAGCAATAATAAGACTCCTTAGTCTTGTCATCCGCTTTCTTAGGTCTTTCTTTCATAACTGAAAAACACAACAACAACAACAACAACAACAAACAGTGAGATTACAAATCTCAATGAGTTCTTCCGTGACACCTTACCGTAACTCTCGGCGTCTTTTAAAGTCTTTTATTAGTAGCATAATCCAAAAGAGATTCAGGCATTTTCCAACCTCAACGGAGAACCACCACTCAACTACAAAGAAGAGTGCACGAATGGGCCTTGGACTCAGGATCATGACTTCCCTCTCCAAGTATGCTACCCTTTCCTGGGATCGTCATCTCGTAAAATTTCCTGGATATTATCATCCCGTAATGGTTCCTTTTATTTCTCAAGGTGTATCTAAAATATACTTATATAAATATAGTATATAGATGTTCTCACTTGTTTGACACAATCGGAATATGAGATTCAATTCAATACACTTACCGTATACGTGTAACTATCGATCTCAATCATATTTCAAATGACTTAAGTTGGATTAAGGTTGGTATTGGAAAGCTATTAGTACCAAAAAGAAGGAGGAAATAAGTAGTTTGAAATGGGGTAACAGAAGGTATGCACGGTCCGGGCCTCTTGGGCGCACGGTCCGTGCTTCCTTATTTCAACAACAGTTTTTCACACAGAAGGGACGCATGGTCCGAGCCCCTTTTGCAGCACGTTAAAAACTCTGTTTTCTTGCAAGTTTCCTCTTTCCTTTTGATTCCAATTCATTCCCAATACCAGAACTAATTCCCAATACTCATCAATAACACATATATGGCTATTATAAGGTACAACAAACATCATTTAGTTCATGCTAACTCCACATACATAAGCAATCCATCATGCAAGATCATATACTCAAATTCTCCATTACATGGTTATGTATTCCCATAAATTCAATTTCACATAATCTTGTGAAAATAGGTGAAATGCAAAACGAAATTCCAAATACACACACATATGAAAGATCTGGCCTTGTTAGATTTAAGTATTGAAGTGATCCAAGGACTTTTCTGTAGTGTGTGGAATCTGTTGCCGGGGTTCCGTCATGCAAGCTTAGAGTGGCTGTTTGAGATAGAGGTGTCGGGGACGGTTTGGCTCCTTCCATTTCAAACTTTTCAAGAATGTCTCGAATAAATTTGTGCTGAGATAGGAATAGGCCCGTAGCCGTGGGGATGAATTCAACTCCCAAGAAATAGTGAGGTGTTCCCATGTTCTTGAGTGAGAACCGGTTTGAGAGAGACGTAATGAAGCTTGTAAGGAATTTAGCATTATTACCTGTAAGTAGTAAATCATCAACATACACAAGAAAATAAGCCAGAATTGATCCTGAAGCATAAATGAACAAAGAAGGATCATTTTGACTCATTTGAAAACCATGTGAGATGGTGAATGATTTAAGTGCATCATGCCATGCTCTTGGTGCTTGTCTCAAGCCATAAATTGCCTTGTGAAGTTTGCACACATATTGAGGGTGTAGTTGATCTTTCATACCAGGTGGTTGAGCCATAAAAACGTCTTCTTTGAGAGCTCCTTGAGAGCTTCTTTGAGAGCTCCTTGGACCATAATGTAGTTGGTAGCTTAGCATGATGCAAAAGTGCACGTGCCGTTTCTACTATATGTCGATGCCTTCGTTCTGCAATAGCATTGAGTTCAGGGGTATGTGGTGGAGTGGTGTAATGTGAGATACCATTGGAGGATAAGAATGTTTTTAATTTTATAAACTCTCCTCCATTATCTGAGTATAACACAAGAATGGGTAGATTAAAAAACTTTTCAACAATAGCTTTGAACTGAGGAAAGATAATTGAGACATTAGATTTATTTTTGAGTGGGTACAACCAAATATATTTGGTAAAATGATCAACAAAAATGAGGTAATATAAATAACCATCTAAAGACTTAATAGGTGCAGGCCCCCATACATCTGCATAAATAATTTCAAGTGGCCTTTTGCTGATTATACTAGAAGAAGTAAATGGCAGCTTGTGGCTTTTGGAACTACTGCATGAGATGCATGGTAAATGTGTGCTTGTTTTTATTTTATTCATGGATAAGAGATGTCTCAATGTTCTTTCATTGGGGTGACCAAAAATATGATGCCATGGTAAGGATGAAGATATGGTGGTGATGAAGGCCGTGGGAGTAGTGAGGGGTGGCATGTGGTAGAGTCCATCTTTATGCAATCCTTTGAGAAGCGGTTCCTTTGTTTTCAGATCCTTCACCAAAAAATGATTAGTGGAAAATTCAACCGAAACGGGATTAGTTCGACATAGAGATGAAACAGATAATAAATTTTGTGAGATATTTGGAACATGAAGAACTTTAGGAAAGTGCAAGTTATATTTTTTTGTGGGAATAATAACCTTACCAGTATTGGCTATTGGAATGGTGGATCCATCACCAATGATGACTTGATCTGTTCCAGTGTAGGGACTTTGTAGATGAAGGTGATCAAGTTGATTGGTAACATCGTGAGTAGCTGCCGAATCCATGATCCAGTCTGGTGTATTTCTAGATGAATGTGCTCGAGTATAGTGAGCTCATGGGCCAGTATTGAACTTTGGTGGGTAGCCATGAAGTTTGTAACACACTTTTGCCGTGTGTCCAGACTTGTCACAGTATTGACAAGTGACTCTCTTGGAAGATCCAGGAGAAGTAGATCTGTTTTGTTGAAATGAGTTGTTGTGATTAGGAGTGTGACCACGTTTTGGATAGTGTGGTTTTCCTTTGAATGCTGCATGGACAGAAGCTAGAGGAGATATATCTTCATCTCTTTTGAGGTGACTTTCATAATCGATCAGCAAGTCGTGGAGAGAATCGAATTCTATTGGATTCTCACGAGTACGAAGAGCAGCTGAAATTTCTTTGAATTCAGGTCCAAGTCCATTCAGTGTATGAATGACTAGATCAACATCATCCAGTGGAGAGTTGATGACAGCTAGTTCATCAGACATGGATTTGATTGCTTGTAAGTACTCCTGGACAGATTGCGTACCTTTGGTGAAACGAGATAACCGTTCTTTGAGATGCATGATGCGAGAGCGAGTTTTGCTGGCAAACATCTTGTTGAGAATGTCCCATGCTTGTTTGGAAGTTTTCACATTGCCAAGCATGGTGATGATACTCAGATCTACCGAGGATATGATGGCATGTAGTATCAGCTGATCTTGGCGCTGCCAGTATGTATAGTCAGCATGAGTTTCTGTAGGACATTTTTTGGTGCCATCAACAAAGCCTAGAAGGTCATATCCAACCATGAGAGCATTGAATTGGACCTTCCATGCAGGGTAGTTGGAGCGAGTGAGTTTGACTGAGGTTTGAGCATTGAGAACTACTACTGATGTAGTTTCACTGATTTTGATAGTATGGACTGAAGGCATGATGAATATTCAGGTTTGGAACGTTGCTATTAAGCTTTTAAATCTGATACCATATAGAAACACAGTATTGCTGTGATGATTTCTTATTGATAGCTGAAGCTGTACATATATAGAGAGGTATTTTCCTCAAATACAAATGTAATAAATGGAAATGAATGCAAAATATTAAAGGTAATTAACAACAGGTCAAAGTCAACTAATTTACAACAAATGACAACTAATACTAATTGATTTGTTGCTCTAAGTTAGCCTAAGAATAAGGAACCGTTATTTGACCAAGTTATGCAGCCTTGTCATTGCCTTGTCATGATGCTCCTATACATATAAGCTAAAAGGGGAATGAAGAACTCACATGGTCAAAGAGAATGCATGTAGTAGACAAATAAAGGTTTGAGTCCCAACACCACTAAAGGAGCTCCTAAGCAATCCAACACCATCAGCAGCCACAAAACTTCAACTTTGACTCCAAATGACCCTAAGATAGCTTTCCCCCTCACTCCTTGAAACTCTAATGCAACATGCAACTTCATAGATTGAGTTTTCAGCTTCCTAGAGTGACATGCAAACCGAAAACCAAAGGGAGGAAGTGTTCTTCAGAGGATTGATAACGTTGTGACTTAGTGAAGACAATGGATTTTAGAAATGGTGAAGGAGAAGATGAAATTAGTGAAGGCATTGTTTGGTTCAGCAATGGAATTAGAAGGCGTGAAAGATTTCCCCATGGATACCCTCTTCTCCTCCCACTCGAACTCCCTCTCTCTTTCTTGTATCCCTATCAAGTTCTCCCTCTTATCTCTCTATATCTTTGTCTTCTCTTTGGAAATCTCCCCTAATGGAGGTGTTTTGTTGGAAATGAGGGAGTTTTTTTTTGTGAAATTGAGTGTTGGTTTTAATTGTGTTCCATCTGACTCACTTAAATGGTGGTTTTGTTTTAAAACAATTGGAAAGTACAATTATGCCCCCTTCTCTATCTCACTAACACTCAACTTATTTAATTCATTACTTTTACCCATAAAACTCTAATATATCATAAATTACCAATTATTTACAACACACAATCATCTCTACAATTCACAAACAAGCATATATAAATATATATATATATATTAAAATCAAATAAAGAAATGAAATAGTTCGATCAAATGCGCAACCAATATATATAAAAAAAATATCAAATCGATCAATTAAATGTCAAAGTAATTCCAATTACTTTGGGTGTTGCACTCTGGGCTCAATTGCTAATGTAAACTTCAAGCATGTTGGACATTTCTCGTGCTTTGTTAATGTTTTCCCTGATATTATCTAAGTTAATTTTGCCAGATATCAACATTGCTTGTGTCTCCCTCCCTGTTGATGAATGTATCAGTCAACCTGAAATAGGTTTCCTGCATCAATGAACTGATTGGGAGATTGCACAACCCCTTTAAGACCTTGGTGATTCACTCAACAAGGTTAGTTGTTATATGCCCCCAATGTCGCCTGTCATCATTTGCTTGGAGCCATTTTTCCTTTGGTATATCATCAACCCACTTCACGACATCTTCACTCCAATCACTAATGTCGCTCTTGTAGTATGCGACCCTCAATTGAGCCATGGAGCAGATGAAGTAATAGAAGTTAACGTCGGCATGGACACAATAAAAACAAAAGATAAGTCAAATTGTGTACTAAAAAATAAATACTAACCCATGTTGGTTAGCATTTTTTCTTCTATGCATTCTTCAAATGTCTCATGAACTTTTGCACTATGTGTCGAATGCAGAAACCTTGATGCCAACTGTTGTTTAGACGCCAAATGATACTTTTGATCGACTCGTGTCTATCTAATATCAATACGGGTGTGACCCACATTCTCAAGTGGGAAAGGATGAAAAACCTTACATTCGATGTCTCACCCCCGATATTGGCTTATGCTATTGAGAATGCATAGTTCCCAAACTTAAGTGATTGTCATTAGTAGTGTACCTCAGTGCTTCCCATACAATTTTGTTCCATCAACGGATACAATTGGCTTGCAGTAAAGACAGCCTTGTTAAGTGCTTCTCGGCCATCCTCGTTAAAGAGAAACACTCTAGAATGTGGCTGACATGGTAAGTGATTTTGCACTATGTGTCCTTAATTATTCTTTTATAAACTAAATATGGATTTTATCTTAATTGTAGAACATCATTGATTATTACCACCCCTTTAGAATCGAGGCACCAAGTCCAGCGATAGCTCCCTACTTGGAGCAAGATGGGTTTTTGAAAGTTGCAACATTGAGCTCCTGTAACATGGACCCAGCATTGGTGATAACAATGGAAGAATGTTGAAGGACTGAAGCACACACGTTTCATCTTCTAGTAGGAAAGTGCACAATAACTCTCAAAGATGCTGCATTACAATTAGGTCTACCCGTCAACGGAAGACCTGTAATAAGAGCTAGTGGTTAAAGTTGGGACGAAGAATGTGAAAAACTGTTGGGAACGGTTCCTCCCTCGGAATAGAGGGTGGGGCAACAAGTCAAGCTGAAGTGGTTCTGAGACACTTTTGTCCATATTTCGGAAGTCGCAATTGATGATTGTTACAACAGTATTGAGAGATCTTTAACGTGTTTCACAATACAGTTGGGATTCGACCTGTTTGGCAAACTTGTACATGAAACTGTGTAAAGAAACTGCACCATCGTATGCTTCTAAGGGTAGATGTATGTTGCCTCTTCAATCATGGGTTTTACTATCCATGATATTCCTTCCCCCACGTGTGAACAGTTCAGCTGAGTTTCCACTAGGAAAGCCGTAAAAATAGTTTCGTACTTTATCAATACTAACAATTTTACTCATGCTAAGCAAGAACATTTTAGTCTTTTAACTGCACCACATTGGTACTCCTATTGATGACCTTGTTGGTTGTATATCAAGAACACAAAGTAGGAAAAATATTCTTCAACAAAACAAAATTTATACAAAATACAATTTTGTCACCTTACGAACATGTACTTGTTTTCTCCTGTTTTTGTGGAAACCTTAGAGAGAGCGTCAAAATGTCCAGCGAACAAAAGCATACTGTGATTCCATGATTTGGACTGAAAACACTATTTTGGGTTGTTTCCAAACTGTAGAAGGCACCAAGCAGACAGAGTCCAACTCCAGTGTGGACTTTTGCAGAACATACTAGAGGAACCCGTTGATATGGACACTTTACACAATGTTGACACACGAGGGATTCACTTGACAAATTGGAGAGAAAAACACGATTCATGGATTCATGTTTCGAAAGGAAGAAAAAATAGATGTCTTATGTGTCAGCGGTTACATGGAACACCCATACATATAGACGTATATATGTTGTGGCTCAGAGAAAACCCTAAGCTATACCTATCTCTCCCAGAACATCTATGGGACCCACATCATGGTGGAAAGCGAAGAGCTACGGCCCCACTGCCACTCATTTTACTTCACGCGAACGCAACCAAAATTTCAACCAACCAAACACACATAATTTTATGCCAACACAAGAATATAATCGGCAAAAATCTTTAGCTTCTAGGGTGTGAATAATTTTTTGGTATGGACTTTGGTACACCCACATGGTAACAGTTTGGCAAATATTGGTACCCCTATTTGGTTGGTTCTAATTCATCTACATGACATCTCGACTTAAATGAGATTGTGTTGCAAGACCAACCACAAACCAACCCCTCCACCCATTGACGAAGAAAACCCAACTTCACACCATCCAGGTCGTAATCGCTTTCCACCTTGGTGTGGAACTGGGCATCATTTAGGAGATTAAAACCTTGTCTATTAAATGTCCAATTATTGTAACGGTCAATATTAATTTAAATATCTAATTTTAGTCTGCATTCCATGCCTTAATTATTTAATTTTACTTGTTTAATCATATCACTATAATAAATAAAATAAATCTAAAAAAATTTAGTATATCATTAAGTAAACTAGTTTAATTAATTAAAATGTTAATTTTACAAGTTAATATAGTTAAATTCATTTTTAAAGTATATAAAGTAAAAAAGCAAAATTGAGAAATTGGTTTGGCCAAGTCCGATTTCTCGCCAAGATTTAAAAAAAAGGATCTATGGAGAAATTGGTTTGGCCAACCTGATTTGTCATCTAAAAACCAAAAAAGTGCTATTTTGGTCTTAAAGTTGAAAAAATGTTAGATAGATAATTTAATATTTTTTCTGACTACAATGGTTTTTTTGCCCCGAATTTAATACTAGCAAGTAACAATATTTAATCTAATAAGTCAAGATTTTTGTTAAATCTTAACCTCATCCATTTACTAAATTTACTGCATTGATATTTTTTGGTAAACCAAAGTATTCTCCACGCAACTGTAGAAACTAATCCTTCAAGGTAATGAAGATCAATTTAAGAGATTAACCTCTTGGAACAGATGTTTTTCCATACGCACTAGTCAGGGATTGAACCTCTTGGATTGCACTAGACAAGGAAGCTTTGGAGAAAAGTGTTGAATCCAATTTAGAGTATGAGTGTAGCACAAGTGGTGGAGCTGCCAAACGTGGTGCTTTGGGGCCTTTTGGTCTTTTGGATTTGGCAGATGAAGGTCTTCCTGAGTACACTCCTGTTTACTTTTATGTTGTTAAAGGAAGCAATGGAAATCTCAAGACTTCCTTCTGCTCTGATCAATCAAGGTATTATTCCACTATCTGCTTTTTGAACATAAAGTCAAGTAAACAATTTAATTGAAATGATAAATTTATTAATGAATATTTTTAACTTGGTTTTGTAGGTATTCTATAGCAAATGATGTTCACAAACAAGTCTTTGGGAGTGTAGTTCCAGTACTTGAAGGCGAAAAGTTGTCCTTAAGAATATTGGTAAGTCGTGTCACATTTCAATTTTGCATGGTTTTCTTACAATACATATCCTATGCACATTTTGTAGACCAACTAATGAACTTTAATATTTAATGGAATGTGTGTTTGTTATTATAATTTAGGTGGACCATTCTATTGTTGAAAGTTTTGCACAAGGTGGAAGGACATGTATAACATCTCGAGTTTATCCAACAAGGGCAATCTATGGAGCTGCTAGATTGTTATTATTCAACAATGCTACTGAGGCTACTGTTAATGCTTCTCTCAATTATGCAGCTCTATATTAAAAGAAAAATTAAGAGGTATGGCCATTACCTTGCAGCATATATATGTTTTTTAACATCAATCTTTAGATTTCTGTTTTCTCTTGTTTTTTCACATGTTCAATTCTGTTACGCAGGAGGTGTTCTAGTGTTCCTTACTAGTCATGATGATATTGATGTTGTTGCTTCCTTACTCAATGAAAAAATTCATACTAATGGAAACACTCTTCAGGTACAGCCAGAGTAGTTCTTATTTGAATTATTAGCTTTTAATCTCTTTAACTACTTGCAAGTTACAACTAAAACTAAATAAGTAACATAAATTTAGATTTTATGTTTTTGTGGACTGAACATAATGAGAAGTACTTTTTTAGATTAATAGGATACTGCTAATAGAAGGAATGCCAATTTGTTCCAGAATTGGTTGTTTTGCCTCTGTATTTTGGACTTCCACTCACTTTGAAAGTAACATCTCTTTATAGTTAGCCTAACCCTTTTTGCACCAAGGTGCTCCTTATCAACTGTTACTTTTCTAATTGTGCAGGGCATTGTTTATGTTGTTGACAGTGGATTCTCAAAATAGCGGTTCTACATTCCGGTATTTCCAAGTTGTTGTTTCTATTAAAGATATATAGTAGTGCTGTCAAAAAAAAATTAAAGATATATAGTAGTGAGCCTGCAATGATTTGTTGTTTAAAAATGTGATTTTGGTTACACATTTCAATTAGTAAAAGCACATACTCACTGGATTAATACCCTAACCCTCTATTTATGCTTGCGTTCAATTTTGGTTGTTCCTATCTATGTTTTATCTACCAATATTGTAATATTGTTAATGAGTTATCCTCACTTTTCACTCCTGTGCCAATATTTTCTTCATATATTAGAGAAGCTTCATAAATTTTTCTTGTGACTTTTTTTTACAATTAATTGTTGATTTTGAAGGATTCAAAATATTAGAATTTCAATATATATGGACAAAAGTTTTCTTATTATGGTTCAATTTTGAATTCTAAATGAAATATTATTCTTAAAACTTATTCCCTGTAATCTATTTCTGCAAACTTAGTCACTAATTTTTTTTCTGCTCCGTTCTCAGATGTCTTGATATTACCAAGTATAATTTTCTGCCCTCTTTTGTGCTTGAAGGTTGAAACACTGCATATGCTGTGTCTGTGATACGTGCAAAATGATATATGAAGTCATTATCAATAACTAGGTCTAGATGACTTTCAAAGTTTCAATTAGTTTATTGATGTTGATTTGCTCCTCGCATAAAGATTTTAGATTTGGTGCCTATTTGTTAAATAACTTTGTTTTTTCTATACACATTTCGCTTATATCCAAGAAATCTGAGATTCGGCCAATTTTAGCATCTTTATCTGTATGTACTTTGTTTGTGAACCCTTTTCTCTCTAATGATTTGCTACTTTTTGTTTTACTACCGTCAAGGTACTCCACATCTGAGGTTTTTGTTTCCCTCTTCTCCCTCGGTTCCCTTCGAATCGGTGAAGGAGACCTATCAAGGTACTCCACATCTCTCTCTTTAATTTGTTTCCGTTTTAAAGAGCTAAGAGCTTCATAAAGAGGAAAAATCATTGTATCTTGTGTGTACGTTTGTAATTTCTGATCTTGCTATTTGTTTTATTGTGCGAAGGTATTAAACCAATGGCGGAAGATCTGGTGCTGGATACTGCAATCAGAGATTGGGTGATGATCCGTCTCTCTGTGGTTATGGTTCTCATTGGCGTGTTCCGCTATTTTGTCTCTAAGCTTATACACTCATCCCAAACTCCTGATGCCAAAATTGTTAAAGAAGGGTATATCCGACTTTCACTCAACCGCTGATTCTGTAGCCTGTTTATTCTTTGTTTTCATTCTTAATTTGATTGATATCATAGGGTTGTTTTGGTGATGTTAATACAGGCAAGTGATGCTAAGAGCTCGGAATTTGCGTGCTGGAGCAAACTTTATTCCTTCAAAAGCTTTTCATGCTCGCAAGATTTAATTTTGTAATGAGGTTTGTTTGCTTACTACTGTATATTTTAGTTTTCCAAAAAGTTTAAATGTGTGTTTCTTGTTTGGGATAAAATTGAAGTTAAGTGGATTGCATGTTTGTTTGAAGCAATTGATCAAGCCATATGATTTATGAGTTTGCTTGGCTTCTATGCTTGTTTGTTACCAAAGTTTTTTTCGCTGGATCCTTGACAGGATAGTTGATGAATAAATTCAAATTTGAAACTCATTAGAAGTTAATAGCTCCGTCATGGACTTTTGTGTAGTATTTCACATAATTATTTGCCTAACTAATTCAACAGTGAATTAATTGTTTGTCTATTTTCATTGAAGGAAAATGGTCTGTTGTTTATTCCAAAAGGCCAAGCCACGAATCCACAGGCACAGACGTTCTCCGATCCAAACATGGCCATGGATATGATGAAGAAAAACCTTTCAATGATCATACCTCAGGTATTGAAATTAGAGTTTGACACTTCGCTGTCATTAGATTTTGGATTATATTCCTTGCTCGTTGTTCTATTTTTTGCCTATGATAAGACACCTTATTAACTTGTGTTGTTTCCTCTTGTGTTGTTCTACTCGCACATATGCATCAATCTTGTTCCTAATCAAACAATGCTTCTCCGGCCTTTACTTTTCAAGCTTGAGTTGCAATGAGAGAAGAAAGATAACATGCCAGTTGGCAATATTGATGCCCTTGCATTTCAAAAGGACATTCCTCTCATCTGTATGCTCTCTCAGCTCATATAAGGTACTTTCATCTTGTATAAGATCCTACAAATGCTGTCAACAATGCATACAAGATAATTTTCCTTCTGATTTTCTGATTCCATTTAATATTATTCTATTTCCGCATTCCAGTTTGTTTCAAAGCTGCGTTTAAATTGTGTAATGGAGGACAACCATTATAATATATAAGATATTTATATATCTATAAGATATTGATATATCTAAATTGCATGTGTTAGTAAATAATATATTGAAAATCTTATTACGATATAATATTTAGCATATTTGACTAATCTCATTATAATATCTAGATGTCGC
Organism: Astragalus membranaceus; assembly: GCA_039519185.1. Classification (NCBI taxonomy): domain Eukaryota; kingdom Viridiplantae; phylum Streptophyta; class Magnoliopsida; order Fabales; family Fabaceae; genus Astragalus; species Astragalus membranaceus. The sequence continues at coordinate 55,319,824 of CM076847.1, read as the reverse complement.
AGCCCTCTCTGGCCAAAATCGCAACTCAGATTGCTTATCAAAAGCTCCAAACGCACATGTTGATGATGAAACAAACTTAGATTAGATCTATATAGACTAGTAGGTGTTGCACTTTCACATATACTTATGCATTTATTTTAAGTTTCATTCTTATTGGAATGTTTACTTTTGCACTGAAACTCTGGGTTTCAAGACTTATTCACCAGCATCTTAGTCCACAGGCATCAAGGAGGAGTCTACTTTGCTTCAGCTGCATCTGGAGCAAACTTTGTAGTAGTTTTTTTTCTTTCTTTGTAGTAGTTTTCACTTTCTTTTTACAAGCATCATTTTTTGTTAAAAGGACATAGTGCAATCAATATAGGTATAGAATGTTTTGAGCAAATATTACTCACTTTTTATTATAGTAGTTGGATAGTTATATGATGATATTTGAGATTTTGCGTTAAAAGGACATAGTGTAGTCAGTATAAGTCCATCTAGATAATATGATTTTGTAACTATGATTTAGGAGCATTGAAACCTCAAGATCCCTTTGAGTTCCCAAGTCTGTTCATCTTATTTTTCTATATGAACATGTGAATCGATCTTGGTTTTCTTATTTTTCAATTATTTGTTGATTGCATATTTCGAGATGTTGGTTAAAATACCAAACTGACTAAGATGAGTTGCATTCAGTACTCTCCAACACAAGTTACTTTGACTTGTGCTAAAAAAATATGTGATGGCCTTCTGGTTTTTTTTACTCTTGAAGTCAGAAGACATAATTACACTGACTTAAAAAAAATAATTAATTTTTTTTTTAATTTTTGTTTATATTTCCGACGGATTTGCGACGAAAAAGTGTCAGTTTGCGACAACTTTGCCACGGATATTTGCGACGGATTTCCGACGACTTTGCGACGGAGACATTTGCGACGAAAAAGTCCGTCGGAAATGATTTACGACGAGCGATTTTGCGACGACTTTTTGTCCGTCGGAAAGTTCGTCAGAAACGTCAATTTTCGACGAAAATTGTTGTATTTGCGACTTAAATTGTCGTCGGAAATTGTCGATTTTCTTGTAGTGTTTGGGCTCATGACTTCCCTCCCCTAGTATGCTATAACTCAGGATCGTCATCCCCATGGTATTTTATTATTAACTCGGACGCTAAGTCCATTACTTGACACAAGGTCATGTTCTCACTTGACACAAAACTACTCGGTTCATTTTCTAAACCATAATATTAAAGTACTCGTTTTGTATCCTAAAAATTAACGATACAGGACTTAAAATCATTCAATTATCAATGGGGAAGGTTAGTGATGGGTTGGATTTGATAGGAAAGATGCACTTGGATAGGTAAAATTGGAATATTTTAGTTTTAGAAAATAATCTGGGAATAGATTCACAATTATGGGAATCGATTCACAGAATAGGAACAGAATTCACAACCTGTTAACAGATTCACAGTCCTGGGAATCAATTCAGAGAATGGGAACAGAATCACCATCTGTGAATAGATTCACAATTTTGGGAATGGATTCACAACAGTGTAGTTTACAGAAAACTCGGTTTTTCTTCGATAAATTTCCATTCTGATTGTATGAATGTCTCAAACATCTAACTTCTAACCCAACTTCAGTTCATAACAACATTATTAACCACTCAACCAAGCAAGAATCATGTTATAAAACAATCAATCAAACCACTTTAAAATAAATTCACATGCATCTCAATCAAATTCAATTTCCAGCACATGCCATGTACTCAAAACCATGATTCCCCAAACTTTAACAACTCAAATTGCTCATGCATTTACTGAATATCAGAATTGATGACCAAAACAACAAACCACATGCAAATATCGTGAAGAACTCACCTCGAACGGACGAAATAACAACTAGCAAGAAAGAGATGAAACTCGAAACACAATCCAAGCTCCCAAATACCCCCAAATTCGACCCTCAGCTCCAACCTTATTGTTTGGCTACTACAAATAACAATGTAGTCCTAGATAAACTTCAGTGGGCTTGAATTTCTCACATGCAAGATGAAAAACAGCTCCTAAGGCTTCTTTCCCCAACATGCAACTAAGAACTCAACCTCAATCTACTCCAACTTGGTGATTTTCGAAAATGGTGGATGGAAGGGAGTACAAAGATTATTCAACTATATTATTGCATGTTCTACCCTCAACTTCAATGAAGATTTTGGAAGGAATTTGTGAGATGAGTGAGATGTGGTTGAAGGTTTCTTCTTATCTTCCTTTCTCCTTCTCTCTCTAGCTCTCTCTTCTCTTTTCTCTCTATCTCCCTTTTTCTTTTAACTTCTTTTTTTATATAAAAACTGATTTTAGTGTGTAGGTGTGAGTGTTTTTTTTTATAAGTCAAAAAATGCATTGATTGGGGGTACAAGGGGTACCACTTCCCTTACAACTTGTTAGAGTTTAAGCATTGTCTCCAAAATATAGGCTAGTTAGAGATCCCTTACACCAATGTTCAAACTTAATTTGTGAGTTAGTATCTGTTCCGGAGTGGGCTCGAAGCCCAATTTCACCCAACAGGCCCAGCGCGGCCCAATACATGGCTTGCTCCGCAAGACGCGGCCAGCTCCGAGATAAGCGCGATGGCCAGAACGCCTGCGCAGTCAACAGTATATATACCACACTAGCATGTGGCTTCAGGTACGTTTTACTCACCTTGTGACCCTGCCCGTTGAAGCACCTCTGACTTGAGCATTGGAGTGCCTTTGCAGGTACCACCCGCGTGCGGCCCAGAACTCGGTCCTTCATCCCAACGACCGAGCAACATCATCAGACAGCAGCAACTCATCGTATTGATCAGGTACGATCAATTGGCGACCACAGTGGGAGGCCCGAGTGCTATTCCACATCAAACCATGCCGCCACGTCAGAAACGCGCTTCTTCTAGGCTCAACCCCTCTGGACAGGACCGACCTCAACAGACCCCAGAGGGCGTGCCTGTATCAGTTCATGAATCACAAGGCGAGCCTCGCCAAGAACCCTCAGTGCAGGGTGGCCGCGGGCCAGTCATTCAACCGGTCCAGCAACTACCGGCCGAGCTGGCCGAAGCTGGAATCGCAGAAACATTGCCAGAGCATGTGACCCAAGCACTCATGCAAATTCTGGAGAGAAAGAATCAAGTGATTGCTGATCGAGATGAGCTGATCGATCGCTATGAGAGAGGGTCGATCTCGATCCGCCCGCGTGCGGATAACGATCGTCAAGGTCAACCATCTCGGCCACATCGTTCACCGCCACCAAGAGAAGTTCTTCCTCGTCGAAGCGTATCCCAACGCAATCCTTCAAGAAGGGCGATCGTCCACAGGTCGCCCCCTCTTCGAGGAAGACGCCACCGTCGTTCCCCCGTGGAAGATTACGACTATGCTGACTCGAGCTACCGACCAGAGTCAGGCAGGTCGCCAACAAGATACTCGTCCAACGAGTCCTCAGGATCCCGCCGATCAAGAAGCAAGTCGTGGGACTCGTATGAGGAGTTTAATGACTACCGCAACGGGGAGATTAGAGATGTCTCCCGTGCCATCAGCCGACCAAGAAGAAACTATTCAGAGCGGCCTAGACGACGGTCGTCGTCGCATGCTCCACAATACCATGGACCCTATGGACCCCCTCCAATTGCCGACGGATTGCTTGGTCAGCCGGTCGGCCTTTACGGTCTGCCCATCGACCAAACTTATGCCGCCATGCAGCCCTATGGGCAGAATTACATCCCGACCGGACAAGGGCCCTTCACCAGCGAAATCAGACGTTATCGCATTCCAAGGGATCTGAGGAAGCCCCCGAACCTGAACAAGTTTAACGGCCGTGGGGATCCCGATAAACACCTCATGTACTTCAACAACTACTGTAGCTATAGAGAGCTAGGTCGGACGATGAAGTGCAGACTTTTTCCTCAGTCGCTCGAAGGTCGGGCGTCACTTAGAGAGCTAGGTCCCTACGTCCCAACACCATCTCTTCTTGGGAAGGTCTTGTGGCAATGTTCTTGGCCAATTATACAGCCAACCATTGTCAGTATCGTTATGAAGAGCACTTGGACTCGGTCGTCCAAGGAGAGAACGAACCATTGAGGGAGTTCATCGATCGGTTCATGTCAGAGGCTGACAAAGTCCGCAACCTATCAGACACGGACAAACTGAAGTATCTCAAACGTGGTATAAGAAAGAACCACAAATTTGCTGAAGAATTCTCATTGAACCACTACTACGACCTCGGCCTGTTCCTTAGAAGGGCCAACGACCATATGGGATATGAAGAGCAATTGGCCTCTGACAAGGGCGCCCGCGCGCGTCCCAAAGAAGAGAACAGTAGGCCGGCCAAGGGGCAAGAAAACTATCGTGACAGTAAGCCCGAGTACCGGCCTAAGAAGTACGAGCATCGTACAAAGTTGAACACTCCGATCGCGCAGATCTTCACGGAGTGCCAAAACAACGAGTTCACTGGTGTTAGGCGACCTGATCCTCTAGTGTTGAAGAAAGGAGGTCGGCCTACCAAGAAATACTGTAGATACCACAAGAGTAAGGGGCATGATACCAATGACTGTATGGCCCTAAAAGATGACATAGAAGATCTCATTCAGAAAGGCAAGTTGAGGCAATATGTCAGAGATGAAGGTAACGATCGCCCTGAAGAAAGAGCCGTTGGCCAACCCGCCAATGACAGAGGCAAAGCGATCGTCAACTCGACGGTCGAGCGACCGCGTGATAATTCTGAGGAAGATCGCGACCCCAGACAGTCGAAGGGCCGCAATGTAGCCATGGTCATCCATGGAGGTAACCCGTTGGATATCAGAGAGTCCAACAAGGCAATGAAGAGGAAGTGGAATGAACTTATGATGGTCGGCTCAACTTCAACCCCACGGCCGGCCTCGAATAGGCCGCCCATTTCTTTTGGGGACGAAGACTTGCTCGATGGCAAAATCAATAATTACGTCCCTTTGGTTGTATCGGCCGTAATGGCCAACACTGAGGTCAGAAGAATACTGGTCGACCAAGGGAGCTCGGCCGACATCATGTTTGAGGAACTGATTGACAAGTTAAACGTGGACAGGAGCGAAATTATTCCGCAAACCGTACCAACTCCATTGACCGGGTTCAATGGGGCGACCACCTACCCCCTGGGGACGATAGAATTGCTTGTTACTTTTGGAGAAGATACGAACGGCAGCACGTTGTACAGGACGGTCAGGACGACGTTCTTAGTTCTGCCAATCAAATCGTGTTACCACTGCATCATCGGCCGGCCAACACTGGGAAAATTGGAGGCCGTAGCCTCAACTGTGCATTTAAAGATGAAGTTCTACAATAAAAGCGACCAGGTTGTGACAGTAATAGCCGACATGGAAGCGGCCATGAGGAGCCATTTCCTCTATAAAGAGATTTGTGATATGGAGGTGGTAAGTGCTAAACCGCAGGATCTCGAAGAGGGGCATCAGGTCAATGTGGCCGACCTTGATGCTCGTTACGACCCAGATAGCGACCCTGAGGACGGCGACGACGATTTAGCCCGCGAGCTAAAGAATAAACTGAAGAGGTCCGAGCCCCACGGGGAATTGGCCGATGTTCAGTTATCAGATGACCCAACTAAGACAGTTAAGTTGGGGAGCTACCTACCAGAACAGGTCAAGCAAGATCTCATCACCTGCCTCAGGGATTACGCAGACCTTTTTGCATGGCGGGCATCAGACATGCCCGGGATCCCAATAGAAATTGCTTGCCACCAACTTTCCGTTGATGAGACAGCCAGACCGGTCGCACAAAAGAGACGCACTCAGAGCGAAGAGAAAGCATTGGCGGCCGCACAGGCAGTTGACGACCTCATCAAGGCCAATTTCATTGAAGAGATTAAGTATACGACTTGGCTTTCCAACGTCGTGTTAGTGAAGAAGAAAAATGGTAAGTGGCGCATGTGAGTCGACTATACCGACCTGAATAAGGCATGCCCAAAGGACGCCTTTCCCTTGCCAAACATTGACAAACTGGTCGACGGGGCTGCGGGCTACAAACTCCTGTCTTTTTTAGATGCTTATTCAGGTTACAACCAAATCACTATGTACCCACCCGATCGGCATAAGACCGCGTTCATGACCGATCGTAGAAATTTTCAGTACAAGGTAATGCCCTTTGGTCTGAAGAACGTCGGCGCGACCTATCAAAGAATGATGAACAAGGTCTTCAGGCGGCAGATCGGTCGGATATCAGAGGTCTACTTGGATGATATGATCATCAAAAGCAAGACCGACCAAGACCACATTGACGACCTAAGGGAAATTTTTGAGGAAGCAAGGAAGAATTCCTTGAGGTTGAATCCAGAGAAGTGCACCTTCGGAGTAAGGGCGGGCAAGTTCCTGGGCTTCCACTTAAAAGAGCGAGGGATCGAAGCAAACCCTGATAAGTGTAGGGCGGTCGCCGACATGAGGCCGCCCACTACGAAAAAAGAAATTCAGCAATTGAACGGCATGGTCGCTGCCCTGTCACGATTTATACCCAAATCAGCGTGCAAATCGCTTCCACTGTTCAAGCTCTTGAAGAAGGAGGTCGAGTTTGAATGGACCGACCAATGCCAGCGAGCATTGGACGAGCTGAAGGCGGCACTCACCAACCCGCCCATCATGACCAAGCCGCAACCAGGGGAGACGCTTTACTTATACTTGGCCATAACAGACGAAGCCATGAGCGCTGTGCTCGTAAGAGAATGGGACCTAAAGCAAAACCCGGTCTATTTCATCAGTAAGGTATTTCAAGGCCCAGAGATCAGATACCAGAAGATCGAGAAGCTAGCCTTAGCGTTACTTGTGGCCACTCGTAGATTGCGCCGTTATTTCGTGGCCCATCAGGTTGTGGTGAGGACCGACCAGCCTATTAGGCAAATCCGTCACCGACTTGACCTAGAAGGGCGTATGATCAAGTGGGCTGTGGAACTCAGTGAGTTTGGGATCAAGTTCGAGGCTAGATCGGCCGCTAAGGCCCAAGTGTTGGCCGACTTCATCGCTGAGATGACTCCAATACCAGACGGTCAGGCCATCACGACCTGGACTTTGCACGTAGATGGATCCTCCAACAGCAAAGGAAGTGGGGCCGGTCTGATACTTGAGAACTCAGAAGGACTTACTGTTGAAGTGTCATTGACTTTCGCGTTTCACACTTCAAACAACCAGGTCGAGTATGAAGCGTGCATTGCCGGGCTGCAGCTAGCCAAAGAGTTCAACGTCGACCGTGTTGAACTTCACTCTGACTCTCTACTGGTAGTCTCCCATATTCAAGACCTATACGACTCAAAGGACGACGTCTTGAAGAATTATTTTGCCAAGGTAAGGGATCTTCTCAAGCAATTCGACCGAGCAGAAGTTAAGCACGTCCCCAGGACAGAGAACGTTCGGGCTGACATCCTATCGAAGTTAGCCAGTACAAAGACTCCTGGGAACCACAGAAGTCTAATCCAAGAAACGTTAACGCGGCCGAGCGTATCGACCAAGCCTGCCCATCCGTTAGCCATTCTAGCGGTCGACTTGGACAAAGACTGGATCACTCCTATCTTGCAATATATTCTCAATGGAGTAGAACCTTGCGACCAGAAGGCAGCAAAGCTCCTGAGGTTGCGGGCGACCAAGTACTCAGTGATCGAAGGAAGACTGTATAGAAGGGGCTTTTCATCCCCATTGCTGAGATGCCTTACGTCGGTCGAAGCCGACCATGTACTGAGGGATATACATGAAGGCGATTGTGGTAGCCATCAAGGTGGTCGGTCGATTGCTAAGAAGGCGCTCAGGGCCGGATACTATTGGCCGACTATGGATGAGGATGATAAGATACTTGTTCAGAAGTGCAAGAAATGCCAAATTCATGCCGACGTACATATAGCGCCCTCATCAGAACTACACAGCCTAACCCCACCATGGCCGTTCGCTTGGTGGGGCATGGACCTGCTCGGCCCCTTTCCACCTGCACCAGGTCAGTTGAAATTCTTGATCGTTGCGATCGACTATTTCACTAAGTGGATAGAAGCAGAGCCACTTGCAACCATTACCTCAGCAAAGGTATCTAAGTTTTTTGGGAGAAACGTGCTCGCCCGCTTTGGAGTGCCCCAACAACTGTTGACTGATAATGGAACTCAGTTCGCAGACAGAAAGTTCAGAGAAATGCTGGCCGGCCTAGGTGTGAAACAGCGTTTCACCTCGGTCGAGCACCCACAAACCAATGGCCAGGCAGAAGCGGCCAACAGGGTAGTAGTACGCGTACTGAAAAGAAGGTTGGATGAAGCCAAGGGCAATTGGGCAGAAGAACTACAGTCGGTCCTTTGGGCCTACAGAACGACCCCCCACTCATTGACCGGGGAGTCACCATTTAGACTTGTCTACGGAACTGACGCTGTCATCCCGATTGAGATGGGAGAGCTAAGTTGGAGGACGACCAACCCACCAACCCCGGCCGCAAATGAGCGAGCAACAAGAGAAGAGCTCGACCTTGTTGATGAGCTGCGAACCAAGGCGTCACTTAGGGAGCAACTCATCAAGCAGAAGGTCGCTGCCAGGTATAACGCCCGCGTCCAGAAGAGGGAGTTCTCCATTGGACAGCTCGTCCTTAGGAGGGCCGACGTGGGGAATAAGAATGCTCGCCAGGGAAAGCTCTCCCCTAATTGGGAAGGACCATACCGTGTTATCAGCAAGACTGGAAAGGGAGCTTACGAGCTAGAAACCATGGAAGGGGCGACCATCCCCAGAACATGGAATCCTGACAAGTTGAGAAAGTATTATGTTTAAGTTGAAAACACTAATTGATCAATAAAGAACAGGCGGTCGCTCTTTTTCCCCACAGGGGTTTTTTACCGAGGACCGACCTTAAAATTTGACTTGTGTACTTTATTTCCTGCAAATTGTATGCACGGTCGCTCACCATGCGAGTAGCAGTCGAGCGACCAGTAGAGTGCCATCGAATGGCCCAAACGAGAGCCGCCGAGCGGCCTATACGAAAGGCCATCGATTGGCCCAAGTGTGGATAAACAAGCGACCCACAAAGCGAGGTAAACAAATTACCCTTAGTAATGTGGCCAACGAACAATCTGCCACAACGAAGGACCATCGATTGGCCCGGTCAAGAACGTCTTTGTAACGACCTTGAAACTTGTTCTTTCCCTCCTCCATGGCATCCAGGTCATTTTTTAGTCCAGCGATCTGGTTCGACAGTTCTGTATTCTTTGAAGTGAGGCGTTCGACCTCTTTTTCAGCTGTTTTCTTGTCGACGATCGCCTTGTCCAGGGCAGACTCTGCCGCAATTTGAGCAACAACAGCGGCCGCAAGTTGGCGTTCTGCATCGTCGAGCTTCTTCTCGTTGTCAGCGATCGCCTTCATTTTCGGTTCAAGTTCCTTCATCTTCTTGAGCAAATCATCTCGCTCACCCCTCACTTCTGCGAGCAACGACAAGGCAGAGTTCAATTTAAAATTTTTATCAACTAGATCGTCTTCAAGCAATGAATATTTATTGGCAAGGCGCCTACCTTCCATGCGATCTGCTTCCTCATCTTGGTATTTTTTGAAAAGAATTCCAGCGGCCTTCATCGCATCGGCCATCACCTCGAATGGTTCTTCTTTGAAACGAGCGCAGTCCTGATCGCCCAATCCAAGCAGGTCGATTTTAGGCGAGCGGTAGTGCCCATGGCTTTTGCCACTCTTGTGCTTCTTGTTCTGACCCCCACGATTAACCGACCGATCCCTCTTGGACCTTTCTTGATTTTGAAGTGGGCTGCCCAAGTCAATGGCTTGATTTGGTGTGCCCGCTCGAGGAGTCTGACGATCGGGCTGAGATCCAGTTCCGGCAGCTTGGGGCATACCCCCAGGTTGAGTTTCAGGAATTCCGCGGATGGGCGAAGTCTCACCATCCTCGGCCGCCCATTGGTCCAAGAGGTCGAAGTCGTTCATGTTCGCCATGTCAACTGCAAAGACAAAAGTAGATGGTTAGAAACAGTTAAATAAAACGAAATGACAGAAAATAAACTAGGCGAGCGACCACCAACCAAGAGCGGCCTTGACTTTTTTCTTGCCACGAGCGTCCACAATTTGCTTGACCTTGATGCGACCCTCAGGCACTAGGGACGCAATCTTTTTCAGCCTATGGATCGTCCCCCTATCCAGGTCGTCAAGTTCTGTTTCCTTAAAGGCGTACTCGCCCGGTTTTTTCAAGAAATGGGTAAAACTCCACACCGTGGGAAACAGGGGCGTTCCTTCCCGATCATCTTTTGACATTTGGGCGATCCCTCGAAGGGCCTCGGCCGAGTTTGGAACGACCCAAAAGAATTCTCTCTTCCACCCGGTCGTCAGTGATTCCAGATAAGGCTTGAAAAAATTGTATGTCGAGCGGTTTTTGAACGAAACTGCTTCCTTACGGGCGCCCTTGGAGCCTTTCTCATAAATGTAGCTCATTTCAAACAATGTGAAGAATAATCTTATGGAGACCGGTCGTTTCAGAACTACAAGAACATCTTCGTACGCCTGCAAGAACGCCCAAGCGTTCGGGTTCAGTTGAGAGGGGGCGACCTGAAGATAACGTAAGACCTGGCGTTGGAACTTGGTAAACGGCGGAATTATGCCCATGCGTTCGAAAACGATGCGGTACATCGTGAATTTTAGCACATCTGTCCAGGCCGCGATGTCTTCCCCTTTGCCCATGCCTTCTGTTCTCCATCCTTCGTTTAGTCCGGTCGCAAGATACGCTATGTCCTGGCTCCCCCTTTGAATTTTGCTACGTTGACCTCTCAGGCTAAGTGAAACCCAAGACATGTCCTTTTCAGCTGCGACCTTAGGATCTGCTCGCTGGTCGCCTTGTTGGCCTCTGTCGACCGTCGCAGTGCCTTCGGCTGCGGCCTGGTCAATACCTTCATCAGTGGCAACCCGTGCGTTGCTTTCTACGGCGTCATCGACTACGGCCTCAGTTAACGGCGCCCCATTTTTGTCCGGCCGAGTTCCGGATTCACCAGAGGAAGTCCAATTCAGGGTTGAAGACCCAGAGGAAGACTCATCGTCAGAAGAGGACGACCGGGCTTGTACAGAACTTTGCTCCACTGGTCGGGTCATACTATGTGCAAGAGAAACGGCCGGACTTCTAGAGATACGGCGGGTCTGCTTGGTCCGCGCCAGAATAAACCTGTGAAGGGGAATAACGGTCAAGGTCTTGCTCGCGCGTGGAGAAGGGGCGACGTGGTCGTCCCCAGACCTGACACCCCCTTCACCAGGTGGAACATAAAAACTGAAATAAAGAAAGGGCGGTCGTAGTTACCTGGAATTGGAGCGAGCTGATTGCAAGCGAGCTTTGGTAGGAGCGACCGATCCAATTCCTCTGCAACGAGCGATCAACGAGAGCGGAGGAAATCAGAGAAACGTGCAAATGAGAAACTCCCTTGAACCCTATATATAATGGGCCAACCATTATCATGGGCCGGAAGCGAAGAGGCGCGACTCTTCGCGTACCATCTTTAAACGTCACCTCGAAAAAACCAAAAGTCACCTCACCAAAGTAACTGTCGCTTCAGCATTTATGACAATTGATTGTCAGGCATCAAACCCGAGACGGCACCTGGCCCCGTGTGACCAGGCCGCGTGGCAGCGACTATGTAGTCGACCAATTAGCGATCACCCGGTTAACAATCGACCAGTTAACAATCGACCAGCTAACGTTCGACCAGTTATCGTTCTAGAACGGTCGTTTGTGACCACGCTGGGGGCAAGGAATCAAGTCTTAGCCCGCCCCCAGGCGACCTAGGCTTGGGGGGCAACTGTTCCGGAGTGGGCTCGAAGCCCAATTTCACCCAACAGGCCCAGCGCGGCCCAATACATGGCTTGCTTCGCAAGACGCGGCCAGCTCCGAGATAAGCGCGACGGCCAGAACGCCTGCGCAGTCAACAGTATATATACCACACTAGCATGTGGCGTCAGGTACGTTTTACTCACCTTGTGACCCTGCCCGTTGAAGCACCTCTGACTTGAGCGTTGGAGTGCCTTTGCAGGTACCACCCGCGTGCGGCCCAGAACTCGGTCCTTCATCCCAATGACCGAGCAACATCATCAGACAGCAGCAACTCATCGTATTGATCAGGTACGATCAGTATCTATTTTACAAATAAACCAACCCCTTGATATACCCTTAACCAATTGAATCACCTCCTCTATTTGTGGTGATTTCCCCCTAAATATAGCATTATTTCTACACCACCAAATGGACCATATAACAACAACCCATATCATATTTTTCATCTTCTTTCTCCTGTTGTGCTGGAAGTTTACTGCACTACTCAAAAAATGCAGCCTGTCTTGGAACGGCATCAAATTCACGCACTGTGCAACTGGAGATTTGCTGCCAACACTGTGCAGAAAATCTGCACTGAAAGAATAAATGATCCGAGTCCTCTTCTTCGATAAAACATAACGCACACATCGAGTCTTCTCCTTGATCCAACGCACCGCTTTAGAAGTTCAGCTCTTGTCCGTAGTCCGTTTCTTAGCATTCTTCACGCATGCACCAAGTATTTTGATGGCGCGGCTGTACACCAAACGCGCCTGAGAACTCTCAGGTTCTCTCCATCGCGAATAGGCTCGCTGGCAGTAGTGGACAGCAGCTCATATGCAACTTTGATGCTGTATTTCAGCGATTTGTCTTGCGTCCAAAGCCATTTATCTTCCTTATATTTGTCCGGAGATACCTGCATCAAAACATCATTAAGAATCCTCTCCTCTTCGGTCTCTACTGAGGTCAACATTCTGCTCTAATTAAGCTGCCAATTCCAGCGCTCTCCTGCCCAGAAACCTGCATCTGCAACAGCTATATTTTGGTCTCCTGCAGCTGTGAAAACGTTAGGAAACAACTTCGAAAAACTCCACATCCCACACCACTTGTCATGCCAAAATTTCAGTTGCTTGCCGTCTCCTAGTTTCAATTTAACCGAGTCCAAGAACCAGCCGCTAACCACAGAGTTTTCAGAGTCAATTCTATTGATATCTTTCCACCAAACCGAATATTGTTTGTTGTTTAAGATCCCTTCTCTACCGTACAATCTTTCCAACAACTTACCCCACTCACTCTCTTTCTCGGTTAGCATTCTCCACCTCCACTTCCCTATTAAAGATAAATTAAATAGCTCCATATTTTTTATTCCCAAACCTCTATCCGTCTTTCTCAAGCAAATCTTATTCCAACTCACCCACGCCATCTTTCCCTCCTCTCCTCTTCCACCCCACAAGAAATAACGTTGAATTTGAACCATTTCTTTAATCATTTTCTTGAGAGCTTTGAAGAAAGAAAAGAAGTACAATGGAAGACTAGACAAAACCGAATTTATTAACGTAATTCTTCCACCCATCGAGAGTTGTCTCCTCCTCCAAGTTGACAATCTATCTCTTACCTTTTTTACAACCGGCCTCCAAGTAGCACTTAGTCTTGGGTTTGCACCAATTAGAATCCCTAAGAATTTGAATGGAATGTCACCCAATTTGCAATATAAAAATTGTTTTGCCGTCTCCACCTCCTCCTTGTCCATATTCATCCCCACCAAACAACTTTTGTAGGTGTGAGTGTGTTTTGTGTGAGTGTGGACTGTGTTTTAATGAGCTGAGGGTACAATAGCTGGTGGAAAGACTGTTTTGCCCCTATGTTATGCACACTCCTCTATTTACTTATACACTACCCATTGATAATTAAATTAAACTAGCAATCAAGCACACAATTAATTCACTTAGTTATATATAAAATAACTTAATTCACCAACCATAAACTCACTTGGACAAATAATTAAATGAATTCACCTACCAATCTCAAGAATCTAAGATTAGCCACTTTGGGGATGTTACAATTGGTCTTTGTACGACTAATTCTAACCAAAACTTATTACAGTTATCAAGTTTTATTTAACATTAAATGCCCTATTTTTGCATCATATATGTGATAAAAATAGAAAAATATCATAAGATTCTTTCCCAAAACAGAATTTCTTTCACTTAATAAATATTCCATAATTTTTTTTGAAAACTACTAGCACTTTTGGGTTAAAATTCATGTAGGTCCCACCACTTCAACACCATTTCAACATAAAATAATTTCTTAAAATTATAATTCCCAATAATTAAATAGTATATCACTAGTATTTTTCTACATTTAAAATTAAAAGGAAGGTTAAAGTATTTCGAACATTCATCCTTCTTATAAAATATTCTAAATAGGAAGTTATATTTTATTGTTCTAAATATTTTTTTTTGGTAAACCAATGTATCCTCCACGGCGACTGTGGAGACCAATATATCCATTTAAGGGGTTGACATCTCTCAACAAATGTTTTTCCATACGCACCGGCCAGGGATCGAATCTTGTTCTAAATATTTTACTCATCGAAATTACTTTTTGGTCTCTATAACATTAAATAACACATTATTCTTGTTATCCGAGAGACTGTGTAAAAAGTGCATCGCAAATTTGACGCACCTAGGAATTCAAAAAAGCTGAATAATTAGTGAGAATTATCATTAAATAATTTTAAACCCCCGCCCCCTCCCCCGCGTCCAATTGTAGTTTATTCCACTGGGTCAACGGTGTTTATCGCTAACATTAATTTGCATATGAAAAAACAAACATGATAAAATAATTAGAGAAAATCATATTTAAATAATTTATTGTGATAACTACAAAGAGACACAACCAATATCAAATATAAAGTACGATATTTTTTGGGGCCATACATGTTCTAACCCGGGAACTGACATCTCCGTATCACTTAAATTACCAATATAATTATAAGTAGGAAACATATAAATCAAGGTTGATTTGCAAGAAAATGGCTCAAAAGTAGCTATGCACCAGAGACCTTTATCACTTTGGCGAGACAATCGTCCACCGGCTTAACACCTGGCAAATTAGTAACAGGACCATCTGGATTTATCTGCTCGAACCTATAAAATTAATAAAAATAATAAAAAGTTACAATTACAAACCATTCCTCTAAACTCTTCCAAAATAAGAATAAATTAGAATATTCCTGTTAGTTAATATATTGAAGTCTATCCTCCATCTCTTTAAAGGGACTAGCTGGTAAAATAAAAGTAAAATGAATAATCAATTTAAACGCATTATCAGTAGAAGTGGAAACTACGAGAAAATTTAGAGATAGGGAAGACAAATTTTGTCTATAATTCCTTAAGGATTAATTTGTTTTATCTGTCTCTAATTTCTGCCACAAGTGATGATTGATTTGATTTTAAAAAAAATGATAAAAATACTAACTTGTAATTGAGGAGAAAATAGTGTAGAAATATTGTCATTTCAAATTTGGCTAGATCATTTCCCGGACATAGCCAACTTCCTAATCCAAAAGGAAGAAAGGTTCCCGCTTTGGCATTATAATCCTGTAAATACAAACCATTCTTGTAAGAAAAACAAGCTTATAGATAGTCCAAATTTAAGTCGCGTATTGAGGATAACTTTTTCATTAGCACAATAACTACAACACAATCAGTTAAATTTTTATACTATTTTTGGTCTACAGTATAAAAACAAACCTCTACATCACACAGACTAATGAATGATATTGACATAAATTATTCTCATTTAATAAGGTTAAATGTTTAACTTCTATCCAAAATTACATTTTTCATTAAATGATAATTTATACTCTTAATTGATGACATAACCTTTAATTTCACTAGTTAAATAGGGGTAAAGTTGAGATTGATCATTTAATATATCTTAAATTTAAAACTTGCTTATTATATTTTGGACCAACAAAAAAAACACATTTTTTTCTTATACTATTGGGAGCAGGTAGTATAATATTTAAAACAAATTAAGTAAATAAGGTTTTAAGTTTTTTTTTTGACACATTGAAGATCTTAATTTAATTTTCATTATTTGTTCCTCAGGTTGTTTAGTTTGGCAAAAATGGTTCGTCAATTTTTTTAGGTAAACTTAGTTACCCTAAAAGCTAAATATTGGACATTTAGTCCCCCAATATCACGAGTTTTTGCGCCTTTGGTTTTCCAATTTTTCAAAATTCAAGATTTTTAGGAAGAAATCACCCCCCCCCCCCACGTTTTTGGGGACAAAACGTACAACTTAAAAAATCAAAAATCAAATTAGTAGTATTTGAATTTTAACATGACTAAATTCGCTACAAAAAAATTGAACGACTATTTTTGCCGAAGTGCAAAACAACAAAATCTGCAATTTATCCAAGATTCTATTGCTTATTTTAAGAATTCTCATATATCTTTCCAACTTACATCCCATCTCGATGGATTGAACTCTTCTGGATTGGCGTAATATTTAGGATCCATATGGATAGCTCTTAACCAAATTAGCACTTTCCATCCTTTCGGTATGAGATAACCTGAAAGTATTGAGCACAAGACAAACTAAGTTCGTTGTTCACTTTTAATGGCCGAAATAGCTAGAAATAAAATAGGTATATATTAGCAATAAGAAACCATTGATGTTCAAATCAGATGTTGCTTCTCGAAAACCTGCAAAGGCAATATTGGTACGACGTAACATTTCATTGATAACCTGCAAGCATCACAAAATACAATGTTTTCTCACTTCCTTAATGTTATCTTTTCAATGTAAACAATGTAAATATACATGAAGAATATAGGTCTTCCTAATATTCTTACCTTAGAAAGATAATTCATTTGTTTAATTTCTTTAATACTCAATCGGTTTTGCGATGAAGGTCTTGCTTTCATGATTTCTTCCTGCTCTTCCTACATGATAAAAACATTGTAAAATTTACAAGATGTTTTTTTTTCTTGAAAAAAAATGTGTAGAGAACTATTTTGAAATAAAAATGCAAACAAAAAATAATATTGCGCACTATTACTAATTTCTATATCAGACAAAAATAATATCATAAAGGGAGTTGGTGCAAGGTAAATGAAGTCATGCTTTGATCTGGCACTACGTTCAATATGAGATGAGATATTTAACAGGTAGGGGTGGGAATAGGCCAGACCGCCTAATAGGGGCCTACGGTCCAGCCTACGTCAGGCCCAGACCAGACCAAACTTTTTTTAATTAAATAGATTTTTCAAAGGAATCTCCAAAGGAAGTTTTTGTGGGGTGGAGGGGAATATATTAAAAGAATTTCTTGGTTTATGGAGTTCAATATGCCTTCCTAAAAAGAAAGGAGGGATGTGGGTAAAAAACTTGTAGCTGTTTAACTTGTCTCTTTTACGAAAATGGAGGTGGTGTTCCAATGCAATTTACTGCGATTAATTGGAGTTTAGATATGGAAGACTAGGCAGAGAAACATTACATGTTGTCAGTATTATTTTAGTGCCTTTATGTAACATCCCAAAGTTGCTAAATTAAATTCTTGTGATTAGTCAATAACTTTATAAAAATTGTTGCCAATTATCAAGTTGTTTGATGATGGTTTGAACTAATATTTACTTGTTTGAATATTGTTTGGGCACTTAATTAATTGAGATAAGTGAATGAATTGAGTCCTAGTGGGAATAGAAGTGGGTATTGTATTAGTAATAGTGGGGGTGTTAGAAACACAAGGGTATAGTAGGCAATTCCTAGCCACATAAAACATCCAGCTGGAAAACAACACCACACTTTAACACTCACTTTCACTCAAACTCACAAAAACACACACACAGAGCAAGAAAGAGAGAAAGAGAGGGCTCGAGAAAAGGAAAGAAAAGAGAGAGTTGAGAGAAAACCCCAAACCCTCAACTCATCACACCATAACCAGAAAATTTTTTTCTTCTCTTCTTCTCTTCTTCCCAACTAGTTCCTAATGAAAAATACTAGAGCAAAAACTCACCTTCAGCTAGAAACACAAAAAGAAACATCCTCTATTTCTTTCTTCATTTTCGCAACCATAGTGAGGGTCAACTAGATGGGGAAATACTTGGTTTGCATGCTGACTTTGGGGCTGGATTAAGACATCTCAGTAGCTGCATTGTGGATTAGAACCATCAAGAAGAGGGTTTAGAAGCTTGGGTTCGAAGTTGGGTTCCTAATGGCTTGTTTGGTGCTTCAAAGTCTCGATTTCTTGCTTGTTGTTGTTTCCACGATTTTAAGGTGAGTTCTTCACAAAATTTCGATTGAATGATGATTTGGAGTATTGCATGTTGCTGATTCTGAAGTTTCAGTGTTGCATGTGTGTTTGAATTGGTAAAATCTGAAATGGTGTTCATTGGGAAGTCATATATAGTTGTGAGTTTGTGTTGAAAAAGAGATGTGTGATTGAAGGTCATAATGTGATTCTAATTGGTTGCTTGATTGATATAAATTGATTATTTGGAAGTGTTAAAAATGTTGTTATTAACTGTTGATGCGTTAACGTTAAGAGTGGAGTAGGACGAGTATTGGAATCATCAGAATGGCAAATTTACACGAAAACAGAATTTTTACAAGTCTGATGGAGGAGCCCGGTCCGTGCCCCTCCAGGCCCGGACCGTGCGTCCCCCTCTGTTACCTCACGCTGAAATTGTTTTTGACAAGCCCGGTCTGTGCGCTTTTGAGCCCGGTCCAGGCCGAACCTTCTGTCACCGTTTTTAAAAGCTATTCAATTCCATTCCTTTTGATTCCAATCCTTCGCTAACCCATTTCTTAACCCTTCCCAATGATTATTAAAGGCTAAATATATATTTTGGCCCTTTATCTTTGGGGTTGTGGTCACTTTGGCCCTTTATCTTTTTTTTTTCTCATTTTAGACCCTCATGTTTTTTGTGTGTGTCATTTTGGCCCCTGCCGTTATGTTTATGTTTTTCTAGGCAAATTTTTAAGGACGAAAATGAAATCAATTAAAAACATAAGGGCCCAAAATAAAATCAATTAAAAACATAAGAGACTAAAATGAAATCAATTAAAAACATAAGGGACCAAAATGATAACGGCAGGGGCCAAAATGACACACACCAAAAACATGAGGGTCTAAAATGAGAAAAAAAAAAGATAAAGGGCCAAAGTGACCACAACCCCAAAGATAAAGGGCCAAAATATATATTTAGCCATTATTAAACAAAGATAAGCTATATATTGAGTATGTTTGTCATACAACGAGAATAAACTTAATGTTAATGTTTGTAATGAACCGAGTAATTGTTGTATCGAGTGAGAAAATGACCTAAGTGTCAAGTAAATCATAAAACACCAAGGGGATGACGATCCTAGATAATAGTACACTAGGGGAGGAAAGTCATGAGCCCAGAACATAGGCCCAAAGACAGAATACTCAGTAATAGCTATTATCGGGTGGGTTCACTGTGGGAACCGCGTAGTGGTTGCCCAGCGTTGTGCTAAGAGCAAGAGAAAAGATAATTAAAACACCGAGAGGTTAAGGTGAGGGGTCCTGAAGAGCTCACTGAGATCTATATCTCACTGTTTATTCATGTGGTGTTTTACAAATAAGCAAGGAAAGTCCAAGCAAACTGAGAAAGAGTAGCTGCTGCACTGAGTTACTTAACTTTTAAGGATCCTTGTGATCAAGTTTATGTTTTGCTTAACTTTCCCTAGGGTTATTTTGTATGACCAAGTTTTAATTCGATACGTTGACTTAGGATTTAATTCGAAGTTGTGTATCGGTTTATTTTGATTCTGCTCTTGGATATTGAACAATAGGGTGTGATAACGACTTATTACACTTTGTTATCCTTTTGAGAACCTTACTTAATTCAAGGATATTAGTATGAATGTTCCATCGAGATTAGATTTGTTCAATGTCTGAAGAGTAGAGTTAGTACTTTGATGTTTGCTGTTTATGGAAGTCTCGGTATTTCTCCAACGTTGAAATACTAAGGTGTTACACTTTAAGCAGTCTCTACGGAAAATGTTACATGACAATGGTATAATTATTATTTATATTTTGTCTTTATAAATAATTATTTTACTTTTGAGTCCCAACACGAAAATATTACAATTGTCGGCGGAAATATTTCTTCATGTTTGTCTTTATTTTTTATGAATGACTATCTTTCTTTCAAGAGTCTGGATGAGAAAAAATGACATGTTCTAGGCAGATCTATTTTTTATTTATGCGTTTACAAATGTCTTTACTTTTTATAAATGAATATTTTATTTTAAGTCAATAAAGGGTCATCCCAAACAATTTTGAGGCTCCGTTCAAATCTTAAAAATTGGGCCCCTAATTATACTTTTATCAAATACTATACTTTTTCATGAATCATATACTAGTTTTTTCATGAATCGTATTTAAAGTTTTTTCTGAACGCTAAAGTAGAACAAAACATACTGCTTAACGGCGCACTTTACGTATTTTGTCACGAAATTATTTTCTTTTCACAAAATCAATTATTAAGGATTGAGTTTTGCGTTTTGAATACTAATTTTTTCTGAACTCTAAAGTACTTCAAAACACATTGCTCAACATTACACTTTACATATTTTCAAGAAATTAATTTTTTTTTTCACCAAACCAGTTATTGAGGAAGGAACTTTGCATATTTGAACACTTAAATTTTCTTTTGAACTCTAAAGTACCTCAAAACACACTGTTTAGCATCACACTTTACATATTTTGACACAAAATTAAGTTATTTTTTCACCAAGCCGATTATTAAGAAACAAATTTCACGTATTTAAAGATCTAATTTTTTTTCAGTCTAATGTATTCTTTTGAGTGCCCTAAAAATTTAGATTAGGCCGAGGCCATGTGCGATATAGCACGACCACCGCACACCTCAATAACTCGCTGTGAATCATTGTGGGGATATATACTACTCACTGCCCTTCAATAAAATATATAAATTAACGAATTCTACGGTTGCTTTGGGTAATAAATTTAATTTACCTTGGCTTTTTTCAAAAGATGTGGATGCTGAGTAAGATATGTAATTGACCACATCATCCCAGTTGCTGTGGATTCATGACCAGCCAATAGAATGTTTATGAAGAAGTTAATAATGTCAACATCCTCCACTCCTTTACCATTCTCATAATCAAGTTCCAAGAGAATATCTAGAAGATATTTCTTTTCGCTGGTTTGGCCATTTTTTATCATCAATCTCCTTTCACCAATTAAATATTGAATTATTTTTACAAGCTCCTTACGCGCCTAAAAAAACCATAGCAAGAAGTAGAAAACTTGAATACCATATCCATCCAAGAAGACGAAAAAGAAAAACTACATAAAAAATATAATACAAAGAAAAATTATAAATAACAAAATAAGACAAAATGATGGTCACTAAGTACCCTACCTAATAAAACTCTAGTAAAAAAATAATACCAGAGTTATTATTCTCTCGGTTCCTAAATTTTGGTACTTTTGAATAACACACAAATTAAGGTATAATTAATTTGTGTTAGCTAAATACTAAAATAACCTCTATGTAGTTGTGTTGGGATAAATGAAATAAAAAAAGAGATAATAGTTGTTTTGGGTATCTAAAATACTCAATAAATATAAAAAATTTATTTGAAAATTTTTGGTGAATTATACGGTGTGTGTTTAAAAATACTATTGTTATGAAGTAAACATAAAAAACCAAAAATACGAAAGATTAGGAACTGAGGGAGTACTTAAAAAAAATAGATAGCAATACTACCCTTAAAAACAAATGCGTAGGAACAAACCTTGACTGCTTTGTTGAAAGCAAAGCCCGGTGCCTTTATGGGGAGAGAAAACATGCCCACAAACACAATGTCAAATAGATGTATAAACTTTGTAATAATTCCTTTATCGCAAGAGCCCACAAAAATATGAAAGATGACTTCAAAAGAGATCTTCTTCATCTCTTCCATGAATTTAACAGGGTGTTTCCTACTGGACACCTCTTCTAATAAATTGATCACAATTTCTTCAATGCTTTCTAGGTACATCGATAATGCATTTTGACCAGCAATAGGAGCAGTAACTAAGCGTTTAAAACGCCTATGATCTGCACCACCCATGTGCCTATTTTGTGCCAGTTTTGTGGCGGCTGCTGGATAACCAAGCTTAAAGTTCGTATCATCTGCCAACACTTTCTTACACATATCAGGCGAACACACTATGATGCTAGGACTACCATACAAGTGAGTCTTGTAAATACTAGTTCGTCCATATCTGAAACATATTCAAGGATATTTTTGATACATTTAGGAACTATACATAATAATCACATTTATTCACTAAAAATGAGAAATGGTAGAGATAAAAATGAAGACAGACCTTAGATCAAAGGTGTTGATGAACGTGTCAGGGTTCCCTGATGAGAAATGTTTGTAGAAGGACAAAAGATTGCCAACAAGAGGCCATCCCATGTCACCAGGAGGTAGGGGATGTTCTTTGTTTCTAAACTTTAGATCATAATACCAACCATTCAAATTCCTCACAACTTTTTTTGCAAAGATATAGCATGCCAACAAAGTGGCTGCAGAAACCCAAAACCAGTGTAGTTCCATTATTTGGTGAATCTTCCTTATGTTCTTCGTTCAAGAGTAATGCTTCTCTGATCGATGTATAGTCGCAGTACCTCCTTCGATTTATAGATAGATCTATAGCCCTTTATTTCTTTGTCATCGTCACTTTTTTTAGATGAAATTTGTTGCTTTTTATTTGTTAGTTTAATAGTTCTAACTTATAATAATTACTACATATTTTTGTAACAAAAACATTTACATGTTTTTCAATTATACCTATAACTATTTATTATTGAATGAGAAAAGTGTGATACGTGATAAACAATTAACAGTATAGTACGAAAAAGACTTATACTTTTATCAAATGAAAAATAAAAATTTATTTCTATGGTTTGTGTAAAATAACATTAAAAGTCAGATAAATAATAAAGGTAATATTTTATATGGCTCTGAATTGAATATTATTATAACCCAGTACGTGGCAACATAATGGCCTTTTATCATTTGATAAGATTTCTATTTATTAATATTTTTTTTCTCTCTCTTTGTTTGCGAGTTAAGAGATACTGAATAAAGTATATTTTCTCACGAACAATTATGTGATTTTTAATTTTCTAATACAGCATGGTATTTGTTCCATATCAAGATCAATGCAAGAAGAAAAAATAACTCTAAAAGTAAGTGTTATTTTTTTAAGGCTAAAGTGCTCACGAGGTCCCTTATCTTTATTTAAAGTAACGATTTGGTCCTTTATCTTTTTTTTTGTCCCAAATCAGTCCTTTATGTTTTAAATTTTTGACACATAAATCCTTTTCTGTCCCAAATCAGTCCTTTATGTTTCAAATTTTTAACACAAAAATCCTTTTTTTTGACACATAAATCAGCACTGTTAACAGAAAAGGATTTATGTGTCAAAATTTTGAAAGATAAAGGACTTATTTGGGACAAAAAAAACATAAAGGACTAATTCGTTACTTTAAATAAAGATAAGGGACCCCGGGAGCACTTTAGCCTTTTTTTAATGTGATGCTAATTTTTTTTTTCCATTTTAAACTCAAATTAATCATTTGTGCATCACTCTTAAGTCATTATAATCCATTATAATTGTTATGACAATCGTTAATACTTACTCCCTCCGTCCCATTTTGTTTACATTTTAAGGTTTCAACACAACCCTTAAAAAAGGATTAGTAATGTAAATTTTAGAGAAAGTGTGCATAATTTACCATTTAACATTTTATCTCACTTCTTAAATAAACGCAAGTCATTTATTACTTGTATAAAATTCCCATAATAAAGAAGGGTATTAGTCCAATAAATATTTAATGCAATATTGAGAGTTTAAAACAACAATTAATTAATTTGAGTCAAATTAAATTTTTTAAAACAACAATCAAAATAGGGCAGAGACACTAATACCTGATAGTTAATAAAGACAATTATGTAAGTTTGTCACCGTCTTTTATTCATTAACTAGCTAGCTACCCGTGCGAATGGTAACTTTGTATTCATGCATTTTTTTTTGGAAAATACACTTTATTTATAAAATAAAATTCTAAATTGCAGCAAATATAATTAGTTATTTAAGTGCTCTAAAAAGGCAGAGAGGGTGAGCGTATACAAATACTGAAAATAATTATATCAATAATAATAAAATTATATCCATAACATATAATATTTCTCAATTTTGACTTCACAAAATATTTATTTAGGAAAAGTAAAGATATTTATTTAAACAAAATAAATTAATAATTAAACAAATAATGATTAATTTTTTCTCGTCGAAACTCCAAAGTAAAATAACCATTAATAAAAACTAAAGACATTCTTGAAGAGAAAATATAAAAAAACAATTATATCAAATTAGTAATATTTCTTAGTTTGGAATCAAAAGTAAAATAATCATTTATAAGTATAAATATTTTTATAAAGATAAAATAATAAAATTTTTATACTAACAACATATAATGGTTTCACGTAGGAAGTCTTTATTTCGGTAGAAGTGACTTGTATTTAAGAGTGAAATTGTCACGTGTATTGCTTAATTGCATGCTGACTTGTACCACGGGTTAGAGTACCACTTGTATTCTCTTTAATACAATTTTTGCTTATCTAAAAAAAACACTACCACTGCTCACACTCGGTTTTAAATTCGGGAGTCAACGTTTCTAAGTCGCTGAAATTATCAAAACAACCAATAGTAAGGGACATTTGTGAAGGTGTGTGTTACCAACTTAGTCCTTTTAATTTTCGAAAAAAATACAATACTTACTACCGTTACAAGTAAATATTTTAATCATATTATACACGTACTTTTTTAATAATGAAAAATTATAATACTCCCTCCTTTCCTTTTTAATTGTCAGCTGTTTAGAAGATATTTGTACCTTTTTATTTCATAATTTTTAGCTTCATGTTAAGTTAATTACATGTTTCTAATTATACCCTTAACTATTTATTATATATAGAGAAAAAGAGAAAAGTAAGATAAATAATAAAAAAACTAAGGGTATAATAGGAAAAAATCTTAAACTTTTAACAAAACAACAAAATGTATTGGTTTAATTTGTTTGTGTAAAATAAATTTAAAAGACAGATAAAAAGTACAAGAGGTATTTTTTTGAAAGGCATTTAGTTTTTTTTTTACAATAATGAAAGGCATTTAATATGTATATATATATATATATATATATATATATATATATATATATATATGTGTGTAAATTGTGTATTTAAAGGAGGTAGTTAAACTTGAGTTTTGTTTTGAACATTAGATGCACTGGCCTCATTACCCATGCGATGCACGGGGTGGGCTACTATCGACAGGATTTAATAACACTAAATTAATATTTGTTAATAACAATGAAAGATTAACATGGCCTAATATATAACCAAGATATCTAAATACATAGTAATCAAAAGTAATAATAAAACTAATAAGAAGCCCGCAATATTCAAAAGATAAGTGAATACGCAAGCATATCAAAATGCAATTCAATCATTCAAATTGTAAACATGGTTGAAGTACTAGGGGTAAATACAACGCGATACTCCAACACAAAAGAAAGATAAAAATGTAGACACCAATTTAAATATGCTTCTAATAACTATTGATGTGAAATTACCAAAATAAAGAAGACAACACAAATAAAATGTGAAACACGTGGTATCATGCACGATGGTGCTGAGTACTGGCAAGAAAAAATACAAATATAAGGAAAAGAAGTATAATAAATTGATTTTTTAACGTGGCGAGTTACATTTTATAAAATTTGACACGAATTTTTTTCCACCAAACCGGTGGTTATTGAGAAACGAACTTAGCCTATTAGTACCTCTTAAAATATTTCTGGACTTTAAAGTACCCACAAAACACACAGCTTAGCATCACACTTTATGTATTTTGTGACAAAATTATTGATTCTTTTCATCTAACTGGTTATTGAGGAACGAACTTCACGTATTTGAATAGTTGAATTTTTTCTAGAGTCTAAAGTACTCAAAAACACATTACTTAATGTCGCACTTTACATATTTTGCTACAAAATTATTATTTTTTTCACCAAACTGATCATTGAGGAACGAACTTAGCGTACTTGAACAAGTAAAAATTTTTCAGGACTTTAAAGTACCTCAAAACACACTATTAAGCATCGCAATTTATGTATTTTACCACAATTTTTTTTATCAAATAAATTATTGAGGAACAAACTTTGCATATTTGAACATTTGAAATTTTTTTAGGCTTTAAAATACCCCAAAATACACTGCTTTGCATCACAATTTACATATTTTATCAGAGAATTATAATTTTTTTCCACCAAATCGGTTATTGAGGAACGAACTTACCGTATATGAACATCTAAAATTTTTTCTGGACTCTAAAGTAACGCAAAAACACACTACTTAGCGTCGCACTTTACATATTTTTTCACCAAATTATTTTTTCCACACCAAACTGGTTATTGAGGATCGAACTTAATGTATTTGTACATCTAAAAAAATTTTGGACCCTTTAGTGCCCCAAAAAACACTGTTTATCGTCGCACTTTATGTATTTTGTCACATATTTTTTTTTCACGAAACAATTTATTGAGGAATGAACTTCGTGTATTTGAACATTTAAATTTGTTTTTGACCCTAAAGTACCTCAAAAAACACTACTTAGGGTCACACTACAAGAATAAGCTTATATTGCTGCAAAAGTTTCCCACGGACAACTACCCGTCGCTAATTTGCGACGGGTTTGCGACGGCAAGTGAAATTGTGCATTGGCGGTAACAATCCCGCTCATAATTTGCGACGGGAAGACATATTGGTCGCTAATTTGCGACGGAAGAGTATGTTGGTCGCTAATTTGCGACGGAGGGTTAGTCGCAACCCCGTCGCAAATTAACAATACCAATTCATTAACAAAGCTCACTCTCGTTCTCTCCCAAACCTCACTCCCACTCTCACTCTCGTTCTCACAGACTTCTCATTCTTTCAGCAACTCTCACCCTAAACCATCACCCTCGCTCTCCCTCAGCATCCACCGTCCTCCAACTTCCTCCACCGTCACTCTCGTCATTTCACCGCCAGTGACCGACTCTCTCTTCTCTCTTCTCTCTTCTTCCTCCGCGGCTGCGCGACGACCACCAACCACCCACGCACGCCACGACCACCACCACCGCACCACGACTGACTCTCTCTTCTCTCTTCAATCGTCCGTCCTCTTCTCTCTTCTCTCTTCTCTCTTCTCTCTTCTTCCCGTGCGCTGTGAAGGTGAGGAAGAAGCCAAAATTTCTGCGCACAATTTCTGTGAAAATGAAGCAGAAGCCACGAACTGAAGGTGAAGCAGAACTGCAAAAGCCACGAACTGAAGGTGAAATGGTGAAGCAGAAGCGGGCTGAACTACTGAAGGTAAACCCTAATTTCGGTGAAATCCCCAATTTCTGTTTGTTTGATTGAAAATTTTGATTAATCCCCAAATCCCAATCTGTGTGAATTGTGAATTACAAGCCATTGTTTTTTGTTGTTGTAATTGTTCTTTTAACAGAATTGCTTGTGTGTTTGTGAATTGTAACAAGATTTTTTTGTTTTTAATGTTCAGTGGTGAATCATAGCAAAATTGCTTTTGGTCCTTGTTTTTTATTTTAGTCCTTGAAATATCTTTCATGTCAGTTTAAGTTCTGTGATAATATGTGAATCATTTTGTTCTTAATCCTTAATTCAAACATGAATAAATATTACAGGAATTTTAAAATAAAAAATTAAAAAGGATCAAAATAACAAAAGATTCTGTGATAATATGTGAATCATATAAAAGATTTTGTGTGTACCTTAGTTGCCTAAGATTCTGTGCTTAACAAAAGAGGATATATGTTTTGAATGCTTTGCAGGAGGTTTAACAAGAACAAGAGAGAGGACGAACTCCTGGCAATTTTGTGGACAACCCTTGATCACCTGGGGTTCGAAATTTTGTGGACGAACTCCATAGCAACAAGATGATTTGGGGTTTCTTCGATTCGGATTTGTGTTCAATCTTCATCGCTGTTTCCTCAAAACAGCACCAGGTTCCATCGATCCTTTCTTTCTCTTTTTGACTGCTGAAATTAGTTTGTTTTGTTCTGTTGTTGTTGTGTTGTATCTCTGCCTTATACAAAAATTTGATTTGTTTCAGCAGATTTCAGCCTGTCCAATTCTCAGAGAGAACATGCACTGGCTATAGAGCGGTTGGTGCCTGAATTTGTTACACTTAGACAGAACCTTTGCAGTTACATGAATGTGGAAAAGTTTTGGATGATCTATTTTTTATTAATTATTCCAAGAGTTAATCAGCATGATTTTGAGCGTCTATCAACTCCCAAGGCAAGCCATGTTTATTCAATATTATCTTTCAAATAATTCACATGAATAGCAAGCAAGACCTTTGATTTTTATACAGTTATTGAAAAACCTTCTTTAGATCTTTTATTCATGTGCATTTTTATCATGCTTGTTATTCAGATTCGGTCATTATACTATTTGAAACATGTTATCTGTAATTTTACATTGTCGAATGTTATTGTGACTTGAAAAACAAACTATTACATCATGAGCATGTATTGTACACGCAGCAACAAAAAATTGTTTAAGCAAAGCACTATAAAAGCAGCATTGACATATATACAGATGTTTGTTCTATGGCATTCCATCCAAATGATTTGGCTGTGTAATAGATGTTCTGATTGTTTGGTCTATTGCTCCAAACATATATACAATTGAAGATTATCTTTGTTGCTCAATGTATGTTGGAGTGGAAACATTAACTAATATCATGCATATGTTTTTCTCTTTTTATTAGATTGTTGAAGCAAGAAAGTTATTCTTCAGAAACTTGGAGAGAGAAAAGACACGCAGGCTGGAGAGTGCGAAACCTCAAGTATTGTGGATACTCATCAAGAGGGTAGAGGGGACAGTGAAAGAGACATGATCAGTAGCAAAAAATGGTCAGAAAAAACAGCTACTGATGCTACTTCATTGACTTCCTGTACCAAACTGAAACAGGAAGAGGATGTCTCTTGTAGTGACCTTGAGGATTATAGAAGTGATAGCTCAGATAAATTATCAGGCCATGGGGAGGCCTTCAGGGGTTCATCACCTGATGGTTCAGCTACGTGAACGTTCGGAGAGAGGTGGCAGGCAGAAGGCTGTCCCTTTTAAAGGTAAGGATTCTGAAGATGAGTCAAATGATTGCTGACTGTGTTGATGATTGTTTCTGTTCTCAATAAGTGAGTATGATATATACTATTTATTCAGTTTCGTTTTTTCCTCACACATTTGGTGATGTGTGCCTTGATGTCTCATTATTGGATTTTCTTTGGAGGCCACTTGCTATTGTTCTAATGAGTTTCTTAATTGCTATTATTTGGTGATGTTTAGTAGATGTTTAGTAGTTCATTTTGATTGTTTCTGTTCTCAATAAGTGAGGATGATATCTTTTGTTAGCTTATTCCATAGTTTCTATCTTCGACAGTCATTGCTAAATATATTCAAAGCTGCTTAATTGTCTTCCCCCATGGTGTTGGCTAACTTAGAGAACATTTTAGTATATGTTGGAAAATGGCAATACCTTTTAAGTATCTATTTGCGACATTTAAACAAATGACCTCCTTCCTCCCACTTCTCTTTCCTGATACTGGCCTGTATTCTGGTTCTTGTAGTGCATGTTAGAGTTTGATTAATATCATAGACTCATAGTAATAGAATAGTTACTTTGAACAGTCAGCACATATTATTGTTTCGCTGGAGTGCAAAGTGAAAAGGATGCTTGTGTATGCCTCTGATTCGTCCATTGACAATCTTCTTTGACTTGACTATTTTTTTTTTTGCATTCATCTTATTTTGGTATCTTCACTGCATGGACTGATTTCCATTATCATAGCCATCATTGAAAGTGATTTTAGGTTATGGACTGCTAGGCTGTAGATTTAAGTTTCAAACCTTCATTTTTCAGGATGGTAGCATGTGCAATGTAAAGACTGATGGACTTAAAAGGGGCTTACCTATTACAGTGTCTGATTATCCAATGATTGAAGCAACTGGTAAGACTCTTTCTTAGACTTGGATTTATTAATCTGTTATAATGCCAATTCTCAATGTTCACCTTGCTTCTATGGGTCTTTTCTGCTCTATTACTTGATTAACCTTACTGCCAAACATTTGTGTTTGTAATTGTTATTGTCTTTTTCTGCTTTAGCTCAGAAAATAACTGTGTGCTGTTTGAGTCCGACTACTTTACAATAAGCAATAACAATCCTTTAGTTAATTGATTAATTCACAAAGCATGGCTTTTTAACCCAGACAACAATAACAGTAAGCAATAACAATCCTAGAAACATGTGTTCTATTGTATTGTCACTGCCCAAACATTCACAGTATATTTGTTATGTCTAGATATATTCTCTTCTTAATCAATACATAAGATCAATGCAATGTTTCATACTCATATCCAGCATAGGGTTGAAACGTTTGTACAGACTTTTTCATGATTCTATCCATATGAGGTAGAAATTAAGAGATAGAGCAAGGAAACAATAGCCTGACAGTTTTAGAAAACTTCAGGTAAGTAAACATATTTAGAATGTGATAGGAAGTATTTACTTTCTGAATTTCTTCCAATGGCAATTTAACTTTAGCTAATTTCTTCTTGGTTATAGCCAATACAAGGTGGGTTGTGTCGTTTGTGTTAATATGTTGGTGCTTTTGGTTTCAGGTTCTAAGTTCTGAAGAAAGGAGAAAAATATTGCTGGATATGGCTGATGCATTAGAGAAAAATGAAAGTATGATAAGGATTGAGAATGGGGCTGATGTTGCTGATGCAGAGGAGGCTGGATATGAAAGATCATTGATATCACGTTTAACCTTGAGACCTGACGATGAAGATGAGGATGACAATCAGTCTGATAGGGAAATGGCGAAACACGTTCAGAAGCTAGGCTTGTCTTCCTTGACATTTACAACCCATTTTTGTATATCATTCAACACCCTGCTAATATGCAGTAGTTTTGTTTTTTTAACAAAAATCAGCAAATAGACAAGTAAAAGATAATTAGGCTGCTATTGGATAATCGAGGCAACCTTGTTCATATTGTACAAAATGCTTTCCAATTGATTAAATTTGTTTGGTGCTTGAGCTCTGCAATGTACTAGAATGATTTTATTATGGAAAAAATGTTCCCTTACAATTAAGCTGCATAAAATGTATAATTTAATTTTTTTTTAATTTTTTTTTAAAAATTTTCGACGGATTTGCGACGGCTTTGCGACGTAAATTTGTTAGAGTTTGCGACGAGTTTGCCACGGAAATTTGCGACGGATTTGCGACGGGTTTGCAATGGACAATTTGCGACGGGGAGTTCCGTCGCAAATAATTTGCGACGGGGAGTTCCGTCGCAAATCATTTGCGACGAGCTGTTTTGCGACGACTTTTTGTCCGTCGCAAATACCGTCGCAAAAGCGAATTTGCCACGGAAAAAGGCCCATTTGCGACGGAAATTGCCGTCGCAAATGAGCGATTTTCTTGTAGTGTCATGCTTTACACGTTTTGGCACGAATTAATTTTTGTTTTGGCCCAGTTGACTATTAAGAAACGAACTTCATGTATTTTACACCTAATATTTTTTCTAAACCTAAAAATACCTAAAACATACAAGAAAAAATAACAAAAAGAAAAAAAGAACGGGGGAGGGGGAAGTTTCCCCGCAAGTGTGGCCGAAGGTTGCACTCGCTTCGGCCACACTCGCTTTATATACAGAGATATACTTCTTTTTTATACAAGCAAAATTACAATTTCAAAACAATGGGGACGCAAGCAGTATTGCAAATGCATACAAAAGATGTATACAGTTGTTTTTCGTTATTTTATACAGGCAGAATTAAAATTTCAAAACAACAAATAAGCAAAGCGTAATACAATTCTTTTTTTATATAGGCAATATATACAAAAGATGCAAAAAAAAAGTGATTAAGCGAGAGTGAAAATTCTTGTCAAAAAGAAGTGAGAATGAAAATTGGAGTTCCCTAAATGTTGCATGTTTTTTGTTTTATTTTGAAATATGTATTATTAGGGTAATCTATAATCAATACTAAATCAACAAAAAAATAATCAGTAATTATTTTTGGTCTACAAGTCTTTGACCCCATTTTATTGTCTAAGGGAAAAGTGTGTTGACTGATACCGAGTTTGGTCGGGATGTAAGTAAAGCCAATCCCATATTTTTCAATGTGCAGGAATCAAACTCCAGTACTAGCTAAGTCTATCCATTTAAAAGGATGTCCGTCACTTATTTCTCTAATAATATACCTTGAATTCTAACATAATTTTCAAATCAAAAAATATAAATATTAAATGGCATGGATGTCTTTGACTTAAATTGTTTCCAAGTAAAAAAGGCGGGTCTTTTTCACTAAATGAAAAGCTGTACTAATCCGTAACAAAATGTTTACAAAACCAACTATCTGCAAACTGATTAATATAGGTAGTTTCAGTAAAAAAATATATTTGTATACACAGTATTAAACACTCAGCATTAAATAAAAGACAATTTTGTATACTAACATTGAATACGATCAAAAGAGGCATGTTTTCCATATGTTGTGTTATTTGTTAAAGGGCCCAAATTTGCTCATATTTAGGCTCTGTTTGGTAATAAGTAGCGGATAGTGGAAAAGCTAACGGATAGCGGATTAGTGGATGGCGCATAGCGGATGAGCTAGCTGATAGCGGATAACCTAACTGAAAACAAATGATGTATTTGGTAAAACTAGCGGTTAAAATAGCTGATAAATGTCAAATGACATAAATGTCAAATGTGACGCTATCTGCTAGCGTTTGAAAAAACGCTACTTGAAGAGGGGTATTTTACTTGAACGCTAGTGCTTACCAAACACGCGTACTCTTCATCCGCTAGTTTCATCCGTTATCCACCAGCGGATGGGACACGCCAAGCAGAAGAGGAGTATGTTGCTAATATACACCTTCATATTTTTTAGTTGGCGTAAATTAGCAGCTCCCATATATATATATATATATAGATGGTGTATGAAGTAAGATGGGTTTTAATATGAGAGGGTGAGAGGAGCAAATCTAGGCTGTATAACAATACATGGGTGGTTGTGATTAAAATGGAGTTGGTTATCACATTGACTTTTTATATTAATCTCAACCCCCCATAATTTGATCTATGACCATGATTGGTTGCTCTCACCCTCTCATTATAAAACTTCTCTCATAATATATAAATACCTTCATCCCCCCCCTCTCTCTCTCTATCTCTCTCTCTCTCTCTCTCTCTCTCTCTCTCTCTCTCTATCTATATATATATATATATATATATATATATATTTATATAGGGAGTTTCATCGATTGGTTGGAACATTTCGACAAATAGCAACATTATGATACGTGGGCCACATGTCATCTGTGTCTCATGTGTGATAGCATGCAAAATTGTGACTGGCACAGGTGCACTTCGACCCAACCCAATCAAACCTAACCTACAAAATTCAAGTTGGTTTAGGTAACGGTTGGATAAAAATCACCAATAAAATAGATGTAATTAACTATATAAAACTGAAAGAAGATGATGTGAGTTGAAAGAAGAACAAACTTTGTGTATTTGAACATTTAAAATTTATTCTAAATCATAAAGTATACCAAATCACACTGTTTAGCACCACACTTTACGTAGTTTGTCATAAAATGATTTTTTTCACCCAATTGTTTATTGAAGAATAAACTTCACATATTTAAACATCTTAAATTTTTTAAGACCGCAAAATACTCCTTAAAATATAAAAAAAAGTCTCTTAATCATTTGGTCCTGGGTTCGATACCTGGCCGGTGTGTATGGAAAAACAATTGTTGGGAGAGGTCAACCCCTTAAATAGATACCGATACGTTAAAGGATTAATCTCCAAAATCGTCGTCGAGGATATCTTAATTTGCCAAAAAATATAAAATAAAAAAAAGGCAGAACCTTAAAATATAAAAGAAAAAAAGGAAAAAAAGAAAAAAAACTTAAAAAAAAGGAAAAGAAAAAAAAATCAAAATAAGAAAGAAAAAGAAAACAGAAAAAAGCAGCATTTTGGCGCTAACAATGCCAAGTCGTGTATGATATACTAGCCCTAATACCCATGTGATGCACGGGGACGGCTAAATCTGTTTGTGTATAATATAGTCTTTTTTTTAGCTTGGATTATTGTTGGCTATTTAGGACTGTCCCGACACTTTTAACGTAAGATTAATATACCATCGTGCTTTGGAGCAAATTTCGCCCTATGTGTCCAATGGTAGCCCATGCCATTGGGTCAATGTTGTTAGTTTGCAAAATATAAAATCTAGTATCGGTGAATTAAAATTATATTATAACTATAAATTAAATAAGAAGATTATAAATTTAAAAAGGAACATTAACAAGGACATTTAAATTGAAACACGTGAGTATCATGCAAGGTTAGATGAAAACCACCAATATAATAGATTTAACTATATAAAGTTGAAAGAAGATTATGGGGTGTTCAATTGTAAATGTGGCTGAAGTTCCTGCGGGAGTAAATGTTGCACATTCCAGCGATAGTAAATGATACAACGTGGTTTTCGAATATAAAGGAAATTTAAAAAAATAAATACCAATTTAAGTATGCATCTAGTAAATGTGTTTATTTAAAACACGTATGTATATCATGCAGAGTTTCATTTAAAACTAAACACCAATTTAAGTATGCTTCTAGTAATCGTTTGGGTGAAATTATCAAAACAAAGAAGAAAACACAAATAGATAGGGAAACGCATGAAGTATCATGCATGGTTGGATGAAAACCACCAATAAAATAGAAGCACCTATACAAAATTCAAAGAAAATGTTGGGGAGTTCTATTGTAAATGAGCAGAAGTTCCCACGAAAAAAGTTAAATTATAAATATAAATTAAATAACAATATTATAAAATTTAAAAACTTTAAGACAGACATTTGAATAGAACATCCACAGATAATAAGATAAAAAAATTCTTAATTTTTTAATAATTTTATCTATATTAATCAGTAATATAAAAACTTAACCCATAATTAAAGATAAAAGTTACCAACAAAATTAGAAAGTGAAACACGTACGTATGTATCACGCCGAGTTTGATTTTAAACTAAACACCAATTTAAGTAAGCTTGTAATACTCGTTTGTGCGAAATCATCAAAATGAAGAAGAATTCACCAATTTGCACATGTAAAATTTTTTCTGGCTCCTAAAATACCCCAAAACACAATACATCACACTTTATGTTTTGTCAAAAAAAAAGCATCACACTTTATGTATTTTGTTACAACTTTTTTTTCATCAAATAGGTTATTCAGTAATGAACTTCGCGTATTTGAACATCAAAAATTTTTTCGGGTCGTTAGAGTACCCCAAAATATACTGTCAGCATCGCACTCTACATATTTTGTCACAAACTTATTATTATTTTCTCCAAACCGGTTATTTACGAAGAAACTTTTAGTATTTGAAGAGTTAAAAAAAATTCTCAATCCTAAAGTACCCACAACATACCACTTAATATTTCACTTTACGCATTCTGTTACAAAATATTTTATTTTCACCATCAAATACACCAAAACACACTATTTAGCATCTCACTTTACGTATTTTGGCAACAAATTAACTTTTTTTCATCGAATCAATTATTCACCAACAAGATATGTATGTTTAAACATCTAAAATTTTTTAAGACCGTAAAGTACCCCCAAAAATATATAAAAAAATGCAAAACATTAAAATATAAAAGAAGAAAAATACGGAAGTAAAAACCAAAGGGTGCCTCTAGGGTGAGGGAGCAAATTAAATCGCTCACGGATTAACCACTAAAATTGACCGTAGCATATTGTGTAAAATTTAAAAATCTAAATTTTTTCGAGACTGTTAAGTACCCCTTAAAATATAAAAAAAAAAGAAATGCAAAACATTAATATATAAAAGAAGAAAAAAAAATAAAGTAAAAACCATAGGGTGCTTCTAGAGTGAGGGAGGAAATTAAATCTCTCACCGATTAACCATTAAAATTGATCGTAGAATATTATATAAAATGCTATATATGAGTGGTTAAGATTGAATCAACCAGTACTAAATCTCAACCATTGATGAATTTTTATACCACATCTTACGATCATATTTCATGGTTTAAGGAATTTGATTTATTCCTTCACCCTAAAAGCACCCACCCAAAAACAAAAAAGTAAAAAAAAACTGAAAAAAAGAGAGAAGATAAAAAAAACTGAAGTAATATTAAAGAAAAAAATAGAAAACAAAAAAGGTCAAAAAAAAAGGGGAATGATTGGCGCGCTTTTGATAAAATTTCGATGGAGTCTCATTTCCACCCTTGTGGGCGCAAAGAACTTATTTTGGTGGACCTCACAAAATTTATAACTCGGTCCCCTTATTTATTTCTACCAAATGAAAGAAGAAAAATGATATTTTCACAACTACTTCCTCATTTCTAATTAATTATAGGTTTTTGAGAAAAAAACTGTTCCATTTTATTTATCATTTTTCAATACCAACATGGTATAGGACAAGTGGTAGATATTTCGGCTCCTTAACATTTGGTCATGAGTTCGATCTCTAGTTGGTGCGTATGGAAAAATACTTGATTATTCCTTCCTTTCTATCTTAAGTTTGATGCATTATTGTGTCAAAACAAAAGTTTGATGCATTATTGTAATATAAAAGAATTTTACAATATAATCAATCATGCATTCAAACATCATTAAACGAATTTGACAGCACAGAAAAAATCAAATTCAATAATAAGATAGTATCACGAAAGTGTAATATAAGGCTAAACAATTATACAATTGTAATTGGAATCTGACGACAAAGCTTAAGATAAAGGGCTTCAGGAACAAATTTGTAATGCCTAATGAGTGTACACAATCAGAAATTTCAGATAGAATTAAATAACAATCTTTGAGAGATTCAAAGGTCATAGTTTGATAAATTACACTGGTTGAGAATTGAGATCATTCTTACAACTAAATGTAAAAAATCCAGGCAAAGGAATCAAACCTTGTGAATTAATGTGCAAAAGGCTGACTGTCCAGGATAAGGCTGACTTAATGTTATAAGCATTTTCAGGATTGGCACAAAATAAGAGTTTGGCCATGTTAATTACCTAACTGTCCAGGATTCAAAGGTCATATTTTAATCAAGCATTCACACAAAATAAGAGTTTGGCCATGTTAATTACCTAACTGTCCAGGATATGGCTGACTTAATGTTATAAGCATTTTCAGGATTAATGTGCAAAAGAATCAAACCTTGTGAATTAATGTGCAAAAGAATTAATGTTTTAAACCTAAAATTAGCATGGGACTATCAGACAATGTAGTTTCAGCCTTATCTATTCAATTATTCTACCATCCATCAAAATAATCAAACAATCAGACAATGTAGTTTCAGCCTTATCATATCCATCACTTTTTAAAGCAACTATAACTATAACTTCATATCCATAACTATAACTATAGCTTCATATTCACAAAGTTACTAAAATCAATTCATAAACTATGTTAATGTTCATATATATACCTCTGTCAATGCTTCGACTATTTCTTTCTGTTTCTTTTCAAACTCCTGTGTTAACTCATCCTGTTTCTTTGCAAACTTCTCCGTTAACTCCTCCTGTTTCTTTTCAAACTCCTTTGTTAACACCTCCTTCAACTCTTGCTTAATGGAAGCTAGTTTCCCACTATCTGAGGTGACGCTAGTACGTGAAGTAGGTCCAAAGTATTTTGATAGACCCATCCCTCTACCAACTGCTCGTACACGACCACGAGGATCAGGTTTTCCAATGGCTATAGTCAAGATATCTTGACGTCCATGTGGAACAAGTGTTCCCTGTTTGGCCTGATCAACTAACTCATCCTATAACAAAAACCATGTGCACTTTAGGCAACATTGTAAAATGTATTTCTTAAGGCGTTGGTGTTTGAATAAAAATTTTAACTTACAATTTTCCAAGCAACAGAAGCTGACTCATCCGTTGTAAAAGATCCTGTTTTCCTCTGATGGGCCAACTTAAATAACTCATGACGTGGAGGAGATGGAGGTTCTACTACTAATTGTAGATCACCGGAGTCCTCACACTTTGCTTCCACGTAGCTCTCTTTCCACTTGCCCTTAATCCTATTATAGCCACCACGAGCGGATGTGTGGTAGAAGTTATTGTGGGCTTGAATTTTTTTGGCTCTTTCTCTTTTAGTCTGTCATAAATACCAAACCAAATGTTATTAGTCATGACATATTAAATTAAGACAAAAATAAAAACTAAAAAAGACCAAATAATTACCTGAAACTGTTCTTCCATGCGACTCTTTACGAACAACTCCCATGTTTCAGTTGATATGAAACTGTATATCTCACATGGAGTTCTGTCATCCTGATCCTCTTTGGGGCTAAAGATAAATTTTCTAGTGAGTGATGACTTAAATTGCGTCCAACGCTCACCGGCATAAGCAATCCATTTGTTCTTCAACCTCTCATCATTGGGAATGTCAAATGTTTCCTAAAGTATATATACAAAAAAGGCAGTGTTAATATCACTCCGATATCATTCATTTGGGTGTATAGCACTCAATATGCAATGAAAAGTTAATACCAAGATATCCAGCCAAATCAAGTCCTTGACCGCGCCATCCACTTTTTCCCAAGTTTCTGATAATATGCTTGCCTTGTGTCGTCCTAGCATAGACACATAACTCTTAAATCTGGCAGCCAATTTACCTAGAGGCTCTAGGTGTTCATCAAATTCAATCGGGTACCTATAACCCGGCGAGCGTCTAGACGTCAAATCCGGTAACGTCGTGGCACGTCTAGTCTTCTTCTTTGTTGGGGGTTGATAGATAATTCAGCCATGATACCTATTTAAGAAAAACAAATGTGAGCAATCATCAGTATAACAAATCATCAGTATAGCAAATCATCCGTATAACAAACATCATCAATATTGCAAATTTATTCAACATATTATTCAGCTTCTGCAATTTAAAACAAGTGTTAATTTGCTATAACACAACCAACTTAAAACAGTAGTACTAATGGCAAATTATTATTCAATCACGTGCTGTCAAAATAATGGCAAATTCTTAGTCAATCACCTGTAACTTATTCAATCACGTGCTTGCCTTGATAATGGCAAATTCTTTTTAGGGGTCAAATTAAAATATCTTCCCATATCCCTTCATTATGATCATCACGAGTCGCACGTACACCGTCCACATCTATGTCCTCAATGAATATAGGCATTTGTGTAGTAAAAGAAGGAGTCTCAGAAATTTCAAGGGATGAATCTCCGTCTTCACCATTACCATTCATGATTCTTACTTGTAGGACTACTGACCATTTTTTGTTAGAAGGATCATCGACAAAAAAATTTGTTTTGCTTGGTCAGCCATGATGAAAGGCTCATCCCCATAACTTACCTTGTCTAGGTCCACCAATGTAAATCCTAAGTCATCGGTTTGTACACCATTGTTACTGTTAACCCACTTACATTTAAAAACAGGCACTTTAAATTTAGAGTAATTGAGCTCCCAAATCTCTTCAATAACCCCAAAGTAAGCAATTGACGCAAGAACAGGGTTTTTATCCTTTGCACTAGAGAAGTGCATTGCAGAAGCCATGACCATAACCCCACTATTTTGCACAGTGCTCTTATCATCTTGTGCCTTTGTAGAAAATGAGAAATTATTTATATCGTACCCAGACCAACACATGACACTAAACATTGGTTCATTTGCTAGCCACTTTAGTGTATCAGAAGCACTATTATCCTTCATAATATTCTCTTTAAACCAGATTAAGAATGTCTTGTTGTGCTCTTTCAATAGCGCTTTTTCATTCATTTGAGGGTTTTTACTCTTGACAATCTTTTTATGAGTAGATAAATAAGGTAATACCTCGTCGGTGTTATTCAATATGTACAAATGTGCTTGCAACACTTCTGCTCTACCCATACTCTTGACCCTTGGACATCGTGTACCCTTACCTTGACACCTCCCTGTATGACGAGACTTGGGAAGCCCTATAGGTTTTGCTTCTGCCAAATAGTCTGAACAAAACTCAATAGCTTCTTCCGTGACATACCTTTCAACAATAGATGCTTTAGGACGATATTGATTCTTCACATAACCTTTCAAAATCTTCATGTATCGTTCAACCGGATACATCCACCTTAAATAAATAGGGCCACAGAGTCTAATCTCTCGTACTAGGTGAACAATTAAATGAACCATGATGTCAAAAAATGAGGGAGGAAAATACATCTCCAATTGACACAAGATAATAGCAGCCTCGTTTTCCAACTCATCCAATTTCTGAGGGTCGATGACTTTGACACATATAGCATTAAAGAATAAGCACAACCTAGTTATGGCATGTCGAACACATTTTGGCAAGATGCCACGAATAGCCACCGGTAGTAGTTGTTGCATCAACACGTGACAATCATGAGACTTTAAGCCAACTAATTTGAGATCTTTTATTGACACAAGCCTCTTAAAATTTGAAGAGTAACCTTGTGGAACTTTGATTCCTTGTAGACACTCGCACAAACTTATTTTCTCTTTTTTTGACAATGTATAGCATGCTGGGGGCATATATGTACGTTCACCTTTTGGCTTTGGATGTAATTGTTCTCTTATGCCCATTTCGAGCAAATCTAAACGAGAATTTATACCATCCTTTGTCTGGCCTTTAATGTTGAGAAGCGTCCCGATAACACTACCACAAACGTTTTTCTCGACATGCATGACATCAAGACAGTGCCTTACATCAAGACTAGACCAATACGGAAGATCAAAGAACACTGACCTCTTCTTCCACTTGCTTTTCACATTGAGCTGCTTTTGCTTTTTGCCAAATACAACTTTGATGTCATTAACCACTTGGTAGACTTCTTCTCCAGTCAAGACATTCGGAAGAGTTTCATTCTCTTGGCACCCATTAAAAGCTTTTTTCATCCTACGGTATGGGTGATTACGTTTGAGATATCTCTGATGCCCAAGGTATACAGTCTTCTTACCATGTTTTAGTTGATGGTAGCACGTGTTTTCTGTACAAATAGGACAACCTTTATGTCCCTTAACACTATACCCAGACAAGTTCCCGTATGCTGGGAAGTCATTGATTGTGCAAAATAACATCGCACGCAGCTTGAAAGTTTCATTGGAATACCCGTCAAACACATTCACGCCTTCATCCCACATTTTTCTCAAGTCTTCAACCAACGGACTAAGGTAAACATCTATGCCATTTCCTGGCTGTCGTGGGCCAGAAATCATCATGGATAACATAACATACTTACGCTTCATGCACAACCAAGGAGATAAGTTGTAAATTATAAGGAGAATAGGCCAGGAGCTATGATTTGTACTTAAGTTACCATATGGGTTCATCCCATCCGAAGCAAGCGCAAGCCTAAGATTTCTTGACTCGACGCCAAAATCCGAAAACAAACTATCAACCTTCTTCCATTGTAGAGAGTCAGCCGGATGGCGAAGCTGTCCGTCACATTCCCTCTCATCTGCATGCCATCTAATGTTCTTTGCGTCCTTTGCATTAGCAAACAAGCGTGTGAACCTAGGAATTATTGGAAGGTACCATAAAACCTTTGCTGGAGAAATCTTTGAGTTATCATCATCGCAACTAGATTCACCAGTCTTTACTTTGTAACGTGACCTATTACACGTAGGACACTTATGCAGCTCCTCAAACTCATTCCGATACAATATGCAATCATTGGGGCAAGCATGTATTTTTTTATACTCCACACCCATCAGACACAAAATCTTCTTCGCTTCATACGTACGACATGGCAATGTGTTACCTTTTGGAAGCATGTCTTTCAACAACTCAAGCAACTCAGTGAAACTCTTATCAGTCCACCCATTCGTCGCCTTTAGATTGAACAATTTTATAACCGCAGCCAACCGTGTGAATGTTGTACATCCCAAATACAAAGGCTCTTCTTTATCTTTGCACAAAGTATCGAAGGCATGTGCTTGCTTAAAAGACTCCGGCCCAATATCACGTATCATGTCTTCCATTCGATCATCCATATTTGAATCTGGGAAATTATCTCTTTCGGACACACTTGGGATATCTATCTTTTCACCGTGCCATATCCAAGTTGTATAACTACGACAAATCCCATCAACTAGAAGATGATCTCTTATTGTGGCAACTGGTTGTGGTATCCGGTTCACACAATTAACACAAGGACAGTCAAAAATTCCACCACAACCTTCAAGCTTTGTTTGAGCAAACTCTAGAAATTCTTCCACCCCTTTCGCATACTCGTCACTCAACTTGCTAGTTTGCATCCAACTACGATCCATGTAGCTACGCTCGAAAAATAAAAATTAGATAATAATTTTAGATTTCACCTATCAAGTAATGGATAAATATATATGTGTAAGTGTACAATAGTTTCCTATACATTAGCTGTACAACTGGTGTAGTTCCATTCATTAAAAGTGTTAAATACTGATTAACAGTTAGGGTAAACTGTTAGGGAAAACTGACTTTAAGTCAGTTAGTGTAAACTGTGTTAGGGTAAACTGTGTTAGGGAAAACTGACTTTAAGTCAGTTAGGGTAAACTGTGTTAAATACTGATTAACAGTTAGGGTAAACTGTGTTAGGGAAAACTGACTTTAAGTCAGTTAGTGTAAACTGTGTTAGGCTGCATGTGTATGTCACTTCACTTCACTTCACATTTTGAACTATCTAAATTACAATACACTATCAAGTATGTACACATTTTCCAACTACTTTCCAATTTTTTGGGTAGAAATCAGATGGTATTTTAAGTTTGATTTCCAATACTTCCTTTGTTTCTTTTAAATGCTGGTTCGATTTTCAGTTTTTTTAGGCTAAATTTAAAAGGTTTCAAATGTGAACACAAATGGAGGTTACGATTCAAGTAAACGTTTCATCCCTCTTTCTCTAAATTGTTTGTTGAACAAAATTTCCCTTGTCTTTATGCCTATGCTTTTGATTGTTTCAGATTTATACTTCTATTTGCGTGAAATTTAATTCTGGTTTCTTCTATTCATTTTGCAATGTGTTCATTTTGGCTTCTTGTGCTCCTGTATCTCTATTCTTTTATCCATGATTTCTTCTTAAGCTACCCGTTTCTGATTTTGTTATTCACTAATTCTTTCTCACTCTCTTTGAAGACTCTCAGTGAAGGTATCGGCAAACCCCCTGCATTTTGTTTCTTTTCTCTTATTCATTGTCTTGTGTTTGCAGTTTAATGTTTGATGATGTAACTAGATACTCATTCTATTATAACTTACATGAGCTCTATAATGTTTGCAGGGTTTTGTAATTGTTTATTCTTAAAATGTAATAAAGTGGTTGATGAAATGTAAATTTCACAAATAAATTAATGGTGCTTATAATTATTAGCTTAATAGCTAAAACTGAATGTGAAACTGTGTGTTAATGCAAGATTTTTATACAACTTTGTGAACCAAAAGCTCAATTTCTAAAAGCTACCTCCAACTATTAGAGCTTCATTTCTTCAATTAGAGCCTAAATATGATGGTTGTTCATGTGTTGGTGTGTTAAAACAAGATTTTCTATAGTTCTGTAAACAAAAAGCTCAACTAAATAAGAGCTAGCTCCTACATTAGAGCTTGCTTCCTTCAAATAGAGCTCAAATATGATGATCGTTGTGAAAAAAAGAGTCAGCCTGATTCAGTTATTCTCTCTTGTTGTTTTCAGGTATGATTTCCTTTCCCTTTTATTAATGCTTCCTCATTGCCAAATGCTCTCTTTCTCCTAATTTTTTTTTTCCTAAATTTAATATGTACTTCATGATGGTTGCTTGGTTGAAAGCAACAAACTCTCATGTTCTGTTTTCTATGTGTATTTTATACATGAACATTGATTAGACTTTTGGATTTGTTTTTTCTGTGTGCATTGCATTTTTCACTTTCAACAAGTTGATCGTTGTTTTGCACTTTGTATTGAAGGGTTTGGAAGTTTATGGAGTATTTTTCTACTTAAAAGCATATTAGTATGTCCTATTGCATAGCACATATCAATTCTCAATAGAGTCTTTTTTCTTACAAGATCTCCTGT
The DNA here is from genome assembly GCA_039519185.1 of Astragalus membranaceus. Lineage (NCBI taxonomy): Eukaryota > Viridiplantae > Streptophyta > Magnoliopsida > Fabales > Fabaceae > Astragalus > Astragalus membranaceus. Next base: position 55,275,803 of record CM076847.1, on the reverse strand, counting down.
TGCACAACACTGATTCAATTGCTCACTATAGCAGAGTTCTGAATTTGTGTGTTAATTATATGTGGTCCATTGATTGTGAAGGGTTGTGTGATACCCTGATTTATGTTTTCAGCATTTTACTAGATGTCAGCAAATTGTTAACTACTAACATATTTCCATCCTAAAAATAGTAATTAATATAAGTGATGGAAAGAATGGGTTTGTTGCAGCAATAGTTACTGCATAACATTGCCTTGAGAAGGAAATCCAGCAGATTGAAAGTCAATTTCAAGCTAATGCATTATCAATGTCAATTCCAACACCGGATAAAGGTATGTGCTGTTATGAGCTGTAACTTAGAACATGTGTTTTGAACAATTCTGTATGAATTGATTAATTTTAGGTGATTGAAGTAAATTCCTAGAAACAGCTTCTAATTGCCGCAAAATTATGTATATTAATTAATCCTTCACCTAATGTCCTAATCATGCTACATATACTACAATTTTATTGTTCATCGGGAAATATTCAACAAACCAATGGCATCAATTTACGAGTATCATAATATATAGGCTAATTCTAGCCATGAAGTAACTTAAAATGTACCTCAGATATTGGACTTTGGGTTGACTTGATTTCAGTGACCTTTGGACTCCTATCTTTTGGAGTTTTACTTGCTGGGTTTGGAGATGATGGGTTCAATTTACGAGCAGTCCAAGGAGTTGAAGGAGATTTCCTTCGCGGAACTTCAGACGTACCAGCTCTGCTAACAGCCAACCATATGTCAATCAGCATGCATTAAAAAGTTAAATTCAGATTTAAAAGAATCTATGACTCCTCTAAAAGACAGAACCACTTGGATAATGTTAGATGAAACATAGGAATGCACTCTGTATATAGTTCGGTTTCTGTTCTGTTTCTGTTATAGTTAGTTAATCAGTTTCTATTATAGTCAGTTAATCAGTTAGTTCAGTTTCTGTATTAAATATGTATTGCATTTTAATACATTTCAATAATTCTTCTACACATACCATCTAATTCATTGATGCCTGAATGATAAAAAGGTTTAATTGCTACGTAAATAAGTAGTTACATATTGAAACAAGTAGATATAATCAAGCTAAGACTCACCCACAACATCTTCTCCAGGGACCTTAGCTTCATTCAAAGTACCAACAATCTTCTTCACCTCTTCACTGGTTCCATTCTGCAACAGAGTAAATTTAAAGCACCAGTTAACAATATGGATCACTTGAAGAAATATTCAGAACACAGTTGACCTAATTCTTTCTATAACATGATCAACAACAAAAAGATCCGAGGAAAACTAGGAAAACAAAAAAATAAAAACAAATAATTTTGTTAATAGCCAAATCAAATACCAAAATCGTAGTAATTAGCAAAAACCAGAATAGCAAAAAGCAATTAGCAAACAACTATATACAGATTTGTCCCAAAACAAAAACCCTAATACAGAGAAACTACAAAATCATTCCCAAATTATGTTTTAAAACCCTAAATCTGGGAATGATGAAGGAAAACGAAAACGAAAACCCTAAACCCAGAAGATGAACCCAAGAAGAACGAAAGGGAAACAGAAGTGAACGAGCGCAATGAGAAGCAGTGAGAGATTTCAAATCGTACCTGGGTTAGGGTTCAAATCGTGCTTGGACCAGTGAGAAGAAGAAGCAATCCAGGGAGAAGCTTGGACCAGCGAAGAGAGAAACGGAAAAGGAATCGTTCCAGAAGAAGAATCTAGGGTTCGTGGTTCGTGGTTCGGGGAAATGGAAAAGGAATCATTCCAGATCGAAGAGGAATCTAGGAATCGTGAAGAGGAGAGTGCTGAGAGTGAGACGCTTCGAATTCGTAAAGATTGAGATTATGAGAGTGAAGGGTTGTGAGAGTGATCGACGCTTTGAATTCGTAAGAGTGGTTGAATATTTTTTTTCTTCTATTTTTGGACTTTAGAGGTCAAGCGAGAATAGACGCCTGACTTCTAAAGTATTAGAACAGGAAAAAAAAATTCACCCCTAATTACAAGTTTGCCACCGTGTCACTTATGTAGTCAGGCGAATACACGCCTGACTTCTAAAGTCTTATTTTTTCCCTATTTCTTCACTTTAGAAGTCAGGCGTGTATCCGCTTGACCTTAATACTCACGAGTTTTGCCACTTATTTACAAGTTTGCCACCGTGTCTACCTATGTAGTCAGGCATCTGGGCGCCTGACTTTAAATGTCTAATTCTAATGTCATTTTTGCACTAGTGATAATCAACAACACGACAATAACGACAACAACATCAACAAAACAACATCATCCAGGCCAACGACTCAGCCACAACAATAGGCGCTAAGGCACCCACAACGAATAACAACTATAGGCGCTAAGGCGCCAACATGCAACAACAACAAAACGGGGACAGCAAGAAACATGGAGCGGGGCGCATAGGGCGCCAACAACCACCCACAAAATTAGGGACAGTCAACAACCACCCCAAACAATAGGAACATCCCACAAAATTAGGAACAACGCATAAAAATAGGAACAGCACTTAAAAATAGGAATAGTGCAAAAAAATAGGAGCAGTGCACAAAATTAGGAAGAGCACATAAAAATAGGGACAACACTTAAAAATAGGAATAGTGCCCAAGTATAGGAGCAATAACAGTAATTTTCGAAAACAGTAACAGCAATTTTCAGGAACAGTTTTCAGAAACAGCAACAATTTTCGGAAACAGTTTTCAGAACCAGCAACAATTTTCGGATACAGTTTTCAGAAACAGCAACAATGATTTTCAGCAAACATACCTCTACTTCGGTGAATTAATTAACCTATCAAACGCTATCGAAACTTAGCAAAGGACCCCTCTATGGAAAGCTAAGAATGTCTAGTTCCTGACTATAATTTTTATTTTGCAAAATAATGGTCCAATTCGTACAGTTTCAGTAAATAAGCAACAAGGTTCAGAAAACAGGACAGCCACCATGACCTAGCTTGTGACACCTCTAAAATTATCAAAACTCAGTCAAATGACATGGGACTTGAGCCTAACCCGAAACAAAATGAGTGTAGTTTTCAATGAATCAAGAATCATTCAAAAAGGAGCTCAAACAAAAACGTTATACACGAAATACCGAACCTATATCCAGATTGTTTCCAGAATTTTAACCTAACTTGTGACACCAATAACTCGAGCTATACAACTCCAAATGCCACCAAACTAGTGCCATATTAACAAGCATTAAGTCTAGTTTCTGAAAAGGTAAACCAAATAATTTTTGGACCACTAGATTGTTCCCAGTTACTGTATAAACGAACCTATACCCAGTTTTCTTTGCGAATTAAAAACCCCAAATTGATTTCCAACCTCCACAACATATTCAAACATCATCAAGTGATCTCAAACATCAACAAATAGGTTCAATCATCAACAGTTGGTTCAACAAGGCAACACAAACATATAATCATACATGTAATAAATCATCATACCCTAACCCCCACATGCAATCATCAAACATAGTATTAGGGCATGGGAACATCAATTACATGACTAAATCAACCAATATAGTATTCAAAGCATTTTATCAAACTCATAATAAACATGATACACATATGATGACTACCAAACCCTAACCCACATACAACCCTTCATACCAACCCTTATAAAGCATGAACCTCACCCTTACCTTAGCTTTTAGAATCGAAACCCTAGCCTTAGGAAGTACCACGAAATCTAGCTTTCCTTCTCTCTCCTTGTGCTACGCCTCTCTCTCTCTTGTGCCTTGTGGATTCACGCCTTCTTCTCTTCTTTTCTCTCTAGCCGTCGCCCTCTGCTCTTCTCTTCTCACTTTCTAATTGTGTTTTGTTTCTAATTATGAGAGAAACCCTAACCTAATTCCCTTAAGTAGACTCATCACCCATCATGGGCTATTTTCCTTAGCCCTATTCGCATACCCTATTGGGCTAGTTCCCTCCACTTAGTTATTTCCAATCCTAATATGCACCAACACACTAAAATAATTAACTTACATTTCTATTATTATATCTATCACATAAAACTAATATAATTAATTAAATAAATAAATCAATAAATATTTAATTAATTTTGGGGTGTTACACCTTGTGGTCTTTGATGGGAAGATTGTGAAGCCGGCGCTTAAGCAGGGCGATGAGCCGGTGGTGATTGCGGAGCGAGCTTGAAGACTTGTGATCTGTTGCATTTCAAATTTCTTTGTGTTTAATGGGGGCGGCTGCGGCCAACCTGTCTGTAACCCATACAATTAAATTATGTTAATCGTTCATTTGCTTTCTTATTTTGGTGAGATCTGTTGTGCTTTCTTATTATCATTCATTTTTTTCTAGCACGTTGGCGGGCCCCTTCGTGGCCTTTGTCTTTATTGTCGTTTGGTCCTGTTGTGACCTCTTTCGATATTTCTTTTAATTTCGCGGTCCCGCCTTTGAGAAGTTTCCCGGAACTCGGTCCAGATTGAACTCGCTACAAAGACGGTGCGACCTTCTTGTTGTGGTCACTTCGATGCGCGGCTGTGATCGACCGAGCACACTTTGGCACGTTTTTTATATCGGGTAGTTTACCGAGGTCCTGTAACGCCCCAAAATTTAATTAATTATTTAATTGAATTGTTTGGGAATTTAATTGGTAGAAAAATAATAAAATAATAATAATGCTAGTATATGTGGGCCTATTGTTAGGGTTGGGAGTAGTAAAATGAGAAGTGTTAGGGAGGCCCATGATGTAATTCGAATTAGCTAAGGAAAAAGCCCATAAAGTTAACTAAAGTATAAATAGGCATTATTTACGGTTTTGCTCATTTAGAAGGAACAAAAAAAATAAGAATTAGAGAGAAGAGAAGAGAGAGGACGACGCGAAGAAGGAGAGAGAGCTAGGGCAAGCCAAAGACTTTGAATTCTTCAAGGCTAAGGTAAGGGTGGGGTTCTATCTCTATAATTGGGTGTATGAATGGCTCTATGTAGGAAGGTTATGGAACCCTAGGTGTTATTAAGTTTAGAAAACCCTAGTTGTAGGTATTGAACTTTAAATGATGATGTTAATTTCGATTGATGATGATTGTTGCCATTTGACGATGTGTGATCATGCTCGTTGATGTTTTGGAACCAAAATTCTGTGCATGGGCGCCATGGGCGCCGTTTTTGATTCTGCCGCAGGAGGCCATGGGCACCGTCCCGTGTTTGATGTTGCTGGGCGCCTTCCTGGGCGCCATTCTGTGCGTGTTCTGTTGCCTGGGTGCATGGGCGCCGTTCCTGAAATATTGCTGGGCGCCATGGGCGCCATCTTGTTGTTTGTGTGTTGCTGTCTCGCAGGTTCCTGGCGCAGGGGCGCCAAGGGCGCCAAAACCTGGCCGCCCGGTTGTTGTTCTGTCCTGGGCGCCATGGGCGCCAAAAATCTGGCTGCCTCGTTGCTGTGTCTGGCGCAGGGGCGCCATGGGCGCCAAAAATCTGGCTGCCTTGTTGCTGTGTCTGGTGCAGGGGCGCCAAAAATCTGGCTGCCTTGTTGCTGTGTCTGGCGCAGGGGCGCCATGGGCGCCAAAAATCTGGCTGCCTTGTTTCTGTGTCTGGCGCAGGGGCGCCATGGGCGCCAAAAACCTGCCTGCCTTGTTGCTGTGTTGTGTTTTGGCGCTGTGGGCGCCAAGGGCGCCAGTTTGGCTGCCTGATTGTGTTGTTGGGCGCCATGGGCGCCAAGGGCGCCAGTTTGGCTGGCCGATTGTGTTGCTGGGCGCCATGGGCGCCAAGGGGGCCAGTTTGGCTGCCCAAACGTGAATTTCACATTTGATGCTTGGAATGATGTGTTGATGTTGAATATGTAATTAGGCCCAAAGTTGCCAAAATGTTGGAATTTGCTAAATTGTTGATGTGTTGCCAAAAATGTTGAAAGCTGCTAAGTTGTTGATGTGTTGCTAAAAATGTTGAAAGTTGCTAAGTTGCTAATTATTGTTGATGATGGTGTACCAAGTTGAATTGCCTCTATTTATGGGCAGGTGGTATGTTGTAGGCCTATGGCCAACGATGATTTCCGATGTTGTTGCGTTGCTATGTAATCGTTGTTTATTGGTTGTGCATTTACATAACGTCGCATACATAGCATATTTTTACGATGGAGCTATGCTCAAAACACGATGGCCTGGACTGGCAAATTACGATGAAATGAAGTTACGATGTTGATGCCTCTATTTATTGGCTGGATTATGGTACCACATGCATTATAGGGCGGTGGCCCTGAGTTGAGTCACATTCCGCATCCATGTTGCATACCTATGTGATTGAGATGATGTTGACTGCTGTTAAATGATGAATTGATGCTATGACCCAAATTATATATTGTCTTTCATATGTCTGATTATATAGTGCGATATCTCACCCCTTCTGTTTGAATGTTACCCCGATGTTGGTAACGTGCAGGTAATCACGAATGAAGGCTGCTCACCTTCGTTTGATCGAGTCGGTGTCGTCGCTCAGATATGTAACACTCGGGGGGAATGAACACACGTTTTAATATTGTTGCTATGTTATTTCGCTGGTGAAACTTTAAGTTGTTACGTCGTTGTTTTTGAGCTGTCTTGAGTTGTAAGACGCCACGTCTATTTGAATTAACTTGTTATGAATCCGCTGCGTAGTAATTAAAGAGGAATTATTTTGAAGACTAAAAGGTTGTTTTATCGGTTCATCCGAAAGCGCTATGTATCTGTTTTCAAAAGCGAATTAACCCGTCTATTGTTTTCACGAAGCAAATGTGGCACTACGTTGTTTGTCGAAATTTTTTTTTATGAACTCTGATTTTGCATTATTTTACCGGGTAGAAATGGGGTGTTACAGGTTCGGCTCGTGTTTAACTCGTCCCGGGGTCACTCTGGTGTGCTCTTCCTACTGGGTAGTTTACCGAGGTTCGGCTCGGAGATAACTCGTCTCGTAGGAACTTTTTGGGCTCCATCGCAGTCCGTTCTCCTTCGTTTCTGAAATAAAAACAATGATTGTTGACAGATATTCAAATCAGTAGAATATTTCTTGTCTTTATTTATATTGAACAGGCCTCATTAAAAAACCCTAGCGGGAAAAAGAGTGCCCTTCCCTATACTATGAAGTTTCGTTTCTTCGATTAATCAGTCTTTCTAGAGAATGTTGCCAGTGGGTTCTTTTTCTAACTCGGACTCCCCTTGTAGTTTCATCCCCATAAAGTGGCAGCGTCGGGCCGACCTAAGGTCCGCTTGCAAGGTCACAATCTCTCCTACATCAGTGTAAAATTTCATTCTAAGGTGCACAGTGGAGGCTACGGCCCCCAGTCGCCCCATTGTTCGGCGACCAATGATGCAGTGGTATACAGACATGCAAGGCAGAACTAGGAAGGGGGTCTTGACAGTCTTGTACAACGGTTTGTCAGCGGTTTCATCCCCAAACGCGACCATCAACTCGAGGTGTCCTAGAGGGGTGGTCGAGGACCCGTTGAAGCCATACAAGTCGGTGCCTCAATAAGGTGTGAGGTCGTCCCGGAAGAATTTTAACATGTCCAATAGATCTTCAAAAAATATATAAGCTGAGCTCCCCTAGTCGACAAACACCCTTCTGACTTAAACGCTTGCCATTACAGCGGTAATGATCATGGGGACGTACTTATTCGGCTTTCCGTCCAACAGGTCTTCATCTCCGAATAGTAGGGGCGGTCGGTTGGGATTCCCTTTGGGTATAGAGGTCGATGTTGCGTAAAAAACACACTTAGAGAAAGTGTACTCTTTCGCAGAAGTAGTACAAAAGATTATCGTATCCACAGGGACTAATTAACAAGTACCAAACTAATCAAGATTATATATTGTTTAGACGAACCAATAGTAGAGCAGTAATGTAAACTAAATAAAATTAATTAAATAACAAATAGTAAAATACAAGATTGAATCAATGGAGAGAGGTCTAGGGTCACAGTTTGACTTGCAAGATTCGAGTCCCTTATGTCTAATTCTACCCGAATTCCTTTATTTTATTTAATTACCAATCACTTTACTAAAGCTATTAATCTGTTTGGTCATTCGCGATTAATATTTTTTTTCCTAAACTAACCCTTGTTTGGTCATGCAAGAATTTAAGTTGAGGAAAAGCATAAAGAACAAAAAGGTTGAATGATTGGAAGACTAAATTAAAGTTTGGTCATGCATTAATTATAGTCCCAATTATCCTATAGGTCCACCAACTTATTGCAGTACGGTCGCTGATCAACTAATTGATTATGAACATGCAAATGGTGACCAATCCTAAGAACGTGATTAAATTACTAGGACAATATTAATTGAAATAAAAATAGGAATTCATATTAAAAATTAGAACATAAAAAGGTCTCTAATCAAACAAGATCCACCTAAGACCCTAGAAGAGGATTTAGCTATCCATAGTGTTCAAGAACAATGAAATAAAATTAGGAGTCATAAATTACATAGATAAAAATAACCCGGAATAGAGAAATTTCTGATCATGAGAATTTAGTCTCCTTTTTCTGCTTCAGAGCTCTCAGTGTCAAAAACAGGTACCCAAAACTTCACTCTCTCCCTGCCCTCGCTGCCGTCTCTCCCGTTTTTCCTAATTTTCTTGTGATAGTGTCTCCGGCTGTTGTGTTGCGTTGAATTGCCGCCTCCAATCCTAATTCACGTGTGCGGCCTTTCTCTATTCTTGCGAAAAAAATCCTGTGTGTACGCCACTCTCTTTTATATATTTTTAGCCTAGGTTTGCGTGCTCACCAAGTTGCAATGTTGATTGCCCGTTTTTTTCTTCTTTCTTTTAGCTCACGTGTCCTCCTTCTTTCTAATCACGTTTCTTTCTTCAGTTAAAGTTTACGGGCCTTCAATCAGAATTCCATCATGGGTTGAATTCTTATTCTCATCCATTTAACACAAGCCGTAGGCTTTTTGGATTTTGGGTTGCATGCAAAGCCAATTGAAAGTTGGTTTCTTCTTTTTTTTCCTTTTATTTCAAACTCAAATACATATAATATATTGGTTTGAGTATTCTTTTTATCCTTTCTCTTTTTCTGCACAATATAGAGCAAATTAAATTAATGAGATATATATTTGTTAATAATTTCTCTAAAAATAACACAAAAGTATCTCTAAAGATGCACTAAATTAGAGTTTATCAGTCGATGCGACCATCATTATCTCTTTCCAACGTCTTTTCGCGGTCTTGTTGGTTTCTCCTATTTTTAGGGCGGACCCGCCCGAGATTACCATTGCGACCGGGCGCCCCTTGGACTTTCTGATGTCAGCTTCCTCTTCTGACTCGCTGTCATCATCCTTCCCTGTCTTGGTGACTTCATTGACCGTCCCCTTGCCTTTCCTTGGGGAGTGGGTAGGTTTCTTTTCTTCTTCTCTCCTTTTCCATCGCCCTGGCCTTTGTCTATGTACTGGGTGAGCTTCCCTTTTCGGAGTAGCTCTTCATTATCGTCTTTGAGGGCCATGCAGTTATTCGTGTCGTGCCCATTGCTTTTATGGTGCCTACAGTATTTCCTTGATGGTCGCTGTCCTTCTTTGAGGACGAGCGGTTCTGGTCTTCCCACATATTTGAATTTGGTACTTGCGCATTCTGAGAGAATTTGGGCGTATGTGGTATTAAGTTTGGTACGTTCGGGGAATTTTTGAAAACGGGAATCATTATCTTTCCGAGTCGGGTCCCTCCTTTGCCCGCCATCTCGTTTTCCTTGGCCCTTCTCGGCTACACTTTGTTACCAAGTGGCTTCAGTCTCAAGAGGGGGGGGGGGGGTGAATTGAGATTTTAAAAAACTTTTCCCCTTTAACGTCTTAGATCAATTTTTCGCGCAGGTTTATGGAACGAACGAAAAAGAAATAAAGTAGTAAAGAACAAAGGAGATTTTATACTAGTTCAGTAACCTCCCAGTGACCTACGTCCAGTCCTCACAACCCTTGTGAGATTTTTGACTAACAAAACAAAGCTTAACCTGGGTGCTTTAAAACCCTTACAGACTCGGGCACTCTTCACCTAGGATACCCCACCTATTGCAAGAGCCCTCAAGATCTATAACCAACAAGAGATACCCCACCCTTGTTACAACCACAAACTCTAGAGAGATACCCCACTCTCATGTATAAACAAGAACCCTAGAGAGAGACCCCACTCTCTAGTATAAACCAATTACAACGTTAAAACAGATTACAAAACAAATAACAAATACCTCTACGAAGGTGGATACAACAACTTGAAGATTCCCAACCCAATTTAACCCTTGTGAGAGATCAGCTCAAAAAGATGAAGAACGTGAAGAACAGAAGTGATGGTGTGCTAGGGTTTTACGTTTCAGTTTGTGAATATTTGGGTTGTACGTTCTGTGCAGTCCTATGTCTCTATTTATAGATATAGGAAAAATATGACCGTTGAGACAATTTCTAATAAGTGAAAAATCGATTGTTTGCTTAAAAACACTTAGTGAGACAATCGATCCTTTGCTTTAAAATGAGAACAACTTCATAAGTGAATGATCGATTGTTTGCTTCTAAAACTAAGATTGAAAATCGATTCTTTACTTAAATAAAATAGGATCAAAATCGATTTTATGCTTTAAAACTTAACCTGCAACACAAGATATCCACACACTTTTTACAATCGCTTGGTTTGCCATATCGACCTCCTCATAATCCATGTATTTCTGTGATCTTCTGAGGAAGTCACCCAAGCTTCGAGGTTTATTGATGCCGATCTCAATTTCAAACCGGCTCTCACAGTAGATGCTTCTTTGTTGAATCGTTCTATGTACTCTCGTAGTGATTCTTTCTCTCCCTGCCGAACGACCTTGAGTACTTCGACCGCCTTGGGCATGATCCTGGAAGCGGTGAACCTGACAGCAAAAAGTCGGGCCAGTTGTCGCCAAGTTGCCACGGAGTTCGGTTTGAGATCCCTGAACCATGCAAGGGACAAATTTTGGAGGGTTAAAGGAAAGATCTTACATTTAATGGGATCTCTGGCGCCCCTATACTGCATCATCAAATCAAAATAGTTTAGGTGGCTATCAGGGTCGCCAATCCCATCGTACATGTTTAGGACCGGTGGTTTCTCCAGGGAGGCCAGGATGGGGAACTCGTCGAACTCTCTTGTGAATGGACTCATACGGGAGCGACCACCACCCCCTAGTCGAGGAGAATAGTTTCGATTATTTCACCGGCGGTGATGTCGTCTTACAGGGGAGGGAGGTGAATCAAAGGAGGCAAAGGACGAGCCTTCATCGTGCGATTCCTCTGGTGAGAAGGTCAAGTCGGAGGAGGACGGGGGCGTCCGAGGGGGGATCATGACATTGTCCTCGTCCTTCTTCTGGGCGGGGTGTAACACCCCCTTCTAATAAGCTACTATTTAGTCCATTTAAAATCAGAGTTTCCAAAAACCGTTTTAATGCATCCACAAGAGGGTGCCACATTTCAAAACAGCAACGCATAATAACTCCAAAAATCATTCATAAAGTGCGTGAATACATAGCACCACTGTCAACATAAGTGTAAAAACCATCGCAGCGGAAAACACCAATTCTCAACGTATTAGGTTACATCACCAAGTAAATAGTTTAATAACATCGACTAAATAAAACAGCAAGCTAAGACGCCCCCCCGGTGCTACGTATCAGAGCTGACTCAACCAACTAGTAGGAAGGTACTAGATCACCTTCACTTGCTATCACCTGCGCGTTGCCGACATGAGAAGCAACATAAAAGCAGTAGGGTGAGTCTCATTTCATAAGTAATAACATATAAGATCAACAACATATAGATCAGGCAACTAACAACACCAATACACAGCAATAATAGCACACCGTTATCTTATATCAATCAACAGACAACACCGAAAGTATATGTAATGCATGCAATGCAACCCAACTCCTAGGGCATATGCATGTGGATCCATCAACACCATTAACTTGCCTTGAGGGCACTCACCAAATAAGGCCGAAGCCTTCTGCTCACCAAAAATTTATAATAAGGCCGAAGCCTTCTGCTCACCAGACAATGCATATGTTTATGCGACGCAATGTACAATGCATTCACACGCACCAAAATCACCATAAGTCTGCATTAATATACTCACCAAAATATTTCAGCTCACCAATAATGTCTCAGCTCACCAGAAACATTATATCAACTCACCAATATTTATTCAGCTCACCAATAATTTAATTAGCTCACCAATGATTTTATTAACTCACCAATAATTTACTTCACCATTATATATATGTCACCATTAACACACCAATCACACCGTTCACCATGTAAATAGGGATTAACTTGTCACACAATGGCTGCCAAACAACTTAACTTAGTCGTAATCGATCTCATAAATACCACATCGGGCCATCACATAAACAAAGACATGAACATAACATAAAATTACTTCGATAATACTTGATTTCATGATACTAATGGGTTTCCATCCTTGGGAAACCTTGAAGAGTGGATTAGAAGGGACTTAGGACCAATCGGGATGACTTAGGACATAGTTTTAAAATTGGGTATTAGCAAGGGACGCACGATCCGTGTGCCTTGGCGCACGATCTTTGCTCAGTTTTCAGAAATCCACCTTACGTGCCAGAACCCCACGCACGATCCGTGCCCAGGGTGCACGATCCGTGCGTGGCTACCAGTATTTCAGAAAAGTCAGTTTTCGTGTTTTCTTGTCCATTCCGATCCTCCCCGTACCCATTCCGATTCACATCCGAACTTAGTCATATATTCAAACAGTCATGGCAACCACATAACACACCACACGCACCAAGCACAAGGGCAAGCCAAGTTGGCGCCCAACACACACGCACCATGGCTCACGGGCACGCCATGTTTGGCGCCCTTGCCTCACGCACAACCAAGCAACACACACAATCTCTACGCCACGCCTATGCACACACCAATCAACATCACACCACAACACCTATTACACACACCTCAATCACCCAATTTCACTCCAAGTTAATCATGCAATCACAACAACACTCAACAATTCCTCATGTTCTCATTCTCAATCTTATTGCTCCATTATAACAAACACCTATCATGCGAAATCAATTTCATACACACCTTAATACTAAATAGCATGGAGTCAACCCATTAAGCTCAATGTCACAATTAGCAAGAGAATAACAACTTAATTCAAATCACAACATCACGATTAAATCAACAACACAACAATTCGATTTACGGATCATCTCTAGCACCTAACTCCTATGGTTGCTAATCAAATAGGTTATTAAGGATGAAAAGGAGAGCCCCCTAACCTTGGAAATTGGAGAACTCGCAAGGCCCCTAGAAATTCACCAACACCACCAACGATCCAAGCTCTCCTCCTTCCTTAGGCTCCACGCGAATCCCCTCCTTAGCCCTAGCACCGCCACGCCCCCTTCTCCCTCACTCTTCTCTTCGCAAGTTCTCTCCTTCTCTCTTCTCTTCGGGTTCTTTCTTTTTTGCACAAATGAGACACTTGTCTCAAACCCTTGCTAAATGTGCCTAGGCCTAAGTCAATGGGCTTGGGCTTGGGCCAATCCTAACACCCCGGAATTACCATCACCGCTCCCTTCAATTTAAATAAAAACAACATATTAATAAATTAATACAACAATAATAATGCAACACTTAAATAATTTAATTAAATAATTATTTAAATTATTTTGGGTGTTACAACTCTCCCCCACTTAGAAAATTTCGTCCTCGAAATTACCTGAATCGAATAACTCCGGATATGCTTCCCGCATTTTACTCTCCAACTCCCAAGTCATGCTGTCGCCAACGGCTCCTCACCAAACCACTTTCACCAAATTGATCTCCTTACCTCTTAACACCTTCACTTCACGATCTTCAATTCTAATCGGCATTGTCTCCACGGTGAGGTTCTCTCTCACCTCCACATCATCCATTTGAACCACATGAGACGGGTCAGGAACATATTTCCGCAAGTGGGACACCTGAAATACATCATGCAAGTTCGAAAGATTAGGTGGCAGAGCCACCCAATAAGCAACTTTCCCAACTCTCTCCAAAATATGATATGGTCCAATAAAGCGAGGAGTTAACTTCTTAGACTTTAAGGCACGACCAACACCAGTCACCGGAGTGACTCTCAGGAACACATGATCACCGGCTTGAAACTCCAAGTCCTTCCTCCTCTTATCATGATAACTCTTTTGTCTACTCTGCGAAGCTTTCATTTTCTCACGAATCATCTTCACCTTCTCTGTAGTCTCACGAACAATCTCAGGACCAAGTACCACACTTTCTCCCGATTCATACCAACACAGAGGAGTCCTACATCTTCTACCATACAATGCCTCAAAAGGCGCCATCCCAATGCTAGAATGAAAACTGTTATTGTAAGTAAACTCTATCAATGGAAGATGAGAATCCCACGACCCTCCTTGCTCAAGGACACACGCCCTCAACAAATATTCTAGCGACTGAATAGTCCTCTCCGTCTGACCATCTGTCTGCGGATGGTACGCTGAGCTCAACCTCAACTTAGAACCCAACGCTCCTTGCAAACTCTTCCAAAACTCAGAAGTAAATCTAGGATCCCTATCAGATACAATGCTCAAAGGAACACCATGCAGCTTCACAATCGTCTTAACATAAATCTCTGCCAACTTCGGAACCGGGTAGGTAATACTAATTGGCAAAAAGTGAGCAGACTTCGTCAATCTGTCAACAATCACCCAAATAGCATCAAATCCTCTTACGGTATTAGGCAAATTAGTCATAAAATCCATGGAAATGCTATCCCACTTCCATTCCGGAATCTCTAACGGTTGCATCAGCCCTGCAGGCTTCTGATGCTCCACCTTCGACTTCTGGCAAGTCAAACACGCATACACAAACTGAGCTACATCACGCTTCATACCAGGCCACCAGAACAGCTTCTTCAAGTCTTGATACATTTTTGTGGCTCCCGGATGAATACTCAACTTACTCCTGTGCCCTTCTTCAAGAATTGCCTTCTTAATCTCCTCATCGCTCGGAATACAAATCCTTCCACGGTATCTCAACACAACTTGCGCATCAATCTCATAGTCTTTATTTTCGAAACGATCAATCCCCACCGCCAATTCAACTAGCTTGATATCTTGCTTCTGAGCCTCTCGAATGACATCTAAAAATTCATTATGAATCTTCAACATTCCTAGTCTAACACTCTGAGGTGTTACTTCACAGACCAAACTCATGTCTCTGAACTGCTCAACCAATTCAAGTTCCTTCACCATCATTGCTGATACATGCAACGACTTCCGACTCAAGGCATCTGCTACTACATTAGCCTTTCCCGGGTGATAATTCAAACTGAAGTCATAATCCTTCAACAGTTCTAACCATCTCCTTTGCCTCATATTTAACTCTTTCTGATCGAACAAATACTGCAAACCTTTATGATCACTGAACACTTCAAATTTAGAACCATACAGATAATGCCTCCAAATCTTCAAAGCAAATACAACTGCCGCAAGCTCCAAATCATGAGTAGGGTAGTTCTTCTCATGAATCCTCAACTGCCTGGATGCATAAGCCACTACCTTACCATTTTGCATAAGAACACCTCCTAGTCCCATCTTAGAAGCATCACAATACACTACAAAAGGCTCGCCTGACTTAGGCAACGTCAAAATAGGGGAAGTTGTCAACCTCTTCTTCAATTCATTGAAACTCTCTTCACAACGAGAATCCCAAACAAACGCCCTTCCCTTACAAGTCAACTGAGTCAGCGGGAGTGCCAACTTAGAAAACCCTTCGATGAATCTTCGATAATAACCGGCTAGCCCCAGAAAACTTCTAATCTCCGTAACCGACTTAGGAGTCTCCCACTGCAATACGGCATCAATCTTGGATGGATCCACTGCAATACCATCACCAGAAATAATATGACCAAGAAAGCTTACTTTCTTCAACCAGAATTCACACTTAGATAGCTTAGCATACAACTTCCTATCTCTCAAGATTTCTAGCACCGACTTCAAATGCTCAACATGCTCCTCTTCAGACTTAGAATAAACCAAAATATCATCGATGAAGACCACCACGAAACGATCTAGATACTCATGAAAAATACGATTCATATATTCCATGAATACCCCCGGAGCATTCGTAACACCGAATGGCATCACCGAATACTCGTAGTGACCATACCGAGTCCTAAACGCCGTCTTAGGAATATCTCCATCCTTCACCTTAATTTGATGGTAACCCGACCTCAAATCAATTTTACTAAACACTCGGGCACCTACCAATTGATCCATTAAATCATCAATCCTCGGAAGCGGATACTTATTCTTTATTGTCGCCTTGTTCAACTGTCGATAGTCAACGCAAAGTCTCATACTCCCATCTTTCTTCTTAACCAGCAACACCGGAGCTCCCCACGGCGACACACTTGGTCTTATGAACTTCTTCTCAAGCAAGTCCTCAAGCTGCTTCTTCAACTCAGACAACTCAGACGCCGACATTCTATACGGTGCCATAGACACAGGTCTAGTACCAGGTACTAGATCAATAGCAAACTCTATTTCTCTCTCAGGTGGCACATCAGGAATTTCATCAGGAAACACTTCAGAAAATTCACACACTACCGGCAGCTCGTCAATCTTAGCTTGACTCTCAATAGATAGCGACGCCATCAAAGCAAACAAATTAACTTCTTCTTTCATTACCCTATGCAATTGACCAGCAAGCAACAAAACAGAGTCCTCTTCGACCGGAGAGGAGAAACTCACAGACTTATTAAAACAGTTGATATGGACATGGTTATTCACCAACCAGTCCATTCCCTAGATAACATCCAATCCATCCAACGGCAAGCAAATCAAATCAACAGTAAAGTCTCTACCGAAAACCGATAAAGGACACTTAGCACACACGAGAGAAGTAGTCACCGAACCCTTAGCTGGAGTATCGATAACCATTTCCCTCTTCATAACAGACAGAACTAGATTCAACTTATCAACACACAGAGCAGCAATAAAAGAGTGCGTAGCACCAGTATCAACAATAGCAAGCAACGGAGTACCATGAATGAAACACGTACCTCTGATCTCATTAGCTGTCTCAGTTCCCGCAAGAGCAAACACTTTCCCACTCACCTTCTCCTTCTTTGGCTTGGTACACTTGGTACTAATATGCCCCACCTCCCCGCAGTTGTAGCAAACAACATCCTTCTTTTCACAATTAGTAGCTATGTGACCTTCTTTGCCACATTTGAAACACTTGTTATCTGGGCAATCAAAACTCTTATGACCGGGCTTACTACACTTGTAGCACACAATGTTCGCAGGGGCATCTCCCCCACTTGGCTTCTGGCCTGAACCCGCTTTCCACTTGCCCTTACCACCAGAAACATCATAGGGCTTCCCACGATACTGAGAATTCCTCTTCTCTTTCACAACCTTATAGGCAGCATTGCTATCCTCCTCAAAAATCCTACAGCTATCAACCAAATCAGCAAACACTCGAATCTTTTGGTAACCAATCGCCTTTTTGATGTAAGGCCTCAAACCATTTTCAAACTTGATACATTTCGAAAATTCAGAATTAGTATCATTATTATAATAAGGGTAGAACTTAGCCAATTCTACAAATTTCGCCGCATACTCGGCCACAGATTTGGTTCCCTGTTTCAGTTCCAGAAATTCAATCTCCTTCTTGCCTCTCACATCTTCCGGATAGTATTTCCTAGTAAACTCCCTCTTGAAAACATCCCATGTGATCTCTTCACCAGCAGCTTCCAACCTCTGTAGAGCCTCAAGCCACCAATCATCGGCTTCTTCAGCTAACATGTGAGTACCATACCTCACCTTCTGAGCAGGCGTGCAATCCATAACTTGGAAAATTCTTTCAATCTCCTTTAACCATGCCAGAGCTCCATCAGGATCATACCGACCCTTGAAAGTGGGTGGATTCTCCCTTTGGAACGTGGCCAAATTACGAGCACCAGCATCAGCAGCACCCTGCTGATTTCCCACAGCCTGAGCCATAGCTTGCAGAGCAGCAGCAAGAGCAGCATCATTTCTTCCGGCCATCTCGACTAATCACTGAAACAAGATTCCAGTCAGAACGAGTAACAAGACTCGAGGGTTATAAAACTAAAGACTCAACAACTTGGTCGGACAGACCGAACTGCTCTGATACCACTAATGTAACACCCCCTTCTAATAAGCTACTATTTAGTCCATTTAAAATCAGAGTTTCCAAAAACCGTTTTAATGCATCCACAAGAGGGTGCCACATTTCAAAACAGCAACGCATAATAACTCCAAAAATCATTCATAAAGTGCGTGAATACATAGCACCACTGTCAACATAAGTGTAAAAACCATCGCAGCGGAAAACACCAATTCTCAACGTATTAGGTTACATCACCAAGTAAATAGTTTAATAACATCGACTAAATAAAACAGCAAGCTAAGACGCCCCCCCGGTGCTACGTATCAGAGCTGACTCAACCAACTAGTAGGAAGGTACTAGATCACCTTCACTCGCTATCACCTGCGCGTTGCCGACATGAGAAGCAACATAAAAGCAGTAGGGTGAGTCTCATTTCATAAGTAATAACATATATGATCAACAACATATAGATCAGGCAACTAACAACACCAATACACAGCAATAATAGCACACCGTTATCTTATATCAATCAACAGACAACACCGAAAGTATATGTAATGCATGCAATGCAATCCAACTCCTAGGGCATATGCATGTGGATCCATCAACACCAATAACTTGCCTTGAGGGCACTCACCAAATAAGGCCGAAGCCTTCTGCTCACCAACAATTTATAATAAGGCCGAAGCCTTCTGCTCACCAGACAATGCATATGTTAATGCGACGCAATGTACAATGCATTCACACGCACCAAAATCACCATAAGTCTGCATTAATATACTCACCAAAATATTTCAGCTCACCAATAATGTCTCAGCTCACCAGAAATATTATATCAACTCACCAATATTTATTCAGCTCACCAATAATTTAATTAGCTCACCAATGATTTCATTAACTCACCAATAATTTACTTCACCATTATATATATGTCACCATTAACACACCAATCACACCGTTCACCAAGTAAATAGGGATTAACTTGTCACACAATGGCTGCCAAACAACTTAACTTAGTCGTAATCGATCTCATAAATACCACATTGGGCCATCACATAAACAAAGACATGAACATAACATAAAATTACTTCGATAATACTTGATTTCATGATACTAATGGGTTTCCATCCTTGGGAAACCCTGAAGAGTGGATTAGAAGGGACTTAGGACCAATCGGGATGACTTAGGACATAGTTTTAAAATTGGGTATCAGCAAGGGACGCACGATCCGTGCGCCTTGGCGCACGATCTGTGCTCATTTTTCAGAAATCCACCTTACGTACCAGAACCCCACGCACGATCCGTGCCCAGGGCGCACGATCCGTGCGTGGCTACCAGTATTTCAGAAAAGTCAGTTTTCGTGTTTTCTTGTCCATTCCGATCCTCCCCGTACCCATTCCGATTCACATCCGAACTTAGTCATATATTCAAACAGTCATGGCAACCACATAACACACCACACGCACCAAGCACAAGGGCAAGCCAAGTTGGCGCCCAACACACACGCACCATGGCTCACGGGCACGCCATGTTTGGCGCCCTTGCCTCACGCACAACCAAGCAACACACACAATCTCTACGCCACGCCTATGCACACACCAATCAACATCACACCACAACACCTATTACACACACCTCAATCACCCAATTTCACTCCAAGTTAATCATGCAATCACAACAACACTCAACAATTCCTCATGTTCTCATTCTCAATCTTATTGCTCCATTATAACAAACACCTATCATGCGAAATCAATTTCATACACACCTTAATACTAAATAGCATGGAGTCAACCCATTAAGCTCAATGTCACAATTAGCAAGAGAATAACAACTTAACTCAAATCACAACATCACGATTAAATCAACAACACAATAATTCGATTAACGGATCATCTCTAGCACCTAACTCCTATGGTTGCTAATCAAATAGGTTATTAAGGATGAAAAGGAGAGCCCCCTAAACTTGGAAATTGGAGAACTCGCAAGGCCCCTAGAAATTCACCAACACCACCAACGATCCAAGCTCTCCTCCTTCCTTAGGCTCCACGCGAATCCCCTCCTTAGCCCTAGCACCGCCGCGCCCCCTTCTCCCTCACTCTTCTCTTCGCAAGTTCTCTCCTTCTCTCTTCTCTTCGAGTTCTTTCTTTCTTTTTTGCACAAATGAGACACTTGTCTCAAACCCTTGCTAAATGCGCCTAGGCCTAAGTCAATGGGCTTGGGCTTGGGCCAATCCTAACACCCCGGAATTACCATCACCGCTCCCTTCAATTTAAATAAAAACAACATATTAATAAATTAATATAACAATAATAATGCAACACTTAAATAATTTAATTAAATAATTAATTAAATTATTTTGGGTGTTACACGGGGAGCGGTGCACAAGGTGCCTCCTAGGTGGGGTCCGGTGTCTCCTAAAGACTAAACTCTATCTTATTAGAGTTCGCTTTTTAATCTAATTCCATCGTACTAATTTTATAAAACAAATATCAAACGAAGTACCAAGAGGTGAAGTTTGATATTGGAACAAATGGAATTAGACAAGGCACATCAAAGCATGAGAATAGCTTTAATAGTCTTGAAACAATAAGGTTGCGCTTAATGGGTCTCTGCAATGGCCAACCATGAGAATAGGTTTGGTCATTGTTTCGAGACACGTTCTTGTATTCCGAAAGGAAACCTGAATTACATCACAAAGAATACCTTGTCCTTAAAAACGAATTTCAATATAAGATAGAGGATAGTTGAGGAGTTGTTTTAAATTCCGTCATTGTGATTTGACCATAATCCCAAGGCGCTTTTCTTTATCTTAAATTTTAATCAACAAATCACTTCTTCTTATAAAACTATCCCCTTTCAGCTAATCAACATCAAAACTAGATTAGTAATCACATTTTACTCCCTGTGGACCGATACTTTCTATTACGCGATAAGACCGTGCACTTGCGATCTATCAAGTTTTTGGCACCGTTGCCGGGGACTTAGTGATATTAATCGATCCTTTTGGTACCGATTAGACTGAAATTTTATTTTTCTTTTATTTTCTTACTTTTTTTTTCTTATTCTTCGAATGCGAAGAGTCCGAAGTCTTGGAGAAATTGTTCAACCAATTCTTGAGATTGAAAGATTCTTACATAGAAGAAGAAGAGAATTGTGCAATAACCAAGAAATGGCTGCTAACGCAAATCGTGCTCTCAAAGATAGAGTTTGAGTTTGCTAATCTTATGAAGAGTCCTTCCATTAAGGATTCTTGTTGCAGAGTTGATATTGTTGACCATTACGTGGAAGACTGCTCTTTAGCATCATCTTCACACGATGGTTTAGAAACATGTCTAATAGGCAGCACAAATAAAGAAATGGCTGAAGAAGCTCAACTCTTTGCCAAATTGCTGGATGAAAATTCTCCTATAAAAGACTTGGGCATTGAAGACTTGGTTGAGGATAAATCTGATCCTCTTCGAAAAGGAGCTCCAAAGGTGGAACTAAAGCCTCTACCGTCAGCTCTAAGGTATGAATTTCTGGGCCTACACTCTACTTTTCCTGTTATTGTCAATGCAAACTTAAATGAGGTGGAAACAAATAAGTTACTTAATATTCTCAAGAAATACCCTAAAGTTGTAGGTTATACTATTGAAGATATTAAGGGAATAAATCCCTCATTATGTATGCATAGGATATTACTTGAAGAGGATTATAAACCCTCCATTGAGCATCAAAGGAGATTAAATCCTAACATGAAGGAAGTTATGAAAAAATAAGTACTTAAACTCCTTGATGCTGGGGTTATATATATCCAATTTCAGACAGTAAATGGGTTAGTCCTGTTCAAGTAGTACCTAAAAAGTGAGGCCTTACAGTTATAAAAAATGAGAAAAATGAATCCATTACTACTAGGACTGTCACGGGATGGATAATGTGCATCGATTATAGGAAGCTTAATAAAGCAACCCGTAAAGATCACTTTCCCCTCCCTTTTATTGATCAAATGCTAGAAAGGTTAGCGAAGCATTCACATTTTGGCTATTTGGATGGGTATTCTGGATTCTTTCAAATACTCAGTCATCCTAGCGACCAAGAAAAGACAACTTTTACTTGTCCCTATGGCAGTTATGCTTATAGAAGGGTGCCTTTAGGTCTGTGTAATGCTCCTGCTACTTTTCAACGCCGTATGTCCATCTTTTCGGATTTTGTTGAAAATATATTGGAAGTTTTGATGAAGTTTTGGATGGGCATTCACATGGATGAAGTTTTGGATGGGCATTCACATGGATGAAGTTTTGATAACTGTTTGGCTAACCTTGAAAAAGTTCTTGAAAGATGTGAAAAGGTAAATCTTGTTTTGAACTGGGAAAAATGCCACTTTATGGTGAGGGAAGGTATTGTACTTGGGCACTTGGTTTCGGAACGAGGTATTGAGGTTGACAAGGCTAAAATTGAAATCATTGAAAAAATGTCACCTCCTACCTCGGTCAAAGAGGTAAGAAGTTTCTTGGGTCATGCGGGTTTCTACCGCCGGTTTATAAAAGATTTTTCCAAGATTACTAAGCCACTAACAATCTTGCTCCTTAAGGATGCAACTTTTGTTTTTGATGATTTTTGTCATAAAGCATTTTGTAGGTTAAAAGAATCTTTGATCACTGCCCCAATCATGCAACCACCGGATTGGAATCTTCCATTCGAGATAATGTGTGATGCAAGTGACTATGCAGTTGGGGCAGTTCTGGGTCAAAAGAAGGATAAGAAGATGCATGCCATCTACTATGCTAGTAGAACCTTGGATGATGCCCAAGTGAATTATGCCACAACAAAAAAAGAGTTATTGGCGGTAGTATTTGCCATTGATAAATTCCGGTCATACTTGGTGGGGTCCAAAATCATCATCTACACGGATCACTCGGCAATAAAATATTTGTTGAACAAAAAAGATGCTAAGCCGAGGTTGATCCGATGGATTTTGCTTTTGACTTGGAGAGAAGAGATAAAAAAGGTATAGAAAATGTTGTGGCTGATCACTTGTCAAGGTTGCAAGAGAACAATGAGAATGAGCTGCCACTTGATGATTCCTTTCCAGATGATCAGCTATTTTCTTTGGTGCAAACTGAAGCACCTTGGTATGCCGACTATGTGAACTATCTTGCAGCTAGTGTGCTACCTCCGGACTTGAACTACCATCAGAGGAAGAAATTCCTCTCTTATGTTAAACATTATTATTGGGATGAACCTCTCCTTTCCAAAAGGGGAGCAGATGGTGTATTCAGAAGATGCATCCCAGAAGATGAGGTAAGTAACATTCTTATTCAATGTCATTCTTCTTCTTATGGTGGCCATGCCAGTTCTAAAAAGACCGCTTTCAAAATTCTTCAATCTGATTTTTTCTGGCCATCACTCTTTAAAGATGTGCATCATTTTGTTTCTAAATGTGATCAATGTCAACGCACTGGGAATATTTCCAAAAGAAACTAAATGCCTCTAAACAATATTCTAGAAGTTGAAATTTTCGACGTTAAGGGAATCGACTTCATGGGGCCATTTCTGTCTTCTTTTGGAAATCAATACATTTTGGTCGCAGTTGACTATGTTTCAAAGTGAATTGAAGCCATTGCTTCTCCAACAAATGATGCACAAGTTGTGATCAAGCTTTTCAAGAAAATTATTTTTCCAAGGTTTGGAGTGCCAAGAGAAGTAATTAGTGATGGAGGATCCCATTTTATCTCCAAACAATTTGAAAAGCTTTTACAAAAGTTTGGGGTGAGGCACAAAATTGAAACACCTTACCACCCCCAAACTAGTGGCCAAGTTGAGGTTTCCAATAGAGAAATAAAAAGTATTTTAGAAAAAACGGTCTCTGCTTCTAGAAAAGATTGGTCAATTAAGCTTGATGATGCTCTCTGGGCTTATCGGACAGCATACAAGACCCCTATTGGTATGACTCCTTTCAAATTAATTTATGGGAAGTCTTGTCATCTTCCGGTTGAGCTAGAGCACAAGGCTTATTGGGCAATAAAACTCTCAACTTGGATATGAATTTAGCAGGTGACAAACGAAAACTTCAGTTAAATGAGTTGGAAGAACTGAGGATGGACGCTTATGAAAATGCCCGGATTTACAAAGAAAGAACAAAGAAATGGCATGATAAGCGTATCGTCCGAAGAGAATTTAAAGAAGGTGATCTTGTATGGCTCTTCAACTCAAGGCTGAAGCTTTTTCCAGGGAAATTAAGGTCAAGATGGTCCGGTCCTTTTAAAATCCTTAGGGTATACCCCTTTGGAGCAGTTGAAATATGGAGTGAAAAGACCGGATCATTCAAGGTAAATGGTCAGAGGTTGAAAATTTATAATGTAGGTGAAGATATCGAGAAAGGAACCACCTTGGTTCTTCATAACCCAACCTGAGAAAAATGTGCTCTTTTTAACCGTCAAGCTAGTGACGTTAAAAAAGCGCTGCGTGGGAGGCAACCCACGGGTTAATGTTTTTGTTTTTGTTTTCTAGGAAATCCAAGTTTTTCAAGAAGTATGAAAATGATCCATGTCAAAAAGTGTCTGATCCGGGTGTTTGATACAGGAAAAATGAGTTTTTAGTGCTGAGGGATATGCACGATCCGTGCGTGACAAAATTGTTTTTCTGCATTCCTTGTGCGAAGGAGGAGCACGATCCGTACGCAGCATGGCACGATCTGTGCGCACTGGAAAGAATTGGCAGTGGCCCATGTGCGTAGATCAGGAACGATCCGTGTGCAGCAGATACAACACGATCTTGCGTGAGTTAAAAGGAAATATTTCGGTCTGCGAATATTACGCACGACCCGTGCGCGACCTGATGCCTAATCCGTACCTCACAAAACAACAAGTAAGTCACGATTTCTCTCACTTCTAACCCATCATCTTCTTCTCCATTTCTTCTCCTACTCAAAACCCACCATAGCCATAACTTCAAAACCTCGAAATACACCAAAACACCACTCAAACCTCCATAAAAATTACAGAAATCAATTACCCATAACCCCCTCTACAAAACGCAACCATCAAAATCATCATTCATCCCCTCTCCACCAAAACCCCAAAATCGCACACCACCATACCCAGAGACCAAAACCTCCATAAACCACCTTCAATCTTCATTTAAATAGAATATTACCACCCAATCTTCAAAACCCACCACCAAAACCACCCAATCTTCATCTAAAGCACGCACGATCCGTGCGCCCAGCAAGCACGATCTGTGCGTGATGCTCGCAGCTGGGAATTCCAAAGCTAATTCTAAGAAACTTCTTACTTCAGTTACTGATAATGGTCGCTCCCAATTCAACACAGCTTCCACTTTATTGGGATCTACTGCAACTCCCCGCTTAGATATCACATGTCCCAAAAATTTCACTTCAGCCATCCAGAAATCACACTTTGAATGTTTAGCATATAACTTCTTCACTCGGAGTACATTCAGGACAATGTGGAGATGTTGAACATGCTCTTCTATGGTCTTAGAGTACACAAAGATGTCGTCAATGAATACTACTACAAAGTTTTTGTCTCATAAACTAAGTAGACAGTTTTGGTATAAAGGGTGGGTCTGGACACGACCCTTAGCATCCGTAAAGATGGTCATCGGCTCAGGTAGCAGAGAAAGCTGATCTTAACCGATGTACACATGCTTGAACTATAAAGAAATGGGTTGCACCCGAATCATATAATATATTGACTGAGTTACACAAAATAGATTCCATACCTCTCAGTAGGTTGCCAGCAGGCATAACTGTCTGGGCATCCAAACTGTTGACTCGTCCATGAGTCGGAGCAGCTTGGGATTCCTTGCAACTCTTCCTTGCTGGGCACACATTAGCATAGTGACCCTCTTTGCGACAATAGTAACACTGGTTTCGACCCTGGTGACATTTGCCACGATGATACTTTCCACAATTAAAAAATTTGCCGAACCTTGAAAAATTATCTACTTGTACCAGTTTTCCTGAATCATTGATTCCTCTAAACTGTTTAATTGGAATAGAAGGTTCAACTACTTTCTTCTTTTCCTTCCAATATCCCCCCTTTTTTCATACAACCTTCGGAGATCTTCCTCAGCTACATAAGCCTGTTGCACTAGGGTGGCATAATTCGTCATCGCATAAGAACTGAGACCTTGAGCTACATCAGCACGAAGACTTGCCTTATACATCTGCATCTTCCATTCATCATTTGGAGCATACTTTGCCAATTGGTAAAACTGAGACAGCTTCTCAAACTGGGCGGTGTATTCACTCACCGTCATATAACCTTGCCTGAGTTTCACAAATTCAGCCTGCTTGCTTAATTTCTTCATGATAAGTCCTAATTTAATGTGTTTTTAGCAATTTAAATTAAATAAAAATTGTGGGATTGTAGTTCTACTTTGGAGCTATTTTACTACAAAGTGTTACTTTTTATTTTCAGGCCTAATATGGAGCAAATGAGGAATATTGGATCAAAAGACAATAGGAAGAGGAGAAGAATCAATAATAATAAAAGCTAAGTGGACGCACGGTCCGTGCGCCCTCCAAGCACGATCTGTGCGTCCTGTTCGCAAGAAACCAAGTGCAGGAAATAGTTAAAGCACGCACGATCCGTGCTCCCAGCAAGCACGATCCGTGCGTGATGGTTGCAGCTGGGAATTCCAAAGGTTTCAAGTTACACACGATCCGTGTGCCCTCCTAGCACGGTCCGTGCGCACTGTTGCTGTTCAGAATCTCAAAAGCCTTACATGCAGCACGGTCTGTGCGCCTTCTAAGCACGCTCCCTGCGCCTTATGCAGAATTTAAGAGGTGTTACAAATCTTTTCCCATTCTCTTCATCATGGATTTTAATTCGAATTTAAGGACTTGTCTACTGATCCTAGGCGATAAAAAGGACCTCAATTCAGCTGTAATAGTACCTTCGCTCACTAGAAAATTTCACTCAAAGTTTACTTCTAAGTTTTATGCAACCCACTTTCTTCATATTTTCTTGTTCTTTATAATTCTTGTACTTTACATTCTTGCAGCTTTAGTTTCTGCTCTTTATTTTCCAGCACCTTTATATTCTGCACTTTACTTTTTGTCATTTACATTCTGTCATTTACAATTCCGCAATTTACATTTCCGTCGTTTCTCTTTCTTGTCATTTATCTTTTATGTCATTCTCTTCTACTCCCTTGTCTACTATGATCATATGTGAGTAGACTTCTTTAGTCATGGGATTGTGGGAAACAATCCAATGATGAGTCCCTAAACAATTCCAAGACTAAATTCTATCTTATTAGAGTTTTCTTTTTAATCTAATTCCATCGTACTAATTTTATAAAACAAATATCAAACGAAGTACCGAGAGGTGAAGTTTGATATTGGAACAAATGGAATTAGACAAGGCACATCAAAACATGAGAATAACTTTGATAGCCTTGGGACAATAAGGTTGCGCTTAATGGGTCTCTGCAATGGTCAACCATGAGAATAGGTTTGGTCATTGTTTCGAGACACGTTCTTGTATTCCGAAAGGAAACCTGAATTACACCACAAAGAATACCTTGTCCTTAAAAACGAATTTCAATATAAGATAGAGGAGAGTTAAGGAGTTGTTTTAAATTCCGTCATTGTGATTTGACCATAATCCCATGGCGCTTTTCTTTGTCTTAAATTTTAATCAACAAATCACTTCTTCTAATAAAACTATTCCCTTTCAGCTAATCAACATCAAAACTAGATTGGTAGTCACATTTTACTCCCTGTGGACCGATACTTTCTATTACGCGATAAGACCGTGCACCTGCGGTCTATCACTTCACTGGAGGGAAGAAATGTCCAATGAACAATTCCTTGATGTTAACCCAGGTGATAGGAGTTTCCTGATTCACCATTAGTTCAAGAGCATTGGTCCACCATGTCTGCGCTTCCTCTTCGAGCATATGAGCCGCAAAGAGTACTTTCTCTTGTTCGTTACATTGAAGGGTTCTAAAAATCTTCTCCATGGCATCCAACCAGTAATGAGAAGTCATCACATCAGGTCCTCCTTTAAAACTTGGGGGATTCATCTTTCAGAAACGGAAGTAAACTCTATTTGGGTCTTCTAGAGGAGGTTTAATATTGGGTTGTTGATGCAATTGCAGCATGTTCTACATCATCTTCTGCTGCGCTTCTATTACATTCTGCATCCATTTGGTATGTGGGTCACTGGGTGTAACGCCCCAAAATAATTGATTAATTTATTTAATTAATTATTTTAGTTATTAAGTGATAGTAATATAATAGTACATTTTTGTTGTGTGTTATAATATAATTTATGTCATATTATATGTGCTATATGATTATGTGTTGTTAATTGTGTGTGGGGATTGGTGTTAGTAAAATATTAGCATAATTATATATATATTATTTAATGTTATATTATGTGTATTTTATGAGGGGGTTAGTATTAGTGAGAAGGCAGGTGTAAGGAGAAAAGGGGCTTGGGTAGTTGCATTAGACCAAGTCCATGATGAGTAAGTGAGTATAAGGAGGGATTAGGTCTAGGGTTGTGCATACCTTAGAGATTAGCGAAATTTGGAGAACTAGGAGAGGAGAGGAGTGCGACGGTTAGGGAGGAAAAAGAAGAGAGAAGGCGTGACTTCCAAGCAAGAGAAAGAGAGAGAAGGAAGGCGCACAAGGAGAGAGAGCTCTAGGGCAAGGATTTTCGTGATCAACTAGGGTGGGTTTTTATCTACCTAATAGGTCCTATGAAGGGTCATATGTGGGGGTTAGGGTTTTGACTTGTGAATTACAATGTATGCTCATGTTATCTTTCTATATAATCTGAATTACTATGTGAACATATGATGTCTTGATGATGATTTTGCATGCATATGAATTCCTATGTGTTACATGACCTTGTTGATTTAATTGTCATATGAATGATGTCCCCATGCCCTAAAAGTGATCCTATGCCTCGCCATGATCTTAAAAAAATTGAATTGATATGCTGAAAGTGGAGCCCTAGGCGCCCAGTGCCTGTCCCCGTTTCCTGTTTCGTTTGCTTTTTGGTATAGGTTCAGTAACTCTGTGATCGTGGGTGTTCTATTTGTCTAAAAATTATGTGGTTTGTTTTCTGGAAACTAGACACAATTTTCTACAAATTAGGCACTGAGTTTACTCAATTTGGATAAGTAAGATGGGAGAATTCTTGGTTGCAAATTGGGTCAAAAAATCTGGGACGGTTTGGGATATATGTTCAGTTTGTGTCTAATTGTGAATGCCCTGATCCTCCAAATTTCGTGGGGTTTGTTTTGTTGGAAAGTAGACTTAATTTCCTACTGAATAGGCACTGATTTCGCTAAATTTCGTTGAGAATTGAGGGAGAAGATTTGATTTCAAAATGACTAATAATTCTGTCCCAATTTTGTGGGGTTTGTTGCTCCGAATTTTGTGTGGTTTGTTGCTCCGAATTTTGTGGGGTTTGTTGCTCCAATTAAGTTGTCAATTATTAATTGTTAATTTGCTAAACTAGTTGGTTGATAATTGTTGTTTGTTGGGCGCCATGTGTGGCTGCCCGAAATTGATTGGTTAAATGTTGTTGTTGATGTTGGCGTCCCGTCTTACGTCGTTGTTGTGATTTGGTGTCGTAGGCCTATGGCCAGTGTTGTGTATTGCGTCGTTGTCATGATTTTATGTCGTAGGCCTATGGCCAGTGTGGTGATTTACGTTGTTGTTGTGCCGATATGTGATTGTGTTGACATGTTGTGCATACCCGTTGCGTCGCATGCATATCATGTGGATTAGGCTTCGGCCAGCGTTGTGGATTAGGCTTCGGCCAGCGTTGTGATTTAGGCCTATGGCCAGCGTTGTGACTTGGTACCGCATGCATGTGCATTCCATATTGCATGATTGACTAGTGAAATTATGTGACTATTGTGACGAGATGAATGTGATGACCTGACCGAATGCATATTGCTTTTCATACGATTTATTAGATAGTGTGATATCTCACCCCTTCTGTTTGAATGTTACCCCTATGTTGGTAACGTGCAGGTAATAGCGAATGAAGGCGGAGTACCTTCATATAGTCGGGTCGGTGTCGTCGCTCTGATACGTAGCACTCGGGGGGGATGAACGCTCATTTATATTCCTTATGTCGTTACATTTGTTGAACTTAAGTTTATGGCCGTTATGACTATTCATGTTGTGAACCTTTTGGAATTTTATCGTTAAGTTGAACCCTTGATTTTCCGCTGCATGTTAAATGAAAGTCAGTTATTTTTGAAGTATGATTTCGTTGGCGAATTTCAGTTGAAAAGCTGTAGCACTCAAAATGATTTTTGAAACTCTGATTTATTTAGTAATTTGCTGGGTAGATTTTGGGTGTTACACTGGGTGGGTTCCTTCTACCCCTTCCAGCCATGATTCTGCAAAATATGCACAAAGTATTAAGTTGATCAACCTCAATGTCTAATAGCATACTAAGAAGAATCATACTTAGACGGCGTAAAAGACTCTTAACCTCTAAGTCCGACTAGGTCGAACTGCTCTGATACCAAATATTTCTAACTTGTAGAAATACTAAAATGCACAACGTAGCATACATAAGAGATATAATTCCTGTTTAGATATTGAACACAACTATATTTTTCCCGATGAATAACCTCAAATAGTTTCAGGTTCGATAGCAACTTAAATAAAACTCATAACAATTCCCTGTCTTTCAACATCATCTAAACTTAGTGCTCAATACCATAACAAGAAAAAGCGGAAACGATTACATAACTAAAAATATATCCAAGTCATGTTATAAAAGTACAACACAACAAGGGAAATAAAAATCAAAGACAATAAAACTAGGTCTTCAATCCTCTCCTCAAGCAAGTCATGTTACACCCCGTTAATTTCTAAGTTGTAGAACTTATCGAAGCGCACGACTGGCATACATCAGAGTGACTTCCTTTTTAAATACTGAACACATACTAATACTCGATGCTAAAAACCCATCAAGTTTGCTTACATAACTTAACATAAAATACATAAAGTCGGTCCTTACACCACTCAACTAGTGTTCAGTACCAAAAACCGAAAGTCTGCGGAAGCGATTTACAAGTTGAAAGACATAAGTCGTACAATCGAATAGTCTTAAGATACTGAATAGAAATACAGAAATACAAGACATAATGAAATAAAGATAGCGGCTGCTCCTCAAGCGTCTCCATAGTCGTGGCTCACGGTCTTAAACTTTCCCTGCTTAACTGAAAAACAACAACAATGGATTGGGTGAGACAACTTGTCTCAGTGAGTTCTATCGCGACCCCTTACTAATTCTCTCGGTTCAATTATGCTTGATTCATTATACTTAACTCATAAACCATAGTCCTCAAAATTGACTATGTGGCTAACTAACTAAACGTTGACCTCATAACCCTCAAGCCGGTTACAAGATACAACACATAAACTGAACTAACGTTGTCCTCATAACCCTCAAGCCGGTTACAAGAAACAATACTAACTAAAGTTATAGCGTGTCACCGGTCACTTGGCATAATAAGCTTCCGGTGAACCCGTCCCCACTAATCGGCTGGGTCCCTAATGGGGCCTAGGTTCATAAGGCTCATGACTGCCTCTCCCCTAGCACACTAAACTGAATAGGGTCGTCACCCCGACTAAAAGGTATATATGAAGATATACCTGAACTGAACTCAACAATGAACTTAAACATAACAATAATATAACAATAAACTGAACTGAACATAACAATTAACTTAACTTAACAATGAACTGAACTTAACGTAAACTTATTACTAAAGTGATCTAATTACTAACTTAGTCTAATTATTAAGTGATCTCTCATGGATTACTAAGGTTCGCTAACTTAACTTATCAATCTTACTAAACCAGTCAGTCCCGCACATTACATCAATCACAAAGTCATAACATGAAACCAATGGTCAATCACATGAGCATCCACTTAACCTGAACATAATCCAAACATAACCAATCATATGGTACTAACATAACTTGGATCCAATCACAGTCAATTACCACTCAATTCAAGGCAATTCAATTATAGTATCATTGGGGAAGGTGGAAGAAAGGATTAGAAAGCAATTGGAATCGTTCGGAATGATTTAAAGCACTTTTTAAAATAGGCAATCCGAGAGTTACGCACGACCCGTGCGCCCATACGCACGATCCGTGCATGTCCAAAATTCATTCCCAGGCTTCCCATGAACAAACAGCACGACCCGTGCTCCCATAACGCACGATCCGTGCGTTGTTCATGGTGGCCCAGATTTTTATTTTCCTTGAATCGTATCATTCCGTCCCGAACCCGAATTACTTCCCAATCGATACTACCACTTCACACGCACATAATTCAATTAATTGGCAATCCAAACAGAGAATAGTACAATTTTGATTACATATCCAGTTAGGCCTTTTTATTATCTTTCCAACGCATCTGAGAACACTTGAATCGGACCACCGGATCAAAAGTTATTGCGAAAACAAGTTCAGGGACTTTTTAGTGAAAACTGCAAACCGTCGCGACGCGAACACCTACCGTCGCGACGCGAAATTACACAGAATTTTACCCTAACTTGTGATGCTCATATCTTGAGCTACACAATTTCAAATTCAACCAAATCAAGACCAAATTTACGAGCATTCAGTCTAGTTTCTAAAACAATTGACCACATAATTTTTGGATGCCTATATCATCCCCAGATACCCAGAAACTGAACCTATTCTCAAACTGTCTCCAGATTTCTACCCTAACTTGTGATGCTCATATCTTGAGCTACACAAGTCCAAATGTCACCATTCCAAAGCCAAAATGTCAAGTATTCAATCTAGTTTCTGAGTAAATAAGTCCCATAATTTTTAGACTAACATATCATTCCCAGTTTAAAGAAAACCGCACCTATGTCCAGAATGCCTATACAATGATTTTGCTAACAATAATTGCACCAAATTTCGTACCAACAAGTACAACAACAACACAAACAGAATTCAACCAACGATGCAACATAAACAGCAATCCTAAGTGAGTAGAACTCACCTTTTTGAAGACAATAGCAATTAAACACCGAGACTTCACGATCACGATCACACGGTGACTCCAAATTCTCCCAAACCGCTCCAATTAACTTCCAACTAAAAACCCAGCCACTGAACTACTCTCTAGGTTGCTCCAATTTGCGTTTCAGGTACAGGGACTGGTTCTACAACTCTCCAACATAACATGCAAGGGACAGATTTGGTGTTTGGCCATGTGAAGCTCAAGGTGGTCTTCAATGGTGGAATGTGGTGGAGGAGAAGGATGGTTTCGAAAATTGTATCAATGGAGAGAGGATGGAAAACTGAAACTAATGGTGAAATCAGATTGTACATGCAAGGCATTTCTGAGGAACTCTCCCTTCTCCTTCTTCCTTCTCTCCCTCACGCCCCATTCTCTTTTTCTCTCTTCTCTGGTTTATTGTTTTTGAGTTTTCAAAGAGTGAAGTGTGTGGTTGGTTCAGCTGGATGGGTGCATATATATGTACATGGTAAAAGACAAAACTACCCTTCACTTAAAAATTTTATTCCTAGTGACTCCCACCAGCTCTAACTAACTAAATATGATGCAATTAATATTAATTAAGCACATCATTTGCATAATAAATCAATCAAGTATATACCAATCCAATTAATTTATTTTAAATCAAGACAATAGTTCACTCAATATCAATTCACGCCAAATGATTTAATTAGCGAAAATTGGGGATATTACAAGTCACCTATCCGTGCTTCTTTGCTTTCGTCCTTCCCTGTTTCTCTGTAAAAACATCAACATATAAACAATGAGATACAATCTCAGTGAGTTCTACCGAGACCCTTAACTACACTCTCGGTTCAATTATGAATTCGTATTCATATTGTAGTTTAGTTTATAAACTACGTGCCTTTCTAATCTCTGGTAGTTTAATTTATAAACTATGCTTCACTAACTTAGCACGACACCGACTACCAACTTGCTAATCCCGGTGAACCGCACCCCTTAATCTTAAGTACAACATCGACTACCAACTTGCTAATTGTAACATCCGCAAAATAATTAATGGGATTATTTGGATGTTAACCCAATTAAATTAATTTAGTACTCGACTGGTAAATTTACTGAGTGCTAAAATTATTTATTGATTGTCATCGGATCGTTAACCGGATAATACAGATCAAGGAAGTTTCGGAATCGAAATAGGAGAATTAGATCAATATGGTAATTGGACCGCGTTGCTAATTATATACTAAATATATATATATGTAACCGTGTGTGTGTGTGTAAAAGAAAGGAAAGAATTAATTGAAGAAAGAAAAGAAAGAAAGAGGAGGCGAGAAACAGAGAGGAGAAGAGAAAAAGAAAAGAAGAGAGAAAGAAAGGGGGAGGAAGAAGAAGAGGAAAAAGGGGGTACTTCCGCTCAACAAAACGACTTCCTTCCAACACGAAAAATGCTCAGCGTTACTTCCTCTTCGATTTGGTACCAAGATCTTCATCATCAACTCTCTCTCTCACTTTGCCATTTTCGAATTTTAGAGGAAAAATGGAGGTTTTGTGGTTCAAGCTCAAAGGAAAGCCTAGAATGGTGGTTAGGAGCGAGCTCAAGGTGGAATACGCGAATATTGAAGTCCGATTTGGAGTTTTTGAAGAATTGAAGGTTAGGGTTCAAAATTGGGTTTATATGTGAATAGTGGTGATTGGAGGTTGAAGACAATGAATAGTGTCAATGGAAGATTTCGAGGAATTTGGTATTTCGGTCAAAAGAGGTTTCGTGATCGAGTGGGAAGCTTTGGAAGCGGATTGGGTGTCGCCGGAGCGGGGAGCGTTAGTGTGGCTACTCGGTGATTTCGGCTCGATCGTGGATCACGCGTCAAGGGTGAGTTCTACTCACGTTTAGGATTTTGTTTTTTGAATTAATTGATTAATCGTTTTATCGCTTTCGCTGGTCTGGAATATTACTTGATATTGTCGGTTTTGGGTTAGGAATCGATCGGAGCGAGTCTCGAGTTGTGTCGTGTTGAAATGGAATTTTTGGTGATTTGATTTCGAAAGCTTTTGACTTGAAAACCGCTATTTGGAAAATATGTCGTTTTTGATAAAAACCGTTTTGATTGAGACATTGATTGATTTGAATGATTGTGTGATATTGGTTGAATCTGTTTTTCTGTTTGTTTGGACTGTTTTCAATCGGAACGAGAATCGGAATTAAGCGGAATCGCGGTTTTCGCGCGAAACCGCCAAATTCTGCACTTGACAGACCCCCCTACTGTCAGTCCACGCGCCACTTGCGCGCCGCGCGCCACTCGCGCGCCACTTGACAGATCCTACTGTCAGCTCGCGCGCCACTTGCGCGCCACGCGCCACTCGCGCGCCACTTTCCAGATTTTCAGCAACCAAACACTGTTTTTCGTTTCGCGATAACTTTTGATCCGGGAACCCGATTGAGGTGTTCTAAGATGCGTTGGAAAGCTTATTCAGAGGCCTAACTGAATATTCTATTTTAAAGGCAAAATGAACTGTTTTTGATATGGAAAATTGTGTCGAAAAGTGGTCAACTAGATTGCGAGTGTGAACTTGGATTTTATAAAAATGTGGATTAAAGTGTTTCATTGATTGTCTGATTTGATGGACCGTGGGTTCATAGTATTGTAGATATACGTATAAAGTATATCGAGTTGGGTGACGACCCATTAATTAACATACTAGGGGGAGGCAGTCATGATCCTTTTACCTAGGCTCCATGCCAATAGGAGAAGGTACTATTGGTAGGGGGGTTCACCGCCTTGCAGCGTTCGCGTCAGCGGTGTTATGTTGTTTGTAGTACGTTTACCGGGTTCTTCGTTCGCGTCAGCGGTATCGTACTAAACTAATAGGTTACCGGGTTCTTCGTTCGCGTCAGCGGTAATCTGTTAAAATGTTTTATGCGGTCCATCGGGGGTAGCGTTCGCGCAGCCGATGCCGTATTGAATTAATACCGGATTTCATAACTGAACCGAGAGTGTTAGTAGGGGTTTCGGTAGAACTCACTGAGATTGTATCTCACTGTTTAAATGTTGTTGTTTTACAGAGACACAGGGACAGCGGAAATCCAAGAGGCACGAGTAGGTTGAGCTCGGATTGGTTGCTGATAGCCTAGCTTTATGTTTAAGCTTATTTCCCTTTTGTTGTCTGTATACTAAGACATTATGTATTTAGTGTATATCTTTCTTCCGCTTTCTTGTATGATACTGAATACTATAGATGCTGATGGTATATGGTCTGAGAACCATATTGTCTTGTTGTAAATAAGACTGTTTGGGTTATATTCAGCAAAAAATTTATAGTGATATTCAGTGTCTAAGCAGGAATTATATCTCTGATGTGTTACTAATGTGCACTTGGGTATTTTTAGTCGATAGAAATACCGGGGTGTTACAGTTGGTATCAGAGCAGTTCGACCTAGTCGGACTTAGTTTAGGGTTGAGTCGATTCCTTGCTAGTCCTTTTTGTAATTACACTTGTGATGCTAAGAGACATTGAGCCTGATCAACTTAATACTTAGTGCATCATAAGCGGAATTATGACTGGATGATCAAGATGCAACCCTCGACCAAGTCCGGAGTCTCCAACCGGTGCATCCTCAGGAAAGGTGACATGACGGTGGAAGAATACACCGCTAAGTTCGAGAAGTTGTCTCAGTTTTACCGAATGGTAAGGTATGTTTCGAATGACGAATGGAGAATGCAGATGTATAAGAAGGGCCTTAGTACTTTTATGACTTATGGTCTCAGTTCTTATACTGTTACCAATTTTGTTGCCTTAGTGCAGTCAGCCCGTGTCGCCGAGGATGACCTCATAGGAAGTATGGGAAAGGAGAAGGTAGTTGAATTATCAACTCCGAATGCAAAGTCCTAAGATAATTTCATCAAAGGAAAAGCAGATGCAATTCTTTGATTCTTCAAAGGTCAGAAGATGTTCTAACTGGGGAAAGCCTCACAGCGGTGATTGCAAGCGAAGATCTAATCGGTGCTATTACAGAAATGTAGAGGGTCACTATGGTAAAGAGTGCCCCGTAAGGAAAAGTTCCAAGGAGTCACAAGCAGCTCTAAGGCAAGGACGAGTCAACACTTTGGATGCTCAGACAGTTACAACTTCTGACAGGTTACTGAGGGGTATGGGATCTACTTTTCAATAACTCTGTCAGTACATTATACGATTCGGGTGCAACCCATTGTTTTATAGCTCAATCATGTGTGGATTGGTTGGGACTAGCGAATCTCCGCTATCCGAGCCGATAACTATCTTAACTGCTGCTAAGGGTCGTGTCCAGACCTAATCTTTGTATAGAATTGTCTACTTGTCATAGGAGGCAGAAATTTCGTTGTAAAAATTTATTGTTTGCCTATGAGAAGTGAGGACACCATTTCGGGTATGAAATGGATACCTGCAAATCATGTTGCAATCGACTGTGTTAATCAACTATCAGCTTCGCTTCAGAATCAGTTGAATTGTCTAGGACAAATTCTGAAGCGGTTACCTAGTTCACCTCAGACGGTCAACCTTCATTCCAAGGTGCGGGAGCACATGTTAGTATGTTATCTGCATCCGCTGAAACTAGTTTAGATTTGGCGAACGTTCAAGTCGTGAATGACTTTCTGGATGTTTTCACGATGAAGTTTCTTCTGGACCTCCAGAGCGAGAAGTAGAGTTTACTGTAGAATTGATTCCTGGCACGGGATCAATATCTATTGTTTCTTATTGAAGGTTTCTTGAGAATTAAAGGAAATGGAGTCTCAACTTGAAGAGTCGATGTTAAAGAAATTTATTCGACTGAGTACATCTCTAGGGAGTGCTCTGTTGTGATTAGTCAAAAGGAAATATAGTAGCATGAGATTGTGCATTAATTAGCGACAACTCAACAAAGTGACGATCAAGAACAAATATCCTTTTCTAAGGATACACGAATTGCTGGATCAGCTTCGAGGTGCAGAGGTGTTTTCAAAAATTGATCTGAGGTCAGGATATCATCAATTAAAAGTTAGAGCCTTAGATATTCCGAGGACAGCTTCCCGTACTAGGTATGGACATTACGAGTTCGTAGTGATGCCCTTCGGTTTGACTAATGCTCCGGCGGTATTCATGGATTACCTGAACCGAGTATTCCTCAGGTACCTAGATCAATTTGTAGTCGTTTTCATTGATGATATCTTGGTGTGCTCAAAGACCATTGAGGAGCATGTCCAACACCTCCGCATTGTTCTGAGTGTACTCCGAGAAAAGAAGTTGTACTTGAAACCTTCGGAGTGTGATTTTTGGGTGTCAGAGGTAAAGTCTTTGGGACATGTGATTTCCCAAGTCGGGAGTTTCTGTAGATCTCAGTAAGAAGGAAGCGGTGTTGAATGGGAGTGACCGACATCAGTCATAGAGATCAGAAGTTTTTGGGTCTAGCCGGTTACTATAAGAGATTTGTTCAAGGGTTCTCACAGTTAGCTTTCCACTTACTCGGTTAACTCGTAAGGGTCATCCGTTTACGTGGAATGCCGATTGTGAAGGATGTTTTCTAGAGTCGAAGATTTTGACTTCTGCTCCAATCCTGATTCTTCCGGATCCGTCATTGGAATTTTAAATTTTCGATGACGCTTCAGGGAAGGGTTTAGGATGTATTCTAATGCAAAGATCAACAAGTGGTAGCTTAGGCGTCCAGACAATTAAGGTCTCGTGAAGAGAATTATCCAACTCATGAATTGGAGTTAATAGCTATTGTGTATGCACTGAAGATTTGGAGACGTTACCTGTGTGGGTCTCGTTTCGAAGTCTCTAGTGGTCACAAGAGTTTAAGGTATCTGTTTGATCAGAAAGAACTGAATAGCAGGCAGAGAAGTGTGTAGAATTCTGAAGGATTATGACTTCGGGTTGAAGTATCATCCAGGAAATTCCAATGTTGTAGCTGATGCGAGTAATAGGGAATCGCTCCACACGGCAGAATTATGATGCATTAGATGGAATTATTAGAGTCTGATAGAGACTTAGATCTGAATTCAAGATCAATAGGAACCTGTTAGTGTTGAGCCATATGTGGATCTCTAGTTCCTTAAGGGATTCTATACGCTTAGCATAGGAAGTTGATGTGAAGCTACAATCACAAAAGGTATTCCCAGATTTTACCATGGATAGTGATGGAGTCAATTGTTTCAACGGTAGAATCTGTGCGGCCGATGATGAGAACAATAAAAGGCAACTGTTAGAGGAAGCACACCGAAGTTTATATTCTGTTCCAGGGTGTACAGAATATAAAGCCGAGGTATTAGTCTGTTAACCTCTCCTTTGTGAAAGTTAACAATAAGATAGTATTATGAGATTCTGTTTGACAAGTCGAACGTGAACACGAATATGTAGGTGAGGTAACTGCTGACTGTTTTCACGTTGCGAATAACCATCAAAGGATTAATTGATGGATCTGCTTGTAAGTGACTGAAATTTCCGAAGTGAAGCTTGGCGTGCGGTATAATAGTTTTGAAAAATCGTTGTTGTGAAAACCCGCATGCTAAGGTTAATTTTGGGAACGAATCAAGAGGCTAATAGGACCTGATTGAAGAAAATCATAGGAGGCGCACTTAGGTTGAGGGGAAGCTCTCAACGCTATTGACTAATTCGGAAAGGAGCTCTGATTTCTGTTTGATAGTTGTTTGGAGAACAACTGAGGTGATTTTCATTACGTTCAATTTATTTGATGTCCCCGTGGTTTATTTCTACGTTTAAGATAAACGTTTCTGGTAAATCCTCATTTCACCTTCTTTCGAGAAGTATTATCTCGAAATCTTGGGGGCGAGTCAAGAAGTTTGACAATCGACTTTTCGTCACATTGTCGGTGTGTACGAAAACTGTTATGGATTTTAGAAGATTTATTGAGAAAGTGTTTACACCCTTCGAGGAAATCGTGTTTGTTTTTACCCTTACCGAGGAGTACCAGTTGTGGATCTCATTTTCAACCTGTATGTCTATCAAGGGTCTTATATTACACCCTTTGATTTAGATTAATCAAAGTTGGGGAGTAAACGAGGATAATTGGAATGAAGCCTCGGAAGTGTTTTCAAACGCGGTGCCGAGCCTATGTAGGCGAATGATGGGTTTCTCGTGTAGATGCGTGACCAGAGAGTTCGTATCAAAGTAGTAGTGAATCATACTTGGAGATTGATGTGCCAACTTGGGAAGAGTTCCTACGCTCATTTCGTTAGTTCGAGATTGTTTCCAGCAATTTAAGACCTTCCTGAGGATATCGATCCTCGGTTAGTCGGATGAAAGACTTGACGAAATTTTGAGGACAAAATTCTTTTAAGTTGGGGAGAATGTAACATCCGCAAAATAATTAATGGGATTATTTGGATGTTAACCCAATTAAATTAATTTAGTACTCGACTGGTAAATTTACTGAGTGCTAAAATTATTTATTGATTGTCATCGGATCGTTAACCGGATAATACGGATCAAGGAAGTTTCGGAATCGAAATAGGAGAATTAGATCAATATGGTAATTGGACCGCGTTGCTAATTATATACTAAATATATATATATGTAACCGTGTGTGTGTGTGTAAAAGAAAGGAAAGAATTAATTGAAGAAAGAAAAGAAAGAAAGAGGAGGCGAGAAACAGAGAGGAGAAGAGAAAAAGAAAAGAAGAGAGAAAGAAAGGGGGAGGAAGAAGAAGAGGAAAAAGGGGGTACTTCCGCTCAACAAAACGACTTCCTTCCAACACGAAAAATGCTCAGCGTTACTTCCTCTTCGATTTGGTACCAAGATCTTCATCATCAACTCTCTCTCTCTCACTTTACCATTTTCGAATTTTAGAGGAAAAATGGAGGTTTTGTGGTTCAAGCTCAAAGGAAAGCCTAGAATGGTGGTTAGGAGCGAGCTCAAGGTGGAATACGCGAATATTGAAGTCCGATTTGGAGTTTTTGAAGAATTGAAGGTTAGGGTTCAAAATTGGGTTTATATGTGAATAGTGGTGATTGGAGGTTGAAGACAATGAATAGTGTCAATGGAAGATTTCGAGGAATTTGGTATTTCGGTCAAAAGAGGTTTCGTGATCGAGTGGGAAGCTTTGGAAGCGGATTGGGTGTCGCCGGAGCGGGGAGCGTTAGTGTGGCTACTCGGTGATTTCGGCTCGATCGTGGATCACGCGTCAAGGGTGAGTTCTACTCACGTTTAGGATTTTGTTTTTTGAATTAATTGATTAATCGTTTTATCGCTTTCGCTGGTCTGGAATATTACTTGATATTGTCGGTTTTGGGTTAGGAATCGATCGGAGCGAGTCTCGAGTTGTGTCGTGTTGAAATGGAATTTTTGGTGATTTGATTTCGAAAGCTTTTGACTTGAAAACCGCTATTTGGAAAATATGTCGTTTTTGATAAAAACCGTTTTGATTGAGACATTGATTGATTTGAATGATTGTGTGATATTGGTTGAATCTGTTTTTCTGTTTGTTTGGACTGTTTTCAATCGGAACGAGAATCGGAATTAAGCGGAATCGCGGTTTTCGCGCGAAACCGCCAAATTCTGCACTTGACAGACCTCCCTACTGTCAGTCCACACGCCACTTGCGCGCCGCGCGCCACTCGCGCGCCACTTGACAGATCCTACTGTCAGCTCGCGCGCCACTTGCGCGCCACGCGCCACTCGCGCGCCACTTTGCAGATTTTCAGCAACCAAACACTGTTTTTCGTTTCGCGATAACTTTTGATCCGGGAACCCAATTGAGGTTTTCTAAGATGCGTTGGAAAGCTTATTCAGAGGCCTAACTGAATATTCTATTTTTAAGGCAAAATGAACTGTTTTTGATATGGAAAATTGTGTCGAAAAGTGGTCAACTAGATTGCGAGTGTGAACTTGGATTTTATAAAAATGTGGATTAAAGTGTTTCATTGATTGTCTGATTTGATGGACCGTGGGTTCATAGTATTGTAGATATACGTATAAAGTATATCGAGTTGGGTGACGACCCATTAATTAACATACTAGGGGGAGGCAGTCATGATCCTTTTACCTAGGCTCCATGCCAATAGGAGAAGGTACTATTGGTAGGGGGTTCACCGCCTTCCAGCGTTCGCGTCAGCGGTGTTATGTTGTTTGTAGTACGTTTACCGGGTTCTTCGTTCGCGTCAGCGGTATCGTACTAAACTAATAGGTTACCGGGTTCTTCGTTCGCGTCAGCGGTAATCTGTTAAAATGTTTTATGCGGTCCATCGGGGGTAGCGTTCGCGCAGCCGATGCCGTATTGAATTAATACCGGATTTCATAACTGAACCGATAGTGTTAGTAGGGGTTTCGGTAGAACTCACTGAGATTGTATCTCACTGTTTAAATGTTGTTGTTTTACAGAGACACAGGGACAACGGAAATCCAAGAGGCACGAGTAGGTTGAGCTCGGATTGGTTGCTGATAGCCTAGCTTTATGTTTAAGCTTATTTCCCTTTTGTTGTCTGTATACTAAGACATTATGTATTTAGTGTATATCTTTCTTCCGCTTTCTTGTATGATACTGAATACTATAGATGCTGATGGTATATGGTCTGAGAACCATATTGTCTTGTTGTAAATAAGACTGTTTGGGTTATATTCAGCGAAAAATTTATAGTGATATTCAGTGTCTAAGCAGGAATTATATCTCTGATGTGTTACTAATGTGCACTTGGGTATTTTTAGTCGATAGAAATACCGGGGTGTTATACTAATCCCGATGAATCACGTACTTAACTTTAAGTATAACACCGACTGCCAACTTGCTAATCCCGGTGAATCACATACTTAAATTCTAATATAGCACCGAATGCCAACTTGCTAATCCCGGTGAACCATTCCCCTTAATCTTAAGTACAACATCGACTGCACTCTTGCTAATCCCGATGATTCACGTACTTAACTTAGCATCACACCGACTGCCAACTTGCTAATGTCGGTGGATTACACGCTTAATCTTAATTATATCAGCGACTGCCAACTTGCTAATCCCGGTGAATCGTGTACTTAATCTTATTAGGTCGCCACTTATACTCGATGTAATTTATACATCGTTAACCTCAATCAACGTCTGATGATTTATTCTTCATCCATATTCAGTATACAACCACTAATGGAACCTTTAGTTCCTTCACCTACACGCTACATGATCGTACACGTGTACTAGGTTGCGGTTTTTCGAAATATTTATCATTTCAAGGACAACCCATAAAAACCTTTTAAAACATGTTTAAAAACATGGCATTATTGGTCCATTTTACAAGAGGGATGGTTGGGAAGAAGAATAGAAGTGGTTTGGAATCGAAAGGAGTGGCGAAACGAGATTTTAAAATCCTGATAGAGACCCTCACGCATGGTCCGTGCGCCCTAGGGCATGACCCGTGCGCTTCCTTCCGCACACCAATTTGTTCCGTTTTTCTCGATTTCGCAATTCTGATCGAGTCCAATCTGTAACCCAATCTTAATCCAACTCCAAAAACAGAAATTATAACACAATAATCGAGTCCAAACAATCCAACAATACCAATCAATCCAACAATACCAATCACAAGTAATAGCATCAAGTAATTCGTTCGGAGATTTGTAGTGACACAAACAAATAATTCGACACACAGCATGAGTGTAGAGTTCCCTACAGTAGTGCACCTGTTTCAGTGAATTATTTAAAATAGCAAACGCTATTGGATTTCAACAAACAAATACTCATTGGAAAGCTCTCTGAGTATAGTTTCTACATCTGATTTTGAATTTTTCAAAATAAGCATCCAGTTGGTAGTAAATTAGACAGAACTTTTTGGTCAAATTGTAATCAAATATTCTCCCTCATTTCTTAATGAAATTTGGTGAAACCAGTGCCTATTTAGTAGTAAATTAAGTCTACTTTCCAATAAAATAAAAACCAACTTAAAACATTATTTGTACAGAAAGTTATGGACAATTTACCCAGACTATAGTCATACGGGTTTAACACTGATTTACGATATTTTACGGTTTTTGATTCAAAACATTCGAAATGAAAATACCACACTTAAACAGGAAATCCAAACAATCACAATCGAAATATAAAAACCTAAACTTGAG
This sequence comes from Astragalus membranaceus, assembly GCA_039519185.1. Taxonomy (NCBI): domain Eukaryota; kingdom Viridiplantae; phylum Streptophyta; class Magnoliopsida; order Fabales; family Fabaceae; genus Astragalus; species Astragalus membranaceus. The sequence continues at coordinate 55,231,616 of CM076847.1, read as the reverse complement.
TAGGACTCACCTATCGTGATGAAAATCACGAAATTCTCCGATACTTCGAAATTCAACCGCTCCAAAATCTCACGAACACGCTCCCAATTCATTGCAACCACATCCAACCGCTTCAAGATCGAATTCCTAACTCCTCACTTCCGAAACCAGCAACCAAAACCCCCTCTTTTGAACTTCAATTCACAATGTAGCTGGCTCTTAAGCTTTATAACTGAATAGCGAACCCCCTACTAGCTCCAAAAGCTTCAAAGCCCCACCATCTTCCTCATTGAAGCTTGGAGCTTCATCAATGGAGGATAGAGTTAGTGAAGAGTGTTGGTTCAGAAATTAGCATCAGTGGGTAGAGGAAGAAAAATGGAATGGAATGGATAGAGTTAGTGAAGAGTGTTGTCGCTCCCAGCTGCCGCTCTTTGTTGCTTCTCTAGTTGACGATCTTGTTGCCACATTGGTGCCCATTTTTTGCTTTGATTTGTGTGTTCTATTTCTGCAGCAATAGTTGCCACAACAATGCATTCCAGCTGGGAGCACTGATTTTAGAGCATTCCAGCTGGCAAGCAAGGACAAGCACACTACCTAGGATGCCAGCACCTGGACAGAGAATATTCTACCTTTTTGATGGGCACATGTACTTTTGGGCACACAATAGGACAAGGGGCGCCTCCAAATTAGGGTTTTCTTGGATCATGTACCCTAGTACTATATAAGGACTGCCTTCCTCTTCATTGGTCAGGCTAGGTTTTAAAGGAGAAAGTTTAGATATAGCTTTCTTCCATTTTTGTACCGAAGCTACCTCATATTACCAAGTTAGAAGATCATTGCTGAAAGTGTTGCTGCAGCAACGACAGGAGCTAACCTTACACCGAGAATTGCTATCTTGGGAACTGATTCATATCTCAAGCTTCAAATTTTGGAGCCTACCTTCAGTTTCTTCATCTTAGTAGAATTCATTCCTTGTATTTCTTAATTATGACTTTAGCATTTTTGTTCAAGTTATTTTTCTTGTGTTGTTGACACATTATGAGCTAAATACTCATTGTTGGAAAGTTCGGATTTATGTAACGAAGTTTTAGTGCATTTAATGAAGTTTGTTTGATTTTTAAACATTTTATCTTTTGCGAAATTAATATTCCCGTCTTAAATTAGGAATGACAAACTAATTTCAAGTAGCATTTATAAATTCTACAAAGGTTTATAAATAGATCTCAAAAGATAATATGGATAGTGACTATTAAATGACACTTTAATACTCCTTGCTTAAACCCAAGACATAGGAGGGCAAAATCCATAAGATGAATATTGTGGGTGCGTAAATAGCCTAGGGTGAATCTATTTAGGGCCTAGACATAGGATCTTGTAGCAAAACCTAGAGAAAGTATTTGACAAATTAGCAACTTTTGCGACAGCATCTAATGCTGCACCATCAGATGCAGCATTAGTGCACTTTAATGGATTTACATAGTGAACACATTCCAACTCATTCTCAACTATGATTTTCATACCTCTTTACTTAAATTGTTATTTAAAAATGCTTTCAAAAACTTGTGTCAATTTATTTTCCCTCACTAATTTGCTAGCCAAATTAAACACTATTTAGACTTCAATCCTTATAGGAACGATCTCTATTTATCATTATACTACTTGTTGGACCGTGTATACTTGCACACGTTTTTACACAACATGTCTCTCGTTGCCTCTTTTGTTGCCCCACCCGTTGCCGATCATTTAAATTAAATTATTTCAAAAAAAAATATTTTGGAATTTTTTGATAGTGGTTAATTTTTTTGTCAATTATTAGTGGTTAAATTGTCTAGTTTGAATAGTTTTAGTAGACTATAGTGAAAAGTGAGATAAAATAATTGGAAATGACATATTTGTCTTTAAAATTGATTATGTGTCAAATTTTTAGGAATGAGTAATTTAGTATTTTTGGTAGTGGTTTGTTTGATTATATTTATAGTAGAATAGTAGATAAATTAAAACGTGGAAAGAGAGAATGAAGGGATATATATATATATATATATATATATATATATATATATATATGTATATATTAGAGAGAGAGAGAGGGAATGATAAGAGTGAGAGAAAATACCTACAGTGGCAGGGGAGTAGTCGAGTAAACATGAGCCGAGGTACTTATATTTTGAATAAAAGGAATGGAACGTCACATATTGGGCGTAATTTACCTTCTTCTCCTAGTTTCTATCTTATTATTTTTCGTGAGAGCAACCATATATATAACGGTAGCCTCAATGGGGTATAACCAAAGGGAGGATTAAATGATTGAGGTGTCAATGAAGAAATGCTTGCCGAGGTAAGCAAGAGATAACTAAAGGCAGATGAAATTTGAAAGGAAATTCTAAGTAAATATGCTTAAAGGTTACTTAGCTGAGGAGCTAGGGTCCGGGGATATAATTAGGTTGCAAAGCTGGGGAGGATTTTGGCCGAAGAAAGAAGACTTGCGTGGGAAGCAAATATTCAACGCACGTGGACAAGTTTAGATGCTAGAGCGGTTTAAGAGAAAACGGAGAAGCGCCGTCGAAATAAGAGCGAATATATTTTGACCCCACTTCCCATGCTAGTGGAAGTTATGGAGCGTGTCTCATAGGTTTTAAGGCATATATACAATGTAGTGCGTTGATCTTAGGCTATCCAACGTTGGTTAAGCAATAGGCTAGCCGAAGTGGTAAATGGATAACATGAATATATATATATATATATATATATATATATATATATATATATATATATAGAGAGAGAGAGAGAGAGAGAGAGAGAGAGAGAGAGACTATACAGTTATAGAACACACACAATCAATCAAAAACATCTACAATTTTTCATAAAGTCTTTACTTTCAATCGCACTTATCCTTAATCTTTTATGCCACTAGGTAGCCCAATTACGCCGTGGTGATGCCCACATCCTTCATTGGTGAATAGACTGATATGGGGATACATGACATCATGTACCAAGCCTCGCAGCAACTGACTGACATAGTTAAAACTATGGTGCACAATGTAACACCCCATTCTACCCGGCTATTTATCATAAAGATCAGAGTTTCAAAATTTCATTTCAATGGAATGCTACACATAACTTTAATCTAACAACGACAAAATCAGCATGAGCTTTCATTCCATCTCTATAATACGCAACACCCTTAAATGGGATGGAATACTCAAGAATTCATCAACAAAATCCAAGCGCTAGAAAATGAATGTTACACAGCGGAAAATACTATAATCTCAAAAATACCAAACAACAGCCTCATCAAAATCATTAAATCAATACGTATATAGTTCAACAGCAAAATGAATAATGCTAGAATCCTAAGCCCACCCCCTAGGTGTCACGTATCAGAGCAGACCGACTCGGGAATGAAGGGAGTAAGCCTTCACTCAGGGCTACCTGTGGTAAACAACAACAGAAGGGTGAGTCTCAAACCATATAATAAAGACTATAATAAGAAGTATATTTTATCATAGTATCGCACTCATACAGTCACACAGTAGCATAGTTCATACAATCAACAACTCACATGCTTATCATGAGGATGTATGCAATACAGTTATGCATGTGGTACCATTTTCCCAGACCGCAGCCTCATCATCATAATATCAAGCTCAGACCGCAGCCTTACCATTACAATATAGAACTCAGACCGCAGCCTTACCATCACAATATAAACTCAGACCGCAGCCTTATGTATGCATGAGACTCCATGACAAAGATCACAATCACAATTCTTAACGACACGGTCCATACATCATATATCACCTCTTTATCAATCTTAGTTGTAGCCCCCATGGCCTCATCATCAATCAACTCATTTATTTTCTCATCTCAATCACGTCTCTAGGACTAAGCTAGCACTTAGGGACCAATCTGTCACTTTTAGGACCGAAACAAAACACAACGCACGGGCGCACCACTGGGCGCCCTGGGCGGCCACACTTGGCGCCCACCACAACCACGCATGCACACAACGGAGTAGGCCACCTGAAAATTAAAACCGCTCTAGCCAAAATGTTCAAAATGGAATTTGGTCACGTGAATACAAAATTTGGCTCGGGAAAATATGCTTAGAAAATGATTTGCACACAAAGCCCCCTTTACACAAGCTAAAACTATGCCCAATAGGACCATTTCAAAACGACGCGTGCAAAACTGAAAATTCTTTAGCCAAAGTGCTTAAAATATAATTTGGGCAGGTGAATACCAAAAATGGCACATAAAATTATGCTTAGAATTCACAGCACCTTCATAGGCGCCACAACATAGTCAAAACAACGCCCTCTAGGACAATTTCCAAACGGTGCGTGAAAAACTGAAAATTCTTTAGCCAACATGTTTAAAATATAATTTGGGCAGGTGAATACCAAAAATGGCACATAAAATTATGCTTAGAATTCACAGCACCTTCATAGGCGCCACAACATAGTCAAAACAACGCCCTCTAGGACAATTTCCAAACGGTGCGTGAAAAACTGAAAATTCTTTAGCCAACATGTTTAAAATATAATTTGGGCAGGTGAATACAAAATTTGGCTCGGGGAAATATGTTTAGAAAACTGAGTTTTGCCCAAAAACACCCTTTGTGCGCCTTGTCTAGACATAGGCAGCACCTTGGCACCACCCCAGGCGCCAGAACAGTGCCCAGGCGCCTTTTTTCCCAGCAACTTGGCGCCCAGACAGCAAACAACCTACACAACACAACACAAGCTCACTGCTACAGTGCACAGGGCGCCATTTCCCTTAGGCACTTGGCGCCCCATGCGTCCCAACACCCACCAAACATCAAATTCCCAATTTCCTTTCCAAATCAAATCACAACAACAATCATAAAACATGTTATACTCATACCAACAACTTCAATTTCACACTTATAAACCCTAACTCAAGCCTAAATCGATTTTCTCCTACAATTCGTCAATTTCAACCAATCCAAACAATCCAACAAATATCATATAACATCAAATAGGACCCTATGATCTACATACAACCTATTATACTCTCTATTATAGAGTGAGACTCCCCTTACCTTGATTATGCCGAAACTAGAGCTCTTTCCACCGAAGCACCGACAAACCACCGCAACAAGGAATCTTCTCCTTCTTCTCTCCTCTCTCACGATCGCGTCCTCTCTCTCTCTCTTGGACCATCACGAATGATCAACAATAGTAAGGGTTAGGAAAACGAAAACTTAAACACTTGAAAGAGGAGGAAAATCGAATAAGAAAAGGACTAGGAACTCTTACCTAGAATCAAGATGAACGAAACCCTAACTCCTTAGCTTGAGATCGCCTTTTTCCTTCTCTTCTCCTCTCCTTCGATTTTCTTTCTCTTCTCCTCTCCTTCGACTTTCTTTCTCTCTTTTGGCACAACTGAGGCGAAACCTAGACCCCCAGCGCCTAAGGAGCGCCTAAGCCAATGGGCTTGGGCTTCTTGGGCCATTACTTGCAGTTCCGGTATTTCCAATGCCATCCCCTTCAATTAAATAAAATACTATATTATAATATAATCAAAATTAGTGCAACACTTTAAATAATTTAATCAATTACTTAATTAAATCATTTAGGGTGTTACAACTCTCCCCCACTTAGGAAATTTCGTCCTCGAAATTCATACCTGAGTCAAATAGCTCTGGATAGGATTCCCGCATCCTACTCTCCAGCTCCCAAGTCATGCTCTCACCAGCAGCTCCCAACCACACCACCTTTACTAAAGCAATGTTTTTCCCCCTCAGCACCTTCACTTCTCTATCATCAATCCTCACTGGCATAGTCTCCACAGTGAGATTATCTCGCACTTCAACATTATCCATATGGATCACATGGGACGGGTCCGGGATATACTTCCGAAGTTGCGACACGTGAAATACGTCGTGCAAGTTCGAAAGGTTAGGCGGTAGAGCCACCCTATAAGCAACCTTTCCAACCCTCTCGGTGATCTGGTACGGTCCAATAAATCTAGGAGTCAACTTCTTTGCTTTCAGTGCCCGTCCAACACCAGTCATAGGCGTGACCCTCAAGAAAACATGCTCACCAGCCTGAAATTCCAAGTCTTTCCTCCTTCTATCATGGTAACTCTTTTGCCGATTTTGAGACTCTTTCATTTTCTCCCTGATCATTTTTATCTTCTCTGTAGTCTCTCTCACCAATTCAGGTCCAAGAACAACACTCTCGCCAGACTCATGCCAACACAAAGGAGTTCTACACCCCCGCCCATACAGTGCCTCGAAAGGAGCCATCCCTATACTCGAATGGTAGCTGTTGTTGTAAGTGAACTCAATCAACGAAAGATGTGTATCCCACGCACCTCCCTGCTCTAAAACACACGATCTCAATAAGTCCTCCAATGACTGAATGGTTCTCTCTGTCTGCCCATCAGTCTGAGGATGATAGGCTGAACTCAACCTCAATCTGGACCCTAATGCCTCCTGCAAGCTCCCCCAAAACTCCGAAGTAAACCTCGGATCTCTGTCAGATACAATACTTTTCGGGACACCATGCAACTTCACAATCACCTGAATATATATCTCGGCCAATCTCGATACCGGATATGTGATGCTGATAGGAAGGAAGTGAGCAGACTTCGTCAACCTATCCACGATCACCCAAATAGAATCAAATCCCCGAACGGTTCTTGGTAACCCAGTCACAAAATCCATGGAAATGCTATCCCATTTCCATTCCGGAACATCTAAAGGTTGCATCAACCCCGCAGGCTTCTGGTGCTCAACCTTCGACTTCTGGCAAGTCAAACAGGCATACACAAACTGTGCCACATCTTTCTTCATACCAGGCCACCAGAACAACTTCTTCAAGTCATGATACATCTTTGTAGCCCCTGGATGAATACTCAGCTTGCTCCTATGACTCTCCTCAAGGATCACCTTCTTCATCTCATTATCATCGGGAACACAGATCCTATCTCTGAATCTCAACACACCCTGGGAATCCAACCTGAAATCCCCATCCACCCCCTGATCACCCGCAACCAACAAGTCTACCAGCTTCACATCTAATTTCTGGGCGTCTCTGATACTAACCAAGAAGTCATTACCAATCCTCAGCATACCCAGCTTAACACTCTGCGGTGTCACTTCACAAACCAGACTTATATCAGGGAATTGCTCAATCAACTCCAACTCCTTTACCATCATTGCTGACATATGCAAAGTCTTTCGACTTAAAGGCATCAGCCACGACATTAGCTTTGCCGGGGTGATAGTTCAAGCCGAAATCATAGTCTTTCAGTAGCTCTAACCAACGCCTCTGCCTCATATTCAGCTCCTTCTGATCAAACAAGTATTTCAAACTCTTGTGGTCGCTGAATACCTCGAATCTAGAGCCATACAAATAGTGCCTCCAAATCTTCAGCACAAACACAATGGCAGCCAATTCCAAATCATGAGTAGGATAGTTCTTCTCATGTGTCCGCAACTGTCTGGACGCATAAGCAACTACCTTCCCATCCTGCATCAATACGCCTCCCAAGCCCATTTTGGAAGCATCACAATATACCACAAACGGTTGATCCGGCACGGGCAACACTAACACCGGAGACGTTGTCAATCTCCTCTTCAACTCTTGGAAGCTCTCTTCACACTTAGCATCCCACACAAAAACTCTCCCTTTACACGTCAATTGAGTCAACGGAAGGGCTAACTTTGAGAAACCCTCAATGAACCTCCTCTAGTAACCAGCCAACCCCAAGAAACTCCTGATCTCAGTCGCAGACTTTGGGCTTTCCCACTGTAACACTGCATCAACCTTGGCTGGGTCTACAGCTATGCCATCGCTAGAAATAATGTGACCCAAAAAGCTTACCTCACGCAGCCAGAACTCGCATTTGGACAACTTAGCATAAAGCTTCTTCTTTTTCAACACCTCAAGCACCAATCTCAAGTGCTCTGCATGCTCCTCTTCAGATTTAGAGTATACCAGAATATCATCTATAAAAACTACCACAAACCGATCCAAGTAGCTATGGAAGATACGGTTCATGTACTCCATAAACACCCCTGGTGCATTGGTGACACCAAACGGCATCACAGAGTACTCATAATGTCCATACCTCGTTCGGAATGCTGTCTTCTGGACGTCTTCGTCTTTTACCTTAATCTGATGGTACCCTGACCTCAAATCAATTTTGCTATAAACCTTAGCACCCACCAGCTGGTCCATCAGATCATCAATTCTCGGAAGAGGGTACTTATTTTTGATAGTTACCTTGTTCAACTGTCTATAATCCACACACAGGCGCATACTCCCATCTTTCTTCTTTACTAACAAAACCGGAGCTCCCCATGGCGACACACTAGGTCTCACAAATTTCTTTTCAAGTAACTCTTCCAACTGCTTCTTTAACTCAGATAACTCAGAAGCTGACATCCGGTACGGTGCCATGGACACAGGCCTAGTACCAGGCACAAGGTCAATCCCAAACTCTACTTCCCTCTCTGGTGGCACACTAGGAATCTCATCAGGGAACACTTCAGGGAACTCGCACACCACCTGCAACTTTTCAACTATAGCTTGGTTTTCAGCAGACATAGACGCCATCAAAGCAAATAGTTGACCACCATCCTTCATTACCTTATGCAGCTGATCCCCAGACAACAAAACAGACTTTTCCTCTTCAGGAGGAAGGAAACTCACAGACTTGCAGAAACAGTTGATGTGCACATGGTTATCTACTAACCAGTCCATACCAAGAATAACATCCAACCCACCCAAAGGCAAACATATAAGGTCAACCAGAAAATCCCTGCCGAAGACTGACAGAGGACACTTAGCACACAATAGAGAAGTAGTCACCGAACCCTTAGCTGGAGTGTCGATAACCATTTCCCTCTTCATAGCAGACAATACTAAATTTAACTTTTCAGCACAAACAGCAGCAATAAAAGAATGCGTAGCACCAGTATCAACTATAGCAACTAAAGGGGTACCATAAATAAAACAAGTACCTCTAATCTCATTGGGCCCCTCTGAACCTGCTAGCGCGAAAACTCTTCCACTGGACTTCTCTTTCTTTGGTTTGGTACACTTAGAACTAAAGTGACCAGCTTCACCACAATTGAAACACACTGATTCCTTACGATCACAGTCAAACGCCATATGACCTTTCTTCCCACAACGGAAACACATTATTCCAGTCTTGCACTCGAAGCTTTTGTGACCCGGCTTGCCACACGTGAAACACACAATATCAGCGGGAGCACCTCCCCCACTAGGCTTCTTACTCTCAAAAGATCTCTTACCAGCACCTGCCTTCCACTTATTTTTACCCCCAGCCACATCATAGGGTTTTCCCCTAAACTGAGTATTCTTTTTCTCTTTCCCAATCTTGTAGGCAGCAGAACTGTCCTCTTCATAAATCCTACTCTTGTCAACTAGTCTAGCAAAATCTCGTATCTCCTGATATCCAATTGCCTTCTTAATATCAGGTCGCAGGCCACTCTCAAATTTCACACACATGGAGAACTCTGAATCAGCATCATTGGCGTAGTAGGGACAAAATTGGGCCAGCTCCTCAAATCTGGCTGCATACTCAGCCACTGTCTTATTTCCCTGTTTCAACTCTAAGAATTCTACCTCTTTCTTGGCCCGAACGTCTTCAGGGTAATACTTTCTTTTAAACTCCCTTGTGAAGACTTCCCAAGTAACCTCTTTACCAGCAGTGTTCAACCTACGCAGCATCCTTAACCACCACTTGTCAGCCTCTTCCGCCAGCATGTGCGTCCCAAACTTCACTTTCTGGGCAGCAGTGCACTCCATAACACGGAAGATTCGCTCTATCTCATTCAACCACGACAAGGCTCCATCGGGATCATACCGACCCTTGAAGGTGGGTGGGTTTTCCCTCTGAAACGTTGCCAGGTTACGGGCATTCATGTCAGCAGCAGTGTGTTGATTCCCAACAGCTTGGGCTATGGCTTGCAGAGCAGCAGCCAAAGCAGCATCATCCCTTCTAGCCATATCAACCTAGCGCTGCAGCATAAACGACAATTCAGAATTAAATTAAAAACACCTAATTGTCATACACAATATGACAGACAGACACACTTGGTCGGACAGACCGAACTTTTGCTCTGATACCACTAATGTAACACCCCATTCTACCCGGCTATTTATCATAAAGATCAGAGTTTCAAAATTTCATTTCAATGGAATGCTACACATAACTTTAATCTAACAACGACAAAATCAGCATGAGCTTTCATTCCATCTCTATAATACGCAACACCCTTAAATGGGATGGAATACTCAAGAATTCATCAATAAAATCCAAGCGCTAGAAAATGAATGTTACACAGCGGAAAATACCATAATCTCAAAAATACCAAACAACAGCCTCATCAAAATCATTAAATCAATACGTATATAGTTCAACAGCAAAATGAATAATACTAGAATCCTAAGCCCACCCCCTAGGTGTCACGTATCAGAGCAGACCGACTCGGGAATGAAGGGAGTAAGCCTTCACTCAGGGCTACCTGTGGTAAACAACAACAGAAGGGTGAGTCTCAAACCATATAATAAAGACTATAATAAGAAGTATATTTTATCATAGTATCGCACTCATACAGTCACACAGTAGCATAGTTCATACAATCAACAACTCACATGCTTATCATGAGGATGTATGCAATACAGTTATGCATGTGGTACCATTTTCCCAGACCGCAGCCTCATCATCATAATATCAAGCTCAGACCGCAGCCTTACCATTACAATATAGAACTCAGACCGCAGCCTTACCATCACAATATAAACTCAGACCGCAGCCTTATGTATGCATGAGACTCCATGACAAAGATCACAATCACAATTCTTAACGACACGGTCCATACATCATATATCACCTCTTTATCAATCTTAGTTGTAGCCCCCATGGCCTCATCATCAATCAACTCATTTATTTTCTCATCTCAATCACGTCTCTAGGACTAAGCTAGCACTTAGGGACCAATCTGTCACTTTTAGGACCGAAACAAAACACACCGCACGGGCGCACCACTGGGCGCCCTGGGCGGCCACACTTGGCGCCCACCACAACCACACACGCACACAACGGAGTAGGCCACCTGAAAATTAAAACCGCTCTAGCCAAAATGTTCAAAATGGAATTTGGTCACGTGAATACAAAATTTGGCTCGGGAAAATATGCTTAGAAAATGATTTGCACACAAAGCCCCCTTTACACAAGCTAAAACTATGCCCAATAGAACCATTTCAAAACGACGCGTGCAAAACTGAAAATTCTTTAGCCAAAGTGCTTAAAATATAATTTGGGCAGGTGAATACCAAAAATGGCACATAAAATTATGCTTAGAATTCACAGCACCTTCATAGGCGCCACAACATAGTCAAAACAACGCCCTCTAGGACAATTTCCAAACGGTGCGTGAAAAACTGAAAATTCTTTAGCCAACATGTTTAAAATATAATTTGGGCTGGTGAATACCAAAAATGGCACATAAAATTATGCTTAGAATTCACAGCACCTTCATAGGCGCCACAACATAGTCAAAACAACGCCCTCTAGGACAATTTCCAAACGGTGCGTGAAAAACTGAAAATTCTTTAGCCAACATGTTTAAAATATAATTTGGGCAGGTGAATACAAAATTTGGCTCGGGGAAATATGTTTAGAAAACTGAGTTTTGCCCAAAAACACCCTTTGTGCGCCTTGTCAAGACATAGGCAGCACCTTGGCACCACCCCAGGCGCCAGAACAGTGCCCAGGCGCCTTTTTTCCCAGCAACTTGGCGCCCAGACAGCAAACAACCTACACAACACAACACAAGCTCACTGCTACAGTGCACAGGGCGCCATTTCCCTTAGGCACTTGGCGCCCCATGCGTCCCAACACCCACCAAACATCAAATTCCCAATTTCCTTTCCAAATCAAATCACAACAACAATCATAAAACATGTTATACTCATACCAACAACTTCAATTTCACACTTATACATTAAAAACACAACAAAATGCGAAATCAACATGTTATAAACCCTAACTCAAGCCTAAATCGATTTTCTCCTACAATTCGTCAATTTCAACCAATCCAAACAATCCAACAAATATCATATAACATCAAATAGGACCCTATGATCTACATACAACCTATTATACTTGTAACGCCCTAAAATAATTTAATTGATTAATTAATTAAGTTATTGGAGGGATTACAATATTTGTTTAAGTGGAATAATTTAGGTATAATTGTTTTATTGTAGGAGGTGAAAAGAATTAAGAAGGGTGGTGTAAATAGGGCCCAAGTCACTTAAGTGACCCAAGCCCATTCCAATTATCCCAAAAACCTAAACTAATTTCATTTCCACCAAAGAAAGAAGACCAGCGAAACTGAGAGAGTGAGAGGGAGGTGAGGCGCGACTTCCAGCTTAAGGGGGAGAAGAGGAATTGGCTCATCTTGGCTTAGGTAAGCTTTCTTTGATCCTTTTTTCCTTCCATTTTTTCTTCTCTTCCAAGTGGTGGTCTCAAACCCTTCCTTTTTTTCCATTGTTGCGATTTCCCCCATGGTTTTTATGCTGGATGCGAATTGCGAATAGAAGAGGGGGAGGGGGGCTGCTGCGATTTTGGTGACCTTGGCTCGTCGTGTTGCGGGGTTTTGTACGTGACTCATTCATCGTTGTTTCGGGTCATACAAATTCGAGGTAAGGTTGAGCGTTTTCAATTTAATGTAATTGGGTATATGGTGGGTTTTGTGGGTTTTTGGTGTAGGCTAAATTCGTAAATTGTATATTAAGATGAATGATGAATTGAATTATTAGTGTGATATGCGAAGTGTCCTATGAGATGGAGAGATGAACTTCGATTTTTTTTATTTGTGAAGGAGGTGTGTTTAATTTCGATGTTGGATGAATTGTTGGCGTTGAAATGCAATTTTGATGAATCAAGTGATATGAGTATAATTAATTGAATGATACCAAGGAATGGAAAATAGACTATGTTGCTGTCCCCATAATAAAGTGCTGCTGTATGTCACTTTTAAGTGTTGCTGTTTGTTGAATTAAAATGCTGCTGTATGTCACTTTTAAGTGTTGCTGTTTGTTGAATTAAAATGCTGCTGTAAGTCACTTTTAAGTGTTGCTGTTTGCAGAAATTAAAGTGCTGCTGTATGTCAATTTCGAAAATGTTGCTGTTTGTCATTTAAAGGCATTGCTGTTTGCTGTTTTTATCAAAGAAAAGTGTTGCTGTTGCAGAAATTAAAATGTTGCTGTTTGGCATTAAAATGTGTGGCTGTTTGCTGTTTTTATCAAAGAAAAGTGCTGCTGTTGCAGAAAATTAAAATGTTGCTGTTTGGCATTAGAATGTGTGGCTGTTTGCTGTTTTTATCAAAAGAACAATGATGCTATTTTACTGTTTTTATAGCAAAAAAAAATTGCTGCTGATTGGTACTATTTTAGCGCTTAAAAATGATGCTGTTTTTACTGTTTTTATCGCGAAAAATTGCTGCTGATTGGTACTGTTTTTAACGCATAAAAATGTTGCTGTGTGTGTGGTTTTAGTGCATAAAAAAAAAGAGAAGGCCGCTGTTTTGCACTGTTTTTATCGCATAAAAAAAATGCTGCTGTTAGTGTTGTTTAGCGCATGAAAAGTTGCCGTTTGGTTGCTGTTTTGCAAATAAAAATTCTGCTGTTTTTCCACACTGTTTTTCTCAAGTGTAGTTGTGATGTTGAAAATGAGATGGTTGTACAAAATTTAGACAAGTTGTACTCGGGTTATTTTTTTTTATATAGTTTTGTCACTTAAATTTTAATGTATTGTTATTTAATATTTAAGGACGTTGTTACTCCAATTTTGAATGGGATGTTTTATGAGGAAGTTGTGATATGATTATGGTGACTATGACGAGTACACTATATTAGTGTTTTTGTGATGACAATGACGAGTACTCCGGGTGAGTTGAAATTGGTGATTGCACATGTGTCCATAGAGTCTCATGGCATGTGCATATTATGACGAATAGGCTTCGGCCTCTTTTTGACGAAAAACCAGTGACAATGTGCCCAAGTGGCTATTTATGACGAGTATGGTACCATCATGCATATGCCCAGGCGTGGGTTGCATTTTCATGCGCATACATTCTTTTTATGACTAGTGACGTGAATTGTGATGTTGGTTTTGTGTGTAATGACGAGGAAGTTGATGTTAATGACGACGTTGTGCGATAGTTGCTCATATTTCTCTACTGTATGCTTAATTATATTTTGTTGAAAATTCTCTCCCCTTCTGCTTGGAATGTTGCTCTATTGTGGCAACGCTGCAGGTGACTGCGAGTGAAGGACATGCTGTCTTCCTTTATAGCTGTTGGGATGTTTTGAGTCGCTCTCTGATATTGTAACACCAAGGGGGCGGGGTTGAAGTTGATAAATTATTTAACTAGCTGTTTAATGATTTTATTGATGTTTTGAGACGTGTTTGAGCGACCTTAGTGAGTTATTGCTATTTCCGCTGTGATGAGATTATTTTGAAGTTTAACTTTTATGACGATTGCGTTGTTGCACAAATCTTAATGGCGCAGGCTATGAGTTTTTATAAATGAAGATGTGACATTTCTTTTCTACTAATTAAATATTATTTTCGAAAATGAAAGTACTCTGATAATGACGTGCAAATTAAGGGGTAGAAAAAGGGGTGTTACATTAGTGGTATCAGAGCAGTTCGGTCTGTCCGGCCGGTGGTCGAGTTGTCAAGTTGAGTAACATTTGAATTTTGTTACTCGTATCTAAGTTTTGTTTTGTTACAGTGCTAGAATGGCAGGACGGAACGATGCTGCACTTGCTGCTGCTTTGCAGGCTATAGCTGGAGTTGTGGGTAACATACCCAATGCTATTGGTGATGGGACGCGTAGTTTGGCTACGTTCCAGCGTGAGAACCCTCCTGCTTTTGAAGGCGGGTATAATCCTGATGGTGCCCTTGAGTGGCTAAGTGAGATGGAGCGGATCTTCCGCGTTGTGGATTGCACCGATCCTCAGAAGGTTCGCTATGGCACACATATGTTGAAGAAAGAGGCTTATGATTGGTGGAGGACGACTAGTCAGGGGTTGACGGCTGCCAATGAGGAGGTTACCTGGGCTGTGTTTGAGAGGGAATTCAAGAGAAAGTACTACCCGGAGGATGTCCGCGGGAAGAAGGAGGTTGAGTTTCTGAGACTTGAACAAGGTAGCATGACTGTAACTGAGTATGCTGCAAAATTTACTGAGCTGTCTAAGTTTTATCCTCATTATGATAGAGAGGGTGCGGAGTTCTCCAAATGCATCAAATTTGAAAATGGGTTGCGTGCTGACAATAAGAGGGCCATAGGGTACCAGCAAATTCGTGTGTTTCCATTGTTGGTTAATAGCGCCAGAATTTTTGAGGAGGACAATAATGCCTTCTCCAGAGTCATGAAAGAAAAACAAAAGAATTTCTCAAGTCGTGGTAAGCCATATGAGGCGCCTGCTGGTAAGGGCAAAGGTAAGTTTGTTGGTGGGCCTAAGCGAAGTGGGGGAGATGCTGCAGCCAGTGTTACTTGTTACACGTGTGGGAAAGTGGGTCATAAAAGTCCAGATTGCCCAAGCGGGGGTAAGAAGAGATGTTATCGGTGTGGAAAAGAGGGGCATATATCTTCCGGCTGTGATAAGAAAGAAGTGGTATGCTTTAATTGCGGGGAGAGTGGTCATATTAGTACGCAGTGCTCAAAACCCAAGAAGGAGAAGTCTTTTGGAAAAGTGTTCGCTCTGGCTGAGTCTGATGTAGTGAATGAGATTCGAGGTACGTGCTATATCAATAATTTTCCTCTTGTTGTTATTGTTGATACTGGTGCTACCCATAGTTTTATTGCTGCTGCATGTGTTGAGAAGTTAAGCCTTGTTTTATCTGATATGTTGAGGGAGATGGTCATCGACACTCCAGCTAAGGGTTCGGTGACTACCTCCGTTGTTTGTGCCAAATGTCCTGTATCTGTATATGGTAGAGAATTCTTAATTGATTTGATCTGTTTGCCGCTGAGTGGAATGGATGTCATTCTGGGTATGGACTGGTTAGTTGATAACCATGTCCATATCAACTGCCGAGAGAGGTCCGTGAGTTTTGAGTCGCCTGAAGAGGAGTCTGGTCTGTTATCTGCGGGTCAGCTGCATAGAGTGATGAGAGAAGAGGTTCAGCTGTTTTCTCTGTTGGCGTCGTTGTCTGTTGAGAGCCAAGCGAAGATTGATGTGTTGCCGGTAGTGCGTGAGTTTTCTGAGGTGTTCCCTGACGAGATTCCGGATGTACCACCAGAGAGAGAGGTGGAGTTTGCTATTGATCTGGTTCCCGGCACTAAGCCTGTGTCTATGGCGCCATATAGAATGTCTGCATCTGAGTTGGCAGAATTGAAAAAGCAACTTGAAGATTTATTAGAAAAGAAGTTTGTAAGACCGAGTGTGTCACCTTGGGGAGCTCCAGTGTTGCTAGTGAAAAAGAAAGACGGTAGTATGAGGTTGTGCGTAGACTATCGGCAGTTAAATAAAGTTACAATCAAGAACAAGTATCCGTTGCCAAGAATTGATGACTTGATGGATCAGTTAGTGGGTGCTAAAGTATTTAGCAAGATTGACTTAAGGTCTGGTTATCATCAGATCAAGGTCAAGGAAGAAGATGTCCAGAAGACGGCATTTAGGACAAGATATGGGCACTATGAGTATTCCGTTATGCCTTTCGGTGTGACTAATGCGCCGGGGGTATTTATGGGATACATGAACCAAATCTTCCGTGAGTACTTGGATAAGTTTGTGGTAGTTTTCATTGATGACATTCTGATTTACTCTAAGTCAGAAGAGGAACATGCGGAACATCTGAGGTTGGTGTTAGGAATTCTGAGGGATCGAAAGTTGTATGCGAAGTTGTCCAAGTGTGAGTTTTGGTTGAAAGAAGTCAGTTTTCTCGGTCATGTGATTTCTAGGGAGGGGATTGCAGTGGATCCTTCTAAGGTTGATGCGGTGATGCAGTGGGAGTCTCCAAAGTCAGTTACGGAGATAAGGAGTTTTCTGGGATTGGCGGGTTATTATAGAAGGTTCATTGAGGGGTTTTCGAAGTTGGCTCTGCCATTGACTCAATTGACTTGCAAGGGTAGGGCTTTTGTTTGGAATGACCGATGTGAAGAGAGCTTCAATGAGTTAAAGAAGAGGTTGACCACGTCTCCGGTGTTGACCCTGCCTAATCCGATTGAACCGTTTGTGGTTTATTGTGATGCGTCCAAGATGGGTTTGGGTGGTGTGCTTATGCATAATGGGAAAGTGATCGCTTATGCGTCGAGGCAACTGAGAATTCATGAAAAGAATTACCCTACTCACGACTTAGAACTTGCTGCTGTGGTATTCGCATTGAAAATTTGGAGACATTTCTTGTATGGATCGAGGTTTGAGGTGTTCAGTGATCACAAGAGTCTGCGGTATCTGTTCGATCAGAAAGAATTGAATATGAGGCAACGCCGGTGGTTAGAACTATTGAAAGATTATGATTTTGAATTGAGTTATCACCCGGGAAAAGCGAATGTGGTTGCGGATGCGCTGAGTCGGAAGACTTTACACATGTCGGCATTGATGGCTAGAGAGTTTGAGTTAATTGAGCAATTCAGGGACATGAGTTTAGTGTGTGAAGTTACGCCTCAGAGTGTCAGGTTGGGTATGTTGAAAATTGGCAATGATTTTATGGCTGGTATCCGAGAGGCGCAGAAATTGGATGTGAAATTAGTTGATCTGATGAGTGGGATTGGTCAGTCTGAGAATGAAGACTTCGTGATAGATGCGCAAAATGTACTGAGGTATCGTGGAAGAATTTGTGTTCACGAAAATGAGGAAATGAGAAAAGCAATTCTTGAGGAAGGGCATAAGAGTAAGTTGAGTATCCATCCTGGAGCGACGAAGATGTACCAAGATCTGAAGAAGATGTTCTGGTGGCCTGGGTTGAAGCGCGATGTGGCGCAGTTTGTGTATTCGTGTTTGACCTGTCAGAAATCGAAGGTCGAGCATCAGAAGCCTGCGGGAATGATGCAACCGTTGAATGTTCCAGAGTGGAAGTGGGAGAGTATCTCCATGGATTTTGTGACCGGGTTACCCAATACGGTGAGAGGGCATGATTCAATTTGGGTGGTTGTGGATAGATTGACGAAGTCGGCTCATTTTATTCCTATCGGTATTAAGTATCCAGTGTCGAGATTGGCTGAAATCTACATTCAGGTGATTGTGAAGCTGCATGGGGTTCCTTTGTGCATTGTGTCTGATAGGGACCCAAGGTTCACTTCGGAATTTTGGAGTAGTTTACAGAAGGAGTTGGGGTCGAAATTGAGGTTGAGTTCAGCTTATCATCCTCAGACTGATGGGCAGACAGAAAGGACAATCCAATCATTGGAAGACCTGTTGAGATCATGTGTACTAGAGCAGGGAGGTGCGTGGGATACTCATCTCCCGTTAATTGAGTTCACCTACAACAACAGCTATCATTCCAGTATCGGGATGGCGCCGTTTGAGGCGTTGTATGGCCGGAGGTGTAGGACTCCGGTGTGTTGGTACGAGACTGGGGAAAGTTTAGTACTTGGACCTGAGCTAGTCAGAGAGACTACTGAGAAGGTAAAGATGATCCGGGAGAAAATGAAAGCGTCGCAGAGTAGACAGAAGAGTTACCATGATAAGAGAAGGAAAGATTTAGAATTTGAAGCTGGTGACCACGTATTCTTGAGGGTCACACCTATGACTGGTGTTGGGCGAGCGCTGAAATCAAAGAAGTTGACTCCTCGATTCATCGGGCCGTATCAGATTACGGAGAGAGTTGGAAATGTTGCTTATCGGGTGGCCTTACCACCTAACCTTTCGAACTTGCACGACGTGTTTCACGTGTCGCAGCTTCGGAAGTATGTTGCGGATCCGTCGCATGTGATTCAACTAGATGATGTAGAGGTGCGGGACAATCTCACCGTGGAGACTATGCCAGTTAGAATTGTCGACCGTGAAGTAAAAGTGTTAAGAGGCAAAGAGATTAATTTAGTGAAAGTGGTTTGGTTGGGAGCCGTGGGCGAGAGCATGACGTGGGAATTGGAAAGTAAGATGAAGGAAGCCTATCCAGAGTTATTTGATTCAGGTAATTTCGAGGACGAAATTCTCTAAGTGGGGGAGAGTTGTAACGCCCTAAAATAATTTAATTGATTAATTAATTAAGTTATTGGAGGGATTACAATATTTGTTTAAGTGGAATAATTTAGGTATAATTGTTTTATTGTAGGAGGTGAAAAGAATTAAGAAGGGTGGTGTAAATAGGGCCCAAGTCACTTAAGTGACCCAAGCCCATTCCAATTATCCCAAAAACCTAAACTAATTTCATTTCCACCAAAGAAAGAAGACCAGCGAAACTGAGAGGGTGAGAGGGAGGTGAGGCGCGACTTCCAGCTTAAGGGGGAGAAGAGGAATTGGCTCATCTTGGCTTAGGTAAGCTTTCTTTGATCCTTTTTTCCTTCCATTTTTTCTTCTCTTCCAAGTGGTGGTCTCAAACCCTTCCTTTTTTTCCATTGTTGCGATTTCCCCCATGGTTTTTATGCTGGATGCGAATTGCGAATAGAAGAGGAGGAGGGGGGCTGCTGCGATTTTGGTGACCTTGGCTCGTCGTGTTGCGGGGTTTTGTACGTGACTCATTCATCGTTGTTTCGGGTCATACAAATTCGAGGTAAGGGTGAGCGTTTTCAATTTAATGTAATTGGGTATATGGTGGGTTTTGTGGGTTTTTGGTGTAGGCTAAATTCGTAAATTGTATATTAAGATGAATGATGAATTGAATTATTAGTGTGATATGCGAAGTGTCCTATGAGATGGAGAGATGAACTTCGATTTTTTTTATTTGTGAAGGAGGTGTGTTTAATTTCGATGTTGGATGAATTGTTGGCGTTGAAATGCAATTTTGATGAATCAAGTGATATGAGTATAATTAATTGAATGATACCAAGGAATGGAAAATAGACTATGTTGCTGTCCCCATAATAAAGTGCTGCTGTATGTCACTTTTAAGTGTTGCTGTTTGTTGAATTAAAATGCTGCTGTATGTCACTTTTAAGTGTTGCTGTTTGTTGAATTAAAATGCTGCTGTAAGTCACTTTTAAGTGTTGCTGTTTGCAGAAATTAAAGTGCTGCTGTATGTCAATTTCGAAAATGTTGCTGTTTGTCATTTAAAGGCATTGCTGTTTGCTGTTTTTATCAAAGAAAAGTGTTGCTGTTGCAGAAATTAAAATGTTGCTGTTTGGCATTAAAATGTGTGGCTGTTTGCTGTTTTTATCAAAGAAAAGTGCTGCTGTTGCAGAAAATTAAAATGTTGCTGTTTGGCATTAGAATGTGTGGCTGTTTGCTGTTTTTATCAAAAGAACAATGATGCTATTTTACTGTTTTTATAGCAAAAAAAAATTGCTGCTGATTGGTACTGTTTTAGCGCTTAAAAATGATGCTGTTTTTACTGTTTTTATCGCGAAAAATTGCTGCTGATTGGTACTGTTTTTAGCGCATAAAAATGTTGCTGTGTGTGTGGTTTTAGTGCATAAAAAAAAAGAGAAGGCCGCTGTTTTGCACTGTTTTTATCGCATAAAAAAATGCTGCTGTTAGTGTTGTTTAGCGCATGAAAAGTTGCCGTTTGGTTGCTGTTTTGCAAATAAAAATTCTGCTGTTTTTCCACACTGTTTTTCTCAAGTGTAGTTGTGATGTTGAAAATGAGATGGTTGTACAAAATTTAGACAAGTTGTACTCGGGTTATTTTTTTTTATATAGTTTTGTCACTTAAATTTTAATGTATTGTTATTTAATATTTAAGGACGTTGTTACTCCAATTTTGAATGGGATGTTTTATGAGGAAGTTGTGATATGATTATGGTGACTATGACGAGTACACTATATTAGTGTTTTTGTGATGACAATGACGAGTACTCCGGGTGAGTTGAAATTGGTGATTGCACATGTGTCCATAGAGTCTCATGGCATGTGCATATTATGACGAATAGGCTTCGGCCTCTTTTTGACGAAAAACCAGTGACAATGTGCCCAAGTGGCTATTTATGACGAGTATGGTACCATCATGCATATGCCCAGGCGTGGGTTGCATTTTCATGCGCATACATTCTTTTTATGACTAGTGACGTGAATTGTGATGTTGGTTTTGTGTGTAATGACGAGGAAGTTGATGTTAATGACGACGTTGTGCGATAGTTGCTCATATTTCTCTACTGTATGCTTAATTATATTTTGTTGAAAATTCTCACCCCTTCTGCTTGGAATGTTGCTCTATTGTGGCAACGCTGCACGTGACTGCGAGTGAAGGACATGCTGCCTTCCTTTATAACTGTTGGGATGTTTTGAGTCGCTCTCTGATATTGTAACACCAAGGGGGCAGGGTTGAAGTTGATAAATTATTTAACTAGCTGTTTAATGATTTTGTTGATGTTTTGAGACGTGTTTGAGCGACCTTAGTGAGTTATTGCTATTTCCGCTGTGATGAGATTATTTTGAAGTTTAACTTTTATGACGATTGCGTTGTTGCACAAATCTTAATGGCGCAGGCTATGAGTTTTTATAAATGAAGATGTGACATTTCTTTTCTACTAATTAAATATTATTTTCGAAAATGAAAGTACTCTGATAATGACGTGCAAATTAAGGGGTAGAAAAAGGGGTGTTATAATACTCTCTATTATAGAGTGAGACTCCCCTTACCTTGATTATGCCGAAACTAGAGCTCTTTCCACCGAAGCACCGACAAACCACCGCAACAAGGAATCTTCTCCTTCTTCTCTCCTCTCTCACGATCGCGTCCTCTCTCTCTCTCTCTTGGACCATCACGAATGATCAACAATAGTAAGGGTTAGGAAAACGAAAACTTAAACACTTGAAAGAGGAGGAAAATCGAATAAGAAAAGGACTAGGAACTCTTACCTAGAATCAAGATGAACGAAACCCTAACTCCTTAGCTTGAGATCGCCTTTTTCCTTCTCTTCTCCTCTCCTTCGATTTTCTTTCTCTTCTCCTCTCCTTCGACTTTCTTTCTCTCTTTTGGCACAACTGAGGCGAAACCTAGACCCCCAGCGCCTAAGGAGCGCCTAAGCCAATGGGCTTGGGCTTCTTGGGCCATTACTTGCAGTTCCGGTATTTCCAATGCCATCCCCTTCAATTAAATAAAATACTATATTATAATATAATCAAAATTAGTGCAACACTTTAAATAATTTTATCAATTACTTAATTAAATCATTTAGGGTGTTACACACAACATAGTGCAATAAGACAGAGAGCAAGATAACAGAAGGGCTGCTCAAGGCAATAGCTCAATTACTTCTTGTACCCCTGGCGAAGAGCAAGGAATAATCCCGAACTCAATGGGGGAACATATAATAAGTTCCATCATATCCTAATATGGCAAGACCTTAGCAGGTACCTCCTTACCAGGTAACTCCTAACTTAGTGTTTCCTAAACCTAGTAGTTTTTGCCAATGCCAACATTGGGTGCAGTTTATGGCGAATGTTACTAATTCGACTACTCTTCAAACTAGACAGGTGCAAGTGGCTTGAAGGCCGCCTGAGTCCAGGGGGTTGATTGGTTTGCCACAGGGAGCGTCCTATGGACTCCCTGTAATTGCTAACAATCCACCCTATCCAGGGGGAAATCCTCCTGCCTAGAAGTAGGATTCAGAGAACCTGGCAATTACTATCCAGCTCAGCAGCCATGGGTGCCAAACCTAGCTGACTCGGCTACTTCGCCACCTAACCATCCTTATTCTGAAGCATTTGTTCAACCTTCGGTGGCTTCACATCCATCTCACCAGGTGTTTGGTAACATTGCTAAGCAGACTAGGAACAATGTCTCACCTTACCTGGGTAGCCAGGCCACTATTCAAGGATCTGGCTTTGAAACCTCGGCCAAGCGGCTCGAGAATCGACATGGGTCGACAACCCATCTCTAGTACCCCTCAGCCAGGAATTCTGGGTCCTTCGAAACAACTATGGCGTCCATCTTTCCCCGGCGAGTCTACGTCTATGAGGTCCCAACTCTTGGATCCTAATCTTATTGCTGATGATATCAAGAAGTTCTTTGGTGTTCAACTAAAACCACTTGATAGGCTTGTTTAGAGAAATCCTTACCCCAAGTGGGTGGATAGAATGGTCCCTCTGCTTGGGGGATTTAAGACTCCAGATTTTTTCCCCTTTTCCGGAGATGATGGCAAATCAACCATGGATCCAATATGCCAATTCATGGCTCAATGTGGGGAACGAAACAAGAACAAGTATCACAAGTTACAGTTTTTCCCGTTATCATTGACGGGAATAACATTCACATGGTATTCCTCCCTTCCACCCAATTCAATACAGACCACGACAGACATGTAAAGGTGCTTCCATGAACAATTTTACTGGTGTCAACTAGAAGTAACCGCAACCGATCTCATGAACTTATGGCAGAGGTTGGACGAGGAAGTAGCCGAATTTATTGAAAGTTTCAGGAAGACGGCTGGAAAGTGCTAAGTCCAGTTCCCTAAGTCACAATTCACTTCCATGGCCATTTCTGGAATACACCCTCATACAATCGAAAGAATAGACAAGAGCTTCTCGAGGTCGAGGTCCACACCTAGTGGCTATTGTGGATGTCGAGGACGATTCAGATTATGGTGATTCAGCCGAGCCCACGGTAGACATCAAGTCAACCAAGATAGTCAAAGGAAAAGTCTACTATTTCTCTACTCTAAGACCTGCTAAGGGTAAAAAGGAAGATTCTGACAATAATACTGAGTAATCTTTTGACATCTCTAAGGCAGACCAAATCTTTGGCTACTCGATGGTCATAAAATTCCCCCCTGAAGAATTGAAAGGCAAGAAATATTGCAAGTGGCATAACTCTTATAACAACACCACATCCAATTGTATAGTCTTTAGAAAGACTGTTCAAAAGGCTATCAAGGAGGGAATGTTCAAACTGGCTGACAAGGGTCTGTCCGAGATGACGGTTGATATTGACCTCTTCCCAATGATGGGCATCGACATGATATCCTTTTCAGGAGCCGAGAAAGGAAAGGGTAAGAAGAAATACTTGTGGTTGCCCAAACAAGAGGTTCCTCCAGAGAAGAAGCCTTCGGTTTTTGACCGATTAGAAGCACCTGTGGAGGGTTACTCGGTATCGGACCGCATGACATTCCTTCGCCACAGGTTGCAAGTGGATGGGCTGAGTCAACCAGGTAAACAATCCAAGACATTGCCTAAGCCTGATAGACTCCGCAGGAATTGAGAGAACTCCACATGTTCATGAAAAACCTTGCGGGAATGAAAGCCTAGAGCCAAAACCATGGCGTAAACACATCCTTCTTGGGGGAAACGTTTGTCAGCCGATGGAGACATCCCAGATTGATTTTTGTAGCCTTAACAATGAACATATCCCAAAAGGAACAAGGAACGGCCTCCGTTGATATTATAGTCATCAAAAAGGAGTTGAGGTCTATTAGAACAGTCAAGCCACCCTCGGTAGTGCCTTTGAACCAATGGGTAGCAAAGAAGGAGTTCAAAGAACCAACTCCCAAAGTAACCCCTCTGTCACGCACATAAAAGCAGAGGTTGACTGCGAGTAGGGACAATGATAAATAGGAGATCCCTATAGCCTCTGTATCCATAGCATTGGAACAAACTTTTCCTAAACCAGTCGAGGCAAACATCCCATCAGAGAAAGTAGTTGAAACGCCCAAACTCAACACCATTTCTGAAGAGGAAGCCGAGTTCAGCAACATGATCGTGGAAATAGGCATAATCCATAGCCCAATTATGGGTTATGTCTTTATGGTACCAAAAATCCCTAGGTGAATGGTGATGTTGCCAACACAACACACTCTAACTCTCATGTGCAGCCAATGCAATTGGTCGATATAGTCCAGTGATCTAGGTGGTAGATGGGAGTCTGGATAGTCCCACTTGTCCAGTAAACCCTATGAAGGTACCATTCAGCGAGGGCCTTCTAGAAGACATAGAAATGGTTGGATTGTTGCCTATGGAATTTTGGGGAGACAAGGGACAACCCAAGAAACTAGAAGGTGATGTCTTTGTCGTGGAGGCCGAGTGGGCTGCCTTGACCGAAGCAGAAAACGAAGTAACCGAGGGAATGTTGTTTAAAAAGCCTACTCTGATATGAAAAATAACTCGAAGCCTCTTTACATTAAGGCATCAATGGCAAACCCTTTAGTAGGATGTTTGTGGATGGAGGTTCAGTGCTAAATATCATGCCATTGGCCATAATGATAAAACTCGGCAAAAATGCAGTGGACCTTATTCCAACCAACATGACGATGACAAGCTTCATAGGCCATGCCTCTCATTCTTTGGGAGTGCTTATAGTCGATGTGACTATTGGGTCTAAGGTGATGAGGTCTTCCTTCTTTGTGAGAGAAGGAAAGTCATCATATGCAGTCATCCTCGGCAGAGATTGGATTCATACTAGTAAGTGTGTGCCGTCTACCCTGCACCAGAAGTTGATGATTTGGATAGGTGACAAGGTGGAAATTAATGATGCTGATAAAACCCCATTTTCAGTTGAGGTTAAGATGCTAGAAGCCATATTCTACTATCCTTATTTACGCCCCATTGTAATACCCGAGGGATACAAAAAGGAGGAGTGGAGGAATCATGTGAGATGACTAAGGAAGGTTTCTGATGGTGGAAAGCTCAGCTCGAGAATAAAAAGGATACATCAAAAGGGCTTAGGTGCCGAGGACATGACAAAGTACGCCGATGGAAGGTAAAACTCGGTTGGAGGGTAGCTCGGCTAGAAAACAACTCGGTTAAGGAACGAACGGACGAAGGCCGAAGAAGTAACGTGGCTGAGGAGGATTGTAGTCGAGGCGAGGAAACCTGTTTGGAGAAGAAGGATTCAATGCACATGGACAAAGCGTTGAAATGATTAAGGTCAACAAGTAGATGAACACCATGGAAATAGGAGCGAAGAGGTTTTACCTCGTTACTGAAATAGGTATCCACCTTGTTGTACTAGGCTCTTGGCGCCTGTTTTAAGCCATTTAAGGCTTTCTTCAACTTGTTAATTACTTTGTTTTCTTCTTCTTTCTTTATGAACCTCAGTGGGTGATCAATATAGAGAGTTTCGGTGATATCCCCGTGAAGAAAGGAACTCTTCACATTCAATTGGTACACAATTCATTCATGTATGGAAGCAAGAGCTATTATTGCTCTAATTGTGTCCCACCTAGCTACTAGGGCAAAGACTTCCTTGTAGTCAATCACCTCCTTTTGAGAGTGAACTTTGCTACTAATCGTGACTTGTGTTTCTCTATCTCCCCCTTTTCATTGAACTTAGTCTTGTAGATTTATTTCACTCCAATGGTCTTTGCTTCCCTTGAAAGAGTGGTTAGTTCCCAAGTTTGGTTCCTTTCTATGGATTCAATCTCTATATGCATCGCCTTGTTCCATTTGTCATCCTTCATTGCTTCTTCATAGCTTCTTTGATCCTCTACTTGTGTGAGGATGGCAAGACTAAATTCATCAACTTCCTCACTGTTGGGGACATAGTCACTTAGATATGCAGGTTTTTTCTTTGTCCTCCCTAAAACTAAAGTTTCAGGAACAACTTCAGTTTGTGTTGTTTCATCAGAGTTGCCTATTGTTGTATTTGAGCTAGCCTCATTGTTCATCACTGTCTTCTTCATGAGCTATTTTAACTACTCACGTCCTCACCATCTTCCAATACACGAGTCTCTGAGGTTGTTGTTTTTATGGATTCAACTGAGTTAGTCTCCCAATTCCATTGCTTATCTTCATCAAAGATGACATCTCTACTTACCAATATCTTCTTATTTATAAGATTATAGAGCCTTCGACCCTTAGACTCCTCACCGATCCCAAGTAAAACACACTGCAGGCTTTTGTTATCCAATTTCTTTCTCTTTGCATCAGGGACATGTAGATAACCAATGCTGCCAAATACTCTAAAGAAGTGCACAGAGGGTTTTGAACCACTCCATGCCTCTTCAATTGTTGAGTTATTGACAACAGTATTAGGGCTTCTGTTCTGCACATAAGCAGCCCAATTGACTGCCTCTGACCAGTAATTCTTTGGAACCTTCTTGTGGGAGAGTATGCTTCTTACCATGTCAATGATAGACCTATTCTTTCTTTCTACTACCCGATTCTACTGAGGTGGATTGCTAGCTATTAAATGTCTTTTTATTCCACTATCCACACAAAATTTGTCAAATTCATGAGATGTAAACTCACCTCCTCTATCAGTTTTTAGTGTTTTTATACCTGCTCCAATTTCCTTTTCCACACATACTTTGAATTGTTTGAAACATTCCAGGGCAGATGATTGCTCAGTTAAGAAGTATACCCAAGTCTTCCTATTGTAGTCATCAATAAAAGTGAGAAAGTACCTCTTGTATCTGTTGGATTCAGGCTTGATTGGCCCAAAAATGTCAGCATGGATCAGTTGAAGTACTTGTGAGGCTCTCCAGGGACTCTTCTTTGGAAATGGCTCTCTATGATGCTTCCCAATCACACAGTCTTCACACACTTTAGTTGATTTTTCTACGAATCAATTATTTGGCCTTTACTTTAGGGACATATCTTGAAAGTGTTGTCCTCAAAGACAACCTTTAGACCTTTCTCTTGAAACTGGGCTATACTTAGGAGGTTATTCTTCAATTTTGTATGTAGTACACATTACTAATAGTTTGAGTTATACCATTTATTTTCATTTTAACTGATCCTTTTCCCATAACAGACACTTTAGAATCATCTCCTAATCTAACAGTAGTTCTATAGCTTTCATCTAATTCATATAACCAATTTCTATTGCCACACATATGATTACTGCAACCACTATCAAGAAACCAAACCTTGAGGATTGCAGAGTCTTTGCCTTGATTGTATGCCATGAGGACCAAGTCATTTCCACTGTTGCTGTTGGTGTGTGCCATGAGAAGCAATTCTTCTTCACTATCATCTGCGTAGTTTGCCTTTTCCTCCCAGTTTTGGCACTCAAATTGGTAGTGCCCCATTTTTCCACAATGGTAACATTAAATGGATTCCTTGCTTAGTGGTTGCCTTCCTCTGCCACGACCACCCCTGTAACCTCGACCTCTTCCCCTAACACGTCCCACACACGATACTTTCAAAGCTTGATCCTCTTCTTTGGACCCTTGCACTATCATTCTGCTTTCATGAGCCATAAGCTTGCTTTGAAGGTTATCAATGCTCATAGCAAAGACATCATTGGACTCTTCAATTGAGCAAACCACATAATAGAATTTGAGCGTTAGAGACCTAATTACCTTTTCAACCCTTGTCATTTGGCTTACGTCCTCACCTTGCGATTTCATCTTATTCCTGATCGCCAAGGTTCTTGCGAAGTATTCACTGATTCTTTCATCATCTATCATTCTGATTAGTTCGAATTCCCTTTGTAGGGTTTGCGACTGTGCTTTATGATTCCCTTAAGTTTCTGCTTCACAGCGTCTCAAATTCCTTTTTGTCGTATCTTTATCAAGAATCGTCTCCATGATTCCTCGATCAATCGATTGAGCGAGGTAGTTCTCGGCCTTTAGGTCTTTCAATTTTGCGTCCCCCACCGCTCTGACTTGCTCCAGTGTCGCTATTGTGTGAAAAGTAGTTGTGCAAGTGTACACAATCGCAAAAAGTAATACAATGGTAAGTACAGATTATACTCACAGGGATTGGTATTAATTTTAAAGTTAAGATATCAACAAATTAGTGAAACAAGTAAACTAGTAACAACAAGTTTTTGTGCATAATAAGTAAGAATGTTATGCGCTATAACACTTGACGCTATAGCATTGAGTGCTGTAGCATATGATTTTTTACTTTTCAGTCATTGACGTCAGGGTTTCGTTAAGAGACTCAAATGTCTAAGTTATAAATAAGTTCACCCATGTATAATAAGGCACCCACAGTGTCAGCCTATGAACTACGCCTTCCTATGTCTAGGTTGAGGCATGGGTTGTTTAAGTGTCCTTAAACAACCTCTCATTCATATCAATCTTTGAGTTAGAATCATAAACCATTTCAGCATTTATGAATGTACTCATTCCAAGTGGCCAATCTTAAAATAAGTTTGAAAGTATTAAACATGCAAAGATTGAAACGCAAACATCAAAGTGTTATAGTAACCAAACTAAAAAGTGATTACAAAGCTTTAAGCAATCCAACTACAAAATGTTTAGCTTATGATGAGCATCATCAACCAAAAACAAACAAATATGCTCATATTACTAAAACTACAAAGAAAGAGAACGTGTGCAAAAGATACACCCCGTAAGCTCCTACGCATGAGACGAGTTGAAGATGATATAGGGGGAGGGTTTCGTTTGGATTTTGAAGAAGCAAAAAGGTTGGAAATAGTAACTTCAGAATCATCATCATGAACAGTAAGTGGTTCACTTTCTTTAGCACCAGGACCCGAAATGAGTTTGATAGCACTCGCAATGATTCTTGATGATATTAGAGATGGTGTTGGGGTTGATTTTGACATAGAAGATTTTATTTCAGTCTGCGAAGGATTCATGGGTGATGGAACAGATGGTTGGATTGCAGTAACTGGAGGTGGGTTTGAAGATTTTCTCACATTTGGGATTTTCACTCTCACCATTTTTGTAGAGAAAGATGCTCAGATTAATGGTGTTGGGATGTGGAGGCTTGATGTGTTTAGTGAGTGAATAGGGATAGCCGTTGAGAATTGATGGATGAGACGATTAGGGGTCCGTTGAGATAAGACAAGTGACAGTTTTATTTAAAACAGAAACACGTGTTACCTAGGATTTTTCTAAGTGACTCCGACCTTCTCATGACTACTTCCTATAGTCAACCTTTTCATGGCTTGAGAAGGTTGGGGTTTTCACATTTTTCCTATTTCATGGACATTCTACAATATGTAATGCCTTTTTAATAAAATTAAAACTTTCTTCTAACAAAGGCTTAGTAAATATATCAGCTAATTGATGCTTGGTATCAACAAATATTAATTCCACATCCTTTCTCTGAACATGATCACGAATAAAATGGTGTTTAATATCATTATGTTTGGATCTTCAATGATGGATAAGATTTTTTGATAAATTGATAACACTAGTATTATCACAATAAATGTGAATACAAGAGTACCTCACTGAGAAGTCTTCCAATTGATTTTTGATCCATAGAACTTGAGAGCAACATCCAGCAGCAGATACTTATTCTGCTTCAGTTGTTGATAGTGCAATTGTATTTTGCTTTCTACAAGACCAAGAGAATAAAGATTCTCCCAAAATTTGACATGTTCCACTAGTACTTTTTCTGCTAATCTTATCACCAGCATAATCAGCATCACAATGAGTACAACAAAAAACACAATATCTGGTCTACTAGCGGTTAGGTACAATAGTGACCCTGTAACACCCGTTTCTACCCATCATATTATTGGTAAAAATATCAGACTTTTTAAACAATTAAACGAGCGCCACATTTACATCTTGAAAATCACCACGAAAACATACTGTAAAAATAATTATCTTTCATTCAATAAGCAGCGGAAAATAAAGGGGTTTTCAACTTCGACAACAGTCACTTCAAAAATGGTTCACAGCGGAATAATCGAACAACCATCGGAATTCATAGCCATAAATAAGCCTTCGCCCATCCCCAAGTGTTACATATCAGAGCGACACGACCCGACTCGATTACATGAAGGTGATCTGCCTTCATTCACGGTTACCTGCACGTTACCAACATAGGGTAACATTCAAACAGAACAGGTGAGATATCACACTATATAATAGGATACATGAAAATCAATATACAAAGGCACGTCATGGTATCCATTCAGCAACATACAGCAATCAACATCATTATAAACACACAGTTATGCTCACAATGCGGATGAGACTCAAATGCACGGCACACCGCCCCTGAATGCATGTGGTACCAAAATCAAGCCCATAAATAGAGGCATCTCGTCGTCGTCGTAATCATAACTCGTCGTGTTTGAGCATAGCTCCTCGTCGTAAATATGCCATGCATGCGACACTATGCAAATGCACAAACAAACAACAATAACTGCATAGCACGCAACAACATCAAACAACAATGGCCATAGGCCTACATCACGTCACCTGCCCAAAAATAGAGGCAACTCGTCATCGTCATATAAACATCGTCGTCAACAATTACAACTTAACAATTTATAGCGCTTTGGCCACATCACCACAATTTGCAACATCACAACAATTTGGCTTAATCACATACTCAACATCATTTTAATTGACAACACCTAGGACAGCACCTACCGGGCAGCCACACGGGCGCCCAGCTATCAACAACCACGGACAAGCAGCCGACACTTAACCATTAAATCAACAGACACGCTTAAAAATTAACGACACAAGAAACAGTCACTTTTTGCCTTAAAATTAGAATATTCAGTTAGGCCTCTGAATAAGCTTTCCAAAACATTTTAGAACGTCCAAATCGGATTCCCGGATCAAAAGATATTGCGAAAACAAAATTGTTTACAGTGACAGCAAACATGACCTAACTTGTGTCACCTCTAAAATTATCAAAACTCAGTCAAATGACATGGGACTTGAGCCTAACCCGAAAAAAATTGAGTGTAGTTTTCAATGAATCAAGAATCATTCAAAACGGAGTTCAAACGAAAACGTTATACACGAAATACTGAACCTATATCCAGATTGTTTCCAGAATTTTAACATAACTTGTGACACCTATAACTCGGGCTATACAACTCCAAATGCAACAAAACCAGTGTCAAATTAACAAGCATTAAATCTAGTTTCTGAAAAGGTAAACCACGTAATTTTTGGACCACTAGATTGTTCCCAGTTACTGTATAACCGAACCTATACTCAGATCGTTTCCAGAGTTTTAACCTAACTTGCAACACCTTTAACTCGAGCTATACAACTCCAAATGAAACCAAACTAGCGCCAAATTAACAATCATGAAGTCTAGTTTCTAAAAAGGTAATCCACATAATTTTCGGACTGCTAGATTGTTTCCAGAATACACGCAGAATGCGCCCTATGCGCCCTACAACCAGAAATTTTGTTTAAAATCAACAACACACAACACCAAACACCAACAATCACATCCAAATCATCATCAAACATGTTAATCATCACCAGTCATGTCTAAACACAATTAATCACATTTAATCACCGTCAAAACACATTTAATCATCACCAATCACATACAATCATCATCAATCATGCTTGGACATCGTCAATTCATGTTTAAACACTTTTAAGCACATATATTCATCATCAAACATAATCAATCCTTAAAACTAAGGTTCTCTAATCTTAATCACCTAGGGTTCCATTAACCACCCCACATAGAGACATTCATATAACCCATTAGATAGATAGAACCCCACCCTTACCTTGTTTTTGAAGAACTCGAAATCCTTGCTTGCCTTAGCCCCCTCTCAATTCGCGACTTCCCTCTTCTCTTCTCCTCTCTAGCGCCGTCGTCTTCTCTCTATTCTCACTCTCTCACTTTGTTTTTCTAATTATGTGAGCAAAACCCTAAAAATTACCTATTTATACTTAGTTAGTCTTATGGGTTTTTCTACTTAGCTTATGCGACTTAACCCAAGCCCTTTTCCTTTTAACATCTCACTCCTTACCAATACCAACCCCCACACAAAATAACACACATAATAATATATATTTATTTTATTATTTTTCTACCACATAAATCCTAATTAATTAATTAAATAATTAATCAATTATTTTGGGGCGTTACAACTCTCCCCCACTTAAAAGAATTTCGTCCTCGAAATTTTAAAAACAAAAAACAAGAGACACTGAGGTCACACACAGAAAACATACCTTTTCCAGCAGGAGCATCACTACAACACAAACAATTGTTAGAACTAAAAGACAACACTTGACCGTCACACGACACAACGACTCGACAACTTGGCCGGACTAACCATTGCTCTGATACCAGTAATGTAACACTCGTTTCTACCCATCATATTATTGGTAAAAATATCAGAGTTTTTAAACAATTAAACGAGCGCCACATTTACATCTTGAAAATCACCACGAAAACATACTGCAAAAATAATTATCTTTCATTCAATAAGCAGCGGAAAATAAAGGGGTTTTCAACTTCGACAACAGTAACTTCAAAAATGGTTCACAGCGGAATAATCGAACAACCATAACTCCAGTTCAATAAAATAACAACATCGGAATTCATAGCCATAAATAAGCCTTCGCCCATCCCCAAGTGTTCCATATCAGAGCGACACGACCCGACTCGATTACATGAAGGTGATCTGCCTTCATTCACGGTTACCTGCACGTTACCAACATAGGGTAACATTCAAACAGAAGGGGTGAGATATCACACTATATAATAGGATACATGAAAATCAATATACAAAGGCACGTCATGGTATCCATTCAGCAACATACAACAATCAACATCATTATAAACACACAGTTATGCTCACAATGCGGATGAGACTCAAATGCACGGCACACAGCCCCTGAATGCATGTGGTACCAAAATCAAGCCCATAAATAGAGGCATCTCGTCGTCGTCGTAATCATAACTCGTCGTGTTTGAGCATAGCTCCTCGTCGTAAATATGCCATGCATGCGACACTATGCAAATGCACAAACAAACAACAACAACTGCATAGCACGCAACAACATCAAACAACAATGGCCATAGGCATACATCACGTCACCTGCCCATAAATAGAGGCAACTCGTCGTCGTCATATAAACATCGTCGTCAACAATTACAACTTAACAATTTATAGCGCTTTGGCCACATCACCACAATTTGCAACATCACAACAATTTGGCTTAATAACATACTCAACATCATTTTAATTGGCAACACCTAGGACAGCACCTACCGGGCAGCCACACGGGCGCCCAGCTATCAACAACCACGGACAAGCAGCCGACACTTAACCATTAAATCAACAGACACGCTTAAAAATAAACGACACCAGAAACAGTCACTTTTTGCCTTAAAATTAGAATATTCAGTTAGTCCTCTGAATAAGCTTTCCAAAACATTTTAGAACGTCCAAATCGGATTCCCGGATCAAAAGATATTGCGAAAACAAAATTGTTTACAGTGACAGCAAAAACAGTGACAGCAAACATGACCTAACTTGTGTCACCTCTAGAATTATCAAAACTCAGTCAAATGACATAGTACTTGAGCCTAACCCGAAAAAAATTGAGTGTAGTTTTCAATGAATCAAGAATCATTCAAAACGGAGTTCAAACGAAAACGTTATACACGAAATACCGAACCTATATCCAGATTGTTTCCAGAATTTTAACATAACTTGTGACACCTATAACTCGGGCTATACAACTCCAAATGCAACACAACCAGTGTCAAATTAACAAGCATTAGATCTAGTTTCTGAAAAGGTAAACCACGTAATTTTGGAACCAATAGATTGTTCCCAGTTACTGTATAACCGAACCTATACTCAGATCGTTTCCAGAATTTTAACCTAACTTGCAACAACTTTAACTCGAGCTATACAACTCCAAATGCAACCAAAATAGCGCCAAATTAACAAGCATTAAGTCTAGTTTCTAAAAAGTTAATTCACATAATTTTCGGACTGCTAGATTGTTTCCAGAATACACGCAGAATGCGCCTTATGCGCCCTACAACCAGAAATTTTGTTTAAAATCAACAACACACAACACCAAACACCAACAGTCACATCCAAATCATCATCAAACATGTTAGTCATCACCAATCATGTCTAAACACCATTAATCACATTTAATCACCGTCAAAACACATTTAATCATCACCAATCACATACAATCATCATCAATCATGCTTGGACATCGTCAATTCATGTTTAAACACTTTTAAGCACATATATTCATCATCAAACATAATCAATCCTTAAAACTAAGGTTCTCTAATCTTAATCACCTAGGGTTCCATTAACCACCCCACATAGAGACATTCATATAACCCATTAGATAGATAGAACCCCACCCTTACCTTGTTTTTGAAGAACTCGAAATCCTTGCTTGCCTTAGCCCCCTCTCAATTCGCGACTTCCCTCTTCTCTTCTCCTCTCTAGCGCCGTCCTCTTCTCTCTATTCTCACTCTCTCACTTTGTTTTTCTAATTATGTGAGCAAAACCCTAAAAATTACCTATTTATACTTAGTTAGTCTTATGAGTTTTTCTACTTAGCTTATGCGACTTAACCCAAGCCCTTTTCCTTTTAACATCTCACTCCTTACCAATACCAACCCCCACACAAAATAACACACATAATAATATATATTTATTTTATTATTTTTCTACCACATAAATCCTAATTAATTAATTAAATAATTAATCAATTATTTTGGGGCGTTACAGACCCTATCATACCGCTATATTCTTTCTCAGATATTGGTTTTGACTCTTCATCCTTCTCAATTTGCATGGAAGGATGCATAGGGGTTGCCATGGCTATAGCCTCATTCGTTTTGTGTTTCTTGAGAGGGTCTCTAATATATTTTTCTTGAGAAATGAAAATGCCTTCATCAAGTTGCTTTATTTGTAAACCAAGAAAGAATCTTAACTCACATATCATACTCATTTCAAACTCACTTTTCATAAGATTTCCAAAATCTTTGCATAACTTTTCATTTGTTGATCCAAAAATGATATCATCCACATAAATTTGAATGATCGTCAAATTCTTTTCAAAAGATTTTTTGAATAGAGTAGTGTCATTTTTGCCTCTTGTAAAGTTGTTTTTGATCAAGAAGCTACTCAACCTTTCATACCAAGCTCTAGGAGCTTGCTTGAGCCCATATAGAGCTTTAGTAAGTTTAAAAAATGGTTGGGTTTCTTTTGACCAACAAAACTAGGAGTTGATCTTCCTCATTTAAAAAGCCATTTAGAAAAGCACTTTTCATATCCATATGAAAATAATTTGAAATTTTTGTGAGCAGCAAATGCAAGTAAAATTCTAATTGCTTCCACCCTTGCTACTGGAGCAAAGGTTTCATCATAGTCAATACCTTCCTGTTGGTTGTACCCTTGAGCAACAAGTCTTGCCTTGTTCCTCACCACCTTACCATTTTCATCTAATTTGTTTCTGAACACCCACTTGGTTCCTATGACTGATTGATGTTTGGGAGGTAAAACAAGGTTTCAGACTTCATTCTTTTCAAATTGAGTATGTTCCTCAGTCATAACTTCAATCCATGAATCATCTTGTATAGCCATATTGATAGTTTTTGGCTCAATGTCAGAAATGAGTGCCATTCCAGCAACATTGTCTCTGAATGATGTTCTGGTCCTAACAGGATCTGAAATGCTGCTAATGAGTTGATCTTGTGGATGGTGAACTACCATTCTCCAACTCCTTGGAATTTGAGAAGGCTTGTTAGAAGCTTGAGTAGCTTCATTTGAGTGTTGAGAAGGTTGACGAGAATTTTCTGTTTCATCCTTCTCAATCCTGTTTTCATTTTCTTGACCATCTTCCTTATTTGTATTGACTTCATCAACATCAATCACTTCATTTGCACTGTTAGTTTCACTAAAAATGACATGAATGCATTCTTCTACAGTTTGATTTCTAAGATATACTCTATATGCCTTAGATGTTGTTAAATTACCAAGAAAAATTCCTTTGCCAAATTTTGAATCAAATTTTCCTAGATTGTCTTTGTTGTTTAAGATAAAACCATTACAGTCAAATACATAAAAATAAGCAATGTTTGGCTTTCTATTTTTCCAAATTTCAAAGGGGGTTTTCTCAACCGTTTTTTTAATGGACACTCTATTTAAAATGTAACAAGCTGTGTTGACAACTTCAGCCCAAAAATATTTTTCAATCTTTGAATCATTTAAAATAGTTCTTGTCCTCTCTTGCAAGGTTCTATTTTTCCTTTCTACAACACTATTTTGTTGTGGTGTTCCTGGGCATGAGAAGTTGTGAGAAATTCCATTTTCATCAAAAAAGTTTTGAAAAGATATGTTTTCAAATTCTCCCCCATGATCACTGTTATACCCCAATTTGGTCCGTCTTCTTTTTCTAGTTTTAGTCGTTTATTTTACTTAAATCGTGTTTTGAAGTCGCGTGATTACGAGAATTATCAGTATGGCGTCTCAGTTACTAATCCTAGCCAATTTCAATTACCCTGTTCAACTAAATCGAAATACCGTTGTTTTAAATTAGGCATGCACGCGAATGATCGGTCGTTTCGTGCGTTCTTCAATTTAATCTTTGTATTTGGGTTTAGTCGAACCTAATTGGGACTACCAAAGTCATTTTTCTCGCGATTGGGCTTGTCGTTTCAATTTGGGCTTAAGAATGCAAATCCAAGTTAATTTTTAGCGCTTTTAGTTAACAGGCCCCTTTTTCTATTTTTGGGCCTCGTTTTAGCGTATTTGTTTAGTCTGGCCCGTTCTCGTCTTTGTATTTGGCCCGACTCCTTTTTCTTGTTATTAATCTTATTTTGTTTATATAATTTATTTAAGCAATATAGTATCAAAAAATGTCAAAAAAATTCTATTTAATTTTATTTACAACTTAGGAGAGTTCAGGGGTCCAAATGCCCAAAAAATACCAAAAAAATTACATCAAAAGGGCCAAAAATGGCCAGATCCAAAAATTTAAATTAAAAAAAAATACAAAAATAATGCAATCCGAAAATAATAAAAAATACAAAAAATAGAAGAAACGAAAACGCATAAAAATAAGAGCAGCAACAGCAGCTTCCTAGCTTCCTTGGGCCTGTTCTTGCTGAGCAAGTTTTCTCAACAAGTCCAAATACCTGAAAATGGAAAGAAATGGAGAAGGATCAGCAAAAAAAACCTAATTTTTTACCTATATAAACAAGTTGCATTCAGAGAGAAAAGGACAGTAATTCACACAGACAAGAATACACAGATTCAGAACCAAAAGATTAGGGTTTTCACATTGAAACCCTAATCGCAAAACCCTAAAAACCCAGAAACAGCCACACAGAACAGAAGCAGAAACAACCACACAGAACAGAAGCAGAAACAGCCACACAGAACAGAAGCAGCAACAGTCATCAACGGTAGGAGCAGCAGCGGGCAAACAAAAGGAGTGATTCAGAGGCTGGAGAAAGAGGTAGGTGTCCATTTTCTTTCGTTTCTTTGTTTTGTTATTTAGGTTCCAATCATGTTAGTAATTGCATTTTGAAACCAAACCTAGTAACAACAAGATCAAAGCAATATGAACCGAAAACCATGTATGTTTCAGTCTATATTCGTTCTATTAAAAATGTAGGATCTGGTGAAACTATGCTGTAAATAGGCCAGGGTTTAAATAAAGAAATCTATAAGTTTGTAAATAGTTTAGAATTTTCAAGGTAAGAACAAATTATTTTTTTAAATATCCTGCTTGTGTTAAAAGAAAACGAATATAGGGGCTAACATCAGAAATTAGTTGCGAATAGGTTAGGGTTTTGCTTATCTGTTTTTAGAAAAAGAAACGAAAATTAGCAGATAGAGATTAATCAGTAAAAGGTCTAGTGAAAAAATAGAGCTAATGTGCTGTTTGCTGTTCTTAAGATAGAAAAACACGAATTAGATTTAGTATCCTTTTGTCAAAATTTAGTTAGGGTTCAGATTTAGTTCATTTTTCAAAAAGTAATAAAAAGCAATAAAGAACCGAAACGTACCCAGACTCTGACCGCCACCACCGGCGGAGGTCATCGCCGTAAGGCGTGGCCGCCGTGCTCCTCCACGTCGTCGTCAACCCCACTGTCGGACTGACCGTGTCGGTGTCGGTTGCGTTCCATCACCGCACCAATAACCACCCACAGAAACAGCAAGAAACAAAATCAAAAATAAGAAAATAAAATAGGAGGAGAAAACAGTAAACGAAATAGAACAGATAAGGGGTAGAGGTTACCTCCGGCCACCGTATACGATGGTTGGCTCTCAAGTCACCGCCGCGGTCATCTCCCCGTACGCCATCGTCAACCGTCAACGCCATCGTCGTACCTAACACACACCGTCGCAAGCCTTAGCCACCAAATCACGTCCACCGTCTTCCTTTCTTTCTCCCTCTCCCTCTTCGTCGCAGCAAGACATCCTCTTCCCCTGTTTTAGGAGTTACGACGTTGAGGTGAGGCTAGATTTAAGTGAGAGTTTGGTTCGGGGAGGAGGAGTGGAACGAAAATAGGTTAGGGTTCACAAGGAGTAGAGCGGCGCTGTTATGGGAGAAAGGATAATTGAGATTTGGGTGAGGGGACGGAGGAGAGAGAGCTTGGCGAGAACGCCGGAGGAGAGAAAAATGGATGTTGTGGTCGAAGAAGAGAGGGGAAGAGCCACGGTTCCGTGAAGCGAGGCGGAGAAAGGGGGAAAATAAGAGAAAGTAGGGTTGGAAGGATTTGGGGAGTGCGGCGCTGGGAGTGAATAGGTTATGAATTAGGGTTAGAATTTTAGGTTATATACGTGTAGTTTTAATTAATTTTGATTCTAATTTTATTTAAAAAATATCAGATTAGGTTTCGCACCCCCCATTTCAATCACTACAGCCCCCTAGGAAAGCCCACGATTTCGTGGGTTAGCCAGCCTTATAGTGGGCTAGGCTGCTACCTACACTCCTATTTTAATAATACAGTTCCCCTTTTATTCACACCATTATTTTACTGCTGCACCCACCTGTTCTTTTTTTATTTTTTGTTTCTTTCCCCTAAGTAAACTTTTTTTTTTCTCACCAACCTTTTTGCAAAATAACAGACTTTCTTTTCCCTAAACGAGAATCAATCCAATTGCGAAAACTCTTCAAAATCAAACTTTGTTAAGTAGTCTTGCGAAGCCTTTGCTTGCACGATTATTAACAATGAGGCATTAGTGGCGATCACTTGGAGCCTTTGCTCAATTGATCATCATGAATGCCTAATTTTCCTAAAGATTTTCACTAAATCAAAAACTTTGTCAGTAGTCTTGCGAAGCCTTTGCTTGCATGATTATTAACAATGGAGTGCTAATGGTGGTCACTTGGAGCCTTTGCTCAATTGATCATCATGAAAGCTCAATTCTCACAATTAAACAAGATAAAAAACAAAAACCGTTTTCCAAACAAACAAGAACTACGTAGCTTTGAATTCTCCATCGCACCGGGAGATACGTAGGAGCAGGCCATGTCCTGTCAAGCACTTTTTCTAAAAACCTTTTTTCTTTTTTCCCCTTTCCCTCCAAAAATAAAAATTTTATTAAGTTCTTTAATTCATTTTCAATAAGAAATAAAGAGGCGAATTAGGTATTTTTCAAATCAACACTTAAAACCACACATTTAATTAAAGGTTCCCTCTCAGTAGAGAGGACGTGTGAGGTGCTAATACCTTCCCCGCGCGTAACCGACCCCCGAACCCAAAACTCTCAGTTTTCAAAGGCCAATCGCTTCCTAAAAAGGTTTTTCTAATACTTTCCTTAAATAAGTATTGGTGGCGGCTTCATTGTTTTTTTAGAAAAGTTGTAAACGAGGAAGGTTCTCCCACGGGGGCTTTTTCGGGCGCAACAGCTGGCGACTTCACTGGGGACTAAAAAAAAACATTTTTTTTTAAAAGTGGGTCAAGCCTAATTAATTAAGTGTGTGGTTTATATGATTGATTTGAATATGTTACTTCTTTGCTTAGTTCCTTCATGCATTTCTTCCCCTTTCTTATCATGTCCCCATCCTCTTTGCTCCCTTTCTTGAGGTAAGTAGTGCATTGTTATTGGCACCCTAGATTAGTTTATATTGGATCGATATTGAACCCTAGGAAAAACAACATGCTATTTGTCTGGACTCCTCTGGATTTTCATTTGTAGGTGGGGAAGGGTAGTTATTCCTAGGTGTTGTGCCCTCGACACACACTTCACATCCTATACTTGTGAGCATTGAGTGGGGCCTAAAACCCAAGGTCTGAACAAAAACCTAGGAGAGTGGGAACGATTAGTGACTGCCATTCGTAGACCTTTGTCTGTATGGCTCTCATGAAAGTTCCGCCCAAGAGTACGCTTTGTCATGATGCCTCACACTCGGTAGCTTTCTACGATTGTGGGTGCCATCATGAGAGAGACTTCAGCTCTTGGTTGCCATTGTAAGGAAGTGATTAGAACCTACATGGGAGGATTACCCCTTTCGTCGACTTTAGACCCTAGGATTCCCACCCTTTGTAGGACACGAGGGCACGCCTTTGTTTGTTACATTAGTTTAGGCATTCCTTTTTCTTAAACTCTATTTCAAAAAAATCGTAGAAAATAATATCCTTATTTTCTTACCCTCTTTTTATGTAAATGACACATCATTTCACATCCACATCATTTCGCATTCACGTTGTTTCGCAC
This sequence comes from Astragalus membranaceus, assembly GCA_039519185.1. Classification (NCBI taxonomy): domain Eukaryota; kingdom Viridiplantae; phylum Streptophyta; class Magnoliopsida; order Fabales; family Fabaceae; genus Astragalus; species Astragalus membranaceus. Next base: position 55,190,219 of record CM076847.1, on the reverse strand, counting down.
CATTGCATTTGCATCTAACAAAAGTTTGAAACAAAAAACTCTCATCATTTGAATTCTTCATGCATTAAAGTTTGTTTGCCGGAGATCGCAACATAACATCGAGCCTTGTCATAGGTGTGTAAGAAGCAACATGGAATCCAAAGGCAAAACCGCATTCAATTCGAGGTTCCCCATTGTAAAGAAGATTGATGTAACTAGTTTGAAGAAGTACGCTTCCCTATTAGGTCCCATTGAGCTTCGGTCCTTCGACAAGACTTATGGGAACATCCGCAAGTTATTACAGTTAGAAGTACAAGAGAGCGCCATCGCCGCCCTATGTTGGTTCTATGACTCTGAGATTAGATGCTTTCTTTTCAAGAACTTCCAAATGGCACCTACCCTAGAGGAGTATGAGAAGATTCTGGGTTTTAATCGCTCAGAGGCTAGACCTTACCAGTATCAGAGGCAGTATTATTCAGATGAGAAGTTTGCTTCCTTGTTACAAATCAGTGTAGAAGAAGTACGGCCCCACAAAGTTAAACGTAACAAGATATTTGGGTTTCCTCAGGAGTACTTTGAGAGTTTGATGACTAGTTATGTAGCATCAAATGATTGGGTCTCTTTCAAGCAAGTACTAGCTTTGACCATCTTCGGCGTTGTTCTTTTCCCTCAGATTGAGAAACATATAAATGAAACTGCTGTTGGTGTGTTCCTAGCTTTCAAGAGTGCAAAAAGTCTCATCAACCCGGTTCCCGCTATTCTCAACGAGACCTATCGTGCCTTCACCCGCCATCATGAGTTCCGAAAGGATAAGATGTGTTGTTCCTTCCATGTGCTATACGCTTGGTTGATCAGTCATGTGTGCATTAACAAAAGTGAAGTTGGGGACCTGCTTTCCTACACCTTGGGTTGCAATCCAAAGACTATGAGCCCTCAGGAGTGGAAGGATACTCTTAAGAACCTTGATGCTCTTCAAATTCGGTGGTACTTGCACAAGTTTTGGGAAGATAGACCCTCAGTGATATTCCAATGTGGCAGTTTCCAGAACATTCCTCTCATGGGAACACAGGGATGCATCAATTACAACCCGTCTTTGGCCTTGAGACAACTCGGGTACCCTATGCGGGACTCACCCTCCGAAGCTATGTTGTTCCGTTTTTACCTCCATGAGGGGATCCCTAAAGACGAGGACTTACTTCGGCGAGTCTTGCAAGCTTGGGAAACTGTGGTGCGGAAAAACAAGGGCGAGTTATCTAAAAGGACCACTGCTATCTCCTTCACTCAATGGCTTGAAAAAAGGATTAAGGAAACTCGATCATCCAACCAAGGAATGCCATCCCTTGAAGAGAAAATACCAGAACCCCATGTTCCCCTAATTGAAGAACTAGAAGAGGTTAAGTTGGCCTTATCGAAAGCGGAAGAAGAGAAAAGGGCTTTGCAAAACAGATTGGGAAAGGTGATGCAAGACAAGCGGAAGCTAGAAAATGAAAATGCTCTTCAAGCTGCCGCTATTGAAGCAACCAATAGGAAGCTTGAAATAGGAGAAGAGAGCAAGAGGGGAATTCAGAAACATTTGGAGGGAGCCAAAGAAGAAGTAAAGAGGTGCGTCTCAAAATGAATGAGGCTGTGGCGGAAGCAAGGGAATGGAAGAAATCATATACTAAGTCAAAGAGGGATGAGAAAATGGTTAGAGAGGCGCTAGCTAAGTCAAAAGAAGGATTCCAAAGGATGAAGTTTGAAATGGAGAACCAAGTGGAAAACATCAGGCAAGATAGAGAGTCTATCATAGGGATCTTGAAAGAATATCAACAAGCTTTGGAGTTTGAACAAGGAAGGTCGGATGAATTGAAGAGGAACTTCCAATACCTAAGGGAATCTTATGAGCAAGTGCAAGCAGAAAGCCAGTACTGGGAGGAACGCTTCATGGCATTAATTGGCAAAATAGAAGACCAAGAAGTCATCAAGGAGCTAAGGGATGAGATTCAGCTTTGGTGGAGCAAATTTTCAAAGCTAGCAGGGCTAGCTAATCAAGCTGTGAGAGTTGTTCCCAAGAAGCTAAGAAGAGCTGAGGCAGAAATGAACCCTTGCAACACTCCGGCCAAGGTGCGTGAGTTTGTCGAGTATTGCAAGACCCTGACAGAAGAACTCATGGAGAAGGCCAAGGGGGCAGCCGAAAGCAAGAAGAGAAAGAGGAAGGAGAAATTGAAGGCTATATGCCTCTGAAGTCCACTTTAGATCATTGCAATAATTCTTAGGAAATTGTAATTTTCTCTAAAAAGTTGTAATTTTCTTTGGATATTGTACTTTGTCCTTAGAATATTGTACTTTGCTTTTCCCTCGAGTTTGAAGTATTCTTTCCTTTTGAATAAAGTGTGTTCGTTTTGCCTATTGTTTCCAACTTCGTTGCAAAAAATAATAGCAAAATAAAAATAAAAATAAAAATGTTAGAGCTTTAGACCTACACGCCTATGACAAGACGAATTACACCGCGATTCCCGGCACCCAAACAAACATAAAATCATGCATATTGCATTGCATCTGCATTCGTTTATTTAATTCTCGTGCTCATAAAGTGTATTCCCTCAATAGAAAAAGGCAAGCTGGTTCGCCAACATCGATACCTGACTCGTCTACAAGCAAGGCTCATGGCAACTAACCAGAATAACCGGGGCCGTCCTGTTATTGAAGACTTAGGAAGTGGGGAATCAGACCATGGTAACACCTCTGCTGAGGTTCCCGATACAGAGCAACTGGATCAAGAGAATCGGGAGTTGAGAACGAAAATCGGGGCAATGGAAGCACAGATGACGGAAATGATGGGCATACTACAAGCTTTGAGGAACGGAACTTGTAACACCCCATTTCTACCCGGCAATTTAAATTGAAATATCAGAGTTTGAAAATTATTTTTTTCACTTCATCCAACGGGATGTTACACTTAACTTCAGTTCCATCATACACAATTGATAATAAAATTCATCATTTCAAAATCATAATACGTAGCTTTCTATAAAATGGGGCGAACCCTCAAGTGACTCAAAAATCTACAAAGAATGGTTTATCAACACGCAGCGGTTCAAAAGTAATAATTTCCAAAACTTAGTTGTAACAATATTAGTACAAAATCCAACAGGGTCACATGATATGAGGCTTAAACAGCTAGTAAGTCGCCCCCCAGGTGCTACGTATCAGAGCTGACTCTACCAACTAGAAGGGAGGTACTAGATCACCTTCACTCGCTATCACCTGCACGTTGCCGACATAAGAGGCAACATAAAAGCAGTAGGGTGAGTCTCTTTACATAAATAATAGTAAATATGATAAGCATTATATTGAGGAAGGCAGCTAAACACCAATTCGCAACGAGGTCAACATATATTATTTACTTCACAAACTCCAAGAAACACTACTGCTCAATAAACAAACACGTATCATCATCTATAGCACCTCAACTCATACTCACCACGAGACATCACTAAACAACAACAACAACAATCATGGTACCTCAACACCAACAACCACAATCAACACAACAACGTCATCATCACTGCTTTGGCCGAAGCCCGCATCACCGCTTTGGCACTTAGGCCTACATCACCGCTTTGGCACTTAGGCCTACATCACCGCTTTGGCACTTAGGCCTACATCACCGCTTTGGCACTTAGGCCTACATCACCGCTTTGGCACTTAGGCCTACATCACCGCTTTGGCACTTAGGCCTACATCACCGCTTTGGCACTTAGGCCTACAATTCGACTCACACATACTTACATTTCGACAGCTACATATCAGAGTTCTAACAAAAATCCGGCTGAGTTTCCTCTGAAATACGGACATTCCAAAATAATATATTCACCTGTAATACCAGTCCAGACACAATTTCTATTTATAAATGATTATTTCTCACACAATCACGCAACACACATTGAAGCGCGCCCCAAAGTGGGCATAAGGCCACATCGTGCCACGCCTCACCCACAACCATCGTGTACAAGCGCATACAACACGCATCAACAATACCTTTCAACACTCAACCTACGCTATATCAACAACACCTCATCAACACCTAAACATATTTAATTCATTTCAACACATACTCCATAATTTCATCAAATCCAAACATAGGCCACCAACACCAAACTTAATACAACAACATTTCTCACATCATATTTCACATGTGAATCATGCTCAACTTCAATCAAGGAAATAACACTAAAATCAAACCATCCAACTCTCCTAACACCTAACCCACATATAATACAAATCATATAAGCTATTATATAAGTAAAGGAGAGCCCCCTAACCTTGATAATTGACGAATTCAGTCACTCCTAAGCCACAAGAACGAAAGAGGCAGCAGCTCCTTTCCTCTCCTCTCACGCGACAGTGGCTTCCATTAGCCATGGGTAAAACAACAACAATGGAACAAGAAGGGTTGAGGCCACCACTAGAAAGGGAAGGAACAATGGAAGGGAAAAAGGTTCAAAGACAACTTACCTAAGCTGAAGGCAATTTCTTCTCCCCCCCCCCCCCCCCTTTGCTGGATTGTCGCGCGCATCCTACTCCCTTCACTCTCTCAGTTCGCGATTCTGCTCCTCCTCTCCTCCCAGCCGCCGCGATTCTGCTCCTCCTCTCCTCCCAGCCGCCGCGATTCTTTCCCTCTTCCCTCTTCACGCCGTTCTCTTCCTCTCTCGGTTCCCCTCTTTCTTTCTCTCCCCTTCGGTTCCCTCCTCTCTTTCTTCTCTCTGTGTTTTCACGCTGCCTTCTTTTTTTTTATTTTCCTTTCCCAATTTCAATTCTAATTCCTCTCTTTTAATTCTCCTCTATCTCACGGCCCATCTTTCTTTCTTCTATTCTTTCATTAATTTTATTTCTTTTTTTCTCACTAATGGGCCTTGGTTCTTATTACACCCCCCCTCCATTTACTTCTACTATTCCCCTAATTTAATTAACACACCTCCCATTTAATTACTAAACACTACTCCATAACACCATAAAATACTACTCACTTAGTTTATTAAACATCCTCCTATTATTTTATTATGACTATTCAAAGAAATACCTTAGTAATTTAATTTAATAAATACTTAATTATTTTGGGGCGTTACAGAACTGCCGCTGAAAGTCTCGCCGTCACTATCGGAGTTGCTGTCACTCTTCCCCCTCCGGGTCTCGAGACTAACACCTTTGCTCACACTTCAGGAACCAACAACCAGGGCCAACCAGTTACGCATGGGATGCCTTGGGGACTCCCACCCGGATACACACCTCCAGGAGCCGAGGCTAATGCGGGAAGTAATCCCCTTACGATTGCAGAACAAGTCCGGCCCATCTCAGCCACAAACAGTGGAGGAGCGGGAGCGCCTCAGGGCCAAATTCAGATTCCTATTCCGCCGGGAACTCCGTTCGACTTTCATTCACCAGTAATGGTCTATCACCCAATTCAGGGACCAATTCCGGGGAATATCACTCACTCACGTGACCCACACGTGAACCCAGCCGTAGTGGCGATGAGTAATCCTCACTACGGTGTGAATGGTTTTCCTCAGAACTATCCTGTTGAAGCTCCTCAAGCTAGAGACAGGTATCATATGTTAGAAGAACGCTTAAGGATGATTGAAGGGTCGGGCTCTAGAGCAAGAGAAGCTCGTGATCTGTGTCTCATCCCTGATGTGGTTTTACCTCCCAAATTCAAAGTGCCCGACTTTGACAAGTACCGAGGCGTGACTTGCCCTAAAAGCCATCTGACCATGTACTGTAGAAAAATGGCTGCACATTCTCATGATGACAAGTTGTTGATCCATTACTTCCAAGAGAGCCTTGCGGGAGCATCTCTCAATTGGTACATGCAGCTAGAATCGTCCCATATCCATTGTTGGAAGGACTTGGCTGATGCTTTCCTCAGACAATACTAGTACAATACAGATATGGCGCCAGACAGAACATAGTTGCAGAGTCTGGCAAAGAGAGATAATGAATCATTCAAAGAGTATGCCCAGCGGTGGAGGGCTTTGGCTGCACAAGTAACGCCACCTTTGTTAGAGAAAGAATTAGTCTTCATGTTCATGGAAACCCTGCCGCCATTATACTACGATCGGTTGATTGGTAGCGTGTCTTCCAATTTCTCAGATATGGTAATCATCGGTGAAAGACTAGAAAACGGGATGAGAAGCGGCAAGATTGCCCATGGTTCCACAGGCATAACTACCCAGAAAAAGCCATTCTCCGGATTTTCAAAGAAGAAAGAAGGAGAGACCAACGCCATCACCATAAGCCCACCTTATCAACCACAAAACATCCCTGTCCCCGCTCAAACACGACCAACCCTTCCACCACAAAATAACTACCACAAAAGCTACCCAGACAAAAAACAGACCACCTTCGATCCCATCCCCATGTCCTATACTGACCTCTTCAACTATCTTTTTACAAACAAACTAATCAATACCAGACCCATGAGACCAGTTCAACCCCCGTACTTCCGAGGCTATAATCCCAATGTTACCTGTGCATTTCATGAAGGGGCAGTAGGACACGCTGTTGAGGACTGCAAGGCATTCAAAATCGTGGTGCAAGATCTGATTGATGCCAAAGGGATAACCTTCAAACAAGAAGACCCGAGTATCACAACTAATCCGCTGCCTGGTCATCAGAAACATGCAACCAATGCCATCCATGATACGGGGAGTCAATCCTTGATCAGAACTGTGGAGTGTATCCAAACACCCTTAGAGGTTATTCATGCAAAGTTATGCAAGTTCGGGGTCATTGAGAGAGGATGTACTCAGAGAGAAGTCTGTGTTGATGTTAATTGCGTCAGAACATGTGAGACCTTCAAGACAGTTTTGCAGGACCTGTTGGATCGTCATATAATCCAAATGGGTGTGCAAGAGAAAGAGGAGGATGTGCTGACCTTCGAATCAGATAGGAATGGAAATGTTCAGGTACCTATTGAGGTCCCGTATAGCCGAAAGCCGATCGTGGAGAGACCTAAGACCATTGTGATTCCTGTCCCAGCTCCTCATCAAAAGAACAATGTTGTTCCAATGAGCTATGGGGTGTCAGTTCCAATTCAGACGCCTCAGGTTGTTCCCGATGTCACCAACATTGCGGGAAGCAGCGGAGTCACTAGAAGCGGACGTGTTTATGCCCCTGAAGTCCTGAAAGAAGGTCCCTCAAAGGAGGAGGAGGAAAGAATTCGCAAAGGCAAAGCGCAAGAACCCAAGGAAAGTAGGAAAGTGTCAGAACAAGAAGCCACTGAATTTCTGAAGATCATGCGTCAGAGTGATTACAAAGTGTTGGACCAGCTGCACCACACCCCTGCAAAGATCTCTATCATGTCCCTACTGCTCAATTCTGAAGTTCACCGTGCAGCCCTAATGAAAGTATTGAATGAAGCTCATGTAGCTCAGAACATCACTGCTGACCAGCTCGGTGGCATTGTAGGGAATATTGTTGCATCCAATTATATCACTTTTACCGACGATGAGCTCACCCCTGAGGGAAAGGGGCATAATCAGGCACTTCACATTTCAGTTAGATGTGGTGAATATACACTCTCCAGGGTCCTCATCGACAATGGATCCTCTTTGAATGTCATGCCCAAATCTACTATGAGCAGATTAAATGTAGACTGTTCATATATGAAGCCCAGCTCAACACTAGTTAGGGCATTTGACGGATCCAAGAAGGAGGTTATGGGAGAAATGGAGTTCCAGATGCAGATAGGGCCAGAAGTATTTTATGTGAATTTTCAGATCATGGACATTGCATCATCCTACAGTTGTCTCCTGGGGAGACCCTGGATTCATGCTGCCGGTGCTGTTCCTTCATCCCTCCACCAAAGGCTTAAGTTTGTAGTCGACGACAAGCTGATAGTCGTTTTTGGAGAAGAAGAGTTCATCGTTAGCAAGCCCCATCCCTCTCAATACATTGAGGCTACAGAAGAATCGCTTGAATCTGCCTTTCAATCACTAGAAATTGCAAATGCTGCTTTTGTGGGGGAAGAGGCCCCGTTGCCCGTACCAAAGATATCTGACGCTGCTATCATGGTAGCCAAAGTCATGCTGCAAAATGGTTACCAGATCGGAAAAGGGTTGGGAAAGTACGAGCAAGGAGTTCTGACGCCGGTTCAGCTGCAAGGGTACAAGGATAGGCGTGGGTTAGGATATTGGCCCACTCAGGCTGACAAGAAGAGAATGGCTGAGGAAAAGCGAGAAAGGAGGCTAGCTAAGCTTCAGGGACGTGAACCAGGCTTGAAGAATATTCCTATCTATGATCTCTCTCGGAGCTTTAGGAATGCGGGTATGCTGGGTCCCAATCAGGTGGCCGTCATTGAGGAAGAATCAGTTGTGGAAGACAAAGGCGTGGACTTGGTGCGTCGCTGTGCTGCAGATGAAGAGCTTGATAATTGGAAGATCATTGATTTCCCTGTTATTTTCATTCCAAAGTAATGATTTTGTAATGCAAATTCTTTGGCTCTGCCCAAGGCCTTAGGATATTTCATAAGGGCATGCATGTTTTTCCTTCAAATATCATCTATCAATAAAATGTTGTTTTGGATTCTCAAATAAATAAATTTGCCTTTTATTATCATGCGTCTCCATCTTGTGTTTCTATTTTTGCTTGTTCATTTCTTTCTATTCCCGCAAATGCAGATCTAAAATGAATATCTTTGAGAATAACGATGCCAACGGTTCATATGTTAATTTTGATCACCCCGTTAACCAAGCTGAGGAGGATGTTGAGGATGACTGGGAAACTCCTCCAGAGTTGATGAGAATGGTTGAACAAGAGGAAAAGGTTATTCAGGCACATGGGGAGTCCGTTGAGATAATTAACCTAGGCACAGAGGACAGCCAGAAGGAAGTAAAGGTGGGTACTTCAATGAAGGAAGGTGAGCGCAAGAAACTAATTGAACTCCTGCATGAATATGTTGATGTCTTCGCATGGACTTATCAAGATATGCCAGGTTTAGATACCGACATAGTGGTGCATAAGTTGCCAGTCAAGCCAGGATGTCCTCCGGTAAAGCAGAAACTGAGAAGAATGAAGCCAGAAATGTCTTTAAAGATTAGAGATGAAGTGAAAAAGCAGTTTGACGCTGGGTTCCTAGCGGTAGCCAAGTATCCGCAATGGGTTGCCAACATCGTGCCAGTTCCGAAAAAGGACGGGAAAGTTAGAATGTGCGTTGATTACAGAGATCTGAACCGTGCTAGTCCCAAAGATGATTTTCCCCTGCCCCATATTGATGTCTTAGTGGATAGTACGGCGCAACATTCACTGTTTTCCTTCATGGATGGGTATTCAGGGTATAACCAGATCAAGATGGCTCCTGAGGATATGGAGAAGACGACTTTCACAACTCTTTGGGGAACATTCTGTTACAGAGTCATGCCATTCGGGTTGAAGAACGCCGGTGCTACCTATCAAAGGGCTATGGTAACATTGTTTCATGACATGATGCACAAGGAAATAGAGGTCTACGTGGATGATATGATCGCCAAGTCTAAAACTGATGAGGAACACATTGTCAATTTGCAAAAGCTCTTCGAGTGGTTGAGAAAATTCAAGCTCAGATTAAATCCTGCTAAGTGTACCTTTGGAGTGCGATCAGGAAAGTTGTTGGGGTTCATCGTCAGCCAAAAGGGGATAGAGGTCGATCCAGACAAGGTGCGTGCGATTCTTGAGATGCCAGTCCCTAAAACAGAAAAAGAGATTCGGGGTTTTCTCGGAAGACTGAACTACATCTCTAGGTTCATATTCCAGTTGACTGCCACTTGCGAACCAATCTTCAAACTTTTGTGCAAGAATCAAGAGACCAAATGGAATGAGGATTGTCAAGAAGCATTCGAAAAGATCAAAAAATATCTTCAGAATCCACCTATCTTGACGCCTCCTGTACCCGGCAGACCTCTGATCCTGTACCTAACCGTGCTAGACAACTCAATGGGTTGCATGTTAGGGCAACATGATGAATCTGGGAAGAAAGAGCATGCCATTTACTATTTGAGCAAGAAATTCACTGACTGTGAGACAAGGTACTCGCTGCTAGAAAAGACTTGTTGTGCTTTAGCTTGGGCTGCTCATCGTTTGAGGCAGTACATGCTAAGCCACACTACATGGTTGGTATCTAAAATGGATCCTATCAAGTATATCTTCGAGAAGCCCGCACTTACAGGGAGACTTGCCCGTTGGCAAATGCAGTTATCAGAATATGATCTCCTATATGTCACTCAGAAAGCAATTAAAGGTAGTGCGCTGGCCGAGTACCTGGCACACCAGCCTGTTGAAGATTATCAGCCTATGCAGTATGACTTTCCTGATGAAGATATCATGGCTTTGTTTGAAGAAGGGAAATCCCCAGAAGATGAAAGATGGAGAATGGTGTTCGATGGTGCCTCCAATATGTACGGGCACGGAGCCGGGGCAGTGCTGATTTCCCCTGATAATCGATTCATCCCATTCACTGCCAGACTAAGCTTCTACGTCACTAATAATATCGCAGAGTATGAGGCATGTATTCTTGGTATCCAGGCGGCCATTGATTGGAAAGTTAAGAGACTTGATGTGTATGGAGATTCAGCTCTAGTAATTCACCAAGTGAACGGTGATTGGGAGACCAGGGACTCCAAGTTGATCCCTTACCGAGATTACATTCTAAAGCTGGTTGAGCCTTTTGAGGAAATCACATTCCAGCACTTTCCTCGCAATGAGAATCAGTTGGCTGATGCACTAGCCACTTTGTCTTCAATGTTTAATATCAGTTGCGACAAAAGCTTGACTCACATCGGGATTCAGCATCGAGATTTGCCAGCACATCATTATTGCATGGTCATCGAGGAAGAGTCTGATAACAAGCCCTGGTATTATGACATCAAGCAGTACATCTTGAACAGAGAATACCCTCCTGGAGCGTCAGAGAATGACAAGAGAACCCTCAGAAGATTGTCAAGGAATTTCTTTTTGAGCGGTGAAGTTCTATACAAGAGAAATTATGATATGGTCCTTTTAAGGTGTGCGACAGAAGAAAAGGCAACAAAAATCATGAGAGAAGTCCATGAAGGCTCATTTGGGGTTCATTCCAGTGGGCACACCATGGCAAGGAAAATATTAAGAGCTGGCTATTATTGGTTGCAAATGGAATCCGATTGCTATAGTTTCGTAAGAAGATGTCACAAATGTCAAATCTACGCTGATCATATTCATGTACCACCTGCTTCCCTAAATGTCTTGACCGCCTCTTGGCCATTCTCAATGTGGGGCATGGACGTCATAGGTCCTATCGAGCCTAAGGCATCAAATGGGCATCGCTTCATCCTGGTCGCTATTGATTACTTCACCAAGTGGGTTGAAGCTGCTTCATATTCCAGCATTACCAGCTCTGGGGTTTCTAAGTTTGTAAAGAAAGATTTGATTTGCCGCTATGGGCTTCCAGATAAGATTATCACAGATAATGGCAGCAACTTGAACAGTAAGATGATGAAAGAGTTATGCGAGGACTTCAAAATCCAACATCATAATTCTTTTCCATACCGTCCCAAGATGAATGGGGCAGTCGAAGCGGCCAACAAGAATATCAAGAGGATTGTGCAAAAGATGGTAGTAACCTATAAAGATTGGCACGAGATGCTTCCTTTCGCCTTGCATGGGTATTGTACCTCAGTGCGTACTTCAACCGGGGCAACCCCTTTCTCTTTGGTGTATGGGTCGGAAGCAGTCCTCCCCATTGAAGTTGAGATACCTTCTCTGCGGGTACTAATGGAAACCAAGTTGGAAGAAGCAGAATGGGTCCAAGCTCGTCTGGATCAGCTGAATCTCATTGAGGAAAAAAGAATTGCTGCCCTATGTCATGGCCAGTTGTATCAACAAAGGATGAAGACAGCTTTCGACAAGAAGGTTCGTCCCCGAGAATTCAGCGAGGGAGACCTTGTGCTCAAGAAGATTCTGCCTATTCAGAGTGACCCCCGTGGAAAATGGAGTCCTAGCTATGAGGGACCATATGTGGTAAAGAAAGCCTTTTCTGGAGGAGCATTGATACTCACCAACATGGATGGTGAAGAACTCAGAAACCCAGTCAATTCAGATTCAGTCAAGAAATATTACGCCTGAGAAAAATAAAAAGGAAAAAGAGAAAAAATGAGCCAAGCAAGAATTAGCTCGCTAGGTTGAAAACCCGAAAGGGCGGCCTAGGCAAAAAAGAGCGACCCGGTGGACTGAAAACTCGCAAAGAGCGGTCCAGGCAAAAATTAGGGTCAGAAAGGTTGGACTAAAAAAGTAAAAGAGGCAAGCAGCGTCTCCAAAAGCTTGGGTAAAAGGGTGATCAAGGATATAGGTATGGGTGATTGGCATCAACACTCCAAAGACGAAAAACGCTCATAAGATCTGTTGCGTCCATTTTTCTTGCTTTTTCTTAGTTTCAAAGTTCTCAATGTACTCTTTTCAGTCGGCGCGACCTTTTGCGCGTTCGGTTTCCATATGAATAAAAGTTCAAACTCTTCACTCCGTCTGCTTATTGTTTTTGTCGTTGCTTCCTTTTCATTTGTGCTTTAAAGTGATGTTTTATGGTAGATGATAAATGTATTATGAAAATGTGCATAAATCAGAGCATTAAACTCATTGCGAAACTTTTGAAAATCATGAGGAAAGAAATGATCTCTCAATCAGGTCAATTCATAAAATCCAAACAAAAGCACTGAGTGCGTCAAAATAATTCACAAAAGGCTGAAGCATGACCCTCACACCATTATGGACGATCATCGTGTCTCGTGGCGCAAGTCCTACGATTTGGTTGAACCGGTGAAAGAAAAGCCGAAAAGAGCAAAAGAGCAACAAAAATAAGAGGAAAAGAAAAAAAAACAATTTCAATTACTAATCCTAGTCGTTTATTTTACTTAAATCGTGTTTTGAAGTCGCGTGATTACGAGAATTATCAGTATGGCGTCTCAGTTACTAATCCTAGCCAATTTCAATTACCCTGTTCAACTAAATCGAAATACCGTTGTTTTAAATTAGGCATGCACGCGAATGATCGGTCGTTTCGTGCGTTCTTCAATTTAATCTTTGTATTTGGGTTTAGTCGAACCTAATTGGGACTACCAAAGTCATTTTTCTCGCGATTGGGCTTGTCGTTTCAATTTGGGCTTAAGAATGCAATTCCAAGTTAATTTTTAGCGCTTTTAGTTAACAGGCCCCTTTTTCTATTTTTGGGCCTCGTTTTAGCGTATTTGTTTAGTCTAGCCCGTTCTCGTCTTTGTATTTGGCCCGACTCCTTTTTCTTGTTATTAATCTTATTTTGTTTATATAATTTATTTAAGCAATATAGTATCAAAAAATGTCAAAAAAATTCTATTTAATTTTATTTACAACTTAGGAGAGTTCAAGGGTCCAAATGTCCAAAAAATACAAAAAAAATTACATCAAAAGGGCCAAAAATGACCAGATCCAAAAATTTAAATTAAAAAAAAATACAAAAATAATGCAATCCGAAAATAATAAAAAATACAAAAAATAGAAGAAACGAAAACGCATAAAAATAAGAGCAGCAACAGCAGCTTCCTAGCTTCCTTGGGCCTGTTCTTGCTGAGCAAGTTTTCTCAACAAGTCCAAATACCTGAAAATGGAAAGAAATGGAGAAGGATCAGCAAAAAAAACCTAATTTTTTACCTATATAAACAAGTTGCATTCAGAGAGAAAAGGACAACAATTCACACAGACAAGAATACACAGATTCAGAACCAAAAGATTAGGGTTTTCACATTGAAACCCTAATCGCAAAACCCTAAAAACCCAGAAACAGCCACACAGAACAGAAGCAGAAACAGCCACACAGAACAGAAGCAGAAACAGCCACACAGAACAGAAGCAGCAACAGTCATCAACGGTAGGAGCAGCAGCGGGCAAACAAAAGGAGTGATTCAGAGGCTGGAGAAAGAGGTAGGTGTCCATTTTCTTTCGTTTCTTTGTTTTGTTATTTAGGTTCCAATCATGTTAGTAATTGCATTTTGAAACCAAACCTAGTAACAACAAGATCAAAGCAATATGAACCGAAAACCATGTATGTTTCAGTCTATATTCGTTCTATTAAAAATGTAGGATCTGGTGAAACTATGCTGTAAATAGGCCAGGGTTTAAATAAAGAAATCTATAAGTTTGTAAATAGTTTAGAATTTTCAAGGTAAGAACAAATTAATTTTTTAAATATCCTGCTTGTGTTAAAAGAAAATGAATATAGGGGCTAACATCAGAAATTAGTTGCGAATAGGTTAGGGTTTTGCTTATCTGTTTTTAGAAAAAGAAGCGAAAATTAGCAGATAGAGATTAATCAGTAAAAGGTCTAGTGAAAAAATAGAGCTAATGTGCTGTTTGCTGTTCTTAAGATAGAAAAACACGAATTAGATTTAGTATCCTTTTGTCAAAATTTAGTTAGGGTTCAGATTTAGTTCATTTTTCAAAAAGTAATAAAAAGCAATAAAGAACCGAAACGTACCCAGACTCTGACCGCCACCACCGGCGGAGGTCATCGCCGTAAGGCGTGGCCGCCGTGCTCCTCCACGTCGTCGTCAACCCCACTGTCGGACTGACCGTGTCGGTGTCGGTGTCGGTTGCGTTCCATCACCGCACCAATAACCACCCACAGAAACAGCAAGAAACAAACTCAAAAATAAGAAAATAAAATAGGAGGAGAAAACAGTAAACGAAATAGAACAGATAAGGGGTAGAGGTTACCTCCGGCCACCGTATACGGTGGTTGGCTCTCAAGTCACCGCCGCGGTCATCTCCCCGTACGCCATCGTCAACCGTCAACGCCATCGTCGTACCTAACACACACCGTCGCAAGCCTTAGCCACCAAATCACGTCCACCGTCTTCCTTTCTTTCTCCCTCTCCCTCTTCGTCGCAGCAAGACATCCTCTTCCCCTGTTTTAGGAGTTACGGCGTTGAGGTGAGGCTAGATTTAAGTGAGAGTTTGGTTCGGGGAGGAGGAGTGGAACGAAAATAGGTTAGGGTTCAGAAGGAGTAGAGCGGCGCTGTTATGGGAGAAAGGAGAATTGAGATTTGGGTGAGGGGACGGAGGAGAGAGAGCTTGGCGAGAACGCCGGAGGAGAGAAAAATGGATGTTGTGGTCGAAGAAGAAAGGGGAAGAGCCACGGTTCCGTGAAGCGAGGCGGAGAAAGGGGGAAAATTAGAGAAAGTAGGGTTGGAAGGATTTGGGGAGTGCGGCGCTGGGTGTAACAGCCCAGGTCCAACGCATTGGCCACCCCGGCACTATTACCTCACGGTCTTCTCTACCCCCCTTGTAGAATTTTTGCCTTCCGTGGGAATCGAACCTTGCACCTGAGGCATAAGTGCAAGTTAAACACACCTCCCACTACCAATTGAGCGCGCGCTCAATTGGTAGTGGGAGGTGTGTTTAACTTGCACTTATGCCTCAGGTGCAAGGTTCGATTTCCACGGAAGGCAAAAATTCTACAAGGGGGGTAGAGAAGACCGTGAGGTAATAGTGCCGGGGTGGCCAATGCGTTGGACCTGGGCTGTTACAAAAAAAAAATAACAGCCCAGGTCCAACGCATTGGCCACCCCGGCACTATTACCTCACGGTCTTCTCTACCCCCCTTGTAGAATTTTTGCCTTCCGTGGGAATCGAACCTTGCACCTGAGGCATAAGTGCAAGTTAAACACTGCGCTCAATTGGTAGTGGGAGGTGTGTTTAACTTGCACTTATGCCTCAGGTGCAAGGTTCGATTCCCACAGAAGGCAAAAATTCTACAAGGGGGGTAGAGAAGACCGTGAGGTAATAGTGCCGGGGTGGCCAATGCGTTGGACCTGGGCTGTTACACTGGGAGTGAATAGGTTACGAATTAGGGTTAGAATTTTAGGTTATATACGTGTAGTTTTAATTAATTTTGATTTTAATTTTATTTAAAAAATATCAGATTAGGTTTCGCACCCCCCATTTCAATCACTACAGCCCCCTAGGAAAGCCCACGATTTCGTGGGTTAGCCAGCCTTATAGTGGGCTGGGCTGCTACCTACACTCCTATTTTAATAATACAGTTCCCCTTTTATTCACACCCTTATTTTACTGCTGCACCCCTCTGTTCTTTTTTTATTTTTTGTTTCTTTCCCCTAAGTAAACTTTTTTTTTTCTCACCAACCTTTTTTTCAAAATAACAGACTTTCTTTTCCCTAAACGAGAATCAATCCAATTGCGAAAACTCTTCAAAATCAAACTTTGTTAAGTAGTCTTGCGAAGCCTTTGCTTGCACGATTATTAACAATGAGGCATTAGTGGCGATCACTTGGAGCCTTTGCTCAATTGATCATCATGAATGCCTAATTTTCCTAAAGATTTTCACTAAATCAAAAACTTTGTCAGTAGTCTTGCGAAGCCTTTGCTTGCATGATTATTAACAATGGAGTGCTAATGGTGGTCACTTGGAGCCTTTGCTCAATTGATCATCATGAAAGCTCAATTCTCACAATTAAACAAGATAAAAAACAAAAACCGTTTTCCAAACAAACAAGAACTACGTAGCTTTGAATTCCCTATCGCACCGGGAGATACGTAGGAGCGGGCCATGTCCTGTCAAGCACTTTTTCTAAAAACCTTTTTTCTTTTTTCCCCTTTCCCTCCAAAAATAAAAATTTTATTAAGTTCTTTAATTCATTTTCAATAAGAAATAAAGAGGCGAATTAGGTATTTTTCAAATCAACACTTAAAACCACACATTTAATTAAAGGTTCCCTCTCAGTAGAGAGGACGTGTGAGGTGCTAATACCTTCCCCGCGCGTAACCGACCCCTGAACCCAAAACTCTCAGTTTTCAAAGGCCAATCGCTTCCTAAAAAGGTTTTTCTAATACTTTCCTTAAATAAGTATTGGTGGCGGCTTCATTGTTTTTTTAGAAAAGTTGTAAACGAGGAAGGTTCTCCCACGGGGGCTTTTTCGGGCGCAACAATCACTCCTTACAGAAACAACATTTTTTTCAAAAACAACACCCAAGTGAATCTAGAGAAATAATCAACAATCACAAGACCATAAAATTTTCCACTAAGGCTAGCAGTTTTAGTAGGGCCAAATAAGTCAATGTGTAATAGCTCAAGTGGTTTTTGAGATGTGATCATGGTGTTTGGTTTAAAACTTGATTTGACATATTTTCCTTGAACACATGCTTCACACACTTTATCTTTTTCAAAGTTTATTTTGGGTAACCCCCTGACTAGTTCATTTTTGGAAAGTTTTGAGATGGTTTGCATGCTTGTGTGACCAGCTCTTCTGTGCCAAATTCATTTGTCATTTTCAGAAGACATAAGGCAAGTTTATTGTGGCAATTCATCAAGACATGGGCTATATAGATATTTATTTCTAGATGCAGTGAATAAAACCTTTCCAGATGAAATTTCTTTAATAAAATATTTATCAGATTCTACATACTGGACATTTTTTATTTTGGGAGAATAAGAAATACCTATAGTGCCTATACCTTTGATGCAAGCTTTGTCATCATTGCCAAAGACAACATAGCCTCCATCTATTCTCTCAATAGAGAGAAATTTATCATTTTCTTCTGTCATGTGCCTCGAACATCCACAGTCTAAGAACCACTATTTTTTCTTGGATGCTAAGAGGCATTCCTGTTTCAGAGGTTAGCAGAGACTTAGGTGCCCATAGTTGTTTGGGTCCTTCATGGATAGTTTACTTCCAATAAAAGTTTCTCTTTTGTTTAGAGAATACAAAAACATCATGACCAAATTTTTTGTAGTATGTACATCTCAACCTTTGTTTTCTAACTCTTGAAACTATTTTGAACACTTGACTATCATGTATTTTTAAAGGTTTTTCTAAAGAAGTTTTATTTTCAATAGACTTAGCTAGTTCTTCAGTTAAGTTCAAAACTTTGTTGTTGAGAAGGTTGTTCTGTTTTTCAAGATTAGAATATGTAGAGTTTGGTTTTTCACTGATTTTATCATTCAAAAGTTTATGTTGTTCAGAAAGTCTAAAATGTGATTGATGAAGAGTTTGAACTGTTTTAATTGAAAATTCGTTTTGCTTTTGAAGTTCTTCACTTTCTATTTTTGCATCAGAGTTGATCTTTGAACATTATACCCTTTTGAGTTAAAGTGTTTGAATCAGCTAATAGGTTTTCGAAAGCATACTCAGTTTTTTGCATGAAATACAAGTAGTTGGTTTAAAAGTGATTACCTCTTCTAGATCAGAGTCTGCCATGAGACATGAGTTGGTTGATTCATCACCAGATTCAGGATCAATGATTTGATGAGCTTAAGAAGGTTCTTCTATATCTGCCATGAGACATAGATACGTTGTCTCTTCTTCCTTTTCTGAATCTGATCCTTTAGAGTCATCCCAGGTATTGAATTTCAGTATTGAGTTTTCTATTGCATCCTTTCAGTTTTGGACATTCATTTTTGAAATGTCCAGGTTTATTGCATTCATAGCATAAAGGAGGAGTTTTGCTTGAGCTTTCTCCTTTGGATGTTTCTTTCTTAAAGAAGGGTTTTATATTACTCTTTTTGAAAGCCTATCTTCTTAACCTTCTGGAGATTAGAGCTAGCTCATCTTCTTCATCAGTATCATCATCATTATCATCATCATCATCATCATCATCATCATCATCATCATCATCATCATCATCATCATCATCATCATCATCATCATCATCATCATCATCATCATCATCATCATCATCATCATCATCATCATCATCATCATCTTCACTTTCTCCATGTTACTCATTCTGTGAATTGAGAGCCACGGTTTGAGAAGGTTGAGGAGCTTTTTGAGAAGCTTTGAGTGCTATGGTTTCAGCCTTCTTGGGATGAAGTTCATCCATGATCTCCTTGCTCATGAACTTTTAGGGACCCCAACAGATCCTCTATTTTGAGAACTGATAGATCTTTGGCTTCTGTTATAGCAGTTACTTTGGGTCTCCATACTTTAGGTAAGCATCTCAAAAGCTTTCTGACTTTGGATTGATTTACGTAGGTATTACACAGTCAGTGAAGATCATTTGTTATGGCTGTGAATCTGCTAAACATTTCACCAATGATTTTTGCTTCTTTCACTTGATCAGTTCCTTCATGAGCAGTTGATAAAGTATCCCAAATTTCTTTGGCAGTTGTTTTTCCAGCTATTTTGTCATACTCAGTTCTTCCTAATGCACATGTTAGATAAAATTTAGCTTTCGAGTTTAGTAGTACCATGCGTTTGTCATCAGCTGTCCAGTTTTGTCTGTCCTTGGGAAGAGTAATTCCATCATCAAATGTTGTTGTAGGGACAAATGGTTTGTTTTCAACAATACCCCAGAGATCAGTGTCTTGAGACTCTAGGAACAATCTCATCTGGTCCTTCCAATAGTAGTAGTGTTCACCAGTGAATCCAGAGGTCTATTTGCAGAAGCTCCTTCAGGTAGAAACATGACAGAGTTTGGATTGTTCATCACTTCCTTCGGGATTTCCTCTCATACTGCGAAGTGTGCTCAGCCCTTAGAGGTGAGCTCTGATACTAAATGAAGTGATTAAGTTACACAAGAAGGGGGCGGGGTTGAATTGTGTACCCGTTTTTAACTTCTGAGACCAAAAACCCTCTCAACAATTTGTTCAAGATTATCTTGGAGATGGGAAGGTCAAAGTTAGTTTTAATAACAACTAGCACATATATAATTTGATGATGAGTAATAACAATGATTCAAGATAGCTTTAACTTATGCAAGAGAAGTTGTTTTCAAAAAAATATGAGTAGGTTGAAAGATTGTACTATTAGTTCTAAAACTGGCTTGAGAAGGTTGATGAATTTAACCTTCTGTTGGTTTTAAATCAATCTCAAGTGTAAAGCAATTAATCAAATAATATGGAAAGCAATTAAAGAACACAGGAGTTAGAGAGGTTCACCCAATTCAGGCTACGTCCTCTCCTCACTTCCAAGTGAGTAATTCCACTATTTTCCAAATAGCTATTACACTTGCTTTTGTTCAACCACAAAAGACTTACAACATCACTTTCTTTTGATCACCACACAAAATACAAGTGCTCTCTTGCACAACTTCGCCAAGTTGAAATTACCTACTAGAAAACTCTCTCCTAGTTTCCTAAAGGTTCCTCTTTTTGTTCACACCAACACTCACCTCACTTCTTAGGTAGTTTGATGGAATGTTCAGGATACACGGTTTAAAATAATGGTTTTGGGGTTTTTGGGATGATGAAGAGCTTGAAAATAAACTACAATAAGTGCTAACAATATAGACTATCAAGCAATCGCAAACTCAGCAAATGGATCCCAGAATATGAACTTGAGTAGCTTAGAGCGTGGCATGAGAAGGTTGAATTACTTTAAGAAGCTTGAGCTTTGAGTAGGTTCCAATTAAATATCACACTTGTAATCTTCGAATCCCAGCAGTTAAATAGCCCCAAATGCTGATTATAGCCGTTAGAAGGTTGAAGAGAGACGTTTGAAATAAGTTCTAGGCATGTAGAGTAATCATGATCAGAGTTGATTTAGTTTGCAGCTTTTGAACCTTCTCATTCTACACATTGTACCTTCTCAACACATTCTGAACCTTCTCAATCTGACATAGTACTTTATCTCTGCTTTTGACAGCTCACGAACCTTCTCAACTGATTATTCCTTAAACAAACAAACTTTGATGCTCCTTGGAAGAATCATTGATTACCTCTCTTGCTTTTAATACCTTCTCAACATATTCAATTCAATATTCTTCATTTAATACTTCAACTCTTTAATGAGAAGGATTGTTCTTGAGTTGTTGAAGTTTTCCAGATTGAGTAGGTTGCAGTTCTTGAACCTTCTCATCGTGAACCTTCTCAACTGTTGAACCTTCTCAATGGTGAACTTTGTAACGCCCAAATATTTAATTAGAATTATTTAATTAAATATTTAGGTATTCAATTAATTATTTATTTATTTATTTAATTGGTATAATTAAAATTAGAAGTTATATTAAGGTGTGGTATTCTATTAGGAAGTGGTGGCACTAATTAAATTGGGCTTAAGCTGAAGGAGAGCCCGCGATCCAGGTCCACTAGCCTAGGCGCATATTTCAGCCTAAAAATTAGGGTTTTGGCTCATTTTGTGCAAAAGAAAAGAAAAGTGCGAATAGAGAGAGGAGAAGAGAAGGGGAAATTCGGCGCACAAGGGAGAGGAGAAGGAGAGGAGGATTCGCAAATTTCAAGGAAAGCAGAGAGGAGCTGTGTTGCTGTGTTCTGTTGGTGACTTCTCTCCAGGGTCTTCTAATCCTAATAATTAAGGTAAGGGTGAGACCTCTCTTTCACTATAATGGTGGGTGTGATGGGTATTAGGGTGGGGGCTTAGACCTATGTTGCCATGATCCTGTTTGATTTGTTTGAATTGGTTGTTGAATTGCATATGTGTTATTTGATGATTTGGTGTGTGCTGTTTTTGGCGGCCTGTGCATGGGCGCCGTGGCCAATTGTGTTGCGTTTTGGTGTTTTGTGCGAGTTCTGTTTTAGGCGCCCTGTGCATGGGCGCCGTGCCTAAGCATGTTTCGTGGTGGTTCTGTTTTAGGCGCCTTGTTGCTGGGCGCCGTGTGCAAGGTGCGTTGCGTTTTGGTGTTGTGTGAGTTCCTGTGTTTGGCGAACTGGGTGTGGGCGCCGTGTGCCAAGTTGTTGCGTTGCTGTTTTTGGCGCCCTGGGTTTGGGCGCCGTGTGCCAGGGTGTGTGGGTGTGTGGCTGTGCGTGGGTGTGTGTGTTGCTGTGTCGTGGCGCAGGGGCGCCTTGGCGCCCTGTCCCTGGGAGCCAGTTTCTGCACTGTGTTGCCTGTGGGCGCCATGTGCGCCAAATCCTGTGTCTGGTTGCGTTTTGTGCTGCCTGGGCGCCAAGGGCGCCAGTTCCTGTTGCTGGCCAGTTTCCAGCGTGTTCCCTGCTAGGCGCCCAGTGCCTGGGCCCCATTTTCAGGATGTTGCTCAAATGTTCCCCGGTTTTGTTTTTGACATATCATTTGACTCGGGTGTCCGTTTTAAGTGTTTCAAAGTGCGTTGCGAAGCTTATTCAGTTTCCTGCCGGTATATTCTACTTTAAGGTAAAAATTATTATTTTTCTGATAGTCTCTGGGTGCCTCAAGTGGCTGTCCCCGGTGGTCGTTGTTGTTAGCGTTGTAAAACTATTTCGGTGTTTAAAACCCCTTGTTGGTGTCCTTTTTGGTGTCGTGAAACTGGAGTAAAACCTTTTGGTGTAATCGGTAATCTTAGTGTTCCGGTGTCAATAATGATGTGTCGATGGTTTTGACGATAATGCCCCTAGTGGCTAATATTTTGATTTGACGACGGTATTGAGGATGAATAAAAGTTGCGGTCTTATAAGCGACGATGATGCCATAAGGGCTATTAGCGATGATGATAGTAATGACGGTGAATGTTAGTGGCAACGATATGTGTGACGATAACCTGACAGGTGATGTGCCCTTTTATTGGCAAATTGGTAAGTGATGGGTCACTAAGTTGATTGTGATTGTATGTGACTGTCTCCGGTGCATATCATGGTGCTTCATACATCTCATGTGCATAAACAAGTGACGATTGTAACACCCCCTTTCTACCCCTTTATTTTAATTAAGAAAATCAGAGTTCAAAAATCATTTTCGATTTCACCACGTAGGGGTGTCACACATACGTCAAAATAAAACCTCAAGTCTCGAATAAAATAGTACGTCGTCAAAGGTGCAATACATAGCACTCCACAATAGGGGGATTTCAAAACATCGAAACTAAGTCATAAAATCCAACATCAACGCAGCGAAAAAATTAATCAACACATCAACAGTATAAAAACAATTTAAGCACATCGGCAAAGCATCGAATACAACCCCCCAGGTGCTACGTATCAGAGCGTGACGACTCGACTCAAGAAGTGAAGCTAAAGCCTTCACTGGGAATCACCTGCACGTTACCAACACGGGGGTAACATTCAAACAGGAAAGGGTGAGCATCATTTCAATCCATATAATAGAAAATATGATAAGTACATCAATCAAGTCACAGCTCTAAATTATTCACATCACAATCATCATTCACATCACTTACAATAACTCATCTCATGTCATGTAGGTGTATGAAATGCAACCCACTCGCGGGCATATGCATGAGGTACCTTTTCACAAACGTCGCTTAGCCCTTAAGGCCTCATCGTCACTTAGCCACATGGGCCTCAAAAACGTCACTGGGTTTATGCATATGGGCATGAGACACTATGACATGCACCACTCACAAACACACCAATACACAAATACCCAAATCAGAGTCAGCTATGTGACCCGTCACTTACCAGTTTGCTCACAAGAAGCACATCACCTGTCAATTCACAATCAACACACAACGTCACTTGGCCTTTTAGACCTTAACATCACTTAGCCTTTCGGGCTTTAAACGTCACTGGGTTTCATCGTCGCTTACACATCAATATCATCAACTCAAACAATAGCCACTGAGGGCAAAAACGTCATTTACACTTCATTATAAATAATAGTAGCCACTAAGGGCAAAACAGTCATTTAACTAGCCACTAAGGGCATCATCGTCATTTACACCTCTTTATCAATAATATTGGCCACTAAGGGCAAAACCGTCATTTACTCGTCATTATAAAGAATATTAGCCACTAAGGGCAAAACAGTCATTTAACTAGCCACTAGGGGCATCATCGTCAAAATCATCATTTTTGACATTACTTCTTTGAAACCACTGGTCGTACGCAAAAGGGAATTTTTAAAGATACTCAAAACGTCTTTTTATTGTCACAGCAACGATCACCGGGAACAGCCACCCGGGGGCGCCCCAGCAACCTTCAGAAATAATAAGTTTTTGATTTTTAAAAATGGGACACGCAGATGGACAACTGAAAATGCTTCACAACGCTTTTTGAATCATTCAAAACGGATGTCTGAGTCAAAAGATATAGCGAAAACAGTTTTCGAAAACATTTCGGGACATCCTGAAAACTGGCGCCATGGGCGCCCAGCGCCCAGGCACCTGGCGCCCAGCAAGGCGCAACACACACACGGGCGCTCAGCGCCCAGCGCTGGCACCCAGCGCCTCAGCGCAACACGCAACGCAACACACACGGGCGCCCAGCGCCCAGCGCTGGCACCCAGCGCCTTAGCGCAACACGCAGCGCGCCAGACACAACACACGGGCGCTCAGCGCCCAGCGCCCCAGCGCAACACCCAGCAACACACACAAGGCGCCTTTGGCGCCCTTGCAGCAACCAAAAACCACTATTTTTCCAGCAACTTTCAAAACACCAAAAATTGATTTTTAGCAATTTAACACACCAAAATTTTATATTTTTCAGCACTCAAAATGGCACTTAATTTAATCAATTTATCAAAATTCCTTTGGGCACTATCATCACCATCACCTTGGCGCCCTAGGCGCCTATGCACACACCCACCCAATTTGCGAAACCTCAAGCATTCCAACATACCAAATCGTAATTTCATGAATACACAAATGCCAAACATCATCAAACAAACGCATAGGTCGCATTCACCTCAATGTTCAAATCCAAAAATCAATTCGCATATAGGCATACACATGTATATATATATATGAAATCATCATCACGGGCAAACCAAGAACATCAAGAAACATCAAAGAACATCAAGAAACAACATGGATCTAGTATAAACCCTAGATCTAGGACCTATCATGAGATCTATTAGATGGAAGGATAGAGCTCCCCTAACCTTTCAAGAAGAAGAATTCGAGCCTTAGGATGCAGTCACCAACAGAGCCTCAGCAACAATGGAGGTCTCCTTCCTCCTTGATCTTCGAATTCTCTTCTCTCTTGGCCGCCCTTGCTCTCTCTTTCTCACGCTCCTCTCTTTGTCTCTTGCTCTCTCTTTCAATTTCGCAACAACTAGCAAAAACTCTAACCCCCTATGCGCTTGGCCACTTCGCTTATGACTTGAGTCATGGGCTTGGGCTTCTCACTTAAGCCCAAGTCCATTTAATTTGGCACCTCCACCTTCTGATACCACCTACACATATTAATATAATTTCTAATAATTAAATTATATTCAATTAATTAATTTACATTCCTAAATGCTTAATTAATAAATTAATTAAATATTTAGGGTGTTACAACTCTCCCCGACTTAAAATATTTCGTCCTCGAAATTTACCTGATCAAATAACTCTGGGTAGGACTCTTGCATCTTGCTCTCCAGCTCCCAAGTCATACTCTCGCCGGCAGCTCCTAGCCAAACCACTTTCACTAATGCAATCTCTTTGCCTCTAAGCGCTTTCACTTCACGATCCTCAATCCGTACGGGCATCGTCTCCACCGTGAGATTATCCCGCACCTCCACATCATCCATATGGATCACATGAGATGGATCCGACACATACTTCCGAAGTTGCGACACATGAAATACGTCATGCAAATTCGAAAGATTTGGCGGTAAAGCCACTCTATAGGCCACATTTCCGATTCTTTCAGAAATCTGATAAGGACCAACAAATCGAGGAGTGAGCTTCTTCGATTTCAACGCTCGACCAACACCGGTAATAGGAGAAACCCTCAAGAACACATGCTCACACTCCTGAAATTCTAAATCCTTCCTCCGCTTATCATGATAACTCTTCTGACGACTCTGCGAAGCCTTCATCTTTTCACGGATCATCTTGATCTTCTCTGTAGTCTCCCGGACAATCTCCGGTCCCAACACTACATTCTCTCCCGACTCATACCAACACAATGGCGTTCTACACTTTCGGCCATACAATGCTTCAAATGGTGCCATCCCGATACTGGAATGGTAACTGTTGTTATAGGTAAACTCAATCAACGCAAGGTAGGAATCCCATGAACCCCGTTGTTCCAATACACAAGCCCTCAACAAATCCTCTAACGACTGAATTGTTCTCTCGGACTGACCATCTGTCTGAGGATGATACGCCGAACTCATTTTTAACTTGGAACCCAATTCCTTCTGCAAACTCTTCCAAAACTCAGAAGTGAACCTCGGATCCCTATCTGACACAATACTCTTCGGAATGCCGTGCAACTTCACAATTTCTTTGACATAGACCTCTGCCAACCTCGACACCGGATAAGTGATATTAATAGGAATAAAGTGCGCAGACTTCGTTAACCTATCAACGATCACCCAAATAGCGTCATGACCCTTAACTGTATTCGGCAATCCCGTCACAAAATCCATCGCTATGCTATCCCATTTCCACTCTGGAACTTCCAACGGTTGCATTAACCCTGCAGGCTTCTGATGCTCAACCTTAGATTTCTGACAGGTCAAACAGGCATACACAAACTGTGCCACATCTCTCTTCATACCATACCACCAAAACATCTTTTTCAGATCTTGATACATTTTCGCCGCTCCAGGATGGATACTCAACTTGCTACGGTGACCCTCCTCTAAAATTGCCTTTCTCATCTCCTCATCATCCGGAACAGAGATCCTACCCCGGAACCTCAACACACCACTGGAATCTAATTTGAAATCTTCCCCTTCAGATTGACCAACCCCATTAATTAAATCCACCAACTTGACGTCTGACTTCTGAGCCTCTCTGATGCTGCCCAGGAAATCATTATCGATCTTTAACATTCCCAGCTTGACACTGCGAGGTGTCATTTTACAAACCAAACTCAAATCCCTGAATTCCTCGATCAACTCTAATTCTTTCACCATCATTGCCGACATATGCAAAGACTTTCTGCTTAAAGCATCAGCCACGACATTAGCTTTGCCGGGATGATAATTCAAACCAAAGTCATAATCCTTCAAGAGCTCCAACCACCGACGTTGTCTCATATTCAACTCTTTCTGATCGAACAGATACTTTAGACTCTTATGATCACTGAACACTTCGAACCTCGAACCATAAAGGTAGTGCCTCCAAATCTTAAGCACAAATACCACAGCAGCCAATTCCAAATCATGCGTAGGGTAATTTTTCTCATGAACCTGCAATTGCCTCGACGCATACGCAACAACCTTTCCATCTTGCATCAGCACACCACCCAGACCCATCTTCGAAGCGTCACAATACACAACAAATGGCTTCTCTGGATTAGGCAACGTCAAAACAGGCGACGTCGTCAATCTCTTTTTCAGTTCCATAAAACTTTCCTCACACCGAGCATCCCAAACAAAAACTTTACCCTTACAAGTCAACTGAGTCAACGGAAGGGCCAACTTGGAAAAACCCTCGATGAACCTCCTGTAGTACCCAGCCAAACCCAAAAAGCTTCTAATCTCTGTTGCGGACTGCGGAGCCTCCCACTCCAACACTGCTTCTACTTTTGCCGGATCAACCGCAATACCATTACCAGCAATCACGTGCCCAAGGAAACTCACCTCTTTCAGCCAGAACTCACACTTCGATAACTTAGCATACAACTTTTTCTCTTTCAAAACTTCTAACACTGTCTTCAGGTGCTCAGCATGCTCTTCCTCTGACTTAGAATAAACTAGAATGTCATCTATGAAGATCACCACAAATCGATATAGGTAATTATGGAAAATACGATTCATATATTCCATAAATACACCAGGAGCATTGGTCACACCGAACGGCATCACTGAATACTCATAATGCCCATACCTTGTCCTGAACGCTGTCTTCTGAACATCTTCATCCTTTACTTTAATCTGATGATATCCGGACCTCAAATCAATTTTACTGAAAACACGGGCACCCACTAACTGATCCATCAAATCGTCGATTCTCGGGAGCGGATACTTATTCTTGATAGTTACCTTATTCAACTGACGATAGTCCACACATAACCTCATGCTCCCATCTTTCTTCTTCACTAATAATACCGGAGCTCCCCACGGTGATACACTCGGTCTCACAAACTTTTTCTCAAGCAATTCTTCAAGTTGCGTCTTCAACTCAGACAATTCCGACGCCGACATTCTGTATGGTGCCATAGACACAGGCCTCGTACCAGGTACAAGATCAATCGAAAACTCAACTTCTCTTTCCGGTGGCACGCCCAGAATTTCATCAGGAAAAACCTCAGGAAACTCGCGTACCACTTTCAGTTCTTCAATAACAGCCTGACTCTCAGCAGACAACGATGCCAACAACGCAAATAGCTGAACTCCTTCTTTCCTCAACTTCTTCAATTGACCAGCAGATACCAAAACAGAATTTTCTTCTCCGAAACTAACCGACTTGCTACGACAGTTGATATGAACGTGATTATTCTCTAACCAGTCCATGCCTAAGATTACATCCAGACCTCTCAACGGCAAGCAAACAAAATTCACAACAAAGTCCCTGCCGAAGATCGACACGGGACACTGAGAACACACCTGGGACGTAATCACCGACCCCTTCGCAGGAGTATCGACAACCATATCCCCACACATAGCAGATAAAACAAGACCCAATCTTTTACAACAATCAACAGATATAAAACAATGGGTAGCACCAGTATCAATAAGAGATTTCAGAGAAGTACCATTAATAAAACACGTACCTCTAATCAGACCATCCTTATCATCAGGCTCCTCTCCTGCCAATGCAAATACCTTCCCAGTAGACCTTTCCTTCTTCGGCTTTGTACACTTTGTACTGATATGCCCAGACTCACCACAGTTGAAACACACCACATCCTTGACCTTACACTCGGCTGCCATATGACCCTTTTTACCACAACGGTAGCAAACCCTCTCATCAGACCTGCATGTAGTACTCTTGTGGCCAGGCTTGCCACACTTATAACAGACAATGCTAGCAGGGGCATCTCCCCCACTAGAATTCTTACCCCCAGCAGACCTCTGATAACTCTTACCCGCAGGAACCTCATACGGCTTGCTTCGACTCTAAAACTTACCCTTTTTCTCAGAAGTAGCTTTGTAATGAGCAGTACTGTCTTCCTCAAAGATTCTGCAACTGTCAACCAGATCTGCGAACACACGAATCTTCTGATAACCAATGGCCTTTTTAATATCGGGCCTCAACCCATTCTCAAATTTGATGCATTTAGAAAATTCAGCTGTAGCCTCACTGTAGTGTGGATAAAATTTTGCTAGCTCCACAAATTTCGCCGCATAGGCAGTCACAGACATACCACCCTGCTTCAGTTCCAAGAACTCTATCTCTTTCTTCCCTCGGACGTCTTCAGGAAAATATTTTCTCAGAAATTCCCTGCTGAATACCTCCCAAGTAATCTCTTCCTGCACAGCCTCTAACCTCTGCCTAGTAGCCAACCACCAGTCGTCGGCCTCCTCGGCAAACATGTGGGTACCAAAACGGACCTTCTGCTCAACAGTACAGTCCATCACCCTGAAAATCCTCTCGATCTCCTTCAACCAAGCCATAGCACCATCTGGATCATATTTGCCCTTAAAGGTGGGCGGATTCTCTCTCTGGAAAGTAGTCAGACTCCGAAAACCAGTGTTATCTCCAGCATTCTGCTGACCCTGCACAGCCTGAGCCATAGCTTGCAATGCAGCAGCAAGAGCAGCGTCGTTTCTCCCAGCCATTCTGAACTATCACTGCAGCACAAACCAAAAATTCAGAACTAATCTATTGTCATAAGACACTATGACCGGACAACATTGGCCGGACAGACCGAACTGCTCTGATACCACTAATGTAACACCCCCTTTCTACCCCTTTATTTTAATTAAGAAAATCAGAGTTCAAAAATCATTTTCGATTTCACCACGAGGGTGTCACACATACGTCAAAATAAAACCTCAAGTCTCGAATAAAATAGTACGTCGTCAAAGGTGCAATACATAGCACTCCACAATAGGGGGATTTCAAAACATCGAAACTAAGTCATAAAATCCAACATCAACGCAGCGGAAAAATTAATCAACACATCAACAGTATAAAAACAATTTAAGCACATCGGCAACGCATCGAATACAACCCCCCAGGTGCTACGTATCAGAGCGTGACGACTCGACTCAAGAAGTGAAGCTAAAGCCTTCACTGGGAATCACCTGCACGTTACCAACACGGGGGTAACATTCAAACAGGAAAGGGTGAGCATCATTTCAATCCATATAATAGAAAATATGATAAGTACATCAATCAAGTCACAGCTCTAAATTATTCACATCACAATCATCATTCACATCACTTACAATAACTCATCTCATGTCATGTAGGTGTATGAAATGCAACCCACTCGCGGGCATATGCATGAGGTACCTTTTCACAAACGTCGCTTAGCCCTTAAGACCTCATCGTCACTTAGCCACATGGGCCTCAAAAACGTCACTGGGTTTATGCATATGGGCATGAGACACTATGACATGCACCACTCACAAACACACCAATACACAAATACCCAAATCAGAGTCAGCTATGTGACCCGTCACTTACCAGTTTGCTCACAAGAAGCACATCACTTGTCAATTCACAATCAACACACAACGTCACTTGGCCTTTGTTGCACCCCGAAAAATCCCGGCTTGGGTTTCTCAATGTACAACGTGGAATAATTTTGGAGCCGCCACCAATATTTTAATTTTAAGACCAAAACATTGAAAAAAGGTCTTTTGGACAAAGCGGATGGTCTTTGAAAACTAGAGATATAGGTTCGGGGGTCGATTACGCGCGAGGAAGGTGTTAGCACCGCGCACGTCCTTTCTACCGAAAGGGAACCTCTAATTAAATGTGTGGTTTTAACGTTTGATTTGAAAAAATACCTAGATTTGCCTATTTATTTCTTGTTTGAAGACGAATGAGAAAACTTACTGGAAATTTTATTTTTGGTGAGAAAGGGGGAAAAAAGGGTTTTTAGAAAAAAGTGCTTGACGGGACATGGCCCGCTCCTACGTATCTCCTGGTGCGATGGAGAATTCAAAGCTACGTAGTTCTTGGTTCTTTTTGAAAAGTTTTTGTTTTTTATCTTTTTTAGTGAGTTTTTGAAATAGGACGAGCATTAGCAAATGATTAAACTAGCAGAGGCTATGATGAATCACTACTAAATACTCAAAAAGAGAGTTGCACCGCTAGTCAAACGAACGAAGGTTCTGATGGACTATTGATAACAACTCGTTTTTTATTATCCTTTTGGAAAGTGAATTTCGAAAGAGATCGATTTGTACGATGATCAAACTAACAAAGGTTATGATGGATCATCGTTTATTATTTTTAGGAGAAAAGGACATTGTCACTAATAGCTAAACGAACAGAGGCTCTGATGAGCTATTAGCAACAATGGGTTTGAAAATAATTTTTGTTTGTTTTATGAAAATGATTGGTTTAGGGGGATGAAAATAATTTTTATTTGTTGCGCTTGACGAGAACGTGGCTCGCTCCTACGTATCCCAAACGGGAATCAAAGCGACGTAGTTCTAATTAGAAAATGTTTTTGAAAGGGGTTGAAAGGGACAAGTTGAATTATCCGAGACCATCTTCACCACTTTAGAACATGATGCACTAGGCATAAGTGGGAATCATATGGTTCGTCATCAGCAATGGACGATAATATACAAGAACGAGTAGATAAACGCTATAGCTAAGTTAAATCACATGGATCACAATAACTAAATATTAACAAATGAAAAGACTGAAATACCTCTGATGAAGACAGATATTACAGATCTGAAGAACGCAAACCCCGACTAACCCTTGCAGGAGATCAGCTCAGACGGACCAACGGCGCGAATAGAGCAAAAATGAAGCGGAGAACTGGAAAATGAGATTTGCGAGAGTTGTCTTCCCAGATCTCGTGAAATGTCTCTGGAGCAATTCTTCTCAGATCTAGTGAAAATGTCTCTGGAGCAATTCTTCTCTCTGATCTTGTGAGATGTGTGTGTCAAAATGTGACTTGAGGCTGCCTATTTATAGGCTTAGGAATGCGTAGAATTTTTTAAAAAACATTTATTGCAAGGATGAATCGATTGTTTGATGAAGGCAAAATATAGTATAATCGATTCTTTGTTTTTGGAAATGATAAGAATCGATTATATGGCCTATGGAAAAAGGTAGGAATCGATTTTCAGGACATTTGGAGATCCTGAAAATCGATTCTGTGGCCTTTGGAAATATGTAGGAATCGATTCTTTATTTTTGGAAATGATAAGAATCGATTGTATGGCCTATGGAAAAAGGGAGGAATCGATTCTTGGCTCTTTAAAATGGCCTGAAAATCGATTTCAAGGCCTATGAAAGGAGAGGGAAATCGATTTTCAGGACATTTATAATAGGTGAAAATCGATTCCATGTTTAGTTAAAGCAATGAGGAATCGATTCATGGCCTATGGAAGAGCTTGAAAATCGATTTCAAGGCCTATGAAAGAAGACGGAAATCGATTTTCAGGACATTTATAATAGGTGAAAATCGATTCTTCACTTAGTTAAAACAATTAGGAATCGATTCATGGCCTATGGAAAGGCCTGAAAATCGATTTCAAGGCCTATGCAATATACTATAAATCGATTCTTGGCCTTTGGAACAAAATAGAAATCAATTCTTGCTTTCCAACAAAATGCTTTTAGGTCTTTCCCATGCATGCATAAAGTATTTTTCAAAGCTTGCCATGCATGCATAACATATTTTTGAAAACCTTAATTTCTTAAAAAGTGCATTCTAACCCTAAGAATGATTTCAAAAACTTTGGAGCGGTTTCTAGGATCCAAAATGCATAATTTATTTTTGTGTGGAAAATTAGGGTTTGGACCTGAGCCGGACAAAATTGGGGTATGACAGCTGCCCCTCTTTATCTGAATTTTAACGAGGAATATGAATTGGCCGAAACATATTCCAAGGCAAAATGAAGTTAAAGAATTCAGAAATTATACCGATTTTGTCCATTTGGGGAAACCCGAATTTTCCTCTTTTTCTTTTTCTATGTTTTTTTGAATAGATGGGCTCGAGAACAAACGGGGAATGGTTAACACCTGGTGCATTAACCGAGAGAGAAAATGACGGATCACTCGGGATCTGAAGGAGCACTAAGGCTCTGAAGGACCGCTCAAGGTCTGAAGGAGCACTAAGGCTCTGAAGGTCTAATTCGCAGTCGATGCTTGGCGCATTGATTAGAGTTAAACTGAAGGACCGACGAGGTCTGAAGGGCATGCCTAAGCCTGATGGACCAATGGGTCTGATGGAGCGCAAACTAGCAACGGTACTAGTAAAACGGTCTGCCTGAAGGGGTGGCCTTTTCCGAGCAGCCATGATGGGTCAAGATCAGATCCGGAACTGATATGTTGACCATGTAGGACGTCCATTGTGTCTTAGGCTGACACAACTAGTCTGAAGGACCACTCGGGGTCTGAAGGACTTACCCGCAGCTCGAATGCGAGGTGAAGTCTGCTTTTGAAGGGACACTTGGGTCCTGAAGGGATTCACGAATCCTGTTGATTGATTGATTGAAATCTTCAATGCTGCCGCACTGAATTGAGGTACCTGCATACGTCGGTTAATGCAAGGAATGGTGCATGGTGTATGAGTGCATGTTATGAGTGCACGTTATGAGTGCATGTTATGCAAAGGCATGTTATGCATGTGCATGCAATGAGTGCATGTTATGCTATGATTTTGGCGCGATGCTGAATGTGGTGAAATGCTATTTCTGATTCTTCATCTCTGTGATTTTCTTTGGTCGGCTTTCTTTTTTCTGACTGTTTGTTTTTCTTTTGCTTTTTCATTCTTTGATCAGCTTTCTTTTTTCTGATTGTTTGTTTTTGCTTGCTCTTTTGCTCTTTTGGCTTATTTTCTTTTGCTGGTTCGACCAACCCATGACGAGACTGAGGAACCCATTAGACTTGTGGTGGCGTATAAGCCAAGTGCCGATTGTCTTGTGATTTGCCATCTGAAATGGCCTATGAGTGCAATTATTTCCTTGTAAGCTTAATTTGCCCTGAGAAGTTGCTTCCTTCCCATAACTTTTAAAAATTTCGCAATGATTGTGATGCCCTATGATTTATGCACATGTTTTACAGATCAGTGTTACCATCATCATAAAACGTTTATTTTGAGCAGAAAAAGCAAAAATAGAGGGCAAAGACATATGAAAAGGTTGGACTTTATTGATATAGAAGCCGATCGTACAGAAGGTTACACCGACTATTCAAGACATTTGAAAATTTAAACTACAAAAAGACACGAAAAAGAGAGAAGCTGATTTCTGACTGTCCGTCTCTGTGGAACAGTGCTAAACATTTATGTCCCTGACCTTGATCACCTCCTCATCCAAGTTTCCGGGGAGTTTGTATGCCTTTCTTTACTTTTCATGCCCAAGCTTTCCGACCCTAATTTTTGCCTGGATCGCCCTTTGCGGGTTTTCAATCCACCGGGTCGCTCTGATTTTGCCTAGGCAGCCCTTTGCGGGTTATCAACCTAGCGAGCTAATTCTTACTTGGCTTGTCTTTCTCTTTTTTCGTCTATTTCTTTCAGGCATAATACTTCTTCACTGAATCAGAATTGACTGGGTTCCTGAGATCTTCGCCGTCCATATTTGTGAGTATCAGCGCTCCTCCGGAGAAGGCTTTCTTGACTATGTACGGGCCCTCATAGGTGGGAGTCCATTTTCCACGGGGATCACTTTGAATAGGCAGAATCTTCTTGAGCACTAGGTCTCCCTCATTGAATCCTCGGGGACGAACTTTCTTGTCGAAAGCGGTTTTCATCCTTTGCTGGTATAGCTGTCCATGACACAAGGCTGTGATTCTCTTCTCCTCAATGAGATTTAGCTGATCTAGGCGAGCTTGTACCCACTCCGCTTCTTCCAGCTTAGTTTCCATTAGTACCCGCAGGGAGGGTATTTCGACCTCGATAGGGAGGACTGCCTCTGACCCGTATACCAAAGAGAAAGGGGTTGCCCCGGTCGATGTACGCACTGAAGTACGATAGCCGTGTAGAGCGAAAGGAAGCATCTCGTGCCAATCTTTGTACGTGACCACCATCTTCTGCACTATCTTCTTGATGTTCTTGTTAGCCGCTTCGACTGCCCCATTCATCTTGGGCCGATAAGGTGAAGAATTATGATGCTGGATTTTGAACTCTGCGCACAAGTCCTTCATCATTTTGCTGTTCAGGTTGCTGCCGTTATCAGTGATGATCTTGTTGGGAAGGCCATAACGGCAAATCAAGTCTTTCTTCACAAATTTGGCGACCACTGAACTGGTTACACTGGAGTAGGAAGCAGCTTCGACCCACTTAGTGAAGTAATCGATTGCAACCAGAATAAAACGATGTCCATTTGATGCTTTAGGCTCTATAGGGCCAATGACATCCATGCCCCACATTGAGAATGGCCAAGATGCAGTCATGACATTTAGAGAGGCAGGTGGCACATGAATGTGATCAGCGTAGATTTGGCACTTGTGGCACTTTCGGACGAAGCTGTAGCAGTCACCTTCCATCTGCAACCAGTAATAGCCGGCTCTCAAGATTTTTCTTGCCATGGTGTGCCCACTGGAATGAACCCCGAACGACCCTTCATGGACCTCTTTCATAATTTTTGCTGCCTCTTCTTCTGTCTCACACCTCAGAAGGACCATATCATAATTTCTTTTGTAGAGAACTTCGCCATTCAAAAAGAAGTTCCTCGACAATCTTCTGAGCGTTCTTTTGTCATTCTCTGATGCCCCGGGGGGGTATTCTCTATTGATGACGTACTGTTTGATATCATAATACCATGGCTTGCTATCAGGCTCTTCCTCAATTGCAGTGCAGTAATGATGTGCCGGGAGACCCCGATGTTGAATTCTGATACGAGTTAGACTTTTGTCGCAATTGATGTTGAACATTGACGACAGAGTTGCTAAAGCATCGGCCAGCTGATTTTCACCTCGAGGAATATGCTGGAAAGTAATTTCATCGAAGGACTCCACCAATTCCTGGACATAATTACAATAAGGGATCAATTTAGGATCTCTGGTCTCCCAATCACCTCTCACCCGATGAATAACCAAAGCCGAATCACCATACACATCGAGTCTTTTAACCTTCCATTCAAGGGCTGCCTGAATCCCCAAGATGCACGCTTCATATTTTGCGATGTTGTTAGTGACATAAAAGCTTAATCTGGCAGTGACCGGAACGAAGCGGTTATCTGGGGAGATTAGCACAGCCCCAGCTCCGTGCCCCCACACATTGGATGCGCCATCGAATATCATCCTCCACCTCTCCTCTTTTTGAGACTTTCCTTCCTCAAACAGTGCCATGATGTCTTCATCGGGTAAATCATACTGCATTGGTTGGTAGTCTTGAATTGGCTGACATGCTAAGTACTCGGCGAGTGCACTGCCCTTGACCGCTTTCTGCGTGACATGCAGGATATCGTACTCTGATAATAACATTTGCCAACGAGCGATCCGTCCCGTGAGTGCTGGCTTTTCAAAAATATACTTGATTGGATCCATTTTAGATACCAACCAGGTTGTATGACTTAGCATGTACTGCCTTAGACGATGAGCAGCCCATGCTAAGGCACAACAACTCTTTTCTAGCACTGAATATCTCGTCTCACAGTCAGTGAACTTTTTACTCAAGTAGTATATGTCATGCTCTTTCTTTCCTGATTCATCATGCTGCCCCAGCACACACCCCATCGAATTGTCCATCACGGTTGGATACAGGATGAGCGGTCTTCCGGGCACTGGCGGCATCAGAATTGGTGGGTTTTGAAGGTAATCCTTGATTCTCTCAAAAGCTCTTTGGCAATCATCATTCCACTCTAATCTTTGGTTCTTGCACAACAGCTTAAAGAGAGGCTCGCAAATGGTGGTCAATTGGAATATGAACCTTGAGATGTAGTTCAGTCTCCCAAGGAAGCCACGAACCTCTTTTTCAGTCTTTGGTGCTGGCATTTCAAGGATTGCCTTGACTTTATCTGGATCAACCTCTATCCCTTTCTGACTGACGATGAATCCCAGTAATTTTCCAGATCTCACACCGAAAGTGAATTTTGCTGGGTTTAACCTGAGCTTGAACTTCCGTAGACGTTCAAAGAGTTTTTGCAGGTTTGCAATGTGTCCTTCATCAGTCTTGGACTTTGCAATCATATCATCTACATACACCTCAATTTCTTTGTGCATCATATCGTGGAATAACGTCACCATTGCCCTTTAATAAGTCGCACCGACATTCTTGAGTCCAAAAGGCATCACTTTGTAGCAGAATGTTCCCCAAAGAGTTATGAAAGTGGTTTTCTCCATATCTTCTGGAGCCATTTTTATCTGATTGTACCCTGAATACCCGTCCATAAAGGAGAATAAAGAATGTTGGGCTGTACTGTCTACCAAAACATCAATATGAGGCAGAGGGAAGTCGTCTTTGGGGCTAGCTCTATTCAGATCCCTGTAATCGACACACATCCTGACCTTGCCATCCTTTTTCGGAACAGGGACGATATTTGCTACCCATTGGGGATACTTGGCCACTGCTAGAAACCCTGCATCAAACTGCTTTTTTACTTCATCCCGGATTTTCAATGACATCTCAGGTTTCATTCTTCTCAATTTCTGCTTGACCGGTGGACACTCTGGCTTCACGGGTAACCTGTGCTCAACAATATCGGTATCTAACCCTGGCATATCCTTATACGACCACGCAAAGACATCAGCGTAATCACGCAAGAGTTGGATTAGCCTTTTGCGTTCACTTTCTTCCATGGCAGTACCGACCTTAACCTCCCTTTTATCCTCTTCTGTACCCAAGTTGATGATTTCAATCGACTCTCCATGAGGCTGAATGATCTTTTCTTCCTGCTCTATTAGTCTTGTCAATTCCGGAGGAGTTTCCCAGTTTTGCTCAACACCCCCTTCAGTTTGGTTGATTGGATGATCAAAGCCATAATAGGAATCATTAGCACTGTTATTTTCAGAGACAATTACTTTTGATCTGCATTCGTAGAAGCAGAAAGTAGAATGAAAAGAGAAACAAACAAATAAAGCTAAAAGAAAGGAAAGATAAATGAAGAAAAAGAGATTTTATTGACGGAATTCGAAACAAGCGTTTTTATTGATGATGGGGTCATTGAAAATAAAACATGCATGCCCTAACAAACTATCCTGAGGCCTTGGGCAGAGCCAAAGGAATGCATTACAATCATTACTTTGGACTAAAAGTGATGGGCAAGTCTACAGCTTCCCAATTCTTGAGCTCTTCTTCAGCAAGGCAACGACGGACTAGGCTGGTACCGCCTTCTTCATCCTCTGAACCATTCTCAATAGCAGTGATCTGGTCTGGATCTAGCAACCCTGCACTCTTGAAGCTTTGACTGATATCACCAATGGGGATCCTCTTTGACCATGGATCCTGGCCTCTCAACTTGGCCAACCATTCACCTCTTCTCTCCTCAGCCAACTTCCTCCTTTCAGCCTCACTTGGGTAATACCCCAACCCACAACGATCTTTGTTTCCTTTCAGTTGTACAGGAGCAAGAATTCCTTGTCCCGTTTTTCCCAAACCACGCCCCAGCTGGTATCCTTGATCCATCATGATCCTTGCAACCATCTCTTCATCTTTGGACAACTTTATCACGGGCGACGGTAACTCACTTCCCCCAAACACAGCATTGGCAATTTCGAGAGACTGGAAGGAGGTCTCCAGGGATTCTTCGGCTGCTTCCACATAACGGAAGGGGGAAGGCTTGTTGACTAACATTTCCTCCTCTCCGAACACCACCACAATTTTATCATCGACCACAAACTTGACTCTCTGATGCAGAGAGGAAGGGATGGCTCCCGCCATATGAATCCAGGGCCTTCCAAGCAGACAGCTGTAGGACGAGGAGATGTCCATGATTTGAAAGTTAACAAAGAATGTCTCAGGACCTATCTGAATAGGGAACTCCATTTCCCCTATTACCTCTTTCCTCGATCCATAAAACGCCCTCACCAATGTCGAGCTAGGCTTCATGAAAGAACAATCCACATCCAACTTGCTTACAGTGGATTTTGGCATCACATTCAGAGAAGAACCATTGTCAATCAGAACACGAGCCAGCACGAAATCCCCACATTTAACAGAGATGTGTATGGCTTGGTTGTGTTTCCTTCCTTCTGGGGGAAGCTCGTCATCGGCAAAAGTCACATGATTCGCAGCCACGACATTCCCAACTATTTCATCAAATTGGCCCACGGAAATATTCTGAGCAACATGAGCCCCATTCAGTACTTTCATTAGGGCGGCTCGATGCGCTTCTGAACTTAACAACAATGACAGCATTGAGATCTTTGCTGGGGTCTGATTCATCTGGTCAACCACCTTATAGTCACTTTGCCTTACAATCTTTAGGAACTCATCAGTTTCTTGTTCTGCCACTTTCTTTTTCTGAGCATTTTCCACTTCTTTATCCTTCCCTTTGTGAGCCCTATCTTCAGCCTCCTTAGATGATTCACATTGAACGAAATTGGGGGTATACATGCGGCCGCTCCTTGTCATTCCACTTGCCCCAGTTATATTGGTAATGACAGAAGTGTTTGGAGAACTCTCTACTGGAGGCAGAGTACTGTATATCCATGGCACTGCACTGTCCTTCTCATATGGGAATGGAGCAGGAATCCCAATGACCACTGGCTGAGGCTTGACTTGGGTTGGTTTTGGATCGTACCATATCTCAATTGGCTTCCTGGCCTCTTTACCACCATTGAACTGCAACATCAGCACACTTTCTTCCTTTTCAACTACTCCCACTTGAACCACATAACGATCCATCAAGTCTTGCAGAACTGACTTGAAAACTTCACAGGCACCCACACATAAAGGATCGGCGCATACACAACCCTTCTTGATAACACCACGACGACACAACTCAGCATGTATATTTTCCAGAGGAGTCTGGATACACTTAACATCTTTTATCATTGTCTGCCCCACAGAATCCTCTACTGCATTAGCGGATGGTGTCCCATGTCCCGGTAGGGGGTTTGTAGTTGTACTGGGACTGTTCGGCTTGAAAGAGATCCAGTTGGCGTTAATCAAATCCTGGACTACATATTTAAAAGCCTTACAGTCTTCCACCGTGTGGCCGACTCCTCCACCATGAAAGCTACAAGTAGCATCAGCATTGTACCCCCTAGGAAAGGGAGGTTGTATAGGCTTCATGGGGCGAGTATTGACCAAATTCTTTGAGACAAGATGATTGAACAATTCAGTATAGGTCATCGGGATCGGATCAAAATTAGCACGCCTCTTCTCTTGATAGTTCTGGGCTCTGTAGCCCGAATTAGTTTGCTGCGGAGAGTTGAAAGATAATGGCACCGCCTGCTGTGGAGAGCTGAAAGATGGGCCTCCCCCTGCGGAAATAACCTTGGTTTCCCCTTCTTTCTTCTTGGGGAAGTTGGGAAAGGGTTTCTTTTGTCCACTAGAATTGCCAAAACCTCCAGCAATCTTTCCGCTACGCAATCCGTGCTCTAATCGTTCCCCAATGACAACCATATCTGAGAAATTGGACGAAATGCTCCCCACCAACCTATCATAATACAGCCCTGGAAGGGTCTCCATAAACATGTACACCATCTCTTTTTCAGTCAATGGCGGCTTCACCTGAGCAGCTATGCTCCTCCATTTTTGAGCGTATTCTTTGAATGACTCTCTATCTCCTTTGCTCATGTGCTGTAATTGAGACCGGTCTGGAGCAAGGTCCATGTTATACTGGTATTGTTTTAGAAAGGCTTCAGAGAGATCCTTCCAACTGTGAACTTCGGAGGATTGCAGCTGCATGTACCAATCTAGTGATGCCCCAGTCAGACTGTCCTGGAAATAATGAATGAGCACCTTGTCATCATGAGCATAAGCGGCCATTTTTCTAACATACATCGTCAAATGGCTAGATGGACACCCGGTGCCGCGATATTTATCGAAGTCAGGTGCTTTGAATTTAGGGGGTATAACAACATCTGGGACAAGGCACAAATCTCGGGCATCCCTGGCTCTAGTTCCTGATCCTTCCACAGCTCTTAAGCGCTCTTCAAGCAAGTGATACCGATCCCCATGCTGAGTGTTCCCAAACAAATGACCTTGTGGATAGTTCCCCGGACCGTGATAATAACCCCCATACTGAGCAGGGTTTCCCATATGATGGACAGCGTTCTGAGGGTTCACAGTAACTCCCAGAGTAGGACTAGGTGAACCTCTTGGCAGTACAGTATCAGGACTAGGAGTATGAATTTGTGGTCCCATAGCAGCTCCACCAGGCATAGTCGTGACAGGTTGACTCGACCCCACAGGAATAGCTTCAGCAGCAGGCGGCATATAACCCATTGGCATCCCCCAAGGATATATCGGTGCATTCAGATGACTCTGTCCGCTCGCCCCTGGAGGATGGGCAAAGTGACTGACCCCCTGTCCATAAGAAGTGTGAGTAGTTGTAACTTCAGCGGACACCGGAGGAGAAACGAAAGTAACAACCCCTTCGGAATTTACAACAGCGGCGGCCCCAGTAGCGGCCCCACCCCTCAGATTCTGTAGCATACTCATTACTTCGACCATTTGTGCTTCCATAGCCTCCACTTTAGTCTTCAAAGCTTGATTCTCTTGAGCCAGCTGCTCAGGATTAAGAATCTCCACAACCGACTCATCTTGACCCAGGGGGTCCTCATTCTCGAGATGTTGATTGCTAGCCATCAATCTTGCTTGTAGACGGGTGGAGTATCGGTGTTGGCGAACCAACTTGCCTTTTGTTTTTCTGATGATGGAACATTTTTTATGAGTACAAGTAGGAATGCGTAAATGAATGCAATGCATGGCCTTATGTTATTTTTGTGTTTAGCGCCAGTAATCGTGAGA
Organism: Astragalus membranaceus; assembly: GCA_039519185.1. NCBI lineage: Eukaryota > Viridiplantae > Streptophyta > Magnoliopsida > Fabales > Fabaceae > Astragalus > Astragalus membranaceus. The sequence goes on along the minus strand of CM076847.1, from coordinate 55,148,506 downwards.
TAACTTGCTCTTGTCATAAGCGAATATCGAAACATTTTAAAAAGCGTGACGAACTTTGGGATCAACGAGCGATAGGGCACATTTCCTTCGAGCTTTAAGCCAATTATAAGAAAGAAAGAGAGTACAATACTATTAAGAGTGCAATACAATATCTCCCAAAGAAAAATACAATGCTCTTAGAAAATTACAACATTCTAAAGAAAAATTATAACTCCCTAGAGAACATTCTGAAAGGAAAATTACAATGCACTAAAATCTAGTAGCATATGGCCTTCAACTTCTTTTTCTTTTCTCTTTCTTTGCTTGCAGCAGCGGCTCCTTCAGCCTTTTCCATGAGCTCCTCAGTCAGGGCCTTGCAGAAATTCACAAACTCATACACACGGACCGGGGTGTTGAAGGGAAGCATCTCAGCTTCAGCCCTCCTTAGTCTTCTGGGGACATCCCTTACAGCTTGATTAGCTAGCCATGCCAACTTCGAAAATTTACCCCTCCAAAGTCGGATCTCATCCCTCAGCTCTTTAACAATCTCTTGTTCTTCTATCTTGCCAATCAGTGCTAGGAAGCGCTGCTCCCAGTACTTGCTCTCTGCTTGTACTTGCCTGTAAGACTCCCCTAGGTATCGGAGATTCCTTGCCAGTTCATCAGATCTCCCCTACTCATAACTCAGCATTTCTTGATATTCCCTGAGAACATTCCCAATGGAATTTCTTTCTCGTTCAAGAGTCTTCAGCTGCCTTTTCAACTCCACCACCAAGTGAGGTTCTTGTTTGGGCTCAGTCGCCACAATCTTCCATTCTTTGGCTTCTTCAAGGGCCTTTCTTGTTTTCTGCTTGTACCTTTGGAGTTCATCCCTAGCCCCCTTCAGGTATTTCTGAGCTTCCAGTTTACTCTCCTTTTCTGTTTTGAATCGCTTGACACCCTCCTCAACAGCTATCACCTTGATCTTGTTCTCTTCCTCTAACTTCTCTTTTTGTAGGGTTACTTTCTCCAACTCTGCTTGCAATGCCTTTTTCTCTTCCTCCGCTTTTGCTAAGGCAGATTTAACCTCATTCAACTCCTCAGGGGTAGGAAGGCGAGGCTTTGACATCTCTTTCTCGACTGGCAGTACTTCTTGGGAAGGTGGACGAGTACTTTGGATTCTTTCATACCACCATTGGTAAAAAGTGACCTCGCCAACCTTTTTCATAAGCTCATCTCTATTTTTACGGACCACAGTTTCCCATGCTTTTGAAATTTTTTGAAGTAAACCCTTGTTTTTTGGATCTTCTCTGTCAAGGAAAATGGGAGTCAGCATGTCTTCGGTAGGCATATTCCTCATAGGGTACCCAAGCTGTTGGATAATCAAGGAAGGATTATAGTTGATGCAGCCATGAGTACCTATTAGGGGCACGTTCTGAAAGTCTCCACACCGAAACACAACGGAGGGCCTGTTCTTCCAACATGAAGGAGTGTACCAGCGGACTTTGAGGGCATTAAGACTCCCTAAGGTATGCACCCACTCCTGGGCACTTTTGACCTCTACCTCACAATTCAAGGCATAAGACAACAGATCTGTAGCTGGATTCTTGTGAGCGATGACGTGGTTAAGGAGCCAAGCATATAGTACATGAAGGGAGCAGGCAATCTTCTTTTTCCCCAGCACTCGATGATGTGTAAAGGAGTAGTAATTGTCCGCGAGTACGGCTGGTACTGGGTTAATTGGATTATCCTTGCTTATGAAGGCTAAGAACACCCCAATGGCAACCTCGTCAATGAACCTTTCAACTTGTGGGAAGAGGACAATCCCAAAGATAGTTAGTGCTAGCAACTGCTTAAAGGGACCCCATCTGTTGGCTTGAGCATGGGACTTCATTAGGTCTTCAAAATAACTCAGTGGAAACCCCATTATACGGTTCTTTTTCTCTTTCCGGAGCTTTAACTCCCCCACTCCAACCTGCAGTAGCAAAGAGAGCCTCTGATCTGAATATTGATGCCCCTGGCACTGATAAGGCGTCGCCTCCGACTTAAAGAAACCTAAAATTTGCTCATACTCTTCTAAAGCTGGTGAGAGTTGGAAATCCTTGAAGATGAAACAGCGGATATCCGGATCATAGAATTGACTGAGGGCTTTCACAACATTTTCTTGAAGATCCAGCTGCAGCAACCGAAGAATATTCCCATAAGCCTTTTCAAACAACCTACGCTCATCCGGTCCCATTAGAGAGGCACACTCTGTTAAACTGGCCACATCTGCTTTCTTTACTACTGGAAATCTCGAATTTAGCATACCCTCGCTTCTTGATCCCATGTCGTCTTGTTTTTTCACGCCTATGACAAGATTCCAAATTACTCCACGATTACCGGCAAACAAATTAGATGCATGAGGAATGCTGTATGAATTTTTCAGAATTTTGCTTATGTAATGCATGATGTTATGATGCAACGTGCGGATGATAAAGACAGATATTTACAGGTGGGGGTTTTGAAATTTTAGGGCAATATACCCTATATGCCACCTCATATAGGTATTCATGAACGAGAAGGAAAAACATAGTTTTTTCAAAAAATGTTGGCGGAAATGAACTAAACTAGATGCAATAATGCACACACAATTTTGGAAAAGCCCTTGTGACCTAAAAAGAGGTAAGACCTATGATCTAGGGCAATTAAAAGGGTAATCCTTCCATGTAGCTCTATTCACTCCCTCACAAGGCCACCAGAGCTACAGTCCCTTTCACAAAATTCCCCACAAATGCAGCAAACTGCTAGGTGTGAGGCATCATGAAAGAGCACAACTCTGGTTGAAACTTTCGCAAGTAGCCAAACGGACAAAGGTCCTGATGGGCTCTCACTACTCGAATCCACTCTCCTAAGTTTTTGCAGACCTGGGTTATGGTCCCACTCAAAACACATAGTCACAGGGTATAAGTGTAGTGTGTGTCAAGGGCATTTTCCCTAGCACTACCCCACCTGCAATGAAAACCAGAGCAGTCCAGACAAAAGCAAGCAATAACAAGTTATCTACCCTAGGGTTCCATACCTAGAATATCTATGAACAAGGATATTGCTCACCTTAGGAAAAGGAGCCAAGAAGAGGGGATCATGGGAATTGAAAAAATGCATGGGCATAAGCGATAAAAGAAAGGAATAAAAGATGAGACAGGGAACAACATAGAAGAACACAAATGCGTACGCCTACAATCAATGATAAGAAAGAAAGGCAAACAAGGTTTTAATCAAATCAACAATACATTAAACCACACATTTAAATTAGTTTGGCTTGACCCTCGTCTTAAAAAAAAGTGTCCCCAGCAGAGTCGCCAGCTGTTGCACCCCGAAAAATCCCGGCTTGGGTTTCTCAATGTACAACGTGGAATAATTTTGGAGCCGCCACCAATATTTTAATTTTAAGACCAAAACATTGAAAAAAGGTCTTTTGGACAAAGCGGATGGTCTTTGAAAACTAGAGATATAGGTTCGGGGGTCGATTACGTGCGAGGAAGGTGTTAGCACCGCGCACGTCCTTTCTACCGAAAGGGAACCTCTAATTAAATGTGTGGTTTTAACGTTTGATTTGAAAAAATACCTAGATTTGCCTATTTATTTCTTGTTTGAAGACGAATGAGAAAACTTACTGGAAATTTTATTTTTGGTGAGAAAGGGGGAAAAAAGGGTTTTTAGAAAAAAGTGCTTGACGGGACATGGCCCGCTCCTACGTATCTCCTGGTGCGATGGAGAATTCAAAGCTACGTAGTTCTTGGTTCTTTTTGAAAAGTTTTTGTTTTTTATCTTTTTTAGTGAGTTTTTGAAATAGGACGAGCATTAGCAAATGATTAAACTAGCAGAGGCTATGATGAATCACTACTAAATACTCAAAAAGAGAGTTGCACCGCTAGTCAAACGAACGAAGGTTCTGATGGACTATTGATAACAACTCGTTTTTTATTATCCTTTTGGAAAGTGAATTTCGAAAGAGATCGATTTGTACGATGATCAAACTAACAAAGGTTATGATGGATCATCGTTTATTATTTTTAGGAGAAAAGGACATTGTCACTAATAGCTAAACGAACAGAGGCTCTGATGAGCTATTAGCAACAATGGGTTTGAAAATGATTTTTGTTTGTTTTATGAAAATGATTGGTTTAGGGGGATGAAAAGAATTTTTATTTGTTGCGCTTGACGAGAACGTGGCTCGCTCCTACGTATCCCAAACGGGAATCAAAGCGACGTAGTTCTAATTAGAAAATGTTTTTGAAAGGGGTTGAAAGGGACAAGTTGAATTATCCGAGACCATCTTAACCACTTTAGAACATGATGCACTAGGCATAAGTGGGAATCATATGGTTCGTCATCAGCAATGGACGATAATATACAAGAACGAGTAGATAAACGCTATAGCTAAGTTAAATCACATGGATCACAATAACTAAATATTAACAAATGAAAAGACTGAAATACCTCTGATGAAGACAGATATTACAGATCTGAAGAACGCAAACCCCGACTAACCCTTGCAGGAGATCAGCTCAGACGGACCAACGGCGCGAATAGAGCAAAAATGAAGCGGAGAACTGGAAAATGAGATTTGCGAGAGTTGTCTTCCCAGATCTCGTGAAATGTCTCTGGAGCAATTCTTCTCAGATCTAGTGAAAATGTCTCTGGAGCAATTCTTCTCTCTGATCTTGTGAGATGTGTGTGTCAAAATGTGACTTGAGGCTGCCTATTTATAGGCTTAGGAAAGCGTAGAATTTTTTAAAAAAACATTTATTGCAAGGATGAATCGATTGTTTGATGAATGCAAAATATAGTATAATCGATTCTTTGTTTTTGGAAATGATAAGAATCGATTATATGGCCTATGGAAAAAGGTAGGAATCGATTTTCAGGACATTTGGAGATCCTGAAAATCGATTCTGTGGCCTTTGGAAATATGTAGGAATCGATTCTTTATTTTTGGAAATGATAAGAATCGATTGTATGGCCTATGGAAAAAGGGAGGAATCGATTCTTGGCTCTTTAAAATGGCCTGAAAATCGATTTCAAGGCCTATGAAAGGAGAGGGAAATCGATTTTCAGGACATTTATAATAGGTGAAAATCGATTCCATGTTTAGTTAAAGCAATGAGGAATCGATTCATGGCCTATGGAAGAGCTTGAAAATCGATTTCAAGGCCTATGAAAGAAGAGGGAAATCGATTTTCAGGACATTTATAATAGGTGAAAATCGATTCTTCACTTAGTTAAAACAATTAGGAATCGATTCATGGCCTATGGAAAGGCCTGAAAATCGATTTCAAGGCCTATGCAATATACTATAAATCGATTCTTGGCCTTTGGAACAAAATAGAAATCAATTCTTGCTTTCCAACAAAATGCTTTTAGGTCTTTGCCATGCATGCATAAAGTATTTTTCAAAGCTTGCCATGCATGCATAACATATTTTTCAAAACCCTAATTTCTTAAAAAGTGCATTCTAACCCTAAGAATGATTTCAAAAACTTTGGAGCGGTTTCTAGGATCCAAAATGCATAATTTATTTTTGTGTGGAAAATTAGGGTTTGGACCTGAGCCGGACAAAATTGGGGTATGACAGCCTTTTAGACCTTAACATCACTTAGCCTTTCGGGCTTTAAACGTCACTGGGTTTCATCGTCGCTTACACATCAATATCATCAACTCAAACAATAGCCACTGAGGGCAAAAACGTCATTTACACTTCATTATAAATAATAGTAGCCACTAAGGGCAAAACAGTCATTTAACTAACCACTAAGGGCATCATCGTCATTTACACCTCTTTATCAATAATATTGGCCACTAAGGGCAAAACAGTCATTTACTCGTCATTATAAAGAATATTAGCCACTAAGGGCAAAACAGTCATTTAACTAGCCACTAGGGGCATCATCGTCAAAATCATCATTTTTGACATTACTTCTTTGAAACCACTGGTCGTACGCAAAAGGGAATTTTTAAAGATACTCAAAACGTCTTTTTATTGTCACAGCAACGATCACCGGGAACAGCCACCCGGGGGCGGCCCAGCAACCTTCAGAAATAATAAGTTTTTGATTTTTAAAAATGGGACACGCAGATGGACAACTGAAAATGCTTCACAACGCTTTTTGAATCGTTCAAAACGGATGTCTGAGTCAAAAGATATAGCGAAAACAGTTTTCGAAAACATTTCGGGACATCCTGAAAACTGGCGCCATGGGCGCCCAGCGCCCAGGCACCTGGCGCCCAGCAAGGCGCAACACACACACGGGCGCTCAGCGCCCAGCGCTGGCACCCACCGCCTCAGCGCAACACGCAACGCAACACACACGGGCGCCCAGCGCCCAGCGCTGGCACCCAGCGCCTTAGCGCAACACGCAGCGCGCCATACACAACACACGGGCGCTCAGCGCCCAGCGCTGGCGCCCCAGCGCCCCAGCGCAACACCCAGCAACACACACAAGGCGCCTTAGGCGCCCTTGCAGCAACCAAAAACCACTATTTTTCCAGCAACTTTCAAAACACCAAAAATTGATTTTTAGCAATTTAACACACCAAAATTTTATATTTTTCAGCACTCAAAATGGCACTTAATTTAATCAATTTATCAAAATTCCTTTGGGCACTATCATCACCATCACCTTGGCGCCCTAGGCGCCTATGCACACACCCACCCAATTTGCGAAACCTCAAGCATTCCAACATACCAAATCGTAATTTCATGAATACACAAATGCCAAACATCATCAAACAAACGCATAGGTCGCATTCACCTCAATGTTCAAATCCAAAAATCAATTCGCATATAGGCATACACATGTATATATATATATGAAATCATCATCACGGGCAAACCAAGAACATCAAGAAACATCAAAGAACATCAAGAAACAACATGGATCTAGTATAAACCCTAGATCTAGGACCTATCATGAGATCTATTAGATGGAAGGATAGAGCTCCCCTAACCTTTCAAGAAGAAGAATTCGAGCCTTAGGATGCAGTCACCAACAGAGCCTCAACAACAATGGAGGTCTCCTTCCTCCTTGATCTTCGAATTCTCTTCTCTCTTGGCCGCCCTTGCTCTCTCTTTCTCACGCTCCTCTCTTTCTCTCTTGCTCTCTCTTTCAATTTCGCAACAACTAGCAAAAACCCTAACCCCCTATGCGCTTGGCCACTTCGCTTATGACTTGAGTCATGGGCTTGGGCTTCTCACTTAAGCCCAAGTCTATTTAATTTGGCACCTCCACCTTCTGATACAACCTACACATATTAATATAATTTCTAATAATTAAATTATATTCAATTAATTAATTTACATTCCTAAATGCTTAATTAATAAATTAATTAAATATTTAGGGTGTTACAACGATGATGCCATAAAGGCTATTTAGTGACGATGATTCCATAAAGGCTATTTAGTGACGATGATGACAGGTACCACATGCATACGCCCGTTGCGGTGGGTTGCACTTCATACATGTTCACGACATTGTGATGACTTGCAGTGATGACTGAGTTGATGTTGCGATGTGGTTTATATAGCGTTGTAGTTCTAGCATAATACTTATCATATGCACTATTATATTGTTAGATGAATTCACCCCTTCTGTTTGAATGTTACCCCTATGCGGTAACGTGCAGGTGATCTCGAGTGAAGGCTTAGGTACCTTCGTTAGCTGAGTCGGGTCGTCTGCTCTGATACGTAGCACTCAGTGGGGAGGGAATGAACCTTAGGTCTTTTGATTATTTGACTGCTGTAGTTGATGTTTTTATGACTTTCCGCTGCGTAGATGCTGAGTTTTTACTATGTTGATTGAATTGAGCGTTTTGAGCTCACCCCAGTGGTGATGTGCTATATATCGCATTATTATTGACGATGAACTATTTTATATTGATGCATGATGTGGTGTGGATTTATGTGTGACATCCCGTGTGGTGAAAAATGATTTATGTTGAAAAAAAAAAGAGACCCTGATTTTTAGTAAATAAATTACCGGGTAGAAAAGGGGTGTTACATTAGTGGTATCAATGCAAAAGTTCGGTCTGTCCGGCCAAGTTGCCCAGTCATTGACAATCTAGTATTGTCGACTTATTCTAACTGTTGTTTTTGGTTGCAGCTTGAGTTGATATGGCTGGGAGGAACGACACTGCGATTGCTGCTGCTTTAGCTGCCATGGCTCAGGCCGTGCAGAATCAGCAGAATGCTGGAGAGAACGCTGGATTTCGGAGTCTGACTACATTCCAGAGAGAGAATCCGCCCACTTTCAAAGGCAAGTATGATCCAGACGGTGCCATGGCCTGGTTAAAGGAGATCGAGAGAATTTTTAGAGTGATGGACTGCACTGTGGAGCAGAAGGTCCGTTTTGGAACACACATGTTGGCAGAGGAGGCCGACGATTGGTGGTTGGCTACTAGGCAGAGGTTAGAGTCTGCTCAAGAGGAGGTTACTGGGGAGGTGTTCAGCAGAGAGTTTCTGAGGAAATATTTTCCGGAAGATGTCCGAGGGAAGAAGGAGATAGAGTTTTTGGAGCTGAAGCAAGGTGGCATGTCTGTGACTGAGTATGCGGCGAAGTTCGTGGAGTTGGCGAAGTTCTATCCGCACTATAGTGAGGCTACAGCTGAGTTCTCAAAATGTATTAAGTTCGAGAATGGTTTGAGGCCTGAAATTAAAAAGGCAATTGGCTACCAGAAGATCCGTGTGTTCGCTGACCTGATAGATAGCTGCAGAATTTTTGAGGAGGACAGTACTGCGCACTACAAAGCTGTGACTGTGAAAAAGGGCAAATTTCCGAGTCGAAGCAAGCCGTATGAGGTTCCTGCGGGTAAGAGTCATCATAGAGCTGCTGGAGGCAAGAGGGCTAGTGGGGGAGATGCTCCTACTGGCATTGTATGTTTCAAGTGTGGCAAGGCTGGCCACAAGAGTTTCATGTGCAAATCCGATGGGAGGATTTGTTACCGTTGTGGTAAGGAGGGTCATGTAGCGGCTGAGTGTGGGCGTAAGGACATGGTGTGTTTCAACTGTGGTGAGTCTGGGCATATCAGTGTGAAGTGTTCAAAGCTGAAGAAAGAAAGGTCCAGTGGAAAAGTGTTCGCATTGGCAGGAGAGGAGCCTGCTGAGAATGATGGTCTCATTAGAGCTACGTGCTACATTCATGGTACTCCTCTGAAATCCCTTATTGATACTGGTGTTACCCATTGCTTTATCTCTGTTGATGGTTGTAAAAGATTGGGCCTTGTTTTGTCTGTTATGTGTGGGGACATGGTTGTCGACACTCCTGCTAAGGGGTCGGTGACCACTTCTTTGGTGTGTTCTCTGTGTCCCTTGTCGATCTTCGGCAGGGACTTTGTCGTGGATTTTGTTTGCTTGCCATTGAGAGGATTGGACGTAATCTTGGGCATGGACTGGTTAGAGCATAACCATGTCCATATCAATTGTCGTAGCAAATCGGTTAGTTTCGGAGAGGAAGATTCTGTTTTGTTATCCGCTAATCAGTTGAAGAAGTTGATGAAGGAAGGAGTTCAGCTATTTTCGTTGATGGCTTCGTTGTCTGCTGAGAGTCGGGCTGTCATTGAAGAGTTGCAGGTGGTGCGCGAATTTCCAGATGTTTTTCCTAATGAGATCCCTAGTGTTCCACCTGAGAGAGAAGTGGAGTTCTCTATTGATCTTGTACCTGGTACGAGGCCTGTGTCTATGACACCGTACAGGATGTCGGCGTCAGAATTGTCTGAGTTGAAGAAGCAACTTGAAGATCTGCTTGAGAAGAAGTTTGTTAGGCCGAGTGTATCGCCGTGGGGAGCTCCTGTGTTACTGGTGAAGAAGAAGGATGGGAGCATGAGGTTGTGTGTTGATTATAGGCAGCTGAATAAGGTGACCATTAAGAACAAGTATCCACTGCCGAGGATAGACGATTTGATGGATCAGTTAGTGGGTGCTCGAGTGTTCAGCAAGATTGATTTGAGATCAAGTTATCATCAGATCAAGGTGAAGGATGAAGATGTCCAGAAGACTGCTTTCAAGATGAGGTATGGGCATTACGAGTATTCGGTGATGCCGTTCGGTGTCACTAACGCGCCGGGTGTATTTATGGAGTACATGAATCGTATATTCCATACTTACTTGGATCGGTTCGTAGTTGTGTTCATTGACGACATCCTGATTTATTCGAAATCGGAGGAAGAGCATGCGGAGCATTTGAGATTAGTATTGGAGGTCCTGAGAGAGAAGAGGCTGTATGCAAAGTTGTCTATGTGTGAGTTCTGGCTGAGAGAGGTGAGTTTCCTTGGGCATGTTATTTCTGGCAGTGGTATTACAGTTGATCCGGCAAAAGTAGAAGCAGTATTGGAGTGGGAAGCCCCGAAGTCCGCGACGGAAATCAGAAGCTTTTTGGGTTTGGCTGGTTACTACAGGAGGTTCATCGAAGGTTTTTCTAAGTTGGCCCTTCCGTTGTGTGGGATGCTCGTTGTGAGGAAAGTTTCCTTGAGTTGAAGAAGAGATTGACGACGTCTCCTGTTTTGACGTTGCCAAATCCGGGCGAGCCGTTCGTGGTGTATTGTGATGCTTCGAAGATGGGTCTAGGTGGCGTGCTTATGCAAGATGGGAAGGTGATTGCTTATGCGTCGAGGCAATTAAGGGTTCATGAGAAGAATTATCCAACGCATGATTTGGAGGCACTATTTGTATGGTTCCAGATTTGAGGTGTTCAGTGATCATAAGAGTCTGAAATATTTATTTGACCAGAAGGAGCTGAATATGAGGCAGCGAAGGTGGTTGGAATTGTTGAAAGACTATGATTTCGGTTTGAACTATCATCCGGGCAAAGCTAATGTCGTGGCTGATGCTTTGAGCCGGAAGTCTTTGCATATGTCGGCGATGATGGTCAAAGAATTAGAGTTGATTGAGGAATTCAGAGATCTAAGTCTGGTTTGTAGGACGACACCTCATAGCGTCAAGCTGGGGATGTTAAGGATCGATAATGATTTTCTGGGCGGCATTAGAGAGGCTCAGAAATCAGATGTTAAGTTGGTGGATTCAATCAATGGGATTGGTCAATCTGAGAGTGAAGATTTCAAGTTGGAATCCCAACGTGTGTTGAGGTTCCGTGGTAGGATCTGCATTCCGGATGATGTAGAAATGAGGAAAACAATTTTGGAAGAGGGTCACCGAAGTAAGTTGAGTATTCATCCTGGAGCGACAAAGATGTATCAAGACCTGAAGAATATGTTTTGGTGGCATGGCATGAAGAGGGATGTAGCACAATTTGTGTATGGCTGTTTGACTTGTCAGAAGTCGAAGGTGGAGCATCAGAAGCCTGCTGGATTGATGCAACCGTTGGAAATTCTAGAGTGGAAGTGGGATAGCATTTCGATGGATTTTGTGACGGGATTGCCAAATACAGTTAGAGGTCACGATGCTATTTGGGTGATCGTTGATAGGTTAACGAAGTCTGCTCACTTTGTTCCTATTAATATCACTTATCCGGTGTCGAGGTTAGCAGAAGTTTATGTCAAGGAGATTGTGAAGCTTCATGGAGTTCCCAAGAGTATTGTTTCGGATAGAGATCCGAGGTTCACCTCAGATTTCTGGAAGAGTTTGCAAGAAAAGTTGGTGTCTAAGCTGAGGTTGAGTTCGGCGTATCATCCTCAGACAGATGGTCAGTCAGAGAGGACAATTCAGTCATTAGAAGATCTGTTGAGGGCTTGTGTTTTGGAACAACGAGGTTCGTGGCATTCCTACCTTTCGCTGATTGAATTCACGTACAACAATAGTTACCACTCCAGTATCGGGATGGCACCTTTTGAGGCATTGTATGGTCAGAAGTGTAGAACTCCGTTGTGTTGGTATGAGTTTGGAGAGAGTGGGGTGCTTGGACCAGAAATTGTTCGGGAGACAACCGAGAAGATAAAGTTGATCCGTGAGAAGATGAAGGCTTCGCAGAGTCGTCAGAAAAGTTATCACGACAAGAGGAGAAAAGATTTAGAGTTTCAGGAGGGTGAGCATGTATTTTTGAGGGTCACTCCAGTGACCGGTGTTGGCCGTGCTTTGAAGTCGAAGAAGCTCACTCCTCGATTCATTGGTCCTTATCAGATTTCCGGGAGAGTTGGGAATGTGGCGTATAGAGTGGCTTTACCGCCAAACCTTTCGAATTTGCACGACGTGTTTCATGTGTCGCAACTTCGGAAGTTTGTTTCGGATCCGTCTCATGTGATCCAAATGGATGACGTGGAGGTGCGGGATAATCTCACGATGGAGACGATGCCAGTGAGGATGGAAGACCATGAGGTGAAGGTGTTAAGAGGCGAGGAAATTGCATTGGTGGAGGTGGTCTAGCTGGGAGCTGCCGGTGAGAGCATGACTTGGGAGTTGGAGAGTAAGATGCGGGAGTCCTATCCAGAGCTGTTTGATTCAGGTGAGTTTTCGAGGACGAAAACATTCTAAGTGGGGGAGAGTTGTAACGCCCAAATATTTAATTAAAATTATTTAATTAAATATTTAGGTATTCAATTAATTATTTATTTATTTATTTAATTGGTATAATTAAAATTATAAGTTATATTAAGGTGTGGTATTCTATTAGGAAGTGGTGGCACTAATTAAATTGGGCTTAAGCTGAAGGAGAGCCCGCGATCCAGGTCCACTAGCCTAGGCGCATATTTAAGCCTAAAAATTAGGGTTTTGGCTCATTTTGTGCAAAAGAAAAGAAAAGTGCGAATAGAGAGAGGAGAAGAGAAGGGGAAATTCGGCGCACAAGGGAGAGGAGAAGGAGAGGAGGATTCGCAAATTTCAAGGAAAGCAGAGAGGAGCTGTGTTGCTGTGTTGTGTTGGTGACTTCTCTCCAGGGTCTTCTAATCCTAATAATTAAGGTAAGGGTGAGACCTCTCTTTCACTATAATGGTGGGTGTGATGGGTATTAGGGTGGGGGCTTAGACCTATGTTGCCATGATCTTGTTTGATTTGTTTGAATTGGTTGTTGAATTGCATATGTGTTATTTGATGATTTGGTGTGTGCTGTTTTTGGCGGCCTGTGCATGGGCGCCGTGGCCAATTGTGTTGCGTTTTGGTGTTTTGTGCGAGTTCTGTTTTAGGCGCCCTGTGCATGGGCGCCGTGCCTAAGCATGTTGCGTGGTGGTTCTGTTTTAGGCGCCTTGTTGCTGGGCGCCGTGTGCAAGGTGCGTTGCGTTTTGGTGTTGTGTGAGTTCCTGTTTTTGGCGAACTGGGTGTGGGCGCCGTGTGCCAAGTTGTTGCGTTGCTGTTTTTGGCGCCCTGGGTTTGGGCGCCGTGTGCCAGGGTGTGTGGGTGTGTGGCTGTGCGTGGGTGTGTGTGTTGCTGTGTCTTGGCGCAGGGGCGCCTTGGCGCCCTGTCCCTGGGCGCCAGTTTCTGCATTGTGTTGCCTGTGGGCGCCATGGGCGCCAAATGCTGTGTCTGGTTGCGTTTTGTGCTGCCTGGGCGCCAAGGGCGCCAGTTCCTGTTGCTGGCCAGTTTCAAGCGTGTTCCCTGCTAGGCGCCCAGTGCCTGGGCCCCATTTTCAGGATGTTGCTCAAATGTTCCCCAGTTTTGTTTTTGACATATCTTTTGACTCGGGTGTCATTACTTTAGGGTAAAAATTATTATTTTTCTGATAGTCTCTGGGCGCCTCAAGTGGCTGTCCCCGGTGGTCATTGTTGTTAGCGTTGTAAAACTATTTCGGTGTTTAAAACCCCTTTTGGTGTCCTTTTTGGTGTCGTGAAACTGGAGTAAAACCTTTTGGTGTAATCGGTAATCTTAGTGTTCCGGTGTCAATAATGATGTGTTGATGGTTTTGACGATAATGCCCCTAGTGGCTAATATTTTGACTTGACGATGGTATTGAGGATGAATAAAAGTTGCGGTCTTATAAGCGACGATGATGCCATAACGGCTATTAGTGATGATGATAGTAATGACGGTGAATGTTAGTGGCAACGATATGTGTGAAGATAACCTGACAGGTGATGTGCCCTTTTATTGGCAAATTGGTAAGTGATGGGTCACTAAGTTGATTGTGATTGTATGTGACTGTCTCCGGTGCATATCATGGTGCTTCATACATCTCATGTGCATAAACAAGTGACAATGACGCCATAAAGGCTATTTAGTGACGATGATGCCATAAAGGCTATTTAGTGACGATGATGACAGGTACCACATGCATACGCCCGTTGCGGTGGGTTGCACTTCATACATGTTCACGACATTGTGATGACTTGCAGTGATGACTGAATTGATGTTGCGATGTGGTTTATTTAGCGTTGTAGCTCTAGCATAATACTTATCATATGCACTATTATATTGTTAGATGAACTCACCCCTTCTGTTTGAATGTTACCCCTATGCGGTAACGTGCAGGTGATCTCGAGTGAAGGCTAAGGTACCTTCGTTAGCTGTGTCGGGTCGTCTGCTCTGATACGTAGCACTCAGTGGGGAGGGAATGTGTAACACCCCGAAAAATAATTTAATTAATTTAATTAATTTGATTAGTTGAATTATTAAATTTTAGTCGGAGGCGTGATTAATTTAATTAAAATGATGGGTGTGGTTCAGGAAGTGGAACGAGTATTGGGGGTGATGTTGGCAACTCAGGGGTGGCGAAGAATGGCCCAGGAAGCCCAAGCCCGATAGCTTAGGCGCTCCTGAGGCTCCTGAAGTGAAGGGGTTAGGGTTTTGCGCCTCACTCCTGGCATCAGAGAAAGAAAGCGAAGTCTGAGAGAGTGAGAAGAGAGAGAGAGCGTACGGCGCTAAAGGAGAAGAAGGAAGGAAATTCTCTCGAGGTTTCGTTAGGTAAGAGTTCTCATTCCTTCCTTGTCGTTTTTCTTCCTTTCCTAGTGTTGTGACTTTCAAGCCCTAATCTCCGTGTGTTGATTTCCCCTTTGATCAAGAAGTAGGCGTGGCTACGGTTTCGAAGGAGGAAGGAGAAGCTTCGTTCGTTGTGTTGCTGGGTTTTGTTCGTGACTCTTCGTCATTGTCTTCCGGAACACGCAAAATTCGAGGTAAGGGTGAGCATTTTAATTCAACAAAATCGAGTATGTGATTGGGGTTTTGTGGGATTTTTGGGGTGTAGTGGTGTAATTGAAATGTTGAGGTTTTGTTTGATGCGTTGTTGACGTTTCCCGTCGGGGAATTTCGATGTTTGCTTTGATGATCGATTGGAGGGATTAATTGATGAATTTTTTATGATTGTTCCTTGATGAATTTGATGATGTCTTGATGAAATTGTGTTGATTCGTGTGATGAACAATGTGTGATGAAATTGGGTTGAATTGAGCGATGAACGATGTGTGATGAAATTATGTTTTGATGAATTGGATGATGTCTGGATGAAAATTTCGAAATCTGAACAATTCTGCACGTAAAGCCGTTTCTGACCAACCGCGCCTGACTCGCGCTCAGGTCGCGCCCTAGGCGCAAGGCGTGCTGCGCTGGGCGTGTTGTTGCTGCCCATTCGCGCGCCACTCGCGCTGCAGTCGCGCCCCAGGCGCAAGCGCGCTGTGCTGTGGCACTTGTTGCTGCCCAATCGCGCCTCAGTTGCGCCCAGCTCGCGCTTCAAGCGCGAGTCACTGTTTTCCACTGTTTTTCTTGCTGTTTTCACACCGTTTTCTCAGTTTTTAAAGGTGATACTTTCCCAACAAAAATATGATGTTCCTCCATAAAAATGTGATGTTTCCACTAATAAAAATGTGACGTTTCCCAATTCAAATGCAATGTTTTCCCAAACTTGAAAATGTGGTGTTCTTCCAAATTTAAAATGTGATGTCCTTCAAATTAAGATGTGATGTTCACTAAATTAAAACGGGTTGTTCTTTTTTTTTCTAAACTCCAAATGTGTGGCTACCCAAACTTCAAAAAGGATATGTGTGATAACGATGTAATATGATTTATGATGAATTGTGAAGAATGTACTCTATGAGTATGGCTTTAAATATGTTGTAATGTGACTGGGATGAATTGTGACGAATACACTCTATGAGTGTTTGATGACGATGATGATGAGTGCTCCAGGTGAGTGTTTTTATGAAATGCACATGTGTAAATAGAGTCTCATGGCATGTGCATATCGTGAAGAATAGGCTTCGGCCTCTTGATTGTGATGAATATGGTACCATCATGCATATGCCCTGGTGGGGGTTGCATTTACATGCACGATCATGATTGTGACTTGTTGCCAAATTGTGTTGTGAATCGGTGTTTGGTGATGATGATGTGATGTTAATAATGATGTTGTAGAATTGGTTGTCTCCATTACACTATCATATGCTTGACTATGTTTTGTTAAAATTCTCACCCCTTCTGCTTGGAATGTTGCTCTATTGTGGCAACGCTGCAGGTAATTGCGAGTGAAGGATCTGCTGCCTTCCTTTTAGCTCTTGGGATGTATTTTGTGTCGCTCTCTGATACTGTAACACCTAGGGGGCGTGGGTGAATTTCGATAAACGATTTAGTTAGTTGTTTTAATGATTTTATTGATATATTGAGACGTGTTTGAGAGTTGTTGGTGAGTTGTTGTTATATCCGCTGTGATGTGAATATTTGAGAATTTGATTTTTCCACGAAGGATGTTTTGTTGCAAAAATTTGAAGAGTAAGATTGATGAGTTTGTTTTTAATGAAACTGTAGCATTTCTTTTCTATCAATGAAAATAACGCTTTTGAATGGGTTTACTCTGATAAATGGCGTGCAATGTAAGGGTAGAAAAGGGGTGTTACAGAATGAACCTTAGGTCTTTTGATTATTTGACTGTTGTAGTTGATGTTTTTATGACTTTCCGCTGCGTAGATGCTGAGTTTTTACTATGTTGATTGAATTGAGCGTTTTGAGCCCACCCCAGTGGTGATGTGCTATGTATCGCATTATTATTGACGATGAACTATTTTATATTGATGCATGATGTGGTGTGGATTTATGTGTGACATCCCGTGTGGTGAAAAATGATTTATGTTGAAAAAAAAAAAGAGACTCTGATTTTTAGTAAATAAATTACCGGGTAGAAAAGGGGTGTTACAAACCTTCTTTACTTTGGTCTTGCATATGTGATGGCTTGGTCAAACCTTCTGTTGATTTGGTCAAACCTCCTATTGACCTTGATCAGACCTTCTCTATTCCGTACCTTCTCATATCAATTCTACCTTTGACTTTTGTACTTGTTGATTCTTAGGTAGTTGATTATTTTTCTATTTTAGGCCCTCTGCTTCGCACGAAGATAAACATGTGATCACACATAATCAGAAAACTTAATTTAACTTAAGTTTGTTTCATCAAAACAGAAAAGAGATTTTTATTTCAACATTTGTTTCCTCTATTGAAACTCCAGCTGTCACAACATCGCCCTGCACTTCCTCCTTCTCTTCCTCAACAACAGTCAATTGGACCCCAACTCTCTTCCTTGTAGTTGTGTAGGTCAATTTCAGTTTCTGGGCAGGAGTGTGCTTCTCTTTCATTTTAGGTGCTATTGCACCACGCGCTATAGCACTTGTTGACCTGTCAGCTTGTTGCTCTGAATAATAAACTCCCGCGTCATCAGCTATTTCTTCAAAATCTACCGACTTGGCTTTGAGGCTCCTCCCAACCGACTACTTGATTTGCTTTAGGTACTTGGGTAGGGCTCTGCTATGGTGGGGGTTGGTTGATGGTCTTTGGAAGGGGGAGGGCTTGGGATAGGTTCTTGGTTGGGAACAGTGGTGGAATGGAGTGGTGATTGAAGTGTTTCTAGTATAAAGGCTAGGATAGAGGGTGGGGTGGGAATTCTGTGTGGGGAGATGGGTGGAGTGAGTGATTTTGGTGAGATGGGTCTGTGTTGCTCTTTAACAGGGGTGGGGTCAACTTGTATCTCATCATCAGCCTTCTCACTTTCTGTTTCTTCTTCACTAGACTCCTCCGCCTCCGTCTTCGCTTCTGATTTATTTCGTTATCCTTTTTGTGTCTTCCTCATCATTTTCAGTTAAGCTCTCTAACTCCTCAGTGTTCAAGCTTTCTTCCCCTTCCTCAAAGATCACCTTCCTCTTCTTCGGTGCAGGGCTCTTTTTCTTTTGAGGACTTTTCCCTTTCTTCACTTTCTCAGCTTCTGCTTTCTTACCTTTTTCTACAGTGTTGCCTTCTAAAATCCATTTTGGGAACTCAGGGGCTTCTATTGCTTTTCCCTTGTACAACTTAGAAAATATTTCCTTTTCCCATTCAAATTCTTCTTTAACAAATTGACTGAGAGCCTGCTGCTGTACCACTAGGCGCCGTAGCATAGCAGCATCACCTGATGCTGTACCAGCAGGCTTTTCCTTAGCTTTGAACTTAGTAGAAAACACTCGTGCTAGTGTGCTTCGGTCCTCCTTTGCTTCAACTTCAACCTTTGCATCTATACACGGTTCAGTGATTAGACAAGGAAAGAACAGGTTTCCTCTCCTTTTGTCTATGCATAACTTATCTCTCTGGAGATCAATCAGTCAACCAACATCAATGGCTTCTCCTGCCATGATGGAATCCTGTAAAATTAGCCTTTCTTTTTCAACGTTGGTAATGTGAGACGTCAATAAAAGAGAGTTTTTGATGAAGTTGACCAGAGGTTAGCTTCGTCGGGCAAGAAGGTATTTTTCAGCTTGAACTCTTGCCAAAAAATTTTCCCACACCAGTCTTCATCACAAACTCGCTTTCTGACTTCCCCTATTTCTGACTTTCACCAGGTGCTTAGTTTCTTCTCAAACGCCTTTCCATGGTATCCTAGATGAAATTTGTCATTGATGGTTCGTGTGTCGAAGTGCACCGTTTCTCCTCGCACCACGGAATAGGTTTGGGGCTTTCCATCTTTGGGTTCGGGTATCCCTGCGTAGAACTCTCGTACCAACGACACCATGTATTGCTTGCGATGTTGCACAAAATTTTCCCAACCTAGTGTCGTAACTGTTGACACGAAAGCAAGAGATGGTTTTCATACTTTCAACTCTCCCATTGCAACAAACTACATATCCCAGAATTTTTTCGAATCAGTGTTCAACAATGGCTTCTTAGTGGAACTGGGTGTGGTGACAGAAGTGACTTGCTTTTTAGCCATGGTAAAATTTGCAATTTTTACGAAGAAATTTAGGGATTTGAATGTTGGCAGAAGAAGATGGAGTGAAAAATTTGCTAAGTTTCTGAACTGAGGGAAAAGAGATGGGCTAAAGGGTGAGAGAAAATGGGGGAGTGTGAGAGCGGTCTTATTGATGATACAGGGAGGTTATGGGGGAGTTGAGGTTCATTTATTGAAGTGACCGTTGTCACAGACTGATGGGACGGAGAATTGACAGAAACATGCGCATACCAGTTACGAAGAGACTGCAGCAGTGCGAGTCACCATTCTACTTTATGATATCTTTGACTTTTTCAACCAGAGCACTGTACCCCACGCTATAGCGCTAATGCCGCCACTGAAGCTATAGCACCACTGCTACTTGAATAAAGAAATTTGAATTATCTTCCCATTCAGAATTTGATCCTGCACGAAAAAGGGAAACTCACAAATACACATTGTTGGTTCCAAAATTCTGGGTTGCCTCCCAGTAGCGCTTGCTTTAAGAGTCTTCAGCCAGACTATCTTCTAGTGTTAAAGGTCCTGAAGATTAGTGGTAAGTTTACCCCGCACCACATATTCACCATAGTACTCTTTCACTCTTTGGCCATTCACTTTGAGGTGGTGTTGGTAGCTTCATCTAATAGGTCCACTGCACCATGGATATATATTTTTCTTTGTTTGAAAGGACCTGACCTCTTCGATTTCAGCTTTGCAGGGAATAATTTAAGCCTTGAATTGAACAACAGAGTTGTTCCGCCCTCCACCTGTTCTCTTCTTTGAATCTTTTGGTCATGCCATGCCTTAGTCTTCTCCTTGTAAATGGCTTCACTTTCATAGGCAAAGTGCCTAATTTTTTCCAGCTCATTTATTTGTAATAGCCTTGCAGCCCTTGCCTTTTTATGGTCAAGATTTAGCTTTTTGATAGCCCAATATTCCTTGTGGTGCAATTCAATAGGCAGATGGCATGCCTTGCCATACACAAGCCTGTAAGGTACATTCTCAATGGTGTTTTGAAAGTTGACTTGTAAGCCGTCAAAGCATCATTCAGCTGCATTGCCCATTCCTTTCTTAATGGTCCAACCATTTTTTCCAGCATTCTTTTGATTTCTCTGTTAGATAGCTCTGCCTGCCCACTTGTTTGGGGGTGGTAGGCTGTTGCAATATTGTGCTTGACTCTATACTTGGCTAAGAGAGTGTCAATGAGCTTGTTACAGAAGTGGGACCCCTCATCACTGATGATAGCTCTCGGAGTTTCAAATCTGGTGAAAATATTCTTTTAGAGGAATTTGCTCACTGCTTTAGCATCATTGTTGGGCAAAGCAACAGCTTCCACCCACTTTGAAACATAGTCGACTGCCACAAGGATGTACAAGTTGCCATGAGAGGGAGGAAAAGGGCCCATGATGTCCATTCCCCAAACATCAAAGAATTCAACCTCTAAAATGTTGGTTAGTGGCATTTCATGGATTGGAAATGTTCCCTATCCTCTAACATCTTTCACATCTCTTGACCAGCTCTTGAGCATCTTTGAACAGTGTGGGCCAGTAATAGCCTAATTGAAGCACTTTTGCAGTAGTTCTTATACCTCCAAAATGACTACCATATGGTGCAGCATGGCGGTGCTGTAGCACTTGGTGTTGTTCCTCTTCTACAAAGCATCTTCTCATTAGTTGGTCAAGACACTTGTTTTATAGGAATGGTTCATCCCAGTAATATTGCTTGATTGTGTGGTAAAATCTCTTCTTCTGCTGATAAGTCATGGTTTGGGGGTACCATTTTGCTAACCAGAAAGTTTACTATGTCAGCAAACCAAGGTGTTGTAGCATCTGCCGCTGTAGCACTTGGTGCTGCAATAGTCAACGCTAACAATTCCTCATCTGGCACTCTGTGATTTCTCCCATTGTTGTACCTGCAAGTTCTCCTTCAAGTCTAGACAATTGGTCAACAACTTAGTTCTCCACCCCCTTTTTGTCACGAATTTCCAAATTAAATTCTTGGAGGAGGAGAACCAATCTTCTTAGTCTTGGCTTTGCATTTGGAGAACAAATACTTGATGGCAGAGTGATCTGTGAAAACTAATACTTTGGGGCCAACCAAGTATGATATGAACTTGTCAAATGAAAAGACAACAGCTAACAATTCTTTTTCAGTGACTGTATAATTTAATTGAGCTTCAACAAGTGTTTTACTAGCATAATAAATTGAATGAAACACTTTGTCATACCTTTGGCGTAACACAGCGCCAACAGCATAGTCACTAGCATCACACATGAGTTCAAAAGGTTTACTCCAGTCAGGGGTCAAAATGACAAGTGCAGTCACTAGAGATATCTTCAGTTTCAGAAATTCTTCTTGGCAAGACTCATCAAAGTTGAAAGGTGTGTCATACTGTAGCAGTTGACACAACGACTTTGAGATTTTTAAAAGGTCTTTAATGAATCGTCTGTAAAAGCCCAACATGGCCAAGAAAGCTTCTAACACCTTTTACACTGTTTGGTGGGGGCATCTTCTCAATGACATTAATTTTAGCTCTATCCACTTCCAAACCCTTATTTGATATTCTATGTCCTAACACAATCCCCTCTTGGGCCATGACATGGCATTTTTCTCAATTAAGGACTAGATTTGTTTGCTCACATATGATCAAGATCCCCTCCAAATTGGCTAAACAGTTGAAATGTTTCCCCAAACACAGAAATCTTCCATGAAGACTTCCATGGATTTTTCAATGAAGTCCGAGAAGATGGACATCATACATATTTCGAAGGTTGCAGGAGCATTACACACAATCCAAATGGCGTCCTTCTAAATGCAAAGGTGCCATAAGGACATGTAAAAGTAGTCTTTTGTTGATCTTCAGGTGCTATAGTGATAAGTCTATTTTTAGAGTCTTTTTAATAGTTATTTTTATTAAGTTTATTTGGTATTTTAATTATATTTTTGAGCTATTTTACTACAAATGTTTACTTTTTATTTTCAGGTGTTATTTTGAAGCAAAAGAGAAAATATTTGAGGAGGAACAATTTTTAAGACAGCTTGGCACTCACCAAGGGAGCCAAGGGCGCCAAGCAGCAAAATTGGCGCAAGACAGGGCACCAAGGGCGCCAAGGGCGCCAAGCAGCAAAACTGGCGCAAGACTGGCGCAAAACTGGCGCACGACCCTGGCACATAGGCGCACGACCCTGGTGAAAAACTGGCGCAGAGCAGCCAAAATTGACTGGCCAGGGCGCACGACCCTGGAACATAGGCGCACGACCCATGCTTGCCAGCAACGCCGAACAGCTGTTGCCAGCACAAGGCGCACGACCCAGGCTACATAGGCGCACGACCCTGGTGCAAAACTGGCGCAGAGCAGCCAAAATTGACTGGCCAGGGCGCACGACACAGGCACATGGGCGCACGACCCTGGCGCCAGACAAGTCAATTTTGGCTGCACCCACTTGCTGATGGCTATCTTTGCCAACTTGATTTGCCACTTTTTTTTGGACCATTTTGCCCCTCCACTCAAGTGCCTTGGCCCTCATATTTTCCTATAAATAGGACCTTGATCCTCACTTGTAACTAAGCTTGAATTTTGTTAGAAAATCAATGACAAGGTTTCCTCCAAGATTCATGACTTCAATTTACTCTTCATGCTTTTTATGATTCTTGCTCTTTTAAATTCTCGCTCTTTTAGTTTCTCGCTCTTTTATTTTCTCGCTATTTACTTTCTTGCCCTTTTATTTTCCAAGTCATTTACTTTCCTTGCTATTTACTTTCTTGCCCTTTTATTTTCCAAGTCATTTACTTTCCTTGCTATTTACTTTCTTGCACTTTTATTTTCTTGTCATTTACAATTCCGCTATTTATGATTTTGCAATTCACCGCTTTCTTTTATTTCTCGCTATTTAATTTCATGTCTTTTCTTCATCTTCTTCTTCTCTCATATTTAATATGAGTGAGTAGATACAAAGTCTTGGGTTATTGGGAGTAATCCAATGATAGGTCCCTAATAATTCCCAAGACTATTCTCCACTCCAAATTGTTTTATATTTCAATCTAATTTTTTTGCCCTTCAAATCTTATTTTAAACATCAAACGAAGAACCGAAAGGTGAAGTATTGATGTTGGATCTATGAAATTAGACAAGGGAATCAACACATGAGAATAGTTTTGAAACTCTTGAGACATTATAAAGGTGTTATGCTTAATGGGTTTTGGTGAGAATCAACCATGAGAATACGCTTGATTGTTAGTTCAAAACACGCTCTTGTACTCCGAAAGGAGACATTAGTTATATTCGCTGCCTTGTCTTTGAAATATATTACTCTTATAATTTGTTGAATAGTTTAAAGAAATTATTTTGGTTCCTTATTCTTGTGATAAAACTATAAACCTGAGATTGTTTGTTTTTATTTCTAAATTTCACAACTCCTAAAAACCATTCCTTCTAGCTAATCAACTATGGAAAATTAAATTGGTAATCACTTAGGCTCTCCATGTGGATCGATAACTCTTTTATTACGCGATACGACTCGTGCACTTGCGAGCCTATCAAGTTTTTGGCGCCGTTGCCGGGGAGGCAGTGATATTAATTAAGTTTTTCGAAACCGGTTAGACTGAAGTTTTATTTTCTTTATTTTTACTTTTTCTTCTCTTGTCCCTCGAATGCGAAGAACCAAAAGTTTCGGTGAAACTGTTCAACAAATTCCCGAATTCGAAAGGTTCTTACATAGAAGGAGGAGAGAAATTCCCGATAACCAAATGGCGGCTAATGAAAATCGTGCTCTCAAAGAGTACGCAACACCTTCAGCGGAACCATCGGCTGTCATTGTACATCCAAATGTGGAAGCAAATAATTTTGAACTCAAATCATCTCTGCTTTCAATGGTTCAACAAAACCAATTTTCTGGTTCTCCCACGGAGGACTCAAATCTTCATATTTCAATTTTTCTGGAATACTGTGGAACTCTCAAATTAAACGGGGTACCTCAAGATGCCTTAAGACTAAAGCTCTTCCCTTTTTCATTAAGGGATAGAGCAAGAGCATGGCTACATTCTTTGCCTTCGGAATCCATTACAAGCTGGGGCCAATTAAAACAAGCCTTTCTTACTAGGTTCTTTCCCCCAAGTAAAACAGCTCAAATGAGAAGTCAAATTACTCGATTTTCTCAAAACGACGGGGAATCTCTTTATGATGCTTGGGAACGTTTCAAAGAAATGTTAAGGCCATGCCCCCATCATGGACTAGAGAAATGGCTCGTTGTTCACACTTTTTATAATGGATTACAATATGCAACAAGGATGACTGTTGATGCAGCTGCAGGTGGAGCTTTGATGAACAAAAATTTTACTGAAGCTTATGCACTCATTGAAGATATGGCTCAAAACCATTATCAATGGGCAAGTGAGCGAGCCATAACAGATAAACTAGCATCATCAAAAGAGCCAGGTAAGTATGAAATATCTACTGTTGATCATCTTGCCTCAAAAGTGGACGCACTTTTTCAAAAATTTGAAAAGTTAAATGTAAGTGCCGTTTCACAAACTTTTTCTCCTACTACTCCACCATGTGAATTATGTGGGGTTGTTGGCCATATTGGAGCTGAATGCCAGCTTGAGGCATCTAGTACTGGAAATGAGCATATTAACTATGCTCAAAAAGAAGATCCGTTTTCAAATACTTATAATTCTGGGTGGAGAAATCATCCAAATTTTTCTTATAAAAATCCTCCAGCCAATCCAGCACCTAGACCACCTCCCGTCTTTCAAAATCAAAGCGTTTTTAACAACCCACAAAACAACCCGCAAAAGTCGAACTTGGAATTTTTGATGGAAAAATTTGTGTCATCTCAAACAAAACAAAATGAAGAATTCAAAAATCAAACTGGTTATTTGAATGACACACTTATCAAATTAGAATCAAAAATCGACTCTATTGCCGCTCATAGTAAGATGCTTGAAAATCAAGTAACTCAAGTGGTAACACAGGTGGCTTCATCCTCTAAATCTTCGGGGGTATTTCCCGGACAGCCTGAACAAAATCTAAATGGCCAAATATATGCCGTCACCCTTAGAAGCGGAAAAGAATTAGAGGAACCAAGAGCAAACCAAGGAAAAATTGTGAGTGAAAAACATAATTTACCATGTGAGCAAGAAGAGAAAGAAAAAGAGAAAGAACCAGAAAAAGAAAACAAGAAAGAACCAGAAAAAGAAAGAGAAGAACCATACATCCCCCCACCACCAGACAAAGCATCTCCTTTATCTTATTTTTCACCTTCCCTTGTGAAAATAACAATTGATCTGGGGGGAATTGAAAATAAGATCTTATTGCTTTTACTATTTCCATTTTACAAGCCATGGGATCCAGGAATATGTTTTCATTCTTCATGTGTCACTTGGTCTTTATGCTTCAAGCAATGGGACCCAGGAATAACTTTCCAAAGGGCAAAGGTCAAGCTAATGACCATAAACGAGCGTTGCGTGGGAGACAACCCACTGGTTTACCTATGTTTTGTTTTCCTGGAAAAAGCAGAAAAGCTACAAAATGCCAATCAATGTGAGCTTTCTTACCCCTCTCATATATTCTATTCTGATTTACATTGAGGACAATGTTTGGTCCAAGCATGGGGGGTATTTTATTGCTTTTCTTGGGTATGTCTTTATTGCTTTGCTGAGTTTTTATCTTTTTGTACTTTGAGTTGTATCTGCTCCCTCCATCATGAAACTTTGTGAACCCTAAGCATGTTTTAGATAAGCCTTTTCTGGACAAAATTTTTTTCAAATTTTCATTAGCAATCATCTAGGTGGACTGGTTGGGAACAACAAAATTGTATCATGGTTCGATTTCTACTTCTAGGGCTTTTTCACACACCCACTATTGAGACTTTTTTTTCAGTTATTAATACAATTAGAAGGACTGAAAAGAAACTACTAACCTGGTTCTCTTGGTGACATTCACTGGATGCGCGGTTACTGGAGAAAAATGTCTGAGTTGGGGTATTCAAAAATAAAATAAAATAAAATAAAATAAAATAATAATAATAAAATAAAAATGCAAAACCAATTCAAAATGCAAAAATTGGTGCATTTTAAATGTCAAAATGAATGGTTAGCATATGAAATCAAAAAAAAAAATGCTTGAATGCCCAACATATAAAGACCCTCCTTTGAGACCCGGTCTTAGTGAATGAAGGACCCAAGCTTAAGAATGCTGGGGAACCGGTTCTATGATGACATTGATATCCTCCCTAGAGTGTTGATACTTTAAAACTGTCTCCCAATTCCACAAGAAGCCCGGATAGTAGTTCTCAAACCAAAGTGTTAGAATTGCCCCACAGTTCACTTAAGGTTTCGATATGAAAATAAATTCCTTTCAGAATTGGCCTAAAGATTTACACTGTTTTTGCTTGAGGACAAGCAAAGGTTCAAGCATAGGGGAGTTTGATAAGTCTATTTTTAGAGTCTTTTTAATAGTTATTTTTATTAAGTTTATTTGGTATTTTAATTATATTTTTGAGCTATTTTACTACAAATGGTTACTTTTTATTTTCAGGTGTTATTTTGAAGCAAAAGAGAAAATATGAGGAAAAATGAAGAAACAAAGAAAATATTTGAGGAGGAACAATTTTTAAGACAGCTTGGCACTCACCAAGGGCGCCAAGGGCGCCAAGCAGCAAAACTGGCGCAAGACAGGGCACCAAGGGCGCCAAGGGTGCCAAGCAGCAAAACTGGCGCATGACTGGCGAAAAACTGGCGCAGGACTGGCGCAAAACTGGCGCACGACCCTGGCACATAGGCGCACGACCCTGGTGAAAAACTGGCGCAGAGCAGCCAAAATTGACTGGCCAGGGCGCACGACCCTGGCACATAGGCGCACGACCCATGCTTGCCAGCAACGCAGAACAGCTGTTGCCAGCACAAGGCGCACGACCCAGGCTACATAAGCGCACGACCCTGGTGCAAAACTGGCGCAGAGCAGCCAAAATTGACTGGCCAGGGCGCACGACCCAGGCACATGGGCGCACGACCCTGGCGCCAGACAAGTCAATTTTGGCTGCACCCACTTGCTGATGGCTATCTTTGCCAACTTGATTTGCCACTTTTTTTTGGACCATTTTGCCCCTCCACTCAAGTGCCTTGGCCCTCATATTTTCCTATAAATAGGACCTTGATCCTCACTTGTAACTAAGCTTGAATTTTGTTAGAAAATCAATGACAAGGTTTCCTCTAAGATTCATGACTTCAATTTACTCTTCATGCTTTTTATGATTCTTGCTCTTTTAAATTCTCGCTCTTTTACTTTCTCGCTCTTTTACTTTCTCGCTCTTTTATTTTCTCGCTATTTACTTTCTCGCCCTTTTATTTTCCAAGTCATTTACTTTCCTTGCTATTTACTTTCTTGCCCTTTTATTTTCCAAGTCATTTACTTTCCTTGCTATTTACTTTCTTGCACTTTTATTTTCTTGTCATTTACAATTCCGCTATTTATGATTTTGCAATTTACCGCTTTCTTTTATTTCTCGCTATTTAATTTCATGTCTTTTCTTCTTCTTCTTCTTCTCTCATATTTAATATGAGTGAGTAGATACAAGGTCTTGGGTTATTGGGAGTAATCCAATGATAGGTCCCTAATAATTCCCAAGACTATTCTCCACTCCAAATTGTTTTATATTTCAATCTAATTTTATTGCCCTTCAAATCTTATTTTAAACATCAAACGAAGAACCGAAAGGTGAATTATTGATGTTGGATCTATGAAATTAGACAAGGGAATCAACACATGAGAATAGTTTTGAAACTCTTGAGACATTATAAAGGTGTTATGCTTAATGGGTTTTGGTGACAATCAACCATGAGAATAGGCTTGATTGTTAGTTCAAAACACACTCTTGTACTCCGAAAGGAGACATTAGTTATATTCGCTGCCTTGTCTTTGAAATATATTACTCTTATAATTTCTTGAATAGTCTAAAGAAATTATTTTGGTTCCTTATTGTTGTGATAAAACTATAAGCCTAAGATTGTTAGTTTTTATTTCTAAATTTCACAACTCCTAAAAACCATTCCTTCTAGCTAATCAACTTTGGAAAATTAAATTGGTAATCACTTAGGCTCTCCCTGTGGATCGATAACTCTTTTATTATGCGATACGACTCGTGCACTTGCGAGCCTATCATATAGCCATTTGGTTATAGCCAGAGTTCCCATGTAAGAAACAATAGAAATCTTTTCCTACAAGCCTACCCAACATTTGGTCAATGCAAGGAAGAGGGAAGTGGTCCTTCTTAGTGGCTTTGTTGAGTTTCCTGTTGTCCATGCAGATCCTCCACCCTATCACTTTTCTTGTAGGTATTTGCTCATTCTTGTCATGGGTTATCAAAGTCACGCCACCCTTCTTTGGAACACATTGCACAGGGCTTACCCATGCACTATTTGAGATAGGGCAGACAATGCCTTCATCTAACCATTTGAGGATTTCCTTCTTCACCACCTCCTTCATAATTGGATTCAACCTTCTTTGCCCCTCATAACAGATGGTTGGAATGATTCCATGAATATCGGCCATTTTCCATCCAATTGCCTTCTTATGCCTTTTTAGGGTAACAATGAGATCATGTTTTTGACCGGTTAAGTGATGGGTCAGGTGCAGTTTCATGTGCTACAGCGTTTAGCGCTATAGAATCAAAAGAAATTTTTTCTTTTTCATTTTTTCTTTTTCATTGTTTCCATCTCCTGAAGCAATTGATGGTCCTATCAAATCTCTCCCACTTCTTAACGAAATAAATTTGAGCTGCTCTTTCCCATTTGAAGTAGATGCTTTCGTAGTGGAAGACAATGCCCCACTAGGTCTTTGGGTGAGAGAAGTAGCTATCTTCCCAACTTGGTTCTCTAAATTCTAAATAGCAGCACCATGGTTCTACTAAGTTGCCTTAGCATCACTCATGAATGCTTTCAACAGTGCTTCCATAGAGTTATTAGGAGTTGGGGTAGTTTTGTCTTGGGTTGTTCTGAGCAAGGAATGTTGGTGGAACAGTAGGTGTACCAGCTGGTGTTGTTGCAGCATTGTTACCACCCCATCTGAAGTTAGGGTGATTTTTCCAGCTAGGATTATAAGTATTTGAATAGGGGTTATTGTTTTTGTTGAATCCCACGTAGTTTACAGAGATAGGATTTACGGAATAGTCCTCATACAGGTGCTATCCTCCACAATGAACACAACTAGTTGAACCTGGAGGGGCTTGTTCAATGACAACTACAGTTGGTTCAGGTGCTTCTATAGCAGTAGATGCTATAGCATTGGAAGTATCAGATTTTTAACCAAGTTGGTGAGAGAGGCCACTTGTGCTGATAGAGCTGACACTTTACTAATTTTATGGACCCCAGCTACCTTCTTTGGTGGAGTAAGCCTTTCTGTGGGCCATTGGTAGCAGTTGGTTGCAATGTTGTCTATCAACAGTAACACACCCCCAAAAGAAGCATCAATCATAAGTCTGGTCTGTGGATCCAATCCATTATAAAATGTTTCCATTTGAATGATCATTGGTATGCCATGATCTGGACATTTCCTCAACAACTCCTTCCATCTTTCCCATGCTTCAAACAGTGATTCAGATTATTTTTGTTTGAATCCAGTAACTTCATTTCTCATTCTTGCATTTTTACTAGGTGGAAAATATTTTGCCTAATTTTTTTCAGCCATTTCATTCCAAGTGTGGATAGAGTTAGGCTCTAAGGAAGTTAACCAAGTCTTTGCTCTATCTTTCAAGGAATATGGAAAAAGTTTTTGTCTAAATGCATCATCACTGACTCTTGGAATGAGAAAGATACTGCAAACCTCCAAAAATTGTTTTAAGTGCAAATATGGGTCCTCTTGTGGAGAACCATCAAATTGACCTACTGTGTGGAGCATTTGAAACATCATGGGTTTAAATTCAAAATGAGCCGTTTGAAGAGCAGGCCTAGCTATGCTTGTCTCCAGAGTTTGGGGATCAAACACAACATAGTCTCTCATGGGTCTCTCTCTATCATTTACCATGTCACTAGGACCTTGGTTTATGAATTGTTTTCTGTACTAGTCCTCTACCTCCTGGGTTAGATCAACCTCCTCTAACTGACTTTGTTCTACCACCATCTGTGGTACCTCTTCCAGAGTTTGACCTACCACCTTGATCACACATTGTAGGTCTAAGCTGCTGTAGTCTCTGAAGTCGTCTTAGCCTCCTAAATCTCCATTCTGGTTTTGGATCAAACTTAAGTTCTGGTGGATAGGACTTGGGCATGCGTTATAGCACCTAATTCTGTAGCACCAAGGAACAAACACCAGAGTAAAGATCTTCACTAATATTGCTTAGACTTAAACAATAAAACTTAAATGCAATCCCCGGCAACGACGCCAAAAACTTTTTATGTGAAAAGTAGTTGTGCAAGTGTACACAATCGCAACAAGTAATACAATGATAAGTAGAGATCGTACCCACAGGGATTGATATTAATTTTAAAGTTAAGCTATCAACAAATTAGTGAAACAAGTAAAATAGTAACAAGTTTTTGTGCATACAAAGTAAGGATGTTGTGCGAATGATCAATAAAACGAATTAACTATTTGAGTAAAAATGAGTTGGATTGCTTTCTACTAAGTAACTTCTTTATAATAAAGCGCTATAACACCTGACGCTATAGCATTGAGTGCTGTAGCATATGATTTTTTTCTTTTCAGTCATTGACGTTAGGGTTTCGTTAAGAGACTCTTATGTCTAAGTTCTAATTAAGTTCACCCCTGTATAATAAGGCACCCACAGTGTGTCACCCTATGAACTACACCTTCCTATGTCTAGGTTGAGGCATGGGTTGGTTAACTGTCCTTAAACAACCTCTCATTCATATCAATCTTTGAGTTAAAATCATAAAACATTTTGGCATTTATGAATGTACTCATTCCAAGTGGCCAATCTTAAAATAAGTTTGAAAGTATTAAACACGCAAAGATTGAAATCCAAACATCAAAGTGTTATATTTACCATACTAAAAAATGATTACAAAGCTTTAAGCAATCCAACTACTAAATGTTTAGCTTATGATGAGCATCAGCAACCAAATACAAACAAAGATGCTCATATTACTGAAACTACAAAGAGAGAGAACGTGTGGAACCCTGTAAGCTCCTACGCATGAGACGAGTTGAAGATGCTATAGCACTAGCTACTGGAAAGTGAGGCTCTGACTTGATATAAAGTGAGAGGCGCCAAAAGTCAACTTTTTACTTTGATCTCCAGCTGACCCACTGACCCACTTGAGAACTTGCCTTGATTTAACTACTAAGAGCATAA
Organism: Astragalus membranaceus; assembly: GCA_039519185.1. Taxonomy (NCBI): domain Eukaryota; kingdom Viridiplantae; phylum Streptophyta; class Magnoliopsida; order Fabales; family Fabaceae; genus Astragalus; species Astragalus membranaceus. Next base: position 55,117,167 of record CM076847.1, on the reverse strand, counting down.
ATAACTCTTATAAATAAGAGTTTTCAGTCGCTCCTTCCATAATCACCGAAAAACGGCCTTCTACTTTGTTCTAGTAATTTTTGGACCGAAATAAATTCTTCAGAAGCATGGACCAATGGTCATAATGTCCGTCAAATTTGGGCACCGCGGGTTGCCTGAAAATTTTCTCCATCGCCATGGAATCACCATGCAAACTTTCTCGTTTCTTGCAATCATGTTGCGTTCTTTACATGTAACCAATGGTCATATAAAATGAGCAACTATTCGGGTTGGGCCAAGCCCTCTAAACAAGAGGCCCATTAACAAGAGAACAAAATATTTGGTTCCCACAAGCCCAACAGGAAGAGCTGCCGAGTAACTCTTAAAACAAGAATGATCCACTATTGATAGTGGAGAGTCATGCATAATTATTGCTTGTGCAAGCTCTTTCCTTGCATTTTTAGCATCATAAGTTCCGGCACCTAGCTCCTGCTTTCGTTGAATGATCTTAGGCATAAGAAATGATTGCCCCTGTGAAATAAAATTTTAAGTTAAAATTCTTGGTACACTAGGTTGTCGGTGTGTGGCGTGCCACTTTGACAATCTTATCGAAATCAAAGTTGATTTTGGATACCCATGTAGATGGTACTGTAGTATATTTTCAAATATTTTCCATTGATTTGTCTACTTAATTCTTCGCCATCAATGTGGTAATTGATACACGCCTCCACTATAAATCTTTGTAACAATAAATGGTCTTTCCCAGTTTGGCGACATTAACAAATTTATGACCTTTGATCGCAATTGGCAAAATATTTTTCCAAATAAGGTCACCTTCAGCAAATTGCTTAGGCTTTACATGCTTGTTGTAGGTTCGGGCAATTGACTGATCCCGTGACTAAAAAAGAGAGTGCGAACAACAACAAGAGTCAAGGGAAAACTCGAGGAAATGGAGGGTGATGTCTTCGTCGAGGAGGCACGGAACCACATGACGGAGGGTATGTTGTTTGAAATGCCAACCATGGAAACATCTCAAGCCTGTCTACATCAAGGGTCACATAAAAAGCAAACCTTCCAATCACGTGTATATATATATATATACACATACATGAGCTTCCGTTAGACACTACTCGAGCCTACAAATGCTCGTTTTTGGATCAATTAAGATCAACGCCTCTAATTTCTCCTAAGCCCTGGAAAGTTGGAGACACCCTTCCACGACCTCACTAGCAAGAGTTAGTGGGGTAAAACCTCTTCGCTCCTATTTCCACGGCATTCTTTGCTTGTTGACCTTAACTGTTTCAACGTTTTGTCCACGTGCATGGAATTCTTGCTCTCCAAGCAAGTTTCCTCGCCTCATCTACAATCCTCCTCGACCACGTTACTTCTTTGCCGAGCTTTCTTCTAGTTGAACCACCCTCCAAGCCGAGTTTTACCTTCCCTCGGTACACTTTATCATCTCCTCGGTGCCTAAGCCTTGTTGATGTCTCCTTTATACTCTCAAACTGAGCTTTCCAGCATAATTATCCATTTGGCAAGTATTATCTTTACCAAGGCTCCTTTAACTTAATGCCTCACTCATAGGGTCTCGGATTTACCCTAGCTTTAGTATCATCATTTACCCTCGACCAACAACATAGATTATTTTGGGTGTCAACATTCCCCATAATTCTATTTGGAGCAATCCAAACATTTCTATATATGAAGGAAACCTTCACCTTCCTCACTCAAAAGGTCGTCGCAAATTGGATCGCTTATAAGTTCTACCGAATCGAGTGGCCCAAAAGGGTCATCAAACGCGTTTCCCACTTCCATGGTTGCAGGATCCTCGACCAACTGCCTCAGCCCTATGTTAGTGTTGGATGCACTGCCACTTTAATTAGGCACTCGGGGCCTCTGAGGGCCATAATGAAAACTCATAAATGTTATCAGTCATATTGCTAAACTCGATTTCCTCTTTAGAGATGGTGCCGAGTGTAGGCGCCTCGGCTGGTTTAGGAAAAGCATGTTCCAATGTCTTGGCAACAGAGGCCACATGGGTTTCAAGTTTATACTTTGCCTTGGTTGTGGTTAGTGATCAGAAGTCGTACGCGGGTCAAAATAATTAAAAGGATTGAGAATGTAGTAAAAAGGTAAGAGACCTTGGTCGTCTCACAAGGACCTCTAACTACTGAAATACCAAAATCAAGAACTAAATTAACAATATAGAAAAGGGGGTTATTGAAGAACGATTTCTATTTGAGGTCTTTGACAATCTTAGAGAGACAATAAATTCACCGATTTCCGGGTGCGCGTCTCTTTTTTATTATTGGTTCCAAATATTTGCGCGTCGATTAGTTTATATGAATTCACATCGTTTTATAGGAAAAGTCAAAACGTGTTCAATCAATCGTAAATGGTGAACAAGCGCCACTAAACACAATCAATATCATAATTGAATTCAATCAATCCTCTATCAATTCCTACTCGAATTAAATAAAGCAAGCGATTAAAAAACCCGAATAGTTAAGACTTGCGAAAAGTAGATTCACATATAAACAAGCGTCATACTTAAAAGATAATTCGCGTATTGCAAATAAGCTGAACTTGGGTAATTAGGCATCACACAAAGACGAAAATTTGAAAACAAAGAATTCAATTGTGGAATAAATAGAGAAGAAAGAACTGAAAAATAAAAACGAAATAAACAAATAAACATTAGACACTGAACCTCAAAATCCGAAGACAGCAAACTTTCATCGATGAATCAACTTAGGAGTTTATGCTTCCATGAAGGATAGAGCACAAATGTTTTGTAAAATATATGATAATGCGTAAGAGAGTTCAAAGAGGCTGCTAACCAGCATAAATAACTAGGACAAAACAAAAAACCTAATCCACTAACTAGGTTCTTGGATAAAAGCACGATAAAAAATAGTAATTGGCCCATAAACTCGTAATTGACTAAACTGCTTCGGTCATTCGCATTTTAGACCTTTAGGACTTCAGAATTAGGTTTCTGGATCAACAGAATAATTTTAGCTCTGTTTCATAGCTTTCCAACGCATGCTTGCACACCTCCATCGGATAACCACAACATAAGTTATGACTGGCAGAGTTGACAGAGGTCAATATGCAATAAAAACAAGAAAGAGTCAGGAAATTGCTACATTGCTCAAATAAGACCCAAAGTCTAGAAACACGCTAAGACTTAAATATTAGACACAGAAAACAATCAAAAACACCAAGTGAAAACCTATAAAGAGTGCATTTAAATGCACTGATTAATCAGCATCTACAGGATACCCTTCATCTTTTGAACGGCCCAAGCCCTTTGTAACCTACTCTTGTGCGTCCGTGTCAAAGGGGCCATTTCTGAAAGCAGCCTGGGATGTTACAAATATCGTATGAGTGTATTGGTGATATTTCAACATGCAAGTGAGGACAACGCATGCTGGAAAGACACGTGTTGGTTTGTGGGGGCAGTCGATAGTTCTGAAAGCAGCGTGGGATGTTACAAATATCCTATGAGTGTATCACTAGTGGAAAATTGACTTTAAAAAGCATCATTTAGCATCGGTTGTTTAAACACACGATGCTAAATGTAGACACGGTGGCAATTTTCCAATTAAATGGAAGATTTCAATTTTTGCACCTACTTTTAGCATCGGTTGTTTAAACAACCGATGCTAAATGTCTAACGCATAGACATTTAGCACCTGTTGTTTAAACAATCGATACAGAATGTGTTTGCGTTAGACATTTAGCATCGGTTTTTTAAACAACCGATGTTAAATGTGTGTCTCAAACACATTTAGCATCGAGTATTTAAACACCCGATGCTAAAGGTCTGTTTTGTTTCCACTACTATACTGTTCTCTGAAGTCTCTCTCACTCTGAACAACACGACGAACGACACTCTCACTCTCTGAACACATGACGAACGACGCTCTCGCTCTCTGAAGTCTCTCCGTTCTCAAATCTCGTCGTCGCCTTGCTCACTGTCGCCTTCTTCGCAGTCTTTCCTATTTTGGGGCTTGAAATCGAAGATGGCGCTCTCACTCTCTGATGTCTCTTTTTTTAAAAAAATACGACGCTCTCACTCTCTAAACAAGACGAACATGATGCTCTCTCCGTTCTCAACTCTCGTTGTCGCCTTGCTCACATTCGCCATCCTCGCCGTCGCTTTCAGTGCAAAGAAATTCGAAACTCTAAGTTTCAGAAAGGCCTCCTCTTAAGCACAGCCTTTGCGAAGTCCTCTCCGCCATCGCACCTGGTTCGTATTCTTCTCTGGTTTGATTAATTGCTTTTATTTTGTTTTGAAACCCTAAATTTAATTTTTCTGATTCGTCATTTTTGTGTTGAATAGAGTCTATCACAGACATCAAATTTGTCTCTGCCTCTCACTTGTTCTTCTCTGGTCTTCTCCTCTGTCGCACCTGGTTCGTATTTTTGTGACCCTTTCCATTTTTTCTATGTTTCTATGTTTCAATTGCTTCAACTTTAGTTTAGTTGCTTCTGGGTTTTGCTGTGTTTTTTTGTGTCCTTAAACTCATTTGGAATAGCTTGACTAATAGGTGGAGATAGTGTTTTTTTTTCAAGTAAATATTTGCACACTTTGAATTTGCCATGTGCAAATGTGGTTCAAGATTTATTTTTCCATGAAGCAGCCCAAGATTTCTTTTGTTAGTGAGTGTTTTGTGTTGTTTGTTAAATATTAATGGTTATGTGACTTGAGAGTGAAAAATACAGTATTCCTATTCACTCTTTTCTTCAAATGATCGAGTTTTAGTTAACAAATGATAATAGACTACCATTTGGCATGAACTCATAAACAAGAAGAAACTCACCTTTATCATGACACCCAAGAGTTTCACAAGATTTCTATGTCACATACTCTTTCTTTCCTTGTCTAGATCCCGTTGATATGTTTTTCATAGCAACATGTTAACCTCTATAAACGGCTCCAAACCCACCTTGACCTAAGTTCTTATCCATTGAGAAGTTAATGGTAGCCAATTCAAGTTGTTTATAAGAGAACCTTCTTGGCCCTGCTCCTCATTCAAAGTCAGCATTCATTGAAGTTAAATGAATAGCCTCTTATTTTATGCTCCTCTTTTTCCTCCTCCATAGTAATCCATATGCTACTAATAATCCCATTCCCACTACTATGACACCACAAGAGACAGTTAATATCACAACTAATATTATCTTTTTCTTATGAGCTTGGACAATACTAATAGGATCTTTAGCATACAAATGCTTTGTTAATATATGGTTTGTATCAAATGATAGCTATATAAACGGATAAAAAGGTTGATAACATGTGCTGTCTCTGATTTGTGTTGCTTTCCTAGGTATTCTGTTCATTGAATCTGGGGTTAAGGCTGGATACAACAGAAAATGCAAATGTTTTAAAAATTATGAATGATGTAAAATGTACTGTTTGATATATTAGCTTGAGATTTAAATTGTTGAGGTAGTAGTAGTAGTATTGACTCAAATTTTTGTACTCTGAAATAAAACCAATATGCAATATTATCTTGGTTTGATGTGATAGTTTGATTTTGTTTTCACAATACTTGGTCTATTAATGTGGAGCGTAGTCTTGAATCGTAGTTGGTTGCTAACTAATCGTCTGAGTGATGAGTATGCGTGTAACACCGTAATATTTCTAACAAGTAGAAATACTAAAATGCACAAGTTAATATACATCAGAGATAACCTTCAGTCCCAGATATTGAACACAACTAAAACATCGATGAACAATAATCAAACGGTCACCACGACATGTTATCTTAACATACAACCACTTAAATACTTAAGTTACGTGCCTTACAACTTCTCATGTCCTAGTGTTCAATATCCAAAACCAAAAGTAGCGGAAACGATTTACAACTTTTAACAGTGTATAAGTCGTACAATCGAAATTACAAAGTCAACTAGGGAAAATCAGGATAAGCATATAAACTAAAACTTCAACATCTCCTTGGGACACCACGTCTAGTCGTGCCTCTTCGCCTTTGCATTTCCCTGTTTCTCTGTAAAAACCACAACATATAAAGGGTGAGATAAATATTATCTCAGTGAGTCCTATCGAGACCCCTCACTAAAACTCTATCGGTTCATTATGCAACACATAAATCGTAGCTAAAATAATAGCCACGTGAAACCTCTTTACATAGCATATCACCATAGATGATTGTCTATATTCCCGGTGATCCCAATCCGCTTACCATAAACTGCGGGCAAACCTCAAGGGGCCTAGGTTCATAGGGCTCATGACTTCCCCTCCCCTAGTACGCTAACCTCAATAGGGTCGTCACCCATCCTCAATATATCATTAACATAACTTAATCACAGTCAACTTCAATAACATAACTTAGGGAATTCCCACAATTCAATCCAAACATAAGTATCTCTATCACAATCAACATCAAAGCATTTTTATCTTAACTTTCTTTGACCTCAACCTAAGGGGACACATAGTCCGCTTATCATGACAAAAGATTAATGTTGAGTCATTATTATATGATGATTTTCATTCAGTTTGCAACCAAAATGTCGGTGGTTTATTGTTCGATTCAGCCAATTGCTAAGGGTTTTAGCATAATTTTAGTTTTTTGTAATAAGTGTGGAGCTGTAACAAAATGTATGAAAAACCTTCAATTTGATGTGGCGTTTACTAGCGAACCAGACACTTGCCTAGTGACTAAACGGAGAAAAGAAGAAAGGAAAAAGATTAGACAGCCTTCGCACCAAGCAGCCAGAACGATCGCGCCACGACCAAACTTTCTGGAGAAAGTCGCGACGCGACCAGGCACCATCGCGACGCGATGCGTGGCCGAAACTTTGGTTAAAATATCAGTTTTGCGTTTTCTGAATCTCTCTTCGGTTTGGGATCAGTTCTAGGGTTTGGAGCAGCAGCTGGGGCGATTTTGGGGCCTTCCCAGCACCTTGGGAACAAGGGTTTGAAGGCTCTCATGCATCCATCTCTATGTAATCTTCTTCTACTCTTTAATCTTATCCCTATTATGCCATGTAATTAGATAGTTTTGATTTGGGAGAGATGACTCTTCCTTAAACCCTTGTATGAATGCTTTGTTATGGTCAAGTCAAGTTTTTATTCACTTTATCCATTGCCTATGCCTTATGTTCTTAATGCTTTACACGTACACATGATATTTGTATCGATCTAGGTTTATGATCACCATAGGAATGTGGGTTTGTTTGCTGGAAATTGGGGCTTAGGTCACGACTTGAATTATCATAGGAATATGTAATTGGGTTTCGTGAATTCTTATTTCATTCGGTCGCCATTGATGATCGTAGGAGTGAGAATTTGTGTGAGTGAATTCTTTAATTCTTGAATTTATTGCTTTACCTATTGGCATGAATCACCTAAGGAATTAGGGTATCTCTTTAGGTAAAAGGGGTTTTGAGGCAAGGGATTGTCCTTAGCCTAATTTAGTGAATTGAATCGGATAATTTGGATAATTGCTTTGAGAGTGGCTGAAGGTCATATAAGAGTAGAGGGGAGATGAGTCAATCCCGATTCGCTTCTATCTTACTTTATGTTATTGCACTTTCTATTTCGTTGTTACAATAAACCAATTTTATCAATAGTGTCACGACTTAGAATTAATAATTTGCCTATTGATAATAAAACGCAATCCCTGTGGAATCGACCGGTACTTACCGTAAAATTATATTACTTGCGACATTTGGTGCACTTGCCAAAAAGTCTAACAATTAACCTCATCCCCATCGGACATATTGTCCATTTATCACTCAAACATAAACAAGCAATGTTTGAATCAATCTATAAAGGAAAACAACACTTATTTACTTTGATTTAACCAATCCATTTCATATAAATTTACAACTTAGAGAAATTCACATCACATCATTCATACCTACGTGTTTTCCACGAATTACAGTTATTCTATCAATACATATGGTTAAGGAACGGATTGGAATGAGTTTAGAATCAATTAGAAAGGCTTTGGACACATTTTGAAATTTGGGGACAGAAAGGGACGCACGGGTCGTGCCAAAATGCGCACGGGTCGTGCTATTTTATCTGGAGCACCAAAAATTTCTGTTTTCATGTAAAATTGCTATTCCGATCGATTCCAAAACTTATTCCGATCAATTCTTAATTTACACACGCACAATAACAGAACCAATAACATGTACAAACAATAATAACAACAACATTTAACATTCATTCAAGCACTCACACCGAAATACCAATTTTCGTAAACCACAGTTTTTGAGGGAATTCAATGAAACGAAACCTCGGGACAAATTTTCAAAAACATTCAGACTTCAAAAGGAAAACAAAATCCCTAAGGGAGTATAGAACTCACCTCTTGCGATGAAAATCGCAAACCATACAAATTGGCGAAGCTCACGTACGAACAAAACCTCTCGAACGATCCCAAACTCGTACTCTACGCTCCAATAACTCGAAATCGCTTCTAAGCTAGCTCCAACACAACAACCAGCTGCTGTAACCCTTCCTAAACCGCTTCAAAACTTACCCCAACAAGCACAGCTACTGAAATCCCTACCACTCTACTCCAAAGCACCACGTAGGTTCTGTTTTTCTCAAGGCTAGTACTAAGTTTGACATGCAAGCTCCTAACAACTCTCAAAACTCCATTTTCTCACTTTGGAGCTTGAACTTCCAGCTATGGTGAATTGATGAAGAAGGGGAACTGACTGATGATTCTGGTATCATTGTGTAGAGGAAGAAAAATGGTGAAGATCGATGGTTAAAAGGCTCACATGCATGAAGAACCCATGAAGCATTCTGCTTCCCTTCTCCTTCCCTCACTCTCGTGTTTCTCCCTCTCTCTCCCTTCTAGTTTTCTGATTTTTGTTGAAGTCCAGGAGGATATGTGTTTTGTTTCAGTTTTAATGAGCTGAAGTTTTATTTTGGTTGGAAAGGACCAAAATGCGCTTAACTCAATTCATCACCTCAATTACTTCTAATCAACCACTAACCCAGTAATTTCTTTCTTAAATTATGGTTGTTGTTTTATGGAAGTGAGGAGTGTGTTTGGTATTTAATTCTAGCTGAAGGTTTAATGAAATGTAAATGACCAAAATACCCCTCCACTTAACACTCCTCTAATATCACTTAAACTCATTTCTAATCAAACAAACACACAAAAATTCATATAATTGAGCAATTTAACATTGCTTTCCCGACACAACTTAGCCATGACTCGACTTATCATTTAATTGACGATAAATCGCTAGTTAATTTCGTTATGTGAAATTAACCGAACTAGGGATGTTACAATGCGAACGAAGTCGAAGAGTTTATAAAGTTTGCTCAAACAAATCTTCCCAAAACTGTTGTAACTTATTCTTATCCTTGTGTTATATGTATGAATTGGGCCCCACAACCACCAAATGTAATACGGGACCATCTCATTGTTTATGGAATCCTTCCCAGTTATACCACATGGATATGGCATGGTGAATCAACTGACAACCCAAGTGTGTCCAAAAGAAAGAAAGTCGATGAAGATATTGATGATCGAATGGAGGACATGATAGGTGACATTGGTCTTGAATCTTATAAGGGGACGCATGAATATGATACTTTGTGGAAAGACAAAGAAGAACCTCTGTATATTGGTTGCACAAAATACACACGGTTGTCTGTGTCGTTAAAATTGATCAATCTGAAGGCGATAAATGGGTGGACTGATAAGGAATTCACTGAATTGCTTGCGCTATTGGAAGACATGCTTCCCATAGGTAACACATTGCCAAAACGTACGTATGATGCGCAGAAGATATTGGTCGCGCTACAAAGTGAAGTCGAGTGAATCTAGTTGTGATGCCAACAGCAGAAAGGATTCCCCTGCCAAGGTTTTATGGTATCTTCCAATAATACCTAGGTTCATACGCTTGTTTGCTAATGCAAATGACGCGAAGAGAATTAGGTGGCATGCAGATGAGAGGAAATGTGACGGCCAGCTTCACCATCCGGCCGATTCTTTGTAATGGAAGAAAGTTGATAATTTGTATCCAGATTTTGGCGTTGAGTCAAGAAATCTTAGGCTCACACTTGCTTCAGATGGGATGAATCCATATGGTAACTTAAGTACGAATCATAGCTCGTGGCCTGTTCTCCTTGTAATTTACAACCTATCTCCATGGTTGTGCATGAAGCGCAAATATGTGATGTTATTCATGATGATTTCTTATCTGAAACAACCAGGTAATGACATAGAAGTTTACCTTAGTCCATTGATTGAAGACTTGAGAAAAATGTGGGATGAAGGCGTGGATGTGTTTGATGGGTATACTAGTGAAACTTTCAAGCTGCGAGCCATATTATTTTGCACGATCAAAGACTTTCCAGCATACGGAAACTTGTCAGGGTATAGTGTCAAGGGTCATAAAGGTTGTCCTATTTGTGAAGATGGCACGTGCCACCATCAACTCAACCTTGGGCATCGGAAATTTCTCAAACCTAATCACAGACGTCGCAGATTGAAAAAACCTTTTAATGGGTGCCAAGAAAATGACATTGCTCTGAATGCCTTGACCGGATAAGAAGTCTATCAATTGGTTAAGGGAATCAAAGATGTATTAGGCAAAAAGCAAAAGCAGTCCAAGGAAAAAAACATGTGGAAGAAGAGGTCAGTGTTCTTTAATCTTCCGTATTGGTCCAATCTAGATGTAAGGCATTGTCTTGATTTCATGCACGCCGAGAAAAACGTTTGTGATAGTATCATCGGGGACGCTTCTCAACATTCAAGGGACAAAGGATGGTATAAATTCTCATCTAGATTTGCGTGAAATGGGCATAAGAGAACACTTACATCCAGTGGAACGAGGTAAAGGAACATATTTGCCTCCAGCATGTAATACCTTATCAAAAATAGAGAAAATGAGCTTTTGCGAGTGTCTACGGGGAATCAAAGTGACACATGGTTACTCCTCAAACGTAAAGCGACTGGTTTCAATGAAAGATCTCAAATTAGTTGGCTTGAAGTCTCATGACTGCCACGTCCTGATGCAACATAAAGTCATCGACCCTCAAAAATTGGACGAGTTGGAAAATGAGGCTGCTATTATCTTGTGTCAATCGGAGATGTTTTTCCTCCCTCATTCTTTGATATTATGGTTCATTTAATTGTTCATCCGGTTAGGGAGATTAGATTATGCGGCCCTGTTTATTTAAGGTGGATGTACCCAATCGAGCGATACATGAAGATCTTGAAAGGGTATGTGAAGAATCAATATCGTCCTGAAGCATCCATTGTCGAAAGGTACGTCACAGAAGAAGCTATTGAGTTTTGTTCAGACTACTTGTCAGAAGAGAAATCTGTGGGACTACCAAAGTCTCGTTATGGAGGGAGATGTCAAGGTAAAGGTACACATGGTATAACCACTAAATTCATATGTCTAGCTGAAGTGCTTCAAGCACATTTGTGTGTTTTGAATAACACAGATGAGGTATTACCTTACTTGTCTCTCCCTAAAGAGATAGTAAAGGCCAAAAACCCTCGAATGAATGAAATATGGTTATTGAACGATTATAACAACACATTCATAGATTGTTTTAAATCAGAGATTAAGAAAGACGCGAGTGCCTCTGAGACTTTGAGATGGTTAGCACATGACCCTAACTCTAATGTCGTGTGTTGGAGCGGGTACAACATAAATAAGTTTTCCTTTTACACAAAGTCGAAAGATGACAAAAGCACCATGCAAAACAGTGGAGTTATGCTCATGGCTTCCTCAATGCACGTCTCTAGTTCCATGGATACTAATCCCGTACTCGTATCCATTGCTTAATTTGGTGTCATTGAAGAGATTTGCGTGCTTGATTACTCTAAATTTAAAGTGCCTCTTTTTAAATGTAAGTGGGTAACAGCAATATTGGTGTACGTACCGATGAAATGGGATTTACACTAGTGGACCTTGACAAGGTAAGTTATAATGATGAACATTTCATCATGGCTGACCAAGCAAAATAAGTTTTCTATGTCAAAGATCCTTCTAACAAAAAGTGGTCAGTGGTCCTACAAGGAAAAATAGGCAGTGATGAAACTGAAGATTCAAGTCTTGCAATTTCCGAAACACCTTGTTTGTTAACACAAGTGCCTACTTCAGTTGATGACAATGAAGTTGACGATGAATGCCACTCGCAATGGTCACAATGAAGGAATTTTATGCGAAGGAGTTTAGATTTGTTCTTTTTTTTAACCGATGAAATTGTACTCTTGAACTTAATCACAATGATTTTTGTTTCTTTTTGAGCATGTGACAGATTTTGTAACTGATAGAAGTATGTTTTCGAATTTCTTATTTTGTATGTTTCTCCAAATGTCTATGGATAGTTTCATAGTTCATATGGAATGAGGGATTGTTTTGGCCTCTCTAGTTTATCCTCAAAACAACATTTGCAAGTGTAAATTTTATTAATTTTATAAATATTTTAGTTTCTTAAACAATAATGACTTTTTATAAATATAGTGGTGTTTGTTCTTTGTAACAGGCTAAGAGAGAAGCTGCCAAGAATATTCAAAAAAATAATAAATACAACCACACAATGGGGCCAGGCGGTTATAAAAAGTTGAAGAAGAGTTTGAAAGAAGGTCAAATCAAAATAATCTAGGAGGAGCTGGTGATCCTGATTTGGAGGTGGAGCCTACATCTCCAGAGAAGGCTGGCAGCAAAAGCAAGTCTGGATCTTATTTATCCGAGGAGTCGGTATCAGTTGGATCTAAGATTGTAAGTAAAATTTTGTGTGCTGTTTCTAAGACATTTTGTGTGGATCTAAGTTGATTAAAAGTATGCTTTGTTTAATTTTTTCAATTGTAACAAGTGAACATGTTTTTGTTGTAGGATGAACTTACGGCTATGAGCAGCCAAGGATCTTTCATTCCGCAAGGAAAGAATGCTATTTTGACCGCTGCCATTGGAACACCTGAGCATCCCGGTCGTGTTCGGGGAGCTGGAAAAGCAGAGTTCATGAAAGAAATTATGGAGGACGTGGAAGTGATGGTGCAAGGCCGAGTTCGCAAGTCGTTGGAAGAGGTTTATGTTTATATTACTAGTTCTGTTATATTATTTGAATCAATTCATAAATACTAGCTTAATTTATATGTATGTTTTAATTATTCAGCACACCATCTCATGTGGAGGAGGTCAAAATGCGGCTATTTAGGTTCCCTCTCCCATGATAACTGCTGGAACTAAGGCTAGCTTCTCACCATCTCATGTAGAGGAGGAGGTCAGTATCGAATGGCTGAAAGAGATCCTTGTGAAAGAGGTTAGTATGAAGATCATGAGTGCTTTGTCTCCTTCAAAGAGATCATGGACATGGTTTCTGGTGAAGAGTGGCTTGAGTTAAGCCATTTGAGCATATGGTGCACGTAAGTAGTAAAGTCTATTTCATTATGTAAATTTCTCGCATTTTTACATATATTAATCAATTTGATAGTTTTTCTTACTTGCCACTAGATATCTGTATCGTCAAAGTGTTGAAAGAGGCACCAATGATTTATATGGAATTTTGTGTCCACATAAGCTTAACATGAAGAATATGTCCGTGAATACTGTCCTTCAAAATATTCAAGAGAAATTGACCACCAATAAGGGAGTATATATTACTCTATTTTGCCATAAGTACGGAATGGTTTTGATTGTGGGTATTACGTGGCGAAGTTTATGCTGACCATTTTGAGTGCTGGTGTTTCTCATAATTGGGAGAAGGTATAAACTTTTTTGCCAAAACAAATAGTTTTTATTATTCACTTTTAAATTAGTGTTGGGTATTCAGTGATGCATCATGTTGGGTATTCATTGATTCACTTTTAAATTCACTAGTGAAAATTTGACTTTAAAAAGCACCATTTAGCATCGGTTGTTTGAACAACCGACGCTAAATTCTACGCGGTGGCAATTTAGCAATTAAATGGAAGTTTTCAGGTTTCGCGCCTACATTTAGCATCGATTGTTTAAACAACCGATGTTAAAAGTAATTGCATCTGACATTTAGCATCGGTTGATTAAAACACCCGATACTAAAAGTGTATCTCAACACATTTAGCATCAGTTGTTAAAACACCCGATACTAAAAGTCCAGTTTTACTTTTTCCAATTTTCCCATTCCAATACACATCTCGCGTTCTCTCCCTCAGTATTCTCTACTCTCTCACCCAACATCTCGCTCTCTAACTCTCGCGTTTTCAAAACCCAAAGGAGGTAGTCGCCGTCTCAGGAGGTCGTCACCTTGCTCGCCGTCGCCGTCTCAGGAGGTTGTCACCTTGCTCGCTGTCGCCGTCTCAGCTCTCCTTTTTCATCTCTCCGTTTATTGGAGGCAACGTATGGTTCTCAGCTCTCTTCATTCTCAGCTCTCTTTGTCGTCGTTGCCTAGCTCGTCGTCACCATGGTCGCTCGTCATCGCTGCTTGTCGTCGCCTTAAGTGCAAAGAAGTTTGCAAAGAACTTCGAAACTCAAAGTTCTTAATGTAAGTTCCCTCCAATTTTTCGAAACCCTTGATCATGAATTTGTTGGTTTCTAAGGTCGATTGTGAACTATTTAGATGGATTACGGATCTATTTTTTTTGTAATTTGATTTGAGTTTGTGGATCTGATCTAGTCTGATCTATTAATGTTATTTGAAACTAAGATGTGGAATTTGCTTTTTTTTGTAGACTACATCAAGGCGCCTTGCAGTTAGGAAGGTGGAGAAGTTTGAGAAAAACATCACAAAGAGATGATTTGTGCCAGAAACAACTGTTAAGAAAGGAAAAGACTCATGAAATATGAGTGGAGAAGCATTCACTTTCCCTCTGCTTTCTCATTGTGCAAAAGGAATCTGGAAATGATGACATTACTGTGTTTTACAGAATCATGACCTTCCTCTAACATATGATTTTCATAACTACATGCTCTGAATCATGGATGACGAATTTCACGACATCCTTGGTGTTAGGTAAGGTTTCTTTAACAAATTAACATAGTAAATTTGTTAATGTTATGTTAAACAAATGAGACTGCTAACTAAATTGAGTAAAGGAATGCCTAGTCTGTGTAACTTGAATAAAATCAGAATTGTTTAAAAGATTCTCTATCAAAACATTTTGATTCTTGTCAATGTCAATTAATTTGATAGCTTAATCTTCACTTGTTTGACAGTGTGCTTCTCTGGATATATGCCATATGCTACATTTTTCTAATTTTTCATGGTAAGTTTTCTATTTTTTATAAATTAAGCTTAAAAGTATGTTGATCAGAACTTCACATATGATCTTAATCAACTTGAACAATAATCTGTTTTAACTTGGTGAATTCAGGAAGCAAGTTTTACTTTTGGCTTTCCTTTGTCCCAGCAATTGTAAGTCCTAATGTTGGTGTTCATCGTGACTTTTTTGCTTGGTTACACTTCGCTAAGGATTTTTTCTTATATTGATTTGCATTTTCTTTTAGTTGATCCTCATAATTGGCACTAAATTGCATCGAGTGGTGGTAAAATTAGCTTTTGAAATAATAGATGGTTGCCCATATATGAAACCTCATCAGTTTAACTTAAGAGATGAACTATTTTGGGTTGGAAAATCAAGGCTTCTGTTGAGGTTAATACAATTAATATCCTTCTTGGTAAGTAACAATTCAGATTTCAACTTTACTTTTCATTGAAGATACACATCTTTTCATCTATTCATCCCTTTTGTTATCTTGCAGAATGCATTTGAAATGTCAACATTCTTATGGTCCCTGGTAAGAAACTGGCATTGTCATATTACCTTTATGGACTAACCATAATAACTTTTAGTTTTGGTTAAAATAAGGACTTGGCCAATGGCTTAATTGGCGGGCTGATTGTTATTGTTCCAAAATACTACTTCTCTGGATTTAATTCACAGTGAAATGTTTTTATGTTTGTAATGAAGTTGGTAATTGACATATGTACTAATGGTAAGTTTCATTCCGAACTTCCCATCATTCATTCCATTCTTGCCTCCTTTGGTAAGTTTCATGTAATCACGGTGATTTTGTTATTGTTTTTAATGGACATGAAAAATTTACTCCAAGTGTAAGATTTTTCAGCACTTTAGCAAATGGTAAATGGTAATTAATTACATATATTATATATGCAGATGTCAGCAAACCTGAAACAGTATTATGCAACATGTTTTTCCCTTATCTCCGGGATAATTCTTTTTTGTGGTCTCCTTGCTCCAAGTGTAAGATTTTTCAGCACTTTGTTTTGTGTTCTCAAGCATGTATATGCACTCAAATTCAAATTAGGAAGGAAATTTCTGTTATTTGTTCCCTTTGCAATTTTCTTTTTATTGAATGACTTGAAGCAATTGACTATATTTACTTTTATTTACACATTGCCTATTTTTTTTCCATCTTGTGACATTAAAGTAAGCAATATTCCATTTAGTTTTTTTATCAACTTTCAGTCATTCCAACTCGTTGTCTCATAATAATCATATAATTATGCAGATTTTATTCAAAACGGGTAACTGCCTATGCAATTGAGGTAGTGCCCATTTCCTGATTTGTGTCCGTTTGTGACTCCTTGAATGAATATCTGTGCATTCTATTTGCTATTTCCTATATTAACTAAATCCTGTTGAATATCTGTGCATTCTAATTCAATGTGAAATACTTATACTAAAGAAGGCAATTTCATATGGAGAACTTGCAGTGAAAATTAATTATAGGTAATACTGGAAGGTCACCTGAGTTGGATTCTTATATAATAGCTGTCTCTACTCTCTAATAGCTGTCTCTACCATTTTGTTCTGTTGAATTTCACTGTGCTATTATTAGCCTAATTAGATTTTGACACTCCACAACTTGCAGGTTGGATTAGTAAATGCTGATGGATACTTCAACTCATTGCTGACATTCATTGACAAAGCTGTGGAAGAGGGATTTATTAGTCAAGAATTAGTGAATAAATTGAAGGTAACATTTAACAATAAGTACATTTCTATCATTATGCAATCACATTATCTTCTACAGAATTAAGCAGGAAATGATATAATTGTAATTGTTTGGTTCACAGGATTATGTTCCTTGTCACGGAGGTGTTGCTTCCAAGTTGAGCTGGCAGATGGAATTTCTGAGGTGGAAGAAGCTATCATGGAATATCAGTACTTTATTTTTATTTTTTCGGATGGAATTTATTTATTTTGTAAAGTACTGGGATGTGAAATTACTTTGTAGTTGTAATCTTCTTCTTAAATTTATTTATTTTACCTCTTAAAGGTATTTTTCACTATGCCTCTTCCCATGCTTCTAATGTCATTTGGCTGAACAAAGTCTTAATTAGCAAACACACTCATATCAAAATGATAACCAAAATATAAAAAGAAACTAGACATTTAGCATCGCTTGTTTCAAACAAGCGATGCTAAATGTCTTTTTTTTATCAAGAAAATGACATTTAGCATCGGTTGTTTCAAACAACCGATGCTAAATGTATCAATAAATGACATTTAGCATCGGTTGTTTGGAACAACTGATGGTAAATATATTAATAATGACATTTAGCATCGGTTGTTTTAAATAACCGATACTAAATGTCATTTTTCAGGACATTTAGCATTGGTTGTTTCAAAGAACCAATGCTAAATGTCATTTTCACGACATTTAGCATCGGTTGTTTCAAATAATCGATTCTAAATGTCATTTTCAGGCATAAAAAACAAGGATGAAATGGACATTTAGCATCGGCTATTTATACACCCGATGCTAAATGTCTCACTTTTAGCATCGCGACATTTAGCGTCGGGCGATAACCGACGCTAAATGTCTTTTCTGCACTAGTGATTAGTGTTGGTTCTAGGATACTTTTCACCGTAGAAGATGGGTATTGTTTATGGTTGTTTTCATGTGAGTATTATTTGTGAGGATTGCGATTGTGAGATTGTGAGGACTGATTTGAAACTTATAAAGCTATAGGGATAAAATCGAAAAGAAACTATGACTGACATGTTTGACATGGTTATGTTATTTGGAGAACAATAGATAGAACATATCGTACATATTATTTTGAAGTTGGAATTAGAATGATTGGCTCTAATAAATTGTTGTGAATAAAGGTGGAAGAGATCAATAGAGACTAGAAAAGAAGAAATTGATACGAAGCATCAGCATCTATTGTCCTGAGTTTTGCTTTTTGAATAGTAAAGCTGCAAATCTATTTATTTGTCCAAATTGTAAATTCCAGTTTGCATGTCTGTTTGAGTGTATTACTCATGATTGGATATAAATTGTTTGAGTAATTTTTAAACTTGTAGGTATTTGATGACCCAAATGCATACACCGAAGAGGAACTTCTGGAGATTCGTCAGCTTTGGTTCTGGAGATTCGTCAACTTTGGGCAGAATTCTTTATGAAGATTTATACACAACAAAAGGATACCTTCTTTTAGAACATATCGTACATATTATTTTGAAGCTAGAATTAGAATGATTGGCTCTAATAATTTGTTGTGAATAAAGGTGGAAGAGATCAAGAGAGACTAGAAAAGAAGCAATAGATATGAAGCATCAACATTTATTGTCTTGAGTTTTGCTTTTTGAATAGTAAAGCTGCAAATCTATTTATTTGTTCCAAATTGTAAAATCCAGTTTGCATGTCTGTTTGTGTGTATTACTCATGATTGGATATAATTTGTTTGAGTAATTTTTAAAATTGTAGGTATTTGATGACCCAAAGGTGGAACGGCATTCTAAATATTTCGATAAATTTATTATGCATGGTTGTCTGGGATAATCTTTATACAATAGGTTTTTATAAATTAGTTGACCGGTATGGATTAAAAATAAACAAAATATAAAAAGAAACTAGACATTTAGCATCGGCTGTTTGAAACAACTGATGCTAAATGTATCAAAAAATGACATTTAGCATCAGTTATTTGAAACAAGTGATGCTAAATGTATACAAATGACATTTAGCATCAGGTGTTTAAAATAACCGAACTAAATGTATCAAAAAAATGACATTTAGCATCGGTTATTTGAAACAACCAATCCTAAATGTATCAAAAAAGATAATTTAGCATCGGTTGTTTCAGAGAACCGATGCTAAATGTCATTTTTCGGATAGCTAAAACATTGATAAAGGGACATTTAGCATCAGTTTTTTGAAAATCTGTAACATCCCCTATTTTTGCTATTTAATTATATTGGCATAATATTAATTATTAGTGATTTATTTAATTGATTGAAATTATTTAAATTGAAAATGACTTGTTAGGATAGTTAATTAATTTAATTGAGTGTCTAGTTGAGTTAAGTTCATCAAAATTTGGGTACTTAAAGCTGTTAGGAGTTATGAGGAATAGGATGGGTAAGTGAGGGACAAAACTGTCTTTCTACATGGCTTATATTCAATCCATTCTTCAGCTGAGACCCAACATATACACTTCATTCTTCAAAATTCAGAAACAAAACCAGGGAGGAGAGAAAAGAAAGGGGTGAGGCCGCGAGGGAGAGGGAAGGGAAGAGAGGGGAGTCTTTCCAAGATCCAAATGGATGTGCAATCCCTTGCCACCATAGTGTTCAGCTTATCTTCCCCTTCCCATTGATTCTATTTTCGACATCATCCTCCTCCTCCTCCATAAATCACCATTGAAGGCCAATCCAAGCTCCACCAAGCCAAACACCAAATCTGAACCATTGCATGTTGGTTGGGTAAGCATTAGGACCAACTCCAGTCCCTAGATCACAAGTTGAATCAACGTAGGGAGCACTTCAAAATTTGGGTTCAGTGTGCAAGCTCTAGGAGACCTGGATTTCAGCTTTGAGTTGTCTAGAAGCGGTTTAGCGAGTGAGTTCGTGGTCCTCCGTTCATTCGTTTCAAGAAGTCTCGGCGTTGTGTGGTTGTTGTCTTTTAAAGGTAAGTTCTATAACTCACTAGGGAAACCATGAATCTGTGTATGCATGTTTGTCCTGGTTCAGGTCTCGCGTTTTATAAAATCTGAGTCGATAATGTTTACGAAAATCTCGCATGTGAGTCGTCGAGTCATGAGATCATTGGGATTGAAATTAGTAAATTGCATGAGTGTGATTGTTGAATGAATATGATTGATTGTACTGAATGTACTGGTTGCCATTTCTGTATTGATGTGTTATTGAGTTTGAATGTGAATCGGAATGGACATGGGAACGATCGGAATAGAAAAGAAAACGCGAAAACTGTTTTTCTGAAATACTGATAGTCACGCACGGACCGTGCGCCTCTTGGCACGGGTCGTGCGTGAGATTCGGGAACCACTGGTGCTGTTTTTGAACAGGCGCACGGGTCGTGTGCCAAGGCGCACGGATCGTGCGTCCCCTGCTGAACTCCAATTTTGAAATACGTCCTAAGCCGTTCCGATTGGTCCTAAGTCCCATCCAATCCACTCCCCAAGTTTCCCCCAGGATGGGAGCACTGAAATTCTATATGTTTGGCTATGAATGAAGTGGTAGTGTCGATCGGGAAGTAATTCGGGATCGGAACAGAATGATACGATAAACGATGGACACGCACGGATCGTGTGTATGGGCGCACGGGTCGTGCGTGGCTCTCTGATTTCCTGTTTTAAAACGTGCTTACAATCATTCCGAACGATTCCAATTGCTTTCTAATCCTTTCTTCCACCTTCCCCAATGATACTATAAATGAATTGCCCTGATTTGAGTGGTAATTGACTGTGATTGGATCCAAGTTATGTTAGTACCATATGATTGGTTATGTTTGGATTATGTTCAGGTTAAGTGAATGACTTTGTGATTGACCATTGATTTCATGTTATGACTTTGTGATTGATGTATTGTGCTAGACTGACTGGTTTAGTAAGATGGATAAGTTAAGTTAGCGAACCTTAGTAATCCATGAGAGATCACTTAATAATTAGACTAAGTTAGTAATTAGATCACGTCAATAATAAGTTTGTGTTAAGTTCAGTCTATTGTTGAGTTAAGTTATTGTTATATTTAAGTCCATTGTTGAGCTCAGTTCAGGTATATCATCATATATATCTTTAGTCGGGGTGACGACCCTATTTAGTTTAGTGTGCTAGGGGAGAGGCAGTCATGAGCCTTATGAACCTAGGCCCCGTTAGGGACCCAGCCGATTAGTGGGGACGAGTTCACCGGAAGCTTATTATGCCAAGTGACCGGTGACCTGCTATAACTTTAGTTAGTGTTGTATCATGTAACCGGCTTGAGGGTTACGAGGTCAACTTTTAGTTAGTTAGCCACATAGTCAACTTTGAGGACTATGATTTATGAGTTAAGTATAATGAATCGAGCATAATTGAACCGAGAGAATTAGTAAGGGGTCGCGATAGGACTCACTGAGACAAGTTGTCTCACCCAATCCATT
This sequence comes from Astragalus membranaceus, assembly GCA_039519185.1. Taxonomy (NCBI): domain Eukaryota; kingdom Viridiplantae; phylum Streptophyta; class Magnoliopsida; order Fabales; family Fabaceae; genus Astragalus; species Astragalus membranaceus. Next base: position 55,095,831 of record CM076847.1, on the reverse strand, counting down.
GTTGTTGTTTTTCAGTTAAGCAGGGAAAGTTGAAGACCGTGAGGCACGGCTATGGAGACGCATGAGGAGCTGCTGCTATCTTTATTTCATTATGTCTTGTATTTCAGTTTCCTTTGTATTTCTGTATTTCTATTCAGTATCTTAAGACTACTCGATTGTTCGACTTATGTCTTTCAAGTTGTAAATAGCTTCCGCAGAATTTCGGTTTTGGTACTGAACACTAGTTGAGTGGTGTAAGGACCTGCTTTATGTATTTTATGTTAAGTTATGTAAGCTAACTTGATGGGTTTTTAGCATCGAGTACTAGTAAGTGTTCAGTATTTAAAAAGGAAGTCACTCTGATGTATGCCAGTAGTGCGCTTCGGTAGTTTCTACAAGATAGAAATTAACGGGGTGTTACAATTGGTATTAGAGCAGTTCGACCTAGTCGGACTTAGAATCATGAGTCTCTTAAGTCCTCTAAGCGTGATTCCTCTTAGTATGCTATTAGACGTTTAGCCTGATCAACTAAACACTTTAGCCTGATCCTCATACCGAATGGATGCAGAATGTCATCGAGACGCAACAGAAGATGATGAATGACATGATGCAAATGCAGCAGCAGCAGATGGCTCAAATGGCTCAGATGCATCATGAGAGGATGGATCAACCACAACCAAATGTTCAACAACCTCCTCTGGAAGATCCGAATAGGGCTTACTTTCGTTTCTAGAAGATGAACCCCCAAAGTTTCAAAGGAGGACCAGAGGTAGTGGTATCACATTTCTGCTTGGATTCGATGGAGAAGATTTTTAGGACTCTTCAATGCAGCGAAGAAGAGAAGGTTCTCTTTGCCGCCCATATGCTCGAGGAAGATGCTCAAACCTGGTGGACCAATGCTCATGATTTGATGGTGAACCAGGGAACTCCTATTACCTGGGTTAACTTCAAGGAGATGTTTATTGGTCACTTTTTCCCTCCGGTGATGAAGTTAAGGAAGCAAGCCGAGTTTATCAATCTGAGGCGAGGAGAAATGTCGGTGGGTGAGTTCATTGCCAAGTTCGAAAGGTTGTCGCAGTTTTATCAGTTGGCAAAACATGCTCCGAATGATGAGTGGAAGATGCAGATGATAACATCCCCTATTTTTGCTATTTAATTATATTGGCATAATATTAATTATTAGTGATTTATTTAATTGATTGAATTTATTTAAATTGAAAATGACTTGTTAGGATAGTTAATTAATTTAATTGAGTGTCTAGTTGAGTTAAGTTCATCAAAATTTGGGTACTTAAAGCTGTTAGGAGTTATGAGGAATAGGATGGGTAAGTGAGGGACAAAACTGTCTTTCTACATGGCTTATATTCAAACCATTCTTCAGCTGAGACCCAACACATACACTTCATTCTTCAAAATTTAGAAACAAAACCAGGGAGGAGAGAAAAGAAAGGGGTGAGGCCGCGAGGGAGAGGGAAGGGAAGAGAGGGGAGTCTTTCCAAGATCCAAATGCATGTGCAATCCCTTGCCACCATAGTGTTCAGCTTATCTTTCCCTTCCCATTGATTATATTTTCGACATCATCCTCCTCCTCCTCCATAAATCACCATTGAAGGCCTATCCAAGCTCCACCAAGCCAAACACCAAATCTGAACCATTGCATGTTGGTTGGGTAAGCATTAGGACCAACTCCAGTCCCTAGATCACAAGTTGAATCAACTTAGGGAGCACTTCAGAATTTGGGTTCAGTGTGCAAGCTCTAGGAGACCTGGATTTCAGCTTTGAGTTGTCTAGAAGCGGTTTAGCGAGTGAGTTCGTGGTCCTCCGTTCATTCGTTTCAAGAAGTCTCCGCGTTTTGTGGTTGTTGTCTTCTAAAGGTGAGTTCTATAACTCACTAGGGAAACCATGAATCTGTGTATGCATGTGTGTCCTGGTTCAGGTCTCGCATTTTATAAAATCCGAGTCGATAATGTTTACGAAAATCTCGCGTGTGAGTCGTCGAGTCATGAGATCATTGGGATTGAAATTAGTAAATTGCATGAGTGTGATTGTTGAATGAATATGATTGATTGTATTGAATGTACTGGTTGCCATGTCTGTATTGATGTGTTATTGAGTTTGAATGTGAATCAGAATGGACATGGGAATGATCGGAATAGAAAAGAAAACGCGAAAACTATTTTTCTGAAATACTGATAGTCACGCACGGACCGTGCGCCTTTGGGCACGGGTCGTGCGTGAGATTCTGGAACCACTGGTGCTATTTTTGAACAGGCGCACGGGTCGTGTGCCAAGGCGCACGGATCGTGCCCAGAGGCGTATTTCAAAATTTAGGACCAATCGGAATATCTTAGGACGTATTTCAAAATTTGAGCATCAGAAGGGTACGCACGATCCGTGCGGCTTGGCGCACGACCCGTGCGCCTGTTCAAAAGCAGCACCAGTGGTTCCAGAATCTCACGCACGACCCGTGCCCTGAGGCGCACGGTCCGTGCGTGACTATCAGTATTTCAGAAAAACAGTTTTGGCGTTTGGGGTATGATTGACCCAAGAAGCCCAAGCCCGTTAGCTAAGGCTCCTAGGTGCTTGGGGTATGATGCAATTCGCATCACTTGTGTAAGAGAGGAAAAAGAAAGAAGCGAAAGGGAGAAAGAAAGAGAGAGTCGTGAAGAGAGAAGAGAGAAGTCGAAGGAGAGAAGGAAAGAAAGAAGGGTGCGATCGGCCAAGGAAAGGGAAGAGCTCCTAGTTGTTGTGATCCTGTTGGTGACTCCGTGGAAAGAACCTAGTCTTCGGCATAATCAAGGTAAGGGTGGGTCTTACCTTATAATAGGGATTATAATGGGGTGTATGTGGGTTGTAGGAATTGTATTGATCTCATTGTGTTTTTATTATTGTTTTGATGTATGATTGAACGTATGATGAAATTGATGCCCTCTATGTGTTTGTTAGAAAATGTGTGAATTATGAGATGTGTGTAGGAATTGTAATACATGTGAAAAAAATTGGTTGAAACGTGTATACGAAGATGTTAGAATAAAAATGAGGTATAATGAAAATGTTATTGATGATTGAGTACTTAAAACTTTGGAAGAAATTGAGTTTGAAGGACCCTAGGCACCTTAGGCGCCATTGTTGTTGCCGTTGTCTCGCTTGGTTGCTGCTGTCTGGGCGCCATGGGCGCCTGTGCCTGTCTTGTTGCGTTCAGTGTTGCTGTCCTGGGCGCCATGGGCGCTGGTTCCCTGTGCCTGGGCGCCAAGGGCGCCTAAAATTGGCTGCCCGTGTTGCGTTCCCAAGTTGTGTTTCTGAGTAGTCATGCTATTTGGATGTCTTTGGGGTTGAATTTTGGTTGCTAGGCTGTATGTTCTGAAAAGTCACTGGGATCCCCTCCCCTGGGAGCCCATGTTGCCTGCCTTGTGTTCTGTTGTAGTTTTTGGGTCCCTATGCCTAGGCGCCAGGCCATTTGTGTTTCCCTTGATGTTTTAGCCTCTGTCTCAGTGTGGGATACCTTGCCTAATTATACTAACTTGTTCCAGTATGGCTCCATGTTGTTCCAGTGCTGTTTGGGAAGGCGCCCTAGGCGCCCATGCACATGTTCCCTTGTCTGTGTCGCTGGTTCTGGTGCCCCAAGCGCCCAGAACTTGTTGTTATATCATATGTTGTGGGTTGGACCTTGCTCCTGAGCACTTTGTGTACTGTTGTGACATTTTGGTGGGTGCCCTGTCCCTAGGCGCCAAATCCTGCGCTGTGTTGCCAATCCTGTTCCCTGCGCCAGTTTGTGTCTGGGCGCCAGGATCCCCTGCTGGGCGCCAGCATCCCTCCTGCGCCAGTTTTTGTGCTGCTGCGCCAGTTTCTGTGTCTGGGCGCCAGGATCCCCTGCTGGGCGCCAGGATCCCTCCTGCGCCAGTTTTTGTGTTGCTTGTTGCTGTTTCTGTCTAAGCTGCGCCAGTTTCCTGCGCCAGTTTTCCTGCGCCAGTTTTTGTGTGCTGCTGGTCCCTGCTAGGCGCCCAGCGCCTGGGAGCCATTTTCAGCACGTGTCACAGTTTTGTCCCAAATTTGTTTTTATCGTATCTTTTGACTCGGGTGTCCGTTTTAAGTGCTTCAAAGAGCGTTTTGAAGCTTGTTCAGTCCTCTATCTGTGTATGCCACTGTAAGGTGAAAAATGATTAATTTTTCTGATAGTTTCTGGACACTAATACTATGTTGCCTTGTTGTTAAATGACGATGGGTCTATTGACCAAGATATGTGACGATGTTATTGATGACGGGCTTAATGCCAAAGTGACGATGATGTTATACATGATGTTGATGATGTGGAAATTATAATTGTTGGTTGTTCATGAAGTCACATGCATACATAAGGCTGCGGTCTCGACGATGTAAGGCTGCAGTCTCGACGATTTAAGGCTGCGGTCTCGACGATATGCCCAATTGGCAATGATAAGTGACGATGATGGTACCACATACATACTTGCACTTCATACATTCATGCTTAACATTGGTAGTTATGATTTTGGTTGGTGTGTAGTATGATTGCGTGGCAAATATATATGTATATATTGGGGATGTTGTTATATACCTATATGTAAATTGTTGAAGTTGTTATATGTATGTACAGCTGCGATTAGTATAGTTCTGAGCTCTAGCATACTGCTCATTATAAACTTAATTATGCGGTTTAGACTCACCCCTTTGTTGTTTATTACTACAGGTAACCATGAGTGAAGGCTTGTCTTCCTTCATTCCTGAGTCGGTCTTGTGCTCTGATACGTAACACTCAGGGGATGGGCGCTAGTCTTATTTTGTTTTGTTTATTTGACATGTTGAGACTGTGTTATGTTTTTATGAGATTGTATTTTTATTCCGCTGCGAGGTGTTGAGGATTCGTTATGTGAACTGAACTAAATATTTTTGAGGATTCCATCCCACTGGTTACGTGTTACATATTATTCTGTAAATTTAAGGGAGATTGTTATTTTACTGTTGTTGTTTATTTGAAGAGAATGTAGCATTCCGTTCGGATTTGGTGAAAAATAAATTTTGCACTCTGATAATTATGATTTAAATTTCCGGGTAGAAATGGGGTGTTACATTAGTGGTATCAGAGCAGTTCGGTCTGTCCGGCCAAGTTGTCCAGTCTTAGTGTCTTTGACTAGCAAGTATTGCTAGATTAGTTCTGAATTATTGTTTATGCTGCAGTGTAAGTTGAAATAGCTGGAAGAAACGACGCTGCTCTTGCTGCTGCCTTGCAAGCTATGGCGCAGGCTGTTGGGAACCAGCAGAATGATGATGCTAATACTGGAATTTGCAGTCTGGCCACTTTTCAGAGGGATAAGCCGCCCACTTTTAAGGGCAAGTATAACCCTGATGGTGCTCTTGAGTGGTTGAAGGAAGTGGAAAGGATTTTCCATGTCATGGATTGTACTGAAGCTCAGAAGGTCAGATATGGTACTCATATGCTAGCAGAAGAAGCTGATGATTGGTGGCTGGAGGTTAGGCAGAGGTTGGAGACTGCTAATGAAGAAATCACTTGGGCTGTATTCCGTAGGGAATTTTTGAGAAAATACTTTCCAGAAGATGTCAGGGGCAAGAAGGAGATTGAGTTCCTTGAGCTGAAGCAAGGAAACATGTCTGTAACAGAATATGCTACCAAGTTCACTGAATTGGCCAAATTTTATCCTCACTACATTGATGCTGGCTCTGAGCTCTCCAAATGTATCAAATTTGAAAATGGGTTGAGGGCTGACATTAAGAAAGCTATTGGGTACCAGAAGATTCGGGTATTCGCTGATTTAATTGACAGTTGTAGGATTTTTGAAGAAGACAGTAGTGCTCACTCCAAGGTCATGAGGGATCAGAGGGGTAAGTTTCAGAACCGTGGTAAGCCATATGAGGTCCCTGCTGGTAGGGGTAAGCAAAGGTATGCTGATAGTAGGAGGTCTGCTGAGGGAAAGAAACCAAGTGGGGGAGATGCTCCCGCTAATATTGTGTGTTTTAAGTGTGGAAAGCCTGGTCATAAGAGCTTCGATTGCAAGATGGGAGTGAGAGTGTGTTTCCGTTGTGGCAAAGAGGGTCATCTGGCGTCTCACTGTGAACGCAAGGACGTGGTTTGTTTCAACTGTGGTGATGTAACACCCCTTTTCTACCCTTATATTACACGTCATTTTTCAGAGTAATCCCTTTCAAAAATATTATTTTCATTGATAGAAAAGAAATGCTACAATTTCGTTAAAAACAAACTCATCAATTTCACTCTTCAAATTTTCGCAACAAAACATCCTTCATGAAAAATGAAATCCTCAAAATTCACATCACAGCGGAATAAGCAACAGCTCGCCAATAACTCTCAAACACGTCTCAAATATATCAATAAAATCATTAAAACAACTGATTAAATCGTTTATCAAAATTCACCCACGCCCCCTAGGTGTTACAGTATCAGAGAGCGACACAAAATACATCCCAAGGCTAAAAGGAAGGCAGCAGATCCTTCACTCGCGATTACCTGCAGCGTTGCCACAATAGAGCAACATTCCAAGCAGAAGGGGTGAGAATTTTAACAAAACATAATCAAGCATATGATAGAGTAATGGAGACAAACAATTTCTACAACATCATTATTAACATCACATCATCATCACCTAAACACCCATTCACAACACAGTTTGGCAACAAGCCACAATCATGACCATGCATGTAAATGCAACCCCCACCAGGGCATATGCATGATGGTACCATATTCATCACAGTTAAGAGGCCGAAGCCTATTCTTCACAGGAGGCCGAAGCCTATTCTTCACATTATGCACATGCCATGAGACTCTATATACACATGTGCATTTCATCAAAACACTCACCTGGAGTACTCATCATCATCATCATCATCATCAAACACTCATAGAGTGTATTCGTCGTAATCATCAAAATCTTATATATCACTTCAACATAATCACTCATAGAGTGAACTCGTCATATTCATCAAAATTATATTGCAACATCATCATAGTTTTAATTGGGAAAAACTTCACAATTTAAATGAGGGAACATCACTTTTAATTTTAGAAAACACCGCATTTTTAATTGGGAAAATATCACATTTTTAATTGGGAAAAACGGTGCGAAGACAGCAAGAAAAACAGTGGAACAACAGTGAACAACAGTGGGAAACACTGGCTCGCGCCTGGGGCGCGAGCGGGGCGCGAATCAACAGCAACAACAGCGCCCAGCGCTGTACGCCTTGCGCCTGGGGCGCGACCTGAGCGCGAACGGGGCGCGAATCAACAGCAACAACAGCACCCAGCGCTGTACGCCTTGCGCCTGGGGCGCGAATCAACAGCAACAACAGCACCCAGCGCTGTACGCCTTGCGCCTGGGGCGCGACCTGAGCGCGAACGAGGCGCGGTTGGGCAGAAACAGTTTCACTTGCAGAATTATTCAGATTTTCAAAGTTTTTCATCCAGGCATCATCCAATCATCAAATACAATTTCATCACACATCGTTCATTGCCCAATTCAACACAATTTCATTAAGACATCATCAAATTCATCAAAGAACAATCATCAAGAATTCATCAAGTAATCTCTCAAAAATGATCAAAGCAAACATCGAAATTCCCCGACGGGAAACGTCAACAACTCATCAAACAAAACCTCAACATTTCAATTACACCACTACACCCCAAAAATCCCACAAAACCCCAATCACATACTCGATTTTGTTGAATTAAAATGCTCACCCTTACCTCGAATTTTGCATGTTCCGGAAGACAATGACGAAGAGTCACGAACAAAACCCAGCAACACAACGAACGAAGCTTCTCCTTCCTCCTTCGAAACCGTAGTCACGCCTACTTCTTGGTCAAGGGGAAAATCAACACACGGAGATTAGGGCTTGAAAGTCACAACACTAGGAAAGGAAGAAAAACGACAAGGGAGGATTGAGAACTCTTACCTAACGAAACCTCGAGAGAATTCCCTTCCTTCTTCTCCTTTAGCACCGTACGAATGCTCTCTCTCTTCTCACTCTCTCAAATTTCGTTTTCTTTCTCTAATGCAAGGAGTGAGGCGCAAAACCCTAACCCCTTAGCTTCAAGAGCCTCAGGAGCGCCTAAGCTATTGGGCTTGGCTTCCTGGGCCATTTCTCACCACCTCTGAGTTGCCAACATCACCCCCAATACTCGTTCCACTTCCTGAACCACACCCATCATTTTAATTAAATTAATCACGCCTCCGACTAAAATTTAATAATTCAACTAATCAAATTAATTAAATTAATTAAATTATTTTTCGGGGTGTTACAACTCTCCCCTACTTAGGATTTTTCGTCCTCGAAAACATACCTGATTCAAATAACCTTGGATACGACTCTCGCATCCTGTCCTCCAGCTCCCAAGTCAGGCTTTCACCAGCCGCCCCAAACCAAACGACCTTCACCAGATTGATCTCCTTACCTCGCAAGGTCTTCACTTCACGATCCTCAATTCGTACCGGCATGGTCTCCACAGTGAGATTGTCCCGCACTTCCACATCATTTGGTTGAATCACATGAGACGGATCCGCAACATACTTCCGAAGCTGCGACACGTGAAACACGTCGTGCAAGTTCGAAAGGTTAGGTGGTAAGGCCACCCGATATGCAACATTTCCAACTCTCTCCGTAATCTGATACGGCCCGATGAATCGAGGAGTCAACTTCTTTGATTTCAGCGCACGCCCGACACCAGTCATAGGTGTGACCCTCAAGAACACGTGGTCACCCGCTTCAAACTCTAAATCTTTCCTTCTCTTATCATGGTAGCTCTTCTGTCTACTCTGCGACGCTTTCATTTTCTCTTGGATCATCTTCACTTTCTCAGTAGTTTCTCTAACCAGTTCAGGTCCAAGTATTAAACTTTCCCCAGTTTCATACCAACATACCGGAGTCCTACATCTCCGACCATATAACGCTTCAAACGGTGCCATCCCAATACTGGAATGATAACTATTGTTGTAGGTGAACTAAATTAACGGGAGATGAGTGTCCCACGCACCTCCCTGCTCTAGCACACATGATCTCAGCAGGTCTTCCAATGATTGAATTGTCCTCTCTGTCTGCCCATCAGTTTGAGGATGATAAGCGGAACTCAACCTCAATTTCGAACCCAACTCCTTCTGCAAACTACCCCAAAAGTCCGAAGTAAACCTCGGGTCTCTATCTGACACAATGCACAAAGGAACACCATGCAGCTTCACAATCACTTGAATGTAGATCTCAGCCAATCTCGATACCGGATACTTAATACCGATAGGAATAAAATGTTCCGACTTCGTCAATCTATCCACAACTACCCAAATCGAATCATGCCCTCTCACCGTATTAGGTAACCCAGTCACAAAATCCATAGAGATACTATCCCACTTCCACTCTGGAACATTCAACGGTTGCATCATCCCTGCAGGCTTCTGATGCTCGACCTTCGATTTCTGACAGGTCAAACATGAATACACAAACTGCGCTACGTCGCGCTTCAACCTAGGCCACCAGAACATCTTTTTCAGATCTTGATACATCTTTGTCGCTCCGGGATGGATACTCAACTTACTTTTGTGGCCTTCCTCGAGAATTGCCTTTCTCATTTCCTCATTTTCAGGAACACAAATTCTTCCACGATATCTCAATACATTCTGCGCATCTATCTCGAAATCCTTATTCTCGGACTGATCAATCCCACCCATCAGATCAACCAATTTTACGTCTAACTTCTGCGCTTCCCGGATACTGGCCATAAAATCGTTGCCAATTTTCAACATACCCAATCTGACACTCTGAGGTGTCACTTCACAAACTAAGCTCATGTCCCTGAATTGCTCAATCAACTCAAGCTCTCTAGCCATCAATGCCGACATATGCAAGGTCTTCCTACTCAGAGCATCTGCAACCACATTAGCTTTTCCTGGGTGATAACTCAATTCAAAATCATAATCTTTTAATAGCTCTAACCACCGGCGCTGCCTCATATTCAACTCTTTCTGATCGAACAGATACCGAAGACTCTTGTGATCACTGAACACCTCAAATCTCGATCCATACAAATAATGTCTCCAAATCTTCAACGCAAACACCACAGCAGCATGTTCTAAGTCATGAGTGGGGTAATTCTTCTCATGAATTCTCAATTGCCTCGACGCATAAGCGACCACTTTCCCATTCTGCATAAGCACACCACCCAAACCCATCTTGGAAGCATCACAGTATACTACAAACGGCTCAACCGGACTAGGTAGGGTCAACACTGGAGACGTAGTCAACCTCCTCTTCAGCTCATTGAAACTTTCTTCACATCGGTCATCCCAAACAAAAGCCTTGCCCTTGCAAGTTAATTGAGTCAATGGCAGAGCCAACTTCGAAAACCCCTCAATGAATCTTCTATTTAATTTAATTAAATTATTTAAGGCTTACAATATTTATTTAATTTAATTAAATAATTCAAGGTTTAATGTATTTATTTAATTTTAAATTATTAGGAGGTGTTGTCTCGAATTAGATGGTGCACGGAGCCCACGACCCACAAGTGAGCCCATGACCCATTGGATAGTCATAGGATTCGACTCACTATGGGTCTTGTGACTTAGTGGCATTTTTGTCTCAATTGTGAAAAGAAAGAAAGAAACGTAAAAGAGAGGAGAAGTGAGAAGAGAAAAGTTGCGAATAGAAGGAGAGAAGAAGAGGAAGAGGCGAAGCTCATAGAGAAGAGGAGAAGGCTCATTGGTGGTTCGCATCCTTCACTTGGAGCTTGGCTAGCAAATTCGACTTCCATAAGGTTAGGGGGTCCTCTTTTTGTTCTTAATAGATATGCGAATTAGTGATGCTTAGGGTTAGGGTTCTAGAATAATTTCCATGAACGGATTGTTGTTTTGATGATTAAATTATAGTGTTGTGATATTTGATTAGGAATTGTTCATGTTGAAATCGTATAATTGGTGAATTAAATTGTTGATAAGTGAATCGTATGACACATGTTTGAGAATATGATTTGTTGATGTTTAATTGGTGAAAATTGAGGATCATGATGATGATTGAATTACACATATATGATTGGGTGTTTGGTGAATTTAATTGGTGTTTAAAATTGAAGAATTCTGAATTTTGAAGCTCCTGGGCGCCTTGGGCGCCATATACATTGTTGCTGTTTTTCTTGGTTCTGCGCCTAGTCATGGGCACCAGGCGCCCAACAGTGTGCTGCGCCTGTTCCCAAAAATTCTGTTGCCTGTGTTGCCATTCTGTGTTGCTGTCCCTGTTGCCTGTGTTGCCATCCTGTGTTCCTGTGCTGCCAGCATTGGCACTCGTTGTTTGAGTCATGGGCGCCAAGGGCCCCAAAGTTCTGGTGATAGTTTTGCGAAAATTATTTTCAGGTTTTTATACTTGGGTAAAATGGCTCATAAAAACTGATTTTGGTCAACAAAGGAGTTGAGTTGCGTATTTTCACTAGGTGCCTAGTGCATGGGCGCCAAAAATAATGTTCAGCTTTTGATGAAATTTTTGTTGGGTTTTAATGTCCTGAGCATTTGGCTCGTGTAAAATAATTTTCGAAGAAAAATGAGTTCGGTTTCAAGATTTTCTTAGGCGCCTAGTGCCTGGGCGCCATGTTGCTGTGCTGGGCGCAATGCGCCTGTGTGCGTGTTGTTCCCCTGGGCGCCTAGCGCCTGTGCGCTGTTGCGCGTGTTGTCCCTGGGCGCCAAGCGCCTATGCGCCTGTGCGCTGTTGCGTGTTGCCTCTCCTGGGCGCCAAGCGCCCATGCGCCAAGCGCTGTGTTGCCCCTGGGCGCCCAGCGCCCATGCGCCAGTTTCCAGAATGTCTAACATCTTTCCTAAATTGTTTTTTTTATGTAACTTTTGACTCGGTTATCCAAATTCAACGGTTCAAAATGCGTTTTGAAGCTAATTTCAGTGCCTATCCAATAGTCTCAATTTTATGCAAAAATAATTTATTTTTACTGGTGTTTCTGGCTGATGGTGTTCAAGTGTCCAAATGGCTATTTTTACCAACTTTCCCTATGTCGTGTCAATGTCCTAAGCTGGTCTATTTAAATTGGTGTTGGTGTGAGTGGTGAGCTGAATTGGTGAGAATGATAGGGTGAGATTGGTGAACAGAGGCTACGGCCTAATTTTAATTTGGTGAGCTGATTAATATACAATGGTGAGATCATGAATTTTAAATGATAACTTGATTGGACTTGGTGTGTTGTGATGCATTCCATAGCATCTCATGGACATATGCATTATTGGTGAGCAGAGGCTACGGCCTAATTTTAATTGGTGAGCAGAGGCTTCGGCCTAGTTTGATTTGGTGAGCAGAGGCTACGGCCTATTGTATTTGGTGACGGATCCGACATGCATGTACCCGTGGAGTTTGGGTTGCATTACATACATAATCATATATTATATAGTGCTGCTTGGAATTTAGTTTGCTGATGCGATTGTTTCCTATTGTTATGTATTGGTGTGCCTGGTTTCCTTTTCCTATGCAGTGCTTAATTCTCATATGTTATTAATTATGAAAAGAGACTCACCCTACTGCTTTTATGTTGCTTCTTATGTCGGCAACGTGCAGGTAATAGCGAGTGAAGGATTTCTTATGCCTTCGTCTGGTAGGAAGTGTCACGCTCTGATACGTAGCACCAGGGGGGGGTGTCCTTATGTTTATGTTTTATTTTCCTAAAACTGTTAGTTTTCATGGGTGATGTATTGGTTTTAATTTTGAACTGATTATTATTCCGCTGCTGTTGGTGATCTGATTTAGTTGATGCGAACTAAACTTTTCGTATGGTGTTATGTATCTTGATTTTTATGGAGTAAGTGTAGCACTCACTTTAATTGTTTAAAAAAAAAAAAAAAAGAAACTCTGATTTTGTTAAAAAGTAAAGTTATAGAAAAGGGGTGTTACATTAGTGGTATCAGAGCAGTTCGGTCTGTCCGGCCAAGTTGTCCAGTCGTAGTGTCAACTGACAACGGTGTGTTGTCAGTTATACCTAACTGTTGTTTGTTTGTAGCAAGTGAGCCGAGATGGCTGGGAGGATCGATGCTGCTGCTGCTGTAGTTGGGCTGCTGCTGCTGTAGTTGGACTGCTGCTGCTGTAGTTGGGCTGCTGCTGTTGTGGGGATGCTGCTGATTGTTGTAGGAGGTTGTGTGTTGATTATAGGCAGTTGAATAAGGTAACTATCAAGAACAAGTATCCGCTTTCGAGGATTGACGATTTGATGGATCAGTTAGTGGGTGCCTGTGTTTTCAGCAAAATTGATTTGAGGTCCGGATATCATCAGATTTAAAGTGAAGGATGAAGACATACAGAAGAGGAGCACGCAGAACATTTGAGGTTAGTGCTGGAAGTGTTGAAAGAAAAGAAATTGTATGCAAAATTGTCTAAGTGTGAATTCTGGCTGAATGAAGTAGGTTTCCTTGGTCATATTATCTCTGGTAATGGTATAGCTGTGGACCCAGCCAAGGTTGATGCTGTGTCTCAATGGGAGAGCCCGAAGTCAGTTACGGAGATTAGAAGCTTCTTGGGATTAGCTGGTTATTACAGGAGATTTATTGAAGGTTTCTCGAAGTTGGCACTTCCGTTGACTCAATTGACGTGTAAGGGAAAAGCTTTTGTGTGGGATGCACGCTGTGAGGAGAGCTTCAATGAGTTGAAGAAGAGGTTGACCACATCGCCCGTGTTGACTTTGCCTGTTCCTGATCGACCGTTTGTAGTATATTGCGATGCTTCCAAGATGGGTTTGGGAGGTGTATTGATGCAAGAAGGTAAGGTAGTAGCTTATGCGTCCAGACAGTTGAGGACCCATGAGAAGAACTACCCTACTCACGATTTGGAACTAGCTGCAATTGTGTTTGTGCTGAAAATTTGGAGGCACTATCTGTATGGTACCAGATTTGAAGTGTTTAGTGACCACAAGAGTCTGAAATACTTGTTTGATCAGAAGGAGCTAAATATGAGACAGAGACGTTGGTTAGAATTGCTAAAAGATTATGATTTTGGCTTGAACTATCACCCCGGCAAAGCTAATGTCGTGGCTGATGCTTTAAGTCGGAAGAGTTTGCATATGTCGGCTTTGATGGTGAAAGAGTTAGAGTTGATTGAGCAGTTTCGGGACATGAGTCTGGTTTGTGAAGTGACACCGCAGAGTGTCAGATTGGGGATGTTGAAGATTGGCAATGAATTTTTGGTCAGTGTCAGAGAAGCCCAAAAGTCAGATGTAAAGTTGGTAGACCTGTTAGTTGTGAATGATCAGGGTGTGGATGGAGATTTCAAGTTAGATTCCCAAGGTGTATTGAGATTCAGAGATAGGATCTGCATTCCTGACGATGCTGAGATGAAGAGAATGATTCTTGAGGAGAGCCATAGGAGCAAGTTGAGTATTCATCCCGGGGCTACGAAAATGTACCAAGATTTGAAGAAAATGTTCTGGTGGCCTGGTATGAAGAAGGATGTGGCTAAATTTGTGTATTCTTGTCTGACTTGTCAGAAGTCTAAGATTGAGCATCAGAAGCCTGCGGGGCTGATGCAACCATTGGAGATTCCTGAATGGAAATGGGATAGCATTTCCATGGATTTTGTAACTGGGTTGCCAAATACAGTGAGAGGGTTTGATGCTATATGGGTAGTTGTGGACAGGTTGTCTAAGTCTGCTCATTTCTTACCAATTAATATGACTTATCCAGTTCCAAAGTTGGCAGAAATCTACATCAAGACTATTGTGAAGTTGCATGGCGTTCCGCTTAGTATTGTATCTGATAGAGATCCGAGATTCACATCGGAATTTTGGAAAAGTTTGCAAGAGGCTTTGGGTTCTAAGTTGAGGTTGAGCTCCGCTTATCATCCGCAGACAGATGGTCAGACGGAGAGGACTATTCAGTCGTTAGAGGACTTGTTGAGGGCATGTGTTCTTGAGCAGGGAGGTTCATGGGATTCTCATCTTTCGTTGATCGAGTTCACCTATAACAACAGTTTTCACTCTAGTATTGGTATGGCACCGTTTGAGGCGTTGTATGGCCGGAGATGTAGGACTCCGTTGTGTTGGTATGAATCTGGGGAGAGTGCAGTGTTGGGGCCTGAGATTGTGCGAGAAACAACTGAGAAGGTAAAATTAATCCGTGAGAAGATGAAAGCGTCGCAGAGTCGACAAAAGAGCTATCATGATAAGAGAAGGAAGGATTTAGAGTTTCAGGCGGGTGATCATGTGTTCCTGAGAGTCAGTCCAGTGACTGGTGTTGGGCGTGCCTTGAAATCAAAGAAGTTAACTCCCCGTTTCATTGGTCCGTATCAGATTACGGAGAGGGTGGGAAATGTTGCCTATAGGGTGGCTCTACCACCTAATCTTTCGAACTTGCATGACGTGTTTCACGTGTCACAACTTCGAAAGTATGTTCCGGACCCGTCCCATGTGATTCAGATGGATGAAGTAGAGGTGCGGGATAATCTCACCGTGGAGACTGTGCCCGTGCGGATAGAAGATAGAGAAGTGAAGACTCTGAGAGGGAAAGAAATTCTTTTGGTGAAAGTGGTTTGGTTAGGAGCTGCTGGTGAGAGTATGACTTGGGAGCTGGAGAGCAAGATGCGGGAGGCATATCCGGAGTTGTTTGACTCAGGTAATTTCGAGGACGAAATATTCTAAGTGGGGGAGAGTTGTAACGCCCCAAAATAATTTAATTATTTATTTAATTAAATTATTTAAGGCTTACAATATTTATTTAATTTAATTAAATAATTCAAGATTTAATGTATTTATTTAATTTTAAATTATTAGGAGGTGTTGTCTCGAATTAGATGGTGCACGGAGCCCACGACCCACAAGTGAGCCCATGACCCATTGGATAGTCATAGGATTCGACTCACTATGGGTCTTGTGACTTAGTGGCATTTTTGTCTCAATTGTGAAAAGAAAGAAAGAAACGTAAAAGAGAGGAGAAGTGAGAAGAGAAAAGTTGCGAATAGAAGGAGAGAAGAAGAGGAAGAGGCGAAGCTCATAGAGAAGAGGAGAAGGCTCATTGGTGGTTCGCATCCTTCACTTGGAGCTTGGCTAGCAAATTCGACTTCCATAAGGTTAGGGGGTCCTCTTTTTGTTCTTAATAGATATGCGAATTAGTGATGCTTAGGGTTAGGGTTCTAGAATAATTTCCATGAACGGATTGTTGTTTTGATGATTAAATTATAGTGTTGTGAAATTTGATTAGGAATTGTTCATGTTGAAATCGTATAATTGGTGAATTAAATTGTTGATAAGTGAATCGTATGACACATGTTTGAGAATATGATTTGTTGATGTTTAATTGGTGAAAATTGAGGATCATGATGATGATTGAATTACACATATATGATTGGGTGTTTGGTGAATTTAATTGGTGTTTAAAATTGAAGAATTCTGAATTTTGAAGCTCCTGGGCGCCTTGGGCGCCATATACATTGTTGCTGTTTTTCTTGGTTCTGCGCCTAGTCATGGGCACCAGGCGCCCAGCAGTGTGCTGCGCCTGTTCCCAAAAATTCTGTTGCCTGTGTTGCCATTCTGTGTTGCTGTCCCTGTTGCCTGTGTTGCCATCCTGTGTTCCTGTGCTGCCAGCATTGGCACTCGTTGTTTGAGTCATGGGCGCCAAGGGCCCCAAAGTTCTGGTGATAGTTTTGCAAAAATTATTTTCAGGTTTTTATACTTGGGTAAAATGGCTCTTAAAAACTGATTTTGGTCAACAAAGGAGTTGAGTTGCGTATTTTCACTAGGTGCCTAGTGCATGGGCGCCAAAAATAATGTTCAGCTTTTGATGAAATTTTTGTTGGGTTTTAATGTCCTGAGCATTTGGCTCGTGTAAAATAATTTTCGAAGAAAAATGAGTTCGGTTTCAAGATTTTCTTAGGCGCCTAGTGCCTGGGCGCCATGTTGCTGTGCTGGGCGCAATGCGCCTGTGTGCGTGTTGTTCCCCTGGGCGCCTAGCGCCTGTGCGCTGTTGCGCGTGTTGTCCCTGGGCGCCAAGCGCCTATGCGCCTGTGCGCTGTTGCGTGTTGCCTCTCCTGGGCGCCAAGCGCCCATGCGCCAAGCGCTGTGTTGCCCCTGGGCGCCCAGCGCCCATGCGCCAGTTTCCAGAATGTCTAACATCTTTCCTAAATTGTTTTTTTTATGTAACTTTTGACTCGGTTATCCAAATTCAACGGTTCAAAATGCGTTTTGAAGCTAATTTCAGTGCCTATCCAATAGTCTCAATTTTATGCAAAAATAATTTATTTTTACTGGTGTTTCTGGCTGATGGTGTTCAAGTGTCCAAATGGCTATTTTTACCCACTTTCCCTATGTCGTGTCAATGTCCTAAGCTGGTCTATTTAAATTGGTGTTGGTGTGAGTGGTGAGCTGAATTGGTGAGAATGATAGGGTGAGATTGGTGAGCAGAGGCTACGGCCTAATTTTAATTTGGTGAGCTGATTAATATACAATGGTGAGATCATGAATTTTAAATGATAACTTGATTGGACTTGGTGTGTTGTGATGCATTCCATAGCATCTCATGGACATATGCATTATTGGTGAGCAGAGGCTACGGCCTAATTTTAATTGGTGAGCAGAGGCTTCGGCCTAGTTTGATTTGGTGAGCAGAGGCTACGGCCTATTGTATTTGGTGACGGATCCGACATGCATGTACCCGTGGAGTTTGGGTTGCATTACATACATAATCATATATTATATAGTGCTGCTTGGAATTTAGTTTGCTGATGCGATTGTTTCCTATTGTTATGTATTGGTGTGCCTGGTTTCCTTTTCCTATGCAGTGCTTAATTCTCATATGTTATTAATTATGAAAAGAGACTCACCCTACTGCTTTTATGTTGCTTCTTATGTCGGCAACGTGTAGGTAATAGCGAGTGAAGGATTTCTTATGCCTTCGTCTGGTAGGAAGTGTCACGCTCTGATACGTAGCACCAGGGGGGGGTGTCCTTATGTTTATGTTTTATTTTCCTAAAACGGTTAGTTTTCATGGGTGATGTATTGGTTTTAATTTTGAACTGATTATTATTCCGCTGCTGTTGGTGATCTGATTTAGTTGATGCGAACTAAACTTTTCGTATGGTGTTATGTATCTTGATTTTTATGGAGTAAGTGTAGCACTCACTTTAATTGTTTAAAAAAAAAAAAAAAAAAAAAGAAACTCTGATTTTGTTAAAAAGTAAAGTTATAGAAAAGGGGTGTTACACATAGTGCCCATATCTTGTCCTAAATGC
The DNA here is from genome assembly GCA_039519185.1 of Astragalus membranaceus. Classification (NCBI taxonomy): domain Eukaryota; kingdom Viridiplantae; phylum Streptophyta; class Magnoliopsida; order Fabales; family Fabaceae; genus Astragalus; species Astragalus membranaceus. The sequence continues at coordinate 55,077,621 of CM076847.1, read as the reverse complement.
CGTCTTCTGGACATCTTCATCCTTGACCTTGATTTGATGATAACCAGACCTTAAGTCACTCTTGCTAAATACTTTAGCACCCACTAACTGATCCATCAAGTCATCAACTCTTGGCAACGGATACTTGTTCTTGATTGTAACTTTATTTAACTGTCGATAGTCTACACACAACCTCATACTACCATATTTCTTTTTCACTAGCAACACTGGAGCTCCCCAGGGTGACACACTCGGTCTTACAAACTTCTTTTCTAATAAGTCTTCAAGTTGCTTTTTCAATTCTGCCAACTCAGATGCAAACATCCTATATGGTGCCATAGACACAGGCTTAGTGCCAGGAACCAGATCAATAGCAAACTCCACCTCTCTCTCTGGTGGTACATCCGGAATCTCATCAGGGAACACCTCAGAAAACTCACGCACTACCGGCAACACATCAATCTTCGCTTGGCTCTCGGCAGACAACGACGCCAACAGAGAAAACAGCTGAACCTCTTCTCTCATCACTCTATGCAGCTGACCCGCAGATAACAAACCAGACTCCTCTTCAAGCGATTCAAAACTCACGGACCTCTCCCGACAGTTGATATGAACATGGTTATCAACTAACCAGTCCATACCCAGAATGACATCCATTCCACTCAGCGACAAACAGATCAAATCAATTAAGAATTCTCTACCATATATAGATACAGGACATTTGGCACAAACAGCGGAGGTAGTCACCGAACCCTTAGCTGGAGTATCGATAACCATCTCCCTCAACATATCAGATAAAACAAGGCTTAATTTCTCAACACAAGCAGCAGCAATAAAACTATGGGTAGCACCCGTATCAACAATAGCAACAAGAGGAAAATTATTGATATAGCACGTACCTCGAATCTCATTCACCACATCAGACTCAGCCAGAGCGAACACTTTTCCAAAGGACTTTTCCTTCTTGGGTTTTGAGCACTGTGTACTGATGTGACCACTCTCCTCACAATTGAAGCATACTACATCTTTCTTATCACAGTTGAAGGACATGTGTCCCTCCTTCCCACACTTGTAACATCTCTTCTTCTCCTTATTTGGGCAATCTGGACTCTTATGGCCTACTTTCCCACACGTGTAACAAGTAACACTGGCTGCAGCATCTCCCCCACTTCGCTTAGGCCCACCAACAAACTTACCTTTGCCCTTACCAGCAGGCGCCTCATATGGTTTACCGCGACCCGAAAAATTCTTTTGCTTTTCCCTCATAACTCTGGAGAAGGCATTATTGTCCTCCTCAAAAATCCTGGCGCTATTAACCAACAATGGAAACACACGAATTTGCTGATACCCTATGGCTCTCTTAATGTCAGCACGCAACTCATTTTCAAACTTGATGCATTTGGAGAACTCTGCACCCTCTCCATCATAATGAGGATAAAACTTAGACAGCTCAGTAAACTTTGCAGCATACTCAGTTACAGTCATGTTACCTTGCTCAAGTCTCAGAAACTCAACCTCCTTCTTCCCGCGGACATCCTCCGGATAGTACTTTCTCTTGAATTCCCTCTCAAACACAGCCCAAGTAACCCCCTCATTGGCAGCCGTCAACCCCTGACTAGTCGCCCTCCACCAGTCATAAGCCTCTTTCTTCAGCATATGTGTGCCATAGCGAACCTTCTGAGCATCGGTGCAATCCATAACGCGGAAGATCCGCTCCATCTCGCTTAGCCACTCAAGGGCACCATCAGGATTATACCCGCCTTCAAAAGCAGGAGGGTTCTCACGCTGGAACGTAGCCAAACTACGCGTCCCATCACCAATAGCATTGGGTATGTTACCCACAACCCCAGCTATAGCCTGCAAGGCAGCAGCAAGTGCAGCATCGTTCCGTCCTGCCATTCTAACACTGCAACAAAGAACAGAATTTAGAAACGAGTAACAACTAGAATGCTACTCAACTCGACGACTCAACCACCGGCCGGACAGACCGAACTGCTCTGATACCACTTATGTAACACCCCTTTTCTACCCTTATATTACACGTCATTTATCAGAGTAATCCCTTTCAAAAATATTATTTTCATTGATAGAAAAGAAATGCTACAATTTCGTTAAAAACAAACTCATCAATTTCACTCTTCAAATTTTCGCAACAAAACATCCTTCATGAAAAATCAAATCCTCAAAATTCACATCACAGCGGAATAAGCAACAGCTCACCAATAACTCTCAAACACGTCTCAAATATATCAATAAAATCATTAAAACAACTGATTAAATCGTTTATCAAAATTCACCCACGCCCCCTAGGTGTTACAGTATCAGAGAGCGACACAAAATACATCCCAAGGCTAAAAGGAAGGCAGCAGATCCTTCACTCGCGATAACCTGCAGCGTTGCCACAATAGAGCAACATTCCAAGCAGAAGGGGTGAGAATTTTAACAAAACATAATCAAGCATATGATAGAGTAATGGAGACAAACAATTTCTACAACATCATTATTAACATCACATCATCATCACCTAAACACCCATTCACAACACAGTTTGGCAACAAGCCACAATCATGACCATGCATGTAAATGCAACCCCCACCAGGGCATATGCATGATGGTACCATATTCATCACAGTTAAGAGGCCGAAGCCTATTCTTCACAGGAGGCCGAAGCCTATTCTTCACATTATGCACATGCCATGAGACTCTATATACACATGTGCACTTCATCAAAACACTCACCTGGAGTACTCCTCATCATCATCATAATCAAATACTCATAGAGTGTATTCGTCGTAATCATCAAAATCTTATATATCACTTCAACATAATCACTCATAGAGTGAACTCGTCATATTTATCAAAATTATATTGCAACATCATCATAGTTTTAATTGGGAAAAACTTCACATTTTAAATGAGGGAACATCACTTTTAATTTTAGAAAACACCGCATTTTTAATTGGGAAAATATCACATTTTTAATTGGGAAAAACGGTGCGAAGACAGCAAGAAAAACAGTGGAACAACAGTGAACAACAGTGGGAAACACTGGCTCGCGCCTGGGGCGCGAATCAACAGCAACAACAGCGCCCAGCGCTGTACACCTTGCGCCTGGGGCGCAACCTGAGCGCGAACGGGGCGCGAATCAACAGCAACAACAACACCCAGCGCTGTACGCCTTGCGCTTGGGGCGCGACCTGAGCGCGAACGAGGCGCGGTTGGGCAGAAACAGTTTCACTTGCAGAATTATTCAGATTTTCAAAGTTTTTCATCCAGGCATCATCCAATCATCAAATACAATTTCATCACACATCGTTCATTGCCCAATTCAACACAATTTCATTAAGACATCATCAAATTCATCAAAGAACAATCATCAAGAATTCATCAAGTAATCTCTCAAAAATGATCAAAGCAAACATCGAAATTCCCCGGCGGGAAACGTCAACAACTCATCAAACAAAACCTCAACATTTCAATTACACCACTACACCCCAAAAATCCCACAAAACCCCAATCACATACTCGATTTTGTTGAATTAAAATGCTCACCCTTACCTCGAATTTTGCGTGTTCCGGAAGACAATGACGAAGAGTCACGAACAAAACCCAGCAACACAACGAACGAAGCTTCTCCTTCCTCCTTCCTACTTCTTGGTCAAGGGGAAAATCAACACATGGAGATTAGGGCTTGAAAGTCACAACACTAGGAAAGGAAGAAAAACGACAAGGGAGGATTGAGAACTCTTACCTAACGAAACCTCGAGAGAATTCCCTTCCTTCTTCTCCTTTAGCACCGTACGAATGCTCTCTCTCTTCTCACTCTCTCAAATTTCGTTTTCTTTCTCTGATGCAAGGAGTGAGGCGCAAAACCCTAACCCCTTAGCTTCAAGAGCCTCAGGAGCGCCTAAGCTATTGGGCTTGGCTTCCTGGGCCATTTGTCACCACCTCTGAGTTGCCAACATCACCCCCAATACTCGTTCCACTTCCTGAACCACACCCATCATTTTAATTAAATTAATCACGCCTCCGACTAAAATTTAATAATTCAACTAATCAAATTAATTAAATTATTTTTCGGGGTGTTACAGGTGAGGTGGGTCATTTTAGCACCAAGTGTTCTAAGCCGAAGAAAGAGAAGAGTAGTGGGAGGGTGTTTGCTCTCGCGGGATCAGAGGTGGCTAATGAGATAAGAGGTACATGTTTTATTAATGGTAGTCCTTTGATTGCTATTGTTGATACCGGTGCTACGCATTCATTTATTGCTGCCTTATGTACTAAGAAGTTGAGTCTTGCTTTGTCTTCTATGATGAGAGAGATGGTTATTGATACTCCAGCTAAGGGTTCTGTAACTACCTCTCTTGTGTCTGCTAAGTGCCCTCTGTCGGTCTTCGGCAGAGATTTCGTTGTTGATCTTATTTGTTTGCCGTTGGGTGGGTTGGATGTCATTCTCGGTATGGACTGGTTAGTGGATAACCATGTGCATATTAATTGTTTTAGCAAGTCTGTGATTTTCCTTCCTCCCGAAGAGGAAGAATCTGTTTTGTTGCCTGCTGGTCAGTTGCATAAGGTAATGAAGGAGGAAGTTCACCTGTTTGCTTTGATGGCGTCATTGTCTGCTGAGAATCAGGCTATCATTGAAGGGTTGCAGGTAGTGTGTGAGTTTCCTGAAGTGTTCTCTGATGAAATTCCGAGTGTTCCGCCAGAGAGGGAGGTTGAGTTTGCTATTGATCTTGTACCTGGTACTAGGCCTGTGTCTATGGCACCGTACCGGATGTCAGCTTCAGAGTTGTCTGAATTGAAGAAGCAACTAGAAGATCTACTTGAGAAGAAATTTTTAAGGCCAAGTGTGTCGCCATGGGGAGCTCCTGTATTGTTAGTGAAGAAGAAGGATGGGAGTATGAGACTTTGTGTTGATTATAGACAATTGAACAAGGTGACAATAAAGAACAAGTATCCGCTCCCGAGGATTGATGATTTGATGGACCAGATGGTGGGTGGTAAAGTGTTTAGCAAAATTGATTTGAGGTCGGGTTATCACCAGATCAAAGTGAAGGATGAAGACATCCAGAAGACAGCCTTCAGAACTAGATATGGGCACTATGAGTATTCTGTGATGCCGTTTGGTGTTACCAACGCGCCGGGAGTATTTATGGAGTACATGAACCGTACCTTCCATAGTTACTTGGATCGGTTTGTGGTGGTGTTTATTGACGACATTCTGGTGTATTCTAAGATGAAAGAGGACCACGCAGAACATTTGAGGCTAGTTCTAGAAGTGTTGAGAGAAAATAAGTTGTATGCGAAGTTGTCTAAGTGTGAGTTCTGGCTGAATGAAGTAAGTTTCCTTGGTCATATTATCTCCGGTAATGGTATAGCTGTGGATCCAGCCAAGGTTGATGCTGTGTTGCAGTGGGAGAGCCCGAAGTCAGTTACTGAAATCAGAAGCTTTTTGGGGTTGGCTGGTTATTACAGGAGGTTTATTGAAGGTTTCTCTAAGTTAGCCCTTCCGTTGACTCAATTGACGTGTAAGGGAAAAGCCTTTGTGTGGGATGCTCGATGTGAGGAGAGCTTCAATGAATTGAAGAGGAGGTTGACAACATCGCCCGTTTTGACTTTGCCTATTCCGGATCAACCGTTTGTGGTGTATTGTGATGCGTCCAAAATGGGTTTGGGAGGTGTACTTATGCAAGAAGGTAAGGTAGTAGCTTATGCGTCTAGACAGTTGAGGACCCATGAGAAGAACTACCCTACGCATGATTTGGAGCTAGCTGCGATTGTGTTTGTGCTAAAGATTTGGAGGCACTATTTGTATGGTACTAGATTTAAAGTGTTTAGTGACCATAAGAGTTTGAGATACTTGTTTGATCAGAAGGAGCTAAATATGAGACAGAGACGTTGGTTAGAGTTGCTGAAGGACTATGATTTCGGCTTGAACTATCATCCAGGCAAGGCTAATGTCGTGGCTGATGCTTTAAGTCGGAAGACCCTACATATGTCAGCTATGATGGTCAAAGAGTTGGAGTTGATTGAGCAATTTCGGGATATGAGTCTAGTTTGTGAAGTAACACCGCAGAGTGTTAGATTGGGCATGCTGAAGATTGGCAATGAATTTCTGATTAGTATCCGAGAGGCCCAGAAGACAGATGTGAAGCTAGTGGACTTGTTGGTTGCGAATGAACAAGCTGTGAATGGGGATTTCAAGTTAGATTCCCAAGGTGTGTTGAGATTCAGGGATAGAATCTGTATTCCTGATGATGCTGAGGTGAAGAGGATGATTCTTGAGGAGAGTCATAGAAGCAAGTTGAGTATTCATCCAGGGGCTACAAAAATGTACCAAGACTTGAAGAAGTTGTTCTGGTGGCCTGGTATGAAGCGTGATGTAGCTCAGTTTGTGTATGCCTGTTTGACTTGTCAGAAGTCAAAGGTGGAGCACCAGAAGCCTGCGGGGTGGATGCAACCATTAGAGGTTCCAGAATGGAAATGGGATAGTATTTCCATGGATTTTGTAACAGGTTTGCCAAATACCGTAAGGGGGTTTGATGCTATATGGGTGATTGTTGATAGATTGACGAAGTCTGCTCACTTTTTGCCAATTAGTATCACTTATCCGGTTTCAAAGTTGGCAGAGATTTATATTAAGACAATTGTGAAGTTGCATGGCGTCCCTCTGAGTATTGTATCTGATAGAGATCCAAGATTCACGTCTGAATTTTGGAAAGGTTTGCAAGAAGCTTTGGGTTCTAAATTGAGGTTGAGCTCCGCGTATCATCCGCAGATAGATGGTCAGACGGAGAGGACTATTCAGTCGTTAGAAGATTTGTTGAGAGCATGTGTTCTTGAGCAAGGAGGTTCGTGGGACACTCACCTTCCATTGATTGAGTTTACCTATAATAACAGTCATCATTCTAGTATTGGGATGGCACCGTTTGAGGCGCTGTATGGTCGGAGATGTAGGACTCCTTTATGTTGGTATGAATCTGGAGAGAGTGCGGTGCTAGGGCCTGAGATTGTGCGAGAAACCACTGAGAAGGTGAAATTAATTCGTGAGAAGATGAAAGCGTCGCAGAGCCGACAAAAGAGCTATCATGATAAGAGAAGGAAGGATTTGGAGTTTCAGGCCGGCGATCATGTATTTCTGAGAGTCACACCGGTGACTGGTGTTGGACGTGCCTTGAAATCAAAGAAGTTAACTCCTCGTTTCATTGGTCCGTATCAGATTACGGAGAGGGTTGGAAGTGTTGCCTATAGGGTGGCTTTGCCGCCTAATCTTTCGAACTTGCATGACGTGTTTCACGTGTCACAACTTCGAAAGTATGTTCCAGATCCGTCTCATGTGATTCAGATGGATGAAGTGGAGGTACGGGATAATCTCACTTTGGAGACTATGCCTGTGCGGATTGAAGATAGAGAAGTGAAGGTTCTGAGAGGGAAGGAGATTTCATTGGTGAAAGTGGTTTGGTTAGGAGCTGCTGGTGAAAGTATGACTTGGGAGCTGGAGAGTAAGATGCGGGAGTCTTATCCAGAGTTGTTTGAATCAGGTAAGAATTTTGAGGACGAAATTTCCTAAGTGGGGGAGAGTTGTAACACCCAGAATAATTTAATTAATTATTTGATTAAATTATTTCAGTGTTGCATATTTATTAATATATTAAAATTATTAATATGTTATTTTATTTTAAATTTAAGGGGGTGGTGTTGATAATTCCGGGACGATATGATTGGCCCAAGAAGCCCAAGCCCGTTAGCTAAGGCTCCTAGGCGCTTGGGGTATGATGCAATTCGCATCACTTGTGTAAGAGAGGAAAAAGAAAGAAGCGAAAGGGAGAAAGAAAGAGAGAGTCGCGAAGAGAGAAGAGAGAAGTCGAAGGAGAGAACGAAAGAAAGAAGGGTGCGATCGGCCAAGGAAAGGGAAGAGCTCCTAGTTGTTGTGATCCTGTTGGTGACTCCGTGGAAAGAACCTAGTCTTCGGCATAATCAAGGTAAGGGTGGGTCTTACCTTATAATAGGGATTATAATGGGGTGTATGTGGGTTGTAGGAATTGTATTGATCTCATTGTGTTTTTATTATTGTTTTGATGTATGATTGAACGTATGATGAAATTGATGCCCTCTTTGTGTTTGTTAGAAAATGTGAGAATTATGAGATGTGTGTAAGAATTGTAATACATGTGAAAAAAATTGGTTGAAACGTGTATACGAAGATGTTAGAATAAAAATGAGGTATAATGAAAATGTTATTGATGATTGAGTACATAAAAATTTGGAAGAAATTGAGTTTGAAGGACCATAGGCGCCTTAGGCGCCATTGTTGTTGCCATTGACTCGCTTGGTTGCTGCTGTCTGCGCGCCATGGGCGCCTGTGCCTGTCTTGTTGCGTTCAGTGTTGCTGTCCTGGGCGCCATGGGCGCTGGTTCCCTGTGCCTGGGCGCCAAGGGCGCCTAAAATTGGCTGCCCGTGTTGCGTTCCCAAGTTGTGTTTCTGAGTAGTCATGCTATTTGGATGTCTATGGGGTTGAATTTTGGTTGCTAGGCTGTATGTTCTGAAAAGTCACTGGGATCCCCTCCCCTGGGAGCCATGTTGCCTGCCTTGTGTTCTGTTGCAGTTTTTGGGTCCCTATGCCTAGGCGCCAAGCCATTTGTGTTTCCCTTGATGTTTTAGCCTCTGTCTCAGTGTGGGATACCTTGCCTAATTATACTAAGTTGTTCCAGTATGGCTCCATGTTGTTCTAGTGCTGTTTGGGAAGGCGCCCTAGGCGCCCATGCACATGTTCCCTTGTCTGTGTCGCTGGTTCTGGTGCCCTAAGCGCCCAGAACTTGTTGTTATATCATATGTTGTGGGTTGGACCTTGCTCCTGAGCACTTTGTGTACTGTTGTGACATTTTGGTGGGTGCCCTGTCCCTGGGCGCCAAATCCTGCGCTGTGTTGCCAATCCTGTTCCCTGCGCCAGTTTCTGTGTTGCTTGTTGCTGTTTCTGTCTAAGCTGCGCCAGTTTCCTGCGCCAGTTTCCTATGCCAGTTTCCTGCGCTAGTTTCCTGCGCCAGTTTTCCTGCGCCAGTTTTTGTGTGCTGCTGTTCCCTGCTAGGCGCCCCGCGCCTGGGAGCCATTTTCAGCACGTGTCTCAGTTTTGTCCCAAATTTGTTTTTAACGTATCTTTTGACTCGGGTGTCCGTTTTAAGTGCTTCAAAGAGCGTTTTGAAGCTTGTTCAGTCCTCTATCTGTGTATGCCACTGTAAGGTGAAAAATGATTAATTTTTCTGATAGTTTCTGGACACTAATACTATATTGCCTTGTTGTTAAATGACGATGGGTCTATTGACCAAGATATGTGACGATGTTATTGATGACGGGCTTAATTCCAAAGTGACGATGATGTTATACATGATGTTGATGATGTGGAAATTATAATTGTTGGTTGTTCATGAAGTCACATGCATACATAAGGCTGCGGTCTCGACGATGTAAGGCTGCAGTCTCGACGATTTAAGGCTGCGGTCTCGACGATATGCCCAATTGGCAATGATAAGTGACGATGATGGTACCACATACATACTTGCACTTCATACATTCATGCTTAACACTGGTAGTTATGATTTTGGTTGGTGTGTAGTATGATTGCGTGGCAAATATATATGTATATATTGTGGATGTTGTTATATACGTATATGTAAATTGTTGAAGTTGTTATATGTATGTACAGCTGCGATTAGTATAGTTATGAGCTCTAGCATAGTGCTCATTATAAACTTTATTATGCGGTTTAGACTCACCCCTTTGTTGTTTATTACTACAGGTAACCATGAGTGAAGGCTTGTCTTCCTTCATTCCTGAGTCGGTCTTGTGCTCTGATACGTAACACCCAGGGGATGGGCGCTAGTCTTATTTTGTTTTGTTTATTTGACATGTTGAGACTGTGTTATGTTTTTATGAGATTGTATTTTTATTTCGCTGCGAGGTGTTGAGGATTTGTTATGTGAACTGAACTAAATATTTTTGAGGATTCCATCCCACTGGTTACGTGTTACGTATTATTCTGTAAATTTAAGGGAGATTGTTATTTTACTGTTGTTGTTTATTTTAAGAGAATGTAGCATTCCGTTCGGATTTGTTGAAAAATAATTTTTGCACTCTGATAATTATGATTTAAATTTCCGGGTAGAAATGGGGTGTTACAACACCCACGCGAAACCCAAAAACTGAAAGACTCCTAGGTTGCTTCCAATTCGTAATCAGGCTTCAGAATTTGGTTCTCATGCACTCTCATTGAACATGCAAGTGAAAGACATGGTGTTTGGCCAAGTGAAGCTCAAGGTGGTCTTCAATGGTGATTGATGGTGGAGGTGGAGGATAGCTACGATTTCAGTACTAAAAGAAAGAGGAGGATAACCGGATTCAGATTGTGGAGGGGGATCAGACATGCATGGAATTTCTGAGGAACTCTCCCCTCTTCTTCTTCTCCCTCGCGCTCTCCTCTCCTCTCCCTCTCAATCTTGCTGTTTCAGAATTTTTTTTAAGGAGTGGAGTGTTTTTGTTTCAGCTGGAAGGGGCACACATATATATAGGCTAGCTAAAAGACAGCCATACCCTTCACTTAGAAATTTTATTCCTAATGACTCCCACCAGCTCTAACTAACTAAATATGATGCAATTAACTCGATTAAGCACATCATTTCACATACTCATCAATTAAACAAATTTCCAATCCAATTCCATTTATTTTCAATCAAGACAATAATTCACTCAATATTAATTCACGCCAATTAATTTAATTAGCGAAAATTGGGGATATTACAATCACCCCAACTTTTAAAAATTTTGTCCTCAAAATTGGACTAAGAAATACCTTTCGCCGAACTATCGTCAGCTTCGTCCTTCTGAGCGTCCAACACATAGATTCTTCCGCGCGCGGGGGTAGAATTCTCCTCTCGATTCCTCTTCTTCACCGGGCATTTGTTAGCATAATGCCCTTCTTCCTTGCAGTAGTAACACATAATGGATCCCAGACGACACTCTCCAGTGTGAGGCCTTCCGCATTTCGGACACTTACCGGACCTTAGTAGTTCGGATGCTGTAGGTTGCTTCCCTTTGTTGGAAGAATTCTTCGATTCATCACTTGGGGTTGACAATTCCAAAGTTTTCCTCTTCTCTTTCCGATACGCTTTCCTTTCCTCATACATCCTGTTGAGATCTGCCCCTGCAACATAAGCTTGCTGCACCAATCCAGCATAACTGGTCATAGCATAAGAGCTAAGACCTTGGGCCACATCCGCACGAAGACCTGCCTTGTCCATCTGCATCTTCCACTCATCATTCGGAGCATGTTTTGCCAACTGATAAAACTGCGACAACCTTTCGAACTTGGCGGTGAACTCACCCACCGACATCTCTCCTTGCTTCAGATTGATAAACTCGGCTAGCTTGCTTAACTTCATCACCGGAGGGAAAAAGTGACCAATAAACATCTCCTTGAAGTTAACCCAGGTAACAGGAGTTCCCTGGTTCACCATCAAATCATGAGCATTGGTCCACCAGGTTTGAGCATCTTCCTCGAGCATATGGGCGGCAAAGAGAACCTTCTCTTCTTCGCTGCATTGAAGAGTCCTAAAAATCTTCTCCATCGAATCCAACCAGAAATGTGATACCATTACCTCTGGTCCTCCTTTGAAACTTTGAGGATTCATCTTCTGAAAACGAAAGTATGCCCTATTCGGATCTTCCAGAGGAGGTTGTTGAACATTCGGTTGTTGTTGATCCATCCTCTCATGATGCATCTGAGCCATTTGAGCCATCTGCTGTTGCTGCATTTGCATCATGTCATTCATCATCTTCTGTTGCGTCTCGATGACATTCTGCATCCATTCGGTATGAGGATCGACAGGGACGCTTCTCCTACTTCCACCAGCCATGATTCTGCAAAATATGCACAAAGTGTTTAGTTGATCAGGCTAAACGTCTAATAGCATACTAAGAGGAATCACGCTTAGAGGACTTAAGAGACTCATGATTCTAAGTCCGACTAGGTCGAACTACTCTGATTCCAATTGTAACACCCCGTTAATTTCTATCTTGTAGAAACTACCGAAGCGCACTACTGGCATACATCAGAGTGACTTCCTTTTTAAATACTGAACACATACTAGTACTCGATGCTAAAAACCCATCGAGTTCGCTTACATAACTTAACATAAAATACATAAAGCGTTCTTACACCACTCAACTAGTGTTCAGTACCAAAACCGAAAGTCTGCGGAAGCGATTTACAACTTGAAAGACATAAGTCGTACAATCGAGTAGTCTTAAGATACTGAATAGAAATACAGAAATACAAAGGAAACTGAAATACAAGATATAATGAAATAAAGAAAGCGGCAGCTCCTCAAGCGTCTTCATAGCCGTGCCTCACGGTCTTCAACTTTCCCTGCTTAACCGAAAAACAACAACAATGGATTGGGTGAGACAACTTGTGTAACACCCCTTTTTCTACCCGGTAATTATTTAACAAAGTCAGAGTTTACAAAAATTTATTTCATACATTCGAAAGGGATGTCACACATATCCATCATTAAACAAAATGTCTCATGCGATATAAATAACTTGTCAAAAAGGGACTAAGCCCACAACACCTGTTTAATTAATCACATCACCAAAATTACATCACCCGCAGCGGAAATAAAAATAAGTTTAAAACAATCAAATCATGACGTCCTGAATGGACTTCAACAATAAAATATAACAACTAAGTTCAGCGTTTATCCCCCCTGAGTGTTACATATCAGAAGCAGACACCGACTCAAGTCTAGCGAAGGTACCTAAGCCTTCACTCGTGATCACCAGCACGTTACCGCATAGGGGTAACATTCAAACAGAAGGGGTGAGTTCATCTAAAAATATAATAGAGCATATGATAAGTATTATGCTAGAGCTACAACGCTATATAAACCACATCGCACATCAAGTCAGTCATCACAGCAAGTCATCACAATGTCATGAATGTGTATGAAATGCAACCCATCGCAACAGGTGTATGCATGAGGTACCTGTCATCATCGTCAATAAATAGCCTTTATGGCATCATCGTCGCTAAATAGCCTTTATGGCATCATCGTCACTTGTTTATGCACATGAAATGTATGAGACACCATGACATGCACCAGAGACAGTCCCATACAAACACAGTCAACGTAACAACCTATCACTTACCAATTTTCCAATGAAAGGCACATCACCTGTCAAGTTATTTTCACACATATATTTGTCACTAACACTCATCGTCATTAACATCATCGTCGCTAATAGCCTTTATGGCATCATCGTCACTTATAAAACCACAGCTTTTATTCATCATCAATACCATCGTCAATCACATCAACACATCATTATTGACACCGATTACATCAAAAGGTTTTACTTCAGCTCACGACACCAAATAGGACAGAAAAAGGGGTTTTAAACACCGAAATAGTTTTACAACGCCAACAACAACGCCCAACGGGGACAGCCACTTGAGGCGCCCAGAAACTGTCAGAAAAATAATAATTTTTACCTTAAAATAGAACACACAGGTAGAAAACTGAATAAGCTTCGCAACGCACTTTGAAACACTTAAAACTGACACCCGAGTCAAAAGATATGTCAAAAACAAAACCGGGAAAATTTTGGGGAACATCCTGAAAATGGCGCCCAGGCACTGGGCGCCTAGCAGGGAACACGCTGGGAACTGGCCAACAACAGGAACTGGCGCCCAGGCAACACAGAAAACTGGCGCAGCCACTGAAAACTGGCGCAGCAACACAAACTGGCGCAGGAAAGGGATCCTGGCGCCCAAAGGGGATCCTGGCGCCCAGCAAGACAGCAACACAGAAAAACTGGCGCAGGCAGAACTAGTGCCCAGGGGAGGGGATCCCAGTGACATTTCAGAATACGCAACTTAGCAACCAAAACTCAACACCAATGACATCCAGGCACCATAACTATACGGAAACACAACTTAGGAACGCAACACGGGCAGCCAAAATTAGGCGCCCAGCACAGACACAAACAGCAACACTGAAGGCAAAAACTGGCGCTGGGCAGCAACACTGGCGCCCAGGCGCCCCCCTACGCCAACAACCAGCGCAACACAGCAGCCAACAGGCGCCCATGGCGCCCAGACAGCAACAACAACGCGTGACAATGGCAACAACAATGGCGTCTAGGGCGCCTAGGACTTGAACATCAATACAACCAAATTCATCAAGCACCTCATGTACGACCATGACAACATCAAAACACCAATTTCACAACAACCATCATCAAAACACCAATTTCATAATAGTTAACAACAAAACATCAATTTCGTAATAACCATCATCAAAACATCAATTTCGTAAGGACCAACAGTTAAGGATTTCAATCAACTACAAATCAAACAATCACACAAGATCATGGCAACATAGGTCTAAGCCCCTACCCTAATACCCATCATAAGACCCAATTATAGAGGAAGATGAGACCCACCCTTACCTTAATTGTAGGAATAGAAGACCCTGGGAGAAATCACCAACAGTAACCACAGCAACACAGCTTCTCTTCTTTGCTCCCTTGACTTTGCGAAATTTCTCCTCTTCCTCTTCTCCTAGAGATCGCCGCCCCTCCTTCTCTCTTTCTCTCCTCTTCGCAATTCCTTTCTTTTCTTTTGCACAAAATGAGCCAAACCCTAAATTTTTAGCTTAAATATGCGCCTAGGTTAGCGGGCCTGGATCACGGGCTTTTCCCTCAGCTTAGCCCAGCTTAATTCGCAACACCACCTCCTACTTCAACACCACACCTCAATATATTTTATTTTTCTAATTTCAATTATATCTATTAAATAAAACAAATCCCCTAAATACTTAATTAAATAATTAATTAAATATTTGGGGTGTTACAACTCTCCCCCACTTAGAATGTTTTCGTCCTCGAAAACTCACATGAATCAAACAGCTCTGGATAGGACTCTCGCATCTTACTCTCCAACTCCCAAGTCATGCTCTCACCGGCAGCTCCTAGCCAAACCACCTTCACCAATGCAATTTCCTTGCCTCTCAACACCTTCACCTCATGGTCTTCAATCCGCACAGGCATAGTCTCCACTGTGAGATTATCCCGCACCTCCACATCATCCATGTGGATCACATAAGATGGATCCGAAACATACTTCCGAAGTTGCGACACATGAAACACGTCATGCAAATTCGAAAGATTTGGCGGTAAAGCCACTCTATACGCCACATTCCCAACTCTCCCGGAAATCTGATAAGGACCAATGAATCTAGGAGTAAGCTTCTTCGACTTCAAAGCACGGCCAACACCGGTCACTGGAGTGACTCTCAAAAACACATGCTCACCCTCCTGAAACTCTAGATCTTTTCTCCTCTTGTCGTGATAACTTTTCTGACGACTCTGCGAAGCCTTCATCTTTTCACGGATCATTTTTATCTTCTTAGTTGTCTCCCTAACAATTTCAGGTCCAAGCACCACACTCTCTCCAGACTCATACCAACACAGCGGGGTCCTACACTTCCGACCATACAATGCCTCAAAAGGTGCCATCCCGATACTAGAATGGTAACTATTGTTGTACGTGAACTCTATCAGAGGAAGATAGGAATCCCACGAACCTCCGTCTTCCAAAACACAAGCCCTCAACAAATCTTCTAGGGACTGAATTGTCCTCTCTGACTGACCATCGGTCTGAGGATGATACGCCGAACTCAACCTCAGCTTAGACCCCAACTTTTCTTGCAAACTCTTCCCGAAATCTGAGGTGAACCTCGGATCTCTGTCTGACACAATACTCTTCGGAACACCATGCAACTTCACAATTTCTTTGACATAAACTTCTGCTAACCTCGACACCGGATAAGTGATATTAATAGGAACAAAGTGAGCAGACTTCGTTAACCTATCAACGATCACCCAAATAGCATCGTGGCCTCTAACTGTATTCGGCAATCTAGTCACAAAATCCATCGAAATGCTATCCCACTTCCACTCTGGAATTTCCAACGGTTGCATCACTCCAGCAGGCTTCTGATGCTCCACCTTCGACTTCTGACAAGTCAAACAGGCATACACAAATTGTGCTACATCTCTCTTCATACCATGCCACCAAAACATCTTCTTCAGGTCTTGATACATCTTTGTCGCTCCAGGATGAATACTCAACTTACTTCGGTGACCCTCTTCCAAAATTGTTTTTCTCATTTCTACATCATCCGGAATGCAGATCCTACCACGGAACCTCAACACACCTTGGGAATCCAACTTGAAGTCTTCATTCTCTGATTGACCAATCCCATTCATTAAGTCCACCAACTTAGTGTAACATCCTGGGCCCTTTTCTTACTTAGTAGGCTACCCAGCGATGCACTCATGACCTTCTCTACCCCCCATGTAGAGTTTTTGCCTTCCGTGGGAATCGAACCTTGTACCCTGAGGCTTAGGTACAAGCTCAATGCATTCCCACTACCAATTGATCTACTAGTTCAATTGGTAGTGGGAATGCATTGAGCTTGTACCTAAGCCTCAGGGTACAAGGTTCGATTCCCACGGAAGGCAAAAACTCTACATGGGGGGTAGAGAAGGTCATGAGTGCATCGCTGGGTAGCCTACTAAGTAAGAAAAGGGCCCAGGATGTTACAAAAAAAGGCGCAATTGGTAGTGGGAATGCATTGAGCATGTACTTGAGTCCCAGGGTACATGGTTCGATTCCCACGGAAGGCAAAAACTCTACATGGGGGGTAGAGAAGATCATGAGTGCATCGCTGGGTAGCCTACTAAGTAAGAAAAGGGCCCAGGATGTTACACTTAGCATCTGACTTCTGAGCCTCTCTGATGCCGCCCAGAAAATCATTATCGATCCTTAACATCCCCAGCTTGACACTATGAGGTGTCGTCCTACAAACCAGACTTAGATCTCTGAATTCTTCAATCAACTCTAACTCTTTGACCATCATCGCCGACATATGCAAAGACTTCCGGCTCAAAGCATCAGCCACGACATTAGCTTTGCCCGGATGATAGTTCAAACCGAAATCATAGTCTTTCAATAATTCCAACCACCTGCGCTGTCTCATATTCAGCTCCTTCTGGTCAAACAAATATTTCAGACTCTTATGATCACTGAACACCTCAAATCTGGAACCATACAAGTAGTGCCTCCAAATCTTCAACAGAAAGACTACCGCAGCCAACTCCAAATCATGCGTTGGATAATTCTTCTCATGAACCCTTAATTGCCTCGACGCATAAGCAATCACCTTCCCATCTTGCATAAGCACGCCACCTAGACCCATCTCCGAAGCATCACAATACACCACGAACGGTTCTTCCGGTTCTGGCAACGTCAAAACAGGAGACGTCGTCAACCTCTTCTTCAACTCAAGGAAACTTTCCTCACAACGAGCATCCCACACAAAAGCCTTACCCTTACAAGTCAACTGCGTCAACGGAAGGGCCAACTTGGAAAAACCTTCGATGAACCTTCTGTAGTAACCAGCCAACCCTAAGAAGCTTCTAATCTCCGTAACCGACTTCGGACTCTCCCATTGCATCACAACGTCAACCTTTGAAGGATCCACAGCAATACCACTACCAGAAATGATGTGACCCAGAAAACCCACTTCTGACAACCAGAATTCACACTTAGACAATTTGGCATACAGCCTCTTCTCTCTCAGGACCTCCAATACCAATTTCAATTGCTCTCCGTGCTCTTCCTTTGACTTCGAATAAATCAGGATATCGTCAATGAACACAACCACGAACCGATCTAAGTAAGTATGGAATATACGATTCATGTATTCCATAAATACACCCGGCGCGTTAGTGACACCGAACGGCATCACCGAATACTCATAATGCCCATAGCTCGTCCTGAAAGCAGTCTTCTGAACATCTTCGTCCTTCACCTTGATCTGGTGATAACCTGATCTCAAATCAATCTTGCTGAACACTCGAGCACCCACCAACTGATCCATCAAATCGTCTATCCTCGGCAGTGGATACTTGTTCTTAATGGTCACCTTATTCAGCTGCCTATAACCAACACACAACCTCCTACAATAATCAGCAGCAGCCCAACAACAGCAGCAGCAGCCCAACAACAGCAGCATCGATCCTCCCAGCCATTTCAACTCACTTGCTACAAAACAAACCACAGTTACATATAATTGACAACACACCATTGTCAATTGACACTACGACTGGACAACTTGGCCGGACAGACCGAACTTTTGCTCTGATACCACTAATGTAACACCCCTTTTTCTACCCGGTAATTATTTAACAAAGTCAGAGTTTACAAAAATTTATTTCATACATTCGAAAGGGATGTCACACATATCCATCATTAAACAAAATGTCTCATGCGATATAAATAACTTGTCAAAAAGGGACTAAGCCCACAACACCTGTTTAATTAATCACATCACCAAAATTACATCACCCGCAGCGGAAATAAAAATAAGTTTAAAACAATCAAATCATGACGTCCTGAATGGACTTCAACAATAAAATATAACAACTAAGTTCAGCGTTTATCCCCCCCTGAGTGTTACATATCAGAAGCAGACACCGACTCAAGTCTAGCGAACGTACCTAAGCCTTCACTCGTGATCACCTGCACGTTACCGCATAGGGGTAACATTCAAACAGAAGGGGTGAGTTCATCTAACAATATAATAGAGCATATGATAAGTATTATGCTAGAGCTACAACGCTATATAAACCACATCGCACATCAAGTCAGTCATCACAACAAGTCATCACAATGTCATGAATGTGTATGAAATGCAACCCATCGCAACAGGTGTATGCATGAGGTACCTGTCATCATCGTCAATAAATAGCCTTTATGGCATCATCGTCGCTAAATAGCCTTTATGGCATCATCGTCACTTGTTTATGCACATGAAATGTATGAGACACCATGACATGCACCAGAGACAGTCCCATACAAACACAGTCAACTTAACAACCCATCACTTACCAATTTCCCAATGAAAGGCACATCATCTGTCAAGTTATTCTAACACATATATTTGTCACTAACACTCATCGTCATTAACATCATCGTCGCTAATAGCCTTTATGGCATCATCGTCACTTATAAAACCACAGCTTTTATTCATCATCAATACCATCGTCAATCACATCAACACATCATTATTGACACCGGGACACTAATATTACCGATTACATCAAAAGGCTTTACTTCAGCTCACGACACCAAATAGGACACAAAAAGGGGTTTTAAACACCGAACTAGTTTTACAACGCCAACAACAACGCCCAACGGGGACAGCCACTTGAGGCGCCCAGAAACTGTCAGAAAAATAATAATTTTTACCTTAAAATAGATCACACAGGTAGAAAACTGAATAAGCTTCGCAACGCACTTTGAAACACTTAAAACGGACACCCGAGTCAAACTGGGCGCCTAGCAGGGAACACGCTGGGAACTGGCCAGCAACAGGAACTGGCGCCCTTGGCGCCCAGGCAACACAGAAAACTGGCGCAGCCACTGAAAACTGGCGCAGCAACACAAACTGGCGCAGGAAAGGGATCCTGGCGCCCATAGGGGATCCTGGCGCCCAGCAAGACAGCAACACAGAAAAACTGGCGCAGGCAGAACTAGCGCCCAGGGGAGGGGATCCCAGTGACATTCAGAATACGCAACTTAGCAACCAAAACTCAACACCAATGACATCCAGGCAACATAACTATACGGAAACACAACTTAGGAACGCAACACGGGCAGCCAAAATTAGGCTCCTTACGCGCCCAGGCACAGGGAACCTGGGGCCCAGCACAGACACAAACAGCAACACAGAAAGCAAAAACTGGCGCTGGGCAGCAACACTGGCGCCCAGGCGCCCCCCTGCGCCAACAACCAGCGCAACACAGCAAGCAACAGGCGCCCATGGCGCCAAGACAGCAACAACAACGCGTGACAATGGCAACAACAATGGCGCCTAGGGCGCCTAGGACTTGAACATCAATACAACCAAATTCATCAAGCACCTCATGTACGACCACAGCAACACAGCTTCTCTTCTTTGCTCCCTTAATTCGTAGGAATAGAAGACCCTGGGAGAAATCACCAACAGTAACCACAGCAACACAGCTTCTCTTCTTTGCTCCCTTGACTTTGCGAAATTTCTCCTCTTCCTCTTCCCTCACCTTAGCCCAGCTTAATTCGCAACACCACCTCCTGCTTCAACACCACACCTCAATACATTTTATTTTTCTAATTTCAATTATATCTATTAAATAAAACAAATCCCCTAAATACTTAATTAAATAATTAATTAAATATTTGGGGTGTTACAACTTGTCTCAGTGAGTTCTATCGCGACCCCTTACTAATCCTCTGGGTTCAATTATGCTTGATTCATTATGCTTAACTCATAAACCATAGTCCTCAAAATTGACTATCTGGCTAACTAACTAAACGTTGACCTCATAACCCTCAAGCCGGTTACAAGATACACACAAACTGAACTAATGTAACGTCCAAAATAATTTAATTAATTTATTTAATCGAATTATTTAGGTATTTATTAGTTTAGTTATATTAAAATAATAATTGGGTGTTTTAATTAATTAGGGCGTGTTGATTAGTAATTGGGTTAAGCTGTGGAGGAAAGCCCGCGAATCCAGATCCACTAACCTAGGCGCATACTTAAGCCAAAAAGTTAGAGTTTGGCTCATTTTGTGCAAAAAAGAAAGAAATTGCGAAGAGGAGAGAAAGAGAGAAGGAGGGGCGGCGATTTCAAGAGAGGAGGAGAAGGGGGGTTTCGCGAATTAAGGAGAGAAGAAGGAGAGAAGCTCAGTTGCTGTGGTTTCTTGGTGTTCCCGTGGAGAGATCATCATCTTCGGAAAATTTAAGGTACGGGTGAGATCTCTCTTTCACGATAATGGTGGGTATGATGGGTATTAGGGAAGGGGCTTAGACCTATGTTGCCATGATCTTGTGTGATTGTTTGATTTGTAGTTGATTAAAATCCTTGATTGATGGTCATTACGAATTTGATGTTTTGATGATGGTTACTACGAAACTGATGTTTTGATGATGACTATTATGAAATTGGTGTTGTGAATGATGGTTGTTATGAAATTGGTGTTTTGATGTTGTCATGGTCGTACATGAGGTGTTTGATGAATTTGGTTGCGTTGTTGTTCAAGTCCTAGGCGCCACAAGCGCCATTGTTGTTGCCATTGTCATGCGTTGTTGCTGCTGTCTGGGCGCCATGGGCGCCTGTTGCTGTCTATGTTGCACCTCTGTGTTTCTGTCTGGGCGCCATGGGCACAGGTTCCCTGTGCCTGGCCGCCAAGGGCGCCTAATTTTGGCTGCCCGTGTTGCGTTCCTAAGTTGTGTTTCCGTGTAGTTATGTTGCCTGGATGTCATTGGTGCTGAGTTTTGGTTGTTAAGTTGCGTATTCTGAAATGTCACTGGGATCCCCTCCCCTGGGCGCTAGTTGCTTCCTGCGCCAGTTTTTGTGTTGCTGGGCGCCAGGATCCCTCCTGCGCCAGTTTTCTGTGCTGCTGGGCGCCAGGATCCCTCCTGCGCCAGTTTTCTGTGCTGCTGGGCGCAGGATCCCTCCTGCGCCAGTTTTCTGTGCTGCTGGGCACCAGAATCCCTTCCTACGCCAGTTCCTGTTGCTGGCTAGTTCCCAGCGTGTTCCCTGCTAGGCGCCCAGGCAGGATGTTGCCCAAATGTTCCCCGGTTTTGTTTTTGACATATCTTTTGACTCGGGTGTCCGTTTTAAGTGTTTCAAAGTGCGTTGCGAAGCTTATTCTGTTTTCTACCTGTGTACTCTATTTTAAGGTAAATATTATTATTTTTCTGACAGTTTCTGGGCGCCTCAAGTGGCTGTCCTCGTTGGTCGTTGTTGTTGGCGTTGTAAAACTATTTCGGTGTTTAAAATCCCCTTTTGTGTCCTATTTGGTGTCGTGAGCAGCAGTAAAACCTTTTAATGTAATCAGTAATATTAGTGTCTCGGTGTCAATAATGACGGGTTGATGTTTTTGACGATAATTCCCCTAGTGGCTATTACTTTGATTACGATGGTATTGATGATGAATAAAAGCTGTGGTTTTATAAGTGACGATGATGCCATAAAGTCTATTAGCGACGATGATGTTAATGACGATGAATGTTAGTGGCAAATATATGTGTGACAATAACTTGACAGGTGATGTGCCTTTCATTGGCAAATTGGTAAGTGATGGGTTGTTAAGTTGACTGTGTTTGTATGGGACTGTCTCTGGTGCATGTCATGGTGTCTCATACATCTCATGTGCATAAACAAGTGACGATGATGCCATAAAGGCTATTTAGCGACGATGATGCCATAAAGGCTATTTTATTGACGATGATGACAGGTACCTCATGCATACACCCGTTGCGATGGGTTGCATCTCATACATGTTCATGACATTTTGATGACTTGCTGTGATGACTGATTTGATGTGCGATGTGGTTTATATAGCGTTGTAGCTCTAGCATAATACTTATCATATACACTATTATATTGTTAGATGAACTCACCCCTTCTGTTTGAATGTTACCCCTATGCGGTAACGTGCAGGTAGTATCGAGTGAAGGCTTAGGTACCTTCGTTAGCTGAGTCGGGTCGTCTGATCTGATACGTAGCACTCTAGTGGGGGATGAACGCTTGTCTTTAATTATTTTTATTTTGCAAAGATGCTATGGTTGTTTCACTTGAATCCTTAAATTTTATTCCGCTGCGAGATGATGGAATATATTACTGTGTTGACTGAACAGGTGTTTTGGGTTCGTCCCATTACCAGGGTGTTATGTATCGCATTTCCTTTATATAGTGAATTTTATGATTGACACTGTTATTTGCGAGTGGTGATGTTTTTAAGTTGAAATGTGACATTCCTTTAGTTGACAAAAAAAAAGAAGAGAAACTCTTATTTTTAGTAAATAAATTACCGGGTAGAAAGGGGGTGATACATTAGTGGTATCAGAGCCATAGTTGGTCCGTCCGGCCAAGTCGTCGAGTCGTTGTGTCAGTTAGCGACCAACTGTTGTCTTTTTGTCATAAACATTGTTTGTGTTGTAGTGATGCTCCTGCAGGTACAAGTAAACAGGAAGCTGCTGAGGGTAAGAGAACTAGTGGGGGAGATGCCCCTACTGGTATTGTGTGCTGTATTTTGTTCTGATGTGTGAATCTTGACTTCATTAGTTTGATCTCCAATGATTTACACCGTGATTTGGCGATCCAAGGTTCAAATGTGTACTTGTGTGCTTGTATGCTTCTAGTAATCTACTTGTTGCTTGTTACTCGCATATGTTTAATGATTGATGTGTTCATATAAATTCTTATGTCATACTGATTTTGGGGCCCTAGGCGCCCTGTCCCTCTATTTTCCATGTTGTGGTTTGGTTGCTGGAAACAGCGCCCTGCTCCTGAGCGCCATGCTTGTTCTGTTCCTGGTTGCTGTAGGTGCCCCATGCCTGGGCGCCATACCTGGTGCTGTTATACTGTTGCTGTTTAACTTTTGCTATTAACTGCTGTTGCCGTTTAATTATTGTTGCTGTTATACTGTTGCTGTTTTACTGTGCTGCTGTTCACTGTGTTACTGTTTAATTGCTGTTGCTGTTTGCTGTAAATTACTGTTACTATTTGCTGTAAGTCATTGCTGCTGTTTGCTGTAAATCATTGCTGCTGTGTCTGCAAAATTAATGTTGCTGTTTCTGAAAAATAATTGTGTGCTGTTTCCGAAAATTGTTGCTGTTTCTGAAAACTGTTTTATTTGAGCGACACTAAGTCTTATACAAACTCTTTTGTAGTATGTTTTGACATTTGAAAACTAAATGCATTGTGAAAATTGTCTTGTGGATTATTTTAAGTCGTTGCTTCACTATTAACTGTCGTGGCGTTTTAACCACTACAAGTGAAAATGTATTCGTCCAAATGCTATAATTTTATTGTCGACTGTCTTTTTAGAAAATTGCAATTAGATGAAACGATTTTAGCCGAGGGCTACCATCTCATGTGATTACTACTTTCATTATCTTCCCTATTTGCTTAATTTATCTCAAGGTGTTATCTTGTACGCTTGAGTCTTATGACATGATTTTGGCTGTTACCTCTTAATTTATGCTATGTGAATTTGTAGTCTGAAAAATAAAGTGATCCCTGAAAATTGCTTTTGGACATCTATTAAACAATTTTATGGTTGAATACCAACATTAGTATTAAGAATTTATTTTAATAGATGAACACTGATCCTGTATAAAGCTTTTACTATGGTGTACTTTCAAGTGCACATTGACGCTGCATACTAAGTTTTCATGATTTGATTTTGGCTGTTATATTCTTTATGGATTGTACTACGTGATTTCGAAAGCCTTAGATTGTGCATTGGCACTATTGGTGCACTTCTAATGGATTAGCTTTTATTGCCATATGTTCTGAACGGTGTCTTACTCAAATTGTTTAAGCTGACGTTCAGTCTTGTAGAGGAAATCAGTTTCTATAACGTGTTTTATTTCTTGTGTCGAAAACTCTAAACAAGGTGTTCTGAGCATGTATTTGACTGTACCTTTCGTATATGTGCCTTTGACTGTGAATTGATGTTTTCATGGATTGGCCTTTCTAGTTATTTTAATGCTTTGACTACTGTGTCCATTAGTTAAATTATTTTCCCTATACCAAACTATATTGGTGGTTGTCGTTAACTCTAAAAAGCTATTATTTCGTTTGTGATCGGTGACTAGTATCACTGGACTTGATTTTGATTTCTCCGCTTGTTTGGAAAATGCTTAGTTTTCGAAGAATGCAGTAGTTACTTCTTTAGAACCCGAAGAAAAATGTTTTTGAGGTCCCTTTAATTTTCTTAAACTGGTTTGAAGATTAGGTGCTCTAATTTTGTGACATCGGGTTTGGGCTGCGTTTTCAATATCGTGTCGGGTCACTCTAGTTACTGTATCAAAAGAAGTTTTTACCGCCCTAGGATTTATTGTTCTCACAAGTAATTATTATGTGATTTGAAGGACTAATGACGTCTTTTACTTGCGAAAACTATTTCCAGAAATAAATTGTCGATTTTGTTTGAAAAGCAATTACACTCGTTTTTCGCACTTCCGCTCTTGAATATCTTTGGGGTAAAGTGGGGTACCGCAAATTGTGGTGTGTCAATTGTGTGATCTAGAATTAGGATGTGTAAAACCTTTTAGTTTATGTGATTAAATTTTGGCTGTTAGATCCTTAAGGTTCGTGCTGCGGGGTTTCGAGTCTAATAATAATGTGTATTGAGAATGCTCGTACCCTTGTACTAAATGAACTGTTTTTACTACTGTTAAGCTTGTTAAGTTGTTAAACTGTTAGCCCGATGTTGCTTTATCAATGATGTTGAATTGTCGTTGCTGTTTGTTGATAATGTTGACTTGTTGCTGCCTTGTCAATGATGCTGACTTGTTATTGTTTTGTTGTTGTTTTGTTGTTGATGTTGTGTTGTTGATTTGAGCGTTGGTCCGGAGCTTGTCTCCAACAGTCGTTGATGTGGTTAATTGTTGTGTTGTGGGTACCGCCGATATGGCCCACATTGTTGTGTCGTGGGTAGCGCCGATATGCCCCACATTGTTTTGTTGAGGGTACTGCTGAATGGCCCGAAATGTTTTGATGGATTTTGTGCTGTAGGCCTATGGCCGATGTTGTAATTTTTGTCATTGTTGATGTCGCCTGAGTGGCAAATTAGTTGTTGATTTAGCCCGGGTGGCGAATTTATGTCGTGAAGCCTTCTTTGGCGATTTTAGTTGTTGATGTTATTGTTGTTATTTTGTTGATGTTGTTGTCGTCATTCTCGTGATGTTGTTGATGCTTATATCTACAGGTCGGTTTATCAGAGTAGCGCAGCAGAATCATGGTATGCTAATAGGAAGGAGCTTTAATAGAGCTTGGGGGTGATCATGTGGTACCGACAAGATTACGCCCGAAACTCTATCGGGGATCCTTGCAGAACCGTTAGAGAGTGAGTCTGATTGTTATTTCTCGAAGTTATCTGGCTGAATAAGTAGGAGGGACGGCCGCCCAATCACTTACCGCTGGTAATCAAAGAAATAATGATCAGCATGCTAGATAGCACTAGTTGTCGAGGTGACGTTAGTTGGCTAGTGGAAGAGTGTCCTTGTCGGTGGTTAAATTTCGAGGACGAAATTCTTTTAAGTGGGGGAGAGTTGTAACGTCCAAAATAATTTAATTAATTTATTTAATCGAATTATTTAGGTATTTATTAGTTTAGTTATATTAAAATAATAATTGGGTGTTTTAATTAATTAGGGCGTGTTGATTAGTAATTGGGTTAAGCTGTGGAGGAAAGCCGGCGAATCCAGATCCACTAACCTAGGCGCATACTTAAGCCAAAAAATTAGAGTTTGGCTCATTTTGTGCAAAAAAGAAAGAAATTTCGAAGAGGAGAGAAAGAGAGAAGGAGGGGCGGCGATTTCAAGAGAGGAGGAGAAGGGGGGTTTTGCGAATCAACGAGAGAAGAAGGAGAGAAGCTCAGTTGCTGTCGTTTCTTGGTGTTCCAGTGGAGAGATCATCATCTTCGGAAAATTTAAGGTAAGGGTGAGATCTGTCTTTCACTATAATGGTGGGTATGATGGGTATTAGGGTAGGGGCTTAGACCTATGTTGCCATGATCTTGTGTGATTGTTTGATTTGTAGTTGATTAAAATCCTTGATTGATGGTCATTACGAATTTGATGTTTTGATGATGGTTACTACGAAACTGATGTTTTGATGATGACTATTATGAAATTGGTGTTGTGAATGATGGTTGTTATGAAATTGGTGTTTTGATGTTGTCATGGTCGTACATGAAGTGTTTGATGAATTTGGTTGCGTTGTTGTTCAAGTCCTAGGCGCCACAAGCGCCATTGTTGTAGCCATTGTCATGCGTTGTTGCTGCTGTCTGGGCGCCATGGGCGCCTGTTGCTGTCTGTGTTGCGCCTCTGTGTTGCTGTCTGGGCGCCATTGGCGCAGGTTCCCTGTTCCTGGGCGCCAAGGGCGCCAAATTTTGGCTGCCCGTGTTGCGTTCCTAAGTTGTGTTTCCGTGTAGTTATGTTGCCTGGATGTCATTGGTGCTGAGTTTTGGTTGTTAAGTTGCGTATTCTGAAATGTCGCTGGGATCCCCTCCCCTGGGCGCTAGTTGCTGCCTGCGCCAGTTTTTGTGTTGCTGCTTGTAACACCCCTTTTCTACCCGTTATTTATTATTATAAAACAAGAGTTTACAAAAATATTTTTCTTTTATTTTCAACAAGAGGAGTGTCACATTTTCGTCAAAACTCTAATAGCTTAATTACGTCATTTTCCGAAAAGCTAATACATAGCACTTAAATTCTCATTTATTCAGGCGGCGGAAAATCATTAAATCATCGATGAATTATAACAGTTAAATAGTCATCAGAAAACTAAGGTACATCCCTCCCCACTGAGTGCTACGTATCAGAGCATGACGACCCGACTCCAAATAGTGAAGAGTACGAATACCTTCACTCGTGATCACCTGCAGTTACCACGTAGGGTAACATTCAACAGAGAAAGGGTGAGTTCAATCTAACCATATAATAGAACATGTGATAAGTCTCAGGCTAGGATTACAGGACTAGAACAACCATACTACAGTCATCACATAATCACTCGAAAGTCACTCATTAAGGCAATCCGTCACTATGGCATGTAGATGTATGAGAATACAATATATACATGTGGATCCATCATCACCGCAATAAGCCTTGAGGGCACATCACCGCTTTGGCCGAAGCCTACTCACCGCATGGCCGAAGCCTACATCACCGCTGAATGCACATGGATGCATGCGACACTATGAACATGCATCAATCACATTACATCATCATCATCAATTATATCCCATCATCGCTAAAAATATCACATCAGTATTTATATCATCATCGCTAATCATCATCGCTAATCATCACCGCTAATCATCACCGCTAATCATCACCGCTAATCATCTTCGCTAATTATATCACATCATCGCCAATTATATCACATCATCGCTAATCATGTTACTCACCCATTGGCCGCTAAGGGCATTTTTGTCAACAAAACTAGCCACTAAGGGCATCATCGTCAAGACACTCACACATTGGCCACCAAGGGCATTTTCGTCACTTTATTCATAAAATTTCATTATTCAACCGGGACAGCCACACGGGCGTCCATACAACAGCAACTAACATATTTTTCCTCAGAATGATTCATTTTCCAATGATTGCGACTCGACATTTTCTCAAAATGACAACTTTTAGGGTTTGAGTTAATCATCAACATTTCTTCCAGAAAATACTTTACTGAGCCCCAAATTAGAATATTCAGATGGGCGTCTGAATAAGCTTTCCAAAACATTTTGAAACGCCTAAAACAGAGTCCCGAGTCAAAAGATATTCGAAAAACAAATTTGGGAACAACAGCGACACCCTGGGCTACGCGAACACGGCATCCAGAATTCGGCGAATTAGTTAAAATAGTAAACGACATCGAAAAATTACAAAAGACCCCTCGTTGGAAAGCTACAGATGTGTAGTTTCTGAACATATATTTAAAGTTTTAAAACAATGAGCCAGTTTGTAACAGCCCAAAATAATTAGTTAATTTATTTAATTAATTATCTAGGGTTTGTGTTTGAGAAAAATAAAATAAAATGATAGGAATAATTATTTAGGGATTTTATGTGATAGAATATTAGAAATAATTAGTTGTTAGTATATGTGGATAGGTGGTGGTGAATTACAGGTGTTAGTGGAGGCCCATGATTAAGTCATAAACTAAGAGAGCCCATGATTGGTTAAGTGAGCCTATAAATAAGGAGTTTTTAAGTTAGGGTTTCATTAGTTGAGAAAATTAGATTTTTGTGAGAGAGTGAGAGCTAAGGAGTGGCGGCCAAGGCAAGGAAAAAGAGAGGAATTTCGTGGCTTCCATAGAGAAAAAGAAAGAGAGGAGTTCGTGACCAAGAAAGAAAAGAGGAGAGAGAAGAAAAGCTAGGTTTTTCAAGGTTTCTAAGCCTAAGGATTCGAGTTCTTCAATTAATAAGGTAAGGGGGCTCTCGTTCATAGTTAATAATTTATAAACCACGAAATCATGGGTACTAGGTGTTAGGAGTAGTTGTTTAAATTGCTGTTGATGTTTATAATATCTATATGTGGCTGAAGTGTGATGGTTGTTTGTGTTGTTGAATTCACTGTTTTGAGATGTTCTGACATAGGTTTAGTATTTCAGTGACTGAGAACGTTTTACTAATTGAAAAATTATGTGGTTTGTCATTTCGAAAACTTGATTGAATGCTTGTTAATTTGACGCTGGTTTGGTTGCGTTTGGAGCTGTGAAGATCGAGTTATGAATTCCACAAGTTAGGGTAATATTCTGGAAGCATTCTGGACATAGGTTCGGTATTTTTAAAACTGGGAACTTTCTGTTCGTCAAAAAATTATGGTACTTTTTTTGTTAGAAAACAGACTTAATTTTGGTCACTTTGGCACTGGTTTGGTTAAATTTGGAGTAGTGTAGCTCGAGTTATGAGCGTCCCAAGTCAGGTCAAATTTCTGGACTTAAACTAGGTATAGGTTCAGTGTTTCAGGTCTTGTGTCTTCAATTGAACTCTGATTTGAACGATTCTTTTTCCATTAGAAACTATACTCAAATTGCTTTTGTTAAGGCTAAGGTTTTGTTCCATTTGGTCAAGTGTAAGTCAGTTTAGAGTGATTTGAAGTGGAAGGACAGAATCTGTCCAGTCTGGGAACCATTCGGGTTGTTTCTAAAAACTGTACTAACTGGCTAATAATGTAAAGGTGATGTTTATGACGATGTCGTGATGTGATTGTGATGTTTATGATGCATATTAATGGTGAATATATCTTGGTGATTGGTGAGTATATAAATTATTGGTGAGCAATATAAATACGTTTATGACAATGTCGTGAGGTGATTGTGATGTTTATGATGCATATTAATGGTGAATATATCTTGGTGATTGGTGAGTATATAAATTGTTGGTGAGCAATATAAATACATCATTTGGTGTTTTGGTGTCATGGTGCATAGTCATGGTGTCGCATATTCATATGCATTCTGGTGAATAGGCCTCGGCCTCCTAAAATATTTTGGTGAATGCCCTCAAGGCAATTTTGGTGAATGCCCTCAAGGCAATTTTGGTGAATGGATCCACATGCATATGCCCAGTGGAGTTTTGGGTTGCATTTCATACATTGCATACACGTCCTGTGTTTGTTTGCGTCTTCTTGAACTAATGGTGTAACTGTATTCTGGGTGTAACTGTATTTGGTGTGACGGTACTTGGTGTAACAGTATTCGGCGTAACTGCATTTGGTGTAACTGTATTGATGGTGTAGTTAAATTGATGGTATTCCGGGTGTGCCTATTATACTGTGTTTCTTGTTTTATTTATTATTATCTATGTATTGAGACTCACCCTACTGCGTCGTGTTGCCTCGTATGTCGGCAACCTGCAGGTGACGGTGACTGAAGGTGGCTAGAGATTCTTCTTCTAGTATGGTCGAGTCGGCTCTGATACGTAGCACTCGGGAGGGTTGTCCTTGTGTCTTTCCTTATGTGTTATGTATATGCCTTCTAAGTTGTAAACCTTTTGAAGTATGATTGCCAAGTTAAACCTTTTTATTTCCGCTGCATGTTTTTGAAAAGAAGTTAGTTATAATTAAAGTACTCTGTTTGCGAAGTGGTTTTCCGGTTCGAAAAATGTGACACTCTTTTGGCGCGAAAAACTCTGATATTTTTTTTAATAAACCGTTGGGTAGAAAAAGGGGTGTTACACAGCCTGCGTCTAAGTGCTGGGCGCCAGGATCCCTCCTGCGCCAGTTTTCTGTGCTGCTGGGCGCCAGGAACCCTCCTGCGCCAGTTTTCTGTGCTGCTGGGCGCCAGGATCCCTTCCTGCGCCAGTTCCTGTTGCTGGCCAGTTCCCAGCGTGTTCCCTGCTAGGCTCCCAGTGCGTGGGCGCCATTTTCAGGATGTTGCCCAAATGTTCCCCGGTTTTGTTTTTGACATATCTTTTGACTCAGGTGTCCGTTTTAAGTGTTTCAAAGTGCGTTGCGAAGCTTATTCTGTTTTCTACCTGTGTACTCTATTTTAAGGTGAAAATTATTATTTTTCTGACAGTTTCTAGGCGCCTCAAGTGGCTGTCCCCGTTGGTCATTGTTGTTGGCGTTGTAAAACTATTTTGGTGTTTAAAATCCCCTTTTGTGTCCTATTTGGTGTCGTGAGTTGAAGTAAAACCTTTTAATGTAATCAGTAATATTAGTGTCCCGGTGTCAATAATGACGGGTTGATGTTTTTGACGATAATGCCCCTAGTGGCTATTACTTTGATTACGATGGTATTGATGATGAATAAAAGCTGTGGTTTTATAAGTGACGATGATGCCATAAAGGCTATTAGCGACGATGATGTTAATGACGATGAATGTTAGTGGCAAATATATGTGTGACAATAACTTGACAGGTGATGTGCCTTTCATTGGCAAATTGGTAAGTGATGGGTTGTTAAGTTGACTGTGTTTGTATGGGACTGTCTCTGGTGCATGTCATGGTGTCTCATACATCTCATGTGCATAAACAAGTGACGATGATGCCATAAAGGCTATTTAGCGACGATGATGCCATAAAGGCTATTTTATTGACGATGATGACAGGTACCTCATGCATACACCCGTTGCGATGGGTTGCATCTCATACATGTTCATGACATTGTGATGACTTGCTGTGATGACTGATTTGATGTGCGATGTGGTTTATATAGCGTTGTAGCTCTAGCATAATACTTATCATATACACTATTATATTGTTAGATGAACTCAACCCTTCTGTTTGAATGTTACCCCTATGCGGTAACGTGCAGGTAGTATCGAGTGAAGGCTTAGGTACCTTCGTTAGCTGAGTCGGGTCGTCTGCTCTGATACGTAGCACTCTAGTGGGGGATGAACGCTTGTCTTTAATTATTTTTATTTTGCAAAGATGCTATGGTTGTTTCACTTGAATCCTTAAATTTTATTCCGCTGCGAGATGATGGAATATATTACTGTGTTGACTGAACAGGTGTTTTGGGTTCGTCCCATTACCAGGGTGTTATGTATCGCATTTCCTTTATACAGTGAATTTTATGACTGACACTGTTATTTGCGAGTGGTGATGTTTTTAAGTTGAAATGTGACATTCCTTTAGTTGACAAAAAAAAGAAGAGAAACTCTGATTTTTAGTAAATAAATTACCGGGTAGAAAGGGGGTGTTACAACTAACGTTGTCCTCATAACCCTCAAGCCGGTTACAAGAAACAACACTAACTAAAGTTATAGCGTGTCACCGGTCACTTGGCATAATAAGCTTCCGGTGAACCCGTCCCCACTAATCGGCTGGGTCCCTAATGGGGCCTAGGTTCATAAGGCTCATGACTGCCTCTCCCCTAGTACACTAAACTGAATAGGGTCGTCACCCCGACTAAAGATATATATGATGATATACCTGAACTGAACTCAACAATGAACTTAATCATAAAAATGAACTGAACTGAACATAATAATGAACTGAACTGAACATAAACTTATTACTAACGTGATCTAATTACTAACTTAGTCTAATTATTAAGTGATCTCTCGTGGGTTACTAAGGTTCGCTAACTTAACTTATCCATCTAACTAAACCAGTCAGTCTAGCACAATACATCAATCACAAGGTCATAACATGAAATCAATGGTCAATCACAAAGTCATTCACTTAACCTGAACATAATCCAAACATAACCAATCATATGGTACTAACATAACTTGGATCCAATCACAGTCAATTACCACTCAAATCAGGGCAATTCATTTATAGTATCATTGGGGAAGGTGGAAGAAAGGATTAGAAAGCAATTGGAATCGTTCGGAATGAATGTAGGAACGTTTAAAAATAGGAAATCAGAGAGCCAGGCATGACCCGTGCGCCCATACACACGATCCGTGCGTGTCCATCGTTTATCGTATCATTCCGTTCCGATCCCGAATTACTTCCCGATCGACACTACCACTTCAGTCATAGCCAAACATATAGAATTTCAGTGCTCCCATCAAGGGGGAACCTTGGGAAGTGGATTGGAAGGGACTTAGGACCAATCGGAATATCTTAGGACGTATTTCAAAATTTGAGCATCAGAAGGGTACGCACGATCCGTGCGGCTTGGCGCACGACCCGTGCGCCTGTTCAAAAGCAGCACCAATGGTTCCAGAATCTCACGCACGACCCGTGCCCAGAGGCGCACGGTCCGTGCGTGACTATCAGTATTTCAGAAAAACAGTTTTCGCGTTTTCTTTTCTATTCCGATCGTTCCCATGTCCATTCTGATTTGTAACACCCAAAATAATTTAATTAATTATTTAATTAAATTATTTAAGTGTTGCATTATTATTATTATATTAAATTATTAATATAGTGTTTTATTTTAAATGAAGGGAGTAGCATCCAGTAATTACGGCGTAGTAGGAATGGCCCAAGAGCCCAAGCCCAAGACTTAGGCTCCTAGGCGCTAGGGTCTTGAGTTAGGCGTCGCATTTTGGTGAGAAGGAGAGAAAGAAAGAAAGTTTGCGAAGAGAGGAGAAGGAAAGGAAGGGTGTACGGCGCGCAAGGGAGAAGAGGAGAAGGAGAGGTGCGATCGGCCAAGAGAGAAGAGGAGCAAGGAGCTGTTGCTGTGGTTACTTCGGTGCTTTCCTAGAGGCCTCATCATCTTCGGAAAATCTAAGGTAAGGGGGGTCTTGCCTTATAATAGGGTTTATAATGGGACGTATGTGGGGTTAGGATCTATGTCGCCTTAGGATTGTTGTTTGATGTTTGATTAGTGATAGTTGAAATATAACCATGTTGATTGAAGTTTTTGATTGATAGTGGCATGTTGAAATTGGGTGTTTTGATGATGATTATAAAAGAAATTGGTGATTTGATGTTGTCATGGATGCGTATGAGGTATTGGGAAATTTAGTGATGTTGATGTTCAAGTCCTAGGCGCCTTAGGTGCCATTGTTGTTGCCATTGTCACGCATTGTTGTTGCGGTCTGGGCGCCATGGGCGCCTGTTGCCTGTCTTGTCGCGTTTCAGTGTTGCTGCCTTGGCGCAGGGGCGCCTTGGGCGCAGGTTCCCTGTGCCTGGGCACCAAGGGCGCCTAATTTTGGCTGCCCGTGTTACGTTCCTAAGTTGAGTTTCTGGGTAGTTATGATGCTTGGATGTCATTGGTGCTGAATTTTGGTTGCTAGGTTGCGTATTCTGAAATGTCACTAGGATCCCCTCCCGTGGGCGCCAAGGGCGCATGTTGCCTGCTGTGTTGCTGTTTGTGTCTGTGCTGGGCGCCAGGTTCCCTGTGCCTGGGCGCCAAGGGCGCATGTTGCCTGCTGTGTTGCTGTTTGTGTCTGTGCTGGGCGCCAGGATCCCTGTGCCTGGGCGCCAAGGGCGCCAGGATTCCTCCTGCGCCAGTTTTCTGTGTCTGGGCGCCAGGATCCCTCCTGCGCCAGTTTTCTGTGTCTGGGCGCCAGGATCCCCGCCTGCGCCAGTTTTGATGTTGCGCCAGGATGTTGGCGCAGAGGGGCGCCTGGGCGCCAGTGTTGCTGCCCAGCGCCAGTTTTGTGTGCTGCTGTTCCCTGCTAGGCGCCCAGTGCCTGGGCGTCATTTTCAGCATTGTGTCTCAGTTTTGTTCCCATTTTGTTTTTGACATATCTTTTCACTCGGGTGTCCGTTTTAAGTGCTCCAAAGTGCGTTGCGAAGCATATTCAGTCCTCTATATGTATGTTCTATTTTAAGGTGAAAAATGATTATTTTTTTGATAGTTTCTGGACGCCAATCTTGTGTTGCCATGTTGATATTATTGATGATGGGTCTATTGACCAAATAATATTGATGTTGTTAAATGACGATGGGTCTATTGACGAAATTATACTGATGATGTTATTGACGATGGGTCTAATGACCAAAATGACGATGATGATATGGATGACGTTGTTGTTGTGATGATTATGTTTTGTTGGTTGTTCATGAAGTCACATGCATACATGTGCATATATTGACGATGTAAGGCTGCGGTCTCGAGCTAGTGACGATGAATAAGGCTCAAAAAGTGACGATGTGCCCAATTGGCAAAAATTAGTGACGATGATGGTACCACATGCATACTTGCACTTCATACATTCATTCTCATCATTGACAATTATTATTTTGGTCGGTGTGCAATATATTTGTGTGGCAAATATAAATATTGACGTGGTTGTGTAGTGAGCGCTGTATATATATGTATTGATGTGATTGGTATAGTCCTGTACTCTGGCATACTGCTTATTATAAGCTTTATTATACGGTTTAGACTCACCCCTTATGTTGATTATTACTACAGGTAACCGTGAGTGAAGGCTTTTAACCCTTCATCCCTCGAGTCGGTCATGCTCTGATACGTAGCACCTGGGGGGCGAATAAATGTTATTTTTGGTTTTATTTTATGTGACACTGATGGATTTGTATTGATGTTATTACAACTATGTTTGGAAACTATTTCTTTTAACCCGCTGCGTGTTGATGAACTATTTGTTGTAGACTTTTGAGTACTTGAGGGTTCGCCCAATTTATTGAGGAGCTACGTATTATGTTTTTCTTTGAAAAGATGAATTTTATTATCAATTGTGTATGCTGGAATTGAAGTAAATGTAGCATCCCGTTTGGATGAATTGAAAAATAATTTCTAAACTCTGATATTTTTAATTTTAAATTGCCGGGTAAGAATGGGGTGTTACACGATTCACATTCAAACTCAATAACACGTCAATACAGACATGGCAACCAGTACATTCAGTACAATCAATCATATTCATTCGACAATCACACTCATGCAATTTACTAATTTACGCGAGATTTTCGTAAACATTATCGACTCAGATTTTATAAAACGTGAGACCTGAACCAGGACACACATGCATACACAGATTCATGGTTTCCCTAGTGAGTTATAGAACTCACATTTTTGAAGACAACAACAATAAAACCCCGGGACTCCTCGAACCCGATCACTCGGTGCTTCACAAACTCTTCTATTTCGCTCCAAATGCACACCCACGCGAAACCCAGAAACTGAAAGACTCCTAGGTTGCTTCCAAATCGTAATCAGGCTTCAGAATTTGGCTCTCATGCACTCTCATTGAACATGCAAGTGAAAGACATGGTGTTTGGCCAAGTGAAGCTCAAGGTGGTTTTCAATGGTGATTGATGGTGGAGGTGGAGGATAGCTACGATTTCAGTACTAAAAGAAAGAGGAGGATAACCGGATTCAGATTGTGGAGGGGGATCAGACATGCATGGAATTTCTGAGGAACTCTCCCCTCTTCTTCTTCTTCTCCCTCGCGCTCTCCTCTCCTCTCCCTCTCAATCTTGCTGTTTTAGAATTTTTTTTAAGGAGTGGAGTGTTTTTGTTTCAGCTGGAAGGGGCACACATATATATAGGCTAGCTAAAAGACAGCCATACCCTTCACTTAGAAATTTTATTCCTAATGACTCCCACCAGCTCTAACTAACTAAATATGATGCAATTAACTCGATTAAGCACATCATTTCACATACTCATCAATTAAACAAATTGCCAATCCAATTCCATTTATTTTCAATCAAGACAATAATTCACTCAATATTAATTCACGCGAATTAATTTAATTAGCGAAAATTGGGGATATTACATTTTTCAGTTAAGCAGGGAAAGTTGAAGACCGTGAGGCACGGCTATGGAGACGCTTGAGGAGCTGCTGCTATCTTTATTTCATTATGTCTTGTATTTCAGTTTCCTTTGTATTTCTGTATTTCTATTCAGTATCTTAAGACTACTCGATTGTACGACTTATGTCTTTCAAGTTGTAAATCGCTTCCGCAGACTTTCGGTTTTGGTACTGAACACTAGTTGAGTGGTGTAAGGCCCCGCTTTATGTATTTTATGTTAAGTTATGTAAGCGAACTTGATGGGTTTTTAGCATCGAGTACTAGTAGGTGTTCAGTATTTAAAAAGGAAGTCACTTTGATGTATGCCAGTAGTGCGCTTCGGTAGTTTCTATAAGATAGAAATTAACGGGGTGTTACAAAATCTGATGCTAACAGTGACATTTAGCGTCACTTGAATAACCAACGCTAAATGTGCAAAATAACCGACGCAAAATGTCTTTTCTGCACTAGTGTATTAGTGAGATTTCAGTGATTGAATGAACTCACTGAAATTTTATTAAATCTCACGCTTTCATTATTTGTGGTTTTTAGATGCACAGATATATTGCTTTTGGGACAAAGTTCTAGAGAAGGCTTCATATGGTTCTCTTAGTACTTAAAACTTTGTATTTGGGCTTAGTTTTCCTTTTGAGATGGATGTAGTATTATGCCATTATTAATAAGATGTTGTAATCTATCAAGTACTAATATATTGTATATCATTAGGTATGTACACAAATCAAAATTTGGATAGTTTGATTAATTATGGGAATAATATGATTACTTATCATGTTTTTGTTAAATCAACTTAGGAATATGACTCTTATTGTAATTGGGCCAGATGATATTTGTGTACTCTGATTGTGAAAATGTAAGACATTGCGTATTTTGGTGACGATTAAAATGTGGGTGTTACAAAAACTTAATTAACCCTTTTTATAAATATGTCAATCCCAAAAAAAGTACAATTCCTTTGATTTTATTAAAGGAATCTCTTATTATTTTTATTAATATTAGGGTAAATATGTTTTTGATCCCCCATAAAATTTGCGTTTCTTTGGTTATAGTCCCTCAAATTATTTTAACTTATTTTTAGTTCTCCTAGTTTTTTCCCAGTTTTAATTCCTCAAATTTCTTAAATATTAAAAACATATTTAACCCTTTTTATAAATTTGTCGAAGCAAAAAAATGTTACGAATATTAAGGTTGTTAGTGGATGTCTATTTGTATTCTCCCATCTTCTCATTCTTATCTTATGTAGTCGTCTTTAATGGTTGACAACTCACTTCCAATCCCCACCCTATAAATAGGATTCACCCTCATATGCAAAGTTGTACTTGTAAAGAG
Source organism: Astragalus membranaceus (assembly GCA_039519185.1). Lineage (NCBI taxonomy): Eukaryota > Viridiplantae > Streptophyta > Magnoliopsida > Fabales > Fabaceae > Astragalus > Astragalus membranaceus. The sequence continues at coordinate 55,039,496 of CM076847.1, read as the reverse complement.
AAATACAAATACTACTATATTATTCTTTTGTTCTTTTGTTCTGCCAACCTAAGGTAATATTGGTTCTTGTTTGTTTCATGGTATTACTTGATGTGTAGTGTGACACCCTTTACCCCGAAAGTAATTATAAGTAAAAAGTACAATACACGAGTAAATTTGTTTCTCAATTAAAATTAGCAGTTCATTTTGAAATGGTTTTCGCAAGTAAAAGATGTCGACCAATTTCCTGAAATCATATATAAACGATTTACAATAATATTAAAGACAAAACACTGAAGCATTTCTTTCAATACAATAATAAGATTGATTTTAAATATAATATTGAAAATACAGCCCAAGTCCCGATGTCACATGATCAGAGCAATAAACCTTTAATCAATTAAATCAAAAGAAAGTGACATCAACGTATAGTGTCATTCCGCAAGTTGCTGGGTGATCCGTAGTGATCACATCTCCACCGCTGCATAATCGTAGAAGCTCACATCAATGACACCTGGAACTCAAAATAAAAAAATGGTACACGGGTGAGAAAGAGCGTCCAAACCATATAAAAAACATAAGACCGAGACTAAAACAGCAAAGGCAACCACAATCCATCAAATCAATATCAAACAGTCACTCTCAAAAGAGTGACCAACACAACATGTTCATACAACAAGATGCATGTCACAAGTGAAGCCACAAAGGGCTCGTACGTAAAAATTGAGGGGTCACATCACACCGCTAAAGTCACTACAGTAAATACGACAAACATAACCTGCATGCTACATTAATCATCATCAACAACAACAACAATAACATCAACAATAAAAATAGGACCGGGATACCTTGCCTGATAACGCCCTACGACGAAAAACAACAATAGGACCGGGATACATTGCCCGAAGGGGATACCTTACCCGATAATGCCCTACGACGAACAACAATAGGACCAGGATACCTTGCCCGATAATGCCCTACAAGAAAACAATAGGACCGGAATAGCCCGAACGGGATACCTTGCCCGATAATGCCCTGAAGAACACCCAAAAGAGGACTATGAGGACAGGGACACCTTGCCCGATAATTCCCTACTAACAACAACAACAACAACAACGACCACAAACAACAACAAGATGGACACACAATGGACCTAAACTGACGCGATATCGCACAACGACAACGACAACAACGATGACAACGAGAATGACGATGACAACAACAACAATACCTATCATCATCACCATCGTTTGAGGTACGACTCGCCCATACTGCGATGATTCATTGCCCATACTGTGACATGGTTCCTCCTATACAATTTCAACTATTGAGGTACGGCTCACCCATACTGCGACGAGTCCTTGCCCATACTGCGACAAGGTTCCTCTTACAATCATCAACTTTTAAGGTACAGCTCGCCCTTGTTGCGATGAGTCCCTGCCCATGCTGCGACAAGGTGCCTTTAGCAAATCTCGGTCACAAAGATACAGCTCGTCCATACTGCAAAGAGTTCTTGCTCATGCTGCGACAAGATTCTTCAACACGAACCAGCTTGCTAATCATCGACGAATGATAACTTGCCCATTGTGCGATAAGTCTCCAATAACAATACCCATAAAGCCAACCAGCAATCCCACAAACACGAACTTCAAGTCATTTAATATTCTTAGCGGTTCCAAGTTAGTCCTGGCTACATCATGCTAAGATTTTTGTCTAAGTCTCAAGCAACAAGAACTTCTTATTATTTAGAATTTCCTGTCATTCAAGTCTATTAACACATTAGACACTAGCTCATACTACCACTTTTATAACTAAGTGATTTACCAATCTACTCATATTAGAATCATCCAATAAACTCGACCTATTGACAACAACCATCCAAATAATAAAATTACAGTCATCCAAATAATTTGGTTACAGTCAACCAGATCAATTGGTTACAGTCATCCAAATCAAATAATCAAATAATTTAAAGACCATTTAAATCATTACAGTCATCCTGAATAATTACAATCATCCTAATTGAAAAAATAATATAAGTAATAAATAAATAATAAATAACAAACACAGCAAAAATATGGATAGCGTTAATCAAAACTATCTTAGTCCAATCCCCTATTCCCCTATAGAATAGAAACCCTTTCCCCCGTACCTGATATCTAATTGCATTTATACCCTTGGAACAACAAAAGGATGAGTCACGAGCTTTTGAGCAGGTTCTAATTTTGACAGCATGCCGATGATTCGAACATATAACATCAAGCATCGCTAATATTCAATTAGTTATTAGTTATTCAATAAAAGAAAAATAGAAGTATATTCTTTAATTAATTATTCGTGTTTTTCGAAAAGAATCACCTATGAAGACCACGGTTTGAAATCACAAATCGAACGACCAAACGACCGGATTTGAACAAGGTACGAAACTGTCACGGTACCGGCAAGAACATGCGCAAATTTTGTTATTGTTTAGTGAGGGGAAAATTTGAATTGAAAGGGGTTTTGAAACTGAGGAGATTTAGGCAAAATCAAACGCAAGAATGTCGATTCTGGTGAGGGGAGTTCATTACCGCATTCAGTTCACATAGACGGAGACGACGGTGGTTGGAGAAGGAAGAAAACAGTCTATTTGGGGTGCTGATGGCGCGGCTACTATTCGCAAGACGACTACACAATTGATGAAATCGAGTCCATATTCGGATTCAAGGGCTATTTTCGAGTCAGGGGACAAGTTTTGGGGTCTGGCCGTGAATGAGGAAGAAACGCGAATGGGGGAAAGGTGCTGCACAAGGGTTTCGCTAGTTGTAGGAGCTGAGGAAGAAGATGAAAGAGTGTTGGGTCGGGTCGCGGGTCGTGGACCTGCTCTGTGCGTGATTGCGCTGCTGAAAGGGTTGGATAAGTGACAGGGGTGCAAATATGAAAAGGGGGCTGCTTGCGCTATACACAAACACAAAATCCTTTTAAAATCATTTTTAAAGCCTATTTTGAGTATCCATCCAATTTTAACAATTCTACAACCCCAAATAAATTTCATAATAAATAATATTGCAAACACTAAGATTTTATAAAATTATTAAATAGTCATCTAAAATAATAATATTTAAAATCCAAATATTTTATAAATCAAATAATAACAATATATTACTATAACATATAAAAATACCTTTAAATTTGATTTCAACCAATTTTGATAACTCAAACACAAAATGATTTATTCTCATCAATTCAAAGTAGTTCATAAAGCAAGCACCTACTAAAAGATTTACAATGTGCAAAAATCGGGGTGTTACAATTCAACCCCCTTTAAAAAAAATATCGTCCTCAAAATTTCATAGGTTCAAGGCCAAAATCAAAGATCAAAATGCTTTAAGAGTTCAAACAAATGAGAATAATCAAAACCATATCGGATTCACAAAAGGGAAAATGTCATCAACCTAGAAGGAGGGACAGAAGGTATAAGTAGAAGATTGAGCACAACTTGCACAATGAAAAGTTTAGAATCAGGAATAGTGAACACTCAATGTACAAAATATCTTCAACATATTCCGGATTGTAAATAATGTGTCGGTCTAACACATCCGTACAACCAAGACTCTATCAAAGTTTATTCTTCCGCTTAAGTATTCACAAGTATCACAACTCAAGAGAAAAATAGTCATGACACATTTTAACAAAAGCAAGAGATTTTTGGACTCAGAATGAACAATAAAGTTTTTCTACTCAGTCGTGTAATACAACCTTGAGTAAAAGAAGAGTGGAATAGGAAAAATGTTTAAATTGCAAACAATAGAAAGCTAGAATAGCAACTAAGATAATTCAGTGATTTTGGGAAGAAGGATTTAAAATATCGAATATTGGGAGGCTGTGAGAGAAAAAGTCTAACGGAAGAGTTGAGCATAGAGTTCGAGACTTTAGGGCCTCGAGTCCCTAGAAAACCATAAGACATTAGTCACTATAAGAGTAACCAATGAAGTCATGTCCAATATATTATATTATAGGATCTTAAACTCAGCATTTTCCAAGAAGCATAGAAATCAATCCTAATGATATTAAACAAAGTTGACTGAAAATAAAATAACACAAACAAAGTATAGTTACGTTAGTATACAACTCAGACAAACAATAGTTACACAACCGACATATCTGAAAACATAAGGATCAAATAATATGGAGATCCCACAAACTCAATAACTAAGTAATAAAAACAACATAAAATAAAAATAAAGAGAAAGTAGAAGTCATGCAAGCACCACAATCACATTACACATAAGTTGTTCAAACACGAAGAGTACGTTAACATAGATGATATTATAAAAAAATAAAAATAAAAATAGGATGCAAGAGTACATAGATTATATAAGTGTAGACTGTACCCACACATGCTAATTATATATTCATGTAAAAGTGCACCTCATACATAGCATTGGAAAATCGTAAATAGTAGTAATTCAAGAACATTAATAGTAAGTCAACAAACCAAACAAACTTGGTTCCATACGCAAAATTCTATTCCAAATTGTTAGTCTTAATTCTCAAAATAGAGTCCCAAAATACCATTCACTCAAAAAAAAAGGCTTAAACAAGAGTTAATGATTTAGGCATAATAACCAATGTAGCACGAAATAGGGGAAATAATTTAGTTAGTAGGCATAGTTTTCGGCATCATAACCAATGTAGCACGAAATAGGGGAAATAACAAGAGTTAATGATTTAGGCATAATAACCAATGTACACGGTCTAATTTAACAAGTTTTCACTCAAAGTCAATGTTTGGAAAAAATTACGGTAACATCATTAAACTTTTATCAGAAACTAATAAATAATGTAATGCCCCAGCTATACTTAATCAACTCAAATTGAAACTTCACACAACTAATCAAGTCATTCATACTACATATTATATAATAGTTAAGGGAGTCCATACCTTTTTCACGACTTGTCTTCCTCTAGCCATGCATACAGATACAGTATGTCCTAGTTTGGCACAGTAATAACATCTAATATATGGACTAGTAGTGAACTTAGGCCTATAATGCAAATTTCTTTTTATGGAAGTGTTTCTTTGTGGCCTAGGATGCACATGTTGTTTGTTTTGTACGCACATTTTTCCTAATGTCCATTCAAGCTCATGGATTTTCTTTTCATGTTCTGTACACTTATCACATACATAATTTTGCCTTAAAATAAACAAGATCATCATTTTCTTTTGTAAGCTCTAATTTTTCCTTAGTTAAAGCATTAACTTCATTTTGAAGACGAGCAATAGTTTTCTTAGATTTACTTAATGCCTTAGCTAATTTTATTGAATTATCATGCAATTCAACAAATGCTTCATGTAATTCATCATATGCACTTTGTAAAGTTTCAGAGTTAGAATATACCTCAGTTTCATTTTCACTGCCGTGGTCGGCCATGAGAGCAACTTGAGCTTTTTCACTTCCTGAATTATCTGATAAGTTCATGTCATTGTCTTCCCATGCTATGTAGGCTTTTCTACCATTGTTTCCATTGGACCCATTTTTCTTAAACTTTGACAATTTTCTTTCTAAGTTCTGGCACTCCATCGTCAGGTGTCCGGATTTAACACATTCGTAGCAAGTTGGTGGACTTGACAAGTTTTCCTTGCTTGAGACTCCTTTGGATGAAGAATTCTTTTTGGGTGACCTATTTCTTTTCATGATCTTTTTGAATTTTCTAACCATTTGATCCATATTCTCATCGTCTTCATCATCCTTATTTTCTGAATCATCACTATCATCGGATGGATTTGTACTAGAAGCCTTGAGAGCTAAACTTTTCTTTTTCTTGCCGTTTTCTTCAGGCTCTGCTAGACGAGTGAGTTCTAACTCGTTCTCTAGTAGTTTCCCAAACAGGGTGGCAAGAGTCATCATAGCTAAATTTCTTGATTCAGTTATCGCAGTTACCTTTGGTTGCCATTCTCTGTTTAGGCATCTCAACACTTTGTTGATCAAGTCTTCGGGAGGGAACGATTTTCTTAATGAGCCCAATTTGTTCACTATGTGAGTGAACCTCTTTTGCATTTCTTGTATCGATTCTCCTTGATTCATTCTGAATAATTCATATTCCCGAATGATAATATTGGTTCTTGCTCTTTTTACCTCATTTGTACCTTCATGAGTGACCTGAAGGTTGTCCCACATTTCTTGAGAAGTTTTACAATTCGACACTCTAAAGAATTCATCGGAACTAAGTGCGGAAGTGATAATATTCTGGGCACGGAAATTGTGTTGAACTTTCCTTTTATCATTATCCGTCCATTCATTTCTTTCTTTCACTGTGAGTGCGCCATTTACCATGTACGTGGGAACAAAAGGTCCATTTTCTACAGCATCCCATATATCTATATCTACCCCTTCAATGAATATTCTCATTCTTTCTTTCCAATATGCATAGTCTTCCCCGTTGAAACCCAGAGGACGGGTAAGAGATGCACCCTCTTGCGTAGACCAACCTGAAGCCATTTCTCTTGAAGCTGCTAGGCCCTTTATACAAGAGTCTAGCTCTGATACCACTTGTTACCAAGTGGCTTCAATCTCAAGAGGGGCGGGGGGTGAATTGAGATTTAAAAACTTTTCCCCTTTTTCAGTGACTTAGATTAATTTCGCGCAGGTTTATGGAATGGACGATAAAGAATATGAAAGCAGTAAAGCACACAACAGATTTTATACTGGTTCAATCACCTCCCAGTGACCTACGTCCAGTCCTCACACCCTTGTGAGATTTTCCACTAACACAACAAAGCTTGCCTTGGAAACCTTTACAGACTCCGGCACCCTTCTCCTAGGATACCCCACCTATGAAGAGCCCTCAAATCTACAGCAACAGCAACAACAAGAGATACCGCACCCTTGTTACAACCAATAACCCAAGAGAGATACCCACTCCCTAGTACCAACAGCAACCCTAGAGAGATACCCAACTCCCTAGTACTGTGAATAACGTAAAACAAATTACAAATATAAAAACCAAAATACTCTTATGAAGGCAGATTACACAACTTGAAGATCACCAACCCCAACTCTAACTCTTGAGAGAAATCAGCCCTGACAGATGAAAAATATGTGAAGAACAAAAGTGTGTGTGCTAGGGTTTTGAGTTTTGGGTTTTCAGCGTAAGCGTAAGAATGGGTTGTGTGTTAAAATGAAATGTGAAGCCTCTATTTATATGCTTATAAAAAATATGACCGTTGAGTACACTGAACAAATGATGAAATCGATTATGTGCCTGAATAGCCTAGGAATGATAATCGATTCTTGCTTTCAAAAAGGAAATAACTCATAAGTGTGTGATCGATTGTTTTTCTTTTAAAGAGTAAGTGTGAATCGATTAATAGCTTGGAAATATGACCGTTAAGGCTTTTAGAAAGAAGCAAATCGATTTTATGCTTGGATCATGAGGAGAAGAATCGATTCTTAGCTTGAAATAGCATAGTTTATGAATCGATTCATTGCTTGTTTAAAGTAAGAGGCAAATCGATTTTATGCTTTGAAAACAGGAAGGAAATCGATTTGTTACTTTAAAGACAGTGTAGGAAATCGATTTTGATCTTAGAAGAAATAATAGGAATTGATTCTTAGCTTTTAAAATAGTTTGGGAATCGATTCTTTGCTTTGGGAAATCGAATTCTATCCTTTGCACAAGGTTGGAAATCGATTCTTTGCTTGAGGAAAGAAGTCATGAATCGATTTCTATCTTTCATAGAGAGTAGGAAATCAATTTCAAGCTTTAGAGAAAATAGTGTGAATAGATTTCTTACTTTCACAAATTGGTTTTTATGTTTACGTGCCTTACCTATGTGCATGCATGCATTTTGAAAACTGTGAGGGCTATGAACCTGTGAGATAAGCTGTGTAACATCCCTAATTTTTAAAGACACGTATTATGATGCCTAGGACCGATTAATTATTTGTGGGAATAATTAGTCGTGTCTCGGGGATTATTATTCGAGGAAAAGTCCAAAGAAATTCTATTCTAAAATTAATTGTGGCTTAGTCATGGTTAATTATAACATTTTAAGCTGAAGGGCAAATTGGTCAATTCACACCTTCAGTATATATATATCCTTTTAAAACCTGAACCTCAGCATTTCAACACTTATTCAATTCTGGAAAAACAGAAATCTGAAACAGAGTGAGAGGAGAGGGGAGAGCTCGCGAAGGGGAGAAGAGGAAGTGGAAGGGAAACCCGGATTTTCTTCTTGCATGTAAGTCCTTCTCCAACATTCCTACTCCATTTTCCAATTCCTTTCTAATGAGCCAAGTTTCAAAGCCTGATTCTCCCTATATCTCTCTTTGCCATTTTCGCATATCAAAGCTTCAAGGTTGAAGAAGATAAAGTTCTGAACCTCCACCTTGATGCATGTTAATATCCAGCAGAAACTAGTGAATGTAAGTATTTCCCTTCAATTTCCAATGTCTATTCTGAAATACAATCACAGTTTCTGATTCCCTCTAACTCTCAATCCCCATTTTCGAATTTGAACCTTCATTGGTGAAGAACATGGAAATCTGAACTTGATTCTCCCTGCATGTCCAGTTGTTGCTGTCCTAGTGATCTTTGCTGTTGTGACTTTTGTTGGTGCCGTTGGGTTCTTGCTCGTGTATTTCGTATCTCGGCCTTTTCGTGTTCGGTGGGAGCTCCTAGCGAAATCGACATCACGGTGAGCTCTACTCACGATAGGGAATTTTTATATTTGGAACTTGTTTTCGGTATTGAATTCCTTGGTCACATTTCTGTTTTCGAAAGAATTAGAACAGAAAAACGATTTTGAGTCCAAACGCTATTTTACGGTTTAATGAGAATTTTGATTAAATCGTTGAAATGAAATGATGTGTATATCATCTGGAATATCTGGAAATTTTCTGAGTTTCACGAGGGATTGATATTAGGAATCGAATCGGGTGGAAACGGAAAGCGGAATTGAGAAATAAGCGGAATTCGGTAACAGACACAGGTCGCACGGACCGTGCGCTCCTGGGCACGGACCGCGCGCCTGCTACGGGTTGGCTTAATTGGAAAAATAACGGGACGCCCGGACCGTGCGCCCCTGGGCACGGACCGTGCGCCCCTTTCGGTTTGGATTGTGTGATTCTGGTAAATCACGCACGGGTCGTGCGCCCCTGGGCACGGACCGTGCGTGAGCTTCTGTCACCGATTCCTGATTTCTCATTCCGGAACTCCGTTTAATCCCGAACCTTTTCTAATATCTTTCTCAATCATTTAAAAAGGAATTGCCTTATTGAAACCCGTATTTTTGAATTTATTCAACTCATGATTTTGAAATAGAGCTTCGAAAGCATACTTGATTGAAAAACCGAAACCCTAGTATACGTGTGGGTACACCGTCTGATGGACTGACTGAATATATATGTTTATGTATGTCAATTGAATATGATTATAATGCCGGAGGTCTAATTTATGAATTCCTCAAAACGGATTATAGATCGGTATGGATATTGTTTATCCAATTACTATGTGATTGATCCTTTGGTGATCGAAAAGATATAAATTATCTAACTCTCGAGAATTTGATGCGTATTGTCATATGTATCGCGTTGGGTGACGACCCGACAAGTAGCATACTAGGAAGGGAAGTCATGAGCCCTCACCCTAGGCCCTGAATGTGTTTTGACGTGGTCAACTCACGGGTTACCGGGATTAGCAGGCGTTGTGCAGCCGGTTTGTGCTAAGTTTAAAAACACGAATTTTGCCGGGATTAGCAGTCGTTGTGCAGTCGGCAATTCGATTAAAAGTTTAAGAACACGAATTTGCCGGGATTAGCAGTCGTTGTGCAGTCGGCAATTCGATTGATAAATAAGACATTGTATATTTTTCTCATATATTTTTCTCATGAACACATTAATCATCAACATGGTATTAGGGCATGGGGACATCAATTATACGACAACATCAACCAATATAGCAGTCCAAACATTTCATCAAGCACATAACAAACATGCTACACATATATGATCACTAAAACCCTAACCCACATACAACCCCTCATACAAACCCTTATAAAGAATGAACCTCACCCTTACCTTAGCCTTTTAGAAGTCGAATCCTAGCTTTCCTTCTCTCTCCTTGGTGCTACGCCTCTCTCTCTCTCTCCTTGGTGGTGGATCACGCCTCCTCTCCTTTCTCCTCTCTAGCCGTCGCCCTCCTCTCCTCTTCTCCCTTTTAATTCTATTTTTTTTATTCTTCTAAATGAGCCAAACCCTAACTAAGGCCTATTTATACTTAGTTGGTCTCATGGGCTTTTCTCGCTCACTTATGCGATTTAATCATGCGCCTTTTCACTAACACTTCGGATTCGCTACTACCAACCCCAACCATAGGCCCATATATTCTAACATTATCATTATTTTATTATTTCTATCACCTAAACCCTATTTAATTAATTAAATAAATAACTAATTAATTTTGGGGCGTTACAACATAACTGTTGAATAAGTAAGCTAGTTCGACTAGCTGTTTAGAGTTAGCTAGTTCGACCACTCTCAACTTGTTTGTCGAAGTGGCGGGTGTCGAAGTTTCCCTTTAGATTTGATCATTAGATTTGATTCAGTGCTTTCCATTAGTTGGTGACTCAGCATGAGTCATATATTGTCTATATAAGTAACTCTAATGCAATAAACAATATACATGTTTTCAGTTTTTACTCTAACTGAATTCTGTTACTCTCTCTCTCTCTTGTGTGCGTGTGTGATGAGTGCAGTGACTCAAAACTTCCAACAAATGGTATTCAGAGCGTGATTGTTGAAGTTTCTGAGTGTGAATCAGTGTGAAGAAGACGAGTGAAGTCTCAACGGTGAGAGTGAATCACGATGACAACGAACGGCCATTTTCAGGTGAACTTTCCAATCCTCGATGGAAGAAATTACGATCAGTGGAGTATGAAGATGAAGGCGATCCTTGGATCTCAGGATGTGTGGGATCTAGTGCAGAACGGAGAAACTCCGTTATCGGTGAATGCGACTGCTGCGCAACAAGCAATTTACAGAGAAACGAAGAAGAAGGGCTGGAAAGGATTGTGTATCCTACATCAGTGTGTGAATCCTGCAATTATTGAGAAGATTGCTAGATCTGAGACGAGCAAAGCAGCGTGGGACATTCTCGCGAATTCCTACGCCGGAGATCAGAACACCAGTGATAATAGTAACAGTGATGAACAAGGAAGTGGTAGTGGTGATGGTTACAGAGGTAGAGGGAGTAGAGGTTGCAGAAGATATAGAGGAAGAGGGAGAAGATTTGACAAGAGCCACATACAGTGTTATAACTGTGAGAGATATGGCCATTTTGCTGACGAATGCTACAGCAATGCTGATGGCAATCATGCTAAATTGGCCGAAGAAGAGGAGGAGAAGAAGGAGTCCTTACTGATGGTGATTGAAGAGAGAGAGTGCAGTAGTGAAGTGGTGCAGAAAGTGATAGTTGAGGAGAAAGTGAACAGTGATGGAGTAGTGCAAATGCTGACAATCAAGGAGGAAGGTGAGAGTGGTGAGCATTGGTTTCTCGACACGGGGTGTTCGACACACATGACAGGGAGGAGAGATTGGTTTGTCGAACTTGACTTTTCGATCAAGAGCAGAGTGAGGTTTGCTGATGATCGAACCATGAAGGTGGAAGATGTGGGGAGAGTAAGGATAAGAATGAAGGATGGCTCATTGTGCTTCATCTCAGGTGTACTGTATGTGCCAGGGATGAAGAGCAATTTGCTGAGTATTGGACAACTATTGGAGAAGGGATATAGGATGGTGCTGGAAGACAATGCTATGAAGGTGTATGACACTGAACAGAGGCTGTTGATAAAGGCTACTCTCTCCAAGAACAGAACATTTAAGATTGAATTGGGTGTGCTGATGCAACATTGCTTAGCCACAGCAGTCGATAAGGAAGAGTGGCTATGGCATTTCAGATATGGACACTTGAATTTTGGTGATTTGAACAGGATGCAGAGCAAGACAGTAGTGAAAGGTCTGCCTCATATCCATGTTCCAAAGGATGTATGTGTAGAGTGTGTCGAGAGCAAGATGCCTAGGGGTTCCTTCAATCCAAGTGTGCCCAGTAGAGCAAAGAGGAAGCTGCAGGTGATTTTCTCAGATGTGTGTGGCCCCATAGTGCATGAAACTCCTGCAGGTAACAAGTATTTTGTTACATTTATTGATGAATTCACTAGGAAGCTTTGGATTTATTTGATTAAGAGGAAGAGTGATGTGTTGGGAGTATTCAAAAAATTCAAAGTCCTAGTCTAAAAATAGTGTGGACAGAGTGTCGAAGTACTGAGAACTGATGGTGGTGGAGAGTATGTAAATACTGAGTTCAATGAGTTCTGTGAAGCTGAAGGGATAACACATGAGATCACACCTCCATACACTCCTCAGCATAATGGAGTGGCTGAGAGAAAAAATAGGACATTGCTAAATATGGTGAGAAGCATGTTGAAGAGTAAGAATATGCCAAAGAAATGGTGGGGAGAGGCAGTTAATACTGCAGCATATATTATTAATCGAAGTCCAACAAAGAGATTGGAAGACATGACCCCTGAAGAAGCTTGGATAGGTGCCAAGCCAAATGTGTCGCACTTCAGGATATTTGGATTTGTTTGCTACAGACACGTGTCTGACCAGCAGAGAACAAAGCTTGATGATAAAGGAGAAATGATGGTCATGATAGGCTATCATTCGACAGGAGGTTACAAATTGGTGAATCCAGTGAATAATAAAATTGTGATAAGTAGAGATGTGGTGTTCGACGAGGGGAAGACATGGGAGTGGAGTGACAAGGGAGAAAGTTCGACTGCTGTCGAACAAAATTTATTCGTCGTGCGTGATGGTGTCGAAGAGTTAGAAGTTGAGGGTGAACCTGAGATTGTCGAAGAGAATGATGGTGAAGAAGGTAGTCGAGAGATACCAAGAAGATCACTGAGACAAAGACAGGTTCCTGCAAGGCTAACTCACTGCGAAGTGATGACTGATAGTGCAGTCAATGACGAAGGTGATATAGTGCACTTTGCACTTCTTACTGAGACAGAACAAGTAACTTGGCTGGAAGCAATGCAAAATTCGAAGTGGCTAGAAGCTATGCAAGAGGAGATCAAATCGATAGAGAAGAACATGACTTGGGAATTGGTCAAATTGCCCAAAGGAAAGAAAGCAATAGGTGTGAAATGGATATACAAAGTGAAAGTAAATCCTATAGGTGAAGTAGTGAAGCACAAAGCAAGATTGGTGGCTAGAGGTTTCCTATAGAGGAATGGTGTCGATTATGAAGAAGTTTTTGCGCCTGTAGCAAGACTTGAAATTGTGAGAGCTGTGGTAGCTCATGCTAGTATGCAAGGGTGGAAGATACATCAACTTGATGTAAAATCTGCCTTCTTGAATGGAGAATTGGAAGAGGAGGTGTATGTCGAACAACCAACAGGTTTTATTCGACAAGGGAGTGAGAACAAAGTGTTGAGATTGAGAAAGGCATTGTATGGCCTAAAACAAGCTCCGCGAGCTTGGAACAAGAAGATAGACAAGAGCTTGATCAACATAGGGTATGTGAGGTGTATTTCTGAGCATGGGGTATATGTGAAGTCAGATGGTGGAGATGTGATAATCCTATGCCTCTATGTTGACTATTTATTGGTTACAGGTAACAATGAAAATAAATTGGCAGAATTCAAGAAGAGAATGATGAATACTTTCGAAATGACTGACCTAGGAGAGATCTCCTATTTCCTGTGGATCGAATTTCAAAGTACTAATGAAGGAATGCTGCTATCACAGAAGAAGTATGCTTCTGATATACTCCACAGGTTCAATATGCAACACTGCAACAGTGTCGAAACACCAGCAGAGGTAGGGCTAAGGCTTGACAAAGATGCTGATGAACCAGAGGTGGATGCAATTGAGTTTCGATAGGTGGTTGGGGCACTGAGATATCTCTGCAACACCAGACCTGACCTTAGCCTAAGTGTAGGTCTGATTAGTAGAGTTATGGACAGGCCTAGAACATCGCACCTAGCTGCTACTAAACGAATCCTAAGATATGTCAAAGGCACTGTGGCATATGGAATTCTGTTGCCTAGTAAATGCAGAGACAATGAGAAATGTCTCTATGGCTTCACTGATGCTGATTGGGGAGATGACAAATTTGATCGAAAGAGCACTGCTGGCTCTGTGTTTTTGCTTGGTGCAGGTCCCATCTCATAGAGTTCGAAGAAGGAATCAGTGTTGGCACTGTCTTCATGCGAAGCTGAGTACATTGCTGCTTCAATGGGAGCCTGTCAAGCAATCTGGCTAGACAATTTGATGCAAGAGCTAATGATCAAGAAGGAAGGTGCTGTGGAGTTATATGTCGATAACAAGTCTGCAATTAGCTTGGCGAAACATCCAGTGGCACATGGACGGTCGAAGCACATTGATACTCGCTATCATTTCTTAAGAGACCAAGTCACAAAAGGAAGGCTGAAGCTGAGCTACTGTAGATCAGATATGCAGGCAGCTGATTTATTCACCAAGGCAGTGAAGGCAGAGACATTCAAAAGGCTAAGGAGCATGCTTAATGTGATTGATTGTAATAAATTTTCTTAGACAAACTCTATCGTATTTTGTTGTTATTTGCTTATGTTAGTAACTAGCTTAAGGGGGCGTCTTGAATAAGTAAGCTAGTTCGACTAGCTGTTTCGACTTAGCTAGTTCGACCACTCTCAATAGATTTGGTTCTATGCTTTCCATTAGTTGCTGACTCAGCATGAGTCATATATTGTCTATATAAGTAACTCTGATGAAATAAACAATATACATGTTTTCAGTTTTTACTCTAACTGAATTCTGTTACTCTCTCTCTCTCTCTCTTGTGTGCGTGTGTGATGAGTGCAGTGACTCAAAATTTCCAACAGTAACTTGGTTCCTTTGTTCACAGCTACTTTCTTTTTCAAATTGATTAGATTCTTTGTTTTTCTAGGAACGAAGACAACAACAACAAAATGAGATGAGATTCTCATGAGAGAATATTATTTTGAAATGTAATAGACACTTATTTTGTACCACCTTTTTGTTCTTTCTCACACTAATCAAATGGAGGTCAATCTCAAACTCAAACTCAAACTCAATCTATTGTTGCTCAGATGAAATTGCGGAAGGAAATGCAGTAGCATTATGGTCTGTTTCCATATTTTTCTATCCTTTTTACTATCACAATTATTATATTATATGGTTTTATATATGTAGTTGTGCAACCAAGATCAGTTCTTAATATGATTTGATGGTGATAATTTTTCAGGGGTAAGAAAGACTTTGAATTCAGAGTTATGGCATGCTTGTGGTGGCCCTCTTATATCTTTACCTCAGCTAGGGGGTTTTGTCTATTACCTCTGTTCTGGACTGGACCAAGAGGTCCATTAGCAAAACCAGGGGGTGCGTTTAGCAATTGGATATGGATCTGCCCAACCGATTCGACCCATATCCACAACATACAAGTCCAATACGCTTGGAGGCTTCAGACCGCCTCCACTGATCCGACGATCCACAACGAGCATCGATTTCCTATAAATACCGGCTCGCATAGTCATTTATAGGGTACGCACTATTCCCTTGCAAATTCACTAGCTTATTCTCATACTGACTTGAGCGTCGGAGTGGCATTGCAGATACCCCCCGGGCGCTCACTGACCTCCTGCCAGGGCAGCAAGAGACCTACCAACAGCAGCCGACCAAAATACTGCTAGGTACAGAACAACCTCCTTCAATGACACAGTGAACAGGTGAATTATTTTCTTAATTTTTGTTAAGTTTCTTTCTACCCTGCAACATTTTTCGGTTGATTGGTTAAAACATGCGTGCCTTTATTAATGTGGTGCTCATTAGCTTTTTACATCACTCGCCTATTTAAGTGTTCATTCATTATATTCAAACTCACTCACACAAATCCTTTTATTTGTTCTTTGCTTTTTTCTTAGGATCAGTGGACCTCCTCACCTCCAACATCCAAGGACTAGCTCAAGAAACGTATTTGCAGCATGTGTCATTCTTCCATTGGCCAATGATGGAATGCATGCAGATCCTATGATCACTCCAACATTGCATGCAGATACTCCAAGAACTTAGTATAGGCACAACTATTTATGTTGTTTGTATAATTAATTGATTTTGTAATTAAATTTGAGTAATATCCAATAATTTTTTTGTTGGGAAGAAATGAAATGCACCTCTTATAATTTGCTGATTTCTTTTTTCGTTTTTATTGTGTATGGCAACATTTTTGAAATGTTGTATTTGATGAAAATAGGTAATGCTTTAAATTAGGAAACAGTTTTCCACTGTTGCTATTGGTTGCAACGGTTTTAAACTGTTGTCATAGAATAATGAAAAAGCCGTTGTCTTTGTGACTCAGTAGCAACGATATTTTGTTGGTGTTGCCTTTACTATGAAAATCCGTTGACAAAACAATAGCAACGCCCGCAAAAACCACGATTTCAAAACCGTAGCTAAAAGAAAAGACATCGGTTTATTCGATTTAGGGAACGGTTTTCAATCGTTGTTTTAGGATAAAAAATAATGAAGTTTGACATTACGGTTTATAAATTGAACGTGATAATTGATTGTATGTTTGATATGCAACAATAAAGTTTTTCTTCTACAGTACAATACGAATTGTATAGTATATTATCTAGTGAGTAAAGGACCAACGTGTCAAGTAGTTACATAAGATAATCAAAGTGAACGATAAGTTTATCGAGTGGGAAAACCAATAAATCTAAGTAATTACATATAATACCATGGGGATGACGATTCCTAACTAAGAGCATACTTGGTAAAGGGAAGTCTTGAGCCCTAAGCCAAGGCCCAAAATAAGTTGACTTGGCAATAGCTGTAACAGCCCAGGTCCAACGCATTGGCCACCCCAGCACTATTACATCACGGTCTTCTCTACCCCCCTTGTAGAATTTTTGCCTTCCGTGGGAATCGAACCTTGCACCTGAGGCATAAGTGCAAGTGAAACACACCTCCCACTACCAATTGAGCGCGCGTAACACCCAAAATATACCCGGCAAATTACTAAATAAAATAAGAGTTTCAAAAATCATTTTGAGTGCTACACTTTTTCAACTGAAATTCGCCAACGAAATCATACTTCAAAAATAACTGACTTTCATTTAACATGCAGCGGAAAATCAAGGGTTCAACTTAACGATAAAATTCCAAAAGGTTCACAACATGAATAGTCATAACGGCCATAAACTTAAGTTCAACAAATGTAACGACATAAGGAATATAAATGAGCGTTCATCCCCCCGAGTGCTACGTATCTGAGCGACGACACCGACCTGACTATATGAAGGTACTCCGCCTTCATTCGCTATTACCTGCACGTTACCAACATAGGGGTAACATTCAAACAGAAGGGGTGAGATATCACACTATCTAATAAATCGTATGAAAAAAAATATGCATTCGGTCAGGTCATCACATTCATCTCGTCACAATAGTCACATAATTTCACTAGTCAATCATGCAGTATGGAATGCACATGCATGCGGTACCAAGTCACAACGCTAGCCATAAGCCTAAATCACAACGCTGGCCGAAGCCTAATCCACAACGCTGGCCGAAGCCTAATCCACAACGCTTGCCGAAGCCTAATCCACAGATCAATTGGTAGTGGGAGGTGTGTTTAACTTGCACTTATGCCTCAGGTGCAAGGTTCGATTCCCACTGAAGGAAAAAATTCTACAAGGGGGGTAGAGAAGACCGTGAGGTAATAGTGCTGGGGTGGCCAATGCGTTGGACCTGGGCTATTACAAAAAAAGGCGCCTTTTTATTGTAACAGCCCAGGTCCAACGCAATGGCCACCCCAGCACTGTTACATCACGGTCTTCTCTACCCCCCTTGTAGAATTTTTGCCTTCCGTGGGAATCGAACCTTGCACATGAGGCATAAGTGCAAGTTAAACACACCTCCCACTACCAATTGAGCGCGCAAATGCTATTTCCGATTAAGTGTTTATTTCGGAAAAAGTTTGTATGTCCAACACTTTAACAGGAACTGTGTCCTCTAAATTTCCGCATTTGTGCATCTTTGGTCTCTCTACATGTTAGGAATACCGGGGTGTTACATTTGGTATCAGAGCGGTTCGACCTAGTCGGACTTAGATGTTAAGAGTCTTTTACGTCTTCTAAGTCTGATTTTTCTTAGTATGCTATTAGACATTGAGCCTGATCAACTTAATACTTTGTGCATACTTCGCAGAATCATGGCTGGAAGAGGTAGGAGAAACCCACCCATTGATCCTCATCAGGAATGGATGCAGAATGTCATCGAGACTCAGCAGAAGATGATGAATGACATGATGCTAATGCAACAGCAACAGATGGCTCAAATGCAGCAGATGCATCAGATGCCTCAACCACAACCAGTTGAGCAAGTCAATGTGCCAACACCTGAGGATCCCAACAGGGTGTATTTCCGATTTCTGAAGATGAAACCCCCAACCTTCAAAGGAGGATCTGAGGCAATGAAACCCCATTTCTGGGTAGATGCCATGGAACGGATCTTTGATACCTTGCAATGCAATGAAGGAGAAAAAGTAACTTGTGCTGCTAACGCTCTGGACGAGGATGCTCACACTTGGTGGGTTAATGCTCGTAGAATGCTACAAATTCAAGGAACTCCTCTTGAGTGGAATAATTTCAAGGAGCTATTTTTGAGTAATTATTTCCCCGACTCTCAAAGACTTGCCAAACAGATGGAATTTCTGAGTTTGAAACAAGGAGACATGACAGTTGGAGAATATGCTGCAAAATTTGAGAGGTTGTCACAATTCTATTAATTGGGGACCACCGCTCCTGATGATAAGTGGAAAATGGTGATGTTCAGACAAGGTTTTAGAGGCGATGTGAATCAAGGTCTCAGTTCTTATTCCATGACCACTTATCCTGCTTTGGTTCAACAAGCTCATTCAACTGAGAGCGATCTTAAAAGAATGTATGCAGAGAGGAAAGATTTCTGGAAAGATAAGAAGAAGGGTAATGAGCCAACTTCTTCAAACCAGAGGTATAAAGGGAATTCAGATTATAAGGGGAAACGAGTACAGTCAAAAGACTCTGCAAGATATGACCGGTGTGATGTGTGCAAGAAATTTCATAAAGGTAAATGCCAGGTGGGACCGAACCAATGTTACCTTTGCAAAGAAGTGGGCCATTATGCTAATAATTGCCCGTCAAGGAAAGCTTTCTTGGAGTCTCCCGATGCTCCTAGACAGGCTCGAGTCAACACTTTGGATGCCAAGAGCATCAAACCAGCTGATAATCTTATAAGGGGTACAGGTTCTCTCTTTAATCAAACTGTTAATATTCTGTATGACTCTGGTGCTACTCATTGCTTTATCTCAGAAGCATGTGCTGAACGATTAGGACTAATAGTATCTCCTATATCCGAGCCAATAACTATCCTTACTGCTGCAAAGGGTCGTGTGCGAACCCAATCATTATGCCTTAACTGTCTGCTTACCATAGGAGGCAAGGATTTTGTTGTTGATTTTATCTGTTTGCCTATGAGGGGAATGGAGATCGTCTTGGGAATGAATTGGATGACTTCCAATCACATTACTATTGACTGTTTCAATCGTGCAATTAATTTTCCTTCGGAAGTAGCGGAACATTCACTACCTGCAGATGATGGTGTTATTTCGTTCACTTCAGCCAGCCAGTCGCTATTCCAAGGTGCAGAAGCTTTTGTTGTTATTTTGTCCGCATCAACTGAAGCTGATTTGGATTTATCATCTATTCAAGTTGTTAATGAATTCTTAGATGTTTTTCCCGAGGAAGTTTCCTCTTTGCCTCCAGAACGAGAGGTAGAATTCTCTATAGATTTGGCGCCTGGTGCGGGGCCAATATCCATAGCACCTTATAGGAAGTCTCCTCTTGAACTGAAGGAATTGAAGTCCCAACTTGAGGAATTAATTTCCAAGAAGTTTGTACGACCGAGTGCTTCTCCATGGGGTGCTCCGGTATTACTAGTCAAGAAGAAGGACGGAAGCATGAGATTATGTATAGTCTACCGTCAGCTGAATAAAATCACTATCAAGAACAAGTATCCATTACCAAGGATAGATGATCTACTTGACCAACTTCGAGGTGCTAAAGTTTTCTCCAAAATTGATCTAAGGTCAGGGTACCATCAAATCAGGGTAAGAGCCTTAGACATTCTGAAGACCGCTTTTCGTACGAGATACGGACACTACGAGTTTTTGGTGATGCCCTTCGGATTGACTAATGCTCCAGCCGTATTCATGGACTATATGAATCGAGTATTTCATTCTTACCTAGATCAGTTTGTGGTCGTCTTTATTGATGATATCTTGGTTTACTCAAAGTCAGTTGAGGAGCATGCCCAGCATCTCCGCTTTGTCCTAGGAGTACTCCGAGAGAAGAAGCTTTATGCTAAACCGTCGAAGTGTGACTTTTGGATGTTCGAAGTGAAGTTCTTGGGTCATGTGATATCCCAGGAGGGGGTTGCAGTTGATCCTAGCAAGGTGGAAGCAGTGTTGAATTAGGAACGACCGACGTGAGTGACTGAGATCAGAAGCTTTCCGGGTTTAGCTGGTTACTATAGAAGATTCATTGAAGGTTTTTCACAATTGGTACTTCCGCTTACTCGATTGACTCGCAAGGGTCAACCGTTTACATGGAATGCCGATTGTGAAGAGTGTTTTCTTGGATTGAAAGAAAAGTTAACTTCTGCCCCGATCCTAATTCTTCCAGATCTATCATTGGGATTTCAGATTTACAGTGATGCATCTGGGAAGGGTTTAGGATGTGTTCTCATGCAGAATAAACACGTCGTGGCCTACGCATCTAGACAATTGAAGACGCACGAACGGAATTACCCAACTCATGACCTAGAGTTGGCGGCGATTGTATTTGCACTGAAAATTTGGAGACATTACCTTTACGGTTCTCGTTTCGAAGTTTTTAGTGATCACAAGAGCTTGAAGTATCTGTTTGACCAAAAGGAGTTGAATAACAGACAGAGAAGGTGGACTGAATTTTTGAAGGACTACGACTTCGAATTGAAATATCACCCTGGGAAAGCCAATGTGGTAGCAGATGCACTGAGCAGGAAGTCTATCCACACGGCAAGGTTAATGGTTCACGAGATGGCTTTGTTGGAGTCATTCAGAGACTTGAAGCTCAAGGTAACAAGAAATAAGGACCGCATAGTGTTGCGGCATATACGAATAGCCAGTGTGCTAAGGGAACAAATCCGTGTGGCTCAAGAAACTGATGTGAAGCTACAGTCTCAGAGAGGATCACCAGATTTTACTGAGGATACTGATGGCATGATTTGCTTTAATGGGAGGATTTGTGTTCCCGATGATGATGATATCAAAAGGCAAGTATTGGAAGAAGCTCATAGGAGTCAGTACTCTGTACATCCGGGATCCACCAAGATGTACCGAGACTTGAAGTTAATGTATTGGTGGCCTGGGATGAAGGCCGAGGTTGCAGAATTTGTTTCTCGGTGCTTAACTTGTCAGAAGGTTAAGGCGGATCACCGAAGACCGGGCGGTCAGTTACAACCGCTAGATGTACCAGTTTGGAAGTGGGAAGATATCTCAATGGACTTTGTTATGGGCTTGCCGAGGTCACAGGCCGGCAAAGATTCTATTTGGGTGGTAGTGGACCGATTGACTAAATCCGCTCACTTTATTCCCGTTCGCTCGACTTATAAAGTCTCCAAGTTAGCAGATGAATATGTGAAGAACATTATCAGACTGCATGGGGTTCCGACGAGTATCGTGTCAGACCGAGACCCCAAGTTCACTTCCAGATTTTGGAAAGCATTGAATGAAGCTTTGGGAACAAGAGTGCTGGTTAGCACTGCTTATCATCCTCAGACTGATGGTCAGACTGAGAGGACTATTCAGACTCTTGAGGACATGCTTCGGGCTTGTGTGCTCGATAGCGGGAGAAAATGGGAGGACCATCTTCCATTAGTAGAATTCTCCTACAACAACAGTTACCACTCCAGCATTGAAATGGCACCGTTTGAAGCACTTTATGGTAGGAAGTGTAGAACACCGTTGTGTTGGTGGGAGATTGGTGAAGATAAGTTTTTGGGACCCGATATGGTTCGCGAGACTACTGAGAAGATCAAGTTAATCCGAGAAAGGATGAAGGTTGCTCAGAGTCGGCAAAAGAACTATGCTGACAACCGAAGGAGACCGTTGGAATTTGAGGTTGGTGATCATGTGTTCTTGAAAGTCTCTCCAACCATAGGCACCGGAAGAGCTTTGCGAGCGAAGAAGCTCAGTCCTCGATATGTTGGACCTTTCCAAATCATTGAGCGAATTGGGCCAGTTGCCTATCGCCTCGCATTGTCTCCTGCCCTACCAAATCTCCATGATGTGTTCCACGTGTCTCAGTTGAGGAAGTATGTTCCCGATCTGCATCAATCGTTGAGTGTTGATACGATTGACCTGCGACCGGACTTGTCATTTCAACCTTATCCTAGCCATATCTTAGAGCGCGGTATGAAGACTCTGCGTTCAAGGACAATTCCGATTGTCAAAGTAGTCTGGGATGTCTTTTCAGTCGAAGAGGCTACCTGGGAACTGGAAGGAGACATGCGCGCTCGATATCCATATCTCTTCCATTTAGGTACGTCTTGTCAATTTTGAGGACAAAATTTTTAAAAGTTGGGGTGATTATAACATCCCTAATTTTTAAAGACTCGTACTATGATGCCTAAGGCCGATTAATTATTTGTGGGAATAATTAGTTATGCCTCGGGGATTATTAGTCGAGGAAAAAGTCCAAAGAAACCCTATTCACTAATTACTTATGGCTTAGTCATGATTAATTAAAGTATTTAAGCTGAAGGGCAAAATGGTAATTTTGCACCCCTCATATAAATACTTCTATTCTGAAGCCATTCAGCCACATCACCCTCATTCATTCATTTCTGAAAGTTCAGAAGAAGAAAGAAGTTGAGAAAGGAGGGAGAGAGGGCGTGAGTGGAGGAGAAGAGGAGAGGAAGCTCAGATTTTCTTCTTGCATGTAAGTCCTTCTTCAACATTCCTACTCCATTTTCCAATCCCTTTCTAATGAGCCAAGTTTCAAGGCCTGATTCTCCCTATATCTCTCTTTGCCATTTTCGCATATCAAGCTTCAAGGTTGAAGAAGATGTAACACCCCGGTATTTTTATTTAGTAAAAATACCCAAGTGTACCATCCCTAGAACATCAGAGATATATTTCCTGCTTAGACACTGAATATCACTATAAATTTTTCGCTGAATATAACCCAAACAGTCTTATTTACAACAAGACAATATGGTTCTCAGACCATATACCATCAGCAATTATAGTATTCAGTATCATACAAGAAAGCGGAAGAAAGATATACCTTAAATACATAATGTTTTAGTATACAGACAACAGAAGGGAAATAGGCTTAAACATAAAGCTAGGCTATCAGCAACCAGTCCGAGCTCAACCTACTCGTGCCTCCTGGATTTCCGCTGTCCCTGTGTCTCTGTAAAACAACAACATTTAAACAGTGAGATACAATCTCAGTGAGTTCTTTTATAACTTAACACGACACCGACTGCAAAACATTGCTACTCTCGGTATGTCGTAAAATAAACAAAATACGGCACCGACTGCGGAACATCGCTAACCCCGGTGTATCGTACAACAAACAAAGTACGGCACCGACTGCAGAACATTGCTAACCCCGGTGTATCGTACAATAATCTTTAACATAGCACCGACTGCGGAACATCGCTAACTCCGGTGAACCCCCCTACCAATAGTACATTCTCCCATTGGCATGGAGCCTAGGGAAGGGGATCATGACTGCCCCGCCTAGTATGTTACACATGGGTCGTCACCCAACTCGATATACTATATACGTATATCTACAATACTATGAACCCACGGTCCATCAAATCAGACAATCAATGAAACACTTTAATCCACATTTTATAAAATCCACGTTAACACTCGCACTCTAGTTGACCACTTTTCGACACAATTTTCAATATCAAAAACAGTTTATTTAGCCTTAAAAAATGAATATTCAGTTAGGCCTCTGAATAAGCTTTTCAACGCATCTTAGAACACCTCAATCGGGTTCCCGGATCAAAAGATATCGCGAAAACAAAAACAGTGTACAGTTGCTGAAAATCTGCAAAGCGTCGCGACGCGAACTGCTCCCCTCGCGACGCGAAAAACGACAGAAACTTTTTGCGTGACAAAACTGGGCCAGGTCGCGACGCGATGGGAACGGGTCGCGACAAAACCCTCTGCAGAAAAGTGCAGTTTTTCCGTTTTCTTGCGAAATTCGCTATTCCGCTCAATTCCGATTCTCGTTCCGACTGAAAACAGATTTAACAACCAGCAAAACAAACCCAACCAATACCACACAATCAATCAATTCAATCAAAAACTCAACCGAAACGAATTTTATCAAAAACGACATATTTTTCAAATAACGGTTTTTAAGTCAAAATCTTTCGAAATCAAATCACCAAAAATTCCATTTCAACACGACACAACTCGAGACTCGCTCCGATCGATTCCTAACCCGAAACAGACAATATCAAGTAATATTCCAGACCAGCGAAAGCGATAAAACGATCAATCAATTAATTCGAAAACAAAAATCCTAAACGTGAGTAGAACTCACCCTTGAAGCGTGAACCACGATCGAGCCGAGTTCACCGAGTAACCACACGAACATTCCCCGCATAAACTTTCCGTTCCGACGACGCTCAAATCTGCTTCCACAGCTTTCCACTCGATCACGAAACCTCTTTTTGACCGAAATGCCGAATTCCTCGAAATCCTCCATGGACACTATTCATCATCTTCAACCTCAAGGCACTATTCACAAAAACCCCAATTTGCACCCTAACCTCTTGATTCTTCAAAAACCCCAAATCGGACTTCAATATTTGCGCAATCCACCTTGAGCCCGCTCCCAAACACCATCCAAAGCTTTCCCTTGGGCTACAACCATCAAAACTCCAATTTTTCCTCTCAAATTCGAAAATGGAAAAGTGAGAGAGAGTGAGTTGATGATGAAGATCTTGGTATCAAATCGAAGAGGAAGTAACGCTGAGCATTTTTCGTGTTGGAAGGAAGTCGTTTTGATGAGCCTAACTTTCCCCTTTTTCCTCTTCTTCTTCCTCACCCTTTCT
This sequence comes from Astragalus membranaceus, assembly GCA_039519185.1. Lineage (NCBI taxonomy): Eukaryota > Viridiplantae > Streptophyta > Magnoliopsida > Fabales > Fabaceae > Astragalus > Astragalus membranaceus. The sequence continues at coordinate 55,014,303 of CM076847.1, read as the reverse complement.
TTCTCTTTTCTTTCTTTTCTCTCCTTTCTTTCTCTGTATCTCGCCTCCTCCCCTTTCTTTCTTCTTTCCTTTTATTAATTCTTTCTTCTCTTCATCCACTACACACACATACACGTATACATATATATATTTATTAATATATAAGTGGTAACGTGGTAAAATTACCATATTGCTCTAAATCTCTTATTTCGATTCCAAAACTTCCTTGACCCGTATTATCCGGTTAACGATCCGATGACAACCAATAATTAATTTTAGCACTCAATAAATTTACCAGTCAAGTACTAAAATAATTCAATTGGGTTAACACCCAAATAATTCTATTAATTATTTTGAGGGTGTTACATTCTCCCCAACTTGAAAGAATTTTGTCCTCAAAATTTCGTTAAGTCTTTCATTTGACTAACCGAGAATCGACATTCTCAGAAAGGTCTTAAATTGCTGGAACTCAATCTTGAATTAACGAAATGAGTGTAGAAAATCTTCCCAAGTTGGCCCGTCAGTCGTTAAGTATGTTCGACTACTACCCCTGAACTCTTCTAAGATTATAGTTCGAACTCTCTTATTACGAATCGACACGAGAAACTCATCATTCGCCCACATCGGCTCGGCACCGCGTTTGAAAACACTTCCGAAGCTTCATTCCAATTATCCTCGTTTACTCCCCAACTTTGATTAATCTAAATCAAAGGGTGTATTATAAGACACTTGATAGACATACAGGTTGAAAATGAGATCCACAAATCGGTACTCCACGGTAGAGATAAGTGCAAACATGATTTTCTCGAAGGGTGTAAACACGTTCTCAACAAATCTTCTAAAATCCACAACAGTTCTCGTACACACCGACAATGTGACGGAAAAGTCACTTGTGAAACTTCTTGACTCTCCCCCAAGATTTCGAGATAACACTTTTCGAAAGAAGATGGAATGAGGATTTACCAAAAACGTTTATCTTAAACGTAGAAATAAACCACGGGGACATCAAATAAATTTGAACGTAATGCAAATTACCTCAGTTGTTCTCAAACAACTATCAAATAGAACTCAGAGCTCCTTTTCTTATATTGCAACTTCTTCACGAGGTTTTCACCAACGACGTACCCGATTCCTTTCCGAATTAGTCAATAGCATTAAGAGCTTCCTCTCAACCTAAGTAATCCTTCTAGGATTTTCCTAAATCAGATTTCATTAGCCTCTTGATTCGTTCCCAAAATTAACTTTAGCATGCGGGTTTTCACAAAAATGATTTTTCAAAACTACTATACCGCACGCCAAACTTCACTTTAGAAAGTTCAGTCCCTTGCAGCAGATCCATCAATTAGTCCTTTGGTGCTTATTCGCAATGTGAGAAACAGTCAACAGTCACCTCATTTTCATATTCGAATTCACGTTTGACTTGTCAAACGGAATCACATAATACTATCTCCTTGTTAACCTTCACAAAGGAGAGGTTAACAAACTAATACCTCGCCACTAATACATCTGCTTGATATTCTGTACACCCTGAAACAGAATATAAACTTCGGTGTGCTTCCTCTAACACTTGCCTTTTATTGTTCTCATCATCGGGCGCACAGATTCTACCGTTGAAACAACTGACTCCATCACTATCTATGGTAAAATCTGGAAATACCTTTGCGATTGTAGCTTCTCATCAACTTCCTGTGCTAAGCGTATAGAATCCCTTAGGGAACTAGAGATCCACATATGGCTCAACACTAATCGGTTCCTCCTTGATCTTGAATTCAGATTTAAGTCTCTAAAAGACTCTGATAATTCCATCTCTTTTTATATTTTATGAAATAGAGCAATATCAACAAAAACGAGTATCGAAACAAACGTTTCACGTTGACTGTTAAAGACACGTGCACGATTAAAACGATGATAATAAAAAAAAACTCTTTTGGATTTTTTTGTCAATTAGCCGGACAAAATTAGGGTATGACAATTGTTATCCTTGGTTATCTTTCTATTTGTAATGCTAAGAGACATTGATCCTGATCAACTCAATACTAGGTGCATTATAACTGGACTTATGGTAGGGCGACCAAGACGTAATCCTCAACCAAGACCGGAATCTCCAACCGGGGCATCCTCAGGCAAGGTGATATGACGGTGGAAGAATAAATCGCCAAGTTTGAGAAGTTGTCTCAGTTTTACCAATTGGCAATGTATGCTTCGAATGTTGAATGGAAGGTGCAGACGTATAAGATGGGACTTCGTGCTGATGTGACTCAGGGTCTCAGTTCTTATACTCTAGCCAATTATGCTGCCTTAGTGCAACCATCTTATGTCAATGAGGATGATCTCAAAGGGAGAACTGGAAAGGAAAGAAGGTAGTTGAATCATCAACTCTTAATGCAAAGTCCAAAGATAATTTCAACAAAGGAAAGCAAGTACCATCTTTTGGTTCTTCAAAGGTCAGTAGGTGTGACAAATGTGGGAGGCATCATCATGATGAATGTCTGATAGGTTCAAATCAATGCTATTATGGTAAGAAGAGGGTTACTATGCTACTGAGTACCCGACAAGGAGAAGTTTCAAGGAATCTCAAGCTGCTCCAGCTCATGGGCGAGTCAACACTTTGGATGCCCAGACCGTCAAGCCTGCAGACAACTTACTGAGAGGTATGGACGTCGTTTTGGGTATGAACTGGATGACTGCAAATCATGTCACAATAGACTATTTCAATCGAACTATCAGTTTCGCTTCTGAAGTAGTAGAGTTGCCAAGTTAAATTCTGGAGCAGTTATCTCGTTCACCTCAGCAAGTCAGTCCTTATTTCAAAGTGCAGAAGCTTATGTTATTATGTTATCTGCATCAACTGAAATAGGTTTAGATCTACCTTCTGTGCAAGTTGTTATGGAATTCCAAGATGTATTCCCAGATGAAGTTTCTTCTTTACCTCCGGATCGTGAGGTAGAGTTCTGTATAGAATTGGTTCCGGGCACAGGACCAATTTCTATCGCTCCATATACACTAGTGGAAAAAATGCATTTTATAACTGTCATTCATATCGGTTAAAAATGACCTGATGTTAAAAGTGACGCGGTGGCAGTTTTGTAATTAAAATTACAATTTTTATATCGGTTGCCACAGGAACCGATATAGAAAGTGCAAAAACCATCTTTCATATCGGTTCCATTGCATAACCGTTATAGAAAGTGCAAAAATTTAGGCTTCCATAATGGGTCACAAAACCACCCGTTATAGAAACAAAAAAAAATTAGGCAATGAATGGCTTACTCCAAAACCCTCTCGCATTCACAGGTCGATCTCTTCCTCTCGCATTCTATCCTTTCATTCACTCTGGTTTTCACTCTTCTCTCCCTAACTCTCCTCTCTTCTCCCTTGAACCTCCTATCTCCGCCCCAACCATCTCCATGCGTTGTCGTAGCCCTCGCCTTCTCTCTCTCTCTGTGATGTTGTTACCATAGCCTGCTGTCACCGTCGCTTGTCGTCACCGTCGCCCTCTCCCTGCGCCGTTGTTGCCATCGCCGTCTAACAAAGAGTTCTTTTGCTTTTGGATTCTGGTATTAAATTCGTTCTTCGTTTCACGCGTGTGTGTTTCCTTGTTTTGATGGCTTGGTTTTGGATCTGAATAAATATGTGTGTGTTGTTTGTGATGGATCTGGTAGATCTAAGAGTTATGCTTGCGAGATTAAGGCCTCGCAAGATACGGTCAGCGTACTTCACCGGGAGAGAAGCAGCGAAGGTATTGAGAACGGTTCTTGAAGGAGATGCCAAGTGCTGTGCACTTGCCTCCACCAAATCCCTCTTCTATCATCCCTCCATTAGAAACACGAAAGCTACCTTTGCTCTCACCTGTCAAACCCTAAAGCGTAACAACCACACTCACTCTTTTTATTATTCTTTCAAAAATATTCATATCATTAAAATGTGGTTATTTGCTTTCCCTGATCTTCCCATTATCAAAGATATCTTGGAAGCTGCTTCCATTCTCAACACCAAATGGAAGGTAATATAACATAAGCTCGTTAACTTTGATTCTTTCTCAGTTGACATGTTTTGTAATACAATTTCTTTAGTTTCAATCAATTGTTTCATCCCTTCAGCATAGACAGAGTAGCGGTAGCATCTCAGACAACAAGATACGTGCGAGATTAAGGCCTGGAGTGGTGTTTGTTGTTCGTGCTGGTCATCCCTCCGTCACTGTCGCTTCAAAGAGGAATAACCTCATGATTCTTTGCTTTGAAGTCAACGCAGAAAGGAACAAGAAGGTCGCTTTTGCAGGTATATCTAGTCTACAATAACCTGTCCTAAAATATTACTTTTGTTCTTTAATTAGTTTGTTCAATAATTTTTTGATGGTTGCTTTCTTGCAACTTAAATTGTTGTGTAAATAGGGAAGAAGAACATTGTGAGTGCACTAGACAGGAAAGCAAAGGAGCTGGCTTTCGGACACCAAGTTTGAAGACAAGGTGCTTGCTTTTATTACCCACGGACATCCAATTTCTTATCTGCTAATTTATTTTTTTTGAATTTTAATTAATGATTATCATGTGAATTGTTTTATGCGTTTGAATTTTCATGAGTGTTGGCCACAAAAGAAATGTTTATAACTTTCTATGCAACTTGTGGATGTTGTATGATATGGTGAAGGAAAAGGATGGAATAAATCATGATTGGGCATATTATTTGGTTTGTTTCAGATAGGTGGGCTCCTTGGGTTCCTTGTGTGCGATTAGATATATGAGGAGAGGAAGGTGCACGTCATGACTGGTTGGAGGGACGCTGTCGCCGTAGCGAGATCGCTGAAAATCTCTTGGATTTTTTTCATGTATTTTGGTGTCAACCCCTTATTCATCGCTTCAGCAATAATGTCTCCCTTAAGGTACAGTCAATTTCTCTCTGTTCTGATTTTTCTTTTTTATATTTTTCCTCTCTTTTTGCCTCCCCTGATTTTTCTGTCTCCCAATTGTTTCTGGAGTAATGTCAATGACTCAAAAGATAATGAAGATTCATATTCTTGTATCTGTACAATAATGTAGAAATCATCTTAATAACTGTCTCAAACTCTGCTTGATTTTGCATGTCAAATAGTTATATGTACCCTTGACATGCATATGTAGTAGTTTTGGTATCAATAAACTGATGTGCAGCAGACAAAGTCATCTTCTTGAAAGGTATCCAAAGTTTTTCTGGTTGTTGAATTGCTATAAATCATATCCTTGATCGTGCATCCTTATCCTTGTTTCTATATATCCTCTTAATATATCTGTCTCTATATCCGTAACCTTTCTGTAAACACATCTTTAACTTTAATTATACTTATTGAAATCATATTGGTTGATTATTTCATATTAATGTGCAAAAATGCCAATGCCAAAGAGGATTAGCACTACAAGAAAAAGCTGATTTACCTACGAAAGCTTCAGCAATAATGTCTCCCTTAAGGTACAGTCAATTTCTCTCTGTTCTGATTTTTCTTTTTTTATTTTGATTAGGTTTTGACTTTTAGAAGGATGTTTTGTTTCTGAATCTTCTAGCTACAATACATGGATTCAACAATATTTATTTGTTGTTTAATTAGCTTCTTCGGTAATAATTAATATCTCTTTTAATTGATTGATACTGATCATATTTTTTTCATGTTTAACAGAGTGGAAAGTCAAGACATTTTGGGTTCATAATTTGAATCTCCCAAGGTAGTAGTTGTTTTATCTGTCCAATCACAGTGTAGTTACCACTTTTTCTCAAAGATTTGTGTTTATCATCTGCATATCTAGTTTTTATACCAAGACACTTTAAGCATTTAAACCAGTAATCAATACCAGAAATGAATAATAAACAGTTAAAAAGCACATTCGTTTTCCACATTGGATGGATATTCATTGGATGCAAAATAGTAGAGGTATTTTCTTCTTCATCCTTAGTAAGAAAACAGATTCTTAATTAATTAATAACCGAATGATTAGGAAAATAGCTTCTCTTAGAGCTTGTAAGTACTTCTCTCACTTAGAAACAAATTAAACTACTTTATACAAAACAAATAATTTATTTACTTCTTTCCTGATTATACAATACACATTCTATTCTATGTTTCTTTACAGATCTATATACAATTGAGTTCCAAAAGAGGGGATTACCACATGCACACATATTAATGTTTCTTAACAAATGAGGTATGGATTGTTCATTCCCTTTCACTTTGAGGAATGATGTGGATGAGTCTGCTCTAATGAATATTTCTTTTCTATCTATTACAGCTTCAGATTATCTCTTCTCCTTACTTGTAGTTTTCGGTAAGATTCCCTTTTCCTTCCCTTATCTCTTTTTTGTGTATTTTCTGTGTTCTATAGTTGTGTATAGCAGGGATTCGTTTCCAATATTGTTTGTCTTTCTTTGATCTGAATCTTAAGTTTATTTATTATTAAGTTCCATAAATCATCCTCACTATGGGGTGGGGAAGAGGGAAATGGAGTAGGAAAAAGGAATTCCCTATTTGAATATCTCTCCTATGTGAATCCCCTATCATGGTTTGCCTTTGGTATGCAACTATAAAATTGAAGTGCTAACTTGTAACCAATGATGAGATGAGAGATCATCTATTTCAACTTCTTGGAAATGACTTCTTTCCCAAGTGGAAAGAGAGAAATCAGGTGAACAAAACTATTTGCAAATAATTTTTTCTTATTTCGTACTATTTGTATATATTTAATGAAATAAGATTAAAAATTTACATTATTATCTTTGGTTTTGGCATTTCTTTCACTGCAATTTACATATATGCTTGTCTTACCGTTGGAATTCGTGTCTTTCTGAATTTTAGGTACGGTTCAGTTTTGCTGATTCTGGTCCAGAGTTTCACATGCCACCTCCTTGTTCTGTTGTTATTCAGGGAAGAAAGGTAAATCCTTATGTCTTTTGGTACTTACTAATTAACCTGTCATTATGTCTTTTGGTATTTTTTGTTTAGAAAGTAACCAATGATTAGGAAGTTCTTCCCATGAGTTATTAGAACATTGATTAGGTAGTATATTTTCAAGTTGCATGACATTCATGTTTTCTTATGTAGTGATTGTTTTAATTATCTTTGAAAGGTGGTTGTTTTAATTTTCAAGTTGCATGACATTCATGTTATTTGTGATGTTACTGAATATATTGAAATGTGGTTTTAAGTGTTGAAGTAGTAGCAGTTAAAGAAGTCCTATAAACTGAATTATTGTCTTTGTGATTTTCAGTGGCTCCATTTGTATTATTGAGTTTGGCTTTGCTACTAAATTTGTAATTGTGGTCAATTTAAATGTACATAAATATGATTGCATCATTCTCATTAGTTGTCATATAATTTGATACGCTGAAATTTTTGTTGGGAATGGCTTTGCTACTAAATTTGTAATTGTGGTCTATTTAAATGTATATCCGAAAGAGCTTGTTAGAGAATGGCTTTACGGCTAATTTGTATATATACAAGAGTTTTATCAAATGGGCAGAAGTGTGACAGAGATTGGTTTGCTTATCCGAAAGAGCTTGTTAGAGTATTGGATTGCTTAAATATGATTGCTTAATTATTGTTAGTGTATTTAATTTTCAGGCATACTAGCAACCACATAACAGAGCCGTTGCCAGAAGAATCCAGAACATGGGATGGAGAGCTGATGGTGGTCTGTGGCATTTTGTTCGTGGATTTTGAATGATCTGTGGTGGAGTTATGTATATGAATTTGAATGATCTGTTGTGGATTTATGTAGGATAAAGTTGTGTTGGATTTTACTCAAAAAGAAAAGGTAGTCCCAGAAAAGAAAGGATATTGCTTAGCATCATTCGTGGATTTTGAATGATCTGTGGTGGAGTTATGTATATGAATTTGAATGTTATATTGCTTAGCATCATTTGTTTAATGAATTTGAGTGATCTGTGGTGGAGTATATGTAACAGGATGTTTGTGTTGTGTTTCTATCATTTCGTTGCTTCTATGTACAGAGCATTGTTCCATGTATATTACTGAACAGAAACCAGTTTTTTTTTTATTTAAAAAAACCCGACTTTTCATATCGATTCTGATAGAAAACCGATGTTTAAAACCAGTATTTCATATCGGTTCTGATAGAAAACCGATGTTAAAAATCAGTATTCATATCGGTTCCCATATAAAACCGATGTCAAATATAAGCGAAAACTGACTTTTCATAACGGTTCTAGGGGAAACCGATATAAAAACAGCTTTTCATAATGGTTCAGGAACCGATATGAAATGTCCCTATTTTTTATATCTCCTTTTTTGGCATCGGTTCCGGAACCGATATGAAATGTTAATTTTAACCGATATGAAATGCCTTTTTTCCATTAGTGATAGAATGTCTCCTTTAGAGCTTAAAGAATTGAAAACCCAACTTGAAGAGTTGTTTCAAAACAATTTATCCGACCGAGTGCTTCGCCATGGGGTGCTCCTGTATTGCTTGTCAAGAAGATGGATGGGAGCATGAGATTATGCATTGATTACTGTCAGTTGAACAAGGTAACTATCAAGAATAAGTATCCTCTGCCAAGAATTGATGATTTGCTAGATCAACTGCGGGGAGCCTCAGTATTTTCTAAGATTGATCTAAGGTCGGGCTATCATCAAATAAAAGTTAGAGCTTTGTGTAACACCCCGTTAATTTCTATCTTGTAGAAATTACCGAAGCGCACTACTGGCATACATCAGAGTGACTTTCCTTTTAACATATTGAACACATACTAAACTTCGATGAATCACTCATCGAACGTGCTTAAAATAACTGAACTGATCATAAATAAAGTCGGTCCTTACACCCTCAATTAGTGTTCAATACTCAAAACCGAAAGTCTGCGGAAGCGATTTACAACTTGAAATACATAAGTCGTACAATCGAGTAGTCTTAAGATACTGAATACAAAATACAGAGATACAAGGGAAACTGAAATATAAGACATAAAGAAATAAAGATAGCAGCTGCTCCTCAAGCATCTTCATAGCCATACCTCACGGTCTTCAACTTTCCCTGCTTAACTGAAAAACAACAACAATGGATTGGGTGAGACAACTTGTCTCAGTGAGTTCTATCGCGACCCCTTACTAATCCTCTCGGTTCAATTATGCTTGATTCATTATCTAAAACTCATAGTCCTCAAAGTTGACTATGTGGCTGAACTATGCTCAATCACTGAGCCTAACAATGAACTATGCTCAATCACTGAGCCTAACAATGAACTATGCTCAATCACTGAGCCTAACCATGATTCTTAGCGTGTCACCGGTCACTTGGCATAATAAGCTTCCGGTGAACCCGTCCCCACTAATCACTAGTGAGTCCCTGATGGGGCCTAGGTTCATAAGGGTCATGACTCCCTCTCCCCCAGCACACTAATCTGAAAAAGGGTCGTCACCCTGACAATGAACTGTGCTCAATCACTGAGCCTAAACAATAATACATATAGAATATACAATGACCATGAACAATGAAGACTGCTCAATCACTGAGCCTAACCTGAAAGCATACTCAATCACTGAGTCTTATCATGACCTAATCTTATTCTGAACATTAGGTGATCTAGTTATTAACTTAACCTTATAATTTGGTGATCTCACATGGACTACTAATGTTTGCTAACTTAACTTACTAACCTTACTCAAAGAGTCAGTCCAACACATATATCAATCACAAGGTCATAACATGAAATCAATGGTCAATCACATGAGCATTCACTGCACCTGAACATAATCCGAACATAGCCAATCACATGTCACTAACATAACTTGGATCCAATCACAGTCAATTACCACTCAATTCAGGGCAATTCAGTTATAGTATCATTGGAGAAGGTGGAAGAAAGGATTGGAATGCATTTGGAACCGTTTGGGATGATTTATAACACTTTTCAAAATAGCCAACCCGAAAACCACGCACGGTCCGTGCTCCAGAGGCGCACGATCCGTGCGTGACTGAAAAATTTAATTCATTTTATACCGAACAGAGCGCACGACCCGTGCGCCCATACGCACGATCCGTGCGATGTCCAAAACCATTTCCAGGCTACCTGCGAACACACAGCACGATCCGTGCTCCCATAACGCACGATCCGTGCGTGTGTCTCAGTAACCCAGATACTTGCATTTTCTTAACGATATCATCCCAAACCGATTCCGATATATTTTCCGATCGATACTTCTACTTTACCAGCCCATAAAACACAGTCAAACAAGTCATCAATCAACACACATCAATCAATAATCATGATATGCCAATTTATAAGTTTCAGTCCAACAATTCATCAATCTTATGATTCGAACGACATTTTCGCAAAACGGTTTCGCACCTGAATTTCACAAATTCGCGACTCAATTAAAGTGAAAAGGCTGAAAACAATCCTAGTGAGTATTAGAACTCACCTCAATTATGACGAACTTGGAAAATCAGCAAAACAAGCACCGAGACTTTGTGACCGAGTAACTCAGCAACTCTCGAACTCTCTAAACTTGTTCCAAAGCCCCAAATCGAAAATACCCAGCAACAACAGTGGATGAACTCAGAACCCAAATACCCAAAACAAGTCAAGCTGCTCCAAAACGAAATGTAGTTGCTGAAGTATGTTCTAGCACCCTCTAATTGGACATGCAAGGACAGATTTTCTGGTTTGGTTAGATGGAGCTTTTATGGTCATCCATGGCGATTTTGAAAGGAGGAGGAGGATGATTACAAGTTTGGTATGAATGGAAAGGTGGTGAAGAGCTGATTCAGAATATGCTATAAGATTAAGCATGCATGGGAAAAATAGCAAACCCTCTTCTTCCCTTGTTCCTTCACTTTAGCGCCCCACTCTCCTCTCAAACTCTCTGGTTCAGTTAATTTTCTGGAAATGCAAATGGAATGGAGTGTTTTTCTCTTGGGTCCAGCTGAGGAGACAATTATATGTAGGTGATGTGAAAGGACCACTATACCCTCCACTTAACAAATCTATTCCCAATGACTCCTACCAGCTCTAATACTTTAACTCCACTCACATGATGTTAATTAATTTTAATTAAACACATAACTTAGTTAATTGACAACCCCAAACAATTACTTTCAAGCAATTTAACAATTCACTCAATAATTATTCATGCCACTAATTAATAATTAAAATTTTAAAAATTAGGGGTATTACATTCTCCCCAACTTTTAAAATTTTGTCCTCAAAATTGGACCAATCAAAACAAACAACACACAATATACCTTTCCGCTTGCGGAGTTAGAATTCCCTTCTCGATTCCTCTTCTTCACCGGGCATTCGTTAGCATAATGCCCTTCTTCCTTGCAGTAGTAACACATCGTCGATCCCTGGCGACATTCTCCAGTGTGAGGCTTTCCACATTTCGGACACTTACCGGACCTTAGTAGTTCGGATGCTGTAGGTTGCTTCCCTTTGTTGTAGGTACTCCTCGGTTCATCACTTGGGGATGACAATTCCAAGGTTTTCCTCTTCTCTTTCCGATACGCTTTCCTTTCCTCATACATCTTGTTGAGATCTGCCTCTGCAACATAAGCTTGTTGCACCAATCCAGCATAACTGGTCATAGCATAAGAGCTAAGACCTTGGGCCACATCCGCACGAAGACCTGCTTTGTACATCTGCATCTTCCACTCATCATTAGGGGCATGCTTTGCCAATTGATAAAACTGCGACAACCTTTCGAACTTGGCGGTGAACTCACCCACCGACATCTCTCCTTGCCTCAAGTTGACAAACTCGGCTTGCTTGCTTAACTTCATCACCGGAGGGAAAAAGTGACCAGAAAACATTTCTTTGAAGTTGGCCCAGGTAACCGGAGTTCCCTGATTCACCATTAGTTCATGAGCATTGGTCCACCAGGTTTGAGCATCTTCCTCGAGCATATGGGCGGCAAAGAGAACCTTCTCTTCTTCGTTGCATTGAAGAGTCCTGAAAATCTTTTCCATTGAATCCAACCAGAAATGAGATACCATTACCTCAGGTTCTCCTTTGAAACTTTGCGGGTTCATCTTCTGGAAACGAAAGTAAGCCCTATTCGGATCTTCCAGAGGAGGTTGTTGAACATTCGGTTGCTGATGATTCATCATCTCATGATGCATTTGGGCCATTTGAGCCATCTGTTGCTGCTGCATTTGCATCATGTCATTCATCATCTTTTGTTGCGTCTCGATGACATTCTGCATCCATTCGGTATTTGGATCAACAGGGACGCTTCTCCTACTTCCACCAGCCATGATTCTGCGAAATATGCACAAAGTGTTTAGTTGATCAGGCTAAACGTCTAATAGCATACTAAGAGGAATCACACTTAGAGGACTTAAGAGACTCAAGATTCTAAGCCCGACTAGGTCGAACTGCTCTGATACCAATTGTAACACCCCGTTAATTTCTATCTTGTAGAAATTACCGAAGCGCACTACTGGCATACATCAGAGTGACTTTCCTTTTAACATATTGAACACATACTAAACTTCGATGAATCACTCATCGAACGTGCTTAAAATAACTGAACTGATCATAAATAAAGTCGGTCCTTACACCCTCAATTAGTGTTCAATACTCAAAACCGAAAGTCTGCGGAAGCGATTTACAACTTGAAATACATAAGTCGTACAATCGAGTAGTCTTAAGATACTGAATACAAAATACAGAGATACAAGGGAAACTGAAATATAAGACATAAAGAAATAAAGATAGCAGCTGCTCCTCAAGCATCTTCATAGCCATACCTCACGGTCTTCAACTTTCCCTGCTTAACTGAAAAACAACAACAATGGATTGGGTGAGACAACTTGTCTCAGTGAGTTCTATCGCGACCCCTTACTAATCCTCTCGGTTCAATTATGCTTGATTCATTATCTAAAACTCATAGTCCTCAAAGTTGACTATGTGGCTGAACTATGCTCAATCACTGAGCCTAACAATGAACTATGCTCAATCACTGAGCCTAACAATGAACTATGCTCAATCACTGAGCCTAACCATGATTCTTAGCGTGTCACCGGTCACTTGGCATAATAAGCTTCCGGTGAACCCGTCCCCACTAATCACTAGTGAGTCCCTGATGGGGCCTAGGTTCATAAGGGTCATGACTCCCTCTCCCCCAGCACACTAATCTGAAAAAGGGTCGTCACCCTGACAATGAACTGTGCTCAATCACTGAGCCTAAACAATAATACATATAGAATATACAATGACCATGAACAATGAAGACTGCTCAATCACTGAGCCTAACCTGAAAGCATACTCAATCACTGAGTCTTATCATGACCTAATCTTATTCTGAACATTAGGTGATCTAGTTATTAACTTAACCTTATAATTTGGTGATCTCACATGGACTACTAATGTTTGCTAACTTAACTTACTAACCTTACTCAAAGAGTCAGTCCAACACATATATCAATCACAAGGTCATAACATGAAATCAATGGTCAATCACATGAGCATTCACTGCACCTGAACATAATCCGAACATAGCCAATCACATGTCACTAACATAACTTGGATCCAATCACAGTCAATTACCACTCAATTCAGGGCAATTCAGTTATAGTATCATTGGAGAAGGTGGAAGAAAGGATTGGAATGCATTTGGAACCGTTTGGGATGATTTATAACACTTTTCAAAATAGCCAACCCGAAAACCACGCACGGTCCGTGCTCCAGAGGCGCACGATCCGTGCGTGACTGAAAAATTTAATTCATTTTATACCGAACAGAGCGCACGACCCGTGCGCCCATACGCACGATCCGTGCGATGTCCAAAACCATTTCCAGGCTACCTGCGAACACACAGCACGATCCGTGCTCCCATAACGCACGATCCGTGCGTGTGTCTCAGTAACCCAGATACTTGCATTTTCTTAACGATATCATCCCAAACCGATTCCGATATATTTTCCGATCGATACTTCTACTTTACCAGCCCATAAAACACAGTCAAACAAGTCATCAATCAACACACATCAATCAATAATCATGATATGCCAATTTATAAGTTTCAGTCCAACAATTCATCAATCTTATGATTCGAACGACATTTTCGCAAAACGGTTTCGCACCTGAATTTCACAAATTCGCGACTCAATTAAAGTGAAAAGGCTGAAAACAATCCTAGTGAGTATTAGAACTCACCTCAATTATGACGAACTTGGAAAATCAGCAAAACAAGCACCGAGACTTTGTGACCGAGTAACTCAGCAACTCTCGAACTCTCTAAACTTGTTCCAAAGCCCCAAATCGAAAATACCCAGCAACAACAGTGGATGAACTCAGAACCCAAATACCCAAAACAAGTCAAGCTGCTCCAAAACGAAATGTAGTTGCTGAAGTATGTTCTAGCACCCTCTAATTGGACATGCAAGGACAGATTTTCTGGTTTGGTTAGATGGAGCTTTTATGGTCATCCATGGCGATTTTGAAAGGAGGAGGAGGATGATTACAAGTTTGGTATGAATGGAAAGGTGGTGAAGAGCTGATTCAGAATATGCTATAAGATTAAGCATGCATGGGAAAAATAGCAAACCCTCTTCTTCCCTTGTTCCTTCACTTTAGCGCCCCACTCTCCTCTCAAACTCTCTGGTTCAGTTAATTTTCTGGAAATGCAAATGGAATGGAGTGTTTTTCTCTTGGGTCCAGCTGAGGAGACAATTATATGTAGGTGATGTGAAAGGACCACTATACCCTCCACTTAACAAATCTATTCCCAATGACTCCTACCAGCTCTAATACTTTAACTCCACTCACATGATGTTAATTAATTTTAATTAAACACATAACTTAGTTAATTGACAACCCCAAACAATTACTTTCAAGCAATTTAACAATTCACTCAATAATTATTCATGCCACTAATTAATAATTAAAATTTTAAAAATTAGGGGTATTACACTTTGGATATTCCATACTAGATATGGACATTACGAGTTTGTAGTGATGCCCTTCGGTTTAACCAACGCTCCAGCTGTATTCATGGATTATATGAATCGATTTTTCAATCCTTATCTGGACCGATTTGTCGTGGTGTTTATTGATGATATCTTGGTGTACTCTAAGACTATTGAGGAGCATGTGCAACATCTCCGAATTGTTCTGAACGTACTCCGAGAGAAGAAGTTGTATGCCAAGCCATCTAAGTGTGATTTCTGGATGCCTGAAGTAAAATTTCTAGGCCACGTGATATCTCAATCCGATCTTGCTTTGGACCCCAGTAAAATTGAAGCTGTAATAGACTGGGAACAGCCATCTACAGTCACTGAAGTAAGAAGTTTCTTGGGATTAGCTGGGTATTATCGGAGATTCATTCAAGGACTTTCTCAGCTGGTTCTTCCACTCACTCGGTTAACTCGCAAGGGTCAACCGTTTGTATGGGACTCTGACTGTGATGAATGCTTTTCAGAATTGAAGAATCGTTTAACTTCTGCACCCATTCTAATTCTTCCAGATCCGTCTATGGGATTCCAGATTTACTGTGACGCCTCTGGTAAGGGTTTAGGATGTGTCCTTATGCAGAATCCACAAGTAGTTGCTTATGCCTCCAGACAGTTGAAACCGCATGAAGAGAATTACCCGACTCATGACTTAGAGTTGGCGGCGATTGTGTTTGCCCTAAAGCTTTGGAGACATTACTTATACGGTTCTCGCTTCGTAGTCTTCAGTGATCACAAGAGCCTTAAGTACTTGTTTGACAAAAAGGAGCTGAACAACAGACAGAGAAGATGGGTAGAGTTTCTGAAAGATTATGATTTTGAACTAAAGTACCATCCAGGGAAGGCTAATGTAGTAGCTGATGCTTTGAGTAGGAAATCTATTCACACGGCAGAATTGATGATTCATGAGATGGCATTGTTGGAATCGTTTAGAGATCTCAACTTGAAGGTGAAGCCAAGAAGGAACAGATTGGTGTTGAGTCATATTCAGATTTCATGTCCCTTGAGAAATCTGATTCACTCAGCCCAAGAGATTGATCTAGAGCTGCAAACGCAGAAGAGGTGGCCAAGTTACACCGAAGATAGTGATGGTATGATTTACTTTGACGGTAGAATCTGTGTGCCGAATGATGAGGATATCAAGAAGCAGGTCTTAGAAGAGGCTCACAAGAGTCGGTTCTCAATACATCATGGGTCTACCAAGATGTATAGAGATCTTAAGCAGTTGTATTG
Organism: Astragalus membranaceus; assembly: GCA_039519185.1. Classification (NCBI taxonomy): domain Eukaryota; kingdom Viridiplantae; phylum Streptophyta; class Magnoliopsida; order Fabales; family Fabaceae; genus Astragalus; species Astragalus membranaceus. The sequence continues at coordinate 54,998,161 of CM076847.1, read as the reverse complement.
GTGGCGGGGAATGAAAGTAGAGATTGTAGAATTCGTGTCTCGATGCTTGACTTGTCAAGGGGTTAAGATAGATCACCAGAAGCCTGTCGGTCAGTTACAGCCGTATAATGTGCCAGAATGGAAATGGGAAAATATTTCCATGCACTTTGTCATGGGATTACCACGGTCCCAAGCCGAAAATGATTCTATTTGGTTGGTGGTTGATCGCTTGACCATGTCTGCTCATTTTATTCCTGTACGTTCAAATCACAAGGTTGCTAAGTTAGTAGAAGAGTATCTCAAGAATATAGTGAAGCTGCATGGAATTCCCACGAGTATCATCTGTGATCGTGATGCCAAGTTTACATCACGATTCTGGAGAGCCTTGAATATGGAATTGGGAACAACGGTATGTGCTTGTACCGCTTATCATCCGCAGACAGATGGACAGACTGAAAGAACAATTCAGACTTTGGAAGATATGCTTAGAGCTTGTATACTCGACAGTGGAGGCCGATGGGAGGATCATCTTCCATTGGTGAAGTTTACTTATAACAACAGTTACCATTCTTGTATCGGAATGCCTCCATATGAAGCATTGTATGGAAGGAAGTGTAGAACACCATTGTGTTGGTGGGATGTCGGTGAACAAAGATTGTTGGGTCCTGATTTAGTCCGTGAGACTATTGAAAAGATCCGACAGATTAGGGAAAGGATGAAGACTGCTCAGAGTCGACAAAAGAGTTATGCCGACAAAAGAAAAAGGCCATTGGAAGTTGAAGAAGGAGATCATGTATTTTTGAGACTTTCTCCAACTATTGGTACCGGTATAGCATTGAGAGCGAAGAAGCTCAGTCCTCGGAATATTGGACCTTTCCAAATTATCGAGCGAGTTGGGCCAGTAGCGTACCGCATTTCCTTACCTCCAGCTTTGTCTAGATTACATGATGTGTTTCATGTATCGCAATTGAGAAAGTAAATTCCCGATCCGAGTCAACCGTTGAGTTATGAGACGATTGACATCCGACCGAATTTGTCCTATCATCCGAATCCAATTCAAATCATCGAACGTGGCGAGAAAATGCTCCGGACGAGTTCAATTCCTATTTTCAAAGTGCTTTGGGATGGTGCCTCACCCGACGAAGCGACATGGGAAGTAGAGGAAAACATGCGGGTGAAATATCCCATCTTTTCAGTTGAGGTATATTATGTTCAATTTTGAGGACAAAATTTTTAAAAGTTGGGGTGATTGTAACATCCCCAATTTAGCTAATTTCATTTATTGAAATTAGAAAGAGGTCACAAGATAATTAGTTAGCATAATTGATTAATTATGATATGGTGTCATTGATTAAGTGAATTATGTTGTGCTTGTGTGCTAAAATATATTAAGTACTTGAATTGTTGATTGATTGGTGAGTTAATTGGGATTTTAAATCAGAATAGGAGCACAGGGGTATTTTCGTCTTTTCCACCCCATAAGTGACTTTCAGCTGGCCCTTCTTTCACAAAACACACACATATGCATTACTTGATTATTGTATAATTATTGTTTGATTAAGTGATTAGAAGTGGATTAAGATAGATTTAAGTGAGTCTATGGAGTATGAATCACTTAAGGGCAAAAGAGTCATTTCCACCCCATTTAATCTTCAGCTCACTTAGTCAACAACACACACACATATGCTGGATATTTCAGAATTTTATAAACAAAAACAAAAAATATGAATAAAGAAAGAAAGGGAGAAGTCGAGAGAGAGAGAGAGAGCTTGGAGAGGAGAGAACTCCATGAGGTGTTGATGCACGTTTCATCCGATTTCACCATTCAAACACATTTCTCCTCCTCTACCTAGTGATACCAATTTCAGAACCAACACTCTCATCCATCTCATTTCACCATTGTAGAGCCTCAAGCTCAAAATAGCCAAAAATGTATCCTAGGAGCTGAATGTGACTTGCATGATGGATTGGTAGCTAGTTTGAGGTAGTTCAGAACCAACACTGGGTTTTTCAAGCATTAGGAAGAAGGTTTGGTAGCTTTGGGTCGAATTTGGACATTGTTGGTGCATAAGACTCGAGTTTGGGAACGTTCGGGACATCTCGTGGTCGTAGAAACTCCGTTTGTGGTTGTTGTTGCGATTATCATCGCAAAAGGTGAGTTCTGTACTCGCTTAGGGATGTGTTTTCGAAAATATTTTTGCATGTTTCATCAATCGAGTTGTCCTGTTTCTGTCTCATCAAATTGCATAAAAAAACCGTATTTCGAAATTGTAAAATTTGGTGTTTTCGAATGAATGATTGAATGAGTGATTGAAATGAATTGTTTGATGATGTGTGTTGGACTAGAAATGTTGTTGTTTGATACTGAAAAAATGCAGGTGTAAGTTGGGTATCGATCGGAATAAGTTTCGGAATCGATCGGAATGGGAAATTCACAAGAAAACAGGATTTTTAGTAATGTTGATAAGTCATCACGACCCGTGCTGATTTTGGCACGACCCGTGCTGACCTTTCTGTCCAAAATTTATAAAACATGTTCAATCCATTCTAATCGACTCCAAACCTTTCCTAATACCTTCCCCAACACTATGAATTGATGAAACAACCGTAATTCTCTTAATTAAGCGTAGGTATGATTGAAATATTGGAATTCTCCAAGTATGTTAAATGATTAATAACCGAATAGGGTTACGAGTGAGAAAACACAAGTATATGTTAATACAATGGACTAAAGGTTCATTGAGGTTTTGGTAACCACTAAGATGACTTGATATTGTATCAAGGTATGTTAATTAACGATATGATAAAGAATTACTTGATTTTATTCAAGGTATGACAATGAATTACTTGATGAAACGATCAAGGTATGATAAAGGGGTGACGACCTCTATGATAGCACACTAGGGGAGGGAAGTCATGAACCCATAACGTAGGCCCCTTCTATGTTTGCCCACTGATGAAAGGATTAGTGGATTGGGTTCATCGGGGAACTGAAACTACGGGTCCTCGATGTTGTGTTAGTATGACATGTGTAACATCCCCTAATTAGCTAATTAGATTTAATTAAATTAACGCGAGGTTAAGTTGATTAGTTGGCAATAATTATGTGATGTGACAAATTAATAAATAATAGTTCTGCATAATTGCAATATTATGTTAAGTTAGTGAGTCATGGGATTAGTGTGGTGTTAAGAGAATATTAGAGAGTAGGGGTATATTGGTCCTTGCAACCCTTTTTATTGAAGGCCAGCTGAACACACCACAACACCACATCATTTTTTCAGTTTTTCAGCAAAAAGAAAGAATAGAAGAGAGGGAGCTTGAGAGAGAGGGAGAGAGCTCGAGAGAAGGGGGGAGGAAGAAGAGAGGAACCAAAAGTTGATGCATGTCATATTTCCCTCCACCATTAAACTCAGTTTTTCATTCTCCATCCATTGATACTACTATTGCAACCTATCTCCTTCTCCTTCTCAATCCACCATTTTCACACTCCAAAGCTCAAAGTTCATAACAATGGAGTCTAGTAGCTGGATGTAGTTTGCATGTTGGGTTGGGAACGAAATTAGACAAGCCCAGGACCCTCATGATAGTTCTAAAGCAATAAGAGAAGGTTTGGCAGCTGGTATAGCTTTGGGTTCGATTTCGGAAGTGGCTAGACGAGTACGGAGTCGGTTCGTGTAATTTCGGTTCTCATTGAAGTCAAGTTGTTGCCGTGATTGTTTGTGATTTTCATCACTTCGGGTGAGTTCTATAACTCGCTTAGGGATTGTGTGTGTTTTCTGAGTCTCCACCTTTTCGAAAACCGTTTTCTAAAACAGTGATTTCAAACGATAAGTGATGTGTCTAATTGTTGAAATGTGCTGGATTGGATTGACTATGTTTGCTATAATATATTGTTCTAATGCGTGTTTAAGTTTGGGTCTCGATCGGAAGGGAAATGGGAATCGGAATGGAACGGATTTACTCATGAAAAACCTATTTTCTGGAAAAATGATAGAGACGCACGGATCGTGTGCCTACGAGCACGGGTCGTGCGCCTCCATCTGATACGACAGGAACTGGATTTTTAAAACACGCACGGATCGTTCGCCTAGTTGCACGGGTCGTGCGTATGTCTCTGAAACTTTCTACAATTTTAGTGGATAACGCACGGATCGTGCGCTTAGTCGCACGGGTCGTGCGTATCTTCCTGGAAATTTTCTACAAACTGTTCAACCACGCACGGGTCGTGCGCCTACACGCACGGGTCGTGTGAGAACTTCTGACCTTCAATTTCAAAGTACCTTTTTATCCATTCCAAATGATTCCAATCCTCTTCTAATCCATTCCCCAAGGTTCCACAACAATGTACAGGTAACAATGGTATGAGATTGAACATGTTCAATAGAAAGTCTGTGTGTTATGAATAAAATGGAAAACCGCACTTAGAGAACGCGAGAGTGCATATGTCAAGAATGATAATAATACACGGTATTTGACTGATATTATACACTGTATTTGACTGATATGGTACATGGTACTTGACTGAAATGACTAACAGCCCATTGCGGGTACACAGACTGATAATGTATAACAAATACAAGAGGAAAAAGGGTGACGACCCTAAGAGGTTAGCATACTAGGGGAGGGGAAGTCATGAGCCCCAAAACCTAGACTCAAGAATGTTTCCCCCACTAGAAATAGCGGGATGGGTTCACCAAAGTCAAGAGATGCCTATAAAATAGGTAGACTGAGGTGTTATGCTAAAAACATGGAACAAAGATTGCATGCTTCATGTGTCGCTTAGGAGGGCCATGAGCATGAAGGTTACAGGAACTAAATGTATTTCCACGTGGTTGCTTTTTAGGACCACGAGTTCAAAACAAGGCATAATGAACCGCTAGAGTTAGTAAGGGGTCTCGATAGGACTCACTGAGATAATGTTTATCTCACCCTTCATATTTGTGGTTTTTACAGAGAAACAGGGGAAAGCAAAGGCGATAAAGCACGGTTAGCTGGTGTGACTCTTGGAGTCATTGAAGACCTAGTTTTCTGTTTTAGACCTTTGTCCCGTTTATTGTTTCTATGTTCCGATTGTATAACTTTTGATGTTAAGTTGTAAAATCGTTTCCGCTACTTTATGTTTTGAGTATTGAACACCAGGATTATGTACAAGTCTTAAGTTTTGGAACTTAAGCATTTTCAGAAAGTTTTAGTTGTGTTCAATATTTCAATAACAGGAAGTTACTCTGATGTATGCCATCTAGTGCATTTCGGTGATTCTATATGTTAGAATTTATCGGGGTGTTACATTATGGTATCAGAGCAGTTCGACCTAGTCGGACTTAGACAGTTAGGGTGGTTTTGTCCCTCGAGTAATTCTGCTATCTTGCTTCTTGTGATGCTAAGAGACATTGAGACTGGTCAACTTAATACTTGGTGTATCATTTGCAGAATTATGGCAGGAGGATCGAGGAATAACCCCCCGATTGATCCGCATTCTGCATGGATGCAGAACGTGATCGAGAGACAGCAGAAGATGATGGAAGATATGTTGCAAATGCAGCAGAATACCCAAGCTCAGCCTCAGCAAGTCCCTGAGCCTCAAGTTGACCCAAGGAGGGTTTTCTCTGAATTCCTGAAAATGAAGCCGTCCAAGTTCAGAGGAGGACCGGATGTCATGGAAGCCCAGCATTGGCTAGATGATATAGAGAAGATTTTCGTAGCTATGCAAGTCAATGATGATGACAAGCTGAGATTGGCGACGCATATGCTGAAAGGTGAAGCTAACAATTGGTGGACTAATACCAAAGCCATGATGGTAACTATGGATACTCCCCAGACTTGCGAACATTTCAAGCAGGTATTTTTGGAGCAGTTCTTTCCAACAGCCATGAGATTCGACAAGGAGAACGAATTCCTGACTCTCACTCAAGGAAGTTCAACTGTGGGTCAGTACGCGGCTAAGTTCGAAGAGTTATATCAATTCTTCGGTTTGGCCGGGTATGCTCCCAATGACAAGTGGAAGACCGAAAGGTTCAAGTATGGGCTGAGGGAAGACATTGCTCAGAGTTTGAGTTCTTTTGCTTATACTAACTATGCTGCCATGGTTCAACAAGCACACATAGCTGAGAGTGACTTGAAGAGGTTATATGCAAGCAGGAAAGTATTCCATCAGAATAAGAAGAATGTTGGATCATCCAACCACCAGACGGGTCCCAGGCACAACTCCAACAAAGGGAAACAGGTTCAGTCATCGAACTCCTCAAGGTTCAGTACATGTTCCAACTGTGGAAAGTACCATCAGGGTAAATGCCAGATGGGATCCAACCAGTGTTTTTCTGCAAGAAAGACGGTCACTATGCACGGGACTGCCCAGAGAAGGAGAAGAGTCAAGGAAGTAACCCTGCTGCTACTACAACTCATGGGAGAGTTTACACCTTGGACGCCCAGAAGGTCACACCCTCAGATAATCTACTAAGGGGTATGGGATCTCTTTTTAATAACTCCGTTAGTATTTTATATGATTCGGGTGCGACCCATTGTTTTATATCTCGAATTTGTGTCGATCGGTTGGGATTGGCTTTAACTCCTTTGCCTCAACCAATCTCCATTAAGACTGCTGCTGAAGGTAGTATTCAGACCCAAGCGATATGTGAAAATTGTCTTCTATCCGTTGGAGACAGGAATTTTGTGGTAGACTTCATTTGTTTACCAATGAAGGGCATGGACGTCGTCCTAGGAATGAGTTGGATGACGGCCAATCATGTGACAATAGATTGTTTCCATCGAACTATCGGTTTCACCTCCGAATCAGTGGAGCTACAACCGCCCAATTCTGAAGCTGTTATTTCCTTCACTTCGGCCAATAACTATCTGTTCCAAGGCGCAGAAGCTTACGTCATGATGCTGTCTGCATCCACGGAGACAGGTCAGGATTTATCTTCTGTGCAAGTTGTTAACGAATTTCTTGATGTATTTCCCGATGAAGTTCCTTCATTTCCTCCGGATCGTGAGGTGGAATTTTCTATAGAGTTGGTTCCTGGCACTGGACCTATTTCTATAGCCCCGTATAGAATGTCGCCGTTAGAGTTGAGGGAATTGAAAGTTCAACTAGAAGAGCTAATTTCCAAGCGATTCATCCGACCGAGTGCCTCACCATGGGGTGCTCCAGTGTTGCTCGTCAAGAAGAAGGACGGAAGTATGAGATTGTGTATCGATTATCGTCAGTTGAATAAGGTGACTATCAAGAATAAGTACCCTCTGCCGAGGATTGATGATTTGCTAGATCAGTTAAGGGGAGCTTCTGTATTTTCAAAAATTGATTTGAGGTCCGGCTATCACCAAATCAGGGTTCGAGCTTTGGACGTTCCGAAGACCGCCTTCCGTACAAGGTATGGACACTATGAATTTGTAGTGATGCCCTTCGGTTTGACCAATGCTCCAGCCGTATTCATGGATTATATGAATCGGATTTTTAATCCCTATCTGGATCAGTTTGTGGTAGTGTTCATTGATGATATCTTGGTGTTCTCTAAGACGATTGAGGAGCATGTGCAACATCTCCGAATTGTTCTGAACGTACTCCGAGAGAAGAAGTTGTATGCTAAGCCATCCAAATGTGATTTTTGGATGCCCGAAGTTAAGTTTCTGGGTCATGTGATATCTCAGGAAGGTGTTGCAGTGGACCCCAGTAAGATTGAAGCTGTGGTAGACTGGGAACAGCCGTCTACGGTTACTGAGGTAAGAAGTTTCTTGGGATTAGCCGGGTATTATCGAAGATTCATTCAAGGATTTTCCCAGCTGGTTCTTCCACTCACTCGGTTAACTCGCAAGGGTCAGCCGTTTGTTTGGGACTCAGACTGTGATAATTGTTTCGCGGAGTTGAAGAGTCGTTTGACTTCTGCACCTATCCTGATTCTTCCGGATCCGTCGGTAGGATTCCAAATCTATTGCGACGCTTCTGGTAAGGGTTTGGGATGTGTCCTGATGCAGAGTCAACAAGTAGTTGCCTATGCCTCCAGGCAGTTGAAGCCGCATGAAGAGAATTACCCAACTCATGATTTAGAGTTGGCGGCGATTGTGTTTGCCCTAAAGATTTGGAGACATTACCTGTATGGGTCTCGTTTCGAAGTCTTTAGTGACCACAAGAGCCTTAAGTATTTGTTTGACCAAAAGGAGCTGAACAACAGACAGAGGAGATGGGTAGAATTTCTGAAGGATTATGATTTTGAATTAAAGTACCATCCTGGTAAGGCTAATGTTGTGGCCGATGCTTTAAGCAGAAAGTCTATCCATACTGCAGAGCTGATGATGCACGAGATGTCCTTGTTGGAATCATTCAGAGACCTCAATTTGAGAGTGAAATCAAGAAGGAACAGGTTGGTGTTTAGTCACATTCGGATTTCAAGTCCCTTGAGAGATCTAATTCGCTCAGCCCAAGGAGGTGATGTAGAGCTGCAAGCGCAGAAAAGATTGCCAAGTTACACCGAAGACGGTGATGGTGTAATTTGTTTTGATGGCAGAATCTGTGTGCCGAATGATGAGGATGTGAAGAGACAGGTTTTAGAGGAGGCTAATAAGAGCCAGTTCTCAATACATCCTGGGTCTACCAAGATGTATCGAGATTTGAAGCAAGTGTACTGGTGGCCGGGTATGAAAGTGGATATTGCAGAGTTTGTGTCTCGATGCTTGACTTGTCAAAAGGTCAAGATAGAGCACCAGAAGCCAGGTGGCCAGTTACAACCGTTGAATGTACCTGAATGGAAATGGGAAAGCATATCTATGGATTTCGTCATGGGGTTGCCACGATCCCAAACCGGAAATGATTCTATTTGGGTAGTGGTGGATCGCCTGACCAAGTCCGCTCATTTTATTCCAGTGCGTTCGACTCACAAGGTTGCTAGGTTAGCAGATGAGTATCTTAAGAATATTGTTAAGTTGCATGGAATCCCTACAAGTATCATCTGTGATCGAGATCCCAAGTTCACATCTCGATTTTGGAGAGCATTGAATATGGCGTTGGGAACAAAGGTGTGTGTTAGCACCGCTTACCATCCTCAGACAGACGGGCAGACTGAGAGGACAATCCAGACGTTAGAGGATATGTTGAGAGCTTGTGTACTTGATAGTGGAGGCAGATGGGAAGATCATCTCCCATTGGTAGAATTTTCATACAACAACAGTTTCCATTCTAGTATCGGAATGGCTCCATATGAAGCATTGTATGGAAGGAAGTGCAGAACACCCTTGTGTTGGTGGGATGTAGGTGAGCAGAGATTGTTGGGACCGGACTTAGTCCTTGAGACTACAGAGAAAATCCATCAGATAAGAGAAAGGATGAAAGCCGCACAGAGTCAGCAAAAGAGTTATGCGGATAAGAGAAGAAGGCCGTTAGAATTCGAAGAAGGAGATCATGTCTTTCTGAGACTTTCTCCAACCATCGGAACCGGTATTGCCTTGCGAGCGAAGAAGCTCAGTCCTTGGTATGTCGGACCCTTCCAGATTATCGAGCGAGTTGGGCCGGTAGCGTATCGCATTGCATTACCTCCAGAATTGTCCAGATTACATGATGTGTTTCATGTATCGCAGTTAAGAAAGTATATTCATGATCCGAATCAACCCTTGAGTTATGAAGCGATCGACATCAGACCGGATTTATCTTATCAGCCTACTCCGATCAGGATCATCGAACGGGGTGAGAAGACGCTTCGAACGAGATCAATTCCTATTGTCAAGGTGCTTTGGGACGGTGCGTCACCTGACGAAGCGACATGGGAAGTAGAGGAGAGCATGCGGGAGAAATATTCTTATTTGTTCGAGTAAGGTATGTTTTATCAATTTTGAGGACAAAATTTTAAAAAGTTGGGGTGATTGTAACATCCCCTAATTAGCTAATTAGATTTAATTAAATTAACGCGAGGTTAAGTTGATTAGTTGGCAATAATTATTGATGTGACAAATTAATAAATAATAGTTGTGCATAATTGCAATATTATGTTAAGTTAGTGAGTCATGGGATTAGTGTGGTGTTAAGAGAATATTAGAGAGTAGGGGTATATTGGTCCTTGCAACGTTTTTATTGAAGGCCAGCTGAACACACCACAACACCACATCATTTTTTCAGTTTTTCAGCAAAAAGAAAGAATAGAAGAGAGGGAGCTTGAGAGAGAGGGAGAGAGCTCGAGAGAAGTGGGGAGGAAGAAGAGAGGAACCAAAAGTTGATGCATGTCATATTTCCCTCCACCATTAAACTCAGTTTTTCATTCTCCATCCATTGATACTACTATTGCAACCTATCTCCTTCTCCTTCTCAATCCACCATTTTCACACTCCAAAGCTCAAAGTTCATAACAATGGAGTCTAGTAGCTGGATGTAGTTTGCATGTTGGGTTGGGAACGAATTTAGACAAGCCCAGGACCCTCATGATAGTTCTAAAGCAATAAGAGAAGGTTTGGCAGCTGGTATAGCTTTGGGTTCGATTTCGGAAGTGGCTAGACGAGTACGGAGTCGGTTCGTGTAATTTCGGTTCTCATTGAAGTCAAGTTGTTGCCGTGATTGTTTGTGATTTTCATCACTTCGGGTGAGTTCTATAACTCGCTTAGGGATTGTGTGTGTTTTCTGAGTCTCCACCTTTTCGAAAACCGTTTTCTAAAACAGTGATTTCAAACGATAAGTGATGTGTCTAATTGTTGAAATGTGCTGGATTGGATTGACTATGCTTGCTATAATATATTGTTCTAATGCGTGTTTAAGTTTGGGTCTCGATCGGAAGGGAAATGGGAATCGGAATGGAACGGATTTACTCATGAAAAACCTATTTTCTGGAAAACTGATAGAGACGCACGGATCGTGTGCCTACGAGCACGGGTCGTGCGCCTCCATCTGATACGACAGGAACTGGATTTTTAAAACACGCACGGATCGTGCGCCTAGTTGCACGGGTCGTGCGTATGTCTCTGAAACTTTCTACAATTTTAGTGGATAACGCACGGATCGTGCGCTTAGTCGCACGGGTCGTGCGTATCTTCCTGGAAATTTTCTACAAACTGTTCAACCACGCACGGGTCGTGCGCCTACACGCACGGGTCGTGTGAGAACTTCTGACCTTCAATTTCAAAGTACCTTTTTATCCATTCCAGATGATTCCAATCCTCTTCTAATCCATTCCCCAAGGTTCCACAACAATGTAAAGGTAACAATGGTATGAGATTGAACATGTTCAATAGAAAGTCTGTGTGTTATGAATAAAATGGAAAACCGCACTTAGAGAACGCGAGAGTGCATATGTCAAGAATGATAATAATACACGGTATTTGACTGATATTATACACTGTATTTGACTGATATTGTACATGGTACTTGACTGAAATGACTAACAGCCCATTGCGGGTACACAGACTGATAATGTATAACAAATACAAGAGGAAAAAGGGTGACGACCCTAAGAGGTTAGCATACTAGGGGAGGGGAAGTCATGAGCCCCAAAACCTAGACTCAAGAATGTTTCCCCCACTAGAAATAGCGGGATGGGTTCACCAAAGTCAAGAGATGCCTATAAAATAGGTAGACTGAGGTGTTATGCTAAAAACATGGAACAAAGATTGCATGCTTCATGTGTCGCTTAGGAGGGCCATGAGCATGAAGGTTACAGGAACTAAATGTATTTCCACGTGGTTGCTTTTTAGGACCACGAGTTCAAAACAAGGCATAATGAACCGCTAGAGTTAGTAAGGGGTCTCGATAGGACTCACTGAGATAATGTTTATCTCACCCTTCATATTTGTGGTTTTTACAGAGAAACAGGGGAAAGCAAAGGCGATAAAGCACGGTTAGCTGGTGTGACTCTTGGAGTCATTGAAGACCTACTTTTCTGTTTTAGACCTTTGTCCCGTTTATTGTTTCTATGTTCCGATTGTATAACTTTTGATGTTAAGTTGTAAAATCGTTTCCGCTACTTTATGTTTTGAGTATTGAACACCAGGATTATGTACAAGTCTTAAGTTTTGGAACTTAAGCATTTTCAGAAAGTTTATGAGGTTCAGAGAACCATTTGATATGTATTATCGAAAGTTTTAGTTGTGTTCAATATTTCAATAACAGGAAGTTACTCTGATGTATGCCATCTAGTGCATTTCGGTGATTCTATATGTTAGAATTTATCGGGGTGTTACAACTAAGGGGTCTCGATAGGACTCACTGAGACAATGTTTATCTCACCCTTTATTATTGTGGTTTTAACAGAGAAACATGGAAAACCAAAGGCGAAGAAGCACTGTTAGCCGATTTGACTCATGGAGTTATTGAAGAATCAGTTTTATGATTATGCCTTTTTCCCTTTTGTTGTCTTTGTACTATCGATTGCATAACTATTACTCGCTAACAGTTGTAAATCGTTTCCGCTACTTATGTTCTGGATATTGAACACCGGGTTGTATAAGTTTTAAGTCATGAGACTTAAGTACTTTATGTTAAGTTAATGAGGTTCATGGAACCGTTTGATAATCATTTATCGAAGTTTTTATTTGCGTTCAATATTCCAGGCATACAAGTTAACTCTGATGCATGCCATGTTGTGCATTTTGGTATTTCTACAAGTTAGAAATACTGGTGTGTTACATTAAACCTGTCAAAGAAAAGCTATTGTCTTTTATACTAATAAAAAATATAATTAGTTTAAATATTTTAACATGTAATATTATTATAATTATTATTATTATTATTATTATAATTTTTATTAATTATTAATATTATTTTCAGTATTATTAATATTATTATTACTATTATTTAAAATATAATTTTAGATTTAACAGTATTTAAAACTAAGGGCATTGTGCAATTATTACTATTAATAAATACAATGTATAGTTTTTAAAATACTATTATGTAAAATATAATATTATTGTCACTATTATGTAAAATATAATGTATAATTTTAGTATTATTATTACTATTATGTAAAATATAATGTATAATTTTAGTATTATTATTATTATTACTATTAATAAATATAAGCACTACCCTGTATGTATTTTCCTACTATTAACTTACAAAATATAAACCATTTTATATCTCATGACATACATATATCCCGTGCATGGTGAATGGCACAAATCCATTACTCTTGTAACACATTTTTTTTGGTTACAACACTAGTAAAAAAACAGGATTTAAAGTCGGATATTTTGGACATTCAAAGTCGGATATTCATCCGACTTCTATTAAGGCGACTTAGAAAGTCTGAAATTTTAAAGTCGGATGGGCGTCCGACTTTAAAATACGGTTTTAAAGTCGGATAACTTCAATAATCCGACTTTAAATCTTTTATTAAAACGCGTTTTAAAGTCGGATAAATTCAATAATCCGACTTTAAATCTTTAATCAAAACACGTTTTAAAGTCGGATAACTTCAATAATCCGACTTTAAATCTTTTATTAAAACGCGTTTTAAAGTCGGATAGATTCAATAATCCGACTTTAAATCTTTAATCAAAACACGTTTTAAAGTCGGATAAATTCAATAATCCGACTCTAAATCTTTAATTAAAACGCATTTTAAAGTCGGATAAATTCAATAATCCGACTTTAAATCTTTAATTATAACGCGTTTATGGGCTTTCTGGAACACGTTTAAAGTCGGATTTATAATAATATCCGACTTTAAAAGTATGATTTTAAGTCGGATATTAGGCAGCATCAGAAGAATATCCGACTTTAAAACTAATGTTTTTTTTTAATGATTTTTATATATTTTTTTTGCTTCACCCTTCTTATACAATCATTTCCTGCATACTTTAAAGTAATTAAAGTACTACAATTTCAGCTAGGCAAGAGGGACACATACACACACGGTAATTAAACTACTTTACTTAAATATATAGAGTTAACTGTTAGATTTCATACCAAAATATACGCTAATACTACACTTCCTTGAAATTCTAATAATATTCCAAAATACGATAATGATCAACTACACTACACTTTCACTTAAGTTGATTTTTCTTCTTTCTTCTTTCTTCTTTCTTCCTTTCCAACCGGCTTACGCTCCTCGTACAACCTTAGAAAGAATTCAGCCCAAACTTGTCTAATGTCCTTCAATTCTTCAGATGTGAACGGATCAGTTGAATTGAATACCTAAAACAGTAAAAGATAAATAAGAACGATGAGTTAATCTAATATCGACTCAATAATAATTATCTAGTAATAATCTTAAAAGTTGAAAAATTCAATTACCTTTTTCCAATTGTTAGTGATAGTTGCGGAGACTATAGTCATCATATTTATCATCACATAATAGCCACAAGAATGGGTATCATTTTTTTATTACAAGTGTTGGATTTCTATAAATTGCAATTAGTGTGGTATATAGAGTTAACTCTAGACATTTGCGGAATGTAAGGTTTGTTTTGAGAATCATGTCAACTAATTATTGTGGTATATAGAGTTAACTCTAGACTATTCAAGAGCAATTAAGTGATAATGTTAGTCTAAATAATGGATTCAAAGAGATTATCTTCAATTCATAAAATATTTACTTACTAATATGCTCACTTTTGGAATTGCAACAGATTATCTTTGTTAGTCTAAATAATTGATTCAAAGAGTGGAATCATGTGCAGCACACCTAGAATGATAGCTAGGGAGGTCCATCAGCGTTCCCTAATGTTGTGAATTTAAACTTGTATTCTGTTGGGTGAGGTGAGGCTCCTCCCCATGTTTGTTTTACTACCTAGCACATGCTTTGCTTGCCTAATCTGCAGACCTCGAATGTTGTTACCTTTTTCAATTTGGTTTCTATCTTCCCTATTATAAATAAATAAACAAAACCTGCAGTTTCACTCTTTCAGATGCTATCTTAAAATCAAGTGTTCTCTTTGTTTGAGTCTTTCCATATAATATAATTTATGTTTTGTAACACACTATAGTATTACTAACTATTTGACTCTTTCCACTAGCTTTACAAATCAAAAGAACAAAGCACTGATGAAACTGCTAGTATATCAGGTTCTGAGTTCTGACATGAAAACTAACCGATGCATTTATTATAATATTGTTCTATTCTACAGAATATTTTCGAACATTTTTTATTACAAGTGTTGGATTTCTATTTGATGAGTACTGAGAAGGCTGTTAAATTGGGTTAAAGGAAAGAACTTAAGTCCACAATGTCGGCTAGTGGTGGCTCAGCACAGTGCCAAAAGTGTTTCCAAAGTGGTCACTGGACATATGAGTGCAAGAATGAACGGGTTTACATTTCAAGACCGTCTCGAACCCAGCAACTCAAGAATCCTAAATTGAGGGTGAACGTGTCTGTGAGTTATGATTTGGATGATAATAATGCTGATGCTGCTAAAGAGGAAAAGGCTAAATCATCGAGTTCCAAAAAATCGAAGAGGAAGCATAGGTCTAGCTCTGATTCTGGTAGTGACAGTGAGGATTCAGTGTTTGAGACTGATAGTGGCAGTGGGTCATCTTCTGTTACTGGATCAGATTATTCTTCGGGAAGTAGTTCGAGTTACAGCTCATCATCTGATTCAGAGGAAGAAAGGAGACGGAGGAAGAAGATGAAGAAGAAGAAGCAGACTAAGAGAGGAAGACGCAGGAGGTACAGTACATGGACCATATCACATTGAACAATAGCAATAAGTCAACAATTTCCATTTCTATATACAAAAATGGAATGCAGTGTTTATCTTTAGTAGAAGTTTTCTTCTGATTTGCTTTGCATAATTTGTCACATTTTCATTTGTTTATTTGAAATGGATAAAGCTATTAATTTATATCTCTCCATCCCATGCCCATATAGTATAGCCACTACTGTATTAACACTAAGTAGTCAAAGAATCTCCCAAATATAAATACCACACACATCTCATAATCTCTTCAAAGCCACACACTTAATTGCCACATAGCTCACTTCACTGAAAACCTAAACATGAGCTTTCTTCAATTTCTTCTTTTCCTTCTTTTTCTAATATTTTGCACAACAGCATTAGCAGAAACAAAAAACACATACATAATCCACATGGACAAATCAGCCAAGCCAAAAACATTCACAAATCACATTGACTGGTTTGAAACATCATTAAAATCAGTATCAAACTCAGCTGAAATTCTCTACACTTACAAACCCATAACTCATGGTTTCTCCACAAGATTAACTTCACAAGAAGAAAAAAAACTTTCAATATAGAAACTGAAACTAGTACTACATTGAGCCACTCAAACAATTCTAACCAAGATGGTGCAGAGTTGACAAACAGGCTAAAGCATGTTTACAAATTCAATCATCCAACCACCTAAAAACAATTCTACCCTAATTGCTTTCCAACTATCAGGTTTCTCTTACTGATTAGCAATTCCACAAATATTTTATTTTTTTCTCTTACTGAATAGCAATCATTCCCCTCACTGAACAGTTCAAAAAATAGTTGAAACATGTACGATGATATCCTACGTCATATGGCTGCTTATCTATGCAGTTTGCACTTGAAGCATCCCCATATAGATTATAATTAATATATTTAATAATGTAATGTCAAAAAAATATTATTTAATATATTATATGTGTGTGACTAGCTTAATATTATTTAATAAAATGTAAAGTCACATTTTGTTAACATAAATGTGTGACTGTGTGTGAAAATAAAAGATTATTAGCTTGTATAAAAGACAAAATAAGATTAACTAGTTAGTATATAAATTTGAAAAGGGAAGAAAGGTTGCACGTTGGAACACTTCTTTTCTCATTGTCCTATCCTAAACATGTACAACAGATAAAATAATTGCACCATTTTAGTAGAAGTTTTCTTCTGATTTGCTTTGCATAATTTGTCACATTTTCATTTGTTTATTTGAAATGGATAAAGCTATTAATTTATATCTCTCCATCCCATGCCCATATAGTATAGCCACTACTGTATTAACACTAAGTAGTCAAAGAATCTCCCAAATATAAATACCACACACATCTCATAATCTCTTCAAAGCCACACACTTAATTGCCACATAGCTCACTTCACTGAAAACCTAAACATGAGCTTTCTTCAATTTCTTCTTTTCCTTCTTTTTCTAATATTTTGCACAACAGCATTAGCAGAAACAAAAAACACATACATAATCCACATGGACAAATCAGCCAAGCCAAAAACATTCACAAATCACATTGACTGGTTTGAAACATCATTAAAATCAGTATCAAACTCAGCTGAAATTCTCTACACTTACAAACACATAACTCATGGTTTCTCCACAAGATTAACTTCACAAGAAGCAGAAATACTTTCAAAACAACATGGAATTCTAATCAGTAAAACAAATTGATCCTACAAATTGATGCCAAAATAAAGAAGAAAGGAAGAGAAATTAGAAAACCTGAAAAAGATATGTTTCTACCTTTCCCCTTCTTCCTCTAGGGCAACGACCACTTTTCCCTCTCACCCACCTATCATGTTGATATGTCAACTAAAATAGAACAACACAACCTCGAATTAGAGAGAGGGAATCATTTTAATAGCTACAAGAAAGAGAAAGAGCAGTGGTTTACCTTTCAGAACCAAAAGAAACTCAAACAACAGAGGAAGATGGAAGCGACGACGGCAGAGAGGAGAGAACCGCGGAGGAAGATGGGAACTTGGCCGAGAGAGCAAGGAGAAGAGAGATGGAGACGAGAGAGATGGAAATGGGGTACGTTTAGGGTTTCAAACGGGAAAATGTAATTTTTCAGGTTTCAAGCGTGAATGGAGACGAGAGAGTGTGAGAGCGTACGCGAAGGAAGATAAGCGCCATAGAGTTTCAGTATTTTTTTAATCAAAAAAAATTACACATATAAAGACGGATGTAATTTCTCATCCGACTTCGAAGATAAGCGCCATAAATTTTTTCTCCGGTTTATTACAAAATTGCCACCGCGTCCGTATTTTAAGTCGGATATTTTAGCATCCGACTTAAAAATGCCCATTCTTTTCCTGTTTTTTCACTAGTGCAAACCGCATGAAAGGGAAAAGACAAAAAACAAAAAAAAACAAAAAAATTACACTCTGATGAAAGCCATTCCGGCAGAGTCCGCGGCAAGTAAAGCCAGCATGTCTTGAGGGGTCTTGAAGCAACACTAATCCACCTCCATTAACAACTCCTAACTTTGCAAGATAGTCGGCACACTACTCTTGTAATACATTATAGCTTGAATACCAATCAAAAAACATTATAGCTTGAATGTTGGAAAACAACTTCTACATTTTTCCGTAGATATTTTACAGCAAATTTCCTAAGATATAAGCAATACACTATATGCGGTTTGCCAACTATTAAATTATAAAATATAAATCAAATTTATATTTCAGTAATATAACAAAGCCAGTGTATGTAATGGCAACAGGAGCTTTGGTGGTAAAACTAGTACTTTACCCGTGCATACATACGAGTGATACTGTATTTATTATAATTTGCTATTATTCTATAAATAATTCGAAAATTGTAAAATTTTAATAAGAGAAAAAAGAAAAACTCAATAAAAATGATATATTTCAACTTGCTTAAAAAACTCGTGTCGCAAGTTAAAAAAAGTATACACCCCATTGCACGGGTAAATACTAGTTTTACCACTTGCCGATCTAATAAAAGCAATACACCCCGTTGCCGCTCCTGTTTTCGCTCCCACTGCCGCTCCCCGTTGCCGCTTTCCGTTGCCTCTTGCGTTGCCTCTCCCGCTGCCGGTATTGTTGTCAGTCTCTCGTTGCCGCTTCTTGTAACACCCTAGGATTTCTAACTTGCAGAAATACTAAAATGCACAACTTAGCATACATCAGAGATAGAATTACTGTTTAGATATTGAACAAAACTAAATTTTTCCCGATGAATAACCTCAAATAGTTTCAGGTTCAATAGCAACTTAAATAAAACTCATAACGATTACCTGTCTTTCTACATCATCTAAACTTAGTGCTCAATACCATACCAAGAAAAAGCGGAAACGATTACAACTTAAAATATATCCAAGTCATGTTATCAAAGTACAAAGAAAACAAGGGAAATAAAAATCAAAGACAATAAAACTAGGTCTTCACTCCTCTCCTTAAGCAAGTCACCTATCCGTGCTTCTTTGGTTTCCTCCTTCCCTGTTTCTCTGTCAAAACATCAACTTATAAACGATGAGATACAATCTCAGTGACTTCTATCGAGACCCCTAACTACACTCTTGGTTCAATTATGAATTCGTATTCATATCGTAGTTTAGTTTATAAACTACGTGCCTTTCTAATCTCTGGTAGTTTAATTTATAAACAACGCTTCACTAACTTAGCACGACACCGACTGCGAACTTGCTAATCCCGGTGAACCGCACCCCTTAATCTTAAGTACAACATCGACTGCCAACTTGCTAATCCCGATGAGTCATGTACTTAACTTTAAGTATAACACCGACTGCCAACTTGTTAATCCCGGTGAATCACATACTTAAATTCTAATATAGTACCGACAACCAACTTCTTAATCCCGGTGAACCATACCCCTTAATCTTAAGTACAACATCGACTGCCAAGTTGCTAATCCCGATGATTCACGTACTTAACTTAGCATCACACCGACTGACAACTTGCTAATCTCGGTGGATTACATGCTTAATCTTAATTATATCACCGACTGCCAACTTGCTATTCCCAGTGAATCGTGTACTTAACCTTATTAGGTCACCACTTATACTCGATGTAATTTATACATCGTTAACCTCAATCAGCGTCTGATGAATTATTCTTCATCCATATTCAGTATACAACCACTAATGGAACCTTTAGTTCCTTCACCTACAAGCTACATGATCGCACACGTGTACTAGGTTACGGTTTTTCGAAATATCTATCATTTCAAGGACAACCCATAAAAACCTTTTAAAACATGTTTAAAAACATGGAATTATTGGTCCATTTTACAAGAGGGGTGGTTGGGA
Source organism: Astragalus membranaceus (assembly GCA_039519185.1). Taxonomy (NCBI): domain Eukaryota; kingdom Viridiplantae; phylum Streptophyta; class Magnoliopsida; order Fabales; family Fabaceae; genus Astragalus; species Astragalus membranaceus. The sequence goes on along the minus strand of CM076847.1, from coordinate 54,978,257 downwards.
AGAAGATTAGAAGTGGTGTGGAATCGAAAGGAGCGGCGAAACAATATTTTAAAATCCTGATACAGACCCTCACGCACGGTCCGTGCGCCCTGGGGCACGACCCGTGCGCTTCCTTCAGCACACCAATTGGTTCTGTTTTTCTCGATTTCGCAATTCAGTTCCAGTCCAATCCGTAATCCAATCTTAATCCAACTCCAAAAACAACAATTATAACACAATAATCTAGTCCAAACAATCCATTAATACCAATCAATTCAACAATACCAATCACAAGCAATAGCATCAAGTAATTCGTTCGGAGATTTGTAGTGACACAAACAAATAATTCGACACACAGCATGAATGCAGATTCCCTACAGTAGTGCACCTATTTCGACGAATTATTTAAAATAGAAAACGCTATCGGATTTCAACAAACAAATACTCATTGGAAAGCTCTCTGGGTCTAGTTTCTACATCTGATTTTCATTTTTAAAAATAAGCATCCAGTTGGTACAGTTTTTCAAAACACGACATTGAGGTACCGAAATTAGACAAAACTTTTTGGTCAACTTGTAATCAAATTTTCTCCCTCATTTCTTAATGAAATTTAGTGAAACCGGTTCCTATTTAGTAGGAAATTAAGTCTTCTTTCCAATAAAACAAAAAACAACTTAAAACATTATTTGTACAGAAAGTTATGGACAATTTACCCAGACTATAGCCTTACGGGTTTCACACTGATTTACGATATCTTACGGTTTTTGATTCAAAACTTTCGAAATGAAAATACCACACTTAACCAGCAAATCCAAACAATCACAATCGAAATATAAAAACCTAAACGTGAGTAGGACTCAACTCTCGTGACGAAAATCACGAAATTCGCAGAGACTTCGAAATTCAACCACTCCAAAATCTCACGAACACGCTCCCAATTCGTTGCAACCACATCCAACCGCTTTAAAAATCGAATTCCTAACTCCTCACTTCCGAAACCAGCAACCAAAACCCCCTCTTTTGAACTTGAATTCACAATGTAGCTGGCTCTTAAGCTTTATAACTGAATAGCGAACCCCCTATTAGCCCCAAAAGCATCAAAGCCCCATCATCTTCCTCATTGAAGCTTGGAGCTTCATCAATGGAGGATAGAGTTAGTCAAGAGTGTTGGTTCAGAAATTAGCATCAGTGGGTAGAGGAAGAAAAATGGAATGGAATGGATAGAGTTAGAGAAGAGTGTTGTCGCTCCCAGCTGCCGCTCTTTGTTGCTTCTCTAGTTGACGATCTCGTTGCCACTTTGGTGCCCATTTTTGTGCTTTGATTTGTGTGTTCTATTGCTGCAGCAACAGTTGCCACAACAATGCATTCCAGCTGGGAGCGCTGATTTTAGTTCATTCCAGCTGGCAAGCAAGGACAAGCACACTACCTAGGATGCCAGCACCGGGACAGAGAATATTCTACCTTTTTGATGGGCACGTGTACTTTTGGGCACACAATAAGACAAGGGGCGCCTCCAAATTAGGGATTTCTTGGATCATGTACCCTAGTACTATATAACGACTGCCTTGCTCTTCATTGATCAGGCTAGGTTTTAAAGGAGAAAGTTTAGATATAGCTTTATTCCATTTTTGTACCGAAGCTACCTCATATTACCAAGTTAGAAGATCATTGCTGAAAGTGTTGCTACAGCAACGACAGGAGCTAACCTTACATCGATAATTGCTATCTTGGGAGCTGATTCATATCTCTAAGCTTCAAATTTTGGAGCCTGCCATCGGTTTCTTCATCTTAGTATAATTCATTCCTTTTGTTGTTCGCACATTATGAGCTAAATACTCATACTTGGAAAGTTGGGATCTATGTAACGAAGTTTTAGTGCATTTAATGAAGTTTGTTTGATGTTTAACCATTTTATCTTTTGCCAAACTAATATTCCCATCTTAAATTAGGAATGACAAACTAATTTCAAGTAGCATTTGTAAATTCTAAAAAGGTATATAAATAGATCTCAAAAGATAATATGGATAGTGACTATTAAAGGACACTTTAATACTCCTTGCTTAAACCCAAGACATAGGAGGGCAAAATCCATAAGATGAATATTGTGGGTGCGTATGTAGCCTAGGGTGAATCCATTTAGGGCCTAGACATAGGCTCTTTTAGCAAAACCCTAGTGAAAGTATTTGACAAATTAGCAACTTTTGCGACAGCATCTAATGCTGCACCATCAGATGCAGCATTAGTGCACTTTAATGGATTTACATACTGAACACATTCCAACTCATTCTCAACTCTGATTTTCATACCTATTTACTTAAATTGTTATTTAAAAATGCTTTCAAAAACTTGTGTCAATTTATTTTCCCTCGCTAATTTGCTAGCCAAATGAAACACTATTTAGACTTCAATCCTTATAGGAACAATCTCTATTTATCATTATACTACTTGTTGGACTGTGTATACTTGCACACGTTTTTACACAACATGTCTCTCGTTGCCTCTTTTGTTGCCCCTCCCGTTGCCGATCATTTTAATTAAATTATTTCAAAAAAAAATATTTTGGAATTTTTTGATAGTGGTTTATTTTTTTGTCAATTATTTGTGGTTAAATCGTCTAGTTTGAATAGTTTTAGTAGACTATAGTAAAAAGAGAGATAAAATAATTGGAAATGACATATTTGTCTTTAAAATTGATTATGTGTCAAATTTTTAGGAATGAGTAATTTAGTATTTTTGGTAGTGGTTTGTTTGATTATATTTATAGTAGAATAGTAGATAAATTAAAACGTGGAAAGAGAGAATGAAGGGATATATATATATTAGAGAGAGAGAGGGAATGATAAAAGTGACAGAAAATACCTACAGTGGCAGGGTAGTAGTCGAGTAAACATGAGCCGAGGTACTCATATTTTGAATAAAAGGAATAGAAGGTCACATATTGGGCGTAATTTACCTTCTTCTCCTAGTTTCTATCTTATTATTTTTCGTGAGAGCAACCATATATATAACGGTAGCCTCAAGGGGGTATAACCAAAGGGAGGATTAAATGATTGAGGTGTCAATGAAGAAATGCTTGTCGAGGTAAGCAAGAGATAATTAAAGGCAGATGAAATTTGACAGGAAATTCTAAGTAAATATTCTTAAAGACAAATCATTGGCCAAAATGCCAAAGGTATGATGGAGCTTGCCGAACAATAGCAACTTGGTTAGCGAGGAGCTTGGCTAGAAGGTTACTTAGCTGAGGAGCTAGTGTCCGGGGATATAATTAGGTTGCAAAGCTGAGGAGGATTTTGGCCGAGGAAAGAAGACTTGCGTGGGAAGCAAGTATTCAACAAACGTGGACAAGTTTAGACGCTAGAGCGGCTGAAGAGAAAACGGAGAAGCGCCGTCGAAATAGGAGAGAATATATTTTGACCCCACTTCCCATGCTAGTGGAAGTTATGGAGCGTGTCTCATAGGTTTTAAGGCATAGATACAATGTAGTGCGTTGATCTTAGCCTATCCAACGTTGGTTAAGTGTAACATCCTGGGCCCTTTTCTTACTTAGTAGGCTACCCAGCAATGCACTCATGACCTTCTCCACCCCCCCTGTGGAGTTTTTACCTTCCGTGGGAATCGAACCATGTACCCTACGGCTCAAGTACATGCTCAATGCATTCCCACTACCAATTGAACTAGTAATTGTAACATCCCCAACTTTAGCTAAGTTGGTTAATGGAAATCAACAAGAGGTTGTGTTTGATTAATTACCTAATTTGAGTAATTTAGTTTAATTAATTAATGATGAAGTGATTGTCATGTATAGGATAGATTGATTGAATATTTAGTTTTTAAATGATATGAAGTATGTGTGTTATTAAATGAGTGTTGAATTAAAATTAGTTATAAGTGAGTAAGTTTAGACAAGGATTAGTTTTAAGTGGGAGTCAAAGACCAAGGGTCTTTTAGTCTTTTCCCTTTCCATTTTTCCCCTCCAGCTGAAAACACCTATTACTTCCCTCATTTTCGCACAACCCTTGAAGGGCTGAACCAGAAACCATAGAAAGAAAGAAGAGCTTGGGGGAGAGGAAGATTCAAACCTTTGATGCATGTTGCCACTCTTTGCACCATTCTTCTTCATTTCTTCTCCTCTTTCCATTAATACCACTTTTAATCAAAGATTCAGTTCAAATCCTCTCCTTCCATCATCTATCCATTTCGAGTTTGAGAGAGAAAGAAGGAACTTTTAGCTTCATTCACATATTGTTGTTCATCTTGAGCTTGGAGAAGGGTTTTAAAGTCACCAACCAGCCACATTTCAAATCATTAGAGCAAGATTAGAGAGTTTCAATCACTACAATGTCATTGGTAAGCCTGTGGGTGGAGTCTAGAAGCTGGAAAAGTCGAGTTGATGGAGGTTCAAAGCCTTGGAAATCAGTTTCTTGAAGTCACAGAAATCCTGTACAGAATCCGTTTTGGCAACCTTCAGTGTTTCGTTCGTATCTCCCTGTACACAACTCCGATGAAAGTGATTTTTGTTTCTTTGGAAACTAGACTCAAAATGCTTCAAACTGAGCACAGAACCATGGGGTTTGATTCAGAAATGGGAGAGATATCGTATTCACAATATTCGGTAAAGAATCAAGTACTGTTCTGGACCAGTCACCTTGTTTTGTTGATATCTCCCAAACTACTGGTTGCATGCATGTGAATCTTTCTCCATCAGAGAGTAGACAAAATTCTATTCACAATGGGCACTGATTTTAAGGATTTTGGTCACATATTGACCTAGCTATGCTCGTTGCAAATTGGCGGTTTGTTGCTGGAAGTAGCAGGAGTGGGTTCGGGAAGATTCGTGGGATCGCCGTTCGTCCGAGTTCGCAAAGCTTCGGCGTTGGGAGCGATTTTCATCGCCAAAAGGTGAGTTCTATACTCACTAGGGATTTTACGGTCAAGTATTTTGTGTTCTGAGTATTAGGTGTCGCGTTTTGGGAAAACCGGTACAAACCGTTTTATGAAAATATCGTTAGGGCGATCGAATTATGTGATTGATTAAGTTACGTATAAATTATTATTATGATCATTGTAACATCCTCAAAATAATTAATCGAATTATTTGGATGTTAACCCAATTGGATTAATTTGGTACTTAATTGTTAAAATTATTGAGTGCTAAAATTAATTATTGGCTGTCACAGGATCGTTGACCGAATAATACGGATCAAGGAAGTTTTGGAATCGAAATTAGGAATTAAGATCAATATGGTAATTGGACCACGCTACCACTTATGTATTAATTAAATATGTGAGTGTGTGATGAAAGAAAAGAAAGGAATGCGTGAAGAGAAAAGAAAAGGAGCAGAGAAGAGAAGAGAAAGAAGAGAAAGGAGAGAAGAGAAAGGAGAGAAGAGAAAGAAGAAGAAAGAAGAAGAGATTGTGGGAGCATCACTCATCCCCAAGGTCCCAAATTCCATCACCATCTTCATCTCATCCTTCTCATCAAAACCCACATCTTTGGTAAGCTTCTCCTCCATTTTTCCCTCTTTTTGAGACCCACGAATTTCTAGGGTTTTAGTGAGGGATTGGTTGAAATTCTGGGTTGTGTGATGAAATTGATGATGAAATCATGTTTAGGATCGAAGCCAAGGAAGGTGGAACGCGTTTGGGAGCTCGAATTGAAGTTGAAAGCGGATTGGTGACTTTCGGTTCGCGTTTGAGGATTTTGAAGTCTCGACAATATCGGCTCTCGCTTCAAGGGTGAGTTTTACTCACGCTTAGGATGTTTTTGTGTCTCGATAAATTTTATGTGCTTTGATTCCGAAAGATTTTGACTTGAAAACCGCTATTCGGAAAAATATGTCGTTTTTGATAAAATTCGTTTTGATTGAGTTTTTGATTGAATTGATTGATTGTGTGGTATTGGTTGGGTTTGTTTTGCTGGTTGTTAAATCTGTTTTCAGTCGGAACGAGAATCGGAATTGAGCGGAATAGCGAATTTCGTAAGAAAACGGAAATTCTGCACTTTTCTGCAGAGGGTCGCGTCGCGACCCGTTCCCATCGCGTCGCGACCTGGCCCAGTTTTGTCACGCAAAAAGTTTCTGCGTTTTTCGCGTCGCGGCGGTAGCAGTTCGCGTCGCGACGGTTTACAGAATTTTCAGCAACTAAACCCTGTTTTTGTTTTCGCGATATCTTTTGATCCGGGAACCCGATTGAGGTGTTCTAAGATGCGTTGAAAAGCTTATTCAGAGGCCTAACTGAATATTCTATTTTTAAGGTAAAACTAAACTGTTCTCGATATTGAAAATTATGTCAAAAAGTGGTCAACTAGAGTGCGAGTGTGAACTTGAATTTTACAAAATATGGATTAAAGTGTTTCATTGATTGTCTGATTAGATGGACCGTGGGTTCATATGATTGTAGATATACGTATATAGTATATCGAGTTGGGTGACGACCCATGTGTAACATACTAGGCGGGGCAGTCATGATCCCCTTCTCTAGGCTCCATGCCAATGGGAGAATGTACTATTGGTAGGGGGGTTCACTGGGATTCAGCGGTTACGCAGTCGGTGTTATGTTAAGTTAATTGTTGTGCGGTCCACCGGGATGTAGCGGTCACGCAGCCGGTGTCGCACTGAGTTATAGCAGATTCCCCGGGATGTAGCGGTCACGCAGCCGGTGGAATGCTATGTGTAAAATAATGCGGTTCACCGGGATGTAGCGGTCACGCAGTCGGTGCCGTGTTGAGTTAAAAATGTTTTTAAACTAGTACCGAGAGAGTGAGTAGGGGTATCGGTAGAACTCACTGAGATTGTATCTCACTGTTTAAATGTTGTTGTTTTACAGATAAACAGGGACACAAGAAACCGCAGAGGCACGAGTAGGTGGCCCCCGGGAAACAGATAATGGCTTAGCTTTATGTTTTAGCTTATTTTCCCTCTGTTGTCCATGTATCACAGCACTATGATATTAGTGTCATGTTTATCTTTCATTCCGCTTTCTTGTATGATTCTGACTACCACGGTTGCTGACAGTTTACGGTCTGAGAACCGTATGGTCTTAAGCATGTATAAGACAGTTATGTTATATTTCAGCAAAAATTTTATAGTGGTATTCAGTGTCTGAGCAGGAAATATTATCTCTGATGTATGTTTAATGTGCAGTTGGGTGTTTTTAACAAATAAAAATATCAGGGTGTTACAGTTGGTATCAAAGCGGTTCGACCTAGTCGGACTTAGCTTTTAGGGTCCTTGCTTTCTCTAGTCGTGATTTTCTTAGTATGCTATTAGACATTGAGCTTGATCAACTTAATACTTTGTGCATATTTCGCAGAATCATGGCCAGAAGAGGTAGAGGCGTTCCTCCCCCTGTTGATCCGAATTTTGAGTGGATGCAGAATGTCATTGAGAACCAACAGAAAATGATGCAAGATATGATGCTTATGCATCAGCAGCAACAGATCCAACAGCAAAATGGCCAGCAGCATCAAGCTCTGGAGCCACAAGTGAACCCAAGGCGAATTTTTACCGAATTCCTGAAAATGAAGCCCTCGGAGTTTAGAGGTGGGCCGGATGTCATGAGAGCACAACATTGGCTGGATGACATTGAAAAGATCTTTTTAACAATGCAAGTGATCGATGAAGATAAGCTGAGGTTGGCATCCCACATGTTGAAGGGAGAGGCCAATAACTTGTGGGCAAATGCTAGGGCCATGATGGAGACAATGGGAACTCCCCCGACTTGGGAAATTTTCCGAACATCATTTCTGGAACAATTCTTCCCCACGGCTATGAGGTTTGATAAGGAAAATGAGTTCTTAGCTCTCACACAAGGAGGCTTGACCGTGGGCCAATACACGGCTAAATTTGAAGAGTTGTATCAATTCTTCGGTTTAGCTGGATATGCCCCCAATGACCGATGGAAAACTGACAGGTACAAATATGGGTTGAGAGAGGATATTGCTCAAAGTCTAAGTTCTTTTCCGAAGACCAACTATGCAGCCATGGTTCAACAAGCTTATATTGCTGAAAGTGATTTGGCCAGATTGTATGCAAGTAGGAAGGCGTTCCATCAGAGTAAGAGGAACACTGGGTCATCTAGTTCTCAGATGGGTCCCAAGCATGACTCAGGCAGGGGTGGTAATTATAAAGGGAAGCAGGTGCAAACGACCGACCCAGCGAAGTTTAAAAATTGTCATAAGTGTGGAAGGTATCACCGAGGTGAATGTCAACTAAAACATACTCAGTGCTATCATTGTAATGAGGAGGGCCACTATGCAAATGAGTGCCCAGCAAAGAGGAACATCCAAAGAGCACCAAATGCACCTAGTCAGGGGCGGATCAACACACTGGATGCTCGAACCATCACTCCTACTGATAATCTTTTGAGGGGTACGGGATCTCTTTTTAATAATTCAGTCAATATTTTATATGATTCTGGTGCAACTCACTGTTTTATCTCGCAAGCATGTGTGGATCGGTTGGGACTAGCATTGTCTGAGCTATCCGAACCGATAACTATTTTAACTGCTGCCAAGGGTCGTGTCCAGACCCAAGCATTATGTGAAAATTGCCTACTTGTCATAGGCGAAAGACAGTTTGTTGTGAAATTTATTTGCTTGCCTATGAGAAGCATGGACATTGTTCTGGGTATGAATTGGATGGCTGAAAATCATGTGATGATCAACTGTGCCGATCGAACCATTACCTTCGCCTCCGAATCCGTAGGCTTGACACAGGCAGATTCTGAAGTGATGATCTCTTACACCGAAGCAAGCCAGTCATTATTCCAAGGTGCGGAAGCTATTCTTATTATGTTGTCTGCATCTACTGAAACGGGTTTAGATTTGTCATCTGTGTAAGTGGTAAATGAATTTCTAGATGTTTTTCCAGAAGAAGTTTCATCCTTACCTCTTGACCGAGAGGTAGAATTCTCAATAGAATTGATTCCTGGTACAGGATCAATATCCATTGCTCCTTACAGAATGTCTCCTTTAGAGTTGAAGGAACTGAAGTCTCAACTTGAGGAATTAATATCGAAAAGGTTTATCCGACCGAGTGCTTCTCCATGGGGTGCTCCGGTGTTGCTAGTCAAAAAGAAGGATGGTAGCATGAGATTGTGCATAGATTATCGACAACTCAACAAAGTGACGATCAAGAATAAATATCCATTGCCAAGGATAGACGATTTGCTCGACCAACTTCGAGGTGTCGTGGTATTTTCAAAAATTGATCTGAGATCAGGCTATCATCAAATAAAGGTACGGGCCTTAGATATTCCGAAGACAGCTTTCCGTACTAGATATGGACATTACGAGTTCGTAGTGATGCCCTTCGGTTTGACTAATGCTCCAGCGGTATTCATGGATTACATGAACCGAGTGTTTCACACGTACCTTGATCAGTTTGTGGTAGTTTTTATTGATGATATCTTGGTGTACTCTAAGACCATTGAGGACCATGTTCAACATCTCCGCATTGTTCTGAACGTACTCCGAGAAAAGAAATTGTATGCCAAGCCGTCGAAGTGTGACTTCTGGATGCCGGAAGTGAAGTTTTTGGGACACGTGATTTCCCAATCGGGAGTTGCGGTGGATCCCAGTAAAGTAGAAGCGGTGCTGAACTTGGAACGACCAACATCTGTCTCTGAAATAAGAAGTTTCTTGGGTCTAGCTGGTTACTACAGGAGGTTTATTCAAGGTTTTTCACAATTGGTTCTTCCACTTACTCGGTTAACTCGTAAGGCCCAACCGTTTATTTGGAATACCGATTGTGAGGAATGCTTTCAAGAGTTGAAGGTTAGGTTGACTTCTGCTCCAATCCTAATTCTTCCAGATCCGTCTTTGGATTTTCAAATTTACAGCGATGCTTCTGGAAAGGGTTTGGGGTGTGTTCTCATGCAGAACCAACAAGTTGTAGCTTATGCCTCCAGACAGTTGAAGACTCATGAAGAGAATTATCCGACTCATGATTTGGAGTTGGCAGCTATTGTGTACGCACTGAAGATTTGGAGACATTACCTGTATGGGTCTCGTTTCGAAGTCTTTAGTGATCATAAAAGCTTGAAATATTTGTTTGACCAGAAGGAGTTGAATAACAGGCAGAGAAGATGGGTGGAGTTTCTGAAGGATTATGACTTCGAATTGAAGTATCATCCGGGAAAAGCTAATGTTGTAGCCGATGCACTAAGTAGGAAATCCATTCATATAGCAGGGTTAATGATGCATGAAATGGAATTGTCGGAGTCTTTCCGGGACTTAAATTTGGATTCAAAGCGAAAAAAGAATCGGTTGGTGTTGAGCCACATGAGGATCTCTAGTTCCATAAGGGATTCTATTCGTTTAGCACAGGGAGTTGATGTGAAACTACAATCACAGAAAGTGTTGCCAGATTTTACCGAGGATAGTGATGGGGTTATTTGTTTCAACGGTAGGATCTGTGTGCCCGACGATGAGAGTATTAAAATGTAACATCCTCAAAATAATTAGTAGAATTATTTGGGTGTTAACCTAATTAAACCAATTTAGTACTTAACTGGTAAATTTATCGAGTGCTAAAATTATTTATTTGTTGTCATCGGATCGTTAACCGGATAATACGGACCAAGGAAGTTTTGGAATCGAAATAGGAAATCTCGATCAATATGGTAATTTGACCGCGTTACAACTTATATATTAAATAAATATATATATGTATACGTGTGTGTGTGTGAGTGAAGAGGAGAAAGAATTAATTAAAAGAATTAAGAGAAGAAGGAAAGAGGAGGCGAGAAACAGAGGAGAAAAAGAGAGAAAAGGAGAGGGAAAAAGAAGAAAATGGCGTGAGGGAGAAGAGAAGAGGGAGAGAGAAGACTTCACCGAAACGACTTCCGTCCAACACGAAAAATGTTCAGCGCTACTTCCTCTTCGATTTGGTACCAATTTCGTGACGATCAGCTCACTCTCTCTCACTTGGCCATTTTTGTGTTTTGGAGGTTTTGTGGGAAATCCGATTTTGGGTTGGTTTTGAAGGTTTAAGTTCGATTAGGAACGAACCCGAAGTGGATTGCTCGAGTATCAAAGTTCGATTGGGTGATTGGGAGCTAGTTGGGTGAGTTAGGTTGAGAAATCAAAATTATTGGGGTTATGTGTGAATAGTGTCATGGAGGTTAGAGGAGGAAGATGATGAATAGTATCTGTGGAGGATTTCGGGGAATTCGGCGTTTCGGTCAAAAGAGGTTCCGTGATCGAGCGGAAAGTTTTGGAAGCGGATTTGAGCGTTCGTGTGGCTACTCGGTGATTTCGGCTCGATCGTGGTTCACGCTTCAAGGGTGAGTTCTACTCACGTTTAGGATTTTACGTTTCGAATTAATTAATTAACTGTTTTATCGCTTTCGCTGGTCTGGAATATTACTTGATATTGTCTGTTTCGGGTTAGGAATCGATCGGAGCGAGTCTCGAGTTGTGTCGTCTTGAAATGGAATTTTTGGTGATTTGATTTCAAAAGATTTTGACTTAAAAACCGTTAATTGGAAAATATGTCGTTTTTGATAAAAACCGTTTTGATTGAGACATTGATTGATTTGAATGATTGTGTGATATTGGTTGAATCTGTTTTTCTGTTTGTTTGGACTGTTTTCAATCGGAACAAGAATCGGAATTAAGCGGAATCGCGGTTTTCGCGCGAAACCGCCAAATTCTGCACTTGACAGACCCCCCTACTGTCAGTCCACGCGCCACTTGCGCGCCGCGCGCCACTCGCGCGCCACTTGACAGATCCTACTGTCAGCTCGCGCGCCACTTGCGCGCCACGCGCCACTCGCGCGCCACTTTCCAGATTTTCAACAGTTTTTCACTGATTTTGTTTTCGCGATATCTTTTGATTCCGGAACCCGATTGAGGTGTTCTAAGATGCGTTGGAAAGCTTATTCAGAGGCCTAACTGAATATTCTATTTTTAAGGAAAAATGAACTGTTTTTGATATCGAAAATTGTGTCGAAAAGTGGTCAAATAGAGTGCGAGTGTGAACTTGGATTTTATAAAACGTGGATTAAAGTGTTTCATTGATTGTCTGATTTGATGGACCGTGGGTTCATAGTGCTGTAGATATATATATTATATCGAGTTTGGGTGACGACCCATGTTGACATACTAGGCGGGGAAGTCATGAACCCTTACCCTAGGCTCTGTGCCATTAGGAAACACTACTGGTTATGGGGTTCGCCGGGATTAGCAAGTGGATTGCAGTCGGTGTTGTGTCAAAAGTTTGTACTACGTTCATCGGGATTAGCAAGTGGATTGCAGTCGGTGGTTCGTAGAAAGGCCTAGGATGTTAGTTCACCGGGATTAGCAAGTGGATTGCAGTCGGTGTCCTACTAGATCGAAGCCTTATTGTATGGTACACCGGGATTAGCAAGTGGATTGCGGTCGGTGTCGTGTCACGCCGTAAAAAATGTTTTAAACGGATCGAGAGTGCTAGTAGGGGTCTCGGTAGAACTCACTGAGATTGTATCTCACTGTTTATATTTTGTGGTTTTACAGAGAAGCAGGGGAAAAAGAAAAGGTGAAGAAGCACAGCTAGGTGGTGTGCATATGAAGACGGTGAAGACTTAGTTTTCATTGTTATTGTCTTTCCCTCGAGATTTTTGTATTTTCGATTGTATAACTTGTATCAGTAAAAGTTGTAAAATCGTTTCCGCTATTTCTTGGTATTTGGATATTGGACTCTAAGTTATGAGTTGTTTTTATTTATGTTCAATATCTAAAACAGGAAAAATATCTCTGATTATTTTATGATGGTACACTTGGGTATTTTTACTCGATAAAAATACCGGGGTGTTAAATAAAAGGCAAGTGCTAGAGGTAGCACACCGAAGTTTATTTTCCGTACATCCTGGGTCCACCAAGATGTATAGAGATTTAAAACAGATGTATTGGTGGCCGGGAATGAAGTTAGAAATTGCTGAATTCGTATCACAATGCTTAACTTGTCAAAAAGTCAAAATAGAACATCAGAAGCCTGTTGGTCTGTTACGGTCACTAGACGTGCCAGTATGGAAGTGGGAAGACATTTCTAGGGATTTTGTAATGGCGTTGCCAAGGTCTCAAGCCGGTAACAACTCCATTTGGGTAGTTGTGGATCGGTTAACTAAATCAGCTCATTTTATTCCAGTTCGTTCGAGCAGTAAAGTATCCAAGTTAGCTGAGGTGTATTTGAAGAGCATAGTAAGGTTACATGGGGTTCCTACCAGCATAGTGTCGGATCGAGATCCGAAATTCACTTCTCGATTTTGGAAAGCTCTGAATGAAGCAATGGGGACTAAAGTACTTCTTAGTACCGCTTATCACCCGCAGACAGATGGTCAGACCGAGAGGACTATCCAGACATTAGAGGATATGCTTCGGGCTTTTGTACTTGATAACGGAAAGAAATGGGAGGATCATCTTCCATTGGTGGAATTCTCATATAACAACAGTTATCATTCCAGTATCGGAATGGCACCTTTTGAAGCCTTATATGGTAGGAAATGTAGAACTCCATTGTGTTGGTGGGAAGTAGGTGAGAACCGATTGTTAGGACCCGAGATGATTCATGACACTACTGAAAAGATCCGCCAGATAAGGGAAAGAATGAAAGCTGCTCAAAGTAGGCAAAAGAGTTATGCCGACAAAAGGAGAAGGCCGTTAGAGTTTGAATCGGGTGATCATGTGTTTTTGAAATTGTCACCGACAATTGGTGTAACATCCCCAATTTCGCTAATTTAAATTATTTAAATTAGTAAGAGGTCAAGATGATTAATTAAGCATTATTGATTAATTATGATATGGTGAGTTAATTGGGATTTTAAGCAAATAGGAGCACAGGGGTATTTTCGTCTTTTCCACACATTAATGAGTTTCGGCTAAACCATCCTCCACAGAACATAACTATATGCAATATGTGATTATTGTATAAGTATTGTTGGATTGAAATTGACTCAAGAAGAAATTAAGGAAGTTTAAGCCAAAATTGGACATAAGGGCATTATGGTCATTTCGCCCGTTTTTAAGTGAGCTTCAGCTGACCCCAAAAACAACACAACCCCACTCATGTGACATTTTCATTTTCAGCTGGAAACCCCAAAGAAGAAAAAAGAGAAGAAAATGGGGAGCTTGAGAGAGAGGAGGGCGTGAGGTAGAGTGAGAGGAGGGGAACCCATTTCTTGATGCATGTGTTTGTCCTCTCATCCTCTTCATTCTGATGCCCAGAACACAGTCCACACCCATCTCTAACTCCATTCACCATTGATGAACCTCCAAGCTCAAAGTAGGAGAAATGGTCTTCTCAAGCCTTGCATGTCAACTTAGAGAAGTATTAGAAGGATGGAACACCAAAATTGTTGATTGAGGACAAGTTTGAAGTGATTCAGTTACTGGTTTCGAAGTGTGTAGAGGTTGGGTCCAGCTTAGAGCTCAAATGCATGGTCACACATGGTTGAAGATGAAACAACAAGTGCAACAGAAATTTCTGCTGGAAAACCCTTATGACCTACCTACATTGTTTTCATCGTATCTCACTGTACACTGCTCCGATGATCGTGATTCTTGTCCCTCTGGAAACCAGACTCGAAGAGCTTCATTTTGGGCACAAGAACCGTATGATTTCATGGAGAAACGAAGGAGATATCATGTCCCCAAGTTTCGGATTCAGACTCAAGCACTGTCTTGAACCAGTCACATTGTTTCGGGTGTATCTCCCAAGTTACTTGGTGCATGCGTGTGATCCTTTGACCATCGAAAAGTAGACGAAATTATCTACAGAATGGGCACTGGTTGGAAGGGTTTTGGCCACGATTTGACCAAGATATGCGTGTTACAAAACGGCCCACTGATTCTGGAAAACGGATGCGAAATTGGAAGTGTTGGTTCCTCAAATTTCGGATCGAATCGCCAAAGTTCGAGAGACGCCAATTCCGTAGTCAAGGAGGAAGTTCAGTAGCTGGATTTGTGATTGGTTGCCGTTCCGAAGTTCAGTTTCGAGAATCGGACGAGTTCGGTGCGAGTACGTGATTACGGGGATTGTTCGAGAGGTTACGGTTCGTGAGGACGTGATTTCTCGCGAGGTCGTCAAATCGGTGAGTTCTATACTCGCTTAGGGACGTTTTGTTGTCGAGTCATGTTATTTCCTGAAACGATATTATGGAAAACCGCTTTGCGAAAACTTAACGAAAATGTTTTTATCGAAAAACCGTAAAACGCATAATTGCTCGAATTGATTGGATTGTTGAATTATGATATATGTTGTGGGACTGTTTAATCGCTTTCGCTGGTCTGGAATAATAACTGTTATGTTAGGGTCTCGATCGGAAAGGAAATGGGAATCGGAATGGAACGGATTTACTCATGAAAAACCTATTTTCTGGAAAACTGATAGAGACGCACGGATCGTGTGCCTACGAGCACGGGTCGTGCGCCTCCATCTGATACGACAGGAACTGGATTTTTAAAACACGCACGGATCGTGCGCTTAGTCGCACGGGTCGTGCGTATCTTCCTGGACAATTTCTACAAACTGTTGAACCAGGCACGGGTCGTGCGCCTACACGCACGGGTCGTGTGAGATTTTCTGACCTTCAATTTCAAAGTACCTTTTTATCCATTCCAAATGATTCCAATCCTCTTCTAATCCATTCCCCAAGGTCCCACAACAATGAAAAGGTAACAATGGTAAGAGATTGAGCATGTTCGATAGAAAGTTTGTGTGTTATGAATAAAATAGAAAACGGCTCTTAGAGAACGCGAGAGTGCAAATGTCAAAGAATGATAATAACACACGGTACTTGACTGATATTATACACCGAAATTGACTGATATGGTACACGGTACTTGACTGATATTATACACTGAAATTGACTGATATGGTACACGGTACTTGACTGATATTATACACTGAAATTGACTGATATGGTACATGGTACTTGACTGGAATGACTAACAGCCCATTGCGGGTACACAGACTGAAAATGTATAATAAATACAAGAGGAAAAAGGGTGACGACCCTAAGAGGTTAGCATACTAGGGGAGGGGAAGTCATGAGCCCCAAAACCTAGACTCAAGAATGTTTCCCCCGCTAGAAATAGCGGGATGGGTTCACCAAAAGGTCAAGAGATGCCTATAAAATAGGTAGACTGAGGTGTTATGCTAAAAACATGGAACAAAGATTGCATGCTTCATGTGTCGCTTAGGAGGGCCATGAGCATGAAGGTTACAGGAACTTAATGTATTTCCACGTGGTTGCTTTTTAGGACCACGAGTTAAAGACAAGGCATAATGAACCGCTAGAGTTAGTAAGGGGTCTCGATAGGACTCACTGAGATAATGTTTATCTCACCCTTCATATTTGTGGTTTTTACAGAGAAACAGGGGAAAGCAAAGGCGTTAAAGCACGGTTAGCTGATATGACTCATGGAGTCATTGAAGACCTAGTTTCATGTTTTAGGCCTTTGTTCTGTTTATTGTTTCTATGTTCAGATTGTATAACTTTTGATGTTAAGTTGTAAAATCGTTTCCGCTACTTTATGTTTTGAGTATTGAACACCAGGATTATGTACAAGGCTTAAGTTTTGGAACTTAAGCATTTTCAGAAAGTTTATGAGGTTCAGAGAACCGGTTGATATATATATTATCGAAAGTTTTAGTTGTGTTCAATATTTCAATAACAGGAAGTTACTCTGATGTATGCCATTTAGTGCATTTCGATGATTCTATATATTAGAATTTATCGGGGTGTTACAATTGGCACAGGTAGGGCATTACGGGTGAAGAAACTCAGTCCTCGGTATATTGGGCCCTTCCAAATTATCGAGCGAGTCGGGCCTCTTGCATACCGTATTGCTTTGCCTCCGCCGTTGTCAAATCTGCATGATGTATTCCATGTGTCTCAGTTGCGGAAGTACATTCCAGATCCAAGTCAACCGTTAGATTTTGAAACAATTGACCTTCGACCGGACTTGTCTTTCCAACCTCACCCAAATTACATCATGGAACGTGGCGAGAGGACGCTACGGACGAAGTCAATTCCCATTGTCAAGGTGGTTTGGGATGGTCTTTCCGTCGAGGAAGCTACTTGGGAGTTGGAGGACGATATGCGGACTCAGTATCCGTATTTGTTTTCTTAAGGTACGTTGTGTTTAATTTTGAGGACAAAATTCTTTCAAGTTGGGGAGAATGTAACATCCTCAAAATAATTAATCGAATTATTTGGATGTTAACCCAATTGGATTAATTTGGTACTTAATTGGTAAAATTATTGAGTGCTAAAATTAATTATTGGCTGTCACAGGATCGTTGACCGAATAATACGGATCAAGGAAGTTTTGGAATCGAAATAAGGAATTAAGATCAATATGGTAATTGGACCACGCTACCACTTATGTATTAATTAAATATGTGAGTGTGTGATGAAAGAAAAGAAAGGAATGCGTGAAGAGAAAAGAAAAGGAGCAGAGAAGAGAAGAGAAAGAAGAGAAAGGAGAGAAGAGAAAGAAGAAGAAAGAAGAAGAGATTGTGGGAGCATCACTCATCCCCAAGGTCCCAAATTCCATCGCCATCTTCATCTCATCCTTCTCATCAAAACCCACATCTTTGGTAAGCTTCTCCTCCATTTTCCCCTCTTTTTGAGACCCACGAATTTCTAGGGTTTTAGTGAGGGATTGGTTGAAATTCTGGGTTGTGTGATGAAATTGATGATGAAATCATGTTTAGGATCGAAGCCAAGGAAGGTGGAACGCGTTTGGGAGCTCGAATTGAAGTTGAAAGAAGCCAAGGAAGGTGGAACGCACTGAGTTATAGCAGATTCCCCGGGATGTAGCGGTCACGCAGCCGGTGGAATGCTATGTGTAAAATAATGCGGTTCACCGGGATGTAGCGGTCACGCAGTCGGTGCCGTGTTGAGTTAAAAATGTTTTTAAACTAGTACCGAGAGAGCGAGTAGGGGTATCGGTAGAACTCACTGAGATTGTATCTCACTGTTAAATGTTGTTGTTTTACAGATAAACAGGGACAGAAGAAACCGCAGAGGCACGAGTAGGTGGCCCCCGGGAAACGGATAATGGCTTAGCTTTATGTTTTAGCTTATTTTCCCTCTGTTGTCCATGTATCACAGCACTATGATATTAGTGTCATGTTTATCTTTCATTCCGCTTTCTTGTATGATTCTGACTACCACGGTTGCTGACAGTTTACGGTCTGAGAACCGTATGGTCTTAAGCATGTATAAGACAGTTATGTTATATTTCAGCAAAAATTTTATAGTGGTATTCAGTGTCTGAGCAGGAAATATTATCTCTGATGTATGTTTAATGTGCACTTGGGTGTTTTTAACAAATAAAAATATCAGGGTGTTACAATCGTTGATTGCTATGTGATGCTTGATTGGACTGTAATTGACTGTAATGATGTGCGTGTAATGTGGAAGTTTTGATCGGAAAGTATATCAGAATCGGAACGGAATGGTATCGTGTAAGAAAAACTGAAATCTGGGCTACTGTTGAACACGCACGGATCGTGCCTTATGGAAGCACGGACCGTGCTGGCTGTTCGCAGGGAGCCTGGGTTGATTTTTAGACAACGCACGGATCGTCCGCCTCACACGCACGGATCGTGCGTTCCCTTCGGATTGAAAATTTCTAAGTCTTTCAGAAACGCACGGGTCGTGTGCCCCTGGGCACGGACCGTGCGTGGCCTTTGGGTAGTCTCTTTTGAAAAGTGTTTTAAACCGTTCCAAACGATTCCAATTGCGTTCTAATCCCTTCCCAAACCTCACCCATTGATGTGATAGTACTATTGCCATGAAATTGACTGTGATTGATGTTAGTTAATGTTCCGAATAATGTTGACGTATGAGATTGATTATGACTAAGCTAGGTTATCATAATGTTGAGTATGGGCGATACATTATGAGGTGGACTAGGTAATGGATAATTATAAGATTAAGTTAACGACGTTAGTAATTCCGTGTGAGATCACATAATAACAAGATCATGATAAGTATAAGATTAGGTTAAGATTTAGATCATGTTAAGTATAAGCTCACTGTTATGTTCACAGATCATTGTTCACTGTTCATTGTTCAAGGTATATTAAAATATATACATCAGGTTAGGGTGACGACCCTAGTTCAGTTTAGTGTGATAGGGGAGGGGAAGTAATGAGCCCTATGAACCTAGGCCCCATGAGGGTTGCCCACTAGCGATTAGTGGATTGGGTTCACCGGGAGCTTATTTTGCCAAGTGACCGGTGACATGCTAAAAATCATTGTTCATTGTTCATGTGTTGCCTCTTGTAACTGATTATGAGGGTTATGAGGAGAACGTTTATGTTAGCCACATAGTCAATTGAAGACTATGAGTTATGAATCAAGAATAACGAATCAAGCATAATTGAACCGAGAGAGTTAGTAAGGGGTCTCGATAGAACTCATTGAGACAAGTTGTCTCACCTAATCCATGTTGTTGTTTTTCAGAGTTGCAGGTTAAGCTGAAGACGATGAGGCATGATCATGGAGACGCCTGAGGAGTTGCTGACGCTGTTTTATTTGTCATGTTATGTATCTCTGTATTTTTATTCAGTTTCTTAGATGTACGATGTACGACTTATGTTTTTAAGTAGTAAATTGCTTTCGCAGACTTTCGGTTTTTGAGTATTGAACACTAGTTGAGTGTGTAAGGACCGATTTGATATATTATGTTCAGTTATGTAAGCACGTTCGATGAGTGATTTATCGAAGTTTAGTATGTGTTCAATATTTTAAGAAGGAAAGTCACTCTGATGTGTGCCAGTCATGCGCTTCGGTAATTTTTACAAGATAGAAATTATCGGGGTGTTACAATTGGTATCAGAGCAGTTCGACCTAGTCGGGCTTAGAATTCCAGAGTCTCTTACGTCTTCTAAGTGTGATTCCTCTTAATATGCTATTATACATTGAGCCTGATCAACTCAATACTTTGTGCATATTTCGCAGAATCATGGCTGGTAGAGGTAGGGGAAGCGTCCCCGTCGACCCACACTTCTAGCCTTCTTGTTTCAATAAAGCGCGCAGCAGGAGCAGAGGGCTACAGACGCCGTACCGGAACAACAGGTGGGCATCAGTGATGGTTCGAAGAAGCTGTGGGCTACCGTTTATTTCTTGAAACCGATTCAATCAAAGAATCATGGAGAGAGTTCAGGTTACATTAAGTATGGACGGAAACCTGATTACACTAAAGAGTGTTGCGCCCGAAAAAGTCCCCGAGGGAGAACTTTCCTCGTTTACAACTTTTCTAAAATCAATGAAGCCGCCACCAATATTTATTAAGGAAAATATTAGGAAAACCTTTTTTGGAAAGCGATTGATCTTGCGAAACTAGAGAATAGGGTTCGGGGGTCGGTTACGCGCGGGGAAGGTGTTAGCACCCCACACGTCCTCTCTACTGAGAGGGAACCTTTAATTAAATGTGTGGTTTTAGTGTGTTGACTTGAAAATACTTAATTTTGCCTCTCTACTTCTTATTGAAAAATTCTTAATGAAAATCTTTATTTATTATGAAAAAAAGGGGGAAAAATGGGTTTTTAGAAAAAATCGCTTGACGGGACATGGCCCGCTCCTACGTATCTCCCGGTGCGATGGAGAACTCAAAGCTACGTAGTTCTTCTTTGTCTTTTTGAAAAGTTTTTTGTTTTTTATCTTTTTTAGTGAGTTTTCGAAATAGGACGAGCATTAGCGAATGATTAAACTAGCAGAGGCTATGATGAATCACTACTAAATACTCAAAAAAGGGAGTTGTACCGCTAGTCAAACGAACAAAGGTTCTGATGGACTATTGATAACAACTCGTTTTTATTATCTTTTTTGAAAGAGATTTTCGAAAGAGATTGATTTGCACGATGATCAAACTAACAAAGGTTATGATGGATCATCGTTTATTCTTCTTATGATAAAAGGGCATTGCCACTAATAGCTAAACGAACAAAGGCTCTGATGAGCTGCTAGCAACAATGGGTTTGAAAATGATTCTTTTTTTTTTATGAAAATAACTCTTTTTCTTTGGTTAAATGCTAGATTTTTATTGTTGTGCTTGACGAGAACGTGTCTCGCTCCTACGTATCCCAAGTGGGAATCAAAGCTACGTAGTTCTAGGTAGCTTTAAAAAATGAAAATCTTTTTGATTAGGTTTTGGAAAATGAAGAGCATTCGTAATTATCGAACTAACAAAGGTTATGATGGATCATTACTAATAACTCTCTTTGATAACGCCTTTTGAAAATGAAAGCTTTCATGATGATCAAACTAACAAAGGTTATGATGGATCACCACTATTAACTTGTTTTGATTCTTTGATGCTTAGGAAAATGCTTTTTGAATTTGAGAGCGTTCGTGATAATCAAACTAACAAAGGTTATGATGGATTATCACTAGTAACTGGTTTTATGCTTATGAAAACAGTCTTTTGAAATTGTGGCTTTCATGACGATCAAACTGACAAAGGTTATGATGGATCGTCACTAGTAACCGTTTTTATGCCAAGTTGTTAGAAGTGAAATCAATGAATGCAAGAAAGTTTTTGTAGGTTCAAGCATAACACAATCATTGGAATCAAACTATTAAGCAACAACATTTGAATTCATTATCAAGGATTAAGCCTAAACTACACATATTAGATCACATCACATAGATAGGCAAAGAGGGAAGTTGGACTATGCATTTAGCAAAGAATGCAAGCATAGGTAAGATAGCACCTAAATGCACATCTAGTGGAAGATGTTAGGTAAGCACCATATTCGAACATTTCTACAAAACACAAGAGAGAAAAATCTGATTGCATATCTAGTGGAAGAAGTAAGGGAGGAAATGAACCTATCTAATCATTGATAATATTCTATGTGAGTTGACAAAGGAGTTGTAAGCACAAGTGAACTCAAAAGAGTAGCCTCAACTATGATCATTGGCCAGGCATAGGCAAGCAAATTATTTAGCAATCAAAGTATCAAAGGATGTTGAATCACTTTGGTCAACCCTCACACTTGAGCTAAGGTGCACAAGTGCACAAGTGTTAATCCTCTTGCCAATCATCAATCTAATTCTTAACGCAAGTAATTAGGATCAAATCCAAACCCTAGTTTTTATTGAAGTATGCGCATAAAGCTTATTAATGCAATAGGGTAAAAACTCATGAATGCAAGATGGTGAAATGTTTTGAATGAAGGTAAAAATGTTTTATGAGATGAGATGAAAATGTTTTAATGAATGAGGTAAAAAATGTTTTGATGCATGAAGGTAAAAATGTTTTTATGTTTTATGAAATGGTAAAAACTCTTGGTAAAAACTTAATGAAGAGGTAAAAGTAAAATGGTAAAATCTTTTTATGTTTTTGGTAAATAGTTAATGAATAGGTAAAAACCAAAGTGGTAAAAAGTGAGAAACACAATGTCTCAACTTGCATTCACTTATCCAAGATCAAATGACCAAAATCCAAGCAAACAAAGATGCACAAAAAGGCCCTTTTGGCCGAATGCAACATTACCAACAATCATCTCTTTTATTTCTTACAAAATTAACAATTGACACATGAATCAACACAAAATGAAAACTCTAATCTAACATGCAAATTTCTAAGCTAAAACATCAACCCAATCACATTTTTATTCACATGAAAATCAAAGATTACAAAACACAACAATAACCCTAATTTTTCTAGGCAAACCCGAGGGCTATATGGCATGAAATCAACCCAAAATTTCACCTCAACTCATGAAACACACAAGAAAATACACGATCCCTAAAAAACAAACCAAGGCCGAGGCAAAATAGCATGAATATGAGTATTTTATTGATGAAAAATGATGCAAATATGAGTGAACATGCAAGAATACACAAGAATAACTCCTCTAATGCCAAGGGGTCACTTCAAACACCCAAGCCCACCAATGGGCTTGTCCAATAATGTTTGAAATGCCCCCTCAAAGCAACAACCACAAAATAGAAAAGTTGGAATGAGTAGAAGATGGTGTGCTAGGTTTTGTGTAGGAGAAATGGGCAAAAGGTCGTGAGTGAAGAGCTAAGCAACGTATATATAGGAGGCAACTAGGTATAAGGGTATTTTAGTCATTGTGCTTTGAATGTGCTCTAGGATTGGATTTTAATTTTGAATCAAGGGTTGAGATTGATCATCACATGGATTGAGGACTTTCAAGAAGCACAAAATGAGAGTGAGATGAATAGTAACCCGGGTACTATTCATTTGGCCTTGGTGACCAAGTTTTGCTTAGTTGTCATTTTGTACTATTGTACTATTATGAGACCATTCCCTTTTCTTTCATTTTTTGATTATTCCTTTGGAGATAATTCCATAAAATCTAACCATTTTGGGCCACATACTAGGAATATTAGGAGGATGTCAACATTATGAGATCACCATGACCAAAAATGTCACAAAAATCCCATCTTGTATTATTTGAAGAATATTCCCTTTTGATACCTTTTTTGAAATTGAATTTTTTGTAACACACATGCATGCATGCGCAACATGTGATGATCAAGAAGGGATATGCCTCAAATAATTTCCTCTAATATTGCACAATGATTTTTGATGAGAAATCTTCCTAATTTTATAAATGACCAAAATACCCTTTTACCCAAAAACCTTATTTTTTTCCCCTAAAATGCAATTCCACTCTAAAAATGAATTTAAAACCCTAAAATGACTTTCAAAATCTAAAATGCAATGCATGATACTCTTCTCACTCTTCAAAATGATGTCTCACCTCTTAATTTATTTATTTTTTGTGGAAAATTAGGGTTTCGATCTTAGGCGGACAAAATTAGGGTATGACAGCTGCCCCTCTTTATTCGGATTTTATCAAGAAATATGAATTGACCGAGACATATTTCGAAGATAAAATAGGAATAAAGAATTCAGAAATTATACCAATTTTGTCTACTTGGAGAAACCCGAATTTTCTTTTTCTTTTTCTTTTCTTCTCTCCTCCTTTTTTTTGAACTCCCAACGGGGGGAGCGTTTTCTGGAATCTGGGGGCGAGGGCTAACACCGAAGTGCTCATCCTCTCTTTGTACCGGCAGCTGAAAATGAACAAATGCATGCAATGCAAATGCCATGATTGCTGTTTTCTTTTTTTCTTATGATGAATGTAAATGTAATGAGTTTCCTTTTTCTTTTGTCTATGTCGGATGAATGCATGATTTTCTACTGTTCTTATATGCTTGATGAATGCAATGATTTTCCTTTTCTTCTCTTGTCTGTATGTAATGCATGATTTTCTTTTTCTTTTGTTTATGTCTGATGAATGCATGATTTTCCCCTGTTCTTATATGTCTTTCTCTCTTTCTTTAGCTTCTCTTCTTTCTTTTTCTTTCTTTTCTTTTCTTTTTGTTGCTCTCTTGGCTCTTCTCTTTTCTCTCTTTTGGGTTCTCTTTTCTTACTCTTTTAAGAATCATGGGTATGCGAATGCAAAGCTTTGGTGTTTGATGACATGGAATGCTCATGTATTTTAATGGAATGACATGCAAAGGAAAACTTTCTCTTCTTTGCTCTTCTTCTTTTTCTCTCTATGAGGAGGAGCAGATTCTGGGCGAGCATACAAGCTTTATAAGTATAGGACGAGCATATAAGCTCTATAAATATAGGGCGAGCATAGAAGCTCTATAAGTATAGGGCGAGCATATAAGCTCTATAAGTTAGGACGAGCATATAAGCTCTATAAGTATAGAGTGAGCATATAAGCTCTATAAGTATAGGACGAGCATATAAGCTCTAGGATCTGGGGACCAACAGGTCCAAAGTAATTGGTTCTGAAAATTCTTTGGAAAATGAAATTCTGGGGACTAGCGGGTCCAAAGCAAATGATTCTGAAAATTCTTTGAAAATTAAATTCTGGGGACCAGCGGGTCCAAGCTTTCTGATTCTGCAATAATTTTTTTTTTTTGAACTTTTGGGTATCAAGCATGGGGACCAACATCTGGTGCTTATCCGCATTCACTTAACAATGCATTTGAATGGTGCAGGTCTTGCAAGTGATTTATGCAATGGTGGATTGTCTTGGTATGCAAATGTATGTAGTGATTTATTGAATGGAATGCTCTTGTTCTACTTTTTGTTCATTTCTTAACTTGAATGGAATGATGAATGAAATGGGAAACTTTTGTTTTTTTCCTTTTCTGAAATATGATGCAAATGCAATGACATGAAAGGATTTTTGCTCTCTTTTTTTTTTCTTCACTCTCTCCTTTTTGCTTTTTCTTTATTGCTTCTACTATGAAATGCAAGTGCGAATGCAATGCCTTGATGTTATGGAAAAAATGAGATGCCTAGATGCATGAGGCGAAAATAACATTTTTGTGAACATTTTTGTGATGATAAGATGCGAGACTTTGATGCAAAAAGTGAAGGTGAATTTTGATTATTCTTTTGAAACATTTGAGTTTAATTCAAACCCCGGTGTTCTCAAGGTTTTTATTTTTCAACCAGCTCATTTATTCTTTCTTTTCCTTTCCATGATGACTGAATTTTAGATTTCACCTAATCAACTTGTGTTCTCTCTCTTTGAAGCATTGTCTAGTAAGCATGCAAAAGAGTGCAAATGTCAGATAGGTGTTTGAGATATGGACATATATGGCAGGTGATGGGATGAAAGGCAATGGCTTTTGCCAGAATGCCCCAATCTAGGCTTGGTGACTATGAATGAAAGGCTTGCCCCTGTTTGGTGATATTGACAATTGGAGTGAAAGGGCAGATATGCGGGAACTGGCGTCATGGATAACACCTGGTGAAAGGATGAATGACATAGGATGGACGCTGAACAGGCTTTCCCAAGACTATGGTGGGTGGGTGGTGAAGAGAATGCCCCAACTTTTAGATCTGAGTGGTGTTCTCAGTGTAAATCTTTGGTTCTCTGTGAATGCCTTGACTTTTGGTAATGAAGAGAAGCCTCACTTGGTGGTCACTAAACCTTGTTTTAAGGCAACTTGAATGCATTTTTGGGAGTGCAAGTCTTTTTTTTTGTTTCGTCAGCTTTCTTTTTTCTGACTGTTTGTTTTTGTCTTCTCAGTTCTCTTTTTCTGAGGGTTTATTTTTCTTGATCAGCTTTCTTTTTTCTGATCGTTTGTTTTTCTTTTTGAGCAAACACATTGTAAACAGATAAACTTATTTGTCCTAAGATTAGAATTTGAGAAAACGAAAGCAACCGGTCATTGATCGGAATGGACTTTGTAGGATTGTGATGTTTTGTGGAGAAGGGATGATTGGGCTTATCGGAGTGTTTGGGGTTGATGGGAGGATGGATCTTATTCAGCGTTGGCCGATGGTCAATGGTTTATGAAGGGAATAGTTATTGGGCTTGATGAAACGTTTGGGGTTTTTATTAGGACAAGTTTGGGTTTCATGGTAGAATGACTGGAGGGTTTGATGTTGAGGCCAGAGGAAATCTTTGTCGGTTTTATGAGAGGAAAGATGATGAAGTGTTTGAGGATTTGGGGAAGAAGGGATGGTTTAGCGAGACAAGGACCTCTTATGTCTTATGGCAAAATGTACCAGCTCACAATTTATACTTCTTTTGTCTCTCTTTTTCTTTATTTTTTTTTTCTTTTTTTTTTTGTTTTTTTTTGGGATTTTCATTTTTGAATCTTTTTGTTTGATTGCATTCTTTTCCTGTTGGCTTCCTCTTTGCCTTGGACTTGATGTGAGCTGATGGAGATATCTTGGGATTTTCTTGGCTTAAGGTGGGTAGGAAAGGGTATTTTTGGGATTTTGGATTTTTGAGGGTATAGGGAGATAGCCAAACTTCATTTCAAATCCCGATTACTTATTTTTGTAAAACTTGACAACAATTTATCTATCTATATGTGTTTGCTCTCTTCTTTTACTTTTCTTTTTTGTTTTTTTGTTTTTTTTTTGTGCCCTAACTTTTGCCGGGACCGCTCTTTGCGAGTTTTCAATCCACCGGACGCTCTTTTTTGCCTAGGCCTCCCTTTGCGGGTTTTCAACCTAGCGAGCTTATTCTACTTGTTTATTATATTATTTTTGAAAGACTTGCACTAAAGGTATATGATATTGACGAGGAGACTTAGTGATCACAGAACTGCCCCAGCATGGAGGACTCAAGAGTGATTGAAGAAAGTAACTTTTTATTGATGACAATATAGAAAAGGAACATGTGCCCTTATTGAAATATCCTAAGGCCTTGGGCAGAGCCAGAGGATTGCATCACAGAAAATTGCTTTGAACTGAAAAACTACATGAGAATCAACAATCACTCATAAATGCTATGAAATGCATGGGAAAGACGATGTTGCCTTCAACACTTTGATCATCTTCAACTG
This sequence comes from Astragalus membranaceus, assembly GCA_039519185.1. Taxonomy (NCBI): domain Eukaryota; kingdom Viridiplantae; phylum Streptophyta; class Magnoliopsida; order Fabales; family Fabaceae; genus Astragalus; species Astragalus membranaceus. Next base: position 54,950,972 of record CM076847.1, on the reverse strand, counting down.
TTGCCATTTTGACTTGATAGCCCTGAACTCAGGGTTAAATCCTTCACCACCCTCTTCAAAGGTTAACCGCCTTGAATCAATAAGACCCTGAACCAAATGTTTCAAAATATAACAATTTTCAGCAGAGTGACCAATTGCCCCAGCATGGAATTCACAAGTGGCCTGCGGGTCGTATCTTTTTGGGAATGGAGGTTGTACTGGCTTCATCTCATGAGGGGAGATCAAATTGTAGCTGATTAGGCATCTGCATAGGTTGGTATACGACATGGGAATAGGGTCGTATCGAGGCGACTTTTTTTGGCCTGTTATTGCATTAGCTTCTTCATTCTTCTTTGCAGGAAACCCGGAAGATGGGTTTTTGTGGACATTTGTGTTACCTGGGGAACTCGGGGCGATCTTGCCACTTCTCAATCCATTCTCTATCCTCCCCCCAACAATCACCTCAACTGAAAAATTGGAGGATGCACTGTTGATCAGACGATCATAGTATAGTGGTGGCAAAGCCTCCATAAACATAGAAACCAATTCCTTGTCTAAAAGAGGAGGTGTAACTTGTGCAGCCAAAGCTCTCCATCGCTGGGCATACTCCTTGAACGATTCATTGTCCCTCTTGCTCATGCCCTGCAGCTGCGTTCTGTCTGGTGCCATGTCTGTATTGTATTGATATTGTTTGAGGAATGCATCGGCTAAATCCTTCCAACAGCGAACCTGAGATGGTTCTAACTTCATATACCAATTCAGAGATTCCCCAGCAAGGCTCTCTTGGAAGCAATGGATTAGCAGTTTGTCATCATGAGAGTAAGTAGACATCTTTCTACAATACATCGTCAAGTGACTTTTTGGATAGGTCGCACCCCTGTATTTGTCGAAGTCGGGGACTTTGAACTTTGGAGGCAGCACCACATCAGGAATAAGGCACAAGTCTCTGGCCTCTCTTGCTCTGGAACCGAAGCCTTCAACCATTCTTAATCTTTCCTCTAATATCTGAAACTACTCTTTGGTCTGCTGATGCTCAGTGGAATAAACCTCAGGGAAGCTGCTTACACTATGAGGAGGCTGGAGCATTGGAGCCATAGTTGGAGTTGAGTGCTGAATCTGAGGGTATGGAGAGTTTCCAGACGTGAAGACCTGAGCCTGTGGAATGGCAGCTGGCTGAGGAGTGAAGTTCTGAAGAGTAGCCTGGGGTATAACAATAGGATGCGGGATCTGAGCCCGAGGTTCACCAGTCATTCCATCAGACCCGATAGATGCCGATTGTACATTCTCAACAATGGCTACAGGACCAGCTCCCTGATTAGCTTCTGGGTTAGAAGGGGGAGTGTAACCTAGAGGAATCAGAACCCTCACCATTTCTGACATCTGCGTCCTTAACCCATTCACCTCTGCTTTTAACTCATTCACCTATGCTCTTAGTTCTTCATTTGTTGCCATGTTCCTAGCTAGAGAACAAATCCAATTTGCCTTTCTCTGTCAACAGGGCACACGTCATAAGCACAAGAACGAATGACTGGACAAATGCATGCAACATTTTAGACTTGAATCAAAGGAAAGCAATTTTAACAAGGTAATTAAGTGATTACAAAATTGCCCCCTTGTACAGAGGATTTAACCCAAAAGTCAAGTATGTACCAACGCGGGGAGAGTATACACTTTATGGGCGGATGGGGCGGGACTAGACTTGGAGGGGAAACTGTGGTAAGGGAGGAAAACCAACGGACTCAAACAAGAGAAATTACTCATAGCATGCATGCTCACTAGAAGAATGCTTCACAGAGAGTTAACATCAGTTAAAAATTTGTTTTTTTCTTTGATACACTATTTCAGTCTTTTATCATGGAATAGATGAGATGCAATACTTTATTTTTGAAAAACTGAGTGCCTTGGAACACCTTGAGTTTGCAAATAAATAGGAGTGAGCTTTCCTAGATAGATTATTTTGTAAAAGCGTCTCGTCTCTCATCACAACCTTTTTTATTGAACGCAATGCATGGATGCAAACATGATGAAAATTCAAGGAAAATGACCACTTGGGAAGTGGAATTGTTTTAAAAGATTTTTGAGTGTTTTTGATGCAAGATGAAAAATGAAATTCCTAGGCATGCAAGAATGATATTTTCAAAATGGTTTTTATTCTTTAGAGGCAAGACGAGATATGAAATGTCGATGCCCCCCCCCCTTTTTTTGTAAAAATGATGACGTGAGGCAACCGATTGTCGTTACTCTGAGTAACTTGCATGAAACATTGAGTGGATCCTGACTCAATACTTCACGCAATATACTGAAATGCTTCGACATTTGGTTAACTCAAACTTATTCTCTTATTTGAAAACAAACCTCACTTGATAGGGTCAAAGTGCCCCGATATCGTAGAGTAACATCTCAAATTTGTAGTGCACAAACAAATTTGAGATATTACCCTTCGTCATTCGAATGTGCATTTTTACTCATTGAGCTTTTACATGAAGAGCTTTTCTATTTTTTCTTTGTTTAGAGAAGATGCATGCATTGGAAACTTTTCATTTTTTTTCCATTTTTAGTTTTGGAGCATGATTTTGAAAATTATTTGGAGATGCAAATGATTTATTGGAAAAAAAGGTTTTAGAAAAATGTGCTTGACGGGGTATGACCCGCTCCTACGTATCCCCATTGTAATGAGGAATCAAAGCTTACGTAGTTCTACTGTGTCTTTTTTTTGAAATAATGCTTATGCATGAATGCCTCGTCTTGGATGAACTTGACGAGGATTTTTTGCATGATTATAAATGAAATGCTTATGCTATGCAGATGATAATTGTTTTTTGTTTTATCTTTATGTAATGAAAGGGAATGCAAGATGAATGGTTTTTTTCAAAATTGGAATTTTATGCAATGCAAATGATGCAATGATGCAGTGATGCAATGATGCAATGATGCTTCTTTTTTGTGTTTTTGCAGAAAGAGGATATTTACAGGTGGTGATTTGTAAATTTTCACACTATATGCCACCTCATATAGGCGTTTATTGAAAAGGAAAAGCATATCTTTTTTGATTTTCGAAAATTTTGAAGGAAAAATTGATTGAACTGAATGCAACAATGCAGCACACAATTTGGAAAGCCCTTGTGACCTAAAAAGGGGGTAGAACCTATGATCTAAGGCACTTTATGGATAATCTTCTCATGTAGCTCTATTCACACCCTCACAAAGGTCATCAGAGCCACAGTCCCTCTCATGAAACTCCCCGTAAATGCAGCAAACTGCTAGAAAGAGCACAACTCTGATTGAAACTTTCGCGAGTAGCCAAACGGACAAAGGTCCTGATGGGCTCCCACTACTCGGATCCACTCATCCTAAGGTATCCTAACAGACCTGGGTTATGGTCTCTTTCTCTAATCATATAATCTCAAGGTACAAGTGTGTGTGTGCGAAGGGCATCTCCTTAAAAACTACCCCACCTGCAAATGAAAATCCAGAACAGTCCAGACAATAGCATGTTGTCTACTCTAGGGTTCAATATCATTCAAATACAAACAAGCTTAGGGTGTCAACAACAATGCACTACTTGCTTAATAAAGGGAGCGGAGAAGAGGGGAACATGATAAGAGAGGGGAAAATGCATGAATTTACCTTAAGAAAGGGAGCAAAGAAAAAGGGAACATGATATGATTGGGGAAACGCATGAGGGAACTAACATATAAGCAAAGAAGCAACCATCTATTACTTTAAACAAAAGCAAAACATAGAAAGAGAAGAAGAAGAATGCACAGGAATGCAACATGAAAGTATGAAAAAGAAGAAAGCATAGAGGCAAAACAAGATATTCAAATCAATCACACAAATCACGCACTTAATTAATTAGGCTTGACCCACTTTTAAAAAATGTTTTTCTTTTTAGTCCCCAGTGAAGTCGCCAGCTGTTGCGCCCGAAAAAGTCTCTGAGGGAGAACTTTCCTCGTTTACAACTTTTCTAAAATCAATGAAGCCGCCACCAAAAGCCGCCCGAAAAAAACGCTTGACGGGACAAGGCCCGCTCCTACGTATCTCCCGGTGCGATGGAGAACTCAAAGCTACGTAGTTCTTCTTTGTCTTTTTGAAATGTTTTTTGTTTTTTATCTTTTTTAGTGAGTTTTTGAAATAGGACGAGCATTAGCGAATGATTAAACTAGCAGAGGCTATGATGAATCACTACTAAATACTCAAAAAAGAGAGTTGTACCGCTAGTCAAACGAACAAAGGTTCTGATGGACTATTGATAACAACTCGTTTTTATTATCTTTTTTGAAAGTGATCAAACTAACAAAGGTTATGATGGATCATCGTTTATTATTCTTATGAGAAAAGGACATTGCCACTAATAACTAAACGAACAAAGGCTCTGATGAGCCACTAGCAACAATGGGTTTGAAAATGATTCTTTTTTTTTTTATGAAAATAACTCTTTTTCTTTGGTTAAATGCTAGATTTTTATTGCTGTGCTTGACGAGAACGTGTCTCGCTCCTACGTATCCCAAGTGGGAATCAAAGCTACGTAGTTCTAGGTAGCTTTAAAAAATGAAAATCTTTTTGATTAGGTTTTGGAAAATGAAGAGCATTCGTAATTATCGAACTAACAAAGGTTATGATGGATCATTACTAATAACTCTCTTTGAAAACGCCTTTTGAAAATGACAGCCTTCATGATGATCAAACTAACAAAGGTTATGATGGATCACCACTAATAACTTGTTTTGATTCTTTGATGCTTAGGAAAATGCTTTTTGAAATTGAGAGCGTTCATGATAATCAAACTAACAAAGGTTATGATGGATTATCACTAGTAACTGGTTTTATGCTTATGAAAACACTCTTTTGAAATTGTGGCTTTCATGACGATCAAACTGACAAAGGTTATGATGGATCGTCACTAGTAACCGTTTTTATGCCAAGTTGTTAGAAGTGAAAACAATGAATGCAAGAAAGTTTTTGTAGGTTCAAGCATAACACAATCATTGGAATCAAACTATTAAGCAACAACATTTGAATTCATTATCAAGGATTAAGCGTAAACTACACATATTAGATCACAACACATAGATAGGCAAAGAGGGAAGTTGGACTATGCATTTAGCAAAGAATGCAAGAATAGGTAAGATAGCACCTAAATGCACATCTAGTGGAAGATGTTAGGTAAGCACCATATTCGAACATTTCTACAAAACACAAGAGAGAAAAATCTGATTGCATATCTAGTGGAAGATGTAAGGGAGGAAATGAACCTATCTAATCATTGATAATATTCTATGTGAGTAGACAAAGGAGTTGTAAGCACAAGTGAACTCAAAAGAGTAGCCTCAACTATGATCATTGGCAAGGCATAGACAAGCAAATTATTTAGCAATCAAAGTATCAAAGGATGTTGAATCACTTTGGTCAACCCTCACACTTGAGCTAAGGTGCACAAGTGCACAAGTGTTAATCCTGTTGCCAATCATCAATCTAATTCTTAAGGCAAGTAATTAGGATCAAATCCAAACCCTAGTTTTTATTGAAGTATGCGCATAAAGCTTATTAATGCAATAGGGTAAAAACTCATGAATGCAATATGGTGAAATGTTTTGAATGAAGGTAAAAATGTTTTATGAGATGAGATGAAAATGTTTTAATGAATGAGGTAAAAAATGTTTTGATGCATGAAGGTAAAAATGTTTTTATGTTTTATGAAATGGTAAAAACTCTTGGTAAATGATAGCCTCGCAAGTGCACGAGTCGTATCGCGTAATAAAAGAGTTATCGATCCACAGGGAGAGCCTAGGTGAATACCAATCTAATTTTTCAAAGTTGATTAACTGAAAAGAAAGTGTTTTTAGAAAGAAGGAATGTTTTAGTAAAGTCTACTCACTCATGATCATTGTAGACAAAAGAGGAGAAAAGAAAATAAGAATAGAAAACATAAAGTTTAAATAGCGAGAAAATAAAAGAAAGCGGTAAATTGCAAAATTATAAATAGCAGAATTGTAAGTGACAAGAAAGTAAAAGTGCAAGAAAGTAAATAGCAAGGAATTGTAAATGACTTGGAAAGTAAAAGGGCAAAAAGGTAAATAACGAGAAAAATAAAAGAGCGAAAAAGTAAAGAGCGAGAAAGTAAAGAGCGAGAATTTAAATAGCAATGAAAGTAAATGACTTGGAAAATGAAAGGGGCAAGAAAGTAAATAGCAAGGAAAATAAAAGAGCGAGAAAGTAAAGAGCGAAAAGTAAATAGCGAGAAAGTAAATAGCGAGAATTTAAAAGGGCAAGAAAGTAAATAGCAAGGAAAATAAAAGAGCGAGAAAGTAAAGAGCGAAAAGTAAATAGCGAGAAAGTAAAGAGCGAGAAATTAAATAGCAAGAAAGTAAATAGCAAGGGAAATAAAAGAGCGAAAAAGTAAAGAGCGAAAAGTAAAGAGCGAGAAAGTAAAGAGCGAGAAATTAAAAGGGCAAGAAAGTAAATAAGCAAGAATCATAAAAACATGAAGAGTAAATTGAAGTCATGAATCTTTAGAGAGCCTTTGTCATTGATTTTCTAACAAAATTCAAGCTTGGTTACAAGTGAGGGTCAAGCCTCTATTTATAGGAAAATATGAGGGAGGGGCAAAATAGTAAATTACAAGTTTTGGCAAAGATATGGTCATCAACAAGTGGGCAAGGCAAAGCCATCAACAAGTGGGCAAAAATATCTATCAACAAGTGGAGAAAGCAAAGCCATCAACAAGTTGACAAAGGGCTTAGGTTGAGGGCAAAATGGTCAAAAAGAAGAAAAAAATCAAGTTGGCAAAGGTGGCCATCAAAAGCTGGCCGTAGCCAAATTTCCCAGCATTTTGGCTCCCATGGCGCCCATGCCAGCGCCAGTTCCTGCGCCTAGTTGCTGTGCTGCGCCTGTGTTGCGTTTTTGGCGCCCATGGCGCCCATGCCTGCGCCAGTTCCTGCGCCAGTGTTGCGCCTGTGTTGCGTTTTTGGCGCCCATGGCGCCCATGCCTGCGCCAGTTCCTGCGCCAGTTCCTGTGTTGCGTTTTTGGCGCCCATGGGTCCCTGTCTTGCGCCAGTTTCGCCAGTTTTGCTCCTGTGTTGCGTTTTTGGCGCCCATGGCGCCCATGGGTCCCTGTCTTGCGCCAGTTTGGCCAGTTTTCTCCTGTTTTGGGTTTTTGGGGCCCTTGGCGCCCTGGGGTCCCTGTCTTGCGCCAGTTTTGCCAGTTTTCTCCTGTTTTGGGTTTTTGGGGCCCTTGGCGCCCATGAGGGTGTCTAGTGCCTTAAAAATTGCTCCTCCTCAAATATTTCCTTTTTTCTTCATTTTAGCTCATATTTTCTTGTTTGCTTCAAAATAAAACCTGAAAATAAAAAGTAAACACTTGCAGTAAAATAGATCAAAAATATAATTAAAATACTAAAAAGACTTAATAAAATAACTATTAAAAAGACTCTAAAAATAGACTTATCAAACTCCCCTATGCTTGAACCTTTGCTTGTCCTCAAGCAAAAACAGTGTAAATCTTTAGGCCAATTCTGAAGGGAATTTATTTTCATATCGAAACCTTAAGTGAACTGTGGGGCAATTCTAACACTTTGGTTTGAGAACTACTATCCGGGCTTCTTGTGGAATTGGGAGACAGTTTTAAAGTATCGATACTCTAGAGAGGATATCAGTGTCATCATAGAACCGGTTCCCCAGCATTCTTAAGCTTGGGTCCTCCATTTACTAAGACCGGGTCTCAAAGGAGGGTCTTTATACGTTGGGTATTCAAGCATTTTTCTTTTCTTTTTGATTTTATATGCTAACCATTCATTTTGTCATTTAAAGTGCACCAATTTTTGCATTTTGAATTGGTTTTGCAATTTTTTTTTTTTTTGTTGAATACCCCAACTCAGACGTTTTTCTCCAGTAACCGCGCATCTATTAAATGTCACCAAGAGAACCAGGTTACTAGTTTCTTTTCAGTCCCTCTAATTGTATTAATAACTGAAAACGGTCTCAATAGTGTGTGTGTGAAAAAGCCCTAGAAGTAGAAATCGAACTATGATACAATTTTGTTGTTCCCAACCAGTCCACCTAGATGATTGCTAATGAAAAATTGAAAAATTATTTTTGTCCAGAAAAGGCTTATCTAAAACATGCTTAGGGTTCACAAAGTTTCGTGATGGAGGGAGCAGATACAACTCAAAGTACAAAAAGATAAAAACTCAGCAAAGCAATAAAGACATACCCAAATAAAAGCAATAAAATACCCCCCCATGCTTGGACTAAGCATTGTCCTCAATGATTTTTCAAATAAAACAAAAGGGGTTAGGAGAGCTCACCTGGCTGTCTGGTTCAGGATACTCGGCCCTGGGGTATTTTATTTTTTAAACAAATCGAAAAAAAAATTAAGGCGTGGGTTGCCTCCCACGCAGCGCTCTTTTAACGTCACTAGCTTGACGATCAAAATTTCAATTGGGATCCTGCAGAACTAAACTAGTTTCTTTCTCAATTGGGTCACCAATTAAATAATTTTTCAACCTTTGACCATTGACTTTAAACGATCCGGTTTTCTCGCTCCAGATCTCTACAGACCCGAAGGGGTAAACCTTACGGATCTCAAAAGGACCGGACCATCTTGACTTTAATTTTCCCGGAAAAATTTTTAGCCTGGAATTAAACAATAACACCAGGTCACCCTCCTTGAATTCTCTACGAATAATACGCTTATCATGCCAATTTTTTGTTCTTTCTTTGTAAAGTTTGGCATTCTCATAAGCATCCATTCGCAGTTCTTCCAATTCGTTTAGTTGGAGTTTTCTTTTTTCTCCGGCTAATTCCATGTTCAGGTTAAGGCGTTTAATTGCCCAGTAAGCTTTGTGCTCTAGTTCTACCGGAAGGTGGCAAGACTTCCCATAAATTAATTTGAAAGGAGTCATTCCTATGGGAGTCTTGTACGCAGTCCGATAAGCCCAGAGAGCATCATCGAGCTTTACCGACCAGTCCTTTCTTGAGGTCGAAACAGTTTTTTCTAAAATACTTTTAATTTCTCTGTTCGATACCTCAACCTGACCGCTTGTTTGAGGGTGATAAGGCGTTGCAATTTTGTGCCTTACTCCAAACTTTTGCAGTAACATTTCAAAATGTTTCGAGATGAAATGGGATCCTCCGTCGCTTATGACAACACGAGGGACCCCGAATCTTGGAAAAATTATTTTTTTGAAAAGTTTTATGACTACCTTTGCATCGTTTGTAGGAGAAGCAATGGCTTCGATCCATTTTGACACATAGTCAACGGCTACCAGAATATATTGGTTTCCAAAAGAAGAAGGAAATGGTCCCATGAAATCGACACCCCAGACGTCGAAAATTTCAACCTCTAAGATATTATTTAAGGGCATTTCATTTCTTTTTGAAATATTCCCGGTGCGTTGACACTGGTCGCATTTAGAAATGAATTGATGCGTGTCTTTAAAAAGGGACGGCCAATAAAAACCAGATTGAAGAATTTTCGTAGCAGTTTTTGAAGAACTGGCATGGCCGCCATAGGAAGAAGAATGACAATGGTATAGAATGTTACTTACCTCTTCTTCCGGAATGAATCTTCTGAACACCCCATCTGCTCCCCTTTTAAAAAGCAGCGGCTCGTCCCAGTAATACTGTTTAAGATCATGGAAGAATTTCTTCTTATGCTGATAATTTAAATCTGGGGGGAGTACTCCTGCTGCAAGGTAGTTTACAAAATCTGCATACCATGGTGCTTCAGTTTTGCCCAATGAGAAGAGTTGATCATCCAAAAATGTATCATTAAGTGCAACTCTTCTTCTTTTGTTCCTTGTAGACGGGACAAATGATCAGCCACAACATTTTCAACGCCTTTTTTATCCCTTATTTCAAGATCAAATTCTTGTAGGAGTAAAACCCATCGGATCAATCTCGGCTTGGCATCTTTTTTGTTTAACAAATATTTTATGGCCGAGTGATCAGTAAAAATGATGATTTTTGAACCTACCAAATATGATCGAAACTTATCAACGGCAAAAACTACCGCCAATAATTCTTTTTCAGTTGTGGCGTAATTCATTTGTGCCTCGTCTAAGGTCCTGCTTGCATAGTATATGGCATGCAATTTTTTCTCTTTTCTTTGTCCCAGGACTGCCCCAACTGCATAGTCGCTTGCATCGCACATTATTTCGAACGGAAGATTCCAGTCTGGTGGCTGTATGATCGGGGCAGTAACTAAAGCCTTTTTCAACCTGTTAAAAGCTTCAAGACAAAGATCGTTAAAAATAAATGCTGCATCCTTAAGGAGCAGACTTGTCATAGGTTTTGAAATTTTTGAGAAGTCTTTTATGAACCGACGGTAGAAACCCGCATGGCCTAAAAAGCTTCTCACCTCTTTTACTGAGGTGGGAGGTAGCATTTTTTCAATCACCTCAATTTTTGCACGGTCTACCTCAATACCCCTATTAGAAATTAAGTGTCCTAGGACAATTCCTTCGTTAACCATGAAATGACACTTTTCCCAGTTTAGAACTAGGTTCACCTTCTCACACCTTTCTAAGACTTTTTCCAGATTGGCTAAACAGTTTTCAAAATTTGACCCATGGACGGAAAAATCATCCATAAATACTTCCATTATGTTTTCAACAAAGTCTGAGAATATGGACATCATACACCTTTGAAAGGTAGCAGGAGCATTACATAGACCAAAGGGCATCCTTCTATAGGCATAAGTGCCAAAAGGACATGTGAAAGTTGTTTTTTCTTGGTCGCTAGGGTGGATGGGAATTTGGAAAAATCCCGAATAACCATCCAAATAGCAGAAATGTGAGTGTCGTGCTAACCTTTCTAGCATTTGATCAATAAACGGGAGAGGGAAGTGATCTTTCCGGGTAGCTTTGTTAAGCTTTCTGTAATCAATACACATTCTCCATCCCGTGATTGTCCTTGTGGAAATGCATTCATCCTTTTCATTTTTAATAACTGTTAAGCCTCCCTTCTTAGGTACTACTTGAACAGGACTAACCCACTTACTATCGGAAATAGGATATATTATCCCAGCATCAAGGAGTTTTAAAACTTCCTTTTTAACAACCTCTTTCATGTTTGGGTTTAATCTTCTTTGATGCTCGAGAGAAGGTTTATAGTCCTCTTCCAGTAGTATTCTGTGTATGCAGATTGATGGATTTATTCCTTTAATGTCCTCAATAGTATACCCTATGGCTTTGGGATACTTTTTAAGAACATTAAGCAATTTTTCAGTCTCATTTTGTTTTAGATCTGCATTTACGATTACTGGAAAAGTAGAATTAGGGCCAAGAAACTCATACCTGAGAGATGATGGTAAGGGCTTCAGTTCTACTTTTGGTGTTTCTTTTGGGAGAGGTTGAGGCTTTTCCTCACCCAAAGTTTCAGTACCCAATTCTTGTGATGGTGGATTTTCATCCAAAAGTTTTATGTAGAATTGGGTTTCCCCTGCCGCATTTGTATTTGTGTTGCCTAAAAGGCAATCTTCCAGACTATCTTGTGAAGATGATGCTAAAGAGCAGTCTCGCACGCAATAGTCTACAATATCAATCCTGCAGCACGAGTCTTTTACAGATGGACTCTTCATGAAGTTTGAAACTTCAAACTCAACCTTTTCATCCCCCACATTAAAAACCAACTTACCGTTTTTAACGTCAATTATTGCCCCTGCAGTAGCTAAAAAAGGCCTCCCCAGAAGAATAGGAATTTGGGAGTCTTCTTCAATTTCCATTACAACAAAGTCCACTGGTATAAAAGTTTGCCCTACCTTGATAGGGATATCCTCTAAGATTCCAGTGGGGTATTTAACGGAACGATCTGCCAACTGTATTGTCATTTTTGTGGGTTTAAGTTCGCCTATCCCTAGTCTATTGCAAAGAGAAAGAGGCATCAAACTTACACTGGCTCCTAGATCGCACATCGCTCTGTTTATAGTTTCACTTCCAATCACACAAGGTATGGAAAAACTACCTGGATCTTTGAGTTTTTGTGGCAGCTTGTTCTGGATAATTGCACTACATTCCTCTGTTAATGCAATCGTCTCATAGTCGTCTATTTTTCTTTTCTTGGATAAAATTTCTTTCAAAAATTTAGAATAAGACGGCATTTGAGACAATGCATCAGTGAAAGGAACGTTTATGTAAAGCTTTTTAAGCAAGTCGACGAACCTTTTGAATTGCTCGTCAATTTTGTTTTTTGCAAATCTTTGGGGAAAAGGAATGGGTGGTTTGTATGGTGGTGGGGGGATGTGTGGTTCTTCTCTTTCTTTTTCTGGTTCTTTCTCTTTTTGTTTCTTTTCTTGCTCTCCTGGTAAATTATGTTTTTCACTCACAATTTTTTCTTGGTTTGCTCTTGGTTCCTCTAATTGTTTTCCGCTTCTAAGGGTGACGGCATTTATTTGGCCTTTTGGATTTTGCTCTGGTTGCCCAGGAAATACCCCTGAAGTCTTAGAGGATGAAGCTACCTGTGTTGCCACTTGAGTTATTTGATTTTCAAGCATTTTATTATGAGTGGAAATAGAGTCGACTTTTGATACTAATTTGATAAGTGTGTCATTCAAATAACCAGTTTGATTTTTGAATTCTTCATTTTGTTTTGTTTGAGATGACACAAATTTTTCCATCAAAAATTCCAAGTTCGACTTTTGCGGGTTGTTTTGTGGGTTGTTAAAAACCCTTTGATTTTGAAAGACAGGAGGTGGTCTAGGTGCTGGATTGGGTGGAGGATTTTTATAAGAAAAATTTGGATGATTCCTCCACCCAGGATTATAAGTATTTGAAAACAGATCTTCCTTTTGAGCATAGTTAATATGCTCGTTTCCAGCACTAGATGCCTCAAGCTGGCATTCATCTCCAATATGGCCAACAACCCCACATAATTCACATGGTGGAGTAATAGGAGAAGAAGTTTGTGAGACGGCACTTATATTTAATTTTTCAAATTTTTGAAAAAGTGCGTCCACTTTTGAGGTAAGATGATCAACAACAGATATTTCATACTTACCTGGCTCTTTTGATGAGGCTGGTTTATTCGTTATGGCTCGCTCACTTGCCCATTGACAATGGTTTTGAGCCATATCTTCAACGAGTGCATAAGCTTCAGTAAAATTTTTGTTCATTAAAGCTCCACCTGCAGCTGCATCAACAGTCATTCTTGTTGCATATTGTAATCCATTATAAAAAGTGTGAACAACGAGCCATTTCTCTAGTCCATGATGGGGGCATAGCCTTAACATTTCTTTGAAACGTTCCCAAGCATCATAAAGAGATTCCCCGTCGTTTTGAGAAAATCGAGTAATTTGATTTCTCATTTGAGCTGTTTTACTCGGGGGAAAGAACTTAGCAAGAAAAGTTTGTTTTAACTGGCCCCAGCTGGTAATGGATTCCGAAGGCAAAGAATGTAGCCATGCTCTTGCTCTATCCCTTAATGAAAAAGGGAAGAGTTTTAGTCTTATGGCATCCGGAGGTACCCCGTTTAATTTGAGAGTTCCACAGTATTCTAGAAAAATTGAAATATGAAGATTTGGGTCCTCTGTGGGAGAACCAGAAAATTGGTTTTGTTGAACCATCGAAAGCAGAGATGTTTTGAGTTCAAAATTATTTGCTTCCACATTTGGATGTACAATGGCAGCCGATGGCTCTGCTGAAGGTGTTGCGTACTCTTTGAGAGCACGATTTTCATTAGCCGCCATTTGGTTATCGGGAATTTCTCTCCTCCTTCTATGTAAGAACCTTTCGATTTCGGGAATTTGTTGAACAGTTTCTCCGAAACTTCTGGTTCTTCGCATTCGAGGGACAAGAGAAGAAAAAGTAAAAATAAAGAAAATAAAATTTCAGTATAACCGGTTTCGAAAAACTTAATTAATATCACTGCCTCCCCGGCAACGGCGCCAAAAACTTGATAGCCTCGCAAGTGCACGAGTCGTATCGCGTAATAAAAGAGTTATCGATCCACAGGGAGAGCCTAGGTGAATACCAATCTAATTTTTCAAAGTTGATTAACTGAAAAGAAAGTGTTTTTAGAAAGAAGGAATGTTTTAGTAAAGTCTACTCACTCATGATCATTGTAGACAAAAGAGGAGAAAAGAAAATAAGAAAAGAAAACATAAAGTTTAAATAGCGAGAAAATAAAAGAAAGCGGTAAATTGCAAAATTATAAATAGCAGAATTGTAAGTGACAAGAAAGTAAAAGTGCAAGAAAGTAAATAGCAAGGAATTGTAAATGACTTGGATAGTAAAAGGGCAAAAAGGTAAATAACGAGAAAAATAAAAGAGCGAAAAAGTAAAGAGCGAGAAAGTAAAGAGCGAGAATTTAAATAGCAATGAAAGTAAATGACTTGGAAAATGAAAGGGGCAAGAAAGTAAATAGCAAGGAAAATAAAAGAGCGAGAAAGTAAAGAGCGAAAAGTAAATAGCGAGAAAGTAAATAGCGAGAATTTAAAAGGGCAAGAAAGTAAATAGCAAGGAAAATAAAAGAGCGAGAAAGTAAAGAGCGAAAAGTAAATAGCGAGAAAGTAAAGAGCGAGAAATTAAATAGCAAGAAAGTAAATAGCAAGGGAAATAAAAGAGCGAAAAAGTAAAGAGCGAAAAGTAAAGAGCGAGAAAGTAAAGAGCGAGAAATTAAAAGGGCAAGAAAGTAAATAAGCAAGAATCATAAAAACATGAAGAGTAAATTGAAGTCATGAATCTTTAGAGAGCCTTTGTCATTGATTTTCTAACAAAATTCAAGCTTGGTTACAAGTGAGGGTCAAGCCTCTATTTATAGGAAAATATGAGGGAGGGGCAAAATAGTAAATTACAAGTTTTGGCAAAGATATGGTCATCAACAAGTGGGCAAGGCAAAGCCATCAACAAGTGGGCAAAAATATCTATCAACAAGTGGAGAAAGCAAAGCCATCAACAAGTTGACAAAGGGCTTAGGTTGAGGGCAAAATGGTCAAAAAGAAGAAAAAAATCAAGTTGGCAAAGGTGGCCATCAAAAGCTGGCCGTAGCCAAATTTTCCAGCATTTTGGCGCCCATGGCGCCCATGGCGCCCATGCCAGCGCCAGTTCCTGCGCCTAGTTGCTGTGCTGCGCCTGTGTTGCGTTTTTGGCGCCCATGGCGCCCATGCCTGCGCCAGTTCCTGCGCCAGTGTTGCGCCTGTGTTGCGTTTTTGGCGCCCATGGCGCCCATGCCTGCGCCAGTTCCTGCGCCAGTTCCTGTGTTGCGTTTTTGGCGCCCATGGGTCCCTGTCTTGCGCCAGTTTCGCCAGTTTTGCTCCTGTGTTGCGTTTTTGGCGCCCATGGCGCCCATGGGTCCCTGTCTTGCGCCAGTTTGGCCAGTTTTCTCCTGTTTTGGGTTTTTGGGGCCCTTGGCGCCCTGGGGTCCCTGTCTTGCGCCAGTTTTGCCAGTTTTCTCCTGTTTTGGGTTTTTGGGGCCCTTGGCGCCCTGGGATCCCTGTCTTGCGCCAGTTTTGCCAGTTTTCTCCTGTTTTGGGTTTTTGGGGCCCTTGGCGCCCATGAGGGTGTCTAGTGCCTTAAAAATTGCTCCTCCTCAAATATTTCCTTTTTTCTTCATTTTAGCTCATATTTTCTTGTTTGCTTCAAAATAAAACCTGAAAATAAAAAGTAAACACTTGCAGTAAAATAGATCAAAAATATAATTAAAATACTAAAAAGACTTAATAAAATAACTATTAAAAAGACTCTAAAAATAGACTTATCAGTAAAAACTTAATGAAGAGGTAAAAGTAAAATGGTAAAATCTTTTTATGTTTTTGGTAAATAGTTAATGAATAGGTAAAAACCAAAGTGGTAAAAAGTGAGAAACACAATGTCTCAATTTGCATTCACTTATCCAAGATCAAATGACCAAAATCCAAGCAAACAAAGATGCACACAAAGGCCCTTTTGGCCGAATGCAACATTACCAACAATCATCTCTTTTATTTCTTACAAAATTAACAATTGACACATGAATCAACACCAAATGAAAACTCTAATCTAACATGCAAATTTCTAAGCTAAAACATCAACCCAATCACATTTTTATTCACATGAAAATCAAAGATTACAAAACACAGGGGGCTATATGGGCTATATGGGATGAAATCAACCCAATCACATCAACCCTAATTTTTCTAGGCAAAACCGAGGGCTATATGGGATGAAATCAACCCAAAATTTCACCTCAACTCATGAAACACACAAGAAAATACACGATCCCTAAAAAACAAACCAAGGCCGAGGCAAAATAGCATGAATATGAGTATTTTATTGATGAAAAATGATGCAAATATGAGTGAACATGCAAGAATACACAAGAATAACTCCTCTAATGCCAAGGGGTCACTTCAAACACCCAAGACCACCAATGGGCTTGTCCAATAATGTTTGAAATGCCCCCTCAAAGCAACAACCACAAAATAGAAGAGTTGGAATGAGTAGAAGAGAGATTATGCAAGAAAAACTAAATATGAGATGCAAGGTTTCAAGGCTTACCTCAAAATCACAAAGAAATGAAGAAGGAGATGATATAAGCTCAAAATAAACTTGGATCTACCCTTGAACACACGAAATCCTCTTGATCTTCGTAATTTGATGATGCAACCTTGAAGAGAATGGAAGAAATGATGATGATCTAACAAGAAATGGAAGATTTGATGGTGATTTTTGAAGAAAATATATGGAGGAGAGGTGGAGGAGCACACGGCCAAGAAGGGAATTGGGAGGAGAAGATGGTGTGCTAGGTTTTGTGTAGGAGAAATGGGCAAAAGGTCGTGACTGAAGAGCTAAGCAAGGTATATATAGGAGGCAACTAGGTATAAGGGTATTTTAGTCATTGTGCTTTGAATGTGCTCTAGGATTGGATTTTAATTTTGAATCAAGGGTTGAGATTGATCATCACATGGATTGAGGACTTTCAAGAAGCACAAAATGAGAGTGAGATGAATAGTAACCCGGGTACTATTCATTTGGCCTTGGTGACCAAGTTTTGCTTGGTTGTCATTTTGTACTATTGTACTATTATGAGACCATTCCCTTTTCTTTCATTTTTTGATTATTAATTTGAAGATAATTCCATAAAATCTAACCATTTTGGGCCACATACTAGGAATATTAGGAGGATGTCAACATTATGAGATCACCATGACCAAAAATGTCACAAAAATCCCATCTTGTATTATTTGAAGAATATTCCCTTTTGATACCTTTTTTGAATTTGAATTTTTTGTAACACACATGCATGCATGCGCAACATGTGATGATCAAGAAGGGATATGCCTCAAATAATTTCCTCTAATATTGCAAAATGATTTTTGATGAGAAATCTTCCTAATTTTATAAATGACCAAAATACCCTTTTACCCAAAAACCTTATTTTTTGCCCCTAAAATGCAATTCCACTCTAAAAATGAATTTAAAACCCTGAAATGACTTTCAAAATCTAAAATGCAATGCATGATACTCTTCTCACCCTTCAAAATGATGTCTCACCTCTTAATTTATTTATTTTTTGTGGAAAATTAGGGTTTCGATCTTAGGCGGACAAAATTAGGGTGTGAGAAAGAGCAAAACCGCTTTTAAAAAATATATCTTGCTTCCTTTCTTATGCTCTTTGATGCGATCATGATTTCCTTCGATTGTTAATGTGCGAAGGTAGGATTGACTATGGTCAATCCAAGTTGGGGTGAAATCCCTTTAAGTGCCACTAAGAGGAGTTAGGGTTTGACTCTTGAAGGAGGATGAAGGTCCATGAAGCTTCAGGAGAATGTTCATTGAGTAACTTGAACGATTTTGAGGACAAAATCTTTCAAGTTGGGGTGATTGTAACATCCCCAACTTTAGCTAAGTTGGTTAATGGAAATCAACAAGAGGTTGTGTTTGATTAATTAGCTAATTTGAGTAATTTAGCTTAATTAATTAATGATGAAGTGATTGTCATGGATAGGATAGATTGATTGAATATTTATGAGTGTTGAATTAAAATGATATGAAGTATGTGTGTTATTAAATGAGTGTTGAATTAAAATTAGTTATAAGTGAGTAAGTTTTGACAAGGATTAGTTTTAAGTGGGAGTCAAAGACCAAGGGTATTTTAGTCTTTTCCCTTTCCATTTTTCCCCTCCAGCTGAAAACACCTATTACTTCCCTCATTTTCGCACAACCCTTGAAGGGCTGAATCAGAAACCATAGAAAGAAAGAAGAGCTTGGGGGAGAGGAAGATGAAGGATTGTCTTCAAACCTTTGAAGCATGTTGCCACTCTTTGCACTATTCTTCTTCATTTCTTCTCCTCTTTCCATTAATACCATTTTTATTCAAAGATTCAGTTCAAATCCTCTCCTTCCATCATCTATCCATTTCGAGTTTGAGAGAGAAAGAAGGAACTTTTAGCTTCATTCACATATTGTTGTTCATCTTGAGCTTGGAGAAGGGTTTTAAAGTCACCAACCAGCCACATTTCGAATTATTAGAGAAAGATTAGAGAGTTTCAATCACTACATTGTCATTGGTAAGCCTGTGGGTGGAGTCTAGAAGCTGGAAAAGTCGAGTTGATGGAGGTTCAAAGCCTTAGAAATCAGTTTCTTGAAGTCACAGAAATCCTGAGCAGAATAAGTTTTGGCAACCTTCAGTGTTTCGTTTGTATCTCCCTGTAAACAACTCCGATGAAAGTGATTTTTGTTTCTCTGGAAACTAGACTCAAAATGCTTCAAAATGAGAGATATCGTGTTCACAATATTCGGTAAAGAATCAAGTACTGTTCTGGACCAGTCACCTTGTTTTGTTGATATCTCCCAAACTACTGGTTGCATGCATGTGAATCTTTCTCCATCAGAGAGTAGACAAAATTCTGTTCACAATGGGCACTGATTTTAAGGATTTTGGTCATATATTGACGTAGCTATGCTCGTTGCAAATTGGCGGTTTGTTGCTGGAAGATTCGGGAAGATTCGTGGGATCGCCGTTTGTCCGAGTTCGCAAAGCTTCGGCGTTGGGAGCGATTTTCATCGCCAAAAGGTGAGTTCTATACTCACTAGGGATTTTACGGTCAAGTATTTTGTGTTCTGAGTATTAGGTGTCGCGTTTTGGGAAAACCGGTACAAACCGTTTTATGAAAATATCGTTAGGGCGATCGAATTATGTGATTGATTAAGTTACGTATAAATTATTATTATGATCATTGATTTCTATGTGATGCTTGATTGGACTGTAATTGACTGTAATGATGTGCGTGTAATGTGGAAGTTTCGATCGGAAAGTATATCGGAATTGGAACGGAATGGTATCGTGTAAGAAAAACTGAAATCTGGGCTACTGTTGAACACGCACGGATCGTGCCTTATGGAAGCACGGACCGTGCTGGCTGTTCGCAGGGAGCCTGGGTTGATTTTTAGACAACGCACGGATCGTGCGCCTCACACGCACGGATCGTGCGTTCCCTTCGGATTGAAAATTTCTAAGTCTTTCAGACACGCACGGGTTGTGCGCCCCTGGGCACGGACCGTGCGTGGCCTTCGGGTAGTCTCTGTTGAAAAGTGTTTTAAACCATTCCGAACGATTCCAATTGCGTTCCAATCCCTTCCCAAACCTCACCCATTGATGTGATAGTACTATTGCCACAAAATTGACTGTGATTGATGTTAGTTAATGTTCCGAATCATGTTGACGTATGAGATTGATTATGACTAAGCTAGGTTATCAGAATGTTGAGTATGGGCGATACATTATGAGGTGGATTAGGTAACGGATAATTATAAGATTAAGTTAACGACGTTAGTAATTCCTTGTGAGATCACATAATAACAAGATCATGATAAGTATAAGATTAGGTTAAGATTTAGATCTTGTTAAGTATAAGCTCACTGTTATGTTCACAGATCATTGTTCACTGTTCATTGTTCAAGGTATAGTAAAATATATACATCAGGTTAGGGTGACGACCCTAGTTCAGTTTAGTGTGCTAGGGGAGGGGAAGTCACGAGCCCTATGAACCTAGGCCCCATGAGGTTTTCCCACTAGCGATTAGTGGATTGGGTTCACCGGGAGCTTATTTTGCCAAGTGACCGGTGACATGCTAAAAATCATTGTTCATTGTTCATGTGTTGCCTCTTGTAACTGCTTATGAGGGTTATGAGGACAACGTTTATGTTAGCCACATAGTCAATTGAAGACTATGAGTTATGAATCAAGACTAACGAATCAAGCATAATTGAACCGAGAGAGTTAGTAAGGGGTCTCGATAGAACTCACTGAGACAAGTTGTCTCACCCAATCCATGTTGTTGTTTTTCAGAGTTGCAGGTTAAGCTGAAGACGATGAGGCATGATCATTGAGACGCCTGAGGAGTTGCTGACGCTGTTTATTTTGTCATGTTATGTATCTCTGTATTTTTATTCAGTTTCTTAGATGTACGATGTACGACTTATGTTTTTAAGTTGTAAATCGCTTCCGCAGACTTTCGGTTTTTGAGTATTGAACACTAGTTGAGGGTGTAAGGACCGATTTTATATATATTATGTTCAGTTATGTAAGCACGTTCGATGAGTGATTTATCGAAGTTTAGTATGTGTTCAATATTTTAAAAAGGAAAGTCACTCTGATGTGTGCCAGTCGTGCGCTTCGGTAATTTCTACAAGATAGAAATTATCGGGGTGTTACATTAAGCAATAGGCTAGCCGAAGTGGTAAATGGATAACATGAATATATATATATATATATATATATATATATATATATAGAGAGAGAGAGAGAGAGAGAGAGAGAGAGAGAGAGAGAGAGAGAGACTATACAGTTATAGAACACACAATCAATCAAAAACATCTACAATTTTTCATAAAGTCTTTACTTTCAATCACACTTATCCTTAATCTTTTATGCCACTAGGTAGCCCAATTACACATCCCTCTCACCTAACCTAACACTCTTTGGAGGAGTTAGAGAACCCATAGCTGAGGAATAGATTTCCTTCCTCAGCACAATCGTATGAAACAAGAGGAATCAAAGGATTCAAGCTCTTAGCCAACAACAAAATTGGCACCCCCATTGGGACCAACATAGGTAAACAAACTTCTGCGTTTGATTCACCTGGGTTGGATTATCATTGGCATATGTACCATCGCTCTAGGAGGAACTTAAGTATGGAACTGTCTTCGGCGACTAAGAAGGCACCCACTAACAAATCTAAAACACATGAGCAACGTGCTGTATCAGTGTGCACAATATGACCCTAACTGATCCTAATGAGCAATCTCAACCTATTGATGTAGAGAAACCCGTGGTGATGCCCACATCCTTCATTGGTGAATAGACTGATATGGGGATACATGACATTATGTACCAAGCCTCGCAGAAACTGACTGACATAGTTAAAACTATGGTGCACAATGTAGTTCAATAAGACAGAGAGCAAGATAACAGAAGGGATGCTCAAGGCAGTAGCTCAATTACTTCTTGTACCCCTGGCCAAGAGCAAGGAATAATCCCGAACTCAATGTGGGAACATATAACAAGTTCCATCATATCCTAATATGGCAAGACCTGAAAAGGTACCTCCTTACCAGGCAACTCCTAACTTAGTGTTTCCTAAACCTAGTAATTTTTGCCAATGCCAACACTTGGTGCAGTTTATGGCGAATGTTACTAATTCGACTACTCTTCAAACTGGACAGGTGCAAGTGGCTTGAAGGCCGCCTGAGTCCAGGGGGTAGATTGGTTTGCTAACAATCCACCCTATCCAAGGGGCAATCCTCCTGCCTAGAAGTAGGATTCAGAAAACCTGGTCGTTACTATCCAGCTCAGCAGCCATGGGTGCCAAACCTAGCTGACTCGGCTACTTCGCCACCTAACCATCCTTATTCTGAAGCATTTGTTCAACCTTCGGTGGGTTCACATCCATCTCACCAGGTGTTTGGTAACATTGCTAAGCAGACTAGCAACAATGTCTCACCTTACCTGGGTATCCAGGCCACTATTCAAGGACCTGGCTTTGAAACCTCAGCCAAGCGGCTCCAGAATCGACATGGGTCGACAACCCATCTCTAGTACCCCCAGCTAGGAATTCTGGGTCCTCCGAAGCAACTATGGCGTCCATCTATCCCAGGCGAGTCTAGGTATACGAGGTTCCAACTCTTGGATCCTAATCTTATTGCTGATAATATCAAGAAGTTCTTTGGTGTTCAACTAAAACCACTTGATAGGCTTGTTTAGAGAAATCCTTACCCCAAGTGGGTGGATAGAATGGTCCATTTTCTTGGGGGATTTAAGACTCTTGATTTTTTCCCCTTTTCCGGAGATGATGGAAAATCAACCATGGATCCAATATGCCAACTCATGGCACAATGTGGGGAAGGAAACAAGAACAAGTATCACAAGTTACAGTTTTTTCGGTTATCGTTGACGGGAATAACTTTCACATGGTGTTCCTCCCTTCCACCAAATTCAATACAGACCACGACAGACATGTAAAGGTGCTTCTATGAACAATTTTACTGGTCTCAACTAGAAGTAACCGCAACCGATCTCATAAACTTACGGCAGAGGTTGGACGAGGAAGTAGCCGATTTTATTGAAAGTTTCAGGAAGCCGACTGGAAAGTGATAAGTCCAATTCCCTAAGTCAAAATTCACTTCCATGGCCATTTCTGGAATACACCCTCATACAAGTGAAAGAAAAGAGAAGAGATTCTCGAGGTCGAGGTCCACACCTAGTGGCTATTGTGGATGCCGTGGACGATTCAGATTATGGTGATACAGCCGAGCCCACGGTAGGCATCAAGTCAACCAAGATAGTCAAAGGAAAAGTCTACTATTGCTCTACTCTAAGACCTGCTAAGGGTAAAAAGGAGGATTCTGAGAATAATACTGAGTAATCTTTTGACATCTCTATGGCAGACCAAATCTTCGGCTACTCGATGGTCATAAAATTCCCCCCTGAAGAATTGAAAG
This sequence comes from Astragalus membranaceus, assembly GCA_039519185.1. Classification (NCBI taxonomy): domain Eukaryota; kingdom Viridiplantae; phylum Streptophyta; class Magnoliopsida; order Fabales; family Fabaceae; genus Astragalus; species Astragalus membranaceus. The sequence goes on along the minus strand of CM076847.1, from coordinate 54,928,077 downwards.
GCAAGAAATATTGCAAGTGGCATAACTCTTATAACAACACCACATCCAATTGTATAATCTTTAGAATGGCTGTTCAAAAGGCTATCAAGGAGGGAATGTTCAAACTGGCTGACAAGGGTCTGTGCAAGATGACGGTTGATATTGACCTCTTCCCAATGATGGGCATCGACATGATATCCTTCTCATGAGCCGATAAAGGAAAGGGTAAGAAGAAATACTTGTGGTTGCCCAAACAAGAGGTTCCTCCAGGGAAGAAGCCATTAGTTTTTGACCGATTAGAAGCACCTGTGGAGGTGTAACATCCCTTAATTTTTAGAAGCTTCGTCGGTCGAGGTTGGATTAGTGGTCACGAGCTAAGTATTTATCCAATCGGATAGTTCGGTATCATAATTAATCATTCTTAGTATTTATGATATATGAGGTGTTTTAAATAAATTGAATTGAATTGGTATCTATCTAATTGATAAGTATGTGAAATGGTGTGTCTAATTAAATTTAATTGTGTCAAGTTAGAGTAATTAGAGTGAAGGAGTCATAGGGAATGAAATGTTTAAGTAAGGGGTAGTTTTGTCTTTTACCATGCCCCTTTAGTGGCCAAAATCGTGGCCACGCTCCACCTCCACCACAAACCACCATTGAAGGCAACCAAGCCCACTTTAACCAAAACAGAAAATCTGAACCCTTGGATGTCTTATTGGAAAGCTCTAGAGCCAATTCAGCACCTATATCAAGGATTGAAGCAACTTAGAAATCATCACAGTGGCTGGATTCGAAATACAAGCCATTGGAAGGCTGGGTTTTCAGTTTTGGGCTGTCTAGGAGCGGTTTAGTGAACAAAGTCATGATCCTCCGTTCATTCGTTTCGGGAGGTCTCGGCGTTGTGTGGTTGTCGTCACGAAAAGGTGAGTTCTATACTCACTAGGATGTTATGGTCATGTGTGTTATGTTCTGATATTGAACCTCGTGTTTTATGAAAAACCGGTGTCGAATCGATATCGAAAATATCGTTCTAAGTCATGGAGTCGTTAGATCGTTGGACTAAAATTGTGATTAAACTGCATGATTGATATGTGGATTGTTTGGCTGTATAATGTTCTCTTTTTGAAGGTCGATGAGTTAGGTATCGATCGGAACGGAGTTTGGACACGAAACAGATTCGAAAAAGGGCTCGAAATGGCATTTCAGCAAGTCTGTGAGACAGGCACGGACCGTGCGCCATCTAGCACGGGTCGTGCGTATGCTTCTGCCAACATTTTAAAAATGTGTTCAAATCCTTCCTAATTGATTCCAAACCTATCCTAATCCCTTCCCAATGTTATACAATGATAATATAACCGTAATTCATGGAAACTACTTGTGTTTGGATCATTGTCACGCTCACGCTATTGGTATTAACGGCCCTTGCGGTCCACGGTTTTATTAATGGCCTTTGCGGTCCACGGTTTTATTAACGGCCCTTGCGGTCCATGGTTTTATGAACGGTTCAATGCGGGTACATGGAATGTGTTATGGATTTGATTGTCATGCTATGATTGTTTTTGAGATAAGCTTATGCCATGGATATTGCTTAATGTGATTGATGTATTGTGCTGGACTGATTAGATTAGCATCATGATAAGTTAGGTTAGTAAGCCTTAGTAAGCCATGTGAGATCAGTTAATTATAAGATTAAGTTAGTAACTAGAATACATTAGGCAATGTTAAGTTATGCCATGTTATGTTATGTAAATTCATGTTCACGTCAGTGTATTTATATTATACACCATGTTAGGGTGACGACCCTAGTTTTCAATATTAGTGTACTAAGGGCGAGGAAGTCATGATTCCTTATGACCTTAGGCCCCGTCATTGTTTGTCCCTTGGTAGTAGAAATAGCCGGGGATCGGGTTTACCCGTGCTTTCAAATAAAGTCACCGGTGTTATGCTAAGAATCATTGTCATTGTGTGTGCCTTGTGAGTCGCTTAGAAGGGCCACGAGTACACGTTGTATGTTCCACGTAGTCGAATTAAAGACTACGAACTCACGAATCAAGAACAACGAATCAAGCATAACTGAATCGCGAGAGTTAGTATGAGGTCGCGATAGAACTCACTGAGACAAGTTGTCTCACCCAATCCATGTTGTTGTTTTTCAGTGATACAGGTAGAAGTTGGATGTGCAGGAGCAATGGTCGTGGAACCGCTTCGTGGAGACGCTGTCGTCTATTTTGTTATGTTTATGTATTTTGGTTTCTCTCTTTGTCATAGATATTCGATTGTACGACTTGTACTTGTATTAAGTTGTAAATCGCTTCCGCACACTTTCTATTTTGGTACTGAACACTAGTGGAGTGGTGTAAGAACGCTTTATGTATTTTTCATGTTCTGTTATGTAACGCGCTTGATGGTTTTTAGCATCGAGTATTAGTATGTGTTCAGTATTTAAAAAGGAAAGTCACTCTGATGTATGCCAGTAGTGCATTTCGGTAGTTTCTACAAGTTAGAAAATATCGGGGTGTTACAATTGGTATCAGAGCAGTTCGACCTTGTCGGACTTAGAATCATGAGTCTCTTAAGTCCTCTAAGTGTGATTCCTCTTAGTATGCTATTAGACGTTTAGCCTGATCAACTAAACACTTTGTGCATATTTCGCAGAATCATGGCTGGTGGGAGTAGGAGAAGCGTCCCTGTTGATCCAAACACCGAATGGATGCGGAATGTCATCGAGACGCAACAGAAGATGATGAACGACATGATGCTCATGCAGCAGCAGCGTATGTAACACATGCAACAGAATGGGCAAGCTCATGTGCCGCAGGAGGATCCCAATAAGGCTTACTTCAAGTTTCTGAAGATGAAGCCTCCAACTTTCAAAGGAGGATCCGATGCAATGAAGACTCATTTTTGGATAGATGCTATGGAGCGGATTTTTGTAACTCTGCAATGCAATGAGGAGGAGAAGGTAATTTGTGCTGCAAATGCTTTGGATGAAGACGCCCATACTTGGTGGACAAATGCTCGCAGGATGATGCAAACTCAAAGGACGGAGCTCAATTGGGTAAACTTCAAGGAATTGTTTCTGGGTCATTATTTTCCGGATACTGAAAGACTAGCTAAACAGATGGAGTTTGTCAGTCTGAGACAGGGAGATATGTCTGTTGGAGAGTATGCTGCGAAGTTTGAGAGGCTATCTCAATTCTATGAGTTGGGAACTCATGCTCCGAATGATAGGTGTAAGATGATTATGTTCAAGCAAGGTCTACGTGGTGATGTGAACCAAGGTCTTAGTTCCTATACTATGACCAGTTATCCAGCTTTGGTGCAACAGTCTCATTCCGCAGAGGGAGATCTCAAGAAGATGTATGAGGAAAGGAAGGAGTATCACAAGAATAAGAAGAGAGTAGTTGAATGGGCAAACCGGGACGATGAGTCAAGGGGTAACTCCGGTAAGGATAAGCAAGTGCAGACGTCCGAGTTCTCAAAGCCTGAAAATTGTTCTAAGTGTGGAAAGCCTCATAGGGGAGAATGTCGCATGGGCTCAGATCATTGTTTCTATTGCAAGAAGGAAGGACACTACACTAGGGATTGTCCGGCAAAGAGGAGAAATAGAGAGGAAACGGCTGCTTCAAGAGTATTGGTGATGGATGCTCAAAAAGGGAAAGGCAAGATCGTGGATGGTTTGACGAAAGGTATGTTCGTTTAATTTTGAGGACAAAATTTCTAAAAGTTGGGGTGATTGTAACATCCCCTAATTTTTAGAAGCTTCGTCGGTCGAGGTTGGATTAGTGGTCACGAGCTAAGTATTATCCAATCGGATAGTTCGGTATCATAATTAATCATTCTTAGTATTTATGATATATGAGGTGTTTTAAATAAATTGAATTGAATTGGTATCTATCTAATTGATAAGTATGTGAAATGGTGTGTCTAATTAAATTTAATTGTGTCAAGTTAGAGTAATTAGAGTGAAGGAGTCATAGGGAATGAAATGTTTAAGTAAGGGGTAGTTTTGTCTTTTACCATGCCCCTTTATATGTACCCCATTCAGCTGGACCAAGTGAGATAGACCCACTTCATCTTGAACATTCTCAGAAAATTGAAGGAGAGAATGAGAGGGGAGAGGGCGAGAGGGTGAGGGAGGAGAAGAGGAGAGAATTCCTAAAATGCTCAATGCATGTGTGATCTAACCATACGAACAAAATCAGCTTTTCTTCCTCATTCTACTGCTACCAAAATCGTGGCCACCATCCACCTCCACCACAAACCACCATTGAAGGCAACCAAGCCCACTTTAACCAAAACAGAAAATCAGAACCCTTGCATGTCTTATTGGAAAGCTCTAAAGCCAAGTTCAACACCTATATCAAGGATTGAAGCAACTTAGAAATCATCACAGTGGCTGGATTCGAAATACAAGCCATTGGAAGGTTGGGTTTTCAGTTTTGGGCTGTCTAGGAGCGGTTTAGTGAACAAAGTCGTGATCCTCCGTTCATTCGTTTCGGGAAGTCTCGGCGTTGTGTGGTTGTCGTCACGAAAAGGTGAGTTCTATACTCACTAGGATGTTATGGTCATGTGTGTTATGTTCTGATATTGAACCTCGTGTTTTATGAAAAACCAGTGTCGAATCGATTTCGAAAATATCGTTCTAAGTCATGGAGTCGTTTGATCGTTGGACTAAAATTGTGATTAAATTGCATGATTGATATGTGGATTGTTTGGCTGGATAATGTTCTCTTTTTGAAGGTCGATGAGTTAGGTATCGATCGGAACGGAGTTTGGACACGAAACAGATTCAAAAAAGGGCTCAAAATGGCATTTCAGCAAGTCTGTGAGACAGGCACGGACCGTGCGCCATCAAGCACGGGTCGTGCGTTGCCTTCTGATTCACAGGACTGCTGAGTGTTGATTTCGCGCACGGACCGTGCGCCATCAAGCACGGGTCGTGCGTATGCTTCTGCCAACATTTTAAAAATGTGTTCTAAGCCTTCCTAGTTGATTCCAAACCTATCCTAATCCATTCCCAATGTTATACAATGATAATATAACTGTAATTCATGGAAACTACTTGTGATTGGATCATTGTCACGCTCACGCTATTATTATTAACGGCCCTTGCGGTCCACGGTTTTATTAACGGCCCTTGCGGTCCACGGTTTTATTAACGGCCCTTGCGGTCCATGGTTTTATGAACGGTCCAATGCGGGTACATGGAATGTGTTATGGATTTGATTGTCATGCTATGATTGTGTTTGAGATAAGCTTATGCCATGGATATTGCTTAATGTGATTGATGTATTCTGCTGGACTGATTAGATTAGCATCATGTTAAGTTAGGTTAGTAAGCCTTAGTAAGCCATGTGAGATCACTTAATTATAAGATTAAGTTAGTAACTAGAATACATTAGGCAATGTTAAGTTATGCCACGTTATGTTATGTAAATTCATGTTCACGTCAATGTGTTTATATTATACACCATGTTAGAGTGACGACCCTAGTTTTCAATATTAGTGTACTAAGGGCGAGGAAGTCATGATTCCTTATGACCTTAGGCCCCGTCATTGTTTGTCCCTTGGTAGTAGAAATAGCCGGGGATCGGGTTTGCCGGTGCTTTCAAATAAATTCACCGGTGATATGCTAAGAGTCATTGTTATTGTGTGTGCCTTGTGTGTCGCTTAGAAGGGCCACGAGTACACGTTGTATGTTCCACGTAGTCGAATTAAAGACTACGAACTCACGAATCAAGAATAACGAATCAAGCATAACTGAACCGCGAGAGTTAGTAAGAGGTCGCGATAGAACTCACTGAGACAAGTTGTCTCACCCAATCCATGTTGTTGTTTTTCAGTGATACAGGTAGAAGTTGGATGTGCAGGAGCAATGGTCGTGGAACCGCTTCGTGGAGACGCTGTCGTCTATTTTGTTATGTTTATGTATTTTGGTTTCTCTCTTTGTCATAGATATTCGATTGTACGACTTGTACTTGTATTAAGTTGTAAATCGCTTCCGCACACTTTCTATTTTGGTACTGAACACTAGTGGAGTGGTGTAAGAACGCTTTATGTATTTTTCATGTTCTGTTATGTAACGCGCTTGATGGTTTTTAGCATCGAGGATTAGTATGTGTTCAGTATTTAAAAAGGAAAGTCACTCTGATGTATGCCAGTAGTGCATTTCGGTAGTTTCTACAAGTTAGAAAATATCGGGGTGTTACAATTGGTATCAGAGCAGTTCGACCTTGTCGGACTTAGAATCATGAGTCTCTTAAGTCCTCTAAGTGTGATTCCTCTTAGTATGCTATTAGACGTTTAGCCTGATCAACTAAACACTTTGTGCATATTTCGCAGAATCATGGCTGGTGGGAGTAGGAGAAGCGTCCCTGTTGATCCAAACACCGAATGGATGCGGAATGTCATCGAGACGCAACAGAAGATGATGAACGACATGATGCTCATGCAGCAGCAGCGTATGCAACACATGCAACAGAATGGGCAAGCTCATGTGCCGCAGGAGGATCCCAATAAGGCTTACTTCAAGTTTCTGAAGATGAAGCCTCCAACTTTCAAAGGAGGATCCGATGCAATGAAGACTCATTTTTGGATAGATGCTATGGAGCGGATTTTTGTAACTCTGCAATGCAATGAGGAGGAGAAGGTAATTTGTGCTGCAAATGCTTTGGATGAAGACGCCCATACTTGGTGGACAAATGCTCGCAGGATGATGCAAACTCAAAGGACGGAGCTCAATTGGGTAAACTTCAAGGAATTGTTTCTGGGTCATTATTTTCCGGATACTGAAAGACTAGCTAAACAGATGGAGTTTGTCAGTCTGAGACAGGGAGATATGTCTGTTGGAGAGTATGCTGCGAAGTTTGAGAGGCTATCTCAATTCTATGAGTTGGGAACTCATGCTCCGAATGATAGGTGGAAGATGATTATGTTCAAGCAAGGTCTACGTGGTGATGTGAACCAAGGTCTTAGTTCCTATACTATGACCAGTTATCCAGCTTTGGTGCAACAGTCTCATTCCGCAGAGGGAGATCTCAAGAAGATGTATGAGGAAAGGAAGGAGTATCACAAGAATAAGAAGAGAGTAGTTGAATGGGCAAACCGGGACGATGAGTCAAGGGGTAACTCCGGTAAGGATAAGCAAGTGCAGACGTCCGAGTTCTCAAAGCCTGAAAATTGTTCTAAGTGTGGAAAGCCTCATAGGGGAGAATGTCGCATGGGCTCAGATCATTGTTTCTATTGCAAGAAGGAAGGACACTACACTAGGGATTGTCCGGCGAAGAGGAGAAATAGAGAGGAAACGGCTGCTTCAAGAGTATTGGTGATGGATGCTCAAAAAGGGAAAGGCAAGATCGTGGATGGTTTGACGAAAGGTATGTTCGTTTAATTTTGAGGACAAAATTTCTAAAAGTTGGGGTGATTGTAACATCCCCTAATTTTTAGAAGCTTCGTCGGTCGAGGTTGGATTAGTGGTCACGAGCTAAGTATTATCCAATCGGATAGTTCGGTATCATAATTAATCATTCTTAGTATTTATGATATATGAGGTGTTTTAAATAAATTGAATTGAATTGGTATCTATCTAATTGATAAGTATGTGAAATGGTGTGTCTAATTAAATTTAATTGTGTCAAGTTAGAGTAATTAGAGTGAAGGAGTCATAGGGAATGAAATGTTTAAGTAAGGGGTAGTTTTGTCTTTTACCATGCCCCTTTATATGTACCCCATTCAGCTGGACCAAGTGAGATAGACCCACTTCATCTTGCACATTCTCAGAAAATTGAAGGAGAGAATGAGAGGGGAGAGGGCGAGAGGGTGAGGGAGGAGAAGAGGAGAGAATTCCTAAAATGCTCAATGCATGTGTGATCTAACCATACGAACAAAATCAGCTTTTCTTCCTCATTCTACTGCTACCAAAATCGTGGCCACCATCCACCTCCACCACAAACCACCATTGAAGGCAACCAAGCCCACTTTAACCAAAACAGAAAATCAGAACCCTTGCATGTCTTATTGGAAAGCTCTAAAGCCAAGTTCAGCACCTATATCAAGGATTGAAGCAACTTAGAAATCATCACAGTGGCTGGATTCGAAATACAAGCCATTGGAAGGTTGGGTTTTCAGTTTTGGGCTGTCTAGGAGCGGTTTAGTGAACAAAGTCGTGATCCTCCGTTCATTCGTTTCGGGAAGTCTCGGCGTTGTGTGGTTGTCGTCACGAAAAGGTGAGTTCTATACTCACTAGGATGTTATGGTCATGTGTGTTATGTTCTGATATTGAACCTCGTGTTTTATGAAAAACCAGTGTCGAATCGATTTCGAAAATATCGTTCTAAGTCATGGAGTCGTTTGATCGTTGGACTAAAATTGTGATTAAATTGCATGATTGATATGTGGATTGTTTGGCTGGATAATGTTCTCTTTTTGAAGGTCGATGAGTTAGGTATCGATCGGAACGGAGTTTGGACACGAAACAGATTCAAAAAAGGGCTCGAAATGGCATTTCAGCAAGTCTGTGAGACAGGCACGGACCGTGCGCCATCAAGCACGGGTCGTGCGTATGCTTCTGCCAACATTTTAAAAATGTGTTCTAAGCCTTCCTAGTTGATTCCAAACCTATCCTAATCCCTTCCCAATGCTATACAATGATAATATAACTGTAATTCATGGAAACTACTTGTGATTGGATCATTGTCACGCTCACGCTATTATTATTAACGGCCCTTGCGGTCCACGGTTTTATTAACGGCCCTTGCGGTCCACGGTTTTATTAACGGCCCTTGCGGTCCATGGTTTTATGAACGGTCCAATGCGGGTACATGGAATGTGTTATGGATTTGATTGTCATGCTATGATTGTGTTTGAGATAAGCTTATGCCATGGATATTGCTTAATGTGATTGATGTATTCTGCTGGACTGATTAGATTAGCATCATGTTAAGTTTAGTTAGTAAGCCTTAGTAAGCCATGTGAGATCACTTAATTATAAGATTAAGTTAGTAACTAGAATACATTAGGCAATGTTAAGTTATGCCACGTTATGTTATGTAAATTCATGTTCACGTCAATGTATTTATATTATACACCATGTTAGAGTGACGACCCTAGTTTTCAATATTAGTGTACTAAGGGCGAGGAAGTCATGATTCCTTATGACCTTAGGCCCCGTCATTGTTTGTCCCTTGGTAGTAGAAATAGCCGGGGATCGGGTTTGCCGGTGCTTTCAAATAAATTCACCGGTGATATGCTAAGAATCATTGTTATTGTGTGTGCCTTGTGTGTCGCTTAGAAGGGCCACGAGTACACGTTGTATGTTCCACGTAGTCGAATTAAAGACTACGAACTCACGAATCAAGAATAACGAATCAAGCATAACTGAACCGCGAGAGTTAGTAAGAGGTCGCGATAGAACTCACTGAGACAAGTTGTCTCACCCAATCCATGTTGTTGTTTTTCAGTGATACAGGTAGAAGTTGGATGTGCAGGAGCAATGGTCGTGGAACCGCTTCGTGGAGACGCTGTCGTCTATTTTGTTATGTTTATGTGTTTTGGTTTCTCTCTTTGTCATAGATATTCGATTGTACGACTTGTACTTGTATTAAGTTGTAAATCGCTTCCGCAGACTTTCTATTTTGGTACTGAACACTAGTGGAGTGGTGTAAGAACGCTTTATGTATTTTTCATGTTCTGTTATGTAACGCGCTTGATGGTTTTTAGCATCGAGTATTAGTATGTGTTCAGTATTTAAAAAGGAAAGTCACTCTGATGTATGCCAGTAGTGCATTTCAGTAGTTTCTACAAGTTAGAAAATATCGGGGTGTTAGAGGAGGGTTACTCGGTATCAGACCGCATGACATTCCTTCGCCACAGGTTGCAAGTGGATGGGCTGAGTCAACCAGGGAAACAATCCAAGACAGTGCCTAAGCTTGGTAGACTCCCCAGGAATTGAGAGAACTCCACATGTTCATCAAAAAACTTGAGGGAATGACACCCTAGAGCCAAAACCTTGGCGTAAACACATCCTTCTTGGGGGCAACGTTTGTCAGCCGATGGAGACATCGCAGATTGATTTTTCTAGCCTTAACAATGAACCTATCCCAAAAGGAACAAGGAATGGCTTCCATTGATATTATAGTCATGAAAAAGGAGTTTAGGTCTATTAGAACAGTCAAGCCACCCTCGGTAGTGCCTTTGAACCAATGGGTAGCAAAGAAGGAGTTTAAAGAACCAACTCCCAAAGTAACCCCTCTGTCACGCACATAAAAGCAAAGGTTGACTGCGAATAGGGACAAGGATAAATAGGAATCCCTATAGCCTCTGTATCCATAGCATTAGAACACACTTTTCCTAAACCAGTCGAGGTAAACATCCCATCAGAGAAAGTAGTTGAAACACCCAAACTCAACACCATTTCTGAAGAGGAACCCGAGTTAAGCAACATGATCGTGGAAATAGGCATAACCCATAGCCCAGTTATGGGTTATGTCTTTATGGTACCGAAAATCCCTAGGTGAATGGTGATGTTGCCAACACAACACACTCTAACTCTCGTGTGGAGCCAATGCAATTGGTCGATAGTCCAGTGATCTAGGTCGTAGATGGGAGTCTAGATAGTCCCACTTGTCCAGTAAACCCTAAGACGGTACCATTCAGCGAGGGCCTTCTAGAAGACATAGAAATGGTTGGATTGTTGCCTATGGAATTTTGGGGAGCCAAGGGACAACTCGAGAAACGAAGGTGATGTCTTTGTCGAGGAGGCTGAGTGGGCTGCCTTGACCGAAGCAGAAAACGAAGTAACCGAGGGAATGTTGTTTAAAAAGCCTACTCTGATATGAAAAAGAACTTGAAGCCTCTTTACATTAAGGCTCACATCAATGGCAAACCCTTTAGTAGGATGTTTGTGGATGGAGGTTCAGTGCTAAATATCATGCCATTGGCCATAATGATAAAACTCAGAAAAAATGCAGTGGACCTTATTCCAACCAACATAACGATGACAAGCTTCATAGGCCATGCCTCTCATGCTTTGGGAGTGCTTATAGTCGATGTGACTATTGGGTCTAAGGTGATGAGGTCTGCCTTCTTTGTGAGTGAAGGAAAGTCATCATATGCAGTCATCCTCGGCAGGGATTGGATTCATACTAGTAAATGTGTGTCGTCTACCCAGCACCAGAAATTGATGATATGGATAAGTGACAAGGTGGAAATTAATGATGCTGATAAAACCCCATTTTCAGCTGAGGTTAAGATGCTAGAAGCCATATTCTACTATCCTTATTTACGCCCCATTGTAATACCCGAGGGATACAAAAAGGAGGAGTGGAGGAATCATGTGAGATGACTAAGGAAGGTTTCTGATGGTGGAAAGCTCAGCTTGAGAATATAAAGGGTACTTCAAAAGGGCTTAGGTGCCGAGGACATGACAAAGTACGCCGATGGAAGGTAAAACTCGGTTGGAGGGTGGCTCGGCTGTAACACCCCTTTTCTAATAACTTTACTTTTAGTAAAATCAGAGTCTTTTTTTTTTTGAAAACAATTAAAGCGAGTGCTACACTTACTCCATAAAAATCAAGATACATAGCACCATACGAAAAGTTCAGTTCGCATCAACTAAAATCCAATCACCAACAGCAGCGGAAATAATAATCAGTTCAAATTTAAAACCAATACATCACCAATGAAAAACTAACAGTTTTAGGAAAACAAGGCATAAACATAAGGACACCCCCCCCCCCCTGGTGCTACGTATCAGAGCGTGACACTTCCTACCAGACGAAGGCATAAGAAATCCTTCACTCGCTATTACCTGCACGTTGCCGATATAAGAAACAACATAAAAGCAGTAGGGTGAGTCTCTTTTCATAATTAATAACATATAAGAATTAAGCACTGCATAGGAAAAGGAAACCAGGCACACCAATTCATAACAATAGGAAACAATCTCATCAGCATACTAAATTCCAAGCAGCACTATATAATATATGAGTATGTATGTAATGCAACCCAAACTCCACGGGTACATGCATGTCGGATCCGTCACCAATACAAATAGGCCGTAGCCTCTGCTCACCAAATCAAACTAGGCCGAAGCCTCTGCTCACCAATTAAAATTAGGCCGTAGCCTCTGCTCACCAATAATGCATATGTCCATGAGATGCTATGGGAATGCATTACAACACACCAAGTCCAATCAATTTATCATTTAAAATTCATGATCTCACCATTGTATATTAATCAGCTCACCAAATTAAAATTAGGCCGTAGCCTCTGCTCACCAGTCTCACCCTATCATACTCACCAATTCAGCTCACCACTCACACCAACACCAATTTAAATAGACCAGCTTAGGACATTGACACGACATAGGGAAAGTGGGTAAAAATAGCCATTTGGACACTTAAACACCATCAGCCAGAAACACCAGTAAAAATAATTTATTTTTGCATAAAATTGAGACTATTGGATAGGCACTGAAATTAGCTTCAAAACGCATTTTGAACCGTTGAATTTGGATAACCGAGTCAAAAGTTATATTAAAAACAGTTTAGGAAAAATGTTAGACATTCTGGAAACAGGCGCATGGGCGCTGGGCGCCCAGGGGCAACACAGCGCTTGGCGCATGGGCGCTTGGCGCCCAGGGGAGGCAACACGCAACAGCGCACAGGCGCATAGGCGCTTGGCGCCCAGGAGCAACACGCGCAACAGCGCACAGGCGCTAGGCGCCCAGGGGAACAAGCGCGCAACAGCGCACAGGCGCTAGGCGCCCAGGGGAACAACACGCACACAGGCGCATTGCGCCCAGCACAGCAACACGGCGCCCAGGCACTAGGCGCCTAAGACCAACTTGAAACCGAACTCATTTTTCTTCGAAAATTATTTTACACGAGCCAAATGCTCAGGACATTAAAACCCAACAAGAATTTTATCAAAAGCTGAACATTATTTTTGGCGCCCATGCACTAGGCACCTAGTGAAAATACGCAACTCAACTCCTTTGTTGACCAAAATCAGTTTTCATGAGCCATTTTACCCAAGTATAAAACCTGAAAACCATTTTCACAAAATTATCACCAGAACTTTGGGGCCCTTGGCGCCCATGACTCAAGCAACAAGTGCCAAAACTGGCAGCACAGGAACACAGGAGGCAACACAGGCAACAGGGACAGCAACACAGAATGGCAACACAGTGACACAGAATTTTTGGAAAACTGGCGCAGCACACTGCTAGGCGCCTGGCGCCCATGACTAGGCGCAACACAGAATTTTTTCAGCAACATGCAATTGGCGCCCAAGGCGCCTAGGGGCTCCCAAACAGAATTTTTCCACTTCCAATTATCAATTAAAATCACCAAAACACTCCTATATATAAATATAATCAAAGTGTCACCATAATTCCCAATTTCACCACATAATCACCAAACAATCATATACTCAAACAATTGATCTACAATTCGCATATTGCCCCAATTCAAACATCCATCATAAAATTCTCAACATATTAATTCAACAACAACATCACAATATTATAATTTCTCAACAACAACACAATTCAATCATGGAAACTAACCTAGGACCCTAACCCTAAGCAATTCCCAATTCGCATAAGTATTAAGAACAAAAAGAGGACCCCCTAACCTTATGGAAGTCGAATTTGATAGCCAAGCTCTAAGTGAAGATTGCGCACCACCAATGAGCCTCCTCCTCTTCTCTATGAGCTTCGCCCCTTTCTCCTTCTTCTCTTCGCAACTCTCTTCTTCCCTCCTTCTTACGTTACTTTTTCTTTCTTTTCTCACTTGGGTGGAATAAGTGAAATGAAATTAACCCCCAAGACCCCTAAGTGAGTCGACTCCTATGACTAGTTAATGGGTCATGGGCTCACTTGTGGATCATGGGCCCCCATGCACACCACCTAATTCGTGACAACACCTCCTAATTAAAATAAAGTAAATTAAATTAATACTAGTCCTCACCTTATAAATAGGTCCAATTACCTCGCATATATTTATTTTATTTTCTACCACCACATAATTCCCAGTTAATTAAAATAAATAATTCAATTAGATAGCTAATTAAATTTGGGGTGTTACAACTCTCCCCCACTTAAGAGAATTTCGTCCTCGAAATTCACCTGTCAACGCCAACACTCTCCCTCTAAGGCCACCTAGACAACTAGTGCTATCTATCATGCTGATTACTATTGCTTTGATTACCGGCGGTAAGTGCTTGGGCGGCCGTCCCTCCTACTTATTCGGCCAGGTAACTTCAAGCAGTAATAATCAGGCTCACTCTCTACTCCGCTGCGCTACTCTGATACGCTGACCTGGGTTCTACCTCCCCCATCTACCCTTAAGGATAACGAAATACATCAATCATCACAGCATCACAACGAAATTCACAGAGTGCATCACAGTTGTACAACAAGCTGCATGATTTAACAACACGACAACAACATCAACAAACAACTTTGCCACTCAGGCGACATCAACCACTAAACCACCACATCGGCCATAGGCCTACAACACAAAATTCATCAAAACGCTTCGGGCCATTCAGCGGTACCCTCAGCAAAACAACGTGGGCCATATCGGCGGTACCCACTACAAAACACTGTGGGCCATTCGGCGTTACCCACAACACAACAACCAACAACATCAAAGAAAATCATTATCATCAACAAGGCAACCACAAAACACAGCAAAGCAACAATGCGGAGATAACTCCGGGACCAACAATCCCATAACCAACAACAACAGCAACTAGGGCACTAGGCCACCGACAACACAACAACAATTACGGGCACTACGGCACCGACAACGCCACCTCAACTTAAATCAACCGACACGCCTAAAAATCAACAACACCAGAACCAGTAAATTTTGCCTTGAAATTAGAATATTCAGTTAGGCCTCTGAATAAGCTTTCCGAAACATTTTAGTTTACTCAAATCGGACTCCTGGTTCAAAAGATATTGCAAAAACAGTTTTTCAGTTACCGTGACAGTACAAACTAAGCAACGCAGAAAGTTCCAGCACTCACACATAAATTTCAACAATTTATTTACCTTATCAAACGACATCGGAATTTTGCAAACAACCCCTCTACGGAATACTTATGAAGTCTAGTTTCTGGCTATATTTTTAGAATTTCAAAATGATGAGTCGAATAGCACAGTTTTCGCAAACAAAGCAGTTGGTCCGGAAAATGGGGCAGCGACTGTGTCCAAAGTTGTGACTCTTCTACAACGCCCAAAACAAACCCAAATAACACGAAACTTCACCCTAAACAGTAAATCATTTTGTCTGGTTTTCAAAGAAATTGGATCCATTCGAAAAGGAGTTCATTTGAAAACACCACAATTAAAACATTGACCCTATGTCCAGACGGTCCCCACAATTTTACCCTAACTTGCGAAGCCCATAACTGGAGCTATACTACTCCAAATGCGACCAAACCAAAGCCAAAATGACCAGCGTTCAGTCTATTTCCTAACAAAATATGTCCCATAATTTTTGGACAAACGAAAGATTTCCAGTTTTAAAATACAGAACCTACGTCCAGAATGCTCCCAGATTATTAACCTCACTTGTGGAACCTATAACTAGAGCTACACAAATCCAAATTGA
Source organism: Astragalus membranaceus (assembly GCA_039519185.1). Classification (NCBI taxonomy): domain Eukaryota; kingdom Viridiplantae; phylum Streptophyta; class Magnoliopsida; order Fabales; family Fabaceae; genus Astragalus; species Astragalus membranaceus. Next base: position 54,912,472 of record CM076847.1, on the reverse strand, counting down.
ACGAAACCGGTACCAAAACGACCGGCGTGAAATCTATTTTCACGAACAATTAAACACGAAATTTTCGGACTGGCCGAACAGTCCCAGTTTCACGAAAACCGAAACAGTGTTACGCACTACATCTCAACATTTTACAAACACAACAATACACATCAATCAATCAATTTAAACATCAACTTTAACAATTTGAACAAGCATTCTTAAGAACATACGACAATAAAAGCTAACCCAATGAAATACATAAACCGTGCCAATGCGCATTTTAAATGTTTATGGTTTCCCAAAATCACGTAGCACCAATTATAAAGAGTACAACAACCAAAACAAAAACAGGGACAGTCCGGTGTAGGGATTACAGCTCACGGTCATGAAATAGTTCGCAAGGATTCGGAGTTGGAAACATCACATGTTGAAGGAAAATTAGGCAAAAGACCGAATAAGGTAGATAACGACAACATAAAATATAGTCCGCTTTTCAAAACCATTTCACACGGTACTTAGTGCGTAATATAATGCGAAATCAAAACCAAACCATAGTAAAAACTTTATACCAAATCAGTGTTCATTTTATTAAAATAAATTTCATACCAATATTAGCACTAAACCACAAAATTGTCTTACGGTGTCCCAAAAGCAACTTCAGAAACCACTTCACTTTTCCGATCTCAAAACCACATAACACAATTCAAGAAGTAACGACTAAAAATTTTCATAAAATCCAAGCGTACAATGTCAAACTCCAAGTAGCATGGAAATTGCAAAACAATTCATGAAGACCCTAAACTTACAACACTGCCTGTCAAAACAATCAGGGACAACACCCAAAAATAAACAACTAACGCGAAAGATGTCATAATTGTTTTCAATTAAAATTAACAATTCTTTTCTGCTAAGTGAAAGATGTCATAGCCCCTTAGAATAAATACAAACAGCCTCATAATGGAAAACATTTATAAATCAGGGAACCCCAAACCTCAACATTTTTAGGCATGTACTAGTCTGACATAATTTATCAAAACAATTCCCTACAATGCATTTAGACTCCACGCCAAGACACACCACCAAAGAGTTCATATAAGACCTAGTGTCGAAACAATTTTAAACTAGTCGAAACACATGTGAATACTAACTAACAAGGTAAGTTATTGATGACCACACAAACGAAGTCAGAATTCATTCCACAAGAAGGTTAAAGAATAGCAACCAACAACAGGGACACAAGCTCACACACAGAAATGCAATACAACCTACAGTACCAGCAGGGGTATCTCCCCCACTAGTTCACTTACCATTAGCAACTCTTGGTTTACCTACAACACAAACACTGGTCAGCACTTAAAAGACAACAGTTGGTCGTACACCGACACAACGACTCGACGACTTGGCCGGACGGACCAACCATTGCTCTGATACCACTAATGTAACACCCCTTTTCTAATAACTTTACTTTTAGTAAAATCAGAGTCTTTTTTTTTTGAAAACAATTAAAGCGAGTGCTACACTTACTCCATAAAAATCAAGATACATAGCACCATACGAAAAGTTCAGTTCGCATCAACTAAAATCCAATCACCAACAGCAGCGGAAATAATAATCAGTTCAAATTTAAAACCAATACATCACCAATGAAAAACTAACAGTTTTAGGAAAACAAGGCATAAACATAAGGACACCCCCCCCCTGGTGCTACGTATCAGAGCGTGACACTTCCTACCAGACGAAGGCATAAGAAATCCTTCACTCGCTATTACCTGCACGTTGCCGACATAAGAAACAACATAAAAGCAGTAGGGTGAGTCTCTTTTCATAATTAATAACATATAAGAATTAAGCACTGCATAGGAAAAGGAAACCAGGCACACCAATTCATAACAATAGGAAACAATCTCATCAGCATACTAAATTCCAAGCAGCACTATATAATATATGAGTATGTATGTAATGCAACCCAAACTCCACGGGTACATGCATGTCGGATCCGTCACCAATACAAATAGGCCGTAGCCTCTGCTCACCAAATCAAACTAGGCCGAAGCCTCTGCTCACCAATTAAAATTAGGCCGTAGCCTCTGCTCACCAATAATGCATATGTCCATGAGATGCTATGGGAATGCATTACAACACACCAAGTCCAATCAATTTATCATTTAAAATTTATGATCTCACCATTGTATATTAATCAGCTCACCAAATTAAAATTAGGCCGTAGCCTCTGCTCACCAGTCTCACCCTATCATACTCACCAATTCAGCTCACCACTCACACCAACACCAATTTAAATAGACCAGCTTAGGACATTGACACGACATAGGGAAAGTGGGTAAAAATAGCCATTTGGACACTTAAACACCATCAGCCAGAAACACCAGTAAAAATAATTTATTTTTGCATAAAATTGAGACTATTGGATAGGCACTGAAATTAGCTTCAAAACGCATTTTGAACCGTTGAATTTGGATAACCGAGTCAAAAGTTATATTAAAAACAGTTTAGGAAAAATGTTAGACATTCTGGAAACAGGCGCATGGGCGCTGGGCGCCCAGGGGCAACACAGCGCTTGGCGCATGGGCGCTTGGCGCCCAGGGGAGGCAACACGCAACAGCGCACAGGCGCATAGGCGCTTGGCGCCCAGGAGCAACACGCGCAACAGCGCACAGGCGCTAGGCGCCCAGGGGAACAAGCGCGCAACAGCGCACAGGCGCTAGGCGCCCAGGGGAACAACACGCACACAGGCGCATTGCGCCCAGCACAGCAACACGGCGCCCAGGCACTAGGCGCCTAAGACCAACTTGAAACCGAACTCATTTTTCTTCGAAAATTATTTTACACGAGCCAAATGCTCAGGACATTAAAACCCAACAAGAATTTTATCAAAAGCTGAACATTATTTTTGGCGCCCATGCACTAGGCACCTAGTGAAAATACGCAACTCAACTCCTTTGTTGACCAAAATCAGTTTTCATGAGCCATTTTACCCAAGTATAAAACCTGAAAACCATTTTCACAAAATTATCACCAGAACTTTGGGGCCCTTGGCGCCCATGACTCAAGCAACAAGTGCCAAAACTGGCAGCACAGGAACACAGGAGGCAACACAGGCAACAGGGACAGCAACACAGAATGGCAACACAGTGACACAGAATTTTTGGAAAACTGGCGCAGCACACTGCTAGGCGCCTGGCGCCCATGACTAGGCGCAACACAGAATTTTTTCAGCAACATGCAATTGGCGCCCAAGGCGCCTAGGGGCTCCCAAACAGAATTTTTCCACTTCCAATTATCAATTAAAATCACCAAAACACTCCTATATATAAATATAATCAAAGTGTCACCATAATTCCCAATTTCACCACATAATCACCAAACAATCATATACTCAAACAATTGATCTACAATTCGCATATTGCCCCAATTCAAACATCCATCATAAAATTCTCAACATATTAATTCAACAACAACATCACAATATTATAATTTCTCAACAACAACACAATTCAATCATGGAAACTAACCTAGGACCCTAACCCTAAGCAATTCCCAATTCGCATAAGTATTAAGAACAAAAAGAGGACCCCCTAACCTTATGGAAGTCGAATTTGATAGCCAAGCTCTAAGTGAAGATTGCGCACCACCAATGAGCCTCCTCCTCTTCTCTATGAGCTTCGCCCCTTTCTCCTTCTTCTCTTCGCAACTCTCTTCTTCTCTCCTTCTTACGTTACTTTTTCTTTCTTTTCTCACTTGGGTGGAATAAGTGAAATGAAATTAACCCCCAAGACCCCTAAGTGAGTCGACTCCTATGACTAGTTAATGGGTCATGGGCTCACTTGTGAATCATGGGCCCCCATGCACACCACCTAATTCGTGACAACACCTCCTAATTAAAATAAAGTAAATTAAATTAATACTAGTCCTCACCTTATAAATAGGTCCAATTACCTCGCATATATTTATTTTATTTTCTACCACCACATAATTCCCAGTTAATTAAAATAAATAATTCAATTAGATAGCTAATTAAATTTGGGGTGTTACATCGGCTAGAAGACAACTCAGCGAAGGAACGAACGGCCGAAGGCCGAAGAAGTAACGTGGCTGAGGAGGATTGTAGTCGAGGCGAGGAATCCTGTTTGGAGAATAAGGATTCAATGCACATGGACGAAGCGTTGAAATGATTAAGGTCAACAAGTAGAAGAACACCATGGAAATAGGAGCGAAGAGGTTTTACCTCATTACTGAAATAGGTGTCCACCTTGTTGTACCAGGCTCTTGGCGCCTGTTTTAAGCCATATAGGGCTTTCTTCAACTTGTTAACTTTGTTTTCTTCTTCTTTCTTTATGAACCTCTGTGGGTGATCAATATAGATAGTTTCGGTGATATCCCCGTGAAGAAAGGCACTATTCACATTCAATTGGTACACAATTCATCCATGTATGGAAGCAAGAGCTATTATTGCTCTATTTGTGTCCCACCTAGCTACTGGGGCAAAGACTTCCTTGTAGTCAATAACCTCCTTTTGAGAGTAGTCCTTTGCTACTAATCGTGACTTGTGTTTCTCTATCTCCCCCTTTTCATTGAACTTAGTCTTGTAGATTCATTTCACTCCAATGGTCTTTGCTTCCCTTGAAAGAGTGGTTAGTTCCCAAGTTTGGTTCCTTTCTATGGAGTCAATCTCTATATGCATCGCCTTGTTCCATTTGTCATCCTTCATTGCTTCTTCATACCTTTTTGGATCCTCTACTTGTGTGAGGATGGAAAGAATAAATTCATCAACTTCCTCACTGTTGGGGACATAGTCACTTAGATATGCAGGTTTTTTTTTGTCCTCCCTGAAACTAAAGTTTCAGGAACAACTTCAGTTTCTGTTGTTTCATCAGAGTTGCCTATTGTTGTATTTGAGCTAGTCTCATTGTTCACCACTGTCTTCTTCATGAGCTATTTTCACTACTCACATCCTCACCATTTTCCAATACATGAGTCTCTGAGGTTGTTGTTTTTATGGATTCAACTGAGTTAGTCTCCCAATTCCATTACTCATCTGCATCAAAGATGACATCTCTACTTACCAATATCTTCATATTTATAGGATCATAGAGCCTTTGACCCTTAGACTCCTCACTGATCCCAAGTAAAACACACTTCAGGCTTTTGTTATCCAATTTCTTTCTCTTTGCATCAGGGACATGTAGATAACCAATGCTGCCAAATACTCTAAAGAAGTGCACAGAGGGTTTTGAACCACTTTGTGCCTCTTCAATTGTTGAGTTATTGACAACAGTATTAGGGCTTCTGTTCTGCACATAAGCAGCCCAATTGCCTGCCTCTGACCAGTAATTCTTTGGGACGTTCTTGTGGGAGAGTATGCTTCTTACCATGTCAATGATAGACCTATTCTTTCTTTCTGCTACCCGATTCTGCTGGGGTGGATAGCTAGCTATTTACTGTCTTTTGATTCCACTATCCACACAAAATCTTTTAAATTCATGAGATGTAAACTCACCTCCTCTGTCAGTTTTTAGTGTTTTTATACCTGCTCCAATTTCCTTTTCCACACATACTTTGAATTGTTTGAAACATTCCAGGGCAGATGATTGCTCAGTTAAGAAGTATACCCAAGTCTTCCTACTGTAGTCATCAATAAAAGTGAGAAAATACCTCTTGAATCTGTTGGATTCAGGCTTGATTGGCCCACAAATGTCAGAATGGATCAGTTGAAGTACTTGTGAGGCTCCCCAGGGACTCTTCTTTGGAAATGGCTCTCTATGATGCTTCCCAATCACACAATTTTCACACACTTTAGTTGATTTTTCTAGGAATCAATTATTTGGCCTTTACTTGAGTGACATATCTTGCAAGTGTTGTCCTCAAAAACAACCTTTAGCCCTTTCTCTTGAAACTGAGCTATACTTAGGAGATTATTCTTCAATTTTGTATGTAGTACACATTACTAATAGTTTGAGTTATACCATTTATTTTCATTTTGACTGATCATTTTCCCATAACAGACACTTTAGAATCATCTCCTAATCTAACAGTAGTTCTATAGCTTTCATCTAATTCATATAACCAATTTATATTGCCACACATATGATTACTACAACGACTATCAAGAAACCAAACCTTGAGGATTGCAGAGTCTTTGCCTTGATTGTATGCCATGAGGACCAAGTCATTTCCACTGTTGATGTTGGTGTGTGCCATGAGAAGCAATTCTCCTTCACTGTCATCTGCGTAGCTTGCCTTTTCCTCCCAGTTTTGGCACTCAAATTGGTAGTGCCCCATTTTTCTACAATGGTATCATTAAATGGATTCCTTGCTTAGTGGTTGCCTCCTTTGCCACGACCACCCCTGTAACCTCGACCTCTTCCCCTAACACGTCCCACACCAGATACTTTCAAAGCTTGATCCTCTTCTTTGGACCCTTGCACTATCATTCTGCTTTCATGAGCCATAAGCTTGCTTTGAAGGTTATCAATGCTCATGGCAAAGACATCATTGGACTCTTCAATTGAGCAAACCACATAATAGAATTTGAGCGTTAGAGACCTACTTACCTTTTCAATCCTTGTCATTTGGCTTACGTCCTCACCTTGCAATTTCATCTTATTCCTGATCGCCAAGGTTCTTGCAAAGTATTCACTGATTCTTTCATCATCTTTCATTCTGATTAGTTCAAATTCCCTTTGTAGGGTTTGCAACTGTACTTTCTTTACTTTTATGATTCCCTTAGGTTTCTGCTTCATAGCGTCTCAAATTCCTTTTGTCGTATCTTTATCAAGAATCGTCTCCATGATTCCTCGATCAATCGATTGAGCGAGGTAATTCATGGCCTGTAGCTCTTTCAATTTTGCGTCCTCCACCGCTTGGACTTGCTCCGGTGTCGCTATTGTGTGAAAAGTAGTTGTGCAAGTGTACACAATCGCAAAAAGTAATACAATGATAAGTAGAGATTATACTCACAGGGATTGGTATAAATTATAAAGTTAAGCTATCAACAAATTAGTGAAACAAGTAAACTAGTAACAACAAGTTTTTGTGCATAATAAGTAAGGATGTTATGCGCTATAACACCTGACGCTATAGCATTGAGTGCTGTAGCATATGATTTTTTACTTTTCAGTCATCGACGTCAGGGTTTCGTTAAGAGACTCATATGTCTAAGTTCTAAATAAGTTCACCCATGTATAATAAGGCACCCACAGTGTCAGCCTCTGAACTACGCCTTCCTATTTCTAGGTTGAGGCATGGGTTGTTTAACTGTCCTTAAACAACCTCTCATTCATATCAATATTTGAGTTAGAATCATAAACCATTTCTGCATTTATGAATGTACTCATTCCAAGTGGCCAATCTTAAAATAAGTTTGAAAGTATTAAACATGCAAAAATTGAAATGTAAACATCAAAGTGTTATAGTAACCATACTAAAAAGTGATTACAAAGCTTTAAGCAATCCAACTACAAAATGTTTAGCTTTTGATGAGCATCATCAACCAAATACAAACAAATATGCTCATATTACTAAAACTACAAAGAAATTGAACGTGTGCAAAAGATACACCCCGTAAAGTCCTACGCATGAGACGAGTTGAAGATGGTGTAGGGGGAGGGTTTCGTTTGGATTTTGAAGAAGCAAAAAGGTTGGAAATAGTAACATCAGAATCATCATCATGAACAGTAGGTGCTTCGCTTTCTTAAGCACCAGGACCCGAAATGAGTTTGCAAGCACTCACCATGATTCTTGATGATATTCGAGATGTTGTTGAGGTTGATTTTGACATAGAAGATTTTATTTCAGTCTGCGAAGGATTCATGGGTGATGGAACAGAAGGTTGGATTGCAGTAACTGGAGGTGGGTTTGAAGATTTTCTCACATTTGGGATTTTTACTCTCACCATTTTTGTAGAGAAAAATGCTCAGATTATGAGAAAGGGGAATTATGAGATTAATGTTGTTGGGACGTAGAGGTTTGATGTGTTTAGTGAGTGAATAGGGATAGCCGTTGAGAATTGATGGATGAGACGATTAGGGGTCCGTTGAGATAAGACAAGTGACTGTTTTATTTAAAACAGAAACATGTGTTACCTAGGATTTTTCTAAGTGACTCCGACCTTCTCATGACTACTTCCTATAGTCAACCTTTTCATGGCTTGAGAAGGTTGGGGTTTTGACATTTTTCCTATTTCAAGGACATTCTACAATATGTAATGCCTTTTTAATAAAATTAAAACTTTCTTCTAACAAAGGCTTAGTAAATATATCAGCTAATTGATGCTTGGTATCAATAAATATTAATTCGACATCCTTTTTCTGAACATGATCACGAATAAAATGGTGTTTAATATCAATATGTTTGGATCTTCAATGATGGATAGGATTTTTTTATAAATTGATAGCACTAGTATTATCACAATAAATGTGAATACAAGAGTACGTCACTGAGAAGTCTTCCAATTGATTTTTGATCCATAGAACTTGAGAGCAACATCCAGCAGCAGATACATATTCTGCTTCAGTTGTTGATAGTGCAATTGTATTTTGCTTTCTACAAGACCAAGAGATTAAAGATTCTCCCAAAATTTGACATGTTCCACTAGAACTTTTTCTGCTAATCTTATCACCAGCATAATCAGCATCACAATATGCAATTAGATCAAAATGAGTACCACAAGCCAATGCTTGTAGTTCCACACAAGTATGTAAAAATTCTTTTCACAGCAGTAAGATGAAATTCTTTTGGAGAACATAGGCCAACTAAAAACACAATATTTGGTCTACTAGCAGTTAGGTACAATAGTGACCCTATCATACCGCTATATTCTTTCTCAGATATTGGTTTTCATTCTTCATCCTTCTCAATTTGCCTCGAAGGATGCATAGGGGTTTCCATGGCTTTAGCCTCATTCATTTTGTGTTTCTTGAGAAGGTCTCTAATATATTTTTCTTGAGAAATGAAAATGCCTTCATCAAGTTGCTTTATTTGTAAACCAAGAAAGAATCTTAACTCACCCATCATACTCATTTCAAACTCACTTTTCATAAGATTTCCAAAATCTTTGCATAACTTTTCATCTGTTGATCCAAAAATGATATCATCCACATAAATTTGAACGATCGTCAAATCCTTTTCAAAATATTTTTTGAATAGAGTAGTGTCAATTTTTCCTCTTGTAAAGTTGTTTTTGATCAAGAAGCTACTCAACCTTTCATACCAAGCTCTAGGAGCTTGCTTGAGCCCATATAGAGCTTTAGTAAGTTTAAAAAATGGTTGGGTTTCTTTTTACCAACAAAACCAGGAGGTTGATTGACAAAAACTTCCTCATTTAAAAAGCCATTTAGAAAAGCACTTTTCACATCCATATGAAATAATTTGAAATTTTTGTGAGCAGCAAATGCAAGTAAAATTCTAATTGCTTCCACCCTTGCTACTGGAGCAAAGGTTTCAGCATAGTCAATACCTTCCTGTTGGTTGTACCCTTTTGCAACAAGTCTTGCCTTGTTCCTCACCACCTTACCATTTTCATCTAATTTGTTTCTGAACACCCTCTTGGTTCCTATGACTGATTGATGTTTGGGAGGTAAAACAAGGTTCCACACTTCATTCTTTTCAAATTGAGTATGTTCCTCAGTCATAACTTCAATCCATGACTCATCTTGTATAGCCATAGTGATAGTTTTTGGCTCAATGTTAGAAATGAGTGCCATTCCAGCAACATTGTCTCTGAATGATGTTCTGGTCCTAACAGGATCTGAAGTGCTGCTAATGAGTTGATCTTGTGGATGGTGAACTACCATTATCCAACTCCTTGGAATTTGAGAAGGTTGGTCAGATACTTAGTAGCTTCATTTGAGTGCTGAGAAGGTTGACGAGAATTTTTTGTTTCATCCTTCTCAATCCTGTTTTCATTTTCTTGACCATCTTCCTTATTTGTATTGACTTCATCAACATCAATCACTTCATTTGCACTGTTAGTTTCACTAAAAATGACATGCATGCTTTCTTCTACAGTTGATTTCTAAGATTATAAACTCTATATTCATTAGATATTGTTGAATTACCAAGAAAAATTCCTTTGCCAGATTTTGAATCAAATTTTTCTAGATTGTCTTTGTTGTTTAAGATAAAACCAGTACAGTCAAATACATAAAAATAAGCAACGTTTGGCTTTCTATTTTTCCAAATTTCAAAGGGGGTTTCCTCAACAGTTTTTCTAATTGACACTCTATTTAAAATGTAACAAGCTGTGTTGACAACTTCAACCCAAAAATATTTTTCAATCTTTGAATCATTTAAAATAGTTCTTGCCATCTCTTGCAAGGTTCTATTTTTCCTTTCTACAACACTATTTTGTTGTGGTGTTCCTGGGCATGAGAAGTTGTGAGAAATTCCATTTTCATCAAAATAGTTTTGAAAAGATATGTTTTCAAATTCTCCCCCATGATCACTCCTTACAGAAATAACATTTTTTCCTTTTTCATTTTGAACTGATTTTAGAAAAACTTTAAAGGATTTAAAATCTTCATCTTTATTTTTCAAAAACAACACCCAAGTGAATCTAGAGAAATAATCAACAATCACAAGACCATATATTTTTCCACTAAGGCTAGCAGTTTTAGTAGGGCCAAATAAGTCAATGTGTAATAGCTCAAGTGGTTTTTGAGATGTGATCGTGGTTTTTGGTTTAAAATTGATTTGACATAATTTCCTTCAATACATGCTTCACACACTTTATCTTTTTCAACGTTTTTTTTGGGTAACCCCCTGACTAGTTCATTTTTGGAAAGCTTTGAGATGGTTTGCATGCTTGTGTGACCAGCTCTTTTGTGCCAAATCCATTTGTCATTTTCAGAAGAGATAAAATAAAATATTTATCAGACTCAAAAGAAATTTTATGACCACTATCACATAATTGACTAATGCTTAACAAATTATGCTTCAAACCTTCTACATACTGGACATTTATTATTTTGGGAGAATAAGAAATACCTATAGAGCCTATACCTTTGATGCAAGCTTTGTCATCATTGCCAAAGACAACATAGCCTCCATCTATTCTCTCAATAGAGAGAAATTTATCATTTTCTCCTGTCATGTGCCTCGAACATCCACAGTCTAAGAACCACAGTTTTTTCTTGGATGCTAAGAGGCATTCCTGTTTCAGAGGTTAGTAGAGACTTAGGTGCCCAGAGTTGTTTGGGTCCTTCATGGATAGTTTACTTCCAATAAAAGTTTCTCTTTTGTTTAGATCATACAGAAACATCATGACCCAAATTTTTGAAGTATGTACATCTCAACCTTTGTTTTCTAACTCTTGCAACTATTTTGAACACTTGACTGTCATGTCTTTTAAAAGGTTTTTCTAAAGAAGTTTGATTTTCAATAGACTTAGCTAGTTCTTCAGTTAAGTTCAAAACTTTGTTCTTGAGAAGGTTGTTCTGTTTTTCAAGATTAGAATATGTAGAGTTTGGTTTTTCACTGATTTTGTCATTCAAAAGTTTATGTTGTTCAGAAAGTCTAAAATGTGATTGCTGAAGAGTGTGAACTGTTTTAATTGAAAATTCGTTTTGCTTTTGAAGTTCTCCACTTTCTATTTTTGCATCACAGAGTTGATCTTTGAACATTATACACTTTTGAGTTAAAGTGTTTGAATCAGCTAATAGGTTTTCGAAAGCATACTCAGTTTCTTTGCATGAAATACAAGTAGTTGGTTTAAAAGTGATTACCTCTTCTAGATCAGAGTTTGCCATGAGACATGAGTTGGTTGATTCATCACTAGATTTAGGATCAATGATTTGATGAGCTTCAGAAGGTTCTTCTATATCTACCATGAGACATAGATACGCTGTCTCTTCTTCGTTTTCTGAATCTGATCCTTCAGAGTCATCCCAGGTATTGAATTTTAGTATTGAGTTTTCTATTGCATCCTTTCAGTTTTGGACATTCATTTTTGAAATGTCCAGGTTTATTGCATTGAAAGCATAAAGGAGGAGTTTTGCTTGAGCTTTCTCCTTTGGATGTTTCTTTCTTAAAGAAGGGTTTTATATTATTCTTTTTGAAAGCCTATCTTCTTAACCTTGTGGAGATTAGAGCTGGCTCATCTTCTTCATCAGTATCATAATCATAATCATCATCATCATCATCATCATCATCATCATCATCATCATCATCATCATCATCTCATCATCATCATCATCATCATCATCATCATCATCATCATCATCATCATCATCATCATCATCATCATCATCATCTTCGCTTTCTCCATGTGACTCATTCTATGATTTGAGAGGGTTCAGGAGATTTTTGAGAAGCTTTGAGTGCTATTGTTTCAGCCTTCTTGGGATGAAGTTCATCCATGATCTCCTTGCTCATGAACTTTTAGGGACCCCAACAGATCCTCTATTTTGAGAGCCGATAGATCTTTGGCTTCTGTTATAGCAGTTACTTTGGGTCTCCATACTTTAGGTAAGCATCTCAAAAGCTTTTTGACTTTGGATTGATTTAAGTAGGTATTCCCAAGTCTGTGAAGATCATTTATGTAACATCCCTAATTTTTAAAAAATTCGTACTATGAAGCCTAAGACCGATTTAATTATTTATGGGAATAATTGGTCGTGTCTCGGCGAAGAATAGTCGAGGAAATTGTCAAATAAATCGCATTCTCTAATTAATTATGGCTTAGCCATGAATTAATGAAGAGTTTAAGTTGAAGGGTAAAATAGTCATTTCACTAAGTATCATTGGACCAATCTAGTAAGTGGTCATGGATACAGGTGTTAGTCGACTTAATGTACTCAAATTAATCAATCGCTAACAATAGGAGAATGGGCATTAGAGATTGGTTGTTTGATTGAAAGTAAAAGTTAAGTGAAATTTGAAATAAGGGTAGTTTGGTAAATTAGCCCCATTAAACCCTCAGCTGGATTTATATATATATATATATGTTCCTCCTCACACTCCCTCAGTTGCTGAAAACATATTTAATAAAATGAGAAGGGGGCTGAAGGGGGGGAGGCAAAAACGTGAGAGTGGAAGAAGGAGGAGAGGGAGAGTGAAGCTCCTCAATCCTTGATGCATGTACTTTTTCTCACCACCTCTTTCCATCATTTCTTCTCCTCTATCAATTCATACCTCTTTTGTTCTGAGTTCTTTCAAATCCACCATCCACCATTTTCGAGTAGAAGAAGGATGGAGCTGGGATTCCAAGTTAGAAGATGAAGATGCAAGTTCAACAAAAAGTCTGGGTAAAACCCGTATGGTATACCTTCAGTGATTTCATCGTATCTCCCTGCACACAACTCCGATGATCGTGATTCTTGTCCCTTTGGAAACTAGACACAAAGATCTTCATTTTGGGCACAAGAACCGTATGATTTCATGGAGAAATGAGAGAGATATCCTGTCCACAAGTTACGGTTTCAGAATCAAACATTGTCCTGGACCAGTCACATAGTTTCGGTGATATCTCTCAATCTACTGGATGCATGCGCGTGAAACTTTTTCCATTCGAAAGTAGACGAAATTATCTTCACAATGGGCACTGATTTGAGTAGATTTGGTCACGGATTGACCAACTTATGCTTATTGCAAAACTGGGTCCTGATTCTGGGAATTGGAAATTTGAAGCTAGTATGCCCGCTCGTCGAAATTGAGTTCGATTCGTCATAATTCTCGAGGGTCGTCAACTCAAGTACCGGATGAGTGTTCAGTAGCAAGGATTTGATCGAGTTACTGATGGTGCATGTGGGACCCATCGAGTTCAGATGCGGAGGCACTAGGAGCGTGTACGTGACTACGGGGATTGTTCGAGTGGTTACAATCCGGCCGTTCGTGTTCCGGCGTGATTTCTCGCGGGATCGTCAACCGGGTGAGTTCTACTCACGGATAGGGATATTTTTATGTGTCTTGAAATTATATCGGTTTTGAGTCATAAGGCAATTATCAATTTTCGAAAGATTTTGGAACCGAAAACCGTTTTTGAGCAATATCGCGTTTTTACGGTTTTTATTGAATTGTTGAACAATTTGCGAAATTGTGATTTTAAGTGCTTTCACTGGAATATGGTCTGGAATGTTGTTTATTAAATCCGTTTTCAGGTTGGAGAACGATCGGAATTCGATTTGGGCGAGAAATGGAAAGCGGAATGAGAAACTAGAATTCAGTAACAGAACAGGCCGCACGGGTCGTGCGCCCCTGGGCACGGACCGTGCGTCCTCTTCGGGTTGGTTGTGTGATTTTGGTAAATCACGCACGGGTCGTGCGCCCCTGGGCACGGACCGTGCGTGAGCTGCTGTTACCGGACTCCGATTTCTCATTTCGTCGCTCCTTTCGATCCCGAATCACTTCTAATTTTCTCCCCAACCCACTTTAACGATGTAGCCTTATTGACAACCGTATTTTGAACTTATTCGACTCACGATTTTGAAAAAGAGTTTCAAAAGCATATTTGATTGAAAAACCGAAACCCTAGTATACGTGTGGGTACACCGTCTGATGGACTGACTGAATATATATGTTTATACATGTCAAATGAAAATGATTATAATGCCGGAGGTCTAAATTACGAATTCCTCAAAACGGGTTATAGATCGATATGGATATTGTTTATCCAATTATTATGTGATTGATCCTTTGGTGATCGAAAAGATATAAATTATCTAATGAGCTTATATGACTGATCCTTTGGTGATCAAAATGAAAAAGAAGATATAAATTATCTAACTCTCGAGAACTTGATGCGTATTGTCATACGTATTGCGTTGGGTGACGACCCGACAAGTAGCATACTAGGGAGGGTAGTCATGACCCCTTACCTAGGCCCTGAATGTGTTTTGGCGTGGTCAACTCACGGGTTACCGGGATTAGCACTGGATTGCAGTCGGTTTATGCTAAATGGAACACACGATTACCGGGATTAGCACTGGATTGCAGTCGGTACGTGTTAAATAAATTCACGAAGTGCGTGGCATTTCGATTATAGCTTGTGATAGCTAATTATCTATTTTTGATAACGGTTTAATAAGTTGAACACACGGTTACCGGGATTAGCACTGGATTGCAGTCGGTACGTGTTAACTAAACTCACGAAGTGCGAGGCATTTCGATTAATGAATAAGACATTGTTATGTCAGCTTTTGTTGTAACGGTTTAATAAATTGAACCAAGTGTCAGTGAGGGGGCACGGTAGGACTCACTGAGACAAGTTGTCTCACCCAATCCATATTTGTTGTTTTTACAGAGAACAGGTTATAAGGACAGCAGGCGGCACAGTTGGTTGTCGGGTTCAAGGAGAAGACTGAAGATTGATTCTTTGATAGTTGTCCATGTTCTCCTGTAGTTGTCTCTGTATTCGGTCGTATGACTCGAGCTTGTATTAATTGTATTTTTATAGTTTCCGCTGTTTCTTGTAAAGATGTATATCTAAACAGGAATTTTTATACTCTGATTTATACCAAATTGTATATTTAGGTATTTCTTTGTTAAAGAAATACAGGGGTGTTACATTTGGTATCAGAGCGGTTCGGCCTTGTCGGACGTAGTGACCTTCGGGTCGAGAACATAGGATCGAGTCAGCTAGGGACTTAGACAATTATATGTCAGACCTTTTTAGTATATTATGTGACGTATTGAGTCAGGATCCACTCAATGTTTCATGTAAGTTACTGAAAACTATGACAGATAGTTGCCTCGGCCCCGAAAATGTCCGAGACCT
The DNA here is from genome assembly GCA_039519185.1 of Astragalus membranaceus. Taxonomy (NCBI): domain Eukaryota; kingdom Viridiplantae; phylum Streptophyta; class Magnoliopsida; order Fabales; family Fabaceae; genus Astragalus; species Astragalus membranaceus. Next base: position 54,896,763 of record CM076847.1, on the reverse strand, counting down.
TACACCATAGGATTCTCAGCCTTCTCGTTTCATCAGAACATGCAGCGGCAGCAGAGGGCTACATATTACATTTGGAAACAAGGATGGGCATCCGCGATGGTTCGAGGAAACTGTGGGCAGCTGTTCAGTAAATAAATCGGATGCGGCTAGTGAGTCGCAGGATGAAACGTCTTAGATCTTATCGAGAAGTACAAATCAAGCGAAGCCATTGTGCGGCAGTAACGTCAGTGTACTGAAATCTGTCAGATTAGTTAACACCCGAAACCCTGACCTTTAATTAGTCAGCGTATTAGTTTTTGAAATATCGTTTTCATCATAAATCTCACCTTCTGGAGTAAGCCAATCCCAGTTTAGGTATCAGTTGAGGAAGTCCCTCCAGAAAGTTTCAAGAACAGATCCCGATTCTTCTTCTTCCGAGTCACGATGTGACAGATGATAAAGCTAGCTGAGTAAAGATACTCCGTTGCCAGTATTGACTAGCAGGGTCATAATGTGCCAATCAGGTTAAGTCCCGATCAGGAATTGTGAATCAAATCCTTCAAAGCAAATCAGTATGTGTAATCAGTAGAAGTAACCTGATTTCAATCCGCTGCTGGAAGCATTCCGATCACGGTCTGTGAGAAATTCTCGTTAGTCTTCCGACCCAATTGTTCGTAACTTCTTCTCCGGAACTCCGATTTTTTATGTTCCGAGAGGCGTTGGAAAGCTAACGAAAATATCTACACCGATGAATGGGTTGTGAACCGTATCTTCAATTGTATTTTGAAGTGTACCTCTGTTTTAAATCTGAACCGTAAACTCTAGGCATTCGTGGAATGTGGACCTCCCTGTTGTACGGGAAATTGGAAAAAGGATCTCCAATCAGTCAGTTTAGACTCCTAGAGCCCATTCTGAAGCTATATTAATTAAATGTAATAATTATGTCTGGATAGTCGCGGAAATTCGGAGAGAAGGTGGGCCAAGGAAAATTCTAAATGATAAATTTAACGAATCAATACAAGGACACTTAAGGTGTGCTCGTGTGATTCCCAAAATAACTTTTGTTTTCAAAAATTCCCTGGTGCCACCGCAATTTCAATTTCGTGACTAATCCGAGAATAATTACTACATCGAAGTTAATAGAGAAACCAAGGATTGTCTAGGATGACTCTAAATCTCATCTTCTAAAGAAAACCTTATGTCATTCTAGTAAGATTTCTAATATCGAAATTCGCATCTCCTTAAGATCCGAATAAACAATATCTATGAAAGATAGGTATCGAAATGCAAAGCCTAGTTGATCTAAAAAGACAACTGTGATTGGATAAGTCGTTGACTTAGACAATCCTGAATGACCCATAACCTGTATAAGGGCACCGAACTGTAGGTTCAATTATGAGGACAGAGTCATAATGGTCGAAAGACGCACCCTTATCGTTGTTTTGGGTTAGATAAAACATCAGTTGTACCGGTGACTACCTGAAATACTAGAAATGTTTCTAAGATAACCAAGGATGTGGGTTACCCAAAACGTTTGCTCAGAAGTAATGGAAGGCTAGGTAACACGTGAATATAATAGCAGGTTGGAGAAGTATCAAGCCACGTTATAGGGCAATCATCTTTCGGCAGTTCTAGTGCTCAAGCTTCCGCTACTGAAGTGAAACTCCAATCGTTAATCTGGGTTCCGTTAGGGTTGGCAGTAAGTTGCGGTGACCCTGATCCATCGGGTGGATCGAAGCTAGTTTCACCATTCTAATAATCTATCGACAATATGTCAATAAAGCAAGTATGTACTGAATTCAGAGTTGTCTGATTTAGCCAGTACACGAGGCTTTCTAAGAATTCGATGAGTTGAATACGCATAGTGCATCTTTCTTTTACCCAACACACCAGTATGATGGAAGAATGTCTGAGGATGAACCGTAGGTCGGTCTGAGACTAAATGATTGGACAGTGAATGTATGACACATGAGTCCTTGATAGTGCATCCTATAACCATTGTGTAGTCTCTTGAGACAATTGAGTCGTGTCTATTTTGTCACGAAATACAAGCCTTTGTTCTAACCTCGAAGTTTATCTTGAACTGATTCGAGAAAGGAATTGAAGGGAAATGAATTGAATCGAATAGAATAGCGGCTTGGGAAAAATTTTAAAACAAATACCCGCTTTCTCTTTCGGCTCTATGTCCTTCCCGATCCCTTCCTCGAACGAACCCATTTGTTTTGTCTTAATGGAGCCGAACTCAAGCACGATAATAGAAGTTTGTGAGATCTTGATCGAACAAATGGCTGGTTCCAACAAAGTAACACTTCTACTCTCACTTTCAAACTCGTAACTTTTAAATACCAGAGAATGAGATTCCGCTTTGTTGGGGCGCCATGCATTGAGTTAGGTCATCTATAAGTTGGGGTGAATTAACTTTTGGGATAGTCGTATTTTCAAACTATCGTCATTAGAAACCCCATTGAAAAGAATTTTCATTAAATGGAACTATTGTACTTTCAAGTTTTGGAACCGATTTAATGAAAGAATATTTTTCTCTTATTTTAGAGTTTTCCCTAGATTCGGTTGCAAGGAAAATCGCTCCTAGATTCCTTGGACCGAGAGTCAACCTGTTTTATAAAATAACACTGTTTGCTTCAGTCGAGATTTTTAGTAAAATGAGTCAAGCGCTTATGTGAGCGTAACTCGGGAAGAGAAGAAAACTTTTCTTCTGGATACCGTATGGTTTGATTCCAAGGAAATTCTCTTACAGTCATCGTTTCGTTCCAATTCAAGCTACGGCTAGGCCGAAACCTTCCGAGTTCCTGACTTCGATAGTGCAGGATGTGTGGATACCATAACTATGAGTTCGTATCCTCAACAGGTTGTAGGCATTCCATTGTCCATAACAATTAGTGTCAGCTTCCAAGAGGTCGGAATAGTTAATTTCTGAAGAAAGTCTGTATCTTCACGATGTCTTTCACGTGTCTCAGTTGAGAAAATGTATTCCCAATCCACTTCAGCCATTGAGCGTTAAAACGATCGATCTTCGACCGGATTTATCATTCCAACCTTATCCTAGTCATATCCTAGGGCGTGGCGTGAAGACATTGAGGTCAAGGACTATTCCGATTATCACGGTAGTCTGGGAAGGCTTCTCAGCCGAAGAGGCTACTCGGGAATTGGAAGAGGACATGATGACCCGATATCAGTATCCTTTTGCTTAAAGTTCGTCTTGTCAATTTTGAGGACAAAATTTTTAAAAGTTGGGGTGATTGTAACATCCCTAATTTTTAAAAAATTCGTACTATGAAGCCTAAGACCGATTTAATTATTTATGGGAATAATTGGTCGTGTCTCGGCGAAGAATAGTCGAGGAAATTGTCAAATAAATCGCATTCTCTAATTAATTATGGCTTAGCCATGAATTAATGAAGAGTTTAAGTTGAAGGGTAAAATAGTCATTTCACTAAGTATCATTGGACCAATCTAGTAAGTGGTCATGGATACAGGTGTTAGTCGACTTAATGTACTCAAATTAATCAATCGCTAACAATAGGAGAATGGGCATTAGAGATTGGTTGTTTGATTGAAAGTAAAAGTTAAGTGAAATTTGAAATAAGGGTAGTTTGGTAAATTAGCCCCATTAAACCCTCAGCTGGATTTATATATATATATATATATATATGTTCCTCCTCACACTCCCTCAGTTGCTGAAAACATATTTAATAAAATGAGAAGGGGGCTGAAGGGGGGGAGGCAAAAACGTGAGAGTGGAAGAAGGAGGAGAGGGAGAGTGAAGCTCCTCAATCCTTGATGCATGTACTTTTTCTCACCACCTCTTTCCATCATTTCTTCTCCTCTATCAATTCATACCTCTTTTGTTCTGAGTTCTTTCAAATCCACCATCCACCATTTTCGAGTAGAAGAAGGATGGAGCTGGGATTCCAAGTTAGAAGATGAAGATGCAAGTTCAACAAAAAGTCTGGGTAAAACCCGTATGGTATACCTTCAGTGATTTCATCTTATCTCCCTGCACACAACTCCGATGATCGTGATTCTTGTCCCTTTGGAAACTAGACACAAAGATCTTCATTTTGGGCACAAGAACCGTATGATTTCATGGAGAAATGAGAGAGATATCCTGTCCACAAGTTACGGTTTCAGAATCAAACATTGTCCTGGACCAGTCACATAGTTTCGGTGATATCTCTCAATCTACTGGATGCATGCGCGTGAAACTTTTTCCATTCGAAAGTAGACGAAATTATCTTCACAATGGGCACTGATTTGAGTAGATTTGGTCACGGATTGACCAACTTATGCTTATTGCAAAACTGGGTCCTGATTCTGGGAATTGGAAATTTGAAGCTAGTATGCCCGCTCGTCGAAATTGAGTTCGATTCGTCATAATTCTCGAGGGTCGTCAACTCAAGTACCGGATGAGTGTTCAGTAGCAAGGATTTGATCGAGTTACTGATGGTGCATGTGGGACCCATCGAGTTCAGATGCGGAGGCACTAGGAGCGTGTACGTGACTACGGGGATTGTTCGAGTGGTTACAATCCGGCCGTTCGTGTTCCGGCGTGATTTCTCGCGGGATCGTCAACCGGGTGAGTTCTACTCACGGATAGGGATATTTTTATGTGTCTTGAAATTATATCGGTTTTGAGTCATAAGGCAATTATCAATTTTCGAAAGATTTTGGAACCGAAAACCGTTTTTGAGCAATATCGCGTTTTTACGGTTTTTATTGAATTGTTGAACAATTTGCGAAATTGTGATTTTAAGTGCTTTCACTGGAATATGGTCTGGAATGTTGTTTATTAAATCCGTTTTCAGGTTGGAGAACGATCGGAATTCGATTTGGGCGAGAAATGGAAAGCGGAATGAGAAACTAGAATTCAGTAACAGAACAGGCCGCACGGGTCGTGCGCCCCTGGGCACGGACCGTGCGTCCTCTTCGGGTTGGTTGTGTGATTTTGGTAAATCACGCACGGGTCGTGCGCCCCTGGGTACGGACCGTGCGTGAGCTGCTGTTACCGGACTCCGATTTCTCATTTCGTCGCTCCTTTCGATCCCGAATCACTTCTAATTTTCTCCCCAACCCACTTTAACGATGTAGCCTTATTGACAACCGTATTTTGAACTTATTCGACTCACGATTTTGAAAAAGAGTTTCAAAAGCATATTTGATTGAAAAACCGAAACCCTAGTATACGTGTGGGTACACCGTCTGATGGACTGACTGAATATATATGTTTATACATGTCAAATGAAAATGATTATAATGCCGGAGGTCTAAATTACGAATTCCTCAAAACGGGTTATAGATCGATATGGATATTGTTTATCCAATTATTATGTGATTGATCCTTTGGTGATCGAAAAGATATAAATTATCTAATGAGCTTATATGACTGATCCTTTGGTGATCAAAATGAAAAAGAAGATATAAATTATCTAACTCTCGAGAACTTGATGCGTATTGTCATACGTATTGCGTTGGGTGACGACCCGACAAGTAGCATACTAGGGAGGGTAGTCATGACCCCTTACCTAGGCCCTGAATGTGTTTTGGCGTGGTCAACTCACGGGTTACCGGGATTAGCACTGGATTGCAGTCGGTTTATGCTAAATGGAACACACGATTACCGGGATTAGCACTGGATTGCAGTCGGTACGTGTTAAATAAATTCACGAAGTGCGTGGCATTTCGATTATAGCTTGTGATAGCTAATTATCTATTTTTGATAACGGTTTAATAAGTTGAACACACGGTTACCGGGATTAGCACTGGATTGCAGTCGGTACGTGTTAACTAAACTCACGAAGTGCGAGGCATTTCGATTAATGAATAAGACATTGTTATGTCAGCTTTTGTTGTAACGGTTTAATAAATTGAACCGAGTGTCAGTGAGGGGGCACGGTAGGACTCACTGAGACAAGTTGTCTCACCCAATCCATATTTGTTGTTTTTACAGAGAACAGGTTATAAGGACAGCAGGCGGCACAGTTGGTTGTCGGGTTCAAGGAGAAGACTGAAGATTGATTCTTTGATAGTTGTCCATGTTCTCCTGTAGTTGTCTCTGTATTCGGTCGTATGACTCGAGCTTGTATTAATTGTATTTTTATAGTTTCCGCTGTTTCTTGTAAAGATGTATATCTAAACAGGAATTTTTATACTCTGATTTATACCAAATTGTATATTTAGGTATTTCTTTGTTAAAGAAATACAGGGGTGTTACAATTTATTATGGCTGTGAATCTGCTAAACATTTCACCAATGGTCTCTTGTTCCTCCATTTTGAATGTTTCGAATTTGTGAATGAGAAGGTTGATTTTTGCTTCTTTCACTTGATCAGTTCCTTCATGAGAAGTTGATAAAGTATCCCAAATTTCTTTGGCAGTTGCACATGTTAGATAAAATTTAGCTTTCGAGTTTAGTAGTACCATGCGTTTGTCATCAGCTGTCCAAGTTTGTCTGTCCTTGGGAAGAGTAGTTCCATCACCAAATGTTGTTGTAGGGACAAATGGTTTGTTTTCAACAATACCCCAGAGATCAGTGTCTTGAGACTCTAGGAACAATCTCATCTAGTCCTTCCAATAGTAGTAGTGTTCACCAGTGAATCCAGAAATCTATTTGCAGAAGCTCCTTCTGGTAGAAACATGACAGAGTTTGGATTGTTCATCACTTCCTTCAGGATTTCCTCTCACACTGCGAAGTGTACTCAGCCCTTAGAGGTCAGCTCTGATACTAATTGAAGTGATTAAGTTACACAAGAAGGGGCGGGGTTGAATTGTGTACCCCTTTTTAAATTCTGAGACCAAAAACCTTCTCAACAATTTGTTCAAGATTATCTTGGAGATGGGAAGGTCGAAGTTAGTTTTAATAACAACTAGCACATATATAATTTGATGGTGAGTAATAACAATGATTCAAGATAGCTTTAACTTATGCAAGAGAAGTTGTTTTCAAACAAATATGACTAGGTTGAAAGATTGTACTATTAGTTCAAAAACTGTCTTGAGAAGGTTGATGAATTTAACCTTCTGTTGGTTTTAAAACAATCTCAAGTGTAAAGCAATTAATCAAATAATATGGAAAACAATTAAAGAACACAGAGGAGTTATAGAGGTTAACCCAATTCAGGCTACGTCCTCTCCTCACTTCCAAGTGAGTAATTCCACTATTCTCCAAATAGCTATTACACTTGCTTTTGCTCAACCACAAAAGACTTACAAAATCACTTTCTTTTGATCACCACACAAAATACAAGTGCTCTCTTGCACAACTTCGCCAAGCTATAATTACCTACTAGAAAACACTCTCCTAGTTTCCTAAAGGTTCCTCTTTTTGATCACACCAACACTCACCTCACTTCTTAGGTAGTTTGATGGAATGTTCACGATACACGGTTTAGAATAATGGTTTTGGGGTTTTTGGGATGATGAAAAGCTTGAAAATAAACTACAATAAGTGTTAACAATATAGAGTATCAAGCAATCGCAAACTCAGCAAATGGATCCCAGAATATGAACTTGAGTAGCTTAGAGTGTGGGTTGAGAAGGTTGAATTACTTTAAGAAGCTTGAGCTTTGAGTAGGTTCCAATTAAATATCACACTTGTAATCCTCGAATCCCAGCAGTTAAATAGCCCCAAATGTTGATTATAGCCGTTAGAAGGTTGAAGAGAGTCGTTTAAAATAAGTTCTAGGCATGTAGAGTAGTCATGATCAGAGTTGCTTTAGTTTGCAGCTTTTGAACCTTCTCATTATACACATTGTACCTTCTCTACACATTCTGAACCATCTCAATCTGACACAGTACTTTATCTCTGCTTTTGACAGCTCACGAACCTTTTCAACTGATTATTCCTTAAACAAACAAACTTTGATGCTCCTTGGAAGAATCATTGATTACCTCTCTTGCTTTTAATACCTTCTCAACATATTCAATTCAATATTCTTCATTTAATACTTCAGCTCTTTAATGAGAAGGATTGTTCTTGAGTTGTTGAAGTTTTCCAGATTGAGTAGGTTGCAATTCTTGAACCATCTCATCGTGAACCTTCTCAACTGTTGAACCTTCTCATTGGTGAACCTTCTTTACTTTGGTCTTGCATATGTGATGGCTTGGTCAAACCTTCTGTTGATTTGGTCAAACCTCCTATTGACATTGGTCAAACCTTCTGTTGACCTTGTTCAAACCTTCTCTATTCCGTACCTTCTCATATCAATTCTACCTTTGACTTTTGTACTTATTGATTCTTAGGTAGTTGATTACTTTTCAATTTTAGGCCATGTGCTTCGCACGTAGATAAACATGTTAGATCACACATAATTAGAAAACTTAATTTAACTTAAGTTTGTTTCATCAAAACAGAAAAGAGATTTTTATTTCAACATTTGTTTCCTCTATTGTAGCTCCAGCTATCACAACATCGACATGCACTTCCTCCTTCTCTTCCTCAACAACAGTCAATTTGACCCCATCTCTCTTCCTTGTAGCTGTGTAGGTCAATTTCAGTTTCTGGGCAGGAGTGTGCTTCTCTTTCATTTTAGGTTCTATTGCATCACGCGCTATAGCACTTGTTGACCTGTCAGCTTGTTGCTCTGAATCATCAACTCCTACGTCATCAGCTGTTTCTTCAAAATCTACCAACTTGGCTTTGAGGCTCCTCCCAGTCGATTGCTTGATTCACTTTAGCTACTTGGGTAGGGCTCTGCTATGGTGGGGGTGGGTTGATGGTCTTTGGAAGGGGGAGGGCTTGGGATAGGTTCTTGGTTGGGAACGGTGGTGGAATGGAGTGGTGATTGAGGTGTTTCTAGTATAAAGGCTAGGATAGAGGGTAGGGTGGGAATTCTGTGGGTGGTTTTGGTGAGATGGGTCTGTGTTGCTCTTTAACAGGGGTGGGGTCAACTTGTATCTCATCATCAGCCTTCTCACTTTCTGTTTCTTCTTCACTGGACTCCTCATCCTCCTCTTCGCTTCTGATTTCTTTCGTTATCCTTTTTGTTTCTTCCTCATCATTTTCAGTTAAGCTATCCAACTCTTCAGTGTTCAAGCTTTCTTCCTCTTACTCAATGATCACCTTCCTCTTCTTCGGTGCAGGGCTCTTTTTCTTTTGAGGACTCTTCCCTTTCTTCAGTTTCTCAGCTTCTGCTTTCTTACCTTTTTCTGCAGTGTTGCCTTCTAAAATCCATTCTGGGAACTCAGGGTCTTCTATTGCTTTTCCCTTGTACAGCTTAGCAAATATTTTCTTTTCCCATTCAAATTCTTCTTTAACAAATTGACTGAGAGCCTGCTGCTGTACCACTAGGCGCTGTAGCATTGCAGCATCACCTGATGCTTTAGCAGCAAGCTTTTGCCTAGCTTTGAACTTAGTAGAAAACACTCGTGCTAGTGTGCTTCGGTCCTCCTTTGCTTCAACTTCAACCTCTGCATCTATACACGGTGCAGTGATTAGACAAGGAAAGAACATGTTTCCTCTCCTTTTGTCTATGTATAAGTTATCTCTCTGGAGATCAATCAATCAACCAACATCAATGGCTTCTCCTGCCATGATGGAATCCAGTAAAATTAGTCTTTCTTTTTCAACGTTGGTAATGTGAGACGTTAGTAAAAGAGAGTTTTTGATGAAGTTGACCAGAGGTTAACTTCGTCGTGCAAGAAGGTCTTTTTCAACTTGAACTCTTGTACAAATTTTTCCCAACATGAGTCTTCATCACAAACTCGCTTTCTGACTTCCCCCATTTTTGAATTTCACCGGGTGCTTACTTTCTTCTCAAACGCCTTTCTATGGTATCCTAGATGAAATTTTTCATTGATGGTTCATGCGTCGAAGTGCACTGTTTCTCCTCGCACCACGGAATTGGTTTGGGGCTTTCCATCTTTGGGTTCTGGTATCCCTGCGTAGAACTCTCGTACCAACGACACCATGTATTGCTTGCGATGTTGCGCAAAATTTTCCCAACCTAGTGTCGTAACTGTTGACATGAAAGCAGGAGATGGTTTTCATACTTTTAACCCTCGCTCTGCAACGAACTACATATCCCAAAATTGGAATCAGTGTTTGTAACAGCCCAGGTCCAACGCATTGGCCACCCCGGCACTATTACCTCACGGTCTTCTCTACCCCTCTTGTAGAATTTTTGCCTTCCGTGGGAATCGAACCTTGCACCTGAGGCATAAGTGCAAGTTAAACACACCTCCCACTACCAATTGAGCGCGCGCTAAGTGGGAAGAAGAAGATGGAGTGAAAAATTTGCTAAGTTTCTGAACTGAGGGAAAAGAGATGGGCTAAAGGGTGAGAGAAAATGGGGGAGTGTGAAGTTCATTTATTGGGGGAGATGGGCTATAGGGAGGTTATGGGGGAGTTGAGGTTCATTTATTGAAGTGACCGTTGTCACAGACTGATGGGACAGAAAATTGACAGAAACATGCGCATTGTAACATCCCCTAATTTTTAGAAGCTTCGTCGGTCGAGGTTGGATTAGTGGTCACGAGCTAAGTATTTATCCAATCGGATAGTTCGGTATCATAATTAATTATTCTTAGTATTTATGATATATGAGGTGTTTTAAATAAATTGAATTGAATTGGTATCTATTTAATTGATAAGTATGTGAAATGGTGTGTCTAATTAAATTTAATTGTGTCAAGTGGGATTGAGTTGGGCTGAAGGAGTCTTAGGGAATAGAATGTTAAGTGAAGGGTAAACCTGTCTTTTTGCCTTGCCCATATTTAAACCCCTTCAGCTGGAACAAAATAGAAGGACCTTCATTTGTTTGAAACTGAAAACAGATATTGAGAGAGAAGAGAAGGAGTGAGTGGCGAGAAGAGAAGGGGAGGAGAGTGATCCTCCATGCATGTCCAGAATTCCTACACCATTGCAACCCTCATATCACCCTCTTCCTATTGATATCAGATTCATCATCATCTTCCCCTTCCTCCACCAAATCACCAAATCGACCTACACCTCCATTGATGAAGCAATAGGGGTTTGATGACTTAGTTGGGTTTCCTTAGTGCTTTGGAAGTGGTAAGAAGAGTTGCATGTGTGTTGGGGAAGAATTTCAGTGGCTGGGATCTTGCGTAGGTTGCTGGGTTCGAGTCTGAGTTGCTGTTCAAACGGTTCAGCCGTTGAGTTCGTGTTGTGAGCAAGATCGTGTGTCCTTGGTCCGTGAAATTTCAGTCAAAGTCTCGGCAAATAGGTGAGTTCTATACTCACTAGGGAATCTGTGTTTATGTATGTGTACTATGTATTCTGGTTCGGTCACGTGTTTTACAAAATCAGTGTCGAGTCGTGTTACGAAAATCCGCTTTAATGCATAATTTTGTAATTGTTTAATTGAGGTTGTGGTTGATTATTATAATTGTTATGTTGATTGATATGTGGATTGTTTGGCTGGATAATGTTCTCTTTTTGAAGGTTGATGAGTTAGGTATCGATCCGAACGGAGTTTGGACACGAAACGGATTCGAAAAAGGGCTCGAAATGGCATTTCAGCAAGTCTGTGAGACAGGCACGGACCGTGCGCCCAGCGCACGGGTCGTGCGTTGCCTTCTGATTCACAGGATTGCTGAGTGTTGATTTCGCGCACGGACCGTGCGCCATCAAGCACGGGTCGTGCGTATGCTTCTGTCAACATTTTCAAAATGTGTTCAAAGCCTTCCTAATTGATTCCAAACCCATCCTAATCCCTTCCCAATGTTTTGAAATGATAAAATAACCGTAATTCAGTGGAATTGCTTAAGTTTAATGATAACAACCTTATGTCATGATTGAATGATTGTTGACGGCTCAATGCGGGTACATGGAATGTGTTTGGATTGATTGTAAATATGTATAAGACAGGTTAACTGTAACACCCCATTCTACCCGGCTATTTATCATAGAGATCAGAGTTTCAAAATTTCTTTTTGAAAGGAATGCTACATATAAACTTAATCTAACAACGGTCAAATTGGTGTAAGCCTTCGTTACACATTTATAATACGCAACACCATTAAATAATTTAGGGTACACGTGACTTCACCAATAAAATCCACACATTATAATTTAGATGTCTCGCAGCGGAAAATAACACAATCTCAAAATACGCCGAACAACAGGCTCATCAAAAATCAGTAACTCAAAGCATATAAAATTCAACGACAAATGAATAACATTAAAATCCCTAAGTCAACCCCCCCCCTAGGTGTCACGTATCAGAGCAGACCGACTCGGGAGTGAAAGGAGTAAGCCTTCACTCAGGACTACCTGTGGTAAACAACAACAGAAGGGTGAGTCTCAACTACATAATAAAGACTATAATAAGAAGTATATTCCATCATAGCATCACACTCACACAGTCACACAGTAGCATAGTCCATACAATCACCAACTAGCATGCTTATCATGAGGATGTATGCAATACAGTTATGCATGTGGTACCATTTTCCCAGACCGCAGCCTTATCATCATAATATCAACTCAGACCGCAGCCTTATCATTTCAATTTAGAACTCAGACCGCAGCCTTATTATCATAACATAAAAACTCAGACCGCAGCCTTATGTATGCATGAGACTCCATGACAAAACCAAAATCATAACTCTTAGCAACACAATCCATACATCCTATATCACATCTTTATTAATCTTTGTTGTAGCCCCCATGGCCTCATCATCAATCAACTCATTTATTTTCTCATCACAATCACGTTTCTAGGATTAGGCTAGCACTTAGGGACCAATTTGTCACCATTAGATCCGAAACCCAAACACAAGGCATGGGCGCCCCACTTGGCGCCCTGGGCGGCCACACTTGGCGCCCCACACAACACCCAAACGCACAAACATAGTAGGCCACCTTAAAAATTGAAACCGCTCTAGCCAAAATGTTCAAAATGGGATTTGGTCACGTGAATACAGAATTTGGCTAGGGAAAATATGTTCAGAACTCACAGCTCACCCCTAGGCATCACAAACATAGTCAAAACAACGCTCTCTAGGACAATTTCAAAACCATAAGTGAAAATCTGGAAATTCTTTAGCCAAAGTGTTTTAAATACAATTTGGTCAGGTGAATACAAAATTTGGCTCGGTAAATTATGCTCAGAAAATGAGTTGCACACAAGGCACCCCTAAAACAAGCCAAAACGATGCCCAATAGGACCATTTCAAAACCACAAGTGCAAATCTGGAAATTCTTTAGCCAAAGTGTTTTAAATACAATTTGGTCAGGTGAATACAAAGTTTGGCTCGGTAAAATATGCTCAGAAAATGATGTGTGCACAAGGCACCCCTTAAACAAGCCAAAATGATGCCCAATAGGACAACTTCAAAACCACAATTGCAAATCTGGAAATTCTTTAGCCAAAGTGTTTTAAATACAATTTGGTCAGGTGAATACAAAGTTTGGCTCGGTAAAATATGCTCAGAAAATGATGGCAAGATGTGTGCACAAGGCACCTTAACAAGCCAAAATGATGCCCAATAGGACAACTTCAAAACCACAATTGCAAATCTGGAAATTCTTTAGCCAAAGTGTTTTAAATACAATTTGGTCAGGTGAATACAAAGTTTGGCTCGGTAAAATATGCTCAGAAAATGATGTGTGCACAAGGCACCCCTTAAACAAGCCAAAATGATGCCCAATAGGACAACTTCAAAACCACAAGTGCAAATCTGGAAATTCTTTAGCCAAAACGTTTTAAATATCATTTGGTCAGGTGAATACAAAATTTGGCTCGACAAAAACTGTTTAGAAATTGAGCTTCACATGAAACACCCCCTAGGCGCACACCCCATGGGACACAGGCGCCCCCAGGCGCCATTCTGGGCAACACAAGCGCCCAGACAGCAACACACGCACGCCCAGGCAGCAAACAACACACGCAACGCAACACAAACCCACTGCTACAGTACACAGAGCGCCATTCTCCTAGGCACTTGGCGCCCCATGCGACCTAACATCTACCAAACATCAAATTTCCAAAACAATTCACAACAACAATTCACAAAATACATTATGCTCATACCAACAACATTCATTCTCACATTTATGCATTAAGGACACAACAAAGCATAAAATCAACACATGTAATCTAACCTTAGCATAGGAAATCGAATCAATCACACTAATTATTAATTTCAACTAACCTAACAATCTAACAATTAACAAAATAATGTCAAGTGGGATCCTATGGTTTACATACAACCTATTATACTCCCTATTATAAAGTGAGACTCCCCTAACCTTGATTATGACGAGCTAGAGCTTTTCCCACCGAAGCACCGACAAATCACCGCAACAAGGAAGCTCCTCCTTTTCTCACGATCACGCCCTTTCTCTCTTTCCCTTGGACCATCGCGAATTGATCAAAATAGAAAGGGTTAGGGAAATTCGAAAACCTAAGCACTTGATAGAGAAAGGAAATCGAATCATAAAAGACTAGGAATCCTTACCTAGGATCAAGGTGAATGAAACCCTAACTCCAAGCTTGAAATCGCCTCCTTCCTTCTCTTCTCCTCTCCTTCGACTTTCTTTCTCTTCTTCTCTCCTTCGACTCACTTGCTCACTTTTGGCACAATTGGGGCGCAACATAGACCCCTAGCGCCTAAGGAGCGCCTAAGCCAACGGGCTTGGGCTTCTTGGGCCGTTACTTGTAATTCCGGTATTACCAACGCCATCCCCTTCAATTAAATAAAAATACTACATTATTATATAATAAAGAAAATTTGTGCAACACTTTAAATAATTTAATCAATTACTTAATTAAATTATTTTAGGGTGTTACAACTCTCCCCCACTTAGGAAATTTCGTCCTCGAAATTCATACCTGAGTCAAATAGCTCTGGATAGGACTCCCGCATCCTACTCTCCAGCTCCCAAGTCATGCTCTCGCCAGTAGCGCCCAACCACACCACCTTTACTAAAGCAATGTTTTTCCCTCTCAGCACCTTCACTTCTCTGTCATCAATCCTCACTGGCATAGTCTCCACAGTGAGGTTATCTCGCACCTCAATATCATCCATATGGATCACATGAGACGGGTCCGGAATGTACTTCCGAAGTTGCGACACGTGAAATACGTCGTGCAAGTTCGAAAGGTTAGGTGGTAAAGCCACCCTATAAGCAACCTTTCCGACCCTCTCGGTGATCTGGTACGGTCCAATAAATCTAGGAGTCAACTTCTTTGCTTTAAGTGCACGCCCAACACCAGCCATAGGCGTGACTCTCAAGAAAACATGCTCACCAGCCTGAAATTCCAAATCTTTTCTTCTTCTATCATGGTAACTCTTTTGCCGACTTTGAGACTCTTTCATTTTCTCCCTGATCATTTTTATCTTCTCTGTAGTCTCTCTCACTAATTCAGGTCCAAGAACAACACTCTCTCCAGACTCATGCCAACACACAGGAGTTCTACACCTCCGCCCATACAGTGCCTCGTAAGGAGCCATCCCTATACTTGAATGGTAGCTGTTGTTGTAAGTGAACTCAATCAACGAAAGGTGTGTATCCCATGCACCTCCCTGCTCTAAAACACACGATCTCAATAAGTCCTCCAATGACTGAATGGTTCTCTCTGTCTGCCCATCAGTCTGAGGATGATAGGCTGAACTCAACCTCAATCTGGACCCCAATGCCTCCTGCAAGCTCCCCCAAAACTCCGAAGTAAACCTCGGATCTCTGTCAGATACAATACTCTTCGGGACACCATGCAACTTTACAATCACCTGAATATATATCTCAGCCAATCTCGATACCGGATACGTGATGTTGATAGGAAGGAAATGAGCAGACTTCGTCAACCTATCCACGATCACCCAAATAGAATCAAACCCCCGAACGGTTCTCGGTAACCCAGTCACAAAATCCATGGAAATGCTATCCCATTTCCATTCCGGAACATCTAAAGGTTGCATCAACCCCGCAGGCTTCTGGTGCTCAACCTTTGACTTCTGGCAAGTCAAACAGGCATACACAAACTGTGCTACATCTTTCTTCATACCAGGCCACCAGAATAATTTCTTCAAGTCATGATACATCTTTGTAGCCCCTGGATGAATACTCAGCTTGCTCCTATGACTCTCCTCAAGGATCATCTTCTTCATCTCAATATCATCGGGAACACAGATCCTATCTCTAAATCTCAACACACCCTGGGAATCCAACCTGAAATCCCCATCCACATTCTGATCACCCGCAACTAACAAGTCAACCAGCTTCACATCTAATTTCTGGGCGTCTCTGATACTAACCAAGAAGTCATTGCCAATCCTCAGCATACCCAGTTTAACACTCTGCGGTGTCACTTCACAAACCAAACTTATATCACGGAATTGTTCAATCAGCTCCAACTCCTTTACCATCATTGATGACATATGCAAAGTCTTTCGACTTAAAGCATCAGCCACGACATTAGCTTTGCCGGGGTGATAGTTTAAGCCAAAATCATAGTCTTTCAGCAGCTCTAACCAACGCCTCTGCCTCATATTCAGCTCCTTCTGATCAAACAAGTATTTCAAACTCTTGTGGTCGCTGAATACCTCGAATCTAGTGCCATACAAATAGTGCCTCCAAATCTTTAGCGCAAACACAATAGCAGCCAACTCCAAATCATGAGTAGGATAGTTCTTCTCATGAGTCCGCAACTGTCTGGACGCATAAGCGACTACCTTCCCATCCTGCATCAATACGCCCCCTAAGCCCATTCTGGAAGCATCACAATATACCACAAACGGTTGATCCGACACGGGCAACACTAACACCGGAGATGTTGTCAATCTTTTCTTCAACTCTTGGAAACTCTCTTCACACTTAGCATCCCACACAAAAACTCTCCCTTTACACGTCAATTGAGTCAACGGAAGAGCTAGCTTTGAGAAACCCTCTATGAACCTCCTGTAGTAACCGGCCAACCCAAAGAAACTCCTGATCTCAGTCGCAGACTTTGGGCTCTCCCATTGCAATACTGCATCAACCTTGGCTGGGTCTACCGCTATGCCATCACTAGAAATAATGTGACCCAAAAAGCTCACCTCACGCAGCCAGAACTCGCATTTGGACAACTTAGCATAAAGCTTCTTCTCTTTCAATACCTCAAGCACCAATCTTGTTCTGGAGTGGCCCAATAGGCCCAACGAGACAGTCCAGCGCGACCTGCAGCAAAGGGGTGTTGTGCGCAGCAACCAGGGGCAATATGGGCCAGCGGCCCATTCGACCAAGGCCGGCCCAGCGCGGCCCATCCTCTGCCTTGCTCCGCAAGATGCGGCCGGCCCCGCAAAAACCGCAACGGTTAGAACGCCAACGTTATATATACCACACCAGCATGTGGCTTCAGGTACGATATACTCACCTTGTGACCCTGCCCGTTGAAGCACCTCTAACTTGAGCGTTGGAGTGCCTTTGCAGGTACCACCCGCGTGCGGCCTACCACTCGGTCCTCCATCCCAGCGACCGAGCAACATCATCCAACAGCAACAACCCTTCGTATTGATCAGGTACGATCAATTGGCGACCACAGTGGGAGGCCCGAGCGCTATTCCACATCAAACCATGCCGCCGCGTCAGAAACGTACTTCATCCAGGCTCAATCAACCTGGGTCGAACGCCCAACCCGAGCATACCCCGGAGGGCGTGCCCGTGACCATTCACGAATCACAAGGCGACCCTCACCAATCACCTACGGTGCAGGGCGGTCGAGGACCGGTGTTGGGACGAACTCAACGGCCGGTCCAGCAACAAGAAATCCCGGCCGAGCTGGCCGATGCCGGAGTCACAGAGCCTCTCCCAGAGCATGTGACCCAGGCATTCCTCCAAATACTGCAGAACAAGAATCAGCTCATAGCTGACCGAGAAGCGCTCATCTCCCAGTATGAGCGGGCTGAAGCCTCGACCCGCCCGCGTGCGGCTCACAGGACGATGCCTAGATACAGGACGATGCCTAGATACAGGACGATGCCTAGGGGAGGCATTTCACGTAGAAGAAGTGTGTCACGCCGAACTCCTCCGCGTAGGAACAGGGTGCACAGGTCGCCCCCAGATAGGGGCGGACGACGTCGTCGGTCCCCTTCCAACGACTATGATTATGATTACGACGATGCTGACTCGAGCTACCGACTAGAGTCGAGCAGGTCGCCAACAAGATACTCGTCCGACGAGTCCTCAGGATCCCGCCGATCAAGAAGCAGGTCGTGGGACTCGTTTGAGGAATTTAATGACTACCGCAACGGGGAGATAAGAGACGTCTCCCATGCCACCAGCCAATCAAGAAGAAACTGTTCAGAGCGGCCTAGAGGTCGAACGTCGTCACATGCATCGCGGCACCACAGGCAACACCCGCCCGCGGCAGGAGGCTTTGGCGGTCATCCACCGACCAGCATTGGTCACTATGGCATGCCGGTCAACCTCGAAATGCAGCCTCATGGGGTTGATCTGGCCCCGACCGGCCAAGGACCCTTGACCAGAGAAATCAGGCGCTATCGGATCCCGAGAGATTTGAGGAAGCCCCCCAATCTGAACAAATTTGATGGCCGTGGAGATCCAGATAAACACTTAAGGTACTTCAACAACTACTGCAGCTATAGAGAGCTAGGTCGGACAATGAAGTGCCGACTTTTTCCCCAGTCGCTCGAAGGTCGGGCGCTAGAATGGTGGGAAACCCTACGTCCCAACACCATCTCTTCTTGGGAAGGTCTCGTAACAATGTTCCTAGCCAATTATACAGCCAACCGCTGCCAGTACAGGTATGAAGAGCACTTGGACACGATCGTCCAAGGAGAGAATGAATCCCTGAGGGAGTACATCGACCGATTCAACACTGAAGCCGACACGGTCCGCGACCTGTCAGATAGAGACAAGCTGAAATATCTAAAACGTGGTATAAGAGAGGACCACAGGTTTGCAGTAGAGTTCACGTTGAACCACTATAGCGACCTCGGCATGTTTCTTCGAAGGGCCAACGATCATATGGCTTACGAAGAAAAATTGGCCGCTAGGAAGGGCGCCCGAGCGCGACCCAAAGAGGAGCACAACAGGCCAGGTAGCGAGCAAGAAAGCCACCGAGAATACCGACCTAAGAAATATGAACAGCGCACGAAGTTGAATACTCCCATTGCGCAAATCTATTCTGAGCGACAGAACAGAGAATTCCTGAACAAGAAGCGACCCGACCCCCTCGTGCTCAAAGAAAGTCATCGACCGACCAAGAAGTACTGCCAATACCATTGTAGTAAGGGGCACGATACGAACGATTGTATGGCCCTCAAAGATGATATCGAGGACCTGATTCAAAGGGGAGAGCTGAGGGAGTATGTTCTAGAGGAAGAAGATGAGTTCAGCCCGCGAGCTGAAGAATGAATTCAAACGACCCTACAAACTGGTACTGATACTCGATCGATCAATAAAGGACAGGCGAGCACTCTTTTTTCCGAGGCTCGACCTTTTGAAAGTGTGTGTTTTAGTTAACATGTACGAGTGCATGCCCGAACACTCAGTAAAGTAGCGAGCGAACAAACAGGAACTAAAATTAAACTTTCGAATAAAAAGTACACAACGGGTTCACCACGGTCGAAACCGGGCACCCAATCCACCGACCGTTCGCAGGCCGGCAAGATGCATCAAGCCTCGAATAGGCTACGCTGCTTCACCCCTACCTGGCGCGCCACCGAGTTGGCCCAAACGAGTGCCACCGAGTTGGCCCAAAATTGATCACCGTGTTGACCAATTCGAACGTAGGATCCCGAGCGACCTACATCGAGCGCCATCGAAGTGGCCCAAGGGTCAGAATGATCCACAATCAAAGTAATCTAATGTATGCCGCCGAGCGACCTACATCGGGTGTCACCGCGTTGACACAAGCGAGTGCCACCGAGTTGGCCCAAAATAGATCACCGTGTTGATCAATTCGAACGTAGGATCCCGAGCGGCCTACTAAGAGTGCCATCGAATGGCCCAAAGCGAGCGCCATCTATTGGCCCAAGCAAAGTGAGTGGCAGCGACCACGTTCCCATATGAGTGGCAGCGACCACACCCCCAACGGTCTACGCTAAGTCGCTCCCTGTAGGTCGGCCGAGCGAGGCTAGACAGGGGGGCAACGAGTCGAGCCTCGAATAGGCTGCGCTAAGTCGCTCCCGGTAGGTCGGCCGTGCATGACCCCACGGGGGCAGCGACCCCTGGATAGGTTTTGGTCCCGAGCGACCCAGTGCCTAGACTTCAAGCCAGACCGTGACTTGGTTTGGCGGCGACCACACACCTCAAGAGATTGAGACCCGTCGAACGGCCCAATCGAGAGCCATCGAACGGCCCGAGTATGATCAATAATGCGAGGAGCTAAACGGCCCCAACGAATATGGCCATTAAACGACCGGCCACAACGAAGAACCACCGAGCGGCCCACAGAGACCATGAGTAGCTACGACCACATTACAACATGTGGGGCAGCGACCACATTCCTCAAATAGGCCGTGCTAGGTTGCTCCCTGCAGGTCGAGAGCCCCAGGCGACCAGTCAAAACGCTTAAGCGAACTTAAGCACAATCGAAGCGACCTAAGAATAGTCGCACCCCCAAGGGCGAGTTCGATCTGAGTCGATACTTGGTAAACTGCCCAAGGGACAGGGCCGAGACCCGACCGGTTGAAACGATTCAAGCCCCAGGTCGGTCTTAAATAAACCGGCTTGGACAAGAAGCTTTTCCTGCCAGCAAGCCTATCCTCCTCTTGCATGACCGATCTCATACCCGCTAAAGCAGAATCCAGAGCAGCCTCTACCACAACGGTCCCGCGCGACCTAACGAGGAGCATCGACCCCAGAACACCGGCCGGTCCCGTGCGACCATGCGGGAGGCAGCGACCACCTTCCCATCGTCCAAGCGTCACATCATCTTAAACAAGAGGTCGGCAGCGACCGACGCCAAACTCCGATTAATAGGCGGCAGCGACCGTCAGTCACCCTTCCACAACCCGAATGCAGGGGGGCAACGATTCAAGCCTCAGCCCGCTCTTAAGCGACCTAGGCTTGGGGGGCAACTGTTCTGGAGTGGCCCAATAGGCCCAACGAGACAGTCCAGCGCGACCTGCAGCAAAGGGGTGTTGTGCGCAGCAACCAGGGGCAATATGGGCCAGCGGCCCATTCGACCAAGGCCGGCCCAGCGCGGCCCATCCTCTGCCTTGCTCCGCAAGATGCGGCCGGCCCCGCAAAAACCGCAACGGTTAGAACGCCAACGTTATATATACCACACCAGCATGTGGCTTCAGGTACGATATACTCACCTTGTGACCCTGCCCGTTGAAGCACCTCTAACTTGAGCGTTGGAGTGCCTTTGCAGGTACCACCCGCGTGCGGCCTACCACTCGGTCCTCCATCCCAGCGACCGAGCAACATCATCCAACAGCAACAACCCTTCGTATTGATCAGGTACGATCAAATCTCAAGTGCTCTGCATGCTCCTCTTCAGATTTAGAGTATACCAGAATATCATCTATAAAAACTACCACAAACCGATCCAAGTAGCTATGGAAAATACGGTTCATGTACTCCATAAACACCCCTGGTGCATTGGTGACACCAAACGGCATCACAGAGTACTCATAATGTCCATATCTCGTTCGGAACGCTGTCTTCTGGACGTCTTCGTCTTTTACTTTAATCTGATGATACCCTGACCTCAAATCAATTTTACTAAAAACCTTAGCACCCACCAGCTGGTCCATCAGATCATCAATTCTCGGAAGAGGGTACTTATTTTTGATAGTCACCTTGTTCAACTGTCTATAATCCACACACAGGCGCATACTCCTATCTTTCTTCTTTACTAACAAAACCGGAGCTCCCCATGGTGACACACTAGGCCTCACAAATTTCTTTTCAAGTAACTCTTCCAACTGCTTCTTCAACTCAGATAACTCGGAAGCTGACATCCGGTACGGTGCCATGGACACAGGCCTAGTACCAGGCACAAGGTCAATCCCAAACTCTACTTCCCTCTCTGGTGGCACACTAGGAATCTCATCAGGGAACACTTCAGGGAACTCACACACCACCTGCAACCCTTCAACCATAGCTTGGTTTTCAGCAGACATAGACGCCATCAAAGCAAATAGTTGACCACCATCCCTCATTACCTTATGCAGCTGATCCCCCGACAACAAAACAGACTTCTCCTCCTCAGGAGGGAGAAAACTCACAGACTTGCTGAAACAGTTGATGTGCACGTGGTTATCCACTAACCAGTCCATATCAAGAATAACATCTAACCCTCCCAAAGGCAAACATATAAGGTCAACCAGAAAATCTCTGCCGAAGACTGACAGAGGACACTTAGCACATAATAGAGAAGTAGTCACCGAACCCTTAGCCGGAGTGTCGATAACCATTTCCCTTTTCATATCAGACAATACTAGATTTAACTTTTCAGCACAAACAGCAGCAATAAAAGAATGCGTAGCACCAGTATCAACTATAGCAACTAAAGGGGAACCATAAATAAAACAAGTACCTCGAATCTCATTGGGACCCTCTGAGCCTGCTAGCGCGAAAACTCTTCCATTGGATTTCTCTTTCTTTGGTTTGGTGCATTTAGAACTAAAGTGACCAGCTTCACCACAATTGAAACACACTGATTCCTTACGATCACAGTGAGACGCCATATGACCTTTCTTCCCACAACGGTAACACATTACTTCGGTCTTGCAATCGAAACTCTTGTGACCCGGCTTGCCACACGTGTAACACACTATATCAGCGGGAGCACCTCCCCCACTAGGCCTCTTACCCTCGGAAAATTTCTTACCAGCACCTGCCTTCCACTTATTTTTACTTCCAGACGTATCATAGGGTTTGCCCCTAAACTGGGTATTCTTTTTCTCTTTCCCAATCTTATAGGCAGCAGAACTGTCCTCTTCATAAATTCTACTCTTGTCAACTAGTCTAGCAAAATCTCGTATCTCATGATACCCAATTGCCTTCTTAATGTCAGGTCGCAGGCCACTTTCAAATTTCACACATTTGGAGAACTCTGAATCAGCATCATTGGCGTAGTAAGGACAGAATTGGGCCAGCTCTTCAAATTTGGCTGCATACTCAGCCACTGTCTTATTTCCCCGTTTCAGTTCTAAGAATTCTACCTCTTTCTTGGCCCGAACGTCTTCAGGGTAATACTTTCTTTTAAACTCCCTTGTGAAGACCTCCCAAGTAACCTCTTCACCAGCAGTGTTCAACCTATGCAGCATCCCTAACCACCACTTGTCAGCCTCTTCTGCCAGCATGTGCGTCCCAAACTTCACTTGCTGGGCAGCAGTGCAATCCATAACACGGAATATCCGCTCTATCTCATTCAACCACGACAAGGCTCCATCGGGATCATACCTGTAACACCCATTTCTACCCGTTACTTTGTTTATAAAAATCAGAGTTTAAAAATCTCGTTCATAGGGAATGTTACACGTACTTCAATAAAACGTCGCTTAGCAGTTTTAAAAAAAACAGTTCAACTCAATACTCATGCATTCGCGTAGCACATCACAAATAAAGAATATCCAATCTCATTTCACGTCACTGATAAAACTCAACATAACACAACCAACTACGCAGCGGAAATAGTAAAACATAACCAAATAGTCCACATGGACATAACAACCAAAAATCATTAAATAAATGCCGAGTTCGTTCCCCCCCTGAGTGCTACGTATCAGAGCATGACGACTCGACTCAAAAAGTGAAGCTAATACCTTCACTGGGAATCACCTGCACGTTACCAACATGGGGGTAACATTCAAACAGGAAAGGGTGAGCATCATTTCAGTCTATATAATAGAAAATATGATAAGCACTAATCATAGGCTACGCACTAGAACAATCAGCATCCAAAACACCAAATATTCACATCATAGTCATCTCTTACATCATTTACAATAACTCATTTCATGTCATGTAGATTTATGAAATGCAACCCACTCGCGGGTATATGCATGAAGGTACCTTTTCACAAAACGTCGCTTAGCCACTCAGGCCTTATCATCACTTAGCCACTCAGGCCTCAAAACATCACTGGGTTTTATGCATATGGGCATGAGACTCTATGACATGCACCACTCACTTCACAAAATCACACAATTACTCAGATTACAGTCAACAATGTGACCCATCACTTACCTGTTTGCTCGCACGGAGCACAGCACCTGTCAAATTCATAATCATCACACAACATCACTGGGCCACTTAGACCTTAACATCACTTAGCCACTCAGGCCCCAAATGTCACTTACACATAAACATCATTTAACTCAAACATTAGCCACTGAGGGCAAAAACGTCATTTGACTAACCACCAAGGGCATCCTCGTCATTTACACATCATTATCATTAACTTTGGCCACTAGGGGCAAAACAGTCATTTGACACTACCGTGTTAAAACTGTTGTTTATACACCAAAAGGGATTTTTAAAGAGTTCCACGTCATTTTTCAATGTCACTGGGACGATCACCGGGGACAGCCACTTGGGCGCCCACAAACAGTCAGAAAATAACAATTTTTCCTTTTAAAAATTGAATCTACAAATAGACAACGTAAAAAGCTTCACGACACTTTTCGAATCGTTCAAAACGGACGTCTGAGTCAAAAGTTATGATAAAAACAATTTTGGAAAAATTAGGCAACATCCAGGGAACAGGCGCCTTAGGCGCCCAGGCAACCAGGCAACACGTGCACTGGCGCCCAGCGCCCAGGCGCACAAGACAGCGCAATACAGCACGGGCGCCTAGCGCCCAGGGGCAACAACGCGCGCACAGCGCAGCGCAACACTGACACGGGCGCCTGGCGCCCAGGGGAACAACAACGCAGGGAACACGCACGCCACAGGCGCCCAGCGCCCAGGCGCGCACACACGCACAGCACAACACAACATCAGGCGCCCAGCGCCCAGCACAGGCGCTTAGCGCCCAGCACACAGCAGCAACGTCCAGAATTTTACCAAAAACGCTTGTTAACACTGAAAATTGTTTTCTTAACAATTCCAAATCATAAAACCTCAACATTTTCCCAGCAACTAAACATACACATATTTTAATCAATTTCTCAAAAATTCAATTGGGCATTGTTTCCCTATCCCCTTGGCGCCCTAGGCGCCTATACACCATCCATCAAATTTTGCGAACTACACAAGCAAAATCCAACACAAATTCAGTTTCATGATCAATTCCACTTCGCATACACACATACATATAATGGCCAATCCAACAAAGCATCAAGAAACATCAAGAACTCAAGCATCCCTCAATTCGCATACATCTATATGTAAAAGCCAACATCAACAATACATCAAGAAACATCAAGAACTCAAACATCCCTCAATTCGCATACATCTATATATAAAACCAATATCAACAATACATCAATAAATCTAGTCTAACCATAGATCTAGAACTCATCATATGAAGTATTAGATAGAGTGATAGAGCTCCCCTAACCTCGAAATTGAAGAACGGAGGCTCCGGAGATAGTCACGTACAGGACCACAGCAACAAGATCACGTTCTTGCTCTTCCTTGGTTGCGACTTCTCTCCTCTTCCTCTTCTCTCCTTACGGCGCCCTTCCTTGCCCTCTCTCTATCTCACGCTATTTTTCTTTCTTTCTTGCGTTTTCTCTCTTGCTTTCGCGAATGGCCACAAAAACCTAGCCCCCACTAACTAACCACTTCGCCTATATTGTGGATCATGGGCTTGGGCTTTCCACTTAAGCCCAAGTCATGCAAGTGGCGCCTCCACTCCCTCCTAATACCACCAAAATAAATAAAATTCTAATTAATCGAATTACATCAAATAATTTAATTTAAATCCCCAATTATTTAATTAAATAAATTAATTAAATAATTTTAGGGTGTTACAACTCTCCCCCACTTAGAATATTTCGTCCTCGAAATTTACCTGATCAAACAACTCTGGGTAGGACTCTCGCATCTTGCTCTCTAGCTCCCAAGTCATACTCTCGCCGGCAGCTCCTAGCCAGACCACTTTCACTAATGCAATCTCTTTGCCTCTAAGCGCCTTCACTTCACGATCTTCAATCCGTACGGGCGTCGTCTCCACAGTGAGATTATCCCGCACCTCTACATCGTCCATATGGATCACATGAGATGGATCCGACACATACTTCCGAAGTTGCGACACGTGAAACACGTCATGCAAGTTCGAAAGATTTGGCGGTAAAGCCACTCTATAAGCCACATTTCCGATTCTTTCAGAAATCTGATAAGGACCAACAAAACGAGGAGTGAGCTTCTTCGATTTCAACGCTCGACCAACACCGGTAATAGGAGAAACCCTCAAGAACACATGCTCACCCTCCTGAAACTCTAAATCCTTCCTCCGCTTGTCATGATAACTCTTCTGACGACTCTGCGAAGCCTTCATCTTCTCACGGATCATCTTGATCTTCTCTGTAGTCTCCCGGACAATCTCCGGACCCAACACTACACTTTCTCCCGACTCATACCAACATAACGGTGTCCTACACTTGCGACCATACAACGCTTCAAACGGTGCCATCCCGATACTGGAATGGTGACTGTTGTTATAGGTAAACTCAATCAACGCAAGATATGAATCCCATGAACCCCGCTGTTCCAATACACAAGCCCTCAACAGATCCTCTAACGACTGAATTGTTCTCTCTGACTGACCATCGGTCTGGGGATGATACGCCGAACTCATTTTTAACTTAGAACCCAATTCTTTCTGCAAACTCTTCCAAAACTCGGAAGTGAACCTCGGATCCCTATCTGACACAATACTCTTCGGAACACCGTGCAGCCTCACAATCTCCTTGACATATACCTCTGCCAACCTCGACACCGGATAAGTGATATTAATAGGAATAAAATGAGCAGACTTCGTTAACCTATCAATGATCACCCAAATAGCGTCATGACCCTTAGCTGTATTCGGTAACCCCGTCACAAAATCCATTGCTATGCTATCCCATTTCCACTCTGGAATTTCCAACGGTTGCATTAGCCCTGCAGGCTTCTGATGCTCTACCTTAGATTTCTGACAGGTCAAACAGGCATACACAAATTGCGCCACATCTCTCTTCATACCATACCACCAAAACATCCTTTTCAGATCTTGATACATCTTCGTCGCTCCAGGATGGATACTCAACTTGCTACGATGACCTTCCTCTAAAATTGCCTTTCTCATCTCTTCATCGTCAGGAACACAGATCCTACCCCGGAACCTCAACACACCACTGGAATCTAATTTGAAATCTTCATCTTCAGATTGACCAACCCCATTAATTAAATCCACTAACTTAACATCTGACTTCTGAGCCTCTCTGATGCTGCTCAGGAAATCATTATCGATCTTTAACATTCCCAGCTTGACACTGCGAGGTGTCATTTTACAAACCAAACTCAAATCTCTGAATTCCTCAATTAACTCTAATTCTTTCACCATCATTGCCGACATATGCAAGGACTTTCTGCTTAAAGCATCAGCCACGACATTAGCCTTGCCGGGATGATAATTCAAACCAAAGTCATAATCCTTCAAGAGTTCCAACCACCGACGCTGTCTCATATTCAACTCTTTCTGATCGAACAGATACTTTAGACTCTTATGATCACTGAACACTTCGAACCTTGAACCATAAAGGTAGTGCCTCCAAATTTTAAGCACAAATACCACAGCAGCCAACTCTAAATCATGCGTAGGGTAATTTTTCTCATGAATCCGTAATTGCCTCGACGCATACGCAACGACCTTCCCATCCTGCATCAACACACCACCGAGACCCATCTTCGAAGCGTCACAATACACAACGAACGGTTCCTCTGGATTAGGCAACGTCAAAACAGGCGACGTCGTCAATCTCTTTTTCAGTTCCATAAAACTTTCCTCGCACCGAGCATCCCAAACAAAAACTTTACCCTTGCAAGTCAACTGAGTCAATGGAAGGGCCAACTTGGAAAAACCCTCGATGAACCTCCTGTAGTACCCAGCCAAACCCAAAAAGCTTCTAATCTCTGTTACGGACTTCGGAGACTCCCACTCCAACACTGCTTCTACTTTTGCTGGATCAACCGCAATACCATTACCAGAAATCACGTGCCCAAGAAAACTCACCTCTTTCAGCCAGAACTCACACTTCGACAACTTAGCGTACAACTTTTTCTCTTTTAAAACTTCCAACACCGACTTCAGGTGTTCAGCATGCTCTTCCTCTGACTTTGAATAAACTAGAATATCATCTATGAAGATTACCACAAACCGATCTAGGTAATTATGGAAAATACGGTTCATATATTCCATAAATACACCAGGAGCATTGGTCACACCGAACGGCATCACTGAATACTCATAATGCCCATACCTTGTCCTGAACACTGTCTTCTGAACATCTTCATCCTTCACTTTAATCTGATGATATCCGGACCTCAAATCAATTTTGCTGAAAACACGGGCACCTACTAATTGATCCATCAGATCGTCGATCCTCGGAAGCGGATACTTATTCTTGATAGTTACCTTATTCAACTGACGATAGTCCACACATAACCTCATGCTCCTATCTTTCTTCTTCACTAACAATACCGGAGCTCCCCACGGCGATACACTTGGCCTCACAAACTTTTTCTCAAGCAATTCTTCAAGTTGCGTCTTCAACTCAGACAATTCCGACGCCGACATTCTGTACGGTGCCATAGACACAGGCCTCGTACCAGGTACAAGATCAATCGAAAACTCAACTTCTCTTTCCGGTGGCACACCCGGAATTTCATCAGGAAATACTTCAGGAAACTCGCGTACTACCTTCAGCTCTTCAATAACAGCCTGACTCTCAGCAGACAACGAAGCCATCAACGCAAATAACTGAACTCCTTCTTTCTTCAATTTCTTCAACTGATCAGCAGACACCAAAACCGAACTTTCTTCACCGAAACTAACCGACTTGCTACGACAGTTGATATGAACGTGATTATTCTCTAACCAGTCCATGCCTAGGATTACATCCAGACCTCTCAACGGCAAACAGACAAAATTCACAATAAAGTCCCTGCCGAAGATCGACACGGGACACTGAGAACACACCTGGGACGTAATTACCGACCCCTTCGCAGGAGTATCGACAACCATATCCCCACACATAGCAGACAAAACAAGACCCAATCTTTTACAGCAATCAACAGAAATAAAACAATGGGTAGCACCAGTATCAATAAGGGATTTCAGAGAAGTACCATTAATAAAACACGTACCTCTAATCAGACCATCATCATCACCAGGCTCCTCTCCAGCCAATGCAAATACCTTCCCAGTAGACCTTTCCTTTTTCGGCTTTGTACACTTTGTACTGATATGCCCAGACTCACCACAGTTGAAACACAC
The DNA here is from genome assembly GCA_039519185.1 of Astragalus membranaceus. Taxonomy (NCBI): domain Eukaryota; kingdom Viridiplantae; phylum Streptophyta; class Magnoliopsida; order Fabales; family Fabaceae; genus Astragalus; species Astragalus membranaceus. Next base: position 54,867,425 of record CM076847.1, on the reverse strand, counting down.
CACATCCTTGACCTTACACTCGGCTGCCATATGACCCTTTTTACCACAACGGTAGCAATTCCTGTCATCCGACCTGCATGTAGTACTCTTGTGGCCAGGCTTGCCACACTTATAACAGACAATGTTAGCAGGGGCATCTCCCCCACTAGGACCCTTACCTCCAGCAGCCCTCTGATAACTCTTACCCGCAGGAACCTCATACGGCTTGCTTCGACTCTGAAACTTGCCCTTTTTCTCAGAAGTAGCTTTGTAGCGAGCAGTACTGTCCTCCTCGAAAATTCTGCAACTGTCAACCAGATCTGCGAACACACGAATCTTCTGATAACCAATGGCCTGTTTAATATCAGGCCTCAACCCATTCTCAAATTTGATGCATTTTGAAAATTCAGCTGTAGCCTCACTGTAGTGTGGATAAAATTTTGCTAGTTCCACAAATTTTGCCGCGTAGGCAGTCACAGACATACTACCCTGCTTCAGCTCTAAGAACTCTATCTCTTTCTTCCCGCGGACGTCTTCAGGAAAATATTTCCTCAGAAATTCCCTGCTGAAAACCTCCCAAGTAATCTCTTCCTGCACAGCCTCTAACCTCTGCCTAGTAGCCAACCACCAGTCGTCGGCCTCCTCGGCTAACATGTGGGTACCAAAGCGGACCTTCTGCTCAACAGTACAGTCCATCACCCTGAAAATCCTCTCGATCTCCTTCAGCCAAGCCATAGCACCATCTGGATCATATTTGCCCTTAAAGGTGGGCGGATTCTCCCTCTGGAAGGTAGTCAGACTCCTAAAACCAGCATTATCTCCAACATTTTGCTGACCCTGCACAGCCTGAGCCATAGCTTGCAATGCAGCAGCAAGAGCAGCGTCGTTCCTTCCAGCCATTATGAACTATCACTGCAGCACAAACCAAAGATTTAGAACTAATCTATTGTCATAAGACACTATGACAGGACAACATTGGCCGGACAGACCGAACTGCTCTGATACCACTAATGTAACACCCCTTTCTACCCGTTACTTTGTTTATAAAAATCAGAGTTTAAAAATCTCGTTCATAGGGAATGTTACACGTACTTCAATAAAACGTCGCTTAGCAGTTTTAAAAAAAATAGTTCAACTCAATACTCATGCATTCGCGTAGCACATCACAAATAAAGAATCTCCAATCTCATTTCACGTCACTGATAAAACTCAACATAACACAACCAACTACGCAGCGGAAATAGTAAAACATAACCAAATAGTCCACATGGACATAACAACCAAAAATCATTAAATAAATGCCGAGTTCGTTCCCCCCCTGAGTGCTACGTATCAGAGCATGACGACTCGACTCAAAAAGTGAAGCTAATACCTTCACTGGGAATCACCTGCACGTTACCAACATGGGGGTAACATTCAAACAGGAAAGGGTGAGCATCATTTCAGTCTATATAATAGAAAATATGATAAGCACTAATCATAGGCTACGCACTAGAACAATCAGCATCCAAAACACCAAATATTCACATCATAGTCATCTCTTACATCATTTACAATAACTCATTTCATGTCATGTAGATTTATGAAATGCAACCCACTCGCGGGTATATGCATGAAGGTACCTTTTCACAAAACGTCGCTTAGCCACTCAGGCCTTATCATCACTTAGCCACTCAGGCCTCAAAACATCACTGGGTTTTATGCATATGGGCATGAGACTCTATGACATGCACCACTCACTTCACAAAATCACACAATTACTCAGATTACAGTCAACAATGTGACCCATCACTTACCTGTTTGCTCGCACGGAGCACAGCACCTGTCAAATTCATAATCATCACACAACATCACTGGGCCACTTAGACCTTAACATCACTTAGCCACTCAGGCCCCAAATGTCACTTACACATAAACATCATTTAACTCAAACATTAGCCACTGAGGGCAAAAACGTCATTTGACTAACCACCAAGGGCATCCTCGTCATTTACACATCATTATCATTAACTTTGGCCACTAGGGGCAAAACAGTCATTTGACACTACCGTGTTAAAACTGTTGTTTATACACCAAAAGGGATTTTTAAAGAGTTCCACGTCATTTTTCAATGTCACTGGGACGATCACCGGGGACAGCCACTTGGGCGCCCACAAACAGTCAGAAAATAACAATTTTTCCTTTTAAAAATTGAATCTACAAATATACAACGTAAAAAGCTTCACGACACTTTTCGAATCGTTCAAAACGGACGTCTGAGTCAAAAGTTATGATAAAAACAATTTTGGAAAAATTAGGCAACATCCAGGGAACAGGCGCCTTAGGCGCCCAGGCAACCAGGCAACACGTGCACTGGCGCCCAGCGCCCAGGCGCACAAGACAGCGCAATACAGCACGGGCGCCTAGCGCCCAGGGGCAACAACGCGCGCACAGCGCAGCGCAACACTGACACGGGCGCCTGGCGCCCAGGGGAACAACAACGCAGGGAACATGCACGCCACAGGCGCCCAGCGCCCAGGCGCGCACACACGCACAGCACAACACAACATCAGGCGCCCAGCGCCCAGCACAGGCGCTTAGCGCCCAGCACACAGCAGCAACGTCCAGAATTTTACCAAAAACGCTTGTTAACACTGAAAATTGTTTTCTTAACAATTCCAAATCATAAAACCTCAACATTTTCCCAGCAACTAAACATACACATATTTTAATCAATTTCTCAAAAATTCAATTGGGCATTGTTTCCCTATCCCCTTGGCGCCCTAGGCGCCTATACACCATCCATCAAATTTTGCGAACTACACAAGCAAAATCCAACACAAATTCAGTTTCATGATCAATTCCACTTCGCATACACACATACATATAATGGCCAATCCAACAAAGCATCAAGAAACATCAAGAACTCAAGCATCCCTCAATTCGCATACATCTATATGTAAAAGCCAACATCAACAATACATCAAGAAACATCAAGAACTCAAACATCCCTCAATTCGCATACATCTATATATAAAACCAATATCAACAATACATCAATAAATCTAGTCTAACCATAGATCTAGAACTCATCATATGAAGTATTAGATAGAGTGATAGAGCTCCCCTAACCTCGAAATTGAAGAACGGAGGCTCCGGAGATAGTCACGTACAGGACCACAGCAACAAGATCACGTTCTTGCTCTTCCTTGGTTGCGACTTCTCTCCTCTTCCTCTTCTCTCCTTACGGCGCCCTTCCTTGCCCTCTCTCTATCTCACGCTATTTTTCTTTCTTTCTTGCGTTTTCTCTCTTGCTTTCGCGAATGGCCACAAAAACCTAGCCCCCACTAACTAACCACTTCGCCTATATTGTGGATCATGGGCTTGGGCTTTCCACTTAAGCCCAAGTCATGCAAGTGGCGCCTCCACTCCCTCCTAATACCACCAAAATAAATAAAATTCTAATTAATCGAATTACATCAAATAATTTAATTTAAATCCCCAATTATTTAATTAAATAAATTAATTAAATAATTTTAGGGTGTTACAATACCGACCCTTGAAGGTGGGTGGGTTTTCCCTCTGAAACGTTGCCAGGTTACGGGCATTCATATCAGCAGCATTGTGTTGATTTCCAACAGCTTGGGCTATGGCCTGCAGAGCAGCAGCCAAAGCAGCATCATCCCTTCTAGCCATATCAACCTAGCACTGCAGCATAAACGACAATTTAGAACTAAAACAAAACACCTAATTGTTATACACAATATGACAGACAGACACACTTGGTCGGACAGACCGAACTTTTGCTCTGATACCACTAATGTAACACCCCATTCTACCCGGCTATTTATCATAGAGATCAGAGTTTCAAAATTTCTTTTTGAATGGAATGCTACATATAAACTTAATCTAACAACGGTCAAATCGGTGTAAGCCTTCGTTACACATTTATAATACGCAACACCATTAAATAATTTAGGGTACACGTGACTTCACCAATAAAATCCACACATTATAATTTAGATGTCTCGCAGCGGAAAATAACACAATCTCAAAATACGCCGAACAACAGGCTCATCAAAAATCAGTAACTCAAAGCATATAAAATTCAACGACAAATGAATAACATTAAAATCCCTAAGTCAACCCCCCCTAGGTGTCACGTATCAGAGCAGACCGACTCGGGAGTGAAAGGAGTAAGCCTTCACTCAGGACTACCTGTGGTAAACAACAACAGAAGGGTGAGTCTCAACTACATAATAAAGACTATAATAAGAAGTATATTCCATCATAGCATCACACTCACACAGTCACACAGTAGCATAGTCCATACAATCACCAACTAGCATGCTTATCATGAGGATGTATGCAATACAGTTATGCATGTGGTACCATTTTCCCAGACCGCAGCCTTATCATCATAATATCAACTCAGACCGCAGCCTTATCATTTCAATTTAGAACTCAGACCGCAGCCTTATTATCATAACATAAAAACTCAGACCGCAGCCTTATGTATGCATGAGACTCCATGACAAAACCAAAATCATAACTCTTAGCAACACAATCCATACATCCTATATCACATCTTTATTAATCTTTGTTGTAGCCCCCATGGCCTCATCATCAATCAACTCATTTATTTTCTCATCACAATCACGTTTCTAGGATTAGGCTAGCACTTAGGGACCAATTTGTCACCATTAGATCCGAAACCCAAACACAAGGCATGGGCGCCCCACTTGGCGCCCTGGGCGGCCACACTTGGCGCCCCACACAACACCCAAACGCACAAACATAGTAGGCCACCTTAAAAATTGAAACCGCTCTAGCCAAAATGTTCAAAATGGGATTTGGTCACGTGAATACAGAATTTGGCTAGGGAAAATATGTTCAGAACTCACAGCTCACCCCTAGGCATCACAAACATAGTCAAAACAACGCTCTCTAGGACAATTTCAAAACCATAAGTGAAAATCTGGAAATTCTTTAGCCAAAGTGTTTTAAATACAATTTGGTCAGGTGAATACAAAATTTGGCTCGGTAAATTATGCTCAGAAAATGAGTTGCACACAAGGCACCCCTAAAACAAGCCAAAACGATGCCCAATAGGACCATTTCAAAACCACAAGTGCAAATCTGGAAATTCTTTAGCCAAAGTGTTTTAAATACAATTTGGTCAGGTGAATACAAAGTTTGGCTCGGTAAAATATGCTCAGAAAATGATGTGTGCACAAGGCACTCCTTAAACAAGCCAAAATGATGCCCAATAGGACAACTTCAAAACCACAAGTGCAAATCTGGAAATTCTTTAGCCAAAGTGTTTTAAATACAATTTGGTCAGGTGAATACAAAGTTTGGCTCGGTAAAATATGCTCAGAAAATGATGTGTGCACAAGGCACCCCTTAAACAAGCCAAAATGATGCCCAATAGGACAACTTCAAAACCACAAGTGAAAATCTGGAAATTCTTTAGCCAAAGTGTTTTAAATACAATTTGGTCAGGTGAATACAAAGTTTCGCTCGGTAAAATATGCTCAGAAAATGATGTGTGCACAAGGCACTCCTTAAACAAGCCAAAATGATGCCCAATAGGACAACTTCAAAACCACAAGTGCAAATCTGGAAATTCTTTAGCCAAAGTGTTTTAAATACAATTTGGTCAGGTGAATACAAAGTTTGGCTCGGTAAAATATGCTCAGAAAATGATGTGTGCACAAGGCACTCCTTAAACAAGCCAAAATGATGCCCAATAGGACAACTTCAAAACCACAAGTGCAAATCTGGAAATTCTTTAGCCAAAGTGTTTTAAATACAATTTGGTCAGGTGAATACAAAGTTTGGCTCGGTAAAATATGCTCAGAAAATGATGTGTGCACAAGGCACCCCTTAAACAAGCCAAAATGATGCCCAATAGGACAACTTCAAAACCACAAGTGCAAATCTGGAAATTCTTTAGCCAAAACGTTTTAAGTATCATTTGGTCAGGTGAATACAAAATTTGGCTCGACAAAAACTGTTTAGAAATTGAGCTTCACATGAAACACCCCCTAGGCGCACACCCCATGGGACACAGGCGCCCCCAGGCGCCATTCTGGGCAACACAAGCGCCCAGACAGCAACACATGCACGCCCAGGCAGCAAACAACACACGCAACGCAACACAAACCCACTGCTACAGTACACAGAGCGCCATTCTCCTAGGCACTTGGCGCCCCAGTGCGACCCAACATCTACCAAACATCAAATTTCCAAAACAATTCACCACAACAATTCACAAAATACATTATGCTCATACCAACAACATTCATTCTCACATTTATGCATTAAGGACACAACAAAGCATAAAATCAACACATGTAATCTAACCTTAGCATAGGAAATCGAATCATTCACACTAATTATTAATTTCAACTAACCTAACAATCTAACAATTAACAAAATAATGTCAAGTGGGATCCTATGGTTTACATACAACCTATTATACTCCCTATTATAAAGTGAGACTCCCCTAACCTTGATTATGACGAGCTAGAGCTTTTCCCACCGAAGCACCGACAAATCACCGCAACAAGGAAGCTCCTCCTTTTCTCACGATCACGCCCTTTCTCTCTTTCCCTTGGACCATCGCGAATTGATCAAAATAGAAAGGGTTAGGGAAATTCGAAAACCTAAGCACTTGATAGAGAAAGGAAATCGAATCATAAAAGACTAGGAATCCTTACCTAGGATCAAGGTGAATGAAACCCTAACTCCAAGCTTGAAATCGCCTCCTTCCTTCTCTTCTCCTCTCCTTCGACTTTCTTTCTCTTCTTCTCTCCTTCGACTCACTTGCTCACTTTTGGCACAATTGGGGCGCAACATAGACCCCTAGCGCCTAAGGAGCGCCTAAGCCAACGGGCTTGGGCTTCTTGGGCCGTTACTTGTAATTCCGGTATTACCAACGCCATCCCCTTCAATTAAATAAAAATACTACATTATTATATAATAAAGAAAATTTGTGCAACACTTTAAATAATTTAATCAATTACTTAATTAAATTATTTTAGGGTGTTACATTAACAAACTTAGGAATCCGAGTGAGATCACGACAGTAAAATTAAGATGGACTTAATGCCCCTAATGATAATGATAAGAACAAGTCATGATCACATTATGTTATGTAAATTCATGTTCACGTCAATGTATTTATATTATACATCATGTGAGGGTGACGACCCTAGTTTTCAAAATTAGTGTACTAAGGGCGAGGAAGTCATGATTCCTTATGACCTTAGGCCCCGTCATTGTTTGTCCCTTGGTAGTAGAAATGGCCAGGGATCGGGTTTGCCGGTGCTTTCAAATAAAGTCACCGGTGTTATGCTAAGAATCATTGTCATTGTGTGTGCCTTGTGTGTCGCTTAGAAGGGCCACGAGTACACGTTGTATGTTCCACGTAGTTGAATTAAAGACTACGAACTCATGAATCAAGAATAACGAATCAAGCATAACTGAACCGCGAGAGTTAGTAAGAGGTCGCGATAGAACTCACTGAGACAAGTTGTCTCACCCAATCCATGTTGTTGTTTTTCAGTGATACAGGTAGAAGTTGGATGTGCAGGAACAATGGTCGTGGAACCTGTAACACCCCTTTTCTAATAACCTTACTATTTAATAAAAATCAGAGTGTTTTTTTTTTTTTTTGAAAACAATATAAGAGAGTGCTATACTTACTCCATTAAATCAACAACTTCAAATTTGCATAATTTGGCTAAAAAACAACAAGATACATAGCACCATAAAATACCGGTTCAGTTCGCATCAACTAAATACAGTCATTACCACAGCGGAAAATATTTAGTTCGAAAACAAATCCAATACATCACTAATAACAGTCTAACAGTGTAATTAAAATAACACATAAACATAAGACGCCCCCCGGTGCTACGTATCAGAGCATGACACTCCCTACCAGACGAAGGCATAAGGATAACCTTCACTCGCTAATACCTGCACGTTGCCGACATAAGAAGCAACATAAAAGCAGTAGGGTGAGTCTCTTTTCATAATTAATAACATATGGAACAAGCACTGCATAGGAAAAGGTAACTAGGCACACCGATTCACAACAAAGGCAGCAACCACATCACAATTACAATTCTCCAAACAACAATGCAAAAGATATGGTTATGCGTGAAATGCAACCCAAACTCCACGGGCACATGCATGTCGGATCCGTCACCAAATACAAATAGGTCGTAGCCTCTGCTCACCAAATAAAACTAGGCCGAAGCCTCTGCTCACCAAATAAAACTAGGCCGAAGCCTCTGCTCACCAAATAAAACTAGGCCGAAGCCTCTGCTCACCAATAATGCACATGTATCATGAGATGCTATGGAAATGCATCACAACACACCACAATTCAATCAAATTCACCATTTAATTCAGCTCACCATTTTATTCATATTCTCACCATTTCATTAATCGGCTCACCAATTTAGAATTAGGCCGAAGCCTCTGCTCACCAATCACACCATAATACACACACCAACTCAACCCACCACTCACACCAACACCAATTTTCAATAGGCCAATTTATGGTTTGACACGACATAGGGAAAGTGGATAAAAATTGCCGTTTAGACACTTGAACAACTTCAGTCCAGAACCACCAGTAAAAATAACTCATTTTTACATAAAACCAGAATATTTGAATAGACACCGAAATTAGCTTCGAAACGCATTTTGAACCGTTAAATTTGGATAACCGAGTCAAAAGTTACATTAAAAACAAGTTTGGAAAAATTTAGGCAACATCCTGATTTTGGCGCCCAGCAAAAACTGGCGCAGGGCGCCTAGCGCCCAGGCACTGGCACAGGGAAAACTGGCGCAGAGCGCCTAGCAAAAACTGGCGCAGGGCGCCTAGCGCCCAGACACTGGCGCAGGAAAACTGGCGCAGGGCGCCTAGCGCCCAGACAGCGCTGGAAAAACTGGCGCAGAGCGCCTAGCAAAACTGGCGCAGGAACACGGCGCCCATGCATAAGGCGCCTTGGCAAAACCCGCAAGGAAACTCATTTTACTTCGAAATTGATTTTGCACGAGCCAAATACTCAGAATATGAGAACCCAACAAAAATATTGGCAAAAAGTGACACGCATATTTGGCGCCCATGGACTAGGCGCCTAAGGCCAGGACAGACCACAACTCCTATGACTCCAAAAATTGTTTTGCACGAGCCATTTAACGTGGACATGAAAACCCAGTATCAATTTTCACAAAATAAGCAACAGAAAATGGGGACCCTTGGCGCCCATGGCACAAGGCGCCTAGCGCCAAAACTGGCAACACAGTGGCACAGGCGCCCAGGAGGGCACCCAGCGCCCAGACACAGCAACAGACACAACAGTGGCAGAATTTCCAGCAACACACACACACCTAGGGCGCCTAAGGCTCCATCAATTTTTGAGTTCCTCTCAACCAAAATTCACCAAATTAAATCACCAATGCCAATTTATCATATGAACAGTAACCATCACCTTTTTCCACAAAAAAAGATTCATTCAATCATAGCATCAAACAATGGGCATGCATCATTCCAATTGTGTACAATTTCAACACAAATCAAACATCTCTTTGCACAATTAAAAATTCAGCATAGCATAACATCACAATATACCCATCAATCCTAGAAATCACCCTAGAACCTAACCCTAGACAATACCTATCACATAAGCTATTAAAGATAAAAAGAGGACCCCCTAACCTCTTAGAATTCGAGACCACCAAGCAAGCTCCAAGGAATTGCAAGACACCAACAAGCCTTCTCTTCCTCCTTGAGTGATTCGCGAAGCTCCTCTCCCTTTCCTCTTGCAAGTTGCGACTTCTCTTCTCACTTCTCCTCTCTTTTTACGTTTCTTTTTTCTTTTCTCCTCTCCTCTCTTCGAATCCTTTTTCTTTCTTTTGCACAAATGAGACACTTGTCTCCAACCCTCACTAATTCGCCTAGGCCTAAGTCAATGGGCTTGGGCTTGGGCCAATCCTAACATCCGGAATTACCATCACCACTCCCTTCAAATTAAATAATTATTTCCAACCCAACTAAGGCTCACATATAATAACACCTATAATTATTTTATTAAGTAATAAATAATAATTATATTATTATTTCTACCACTCAATTTCATTTAATTAATTAAATAAATTAATCTATTATTTTTGGGGCGTTACAACTCTCCCCCACTTAAAGGAATTTCGTCCTCGAAATTTTTACCCGCCAAGGCTAACACCCTCCCACCAACGACTAAGCTATCTAGGCAACTAGTTCTATCTACCATGCTGATCACCATTTCTCTGATTACCGGCGGTAAGTGATTGGGCGGCCGTCCCTCCTACTCATTCAGCCAGGTAGCTTTGAGAAATAACAACCAGACACGTCCTCCCCCTAAGGATCTCCGATAGGGATTTGAGCGTAATCACGTTGGTACCACGTGATCACCCCCCGAGCTTCTAGTAAAGTCCCCTCCCAATACGACATGCTAAGACTCCGCTGCGCTACTCTGATAAACTAGCTCGCATTCTACCTCACTCATCTACCCTTAAGGACAATAAAATACATCAATCATCACAGCATCACGACGAAACTCACAGGGTGCATAACAGTCGTACAACAAGCCTCATAATTTAGCAACACGACAACAACATCAACAAACAACTTTGCCACTCAGGCGACATCAACCACTGAATCACCACATCGGCCATAGGCCTACAACACAAAATTCATCAAAACGCTTCGGGCCATTCAGCGGTACCCTCAGCAAAACAACGTGGGCCATATCGGCGGTACCCACTACAAAACACTGTGGGCCATTCGGCGTTACCCACAACACAACAACCAACAACATCAAAGAAAATCATTATCATCAACAAGGCAACCACAAAGCACAGCAAAGCAACAATGCGGAGATAACTCCGGGACCAACAATCCCATAACCAACAACAACAGCAACTAGGGCACTAGGCCACCGACAACACAACAACAATTACGGGCACTACGGCACCGACAACGCCACTTCAACTTAAATCAACCGACACGCCTAAAAATCAACAATACCAGAACCAGTCAATTTTGCCTTGAAATTAGAATATTAAGTTAGGCCTCTGAATAAGCTTTCCGAAACATTTTAGTTTACTCAAATCGGACTCCTGGTTCAAAAGATATTGCAAAAACAGTTTTTCAGTTACAGTGACAGTACAAACTAAGCAACGCAGAAAGTTCCAGCACTCACACATAAATTTCAACAATTTATTTACCTTATCAAACGACATCGGAATTTTGCAAACAACCTCTCTACGGAAAACTTATGAAGTCTAGTTTCTGGCTATATTTTTAGAATTTCAAAATGATGAGTCGAATAGCACAGTTTTCGCAAACAAGGCAGTTGGTCCAGAAAATGGGGCAGCGACTGTGTCCGAAGTTGTGACTCTTCTACAACGCCCAAAACAAACCCAAATAACACGAAACTTCAGCCTAAACAGTAAATCATTTTGTCTAGTTTTCAAAGAATTTGGATCCATTCGAAAAGGAGTTCATTTGAAAACACCACGATCAAAACATTGACCCCATGTCCAGACGGTCCCCAGAATTTTACCCTAACTTGCGAAGCCCATAACTGGAGCTATACTACTCCAAATGCGACCAAACCAAAGCCAAAATGACCAGCGTTCAGTCTATTTCCTAACAAAATATGTCCCATAATTTTTGGACAAACGAAAGGTTTCCAGTTTTAAAAATACAAAACCTATGTCCAGAATGCTCCCGGATTATTAACCTCACTTGTGGAGCCTATAACTAGAGCTACACAAATCCAAATTGAACGAAACCGGTACCAAAACGACCGGCGTGAAATCTATTTTCACGAACAATTAAACACGAAATTTTTGGACTGGCCTAACAGTCCCAGTTTCACGAAAACCGAAACAGTGTTACGCACTACATCTCAACATTTTACAAACACAACAATACACATCAATCAATCAATTAAACATCAATTTTAACAATTTGAACAAAGCATTCTTAAGAACATACCACAATAAGAGCTAACCCAATGAAATACATAAACCGTGCCAATTATAAAGAGTACAACAGTCAAAACAAAATCAGGGACAATCCAGCGTAGGAATTACAGCTCACGGTCATGAAATAGTTCGCAGAAATTCGGAGTTGGAAACATCACATGTTGAGGAAAACTAGGCAAAAGACCGAATAAGGTTGATAACAACAACATAAAATATAGTCCACTTTTCAAAACCATTCCACACGGCACTTAGTGCGTAATATAATGCGAAATCAAAACCAAACCATAGTAAAAACTTTATACAAAATCAGTGTTCATTTATTAAAATAAATTTCACACCAATACTAGCACTCAACCACAAAATGTTTTACGGGTGTCCAAAAGCAACTTCAGAAATCACTTTATTTTTCAGATCTCAAAACCACATAACACAATTCAAGAAGTAACGACCAAAAATTTTCATAAAATCCAAGCGTACAATGTCAAACTCCAAGTAGCATGGAAATTGCAAAACAACTCATGAAGACCCTAACTTACAACACTGCATGTCAAAACAATCAGGAACAACACCAAAAATAAACAACTAACGCAGAAGATGTCATAATCCCTTAAAATAAATACAGACAGTCTCATCATGGAAACAATTACAAATCAAGGAACATCAAAACTCAACATTTTTAAGTATGGACGACATCACTTAGAGTGATCAAAACATTTTTGTGTGTCGGGTAACAGTTCGACGTAATTTACCAAAACAATTTTCACAATACACTTAGACTCCACATCAAGACACACCACCAAGGAGTTCATACAAGACCTAGTGTCGAAACAAATTTAAACCAGTCGAAACACATGTAAATATTAAACAACAAGGTAAGTTATTGAAAACCACACAACCGAAGTCAGAATTCGTCCCACAAGAAAGTTAAAGAACAGCAACCAAAAACAGGGACACAGAGTTCACACACAGAAATGCAATACAACACACAATACCAGTAGGGGCATCTCCTGTAACACCCCTTTTCTAATAACTTTACTTTTAGTAAAATCAGAGTCTTTTTTTTTTGAAAACAATTAAAGCGAGTGCTACACTTACTCCATAAAAATCAAGATACATAGCACCATACGAAAAGTTCAGTTCGCATCAACTAAAATCCAATCACCAACAGCAGCGGAAATAATAATCAGTTCAAATTTAAAACCAATACATCACCAATGAAAAACTAACAGTTATAGGAAAACAAGGCATAAACATAAGGACACCCCCCCCCCCCCTGGTGCTACGTATCAGAGCGTGACACTTCCTACCAGACGAAGACATAAGAAATCCTTCACTCGCTATTACCTGCACGTTGCCGACATAAGAAGCAACATAAAAGCAGTAGGGTGAGTCTCTTTTCATAATTAATAACATATAAGAATTAAGCACTGCATAGGAAAAGGAAACCAGGCACACCAATTCATAACAATAGGAAACAATCTCATCAGCATACTAAATTCCAAGCAGCACTATATAATATATGAGTATGTATGTAATGCAACCCAAACTCCACGGGTACATGCATGTCGGATCCGTCACCAATACAAATAGGCCGTAGCCTCTGCTCACCAAATCAAACTAGGCCGAAGCCTCTGCTCACCAATTAAAATTAGGCCGTAGCCTCTGCTCACCAATAATGCATATGTCCATGAGATGCTATGGGAATGCATTACAACACACCAAGTCCAATCAATTTATCATTTAAAATTCATGATCTCACCATTGTATATTAATCAGCTCACCAAATTAAAATTAGGCCGTAGCCTCTTCTCACCAGTCTCACCCTATCATACTCACCAATTCAGCTCACCACTCACACCAACACCAATTTAAATAGACCAGCTTAGGACATTGACACGACATAGGGAAAGTGGGTAAAAATAGCCATTTGGACACTTAAACACCATCAGCCAGAAACACCAGTAAAAATAATTTATTTTTGCATAAAATTGAGACTATTGGATAGGCACTGAAATTAGCTTCAAAACGCATTTTGAACCGTTGAATTTGGATAACCGAGTCAAAAGTTATATTAAAAACAGTTTAGGAAAAATGTTAGACATTCTGGAAACAGGCGCATGGGCGCTGGGCGCCCAGGGGCAACACAGCGCTTGGCGCATGGGCTCTTGGCGCCCAGGGGAGGCAACACGCAACAGCGCACAGGCGCATAGGCGCTTGGCGCCCAGGAGCAACACGCGCAACAGCGCACAGGCGCTAGGCGCCCAGGGGAACAAGCGCGCAACAGCGCACAGGCGCTAGGCGCCCAGGGGAACAACACGCACACAGGCGCATTGCGCCCAGCACAGCAACACGGCGCCCAGGCACTAGGCGCCTAAGACCAACTTGAAACCGAACTCATTTTTCTTCGAAAATTATTTTACACGAGCCAAATGCTCAGGACATTAAAACCCAACAAGAATTTTATCAAAAGCTGAACATTATTTTTGGCGCCCATGCACTAGGCACCTAGTGAAAATACGCAACTCAACTCCTTTGTTGACCAAAATCAGTTTTCATGAGCCATTTTACCCAAGTATAAAACCTGAAAACCATTTTCACAAAATTATCACCAGAACTTTGGGGCCCTTGGCGCCCATGACTCAAGCAACAAGTGCCAAAACTGGCAGCACAGGAACACAGGAGGCAACACAGGCAACAGGGACAGCAACACAGAATGGCAACACAGTGACACAGAATTTTTGGAAAACTGGCGCAGCACGCTGCTAGGCGCCTGGCGCCCATGACTAGGCGCAACACAGAATTTTTTCAGCAACATGCAATTGGCGCCCAAGGCGCCTAGGGGCTCCCGAACAGAATTTTTCCACTTCCAATTATCAATTAAAATCACCAAAACGCTCCTATATATAAATATAATCAAAGTGTCACCATAATTCCCAATTTCACCACATAATCACCAAACAATCATATACTCAAACAATTGATCTACAATTCGCATATTGCCCCAATTCAAACATCCATCATAAAATTCTCAACATATTAATTCAACAACAACATCACAATATTATAATTTCTCAACAACAACACAATTCAATCATGGAAACTAACCTAGGACCCTAACCCTAAGCAATTCCCAATTCGCATAAGTATTAAGAACAAAAAGAGGACCCCCTAACCTTATGGAAGTCGAATTTGATAGCCAAGCTCTAAGTGAAGATTGCGCACCACCAATGAGCCTCCTCCTCTTCTCTATGAGCTTCGCCCCTTTCTCCTTCTTCTCTTCGCAACTCTCTTCTTCTCTCCTTCTTACGTTACTTTTTCTTTCTTTTCTCACTTGGGTGGAATAAGTGAAATGAAATTAACCCCCAAGACCCCTAAGTGAGTCGACTCCTATGACTAGTTAATGGGTCATGGGCTCACTTGTGGATCATGGGCCCCCATGCACACCACCTAATTCGTGACAACACCTCCTAATTAAAATAAAGTAAATTAAATTAATACTAGTCCTCACCTTATAAATAGGTCCAATTACCTCGCATATATTTATTTTATTTTCTACCACCACATAATTCCCAGTTAATTAAAATAAATAATTCAATTAGATAGCTAATTAAATTTGGGGTGTTACAACTCTCCCCCACTTAAGAGAATTTCGTCCTCGAAATTCACCTGTCAACGCCAACACTCTCCCTCTAAGGCCACCTAGACAACTAGTGCTATCTATCATGCTGATTACTATTGCTTTGATTACCGGCGATAAGTGCTTGGGCGGCCGTCCCTCCTACTTATTCGGCCAGGTAACTTCAAGCAGTAATAATCAGGCTCACTCTCTACTCCGCTGCGCTACTCTGATACGCTGACCTGGGTTCTACCTCCCTCATCTACCCTTAAGGATAACGAAATACATCAATCATCACAGCATCACAACGAAATTCACAGAGTGCATCACAGTTGTACAACAAGCTGCATGATTTAACAACACGACAACAACATCAACAAACAACTTTGCCACTCAGGCGACATCAACCACTAAACCACCACATCGGCCATAGGCCTACAACACAAAATTCATCAAAACGCTTCGGGCCATTCAGCGGTACCCTCAGCAAAACAACGTGGGCCATATCGGCGGTACCCACTACAAAACACTGTGGGCCATTCGGCGTTACCCACAACACAACAACCAACAACATCAAAGAAAATCATTATCATCAACAAGGCAACCACAAAACACAGCAAAGCAACAATGCGGAGATAACTCCGGGACCAACAATCCCATAACCAACAACAACAGCAACTAGGGCACTAGGCCACCGACAACACAACAACAATTACGGGCACTACGGCACCGACAACGCCACCTCAACTTAAATCAACCGACACGCCTAAAAATCAACAACACCAGAACCAGTCAATTTTGCCTTATAATTAGAATATTCAGTTAGGCCTCTGAATAAGCTTTCCGAAACATTTTAGTTTACTCAAATCGGACTCCTGGTTCAAAAGATATTGCAAAAACAGTTTTTCAGTTACCGTGACAGTACAAACTAAGCAACGCAGAAAGTTCCAGCACTCACACATAAATTTCAACAATTTATTTACCTTATCAAACGACATCGGAATTTTGCAAACAACCCCTCTACGGAATACTTATGAAGTCTAGTTTCTGGCTATATTTTTAGAATTTCAAAATGATGAGTCGAATAGCACAGTTTTCGCAAACAAAGCAGTTGGTCCGGAAAATGGGGCAGCGACTGTGTCCAAAGTTGTGACTCTTCTACAACGCCCAAAACAAACCCAAATAACACGAAACTTCACCCTAAACAGTAAATCATTTTGTCTGGTTTTCAAAGAAATTGGATCCATTCGAAAAGGAGTTCATTTGAAAACACCACAATTAAAACATTGACCCTATGTCCAGACGGTCCCCACAATTTTACCCTAACTTGCGAAGCCCATAACTGGAGCTATACTACTCCAAATGCGACCAAACCAAAGCCAAAATGACCAGCGTTCAGTCTATTTCCTAACAAAATATGTCCCATAATTTTTGGACAAACGAAAGATTTCCAGTTTTAAAATACAGAACCTACGTCCAGAATGCTCCCAGATTATTAACCTCACTTGTGGAGCCTATAACTAGAGCTACACAAATCCAAATTGAACGAAACCGGTACCAAAACGACCGGCGTGAAATCTATTTTCACGAACAATTAAACACGAAATTTCCGGACTTGCCGAACAGTCCCAGTTTCACGAAAACCGAAACAGTGTTACGCACTACATCTCAACATTTTACAAACACAACAATACACATCAATCAATCAATTTAAACATCAACTTTAACAATTTGAACAAGCATTCTTAAGAACATACGACAATAAAAGCTAACCCAATGAAATACATAAACCGTGCCAATGCGCATTTTAAATGTTTATGGTTTCCCAAAATCACGTAGCACCAATTATAAAGAGTACAACAACCAAAACAAAAACAGGGACAGTCCGGTGTAGGGATTACAGCTCACGGTCATGAAATAGTTCGCAAGGATTCGGAGTTGGAAACATCACATGTTGAAGGAAAATTAGGCAAAAGACCGAATAAGGTAGATAACGACAACATAAAATATAGTCCGCTTTTCAAAACCATTTCACACGGTACTTAGTGCGTAATATAATGCGAAATCAAAACCAAACCATAGTAAAAACTTTATACCAAATCAGTGTTCATTTTATTAAAATAAATTTCATACCAATATTAGCACTAAACCACAAAATTGTCTTACGGTGTCCCAAAAGCAACTTCAGAAACCACTTCACTTTTCCGATCTCAAAACCACATAACACAATTCAAGAAGTAACGACTAAAAATTTTCATAAAATCCAAGCGTACAATGTCAAACTCCAAGTAGCATGGAAATTGCAAAACAATTCATGAAGACCCTAAACTTACAACACTGCCTGTCAAAACAATCAGGGACAACACCCAAAAATAAACAACTAACGCGAAAGATGTCATAATTGTTTTCAATTAAAATTAACAATTCTTTTCTGCTAAGTGAAAGATGTCATAGCCCCTTAGAATAAATACAAACAGCCTCATAATGGAAAACATTTATAAATCAGGGAACCCCAAACCTCAACATTTTTAGGCATGTACTAGTCTGACATAATTTATCAAAACAATTCCCTACAATGCATTTAGACTCCACGCCAAGACACACCACCAAAGAGTTCATATAAGACCTAGTGTCGAAACAATTTTAAACTAGTCGAAACACATGTGAATACTAACTAACAAGGTAAGTTATTGATGACCACACAAACGAAGTCAGAATTCATTCCACAAGAAGGTTAAAGAATAGCAACCAACAACAGGGACACAAGCTCACACACAGAAATGCAATACAACCTACAGTACCAGCAGGGGTATCTCCCCCACTAGTTCACTTACCATTAGCAACTCTTGGTTTACCTGCAACACAAACACTGGTCAGCACTTAAAAGACAACAGTTGGTCGTACACCGACACAACGACTCGACGACTTGGCCGGACGGACCAACCATTGCTCTGATACCACTAATGTAACACCCCTTTTCTAATAACTTTACTTTTAGTAAAATCAGAGTCTTTTTTTTTTTGAAAACAATTAAAGCGAGTGCTACACTTACTCCATAAAAATCAAGATACATAGCACCATACGAAAAGTTCAGTTCGCATCAACTAAAATCCAATCACCAACAGCAGCGGAAATAATAATCAGTTCAAATTTAAAACCAATACATCACCAATGAAAAACTAACAGTTTTAGGAAAACAAGGCATAAACATAAGGACACCCCCCCCCTGGTGCTACGTATCAGAGCGTGACACTTCCTACCAGACGAAGACATAAGAAATCCTTCACTCGCTATTACCTGCACGTTGCCGACATAAGAAGCAACATAAAAGCAGTAGGGTGAGTCTCTTTTCATAATTAATAACATATAAGAATTAAGCACTGCATAGGAAAAGGAAACCAGGCACACCAATTCATAACAATAGGAAACAATCTCATCAGCATACTAAATTCCAAGCAGCACTATATAATATATGAGTATGTATGTAATGCAACCCAAACTCCACGGGTACATGCATGTCGGATCCGTCACCAATACAAATAGGCCGTAGCCTCTGCTCACCAAATCAAACTAGGCCGAAGCCTCTGCTCACCAATTAAAATTAGGCCGTAGCCTCTGCTCACCAATAATGCATATGTCCATGAGATGCTATGGGAATGCATTACAACACACCAAGTCCAATCAATTTATCATTTAAAATTCATGATCTCACCATTGTATATTAATCAGCTCACCAAATTAAAATTAGGCCGTAGCCTCTGCTCACCAGTCTCACCCTATCATACTCACCAATTCAGCTCACCACTCACACCAACACCAATTTAAATAGACCAGCTTAGGACATTGACACGACATAGGGAAAGTGGGTAAAAATAGCCATTTGGACACTTAAACACCATCAGCCAGAAACACCAGTAAAAATAATTTATTTTTGCATAAAATTGAGACTATTGGATAGGCATTGAAATTAGCTTCAAAACTCATTTTGAACCGTTGAATTTGGATAACCGAGTCAAAAGTTATATTAAAAACAGTTTAGGAAAAATGTTAGACATTCTGGAAACAGGCGCATGGGCGCTGGGCGCCCAGGGGCAACACAGCGCTTGGCGCATGGGCGCTTGGCGCCCAGGGGAGGCAACACGCAACAGCGCACAGGCGCATAGGCGCTTGGCGCCCAGGAGCAACACGCGCAACAGCGCACAGGCGCTAGGCGCCCAGGGGAACAAGCGCGCAACAGCGCACAGGCGCTAGGCGCCCAGGGGAACAACACGCACACAGGCGCATTGCGCCCAGCACAGCAACACGGCGCCCAGGCACTAGGCGCCTAAGACCAACTTGAAACCGAACTCATTTTTCTTCGAAAATTATTTTACACGAGCCAAATGCTCAGGACATTAAAACCCAACAAGAATTTTATCAAAAGCTGAACATTATTTTTGGCGCCCATGCACTAGGCACCTAGTGAAAATACGCAACTCAACTCCTTTGTTGACCAAAATCAGTTTTCATGAGCCATTTTACCCAAGTATAAAACCTGAAAACCATTTTCACAAAATTATCACCAGAACTTTGGGGCCCTTGGCGCCCATGACTCAAGCAACAAGTGCCAAAACTGGCAGCACAGGAACACAGGAGGCAACACAGGCAACAGGGACAGCAACACAGAATGGCAACACAGTGACACAGAATTTTTGGAAAACTGGCGCAGCACACTGCTAGGCGCCTGGCGCCCATGACTAGGCGCAACACAGAATTTTTTCAGCAACATGCAATTGGCGCCCAAGGCGCCTAGGGGCTCCCAAACAGAATTTTTCCACTTCCAATTATCAATTAAAATCACCAAAACACTCCTATATATAAATATAATCAAAGTGTCACCATAATTCCCAATTTCACCACATAATCACCAAACAATCATATACTCAAACAATTGATCTACAATTCGCATATTGCCCCAATTCAAACATCCATCATAAAATTCTCAACATATTAATTCAACAACAACATCACAATATTATAATTTCTCAACAACAACACAATTCAATCATGGAAACTAACCTAGGACCCTAACCCTAAGCAATTCCCAATTCGCATAAGTATTAAGAACAAAAAGAGGACCCCCTAACCTTATGGAAGTCGAATTTGATAGCCAAGCTCTAAGTGAAGATTGCGCACCACCAATGAGCCTCCTCCTCTTCTCTATGAACTTCGCCCCTTTCTCCTTCTTCTCTTCGCAACTCTCTTCTTCTCTCCTTCTTACGTTACTTTTTCTTTCTTTTCTCACTTGGGTGGAATAAGTGAAATGAAATTAACCCCCAAGACCCCTAAGTGAGTCGACTCCTATGACTAGTTAATGGGTCATGGGCTCACTTGTGGATCATGGGCCCCCATGCACACCACCTAATTCGTGACAACACCTCCTAATTAAAATAAAGTAAATTAAATTAATACTAGTCCTCACCTTATAAATAGGTCCAATTACCTCGCATATATTTATTTTATTTTCTACCACCACATAATTCCCAGTTAATTAAAATAAATAATTCAATTAGATAGCTAATTAAATTTGGGGTGTTACATCTCCCCCACTAGTTCACTTACCATTAGCAACTCTTGGTTTACCTGCAACACAATTATTGGTCAGCACTTAAAAGACAACAGTTGGTCGGACACCGACACAACGACTCTACGACTGGGCCGGACGGACCAACCATTGCTCTGATACCACTAATGTAACACCCCTTTTCTAATAACCTTACTAATTAATAAAAATCAGAGTTTTTTTTTTTTTTTTTTGAAAACAATATAAGAGAGTGCTACACTTACTCCATTAAATCAACAACTTCAAATTTGCATAATTTGGCTAAAAAACAACAAGATACATAGCACCATAAAATACCGGTTCAGTTCGCATCAACTAAATACAGTCATTACCACAGCGGAAAATATTTAGTTCGAAAACAAATCCAATACATCACTAATAACAGTCTAACAGTGTAATTAAAATAACACATAAACATAAGACGCCCCCCGGTGCTACGTATCAGAGCATGACACTCCCTACCAGACGAAGGCATAAGGATAACCTTCACTCGCTAATACCTGCACGTTGCCGACATAAGAAGCAACATAAAAGCAGTAGGGTGAGTCTCTTTTCATAATTAATAACATATGGAACAAGCACTGCATAGGAAAAGGTAACTAGGCACACCGATTCACAACAAAGGCAGCAACCACATCACAATTACAATTCTCCAAACAACAATGCAAAAGATATGGTTATGCGTGAAATGCAACCCAAACTCCACGGGCACATGCATGTCGGATCCGTCACCAAATACAAATAGGTCGTAGCCTCTGCTCACCAAATAAAACTAGGCCGAAGCCTCTGCTCACCAAATAAAACTAGGCCGAAGCCTCTGCTCACCAAATAAAACTAGGCCGAAGCCTCTGCTCACCAATAATGCACATGTATCATGAGATGCTATGGAAATGCATCACAACACACCACAATTCAATCAAATTCACCATTTAATTCAGCTCACCATTTTATTCATATTCTCACCATTTCATTAATCGGCTCACCAATTTAGAATTAGGCCGAAGCCTCTGCTCACCAATCACACCATAATACACACACCAACTCAACCCACCACTCACACCAACACCAATTTTCAATAGGCCAATTTATGGTTTGACACGACATAGGGAAAGTGGATAAAAATTGCCGTTTAGACACTTGAACAACTTCAGTCCAGAACCACCAGTAAAAATAACTCATTTTTACATAAAACCAGAATATTTGAATAGACACCGAAATTAGCTTCGAAACGCATTTTGAACCGTTAAATTTGGATAACCGAGTCAAAAGTTACATTAAAAACAAGTTTGGAAAAATTTAGGCAACATCCTGATTTTGGCGCCCAGCAAAAACTGGCGCAGGGCGCCTAGCGCCCAGGCACTGGCACAGGGAAAACTGGCGCAGAGCGCCTAGCAAAAACTGGCGCAGGGCGCCTAGCGCCCAGACACTGGCGCAGGAAAACTGGCGCAGAGCGCCTAGCAAAAACTGGCGCAGGGCGCCTAGCGCCCAGACACTGGCGCAGGAAAACTGGCACAGGCGCCCAGGAGGGCACCCAGCGCCCAGACACAGCAACAGACACAACAGTGGCAGAATTTCCAGCAACACACACACACCTAGGGCGCCTAAGGCTCCATCAATTTTTGAGTTCCTCTCAACCAAAATTCACCAAATTAAATCACCAATGCCAATTTATCATATGAACAGTAACCATCACCTTTTTCCACAAAAAAAGATTCATTCAATCATAGCATCAAACAATGGGCATGCATCATTCCAATTGTGTACAATTTCAACACAAATCAAACATCTCTTTGCACAATTAAAAATTCAGCATAGCATAACATCACAATATACCCATCAATCCTAGAAATCACCCTAGAACCTAACCCTAGACAATACCTATCACATAAGCTATTAAAGATAAAAAGAGGACCCCCTAACCTCTTAGAATTCGAGACCACCAAGCAAGCTCCAAGGAATTGCAAGACACCAACAAGCCTTCTCTTCCTCCTTGAGTGATTCGCGAAGCTCCTCTCCCTTTCCTCTTGCAAGTTGCGACTTCTCTTCTCACTTCTCCTCTCTTTTTACGTTTCTTTTTTCTTTTCTCCTCTCCTCTCTTCGAATCCTTTTTCTTTCTTTTGCACAAATGAGACACTTGTCTCCAACCCTCACTAATTCGCCTAGGCCTAAGTCAATGGGCTTGGGCTTGGGCCAATCCTAACATCCGGAATTACCATCACCACTCCCTTCAAATTAAATAATTATTTCCAACCCAACTAAGGCTCACATATAATAACACCTATAATTATTTTATTAAGTAATAAATAATAATTATATTATTATTTCTACCACTCAATTTCATTTAATTAATTAAATAAATTAATCTATTATTTTTGGGGCGTTACAGAACCGCTTCGTGGAGACGCTGTCGTCTATTTTGTTATGTTTATGTATTTTGGTTTCTCTCTTTGTCATAGATATTCGATTGTATGACTTGTGCTCGTATTAAGTTGTAAATCGCTTCCGCAGACTTTCTGATTTTGTATTGAACACTAGTTGAGGGTGTAAGGACCGACTTTATTTATATTCTGTTCAACATGTAAGTACGTTTGATGAGTAATTCATCGAAGTTTAGTATGTGTTCAATATTTTGAAAGGAAAGTCACTCTGATGTACGCCAGTAGTGCGCTTCGGTAAATTCTACAAGATAGAAACTATCGGGGTGTCACACGCATAGCAGTTACGAAGAGACTGCTGTAGTGCCAGTCACCATTCTACTTTATGATATTTTTGACTTTTTCAGCCAGAGCACTGTACCCCACGCTATAGCGCTAATGCCGCCACTGACACTATAGCACCACTGCTACTTGAATCAAGAAATTTGAATTATCTTGACATTCAGAATTTGATCCTGCACAAAAAAGGGAAACTCACAAATACACATTGTTGGTTCCAAAATTCTGGGTTGCCTCCCAGTAGCGCTTGCTTTAAGAGTCTTCAGCCACACTATCTTCTAGTGTTAGACGTCTTGAAGATTAGTGGTAATTTTACCCCGCACCACATATTCACCAAAGTACTCTTTCACTCTTTGGCCATTCACTTTGAAGGTGGTGTTGGTAGCTTCATCAAACAGCTCCACTGCACCATGGGGATATATTTTTGTTAGATTGAAAGGACCTGACCTCTTGGATTTTAGCTTAGCAGGGAATAATTTAAGCCTTGAATTGAACAACAGAGTTGTTCGTCCCACCACCTGTTCTCTTCTTTGAATCTTTTGGTCATGCCATGCCTTAGTCTTCTCCTTGTAAATGGCTTCACTTTCATAGGCAAAGTGCCTAATTATTTTCAGCTCATTTAGGTGTAATAGCCTTGCAGCCCTTGCCTTTTCATGGTCAAGATTTAGCTTTTTGATGGCCCAATATGCCTTGTGGTGCAATTCAATAGGCAGATGCCATGCCTTGGCATACACAAGCCTGTAAGGAATATTCTCAATGGTGTTTTGAAAGCTGTCCGGTAAGCCGTCAAAGCATCATTTAGCTGCATTGCCCATTCCTTTCTTGATGGTCCAACCATTTTCTCCAGCATTCTTTTGATTTCTCTGTTAGATAGCTCAGCCCGCCCACTTGTTTGGGGGTGATAGGCTGTTGCAATCTTGTGCTTGACTCTATACTTGGCTAAGAGAGTGTCAATGAGCTTGTTACAGAAGTGGGACTCCTCATCACTGATGATAGCTCTCGGAGTTCCAAATCTGGTGAAAATATTCTTTGAGAGGAATTTGCTCACGTATTTAGCATCATTGTTGGGCAAAGCAACAGCTTCCACCCACTTTGAAACATAGTCGACTGCCACAAGGATGTACAAGTTGCCATGAGAGGGAGGAAAAGGGCCCATGAAGTCCATTCCCCAAACATCTAAGAATTCAACCTCTAAAATGTTTGTTAGTGGCATTTCATGGATTGGAAATGTTCCCTGTCCTCTAACATCTTTCACTTCTCTTGACCAGCTCTTGAGCATCTTTGAATAGTGTGGGCCAGTAATAGCCTAATTGAAGCACTTTTGCAGCAGTTCTTATACCTCCAAAATGACTACCATATGGTGCAGCATGGCGGTGCTGTAGCACTTGGCGTTGTTCCTCTTCTGCAAAGCATCTTCTCATTAGTTGGTCAAGAAACTTGTTTTATAGGAATGGTTCATCCCAGTAATATTGCTTGATTGGGTTGTAAAATCTCTTCTTCTGCTGATAAGTCATGCTTTGGGGGTACCATTTTGCTAACCAGAAAGTTTACTAAGTCAGCAAACCAAGGTGTTGTAGAATCTGCCGCTGTAGCACTTGGTGCTGCAATAAACAATGCTAACAATTCCTCATCTGGTACTCTGTGATTTCTCCTATTGTTGTACCTGCAAGTTCTCCTTCAAGTCTAGAAAATGTGTCAACAACTTGGATCTCCACCGCCTTTTTGTCACGAATTTCCAAATTAAATTCTTGGAGAAGGAGAACCAATCTTCTTAGTATTGGATTTGCATCTTTTTTGGAGACCAAATACTTGATGGCAGAGTGATCTGTGAAAACTATTACTTTGGGGCCAACCAAGTATGATATGAACTTGTCAAATGAAAAGACAACATAATTGGGCTTCAACAAGTGTTTTACTAGCATAATAAATTGAATGAAACACTTTGTCATACCTTTGGCGTAACACAGCTCCAACAGCATAGTCACTAGCATGACACATGAGGTCAAAAGGTTTACTCCAGTCAGGGGTCAAAATGACAAGTGCAGTCACTAGAGATATCTTCAGTTTCAGAAATTTTTCTTGGCAAGACTCATCAAAGTTGAAAGGTGTGTCATGCTGTAGCAGTTGACACAATGGCTTTGAGATTTTTAAAAGGACTTTAATGAATCGTCTGTAAAACCCAGCATGGCCAAGAAAGCTTCTAACTCCTTTTACACTATTTGGTGGGGGCATCTTCTTAATGACTTTAATTTTAGCTCTATCCACTTCCAAACCCTTATTGGATATTCTATGTCCCAACACAATCCCCTCTTGGTTATAGCCAGAGTACCCATCTAAGAAACAATAGAAATCTTTTCTTACAAGCCTACCCAACATTTGGTCAATGCAAGGAAGAGGGAACTGGTCCTTCTTAGTGGCTTTGTTGAGTTTCCTTT
Source organism: Astragalus membranaceus (assembly GCA_039519185.1). NCBI lineage: Eukaryota > Viridiplantae > Streptophyta > Magnoliopsida > Fabales > Fabaceae > Astragalus > Astragalus membranaceus. The sequence goes on along the minus strand of CM076847.1, from coordinate 54,841,046 downwards.
TGTCCATGCAGATCCTCCACCCTGTCACTTTTCTTGTAGGTATTAGCTCATTCTTGTCATGGGTTATGAAAGTCACACCACCCTTCTTTGGAACACATGGCACAGGGCTTACCCATGCACTATTTGAGATAGGGCAGACAATGCCTTCATCTAACCATTTGATGATTTCCTTCTTCACCATGTAACACCCGTTTCTACCCATCATATTATTGGTGAAAATATCAGAGTTTTTAAACAATTAAACGAGCGCCACATTTACATCTTGAAAATCACCACGAAAACATACTGCAAAAATAATTATCTTTCATTCAATAAGCAGCGGAAAATAAAAGGGGTTTTCAACTTCGACAACGGTAACTTCAAAAATGGTTCACAGCGAAATAATCGAACAACACACAACACCAAATGTAACACCCAAAATAATTTAATTAATTATTTAATTAAATTATTTAAGCGTTGCATTATTATTGTTATATTAACTTATTAATATATTGTTTTTATTTAAATTGAAGGGGGTGGTGTTGGTAATTCCGGGGTGGTAAGATTGGCCCAAGCCCAAGCCCATTGACTTAGGCCTAGGCGCATGTGGCAAGGGTTTGAGACAAGTGTCTCATTTGCGCAAAAAGAAAGAAAGAATTCGAAGAAAAGAGAGAAGAGAGAAAGAAAGAAACTTGCGAAGAGAGGAGAAGGGAAAGAAGGGCGCGCAACGGAGAGGAAGAGAAAGAAGGAGATCGCAAGAGAGAGAGAGAGATCGCACAAGAGAGAAGAGGAAGAAGGAGTTTTTGTTGCTGTGGTTACTTTGGTGCTTCGTAGAGATCTCTTCGCTTTCGGAAAACTTAAGGTAAGGGTGGGTCTTACCTTATAATAGGGATTATAATGGGATGTATGTGGGTTGTAGGATTTATATTGATCTCATTGTGATTTTATTGTTGTTTTTGATGTATGATTGAACGTATGATGAATTGATGTCCTCTATGTGTTTATTGAAAAGTGTGTGAATTATGAGATGTGTGTAAGAATTGTAATGCATGCGAAAAATTTGTTGAAACGTGTATATGAAGATGTTAGGATAAAAATGAGGTATATTGAAAACGTTATTGATGATTGAGTATATGAAGATTTGGAGAAAACTGAGTTTGAAGGACCCTAGGCGCCTTAGGCGCCATTGTTGTTGCCATTGTCTCGCATTGTTGCTACTGTCTGGGCGCCATGGGCGCCTGTGCCTGTCCTGTTGTGTTCAGTGTTGCTGTCCTGGGCGCCATGGGCGCTGGTTCCCTGTGCCTGGGCGCCATGGGCGCCTAATTTTGGCTGCCCGTGTTGCGTTCCCAAGTTGTGTTTCTGAGTAGTCATGTTGCTTGGATGTCATTGGGGTTGAATTTTGGTTGCTAGGTTGCGTGTTCAGAAATGTCACTGGGATCCCCTCCCCTGGGCGCCAATGTTCCCTGCGCCAGTTTCTGTGTCTGGGTGCCAGGTTCCCTCCTGCGCCAGTTTTTGTGCTCCTGCGCCAGTTTTTGTGCTGTTGCACCAGTTTGTGTCTGGGCGCCAGGATCCCTCCTCCGTCAGTTTTTGTGCTCCTGCGCCAGTTTTTGTGCTGCTGCGCCAGTTACTGTGTCTGGGCGCCAGGTTCCCTGCGCCAGTTTTCTGTGGGCGCCAGGATCCCTCCTACGCCAGTTTTTGTGTTGCTGTGTTGCTGTTTCTGTCTAAGCTGCGCCAGTTTTCTGTGTTGCTGTTGTGTCTAAGTTGCGCCAGTTTTTGTGTTGGTGTGTTGCTGTTTCTGTCTAAGCTGCGCCAGTTTTCTGTGTTGCTGTTGTGTTTAAGTTGTGCCAGTTTTTGTGTTGCTGTTTCTGTCTAAGTTGCGCCTGTTGCTGCCTGTTTTGGCGCCTGTTGCTGCCTGTTTGTGTTTTATGTGCTCTTTTGGTGCTGTGGGTTGATGCTGGCACACTTTTATGCTGCCAATGTTGTTGTTAAGTGACGGTGGGTCTATTTGGCCAAAATAAGTGACGATGTTATTGATGATGGGCTTAATGCCAAAGTGACGATGATGTTATAGATGATGTTAATGATATGGAAATTATAATTGTTGGTTGTTCATGAAGTCACATGCATACATAAGGCTGCGGTCTCGACGATATAAGGCTGCGGTCTCGACGATTTAAGGTTGCGGTCTCGACGATATGCCTAATTGGCAATAATAAGTGACGATGATGGTACCACATGCATACTTGCACTTCATACATTCATGCTTATCATTGGTAATTATTATTTTGGTTGGTGTGTAATATGATTGTGTGGCAAATATATATATATATATATATATATATATATATATATATATAAATTGTGGATGATGTTATATATATATATATATATATATACATATTGTGGATGTTGTTAAATATATAAGTTGGAGATGTTGTTATGTAGAAAACTATGAAAGTTGTTATATGTATCAAAAATATATATATATATATATATATATATATATATATATATATATATATATATACATAAATTGTTGAAGCTGTCATGCGTATATTTATAAATATAAAGAAGTAAATTGTAAAAGTTGTTATATATAAATATATCGATGTATATGTATATGTATGTATAGCTGTGATTGGTATAGTTCTGAGCTCTAGCATACTGCCTCATTATAAACTTTATTATACGGTTTAGACTCACCCCTTTGTTGTTCATTACTACAGGTAACCGTGAGTGAAGGCTTGTCTTCCTTCTTTTCTGAGTCGGTCTTATGCTCTGATACGTAACACTCAGGGGATGGGCGCCAGATTTTATTTGTTTTGTTTATTTGGCTGTTGAATAATTTTTACTGAGGATATTATGTTATTGTTGAGACTATGATTTGTTTTATGAGATTTTATTCTATTCCGCTGCGAGATGTTGAAGTTTCTGTTATGAGAACTGAATTAATGTATTTTTGAGGATTCCATCCCACTTGCCATGTGTTACGTATTATACTGATTTATAAGAGAATTTGTTATTATATTGTCGATGTTTAAATGAAGTGAATGTAGCATCCCGTTTGGATGAATCGAAAAATAATTGTTAAACTCTGATATTTATGATTTAAATTGCCGGGTAGAAATGGGGTGTTAGATTAGTGGTATCAGAGCAGTTCGGTCTGTCCGGCCAAGTTGTCCTGTCATAGTGTCTTATGACAATTAAGAATTGTTAGATTAGTTCTAAATTATTGTTTGTGCTGCAGTGTTAAGTCGAAATGGCTGGGAGAAACGATGCTGCTCTTGCTGCTGCTCTGCAAGCTATGGCTCAGGCTGTTGGGAACCAGCAAAATGATGGTGAAAATGCTGGAACTCGCAGTTTGGCCACTTTTCAGAGGGAGAAGCCGCCTACTTTTAAGGGCAAGTACGACCCTGATGGTGCTCTAGCATGGCTGAAGGAAGTTGAAAGGATTTTCCGTGTCATGGATTGTAATAATGCTCAGAAGGTCAGGTATGGTACTCACATGCTGGCCGAAGAAGCTGACGACTGGTGGTTGGAAGTTAGGCAGAGGTTAGAGACTGCTAATGAAGAAATCACTTGGGCCGTTTTCCGTAGAGAGTTCTTAAGGAAGTATTTCCCAGAGGATGTTAGAGGAAAGAAGGAGATTGAATTCCTTGAGCTGAAGCAAGGAAACATGTCAGTAACAGAATATGCTGCCAAGTTCACTGAATTGGCCAAGTTTTATCCTCACTACACTGATGCTGATTCTGAGTTCTCAAAATGCATTAAGTTTGAGAATGGGCTGAGAGCTGATGTTAAGAAAGCTATTGGGTACCAGAAGATTCGGGTATTCGCTGATTTAATTGACAGTTGCAGGATTTTTGAGGAAGATAGTAATGCTCACTCTAAGGTCATGAGGGATCAGAGGGGTAAGTTTCAGAACCGTAGTAAGCCATATGAGGTTCCCGCTGGTAGGGGTAAACAGAGGTATGCTGAGGGTAAGAAGTCTAGTGGGGGAGATGCTCCCGCTAATATTGTGTGTTTTAAGTGTGGAAAGCCTGGTCATAAGAGCTTCGATTGCAAGATGGGAGTGAGAGTGTGCTTCCGTTGTGGCAAAGAGGGTCATTTGGCGTCTGACTGTGAATGCAAGGACGTGACTTGCTTCAACTGTGGTGAGGTGGGTCATATTAGCACCAAGTGTTCTAAGCCGAAGAAAGAGAGGTTCAGTGGAAAGGTGTTTGCTCTCGCGGGATCAGAGGATGCTAATAAGATTAGAGGTACATGTTTTATTAATGGTATCCCTTTGATTGCTATTGTTGATACCGGTGCTATGCATTCATTCATTGCTGCCTTATGTGTTAAGAAGTTGGGTCTTGCATTGTCTTCTTTGATGAGGGAGATGGTTATTGATACTCCAGCTAAGGGTTCGGTAACTACCTCTCTTGTGTGTGCTAAGTGCCCTCTGTCGGTCTTCAGCAGAGAATTCGTTGTTGATCTTATTTGTTTGCCGTTGGGTGGGTTGGATGTCATTCTCGGTATGGACTGGTTAGTGGATAACCATGTGCATATTAATTGTTTTAGCAAGTCTGTGAGTTTCCTTCCTCCCGAAGAGGAAGAATCTGTTTTGTTGCCTGCTGGTCAGTTGCATAAGGTAATGAAGGGGGAAGTTCACCTGTTTTCTTTGATGGCGTCGTTGTCTGCTGAGAATCAAGCTGTCATTGAAGGGTTGCAGGTGGTGTGTGAGTTTCCCAAAGTGTTCCCTGATGAGATTCCGAGTGTTCCGCCTAAAAGGGAAGTTGAGTTTGTTATTGATCTTGTGCCTGGTACTAGGCCTGTGTCTATGGCACCGTACAGGATGTCAGCCTCATAGTTGTCAGATTTGAAGAAGCAACTAGAAGATTTGCTTGAGAAGAAATTTGTAAGGCCAAGTGTGTCGCCGTGGGGAGCTCCTGTGTTGTTGGTGAAGAAGAAGGATGGAAGTATGAGACTCTGTGTTGATTATAGGCAATTGAACAAGGTGACAATTAAGAACAAGTATCCGCTCCCGAGGATTGATGATTTGATGGACCAGTTGGTGGGTGCTAAAGTGTTTAGCAAAATCGATTTGAGGTCGGGTTATCACCAGATCAAGGTGAAGGATGAAGAAATCCAGAAGACAGCTTTCAGAACAAGATATGGGCACTATGATTATTCTTTGATGCCGTTTGGTGTTACCAACGCGCCGGGAGTATTTATGGAGTACATGAACCGTACTTTCCATAGTTAATTGGATCGGTTTGTGGTGGTGTTTATTGACGACATTCTGGTGTATTCTAAGACGGAAGAGGAGCACGCAGAACATTTGAGGCTAGTGCTAGAAGTGTTGAAAGAAAAGAAGTTGTATGCAAAGTTGTCTAAGTGTGAGTTCAGGCTGAATGAAGTAAGTTTCCTTGGTCATATTATCTCTGGTAATGGTATTGCTGTGGATCCAGCCAAGGTAGATGCTGTGTTGCAATGGGAGAGCCCGAAGTCAGTTACTGAGATTAGAAGCTTCTTGGGGTTAGCTGGTTATTATAGGAGGTTTATTGAAGGATTCTCTAAGTTAGCCCTTCTGTTGACTCAATTGACTTGTAAGGGAAAGGCTTTTGTGTGGGATGCTCGATGTGAAGAGAGCTTCAATGAGTTGAAGAAGAGATTGACAACATCTCCTATTTTGACCTTGCCCGTTCCGGATCAACCGTTTGTGGTGTATTGTGATGCGTCCAAAATGGGTTTGGGAGGTGTGCTTATGCAAGATGGTAAGGTAGTAGCTTATGCGTCTAGGCAGTTGAGGACCCATGAGAAGAACTACCCTACGCATGATTTGGAGCTAGCTGCGATTGTGTTTGCGCTGAAGATTTGGAGGCATTATCTTTATGGTACTAGATTTGAGGTGTTTTGTGACCATAAGAGCTTGAAGTACTTGTTTGATTAGAAGGAGCTGAATATGAGACAGAGACGTTGGTTAGAATTGTTGAAGGACTATGATTTCGGCTTGAACTATCACCCAGGCAAAGCTAATGTCATGGCTGATGCTTTAAGTCGAAAGACCTTGCATATGTCAGCAATGATGGTCAAAGAGTTGGAGTTGATTGAGCAATTCCGAGATATGAGCTTAGTTTGCGAAGTAACACCGCAGAGTGTTAGATTGGGAATGTTGAAGATTGGCAATGACTTTTTGGCTAGTATCTGGGAAGCCCAGAAGTCAGATGTGAAACTAGTGGACTTGATAGTTGTGAATGATCAAGCTGAGAATGGGGATTTCAAGTTAGATTCCCAAGGTGTGTTGAGATTTAAGGATAGAATCTGTATTCCTGATGATGCTGAGATGAAGAGAATGATTCTTGAGGAGAGTCACAGAAGCAAGTTGAGTATTCATCCGGGGGCTACAAAGATGTACCAAGATTTGAAGAAACTGTTTTGGTGGCCTGGTATGAAGCGTGATGTAGCGCAGTTTGTGTATGCCTGTTTGACTTGTCAGAAGTCATAGGTTGAGCACCAGAAGCCTGCGGGGTTGATGCAACCATTAGAGGTTCCGGAATGGAAATGGGATAGCATTTCCATGGATTTTGTGACTGGTTTGCCTAATACCGTAAGGGGGTTCGATGCTATTTGGGTGATTGTTGATAGATTGACGAAATCTGCTCACTTTTTGCCAATTAGTATCACTTATCCGGTTTCAAAGTTGGCAGAAATCTATGTTAAGACGATTGTGAAGTTACATGGTGTTCCTCTGAGTATTGTGTCTGATAGAGATCCTAGATTCACTTCTGAATTTTGGAAAAGTTTGAAAGAAGCTTTGGGTTCTAAGTTGAGGTTGAGCTCCGCGTATCATCCGCAGACAGATGGTCAGACGGAGAGGACTATTCAGTCGTTAGAAGATTTGTTGAGGGCATGTGTTCTTGAGCAAGGAGGTTCGTGGGATTCTCATCTTCCATTGATTGAGTTTACCTATAATAATAGTCATCATTCTAGTATTGGGATGGCACCGTTTGAGGCACTGTATGGTCGGAGATGTAGGACTCCTTTATGTTGGTATGAATCTGGAGAGAGTGCGGTGCTAGGGCCTGAGATTTTGCGAGAAACCACTGAGAGGGTGAAATTAATTCGTGAGAAGATGAAAGCGTCGCAGAGCCGACAAAAGAGCTATCATGATAAGAGAAGGAAGGATTTGGAGTTTCAAGCCGGTGATCATGTATTTCTGAGAGTCACTCCGGTGACTGGTGTTGGGCGTGCCTTGAAGTCTAACAAGTTAACTCCTCGTTTCATTGGTCCGTATTAGATTACAGAGAGGGTTGGAAGTGTTGCCTATAGGGTGGCTTTGCCGCCTAATCTTTCGAACTTGCATGACGTGTTTCACGTGTCGCAACTTCGAAAGTATGTTCCAGACCCGTCTCATGTTATTCACATGGATGATGTGGAAGTACGGGATATTCTCACTGTGGAGACTATGCCTGTGCGGATTGAAGACCAAGAAGTAAAGGTTCTGAGAGGGAAGGAGATTGCTTTGGTGAAAGTGGTTTGGGTGGGAGCTACTGGAGAGAGCATGACTTGGGAGCTGGAGAGTAAGATGAGGGAGTCTTATCCAGAGCTGTTTGAATCAGGTAAGAATTTCGAGGACGAAATTTTCTAAGTGGGGGAGAGTTGTAACACCCAAAATAATTTAATTAATTATTTAATTAAATTATTTAAGTGTTGCATTATTATTGTTATATTAACTTATTAATATATTGTTTTTATTTAAATTGAAGGGGGTGGTGTTGGTAATTCCGGGGTGGTAAGATTGGCCCAAGCCCAAGCCCATTGACTTAGGCCAAGGCGCATGTGGCAAGGGTTTGAGACAAGTGTCTCATTTGCGCAAAAAGAAAGAAAGAATTCGAAGAAAAGAGAGAAGAGAGAAAGAAAGAAACTTGCGAAGAGAGGAGAAGGGAAAGAAGGGCGCGCAAGGGAGAGGAAGAGAAAGAAGGAGATCGCAAGAGAGAGAGAGAGAGATCGCACAAGAGAGAAGAGGAAGAAGGAGTTTTTGTTGTTGTGGTTACTTTGGTGCTTCGTAGAGATCTCTTCGTTTTCGGAAAACTTAAGGTAAGGGTGGGTCTTACCTTATAATAGGGATTATAATGGGATGTATGTGGGTTGTAGGATTTATATTGATCTCATTGTGATTTTATTGTTGTTTTTGATGTATGATTGAACGTATGATGAATTGATGTCCTCTATGTGTTTATTGAAAAGTGTGTGAATTATGAGATGTGTGTAAGAATTGTAATGCATGCGAAAAATTTGTTGAAACGTGTATATGAAGATGTTAGAATAAAAATGAGGTATATTGAAAACGTTATTGATGATTGAGTATATGAAGATTTGGAGAAAATTGAGTTTGAAGGACCCTAGGCGCCTTAGGCGCCATTGTTGTTGCCATTGTCTCGCATTGTTGCTACTGTCTGGATGCCATGGGCGCCTGTGCCTGTCCTGTTGTGTTCAGTGTTGCTGTTCTGGGCGCCATGGGCGCTGGTTCCCTGTGCCTGGGCGCCAAGGGCGCCTAATTTTGGCTGCCCGTGTTGCGTTCCCAAGTTGTGTTTCTGAGTAGTCATGTTGCTTGGATGTCATCGGGGTTGAATTTTGGTTGCTAGGTTGCGTGTTCTGAAATGTCACTGGGATCCCCTCCCCTGGGCGCCAATGTTCCCCGCGCCAGTTTCTGTGTCTGGGCGCCAGGATCCCTCCTGCGCCAGTTTTTGTGCTGCTGCGCCAGTTTCTGTGTCTGGGCGCCAGGATCCCTCCTGCGCCAGTTTTTGTGCTGCTGCGCTAGTTTCTGTGTCTGGGCGCCAGGTTCCCTGCGCCAGTTTTCTGTGGGCGCCAGGATCCCTCCAGCGCCAGATTTTATGTTGCTGTGTTGCTGTTTCTGTCTAAGCTGTGCCAGTTTTCTGTGTTGCTGGTGTGTCTAAGTTTCGCCAGTTTTTGTGTTGCAGTGTTGCTGTGTCTGTCTAAGCTGCGCCAGTTTTGTGTTGCTGTTGTGTCTAAGTTGCGCCAGTTTTTGTGTTGCTGTGTTGCTGTTTCTGTCTAAGATGCGCCAGTTTTCTGTGTTGCTGTTGTGTCTAAGTTGTGCCAGTTTTTGTGTTGCTGTGTTGCTGTTTCTGTCTAAGTTGCGCCCGTTTTGACTGTTTTGGCGCCTGTTGCTGCCTGTTTGTGTTTTATGTGTTGTTTTGGTGCCGTGGGTTGATGCTGGCACACTTTTATGCTGCCAATGTTGTTGTTAAGTGACGGTGGGTCTATTTGGCCAAAACAAGTGACGATGTTATTGATGATGGGCTTAATGCCAAAGTGACGATGATGTTATAGATGATGTTAATGATGTGGAAATTATAATTGTTGGTTGTTCATGAAGTCACATGCATACATAAGGCTGCGGTCTCGACGATATAAGGCTGCGGTCTCGACGATTTAAGGCTGCGGTCTCGACGATATGCCTAATTGGCAATAATAAGTGACGATGATGGTACCACATGCATACTTGCACTTCATACATTCATGCTTATCATTGGTAATTATTATTTTGGTTGGTGTGTAATATGATTGTGTGGCAAATATATATATATAAATTGTGGATGATGTTATATATATAAGTTGGAGATGTTGTTATGTAGAAAATTATGAAAGTTGTTATATGTATCAAATATATATATATATATATATATATATATATATATATATATATACATAAATTGTTGAAGCTGTCATGCGTATATTTATAAATATAAAGAAGTAAATTGTAAAAGTTGTTATATATAGATGTATATGTATATGTATGTATAGCTGTGATTGCTATAGTTCTGAGCTCTAGCATACTGCTCATTATAAACTTTATTATACGGTTTAGACTCACCCCTTTGTTGTTCATTACTACAGGTAACCGTGAGTGAATGCTTGTCTTCCTTCTTTTCTGAGTCGGTCTTATGCTCTGATACGTAACACTCAGGGGATAGGCGCTAGATTTTATTTGTTTTGTTTATTTGGCTCTTGAATAATTTTTACTGAGGATATTATGTTATTGCTGAGACTATGATTTGTTTTATGAGATTTTATTCTATTCCGCTGCGAGATGTTGAAGTTTCTGTTATGAGAACTGAATTAATGTATTTTTGAGGATTCCATCCCACTTGCCATGTGTTACGTATTATACTGATTTATAAGACAATTTGTTATTATATTGTCGATGTTTAAATGAAGTGAATGTAGCATCCCGTTTGGATGATCCGAAAAATAATTGTTAAACTCTGATATTTATGATTTAAATTGCCGGGTAGAAATGGGGTGTTACACCAAACACCAACAATCACATCCAAATCATCATCAAACATGTTAATCATCACCACTCATGTCTAAACACCATTAATCACATTTAATCACCGTCAAAACACATTAAATCATCACCAATCACATACAATCATCATCAATCATGCTTGGACATCGTCAATTCATGTTTAAACACTTTTAAGCACATATATTCATTATCAAACATAATCAATCCTTAAAACTAAGGTTCTCTAATCTTAATCACCTAGGGTTCCATTAACCACCCCACAGAGAGACATTCATATAACCCATTGGATAGATAGAACCCCACCCTTACCTTGTTTTTGAAGAACTTGAAATCCTTGCTTGCCTTATCCCCCTCTCAATTCGCGACCTCCCTCTTCTCTTCTCCTCTCTAGCGCCGTCCTCTTCTCTCTATTCTCACTCTCTCACTTTGCTTTTCTAATTATGTGAGCAAAACCCTAAAAATTACCTATTTATACTTAGTTAGTCTTATGGGTTTTTCTACTTAGCTTATGCGACTTAACCCAAGCCCTTTTCCTTTTAACATCTCACTCCTTACCAATACCAACCCCCACACAAAATAACACACATAATAATATATATTTATTTTATTATTTTTCTACCACATAAATCCTAATTAATTAATTAAATAATTAATCAATTATTTTGGGGCGTTACAACTCTCCCCCACTTAAAAGAATTTCGTCCTCGAAATTTTAAAAACAAAATACAAGAGACACCGAGGTCACACACAAAAAACATACATTTTCCAGCAGGAGCATCACTACAACACAAACAATGGTTAGAACTAAAAGACAACACTTGACCGTCACACGACACAACGACTCGACAACTTGGCCGGACTAACCATTGCTCTGATACCACTAATGTAACACCCGTTTCTACCCATCATATTATTGGTGAAAATATCAGAGTTTTTAAACAATTAAACGAGCGTCACATTTACATCTTGAAAATCACCACGAAAACATACTGCAAAAATAGTTATCTTTCATTCAATAAGCAGCGGAAAATAAAGGGGTTTTCAACTTCGACAACAGTAACTTCAAAAATGGTTCACAGCGGAATAATCGAACAACACACAACACCAAACACCAACAGTCACATCCAAATCATCATCAAACATGTTAATCATCACCACTCATGTCTAAACACCATTAATCACATTTAATCACCGTCAAAACACATTTAATCATCACCAATCACATACAATCATCATCAATCATGCTTGGACATCGTCAATTCATGTTTAAACACTTTTAAGCACATATATTCATCATCAAACATAATCAATCCTTAAAACTAAGGTTCTCTAATCTTAATCACCTAGGGTTCCATTAACCACCTGTCATACCCCAATTTTGTCCGGCTTAGGTCCAAACCCTAATTTTCCACACAAAAATAAATTATGCATTGCATTTTGGGTCCTAGAAACCATTCCAAAGTTTTTGAAATCATTTTTAGGGTTAGAATGCACTTTTTGGGAAATTAGGGTTTTTAGGGTCAAAAAGGGCATTTTGGTCATTTCTCACAAAGGGGTCTATAAAAATAATTTTTGCATGAAAATATTTTTCAGTAAGCCTCTTGCATGAAAATAATTTTTTTAGAAAGTATAAAATTGATTTTATCATGCATATGATATATTCTTGATGAATAAGGAAGTATCCATATTTTTAGGAAAGCAAATAATCGATTACCTTCTTATCTCATTCAAGAAAATAATCGATTATTTGCTCTAAGAAAACAAGCCAATAATCGATTATTTGCTCTAAGAAAACAAGCAAATAATCGATTATCCCTTTCCCCTTTTGAAGCACATAATCGATTATTAAGATGTCCATATTTTCAGGAAAGCAAATAATCGATTACCTTCTTATTTCATTCAAGCAAATAATCGATTATTTGCTCTGTGAAAACAAGCAAATAATCGATTATCCCCTTCCCCTTTTGAAGCACATAATCGATTATTGAATCTGAGATCCAAGGCACATAATCGATTACATCTCTCAAGTTATTTCCAACATAATCGATTACCTAGTTTCCTAAAATAGATCAAATCTAATTTCCTATAAATAGGCACCTCTTTTTTCATTTCAAAAACACGCATTCTTCACGAGATCAGAGAAAAACACAGACACTTCACACAAGATCAGAGAGAAGAATTGCTACACACATTTTTCACGAGATCTGACACACATTTTTCACGAGATCTGAGGAATATTTTCACGAGATCGGGGAAGACGACTCTCGCAAATCTCATTTTCCAGTTCTCCGCTTCATTTTCGCTCGTTCTTCAGATCTGTAATATCTGTCTTCATCAGAGGTATTTCAGTCTTTTCATTTGTTAATATTTAGTTATTGTGATCCATGTGATTTAACTTAGCTATAGCATTCATCTACTCGTTCTTGTGTGTTATCGTCCATTGCTGAGGACGAACCATATGATTCCCACTTATGCCTAGTGCATCATATTCTAAGTGGTGAAGATGGTCTCGGGTGATTCAGCTTGCCCCTTTTAAACCCTTTCAAAAACATTTTTTAGAACTACGTCGCTTTGATTCCCGTTCGGGATACGTAGGAGCGAGTCACGTCCTCGTCAAGCGCAGCAAATAAAAATCCTTTTCATCCCCCTAAACCTCCATTTTCAAAACAAACAAAAATGTTTTCAAACCCATTGTTGTTAGTAGCTAATCAGAACCGTAGTTCGTCTAGCTATTGACATCGATGTCCTTTCTCCAAAAAGAACAGTAAGCGATGACCACCCATAGCCTTTGCTAGTTTGGTCATCAAACAAATCAATCCTTTTTAAAAAAAGGCTTTCAAAAAGAGAATGAAAACAAGTTGTTACCAACAGTCACCCAGAACCTTAGTTCGTTTGACTAGCGGTAGCGACTCCTTTTGAGTACTTAGCGGTGATTACCCATAGCCTTAGCTAGTTTAATCACTCGCTAGTACTCGTCCTATTTCGAAAACTCACCTAAAGAGTTACAAAACAAAAACCAAGAACTACGTAGCTTTGAATTCTCCATCGCACCGGGAGATACGTAGGAGCGGGCCATGTCCCGTCAAGCACTTTTTTCTAAAAACCTTTTTTTTTCCCCTTTTCCTCACCAAAAAATAAAATTTTCATAAAGCTTTCAAACAAGAAATAAATAGGCAAATCTAGGTATTTTTCAAATCAAATGTTAAAACCACACATTTAATTAGAGGTTCCCTTTCAGTAGAAAGGACGTGCGCGGTGCTAACACCTTCCTCGCACGTAATCGACCCCCGAACCTATATCTCTAGTTTTCAAAAGACCATCCGCCTTGTCCAAAAGACCTTTTTCAATGTTTTGGTCTTAAAATTAAAATATTGGTGGCGGCTCCAAAATTTTTCCACGTTGTACATCGAGAAACCCAAGTCGGGATTTTTCGGGGTGCAACACCACCCCACATAGAGACATTCATATAACCCATTAGATAGATAGAACCCCACCCTTACCTTGTTTTTGAAGAACTCGAAATCCTTGCTTGCCTTAGCCCCCTCTCAATTCGCGACTTCCCTCTTCTCTTCTCCTCTCTAGCGCCGTCCTCTTCTCTCTATTCTCACTCTCTCACTTTGTTTTTCTAATTATGTGAGGAAAACCCTAAAAATTACCTATTTATACTTAGTTAGTCTTATGGGTTTTTCTACTTAGCTTATGCGACTTAACCCAAGCCCTTTTCCTTTTAACATCTCACTCCTTACCAATACCAACCCCCACACAAAATAACACACATAATAATATATATTTATTTTATTATTTTTCTACCACATAAATCCTAATTAATTAATTAAATAATTAATCAATTATTTTGGGGCGTTACACACCACCTCCTTCATAATTGGATTCAACCTTCTTTGCCCCTCAAAATAGATGGTTGGAATGATTCCATGAATATCTGCCATTTTCCATCCAACTGCCTTCTTATGCCTTTTTAGGGTAACAATGAGATCATGTTTTTGACCGTTTGACAAGTTAGAGGCAATGATCACTGGCAATGTTTAACCTTCCCTTAAATAGATATATTTGAGGTGTTTTGGTAGCTCTCTAAGCTCTAATGAAGGTGGTTGCTCAATGGAAGGGACATTCTTCTTGAGACTTGAATTTTCAAGTTCTAATGACTCATATTTTGTGGCCCCTTCTTAGTTGTATTCAGAATCCTGTTCAAGTAGTCACTGTGTTTGTGGAAATGTTTTTGAACCATTTGATCAAGAGATACCACAAAAGAGCATTCTTCCATACCAGCCTCTGGATACTTGAATGCATTCAAAATTTGAACTCTTCTTCTTGTTCATTGACCCTCATGGTCAACTCTACCTTTTGCACATCTATCAATGTCTTCCCAATGTCTTCCCGGTGGCTAGGAATGGTCTGCATCAAAATCAAGGATAATAAAATCTGTAGGAAAAACAAACTTGTCAACTTAAACATCCTCTATGATCCCTTCAGGATAGGCTGGCAATTCCAATACCTAGTTGTGTGAATATGGACTTAGGAATCAAGTTGATACTTGCACCAAGTTCACACAATGCACGACCAATATAGAATTCACCAATTGAACAAGGTATAGTGAAACTTCCCGGGTCTTTCAATTTTCTGGGAATTTTATTTTGCATAATCATGTCGCATTCCTCAGTCATAGCTACAGTTTCAAATTCCCCTACTCCTTTATTTGGTGAGGACATTTGTCATAGACTTAGCATAGTTTGGCATTTGTTGAAGAGCCTCAACTAAAGGGACTTTTATGTGTAGCTGTTTTAGCACCTCAATGAAATTGCCAAATTGCTTGTCCTCATGAGCCTTCTTCAAGCTTTGTGATAAGGTGGATGATGGTATTCAGGAACAAACTTAGGTGATGGGTCAGGTGCAGTTTCAGGTGCTACAGCGTTTAGCGCTATAGCATCAGAAGAATTTTTTTCTTTTTCATTGTTTCCATCTCCTGAAGCAGTTGATGGTCCTGTCAAATCTCTCCCACTTCTTAACGAAATAAGTTTGAGCCGCTCTTTCCCATGTGAAGTAGATGCTTTTGTAATGGAAGACAATGACCCACTAGGTCTTTGGGTGAGAGAGGTAGCTATCTTCGCAACTTGATTCTCTAAATTCTAATAGCAGCACCATGGTTCTACAAAGTTGCCTTAGCATCACTCATGAATTCTTTCAACAGTGCTTCCATAGAGTTATCAGGAGTTGGGGTAGTTTTGTCTTGGGCTGTTCTGAGCAGGGAATCCTGGTGGAACAACAGGTGTACCACCCTGGTGTTGTTGCAGCGTTGTTACCACCCCATCTGAAGTAAGGGTGATTTTTCCAGCTAGGATTATAAGTATTTGAATAGGGGTTATTGTTTTTGTTGAATCCCACGTAGTTTACAGAGATGGGATTTATGGAATAGTCCTCATACAGGTGCTATCCTCCACAATGAACACAACTAGTTGAACCTGTAGGGGCTTGTTCAATGGCAGCTACAGTTGGTTCAGGTGCTGCTATAGCATTGGAAATATTCAGATTTTTAACCATGTTGGTGAGAGAAGCCACTTGTCCTGATAGAGCTGACACTTCACTAATTTTATGGACCCCTGCTACCTTCATCGGTGGAGTAAGCCTTTCTGTGGGCCATTGGTAGCAGTTGGTTGCAATGTTGTCTATCAACAGTAACTCACCCCAAAAAGAAGCATCAATCAAAAGTCTGGTCTGTGGATCCATTCCATTATAAAATGTTTCCATTTGAATGATCACTGGCATGCCATGATGTGGACATTTCCTCAACAAATCGTTCCATCTTTCCCATTCTTCAAACAGTGATTCAGTTTCTTTTTGTTTGAATCCAGTAACTTCATTTCTCATTCTTGCATTTTTATTAGGTGGAAAATATTTTGCCAAAATTTTTTCAGCCATTTCATTCCAAGTGTGGATAGAGTTAGGCTCTAAGGAAGTTAACCAAGCCTTTGCTCTATCTTTCAAGGAATATGGAAATAGTTTTAGTCTAAATGCATCATCAATGACTCTTGGAATTGTTTTATGTGCAAATATGGGTCCTCTTGTGGAGAACCATCAAATTGACCTACTATTTGGAGCATTTGAAACCTCATGGGTTTAAATTCAAAATGAGCTGTTTGAAGAGCAGGCCTAGCTATGCTTGTCTCCAGAGTTTGGGGATCAAACACAACATAGTCTCTCATGCGTCTCTCTCTATCATATACCATGTCACTAGGACCTTGGTTTATGAATTGTTTTCTGTACTATTCCTCTACCTCCTGGGTTAGATCAACCTCCTCTAACTGAATTTGTTCTACCACCATCTGTGGTACCTCTGCCAGAGTTTGACCTACCACCTTGATCAGACATTGTAGGTCTAAGCTGCTGTAGTGTCTGAAGTCGTCTCAGTCTTCTAAATCTCCTTTCTGGTTTTGGATCCAACTTAAGTTCTGGTGGATAGGACCTGGGCATGCGTTATAGCACCTAATTCTGTAGCACCAAGGAACAAACACCAGAGTAAAATATTCACTAATATTGCTTAAACTTAAACAATAAAAATTAAATGCAATCCCCAGCAGCGACGCCAAAAACTTTTAATGTGAAAAGTAGTTGTACAAGTGTACACAATCGCAACATGTAATACAATGATAAGTAGAGATCGTACCCACAGGGATTGATATTAATTTTAAAGTTAAGCTATCAACAAATTAGTGAAAAAAGCAAAATAGAAACAAGTTTTTGTGCATAGAAAGTAAGGATGTTGTGCGAATGATCAATAAAACGAATTAACTATTTGAGTAAAAATGAGTTGGACTGTTTTCCACCAAGTAACTTCTTTATGATAAAGCGCTATAAAAACTGACGCTATAGCATTGAGTGTTGTAGCATATATTTTTTTCTTTTCAGTCATTGACGTTAGGGTTTCGTTAAGAAACTCTTATGTCTAAGTTCTAATTAAGTTCACCCCTGTATAATAAGGCACCCACAGTGTGTCACCCTATGAACTACACCTTCCTATGTCTAGGTTGAGGCATGGGTTTGTTAACTGTCCTTAAACAACCTCTCATTCATATCAATCTTTGAGATAAAATCATAAACCATTTCTTCATTTATGAATGTACTCATTCCAAGTGGCCAATCTTAAAATAAGTTTGAAAGTATTAAACACGCAAAGATTGAAATGCAAACCTCAAAGTGTTATATTTACCATACTAAAAAATGATTACAAAGCTTTAAGCAATCCAACTACTAAATGTTTAGCTTATGATGAGCATCATCAACCAAATACAAACAAAGATGCCCATATTACTGAAACTACAAAGAGAGAGAACGTGTGCAAAAGATACACCCCGTAAGCTCCTACGCATGAGACGAGTTGAAAATGCTATAGCACTAGCTACAGGAAAGTGAGGCGCTGACTTGATATAAAGTGAGAGGCGCCAAAAGTCAACTTTTTACTTTGATCTCAAGCTGACTCACTGCCTTGCGACGCTATAGCGCCTAGGTGTTGTAGCACTAAACAAACAAATTAAAATTCTCACAAGGGCACAAATGTGCCAAAGTATAGCAAATCAGACATTAAACCTTCATGACATAATTAAACTATTATTTACATGCTAAACATTGATTTTGCTTGAGAACTTGCCTTAATTTGACTACTAAGAGCATAAATAACTTATAAATAAGAGTTATCAGTCGCTCCCTCCATAATCACCGAAAAACGGGCTTCTACTTTGTTCTAGTAATTTTTGGACCGAAATAAATTCTCCAGAACCATGGACCAATGGTCATAATGTCCGTCAAATTTGGGCACCGCGGGTTGCATGAAAATTTTCTCCTTCGCCATGGAATCACCTTGCAAACTTTCTCGTTTCTTGCAATCATCTTGCGTTCTTTACATGTAACGGTTTCGGTATGAGGCCCCGTAATGGAGCTCTGGTACCAATTGTTAGAGCAAGAGAATTGAGAGAAAGTGTATCATCTATATTGATGAAACGAAGCCAGAAGTGGCTATATACACAGTGAGAGTTCAACATGTTTACAGTTCAATCAGTTAACACTCAAAACAGAATAAAAAACAAATAAACTGAGCAACTATTCAGGTTTGTCCAAGCCCTCTAAACAAGAGGCCCATTAACAAGAGAACATAATATTTGGTTCCTACAAGCCCAACAGGAAGAGCTGCCGAGTAACTCTTAAAACCAGAAAGATCCACTCTTGATAGTGGATAGTCATGCATAATTATTGCTTGTGCAAGCTCTTTCCTTGCAATTTTAGCATCATAAGTTGCGGCACCTAGCTCCTTCTTTCATTGAATGATCTTAGGCATAAGAAATGATTGCCCTTGTGAAATAAAATTTCAAGTTAAATTTCTTGGTACACTTGGTCGTCGGTGTGTGGCGTGCCCCTTTGACAATCTTTTCGAAATCAAAGTTAATTTTGGATACCCATGTAGATGGTACTGTAGTATATTTTCAAATATTTTCCATTGATTTGTCTACTGAACACTTCGCCATCAATGTGGTAATTGATACACGCCTCCACTATAAACCTTTGTAACAATAAATGGTCTTTCCCAGTTTGGCGACCAGTTAACAAATTTATGACCTTTGATCACAATTGGCAAAATATTTTTCCAAACAAGGTCACCTTCAGCAAATTGCTTAGTGTAACATCCTCAAAATAATTAATCGAATTATTTGGATGTAAACCCAACTGAGTTAATTTGGTACTTAATTGGTAAAATTATTGAGTGCTAAAATTAATTATTGGCTGTCACAGGGTCGTTGACCGAATAATACGGACCAAGGAAGTTTTGGAATCGAAATAAGGAATTGGGTCAATATGGTAATTGAACCACGCCACCACTTATTTATTAATAAAATAAATATGTGTGTGTGTGTGTGTGTTAATTAAAAGAAAGAATAAAGAGAGGAAAGAAAGAAGGATTCCACGCAGAGAAGAAAAGAAGAGGAAAAGGAGAAGAGAAAGAAGAAGAGGAAAAGAAGAAGAGAAAGGAAGAAGAGGAGTTAAGCCCACAGCCCCAAAATTCATCATCTTCATCATCTCACTCTCCTCATCATAACCCAAGACTTAGGTAAGATTCCATCCGATTTTCTCCCCCTATTGTAACCTACGAATTTTAGGGATTTTGAGGGACGAAATTGTTGAATAATTGGATTCAATGATGAAATTGATGGTTGGGTTATGTTTAGGAACAAAGCTAGGAGCGGATTGAACGCGATTGGGAGCTCGAAACGAAGTTAGGAGCGGTTCGGTGTTGATTGGGTTCGATTCGGTGATTTTGACATATCGGTGATTTCGACTCGGCAACGACTCTCGCTTCAAGGGTGAGTTTTACTCACGCTTAGGATATTTTTGTGTCTTATTAGTTTTTACGCCAATTGGTTTCGAAAGATTTTTGGAACGAAAACCGTTAATTGAAAATATGTCGCATTTTAATACAATTCGTCTTGATTAAGTTTTTGATTGGATTGAGTGATTTTGTGGTTTGAATTGGACTCATTTTATTGGTTGTCAAATCTGTTTTTGATCGGAACAAAGATCGGAATTGAGCGGAATAGCGGATTTCGCGAAAATCGCAAAATCTGTCGTAACAGACCCCCTGTTCTGCCTGTTCGCGCCTCACCTGCGCTCCAGGCGCGACTTCAGCGCAGAATGACAGAACATTCTGCCAGTTCGCGCTGAACTTGCGCTCCAGGCGCGACTTCAGCGCAGCTTGGCAGAATTTCAGCAGTTTTTCACTGTTTTTCATTTCGCGATATCTTTTGATCCGGGAACCCGATTGAGGTGTTCTAAGATGCGTTGGAAAGCTTATTCAGAGGCCTAACTGAATATTCTATTTTTAAGGCAAATTGAACTGCTTTTGATACTGAAAATTTGGTTGAAAAGTGGTCAAATAGAGCGCGAGTGTGAACTTGGATTTTTAAAACTTGGAATTAAAGTGTTTCATTGATTGTCTGATTTGATGGACTATGAGTTCATAGCATTGTAGATATACGTATAAAGTATATCGAGTTGGGTGACGACCCATTATTTAACATACTAGGGGGAGGCAGTCATGATCCTTTTACCTAGGCTCCATGCCAATAGGAGAAGGTACTATTGGTAGGGGGGTTCACCGCCTTGCAGCGTTCGCGTCAGCGGTGTTATGTTGTTTGTAGTACGTTTACCGGGTTCTTCGTTCGCGTCAGCGGTATCGTACTAGACTAACAGGTTACCGGGTTCTTCGTTCGCGTCAGCGGTAATCTGTTAAAATGTTTTATGCGGTCCATCGGGGGTAGCGTTCGCGCAGCCGATGCCGTATTGATTTAAAATGATTTCATAATTGGACCGAGAGAGTTAGTAGGGGTCTCGGTAGAACTCACTGAGATTGTATCTCACTGTTTAAATGTTGTTGTTTTACAGATAAACAGGGACAGAAGAAAACTCAGAGGCACGAGTAGGTGGCCCCGAGAGATGGATGATGACTTAGTTTTAAGTTTGAGTTTATTTTCCTTCTGTTGCCCATGTATCACAACACCATGACATCAGTGTTATGTTATCCTTTATTCCGCTTTCTTGTATGATACTGAGCAGGATAGTTCGCTGAATTTTTTGGTCTTATGTGTATTAAGACTGCTTGGTTGTTGTCCAGTGAAAACTATTTTGCAGTCTTCAGTATTTATGCAGGAATTTTATATCTCTGATGTGTTTCTAATGTGCACTTGGGTATTTTTAATAAATAGAAATACCAGGGTGTTACAGTTGGTATCAGAGCGGTTCGACCTAGTCGGACTTAGCTTATAGGGTCTTTGCTTTTTCCAGTCGTGATTTTCTTAGTATGCTATTAGACATTGAGCTTGATCAACTTAATACTTTGTGCATATTTCGCAGAATCATGGCCAGAAGAGGTAGAGGCGTTCCTCCTCCTGTTGATCCAAATTTTGAGTGGATGCAGAATGTAATTGAGAACCAGCAGAAAATGATGCAAGACATGATGCTTATGCATCAGCAGCAACAAATCCTACAGCAAAATGCTCAGCAGCATCAAGCTCTAGAGCCACAAGTGAACCCAAGGAGAATTTTCACAGAGTTCCTGAAAATGAAGCCCTCCGAGTTTAGAGGTGGGCCGGATGTCATGAGAGCACAACATTGGCTGGATGATATTGAAAAGATCTTTGTAACAATGCAAGTGACCGATGAAGACAAGTTGAGGTTGGCATCCCATATGTTAAAAGGGGAGGCCAATAACTGGTGGACAAATGCTAGGGCCATGATGGAGACAATGGGAACTCCCCCGACTTGGGACAATTTCCGAACATCATTTTTAGAACAATTCTTCCCCACGGCTATGAGGTTGGATAAGGAGAATGAGTTTTTGACTTTTACACAAGGAGGCTTGACCGTGGGCCAATACACGGCTAAATTTGAAGAGTTGTATCAATTCTTCGGTTTAGCTGGATATGCCCCAAGTGACCAATGGAAAACTGACAGGTACAAATATGGGTTGAGAGAAGATATTGCTCAAAGTCTTAGTTCTTTTCCGAGAACCAACTATGCAGCCATGGTACAACAAGCTTATATCGCCGAAAGTGATTTGTCAAGGTTGTATGCAAGCAGAAAGGCATTCCATCAGAGCAAGAGGAACACTGGATCATCTAGTTCTCAGATGGGTCCCAGGCATGACTCGGGGAAAGGAGGTAAGTACAAAGGGAAGCAGGTGCAATCGTCTGACTCTGCACAATTTAGGAATTGTTCCAAGTGTGGAAGGCATCACCGCGGCGAGTGTCCGTTAAGATCTGATCGGTGCTATGTTTGTAATGAGGAGGGCCATTATGCAAATAAGTGCCCAACAAGGAAGAGCTTCCATGGGGCACCAAATGCCTCTGGACAAGGAAGGATCAACACATTGGATGCTCGGACCATCACACCTACCGATAATCTTCTAAGGGGTACGGGATCTCTTTTTAATAATTCAGTCAATATTTTATATGATTCTGGTGCAACTCACTGTTTTATCTCGCAAGCATGTGTGGATCGGTTGGGACTAGCATTGTCTGAGCTATCCGAACCAATAACTATTTTAACTGCTGCCAAGGGTCGTGTCCAGACCCAATCATTATGTGAAAATTGCCTACTTGTCATAGGCGACAGACAGTTTGTTATGAAATTTATTTGCTTGCCTATGAGAAGCATGGACATTGTTCTGGGTATGAATTGGATGGCCGAAAATCATGTAACAATCAACTGTGCCGATCGAACTATTAGCTTCGCCCCCGAATCCGTAGGATTGACACAGGCAGATTCTGAAGCGACGATCTCTTACACCGAAGCAAGCCAGTCATTATTCCAAGGTGCGGAAGCTATTCTTATTATGTTGTCTGCATCTACTGAAACGGGTTTAGATTTGTCATCTGTGCAAGTGGTAAATGAATTTCTAGACGTCTTTCCAGAAGAAGTTTCATCCCTACCTCCTGACCGAGAGGTAGAATTCTCAATAGAATTGATTCCTGGTACAGGATCAATCTCTATTGCTCCTTATAGGATGTCTCCTTTAGAATTGAAGGAATTAAAGTCTCAACTTGAAGAGTTAATATCGAAGAGATTTATCCGACCGAGTGCTTCTCCATGGGGTGCTCCGGTATTGCTAGTTAAGAAGAAGGACGGAAGCATGAGGTTGTGTATTGACTACCGTCAACTCAACAAGGTGACTATTAAAAACAAATATCCATTGCCAAGGATAGACGATTTGCTTGACCAACTTCGAGGTGCAGTGGTATTTTCAAAAATAGATTTGAGGTCGGGCTATCATCAAATAAAGGTACGAGCCTTAGATATTCCGAAGACAGCTTTCCGTACGAGGTATGGACATTACGAGTTCGTAGTGATGCCCTTCGGTTTGACTAATGCTCCAGCGGTATTCATGGATTACATGAACCGAGTATTTCACACGTACCTTGATCGGTTTGTGGTAGTTTTTATTGATGATATCTTGGTGTACTCTAAGACCATTGAGGACCATGTTCAACATCTCCGCATTGTTCTGAACGTACTCCGAGAAAAGAAATTGTATGCCAAGCCGTCGAAGTGTGACTTCTGGATGCCGGAAGTGAAGTTTTTGGGACACGTGATTTCCCAGTCGGGGGTTGCTGTGGATCCCAGTAAAGTAGAAGCGGTGTTGAACTAGGAACGACCAACATCTGTCACCGGAATAAGGAGTTTCTTGGGTCTAGCTGGTTACTACAGGAGGTTTATCCGAGGCTTCTCACAATTGGTTCTTCCACTTACTCGGTTGACTCGCAAGGCCCAACCGTTTATATGGGAT
The DNA here is from genome assembly GCA_039519185.1 of Astragalus membranaceus. Taxonomy (NCBI): domain Eukaryota; kingdom Viridiplantae; phylum Streptophyta; class Magnoliopsida; order Fabales; family Fabaceae; genus Astragalus; species Astragalus membranaceus. Next base: position 54,817,407 of record CM076847.1, on the reverse strand, counting down.
GCCGATTGTGAGGAATGTTTTCAAGAATTGAAGGTTAGGTTGACTTCTGCTCCAATCCTAATTCTTCCAGATCCGTCTTTGGATTTTCAAATTTACAGCGATGCTTCTGGGAAGGGTTTGGGATGTGTTCTCATGCAGAACCAACAAGTTGTAGCTTATGCCTCCAGACAGTTGAAGACTCATGAAGAGAATTATCCGACTCATGATCTAGAGCTGACAGCTATTGTGTACGCACTAAAGATTTGGAGACATTACCTGTACGGGTCTCGTTTCGAAGTCTTTAGTGACCATAAAAGCTTGAAATATTTGTTCGATCAGAAGGAGCTGAATAACAGACAAAGAAGGTGGGTGGAATTTCTGAAGGATTATGACTTCGAATTGAAGTATCATCCGGGAAAAGCTAATGTTGTGGCTGATGCACTAAGTAGGAAATCCATTCACATAGCAGGGTTAATGATGCATGAAATGGAATTGTTGGAGTCTTTCCGGGACTTAAATTTGGATTTAAAGCCAAAAAGGAACCGGTTGGTGTTGAGCCACATGAGGATCTCTAGTTCCATAAGGGATTCTATTCGCTTAGCACAAGAAATCGATGTGAAGCTACAATCACAGAAAGTGTTGCCAGACTTTACCGAAGATAGTGATGGAGTTATTTGTTTCAACGGTAGGATCTGTGTGCCTGATAATGAAGATATTAAAAAGCAAGTGCTTGAAGAAGCACACCGGAGTTTATTTTCTGTACATCCTGGATCCACCAAGATGTATAGAGATTTAAAACCGATGTATTGGTGGCCGGGAATGAAGTTAGAAATTGCTGAATTCGTATCACAGTGCTTAACTTGTCAAAAGGTTAAGATAGAACATCAGAAGCCGGCTGGTTTGCTACGGTCACTAGACGTGCCAGTGTGGAAATGGGAAGACATTTCTATGGATTTTGTAATGGCGTTGCCAAAGTCTCAAGCCGGTAACGACTCCATTTGGGTAGTTGTGGATCGGTTAACCAAATCAGCTCATTTTATTCCAGTTCGTTCTAGCAGTAAAGTATCCAAGTTAGCTGAGGTGTATTTGAAGAACATAGTAAGGTTGCATGGGGTTCCTACCAGTATAGTGTCGGATCGAGATCCGAAATTCACTTCTCGATTTTGGAAAGCTCTGAATGAAGCATTGGGAACTAAAGTACTTCTTAGTACCGCATATCACCCGCAGACTGATGGGCAGACCGAGAGAACTATCCAGACATTAGAGGATATGCTTAGGGCTTCGGTACTTGATAACGGGAAGAAATGGGAGGATCATCTTCCATTGGTGGAATTTTCATATAACAACAGTTATCATTCCAGTATCGGAATGGCACCTTATGAAGCCTTGTATGGTAGGAAATGCAGGACTCCATTGTGTTGGTGGGAAGTAGGTGAGAACCGATTGTTAGGACCCGAGGTGATTCAAGACACTACTGAAAAGATCCGCCAGATCAGGGAAAGAATGAAAGCTGCTCAAAGTAGGCAAAAGAGTTATGCCGACAAAAGGAGAAGGCCGTTAGAGTTTGAGTCAGGTGATCATGTGTTTTTGAGATTATCACCAACAATTGGCACAGGTAGGGCATTACGGGTGAAGAAACTCAGTCCTCGGTATATTGGACCTTTCCAGATAATCGAGCGAATAGGGCCTCTTGCATACCGTATTGCTTTGCCTCCACCATTGTCAAATTTGCATGATGTATTCCATGTGTCTCAATTGCGAAAGTACATTCCCGATCCAAGTCAACCGTTAGATTTTGAAACGATTGACCTCCGACCGGACTTGTCCTTCCAACCTAATCCGAATTACATCATGGAACGTGGCGAGAGGACGCTACGGACAAAGTCAATTCCCATTGTCAAAGTGGTCTGGGATGGTTTTTCCGTCGAGGAAGCTACTTGGGAGTTGGAGGACGATATGCGGACTCGGTATCCGTATTTGTTCTCTTGAGGTATGTTGTGTCTAATTTTGAGGACAAAATTCTTTCAAGTTGGGGAGAATGTAACATCCTCAAAATAATTAATCGAATTATTTGGATGTAAACCCAACTGAGTTAATTTGGTACTTAATTGGTAAAATTATTGAGTGCTAAAATTAATTATTGGCTGTCACAGGGTCGTTGACCGAATAATACGGACCAAGGAAGTTTTGGAATCGAAATAAGGAATTGGGTCAATATGGTAATTGAACCACGCCACCACTTATTTATTAATAAAATAAATATGTGTGTGTGTGTGTGTGTTAATTAAAAGAAAGAATAAAGAGAGGAAAGAAAGAAGGATTCCACGCAGAGAAGAAAAGAAGAGGAAAAGGAGAAGAGAAAGAAGAAGAGGAAAAGAAGAAGAGAAAGGAAGAAGAGGAGTTAAGCCCACAGCCCCAAAATTCATCATCTTCATCATCTCACTCTCCTCATCATAACCCAAGACTTAGGTAAGATTCCATCCGATTTTCTCCCCCTATTGTAACCTACGAATTTTAGGGATTTTGAGGGACGAAATTGTTGAATAATTGGATTCAATGATGAAATTGATGGTTGGGTTATGTTTAGGAACAAAGCTAGGAGCGGATTGAACGCGATTGGGAGCTCGAAACGAAGTTAGGAGCGGTTCGGTGTTGATTGGGTTCGATTCGGTGATTTTGACATATCGGTGATTTCGACTCGGCAACGACTCTCGCTTCAAGGGTGAGTTTTACTCACGCTTAGGATATTTTTGTGTCTTATTAGTTTTTACGCCAATTGGTTTCGAAAGATTTTTGGAACGAAAACCGTTAATTGAAAATATGTCGCATTTTAATACAATTCGTCTTGATTAAGTTTTTGATTGGATTGAGTGATTTTGTGGTTTGAATTGGACTCATTTTATTGGTTGTCAAATCTGTTTTTGATCGGAACAAAGATCGGAATTGAGCGGAATAGCGGATTTCGCGAAAATCGCAAAATCTGTCGTAACAGACCCCCTGTTCTGCCTGTTCGCGCCTCACCTGCGCTCCAGGCGCGACTTCAGCGCAGAATGACAGAACATTCTGCCAGTTCGCGCTGAACTTGCGCTCCAGGCGCGACTTCAGCGCAGCTTGGCAGAATTTCAGCAGTTTTTCACTGTTTTTCATTTCGCGATATCTTTTGATCCGGGAACCCGATTGAGGTGTTCTAAGATGCGTTGGAAAGCTTATTCAGAGGCCTAACTGAATATTCTATTTTTAAGGCAAATTGAACTGCTTTTGATACTGAAAATTTGGTTGAAAAGTGGTCAAATAGAGCGCGAGTGTGAACTTGGATTTTTAAAACTTGGAATTAAAGTGTTTCATTGATTGTCTGATTTGATGGACTATGAGTTCATAGCATTGTAGATATACGTATAAAGTATATCGAGTTGGGTGACGACCCATTATTTAACATACTAGGGGGAGGCAGTCATGATCCTTTTACCTAGGCTCCATGCCAATAGGAGAAGGTACTATTGGTAGGGGGGTTCACCGCCTTGCAGCGTTCGCGTCAGCGGTGTTATGTTGTTTGTAGTACGTTTACCGGGTTCTTCGTTCGCGTCAGCGGTATCGTACTAGACTAACAGGTTACCGGGTTCTTCGTTCGCGTCAGCGGTAATCTGTTAAAATGTTTTATGCGGTCCATCGGGGGTAGCGTTCGCGCAGCCGATGCCGTATTGATTTAAAATGATTTCATAATTGGACCGAGAGAGTTAGTAGGGGTCTCGGTAGAACTCACTGAGATTGTATCTCACTGTTTAAATGTTGTTGTTTTACAGATAAACAGGGACAGAAGAAAACTCAGAGGCACGAGTAGGTGGCCCCGAGAGATGGATGATGACTTAGTTTTAAGTTTGAGTTTATTTTCCTTCTGTTGCCCATGTATCACAACACCATGACATCAGTGTTATGTTATCCTTTATTCCGCTTTCTTGTATGATACTGAGCAGGATAGTTCGCTGAATTTTTTGGTCTTATGTGTATTAAGACTGCTTGGTTGTTGTCCAGTGAAAACTATTTTGCAGTCTTCAGTATTTATGCAGGAATTTTATATCTCTGATGTGTTTCTAATGTGCACTTGGGTATTTTTAATAAATAGAAATACCAGGGTGTTACACTTAGGCTTTACATGCTTGTTGTAGGTTTGGGCAATTGACTGATCCCGCGACTAAAAAACGTGTGTGAACAACAACAAGAGTCAAGGGAAAACTCAAGGAATTGGAGGGTGATGTCTTCGTCGAGGAGGCGCGGAACCACATGACAGAGGGTATGTTGTTTGAAATGCCAACCATGGAAACATCTCAATGGCGTATATATATATATATATATATATATATATATATATATATATATATATATATATATATATATATATATATATATAGACACACATACATGAGCTTCCATTAGACACTACTCAACCCTACAACTTCTCGTTGTTGGATCAATTAAGATCAACGCCTCTAATTTCTCCTAAGCCCTGGAAAGTTAGAGACACCCTTCCACGACCTCACTAGCAAGAGTTAGTGGGGTAAAACCTCTTCGCTCCTATTTCCACGGCATTCTTTTGCTTGTTGACCTTAACTGTTTCAACGTTTTGTCCACGTGCATTGAATTCTTGCTCTCCAAGTAGGTTTCCTCGCCTCATCTACAATCCTCCTCGACTACGTTACTTCTTCGTCGAGCTTTCTTCTAGTTGAACCACCCTCCAAGCCGCGTTTTACCTTCCCTCGGTACACTTTATCATCTCCTCGGTGCCTAAGCCCTGTTGATGTATCCTTTATACTCTCAAAATGAGCTTTCCACCATAATTATCCATTTGGCAAGTATTATCTTTACCAAGGCTCCTTTGACTTAATGCCTCACTCATAGGGTCTCGGCTTTACCCTAGTCTTAGTATCATCTTTTACCCTCGACCAACAACATAGATTATTTTGGGTGGCAACATTCCCCATAATTCTATTGGGAGCAATCCGAAACATTTCTATATATTAAGGAAACCTTCGCCTTCCTCACTCAATAGGTCGTCGCAAATTGGATCACTTATAAGTTCTACCGAATCGAGTGGCCCAAAAAGGTCATCAAACGCGTTTCCAACTTCCATGGTTGCAGGATCCTCGACCAATTGCCTTAGCCCTATGTTACGATTGGATGCACTGGCACTTTAATTAGGCACTCGGGGCCTCTGAGGGCCATAATGGAAACTCATAACTATTATCAGTCATATTGCTAAACTCGACTTCCTCTTTACAGATGGTGCCGAATGTAGGCGCTTTGACTGGTTTAGGAAAAGCATGTTCCAATGTCTTGGCAACAGAGGCCACATGGGTTTCCAGTTTATACTTCGCCTTGGTTGTGGTCAGTGATCAGAAGTCGTACACGGGTCAAAATAATTAAAAGGATTAAGAATGTAGTAAAAAGGTAAGAGACCTTGGTCGTCTCACAAGGACCTCTAACTACTGAAATACCAAAATCAATAACTAAATTAACAATATAGAAAAGGGGGTTATTGAAGAACGATTTCTATTTGCGGTCTTTAACAATCTTAGAGAGACAATAAATTCACCGATTTCCGGGTGCGCGTCTCAAATTTATCATTGGTTCCAAATAATTGTGCAAGACTCGTTCAAGGTTTCATTTCTTTATTGATAATAAATTAATCAAGCAAGCGTCAATTAGTTTATATGGATTCACATCGCTTTATAGGAAAAGTCAAAACGTGTTCAATCAATCGTAAATGGTGAACAAGCGCCACTAAACACAATCAATATCATAATTGAATTCAATCAATCCTCTATCAATTTCTACTTGAATTAAATAAAGCAAGCGATTAAAAAACCCGAATAGTTAAGACTTGCGAAAAGTAGATTCACATATAAACAAGCGTCATACATAAACGATTCGCGTATTGCAAATAAGCTGAACTTGGGTAATTAGGCATCACACAAGGAAGAAAATTTGAAACCAAAGAATTCAATTGTGGAATAGATAGAGAAGAAAGAACTGGAAACTAAAATGAAATAAACGAATAAACACTATGTCACACCCCGGTATTTCTTTAACAAAGAAATACCTAAATATACAATTTGGTATAAATCAGAGTATAAAAATTCCTGTTCAGATATACATCTTTACAAGAAACAGCGGAAACTATAAAAATAATATTTTACAACTTCGAGTCATAAGAGCGAATACAGAGACTACATCAGAAGAATCCAAGTCATAGATGGAAGATTACATCTCCAACTTCTCCTCGAGCCCGACGACTAACTGTGTCGCCTGCCGTCCTTATAACCTGTTCTCTGTAAAAACAACAAATATGGATTGGGTGAGAAAACATTATCTCAGTGAGCTCTACCGTGCCCCCTCACAACACTCGGTTCAATTTATTAAACCGTTACAACAAAAGCTGACATAACAATGTCTTATTTATTAATCGAATGCCGACCGCACAACGACTGCTAATCCCGGCAATTCGTCAATCTTATTTATTAATCGAATGCCGACCGCACAACGACTGCTAATCCCGGCAATTCGTGAATTTTATTTATTAATCGAATGCCAACCGCACAATGACTGCTAATCCCGGCAATTCGTGATCTTTATTTATTAATCGAATGCCGACCGCACAACGACTGCTAATCCCGGCAATTCGTGAATTAAACTTAACATGATCCGGCTTCACAACAATCTGCAAATCCCGGTAACCATGTGTTTAACTTAGCACAAACCGGCCGCACAACGCCTGCTAATCTCGGTAACCCACGAATTGACCACGCCAAGACGTAAACAGGGCCTAGGGTGAGGGCTCATGACTTCCCTTCCTAGTATGCTACTTGTCGGGTCGTCACCCAATGCGATACATATGACAATACACATCAAATTTTCGAGAGTTAGATAATTTATATCTTTTCGATCACCAAAGGATCAATCACATAATAGTTGGATAAACAATATCCATACCGATCTATAATCCGTTTTGAGGAATTCATAAATTAGACCTCCGGCATTATAATCATATTCAATTGACATATATAAACATATATATTCAGTTAGTCCATCAGACGGTGTACCCACACGTATACTAGGGTTTCGGTTTTTCAATCAATTATGGTTTCGAAGCGCTTTTCAAAAACATGAGTTGAACAAGTTCAAAATACGGTTGTCAGTAAGGCAATATCCTTAAAATTGGTTGGGAGGAAGATTATAAGTGATTCGGGATCGAAAGGAGAGACGAAATGGAAAATCGGAGTCCGGTAACAGCAGCTCACGCACGGTCCGTGCCCAGGGGCGCACGACCCGTCGTGATGCACCAAAATTCATAAAGTCAACCCGAAGAGGGTGTAACACCCAAAATCTACCCGGCAAATTACTAAATAAATCAGAGTTTCAAAAATCATTTTGAGTGCTACTGCTTTAAAACTGAAATTCGCCAACGAAATCATACTTCAAAAATAACTGACTTTCATTTAACATGCAGCGGAAAATCAAGGGTTCAACTTAACGATAGAATTCCAAAAGGTTCACAACATGAATAGTCATAACGGCCATAAACTTAAGTTCAACAAATGTAACGACATAAGGAATATAAATGAGCGTTCATCCCCCCGAGTGCTACGTATCAGAGCGACGACACCGACCCGACTATATGAAGGTACTCCGCCTTCATTCGCTATTACCTGCACGTTACCAACATAGGGGTAACATTCAAACAGAAGGGTTGAGATATCACACTATCTAATAAATCGTATGAAAGGCAATATGCATTCGGTCAGGTCATCACATTCATCTCGTCACAATAGTCACATAATTTCACTAGTCAATCATGCAGTATGGAATGCACATGCATGCGGTACCAAGTCACAACGCTGGCCATATGTAACATCCCCAAAATAATTAATTGAATTAATTTGGTGCTTAATTGGTAAAATTATTGAGTGCTAAAATTAATTACTGGCTGTCACAGGATCGTTAACCGAATAATACGGATCATGGAAGTTTCGGAATCGAAATAGGAGATTTAGATCAATATGGTAATTGGACCACGTTATCAATTATATATTAAATATATATATAAGTATACGTGTGTGTGTGAGAGGAGAAGAAGAAAATTAAATAAAAGAAAGGAAAGAAGAAAGAAGAAAGCCAGAGACAGTGAAGAGAAAAGAGAGAAAGAAGAGAAAAAGAAGAAAATGGCGTGAGGGAGAAGAGAAGTGGGAGGAGAAGACTTCACCGAAACGACTTCCGTCCAACACGAAAAATGTTCAGCGCTACTTCCTCTTCGTTTTGGTACCAAAGTCTTCATCATCAACTCACTCTCCTCAAATCCACCATTTTCGAAATTTGGAGAAAAGTGGAGGTTTTGTTGTTCAAGCTCAAAGGGAAGCTTTGGATGGTGTTTGGGGGCGAGCTCAAGGCGGATAGCGCAAATATTGAAGTCCGATTTGGAGTTTGTGAAGAATCAAGGGGATAGGGTGCAAAATTGGGTTTATGATGAATAGTATCCGTGGAGAATTTCGGTAAAATCGGTATTTCGGTCAAAAAGCGGTTTCGTGATCGAGTGGGAAGCTTTGGAAGCGGATTGGGTGTCGCCGGAGCGGGGAGCGTTCGTGTGGCTACTCGGTGATTTCGGCTCGATTGTGGTTCACGCTTCAAGGGTGAGTTCTACTCACGCTTAGGATTTTATGTTTCGAATTAATTAATTAACTGTTTTACTGCTTTCGCTGGACTGGAATATTATTTGGTAATCGAGTTTGAGAAATTTTGGGTTGAAAACCGATAATTGGAAAATATGTCGTTTTTGATAAAATCCGTTTTGAATGAGTTTTTGATTGACTTGAATGATTGTGTGATTTTGATTGGAACTGTTTTTATGGTTGTCAAATCTGTTTTTAATCGGAACAAGAATCGGAATTGAGCGGAATCGCGGTTTTCGTGCGAAATCGTCAAAATCTGCATTAACAGATCCCCCTTTCTGCCTGTTCGCGCCTCACCTGCGCTCCAGCGCGACTTCAGCGCAGTTTGGCAGAAACTTTCTGCCAGTTCGCGCGCAACTCGCGCGCCAGCGCGACTTCAGCGCAGCTTGGCAGAATTTCAGCAATTAAACACTGTTTTTCGTTTCGCGATAACTTTTGATCCAGGAACCCGATTGAGGTGTTCTAAGATGCGTTGGAAAGCTTATTCTGAGGCCTAACTGAATATTCTATTTTTAAGGCAAAATGATCTGTTTTTGATATTGAAAATTGTGTCGAAAAGTGGTCAAATAGAGTGCGAGTGTGAACTTGGGTTTTTATAAATGTGGAATTAAAGTGTTTCATTGATTGTCTGATTTGATGGACCGTGGGTTCATAGTGCTGTAGATATATATATTATATCGAGTTTGGGTGACGACCCATGTTGACATACTAGGCGGGGAAGTCATGAACCCTTACCCTAGGCTCTGGGCCATTAGGAAACACTATTGGTTATGGGGTTCGCCGGGATTAGCAAGTGGTTTGCAGTCGGTGTTGTGTCAAAAGTTTGTGCTGCGTTCATCGGGATTAGCAAGTGGTTTGCAGTCGGTGGTACGTAGAAAGGCCTAGGATATTAGTTCATCGGGATTAGCAAGTGGTTTGCAGTCGGTGTCCTATTAGATCGAAGCCTTATTGTATGGTACACCGGGATTAGCAAGTGGATTGCAGTCGGTGTCGTGTCAAACCTTAAAAATGTTTTAAACGGACCGAGAGTGTTAGTAGGGGTTCCGGTAGAACTCACTGAGATTGTATCTCACTGTTTAATTGTTGTTGTTTTACAGAGAAACAGGGACGGCAGAAATCCAAGGAGCACGAGTAGGTTGAGCTCAGGCGACTGCTGATGACTTAGCTATTACGCTTAAGTTTATATTTCCTTTTGTTGTCTTTGTACTACAACTCTAGGTATAAATGTTAGGTATTTGTTTCCGCTTTCTTGTACGATATTGAACACTGTATTTCACTGATAGTTTATGGTCTTATTTATGTTTAAGACTGTTCTATTGTTATTCAGTGAAAATTTCATAGTGGTGTTCAGTATTTAAACAGGAAATATATCTCTGATGTTTATATTTTGGCACGCTTTGGTATTTTTACAAGTTAAATATACCGGGGTGTTACAGTTGGTATCAGAGCAGTTCGACCTAGTCGGACTTAGTATAGGGTTGAGTCGATTCCTTGTTAGTCCTTTTTGTAATTACACTTGTGATGCTAAGAGACATTGAGCCTGATCAACTTAATACTTAGTGCATCATAAGCGGAATTATGACTGGATGATCAAGACGCAGTCCTCGACCAAAAACCGAAATCTTCAACCGGTGCATCCTCAGGAAAGGTGACATGACGGTGGAAGAATACACCGCTAAGTTTGAGAAGTTGTCTCAGTTTTACCAAGTGGTAAAGTAAGCTTCGGATGACGAACGGAGAATGCAGAAGTATAAGACGGGCATAAGTGCTTTTATGATTTATGGTCTCAGTTCTTATACTACTACCAATTATGTTGCCTTAGTGCAACCAGCCTATGTCGCCGAGGATGATCTCATAGGAAGTATGGGAAAGGAAAAGAAGGTAGTTGAATTATCAACTTCGCATGCAACAGTCAGGAGATGTTCTAACCGTGGAAAGCATCACAGTGGTGGTTGTAAGCAAGGATCTAAGCGATGCTATTATTATAATGAAGAAGGTCACTATGCAAATAGGTGTCCTGCAAGGAAGAGTTCCAAGGAGTTACAAGCAGCTCCAAGGCTATGACGAGTCAACACTCTAGATGCTTAGACAGTTACAACTGCTGACAAGTTACTGAGGGGTATGGAATCAGTTTTCAATAACTCCGTCAGTATATTATACGATTCGGGTGCAACCCATTGTGTTATAGCACAAGCATGTGTAGATCGGTTGGGATTAGCAATGCCTTCGCTATCCGAGCCGATAATCGTTTTAACTGCTGCTAAGGGTCGTGTCCAGACATAATCTTTGTATAGAATTGTCTACTTGTTTTAGGAGGCAGAAATTTCGTTGTAGAATTTATTGTTTGTCTACGAGAAGTGTGGACACCATTTTGGGTATGAATTGGATGACTTCAAATCATGTTGCAATCGACTGTGTTAATCAACTATCAGCTTCGCTTCAGAATCAGTTGAATTGTCTAGGACAAATTCTGGAGCGGTTACCTAGTCCACATTAGATGGTCAATCTTTATTTCAAGGTGCGGAAGCACGTGTTAGTATGTTATCTGCATCCACTGAAACTATTTTTGATTTGGCGAACATTCAGGTTGTGAATGACTTTCCGAATGTTTTCATGATGAAGTTTCTTCTGAACCTCCAGAGCGAGAGGTAGAGTTTACGGTAGAATTGGTTCCTGGCACGGGATCAATATCTATTATTTCTTATTGAATGTTTCTTTATAATTAAAGGAAAAATAGTAGCATGAGATTGTACATCGGTTATCGACAACTCAACAAAGTGACGATCAGGAACAAATATCCATTGCCAAGGATAGACGATTTACTCGACCAACTTCGGGGTGCCGTGGTATTTTCAAAAATTGATCTAAGGTCGGGCTATCATCAAATAAAGGTACGGGCCTTAGATATTCCGAAGACAGCTTTCCGTACTAGGTATGGACATTACGAGTTCGTGGTGATGCCCTTCGGTTTGACTAATGCTCCAGCGGTATTCATGGATTACATGAACCGAGTTTTCCACGCGTACCTGGATCAAATTGTAGTTGTTTTCATTGATGGTGTCGTGGTGTACTCGAAGACCATTGAGGAGCATGTCCAACATCTCCTCATTGTTCAGAGAGTACTCCGAGAAAATAAGTTGTACTTGAAACCTTCGAAGTGTGATTTTTGGGTGTCAGAGGTAAAGTCTTTGGGACATATGATTTCCCAAGTCGGGAGTTTCTGTAGATCCTAGTAAGAAGGAAGCGGTGTTGAATGGGAGTGACCGACGTCAGTCACAGAGATCAGAAGTTTTTGGGTCTAGCCGGTTACTATAAGAGATTTGTTAAAGAGTTCTCACAGTTAGTTGTCCACTTACTCGGTTAACTCGTAAGGGTCATCCGTTTACGTGGGATGCTGATTATGAAGAATGTTTTCAAGAAATGAAGGTTTGGTTGACTTCTGCTCCAATCCTGATTCTTCCGGATCCGTCATTGGAATTTTAAATTTTCGATGACGCTTTAAGGAAGGGTTTGGATGCATTCTAATGCAAAATTAACCAGTGATAGTTTATGCGTCCAGACAATTAAAGTCTCGTGAGAAGAGTTATCCGACTCATGATTATGAGTTGGTAGCTATTGTGTATGCACGGAAGATTTGGAGACGTTACCTGTAAGGGTCTCGTTTCGATGTCTTTAGTGATCACAATAGTTTAGGGCATATATCTGTTTGATCAGAAAGAACTGAATAGCAGGCAGAGAAGTGTGTTGAGTTTCTGGAGGATTATGAATTTGTGCTGATGTAGCATTCAAGAGAGGTCAGTGTTGTAACTGACGCACTGAGTAGGAAGTCCATCCACATGGCTGAGAATTATGATGCATTAGATGAAATTATTAGAGTCTGATAGAGACTTAAATCTGAACTCAAGATCTAGAGGAACCGGTTAGTGTTGAGCCATATGAGGATCTCCAGTTCCCTAAGGGATTCCATACGCTTAGCACAGGAAGTTGATGTGAAGCTACAATCACAAAAGGTATTTCCAGATTTTTCCATGGATAGTGATGGAGCCAGTTGTTTCGACGGTAGAATCTGTGCGCCCGATGATGAGAACAATAAAAGGCAAGTGTTAGAGGAAGCACACCGAAGTTTATATTCTGTTCCAGGGTGTACAGAATATAAAGCAGATGTATTAGTGGCGAGGTATTGGTTTGTTAACCTCTCCTTGGTGAAGGTTAACAAGGAGATAGTATTATGTGATACCGTTTGACAAGTCGAACGTGAATACGAATATGTAAGTGGGGTAACTGCTGACTGTTTTCACGTTGCGAATAGCCATCAAAGGATTAATTGATAGATCTGCTGCAAGGGGCTGAAATTTCCAAAGTGAGGCTTGGCGTGCGGTGTAATAGTTTTGAAAAAATCGTTTTGTGAAAACCCGCATGCTAAAGTTAATTTTGGAAACGAATTAAGAGGCTAACGAAATCTGATTTAGGAAAATCCTAGGAGGATTACTAAGGTTGAGGGGAAGCCCTCAACGCTATTGACTAATTTGGAAAGGAATCAGGTGCGTCATTGGCAAAAACATCGCGTGGGAGTTGCAATAGAGGAAAAGAAGCTCTGAGTTCTGTTGGATAGTTGTTTTAAGAACAACTGAGGTGATTTACTTTACCTTCGAAATTAATTGATGTCCCCATGGTTTGTTTTTACGTTTAAGATAAACGTTTCTGGTAAATCCTCATTCCATCTTCTTTCGAGAAGTGTTATCTCGAAATCTTGGGGGCGAGTCAAGAAGTTTCACAAATGACCTTTCCGTCACAATTGTTTGATGTGTATGAGAACTGTTATGGATTTTATAAGATTTGTTGAGAACGCGTTTACACCCTCCGAGGAGTGCAAGTTTGTGGATCTCGCTTTCAATGTATATTTCTATCAAGTGTCTTGTATTAAACCCTTTGATTTAGATTAATCAAGTTGGGGAGTAAACGAGGATAATTGGAATGAAGCTTCGGAAGTGTTTTCGAATGCGGTGCCGAGCCTATGTAGGCGAAAGAGGAGTTTCTCGTGTTGATTCGTAACCAGATAGTTCGTATCAAGGTAGTAGTGGATCATACTTGGAGATTGATGTGCCAACTTGGGAAGAGTTCCTACGCTCATTTCGTTAATTCAAGATTGTGTTCCAGCAACTTAAGACCTTTCTGAGAGTGTCGATTCTCGGTTAGTCGGATGAAAGACTTAGCGAAATTTTGAGGACAAAATTCTTTCAAGTTGGGGAGAATGTAACATCCCCAAAATAATTAATTGAATTAATTTGGTGCTTAATTGGTAAAATTATTGAGTGCTAAAATTAATTACTGGCTGTCACAGGATCGTTAACCGAATAATACGGATCATGGAAGTTTCGGAATCGAAATAGGAGATTTAGATCAATATGGTAATTGGACCACGTTATCAATTATATATTAAATATATATATATAAGTATACGTGTGTGTGTGAGAGGAGAAGAAGAAAATTAAATAAAAGAAAGGAAAGAAGAAAGAAGAAAGCCAGAGACAGTGAAGAGAAAAGAGAGAAAGAAGAGAAAAAGAAGAAAATGGCGTGAGGGAGAAGAGAAGAGGGAGGAGAAGACTTCACCGAAACGACTTCCGTCCAACACGAAAAATGTTCAGCGCTACTTCCTCTTCGTTTTGGTACCAAAGTCTTCATCATCAACTCACTCTCCTCAAATCCACCATTTTCGAAATTTGGAGAAAAGTGGAGGTTTTGTTGTTCAAGCTCAAAGGGAAGCTTTGGATGGTGTTTGGGGGCGAGCTCAAGGCGGATAGCGCAAATATTGAAGTCCGATTTGGAGTTTGTGAAGAATCAAGGGGATAGGGTGCAAAATTGGGTTTATGATGAATAGTATCCGTGGAGAATTTCGGTAAAATCGGTATTTCGGTCAAAAAGCGGTTTCGTGATCGAGTGGGAAGCTTTGGAAGCGGATTGGGTGTCGCCGGAGCGGGGAGCGTTCGTGTGGCTACTCGGTGATTTCGGCTCGATTGTGGTTCACGCTTCAAGGGTGAGTTCTACTCACGCTTAGGATTTTATGTTTCGAATTAATTAATTAACTGTTTTACTGCTTTCGCTGGACTGGAATATTATTTGGTAATCGAGTTTGAGAAATTTTGGGTTGAAAACCGATAATTGGAAAATATGTCGTTTTTGATAAAATCCGTTTTGAATGAGTTTTTGATTGACTTGAATGATTGTGTGATTTTGATTGGAACTGTTTTTATGGTTGTCAAATCTGTTTTTAATCGGAACAAGAATCAGAATTGAGCGGAATCGCGGTTTTCGTGCGAAATCGTCAAAATCTGCATTAACAGACCCCCCTTTCTGCCTGTTCGCGCCTCACCTGCGCTCCAGCGCGACTTCAGCGCAGTTTGGCAGAAACTTTCTGCCAGTTCGCGCGCAACTCGCGCGCCAGCGCGACTTCAGCGCAGCTTGGCAGAATTTCAGCAATTAAACACTGTTTTTCGTTTCGCGATAACTTTTGATCCAGGAACCCGATTGAGGTGTTCTAAGATGCGTTGGAAAGCTTATTCAGAGGCCTAACTGAATATTCTATTTTTAAGGCAAAATGATCTGTTTTTGATATTGAAAATTGTGTCGAAAAGTGGTCAAATAGAGTGCGAGTGTGAACTTGGGTTTTTATAAATGTGGAATTAAAGTGTTTCATTGATTGTCTGATTTGATGGACCGTGGGTTCATAGTGCTGTAGATATATATATTATATCGAGTTTGGGTGACGACCCATGTTGACATACTAGGCGGGGAAGTCATGAACCCTTACCCTAGGCTCTGGGCCATTAGGAAACACTATTGGTTATGGGGTTCGCCGGGATTAGCAAGTGGTTTGCAGTCGGTGTTGTGTCAAAAGTTTGTGCTGCGTTCATCGGGATTAGCAAGTGGTTTGCAGTCGGTGGTACGTAGAAAGGCCTAGGATATTAGTTCATCGGGATTAGCAAGTGGTTTGCAGTCGGTGTCCTATTAGATCGAAGCCTTATTGTATGGTACACCGGGATTAGCAAGTGGATTGCAGTCGGTGTCGTGTCAAACCTTAAAAATGTTTTAAACGGACCGAGAGTGTTAGTAGGGGTTCCGGTAGAACTCACTGAGATTGTATCTCACTGTTTAATTGTTGTTGTTTTACAGAGAAACAGGGACGGCAGAAATCCAAGGAGCACGAGTAGGTTGAGCTCAGGCGACTGCTGATGACTTAGCTATTACGCTTAAGTTTATATTTCCTTTTGTTGTCTTTGTACTACAACTCTAGGTATAAATGTTAGGTATTTGTTTCCGCTTTCTTGTACGATATTGAACACTGTATTTCACTGATAGTTTATGGTCTTATTTATGTTTAAGACTGTTCTATTGTTATTCAGTGAAAATTTCATAGTGGTGTTCAGTATTTAAACAGGAAATATATCTCTGATGTTTATATTTTGGCACGCTTTGGTATTTTTACAAGTTAAATATACCGGGGTGTTACACCATAGGCCTAAATCACAACGCTGGCCGAAGCCTAATCCACAAAGCTGGCCGAAGCCTAATCCACAACGCTGGCCGAAGCCTAATCCACAACGCTGGCCGAAGCCTAATCCACATGATATGCATGCGACGCAACGGGTATGCACAACATGTCAACACAATCACATATCGGCACAACAACAACGTAAATCACCACACTGGCCATAGGCCTACGACATAAAATCATGACAACGACGCAATACACAACACTGGCCATAGGCCTACGACACCAAATCACAACAACGACGTAAGATGGGACGCCAACAACAACAACAACATTTAACCAATCAATTTCGGGCAGCCACACATGGCGCCCAACAACCAACAATTATCAACCAACTAGTTTAGGAAATTAACAATTAATAATTGACAACTTAATTGGAGCAGCAAACCCCACAAAATTCGGAGCAACAAACCCCACAAAATTCGGACAGAATTATTAGTCATATTGAAATCAAATCTTCTCCCTCAATTCTCAACGAAATTTAGCGAAATCAGTGCCTATTCAATAGGAAATTAAGTCTAATTTCCAACAAAACAAACCCCACAAAATGTGGAGGATCAGGGCATTCACAATTAGACAAAAACTGAACATATATCCCAACCCGTCCCAGATTTTTTGACCCAATTTGCAACTAAGAATTCTCCTATTATACTTATCCAAATTGAGTAAACTCAGTGCCTAATTTGTAGAAAATTTTGTCTAGTTTCCAGAAAAACAAACCACATAATTTTTAGACAAATAGAACACTCCCGATCACAGAGTTACTGAACCTGTACCAAAAAGCAAACGAAACAGGAAACGGGGACAGGCACTGGGCGCCTAGGGCTCCACTTTCAGCATGTCAATTCAATTACTTTAAAATCATGGCGAGGCATGGGATCACTCCTAGGTCATGGAGACATCATTCATATGACAATTAAATCAACAAGGTCATGTAACACATAGGAATTCATATGCATGCAAAATCATCATCAAGACATCATATGTTCACATAGTAATTCAGGTTATATAGAAAGATAACATGAGCATATATTGTAATTCACAAGTCAAAACCCTAACCCCCACATATGACCCTTCGTAGGACCTATTAGGTAGATAGAACCCCACCCTTACCTTAGCCTTAGATGATCACGAAAATCCTTGCCCTAGAGCTCTCTCTCCTTGTGCGCCTTCCTTCTCTCTCTTTCTCTTGCTTGGAAGTCACGCCGTCTCTCTTCTTTTTCCTCCCTAGCCGTCGCACTCCTCTCCTCTCCTAGTTCTCCAAATTTCGCTAATCTCTAAGGTATGCACAACCCAAGACCTAATCCCTCCTTATATACTCACTTACTCATCATGGACTTGGTCTAATGCAACTACCCAAGCCCCTTTTCTCCTTACACCTCCCTTCTCACTAGTACTAACCCCCTCATAAAATACACATAATATAACATAAAATAATATATTACTATCACTTAATAACTAATATTTTACTAACATCAATCCCCACACACAATTAACAACACATAATCATATAACACATATAATATGACATAAATTATATTATAACACACAACAAAAATGTACTATTATATTACTATCACTTAATAACTAAAATAATTAATTAAATAAATTAATCAATTATTTTGGGGCGTTACAACTCTCCCCCACTTAAAAGAATTTCGTCCTCGAAATTTTACCTGATTCGAACAACTCTCCCATTAACAAACTAAAACCAAAAATAAGAGGCACCGAGGTCACACACAGAAAACATACCTTTTCCAGCAGGAGCATCACTACAATACAAACAATGGTTAGTAATAAAAGACAACACTCGACCGTCATACGACACAACGACTCGACAACTTGGCCGGACTAACCATTGCTCTGATACCACTAATGTAACACCCAAAATCTACCCGGCAAATTACTAAATAAATCAGAGTTTCAAAAATCATTTTGAGTGCTACAGCTTTTCAACTGAAATTCGCCAACGAAATCATACTTCAAAAATAACTGACTTTCATTTAACATAAAGCGGAAAATCAAGGGTCCAACTTAACGATAGAATTCCAAAAGGTTCACAACATGAATAGTCATAACGGCCATAAACTTAAGTTCAACAAATGTAACGACATAAGGAATATAAATGAGCGTTCATCCCCCCGAGTGCTACGTATCAGAGCAACGACACCGACCCGACTATATGAAGGTACTCCGCCTTCATTCGCTATTACCTGCACGATACCAACATAAGGGTAACATTCAAGCAGAAGGTGTGAGATATCACATTATCTAATAAATCGTATGAAAGGAAATATGCATTCGGTCAGGTCATCACATTCATCTCGTCACAATAGTCACATAATTTCACTAGTCAATCATGCAGTATGGAATGCACATGCATGCGGTACCATGTCACAACGCTGGCCATAGGCCTAAATCACAACGCTGGCCGAAGCCTAATCCACAACGCTGGCCGAAGCCTAATCCACAACGCTGGCTGAAGCCTAATCAACAACGCTGGCCGAAGCCTAATCCACATGATATGCATCCGACGCAACGGGTATGCACAACATGTCAACACAATCACATATCGGCACAACAACAACGTAAATCACCACACTGGCCATAGGCCTACGACATAAAATCATGACAACGACGCAATACACAACACTGGCCATAGGCCTACGACACCAAATCACAACAACGACGTAAGACGGGACGCCAACAGCAACAACAACATTTAACCAATCAATTTCGGGCTGCCACACATGGCGCCCAACAACCAACAATTATCAGCCAACTAGTTTAGCAAATTAACAATTAATAATTGACAACTTAATTGGAGCAACAAACCCCACAAAATTCGGAGCAACAAACCCCACAAAATTCGGACAGAATTATTAGTCATTTTGAAATCAAATCTTCTCCCTCAATTCTCAACGAAATTTAGCGAAATAAGTTCCTATTTAGTAGGAAATTAAGTCTACTTTACAACAAAACAAACCCCACGAAAATTGGAGGATCAGGGCATTCACAATTAGACAAAAACTGAACATATATCCCAAACCGTCCCAGATTTTTTGACCCAATTTGCAACTAAGAATTCTCCCATTATACTAATCCAAATTGAGTAAACTCAGTGCCTAGTGTCTAGTTTCCAGAAAAACAAACCACATAATTTTTAGACAAATAGAACACTCAGGATCACAGAGTTACTGAACCTGTACCAAAAAGCAAACGAAACAGGAAACGGGGACAGGCACTGGGCGCCTAGGGCTCCACTTTCAGCATGTCAATTCAATTACTTTAAAATCATGGCGAGGCATAGGATCACTTTTAGGGCATGGAGACATCATTCATATGACAATTAAATCAACAAGGTCATGTAACACATAGGAATTCATATGCATGCAAAATCATCATCAAGACATCATATGTTCACATAGTAATTCAGATTATATAGAAAGATAACATGAGCATATATTGTAATTCACAAGTGAAAACCCTAACCCCCACATATGACCCTTCATAGGACCTATTAGGTAGATAGAACCCCACCCTTACCTTAGCCTTAGATGATCACGAAAATCCTTGCCCTAGAGCTCTCTCTCCTTGTGCGCCTTCCTTCTCTCTCTTTCTCTTGCTTGGAAGTCACGCCTTCTCTCTTCTTTTTCCTCCCTAGCCGTCGCACTCCTCTCCTCTCCTAGTTCTCCAAATTTCGCTAATCTCTAAGGTATGCACAACCCTAGACCTAATCCCTCCTTATATACTCACTTACTCATCATGGACTTGGTCTAATGCAACTACCCAAGCCCCTTTTCTCCTTACACCTCCCTTCTCACTAGTACTAACCCCCTCATAAAATACACATAATATAACATAAAATAATATATATATATATAACTATGCTAATATTTTACTAACACCAATCCCCACACACAATTAACAACACATAATCATATAACACATATAATATGACATAAATTATAATATAACACACAACAAAAATGTACTATTATATTACTATCACTTAATAACTAAAATAATTATTTAAATAAATTAATCAATTATTTTGGGGCGTTACAGAGGGCGCACGGTCCGTGCCCAGGGGCGCACGATCCGTGCGTGCGGTTCTGTTTCTCTATTTCCAATCCGATTCTCATTCCGCCTTTCCGTTTCTCGCCCAAATCGAGTTCCGATCGTAATCCAACCTGAAAATAGTTTTAATACACCACATTCCAGACTATATTCCAGCGAAAGCGTTTAAATCACAATTTCATAAAATGCTCAACATTTCGATAAAAACCGTAAAAACGCGATATTGCTCAAAAATGGTTTTCGATTCCAAAATCTTTCGAATACTGATAAATGCCTTATGACTCAAACCGATATATTTTCAAGACACGAAAAATATCCCTATCCGTGAGTAGAACTCACCCGGTTGACGATCTCGCGAGAAATCACGCCGGAGCACGGATGATCGGACTGTAACCACTCGAACAATCCTCGTAGTCACGTACCCGCTCCGAATTTCTTCGCAACTGAATCCAGCAACCAGCACCCCTCTTGATACTGACTTCAACTCCGGTGGATAGAATTGACGTCTCGCGCGACTTGACAACTCGAATCCCAAATCCGACGAATCACATTCCCAGCTTCTTCTTTCTGTTTTCCAGCAACAGTTTGCAGATTTGCAACTTCCATATCTATGTCAATTCGCAACCAAACTCCTTCAAATCAGTGCCCATTCTGAAGAGGATTTTGTCTACTTTCGGATGGAGGAAGATTGACACGCATGCATGCAGTGGTTTGGGAGATATCAACAAGACAAGGTGACTGGTCCAGGATAGTGCTTGATTCTGAATCCGAAACTTGGGGACATGATATCTCCTTCATTTCTCCATCAAATCATACGGTTCTTATGCCCAAAATGAAGATCGTTGTGTCTAGTATCCAGAGGGACACGAATCACGATCATCGGAGTAGTGTACAGTGAGATACGACGAAAACAATGAAGGTGGGTAAAACGGATTTTACCCAGAATTTCTGTTTAACTTGGATCATCAACCCCAAATCAATTGCAACCACGAATTTGGGCTTTAATATTCTGTACCAGCAACATTACAACCTTCAGACACTTCCTAATCCACAAGATGTGTCCAGATGCACTTCTCCTCTAGCTCATAGTGAACATGCAAGGCTTCATGAGTGACAAAACTCCATTTCTTCAAGCTTGGGGCTTCTAATTTCGAAAATGGTACAAACTGGATGAGGGAGATTCTGGTTCAGAATGTAGGCTCAATGGGAAGAGCATGAAAAATGGAGTGGAGGGAAGGTGAGGATACTTACATGCATGAAGGTCTTGGTAAGCCCTCCTCCTTCTTCTTCCACTTTCTCTCATGCCCCCTTCTCCCCCTTTCTTCTAAATTTTCAATTTTGCTTTTTTATTCTTTCTAAGTTCTGAAAGTGTTAGTGAAGTGAGGAGCTCAGCTGGGGTAAGAATAAGGGCTGAGTGTTAAATGGTGAGGAAATGACCATTTTTCCCTTGGCCCTCACCATTTAACCCTCAGCCCATCTATCCAAGGTTTTTGGTACTAGAACCCCTAAAATCCTATGGTTTTCTATTCAGCAAAGGTTTCTCGACTACCTCTCTATCGAGTTGCGATTAATTATTTCAATCAATTGATAAATCTTCGATGTGAGGTGTAAATGACGATTTTACCCTTCAGCTGAATTGTTCATTTAAATTATGACTAAGCCACGATTAGATGTAGAGTAGCATTTTCTTTGGACTTTTTCCTCGACTATTAATCCCCGAGACACGACCAATTATTCCCACAAATAATTACTCAGTCTTAGGCATCATAGTACGAGTCTTTAAAACTTAGGGATGTTACAATCACCCCAACTTTTAAAAATTTGGTCCTCAAAATTGACAAGACGAACCTTAAGCAAAAGATATTGATATCGGGTCGTCATGTCCTCTTCCAATTCCCAAGTAGCCTCTTCGGCTCAGAAGCCTTTCCAGACTACCTTGACAATCAGAATAGTCCTTGACCTCAATGTCTTCATGCCACGCCCTAGGATATGACTAGGATAAGGTTGGAATGATAAATCCGGTCGAAGATCGATCGTTTCAACGCTCAACGACTGAAGTGGATCAGGAATACATTTTCTCAACTGAGACACGTGAAAGACATCCTGGAGATACAGACTTTCTTCGGAAATTAACTATTCCGACCTCTAGAAAGTTGACACTAATTGTTATGGACAATGGAATGCCTACAATCTGTTGAGGATACGAACTCATAGTTATGGTATCCACACATCCTGCACTATCGAAGTCAGGAACTCGGAAGGTTTCGGCCTAGCCGTAGCTTGAATTGGAACGAAACGATGACTTTAAGAGAATTTCTTTGGAATCAAACCATATGGTATCCAGAAGAAAAGTTTTCTTCTCTTCCCGAGTTACGCTCACATAAGCGCTTGACTCATTTTACTAAAAATCTTGACTGAAGCAAACAGAGTTATTTTATAAAACGGGTTGACTTTCAGTCCAAGGAATCTAGAAATGATTTTCCTTGCAACCGAATCCAGGAAAAACTCTAAAATTATAATAAAATATTCTTTCATTATATCAGTTCCAAAACTTGAAAGTACAATAGTTCCATTTGAATGAAAATTCTGTTCAATGGGGTTTCTAATGACGATAGTTTGAAAATACGACTATCCCAAAAGTTAATTCACCCCAACTTATATATGACCTTACTCAATGCACGACGCTCCAACAAAGCGGAATCTCATTCTGATATTTAAAAGTTACGAGTTTGAAAGTGAGAGTAGAAGTGTTACTTTGTTGGAACCAGCCATTTGTGCGATCAAGATCTCACAAACTTCTATTATCGTGCCTGAGTTCGGCTCCGTTAAGACAAAACAATTGGGTTCGTTCGAGGAAGGGATTGGGAAGGACATTGGGCCGAAAGGGAAAGCGGGTGTTTGTTTTAAAATTTTCCCAAGCCGCTATTCTATTCGTTTCAATTCATTTCCCCTCGATTCCTTTCTCGAATCAGTCCAAGATAAAACTTCGAGGCTAGGACAAAGGCTTGCATTTCGTGACAAAAATAGACACGACTCAATTGTCTCAAGAGACTACACAATGGTTATAGGATGCTCTAACAAGGATTCATGTGTTATACACTCACTGTCCGATCATTTAGTCTCAGACCGACATACAGTTCATCCTCAGACATTCTTCCATCATACGGGTGTAGTGGGTGAAAAGGGAAAAGTGCTTCACGTACCCAACTCATCGGATTCTTTGAAAGCCTCGTGTACTGCCTAAATCAGACAACTCTGAATTCAGTACATACTTGCTTTATTGACATCTTGCCGATAGATTATTAGAATGGTGAAACTAGCTTCGATCCATCCGATGGATCAAAGTCATAACAATTTACTGTTGATTTTAACGAACTCAAGATTAACGATTGGAGTTCCACTACAGTAGCGGAAGCTTGAGCACTAGAACTGCCAAAAGATGATTGCCCTAACATGGCTTGACACCTCTCCAACTAGCAATTATATTCACGTGTTACCTAGCCTTCCATTACTTCCGAGCAAACGTTTGAGTAACCCACGTCTTCGGTTATCTTAGAAACATTTCTAGCATCTCAGGTAGTTACCGGTACAACCGATGTTTTAACTAACCCAAAATAATGATAAGGGTGCGTTATTCAGGATTGTCTAAGTTAACGACTTATCCAATCACAGTTGTCTTTCTAGATCAACTAGGCTTTGAATTTTGATACCTATCTTTCATAGATATTGATTACTCGGACCTTAAGGAGGTGCGAATTTTGATATTAGGAATCTTACTAGAATGACATAAGCTTTTTTTTTAGAAGGTACGATTTAGTGCCATCCTATTCAAATCCTTAGTTTCTCAATTACTTCAATGTAGTAATTATTCTCGGATTAGTCACGAAATTGAAATTGCGGTGGCACCAGGGGATTTTGAAAACAAAAGTTATTTCGGGAATCACACGAGCACACCATAAGTGTCCTTGTATTGATTCGTTGAATTTATCATTTAGAATTTTCCTTGGCCCAGCTTCTTTCCGAACTTCCGCGACTATCCATACATAATATTACATTACATTAATCAATATAGCTTCAGAATGGGTTCTAGGAGTCTAAACTGACTGATTGGAGATCCTTTTACCAATTTCCCATACAACAGGGAGGTCCACATTCCACGAATGCTTAGAGTTTACGGTTCAGATTTTAAAACAGAGGTACACTTCACAATACTATTGGAGATATGGTTCACAACCCATTCATCGGTGTAGATATTTCCGTTAGCTTTCCAACGCCTCTCGGAACATAAAAATCGGAGTTCCGGAGCAGAAGTTATGAACAAATGAGTCGGAAGACTAACGAGAATTTCTCACAGACCGTGATTTTGGGTGCTTCCAGCCGCGGATTGAAATGAGGTCACTTCTACCGATTCCACATACTGATCTGCTTTGAAGGATTTGATTCATAATTCCTGATCGGGACTTATGATTCCACTAGTCAATACTGACGACGGAGTATCTTTACTCAATTGGCTTTGTCATCTGTCACATTGTGACTCGGAAGAAGAATTGGAATTTATGCTTAAAATTAACCGATAAGGATTTTCCTTGACTGCTGCCCTAACTGGGATTGAATGACACCAGAAGGTAAGGTTTATGATGAAAACGATATCTCGAAAACTGATACGCTGACTAAATAAAGGTCAGGGTTTCGGGTGTTAACTAATCTGACAATTTTCAGTACACTAACGTTACTGTCGCACAATGGCTTTGCTTGATTTGTACTTCTCGATAAGATCTAAGATGTTTCATGCCGCGACTCACTAGCCTCATCAGACTTATTTACTGAACAGCCGCCCACAGTTTCCTCGAACCATCGCGGATGCCCATCCTTGTTTCCAAATGTAATATGTAGCCCTCTGCTGCCGCTGCATGTTCTGATGAAACGAGAAGGCTGAGAATCTTATGGTGTAGGGTCTCGGACATTTTCGGGGCTAAGGCAACTATTTGTCATAATTTTCAGTACTTTACATGAAACATTGAGTGGATCCTGACTCAATACGTCACATAATATACTAAAAAGGTCTGACATATAATTGTCTAACAAGGCCGAACCGCTCTGATACCAAATGTCACACCCCGGTATTTCTTTAACAAAGAAATACCTAAATATACAATTTGGTATAAATCAGAGTATAAAAATTCCTGTTCAGATATACATCTTTACAAGAAACAGCGGAAACTATAAAAATAATATTTTACAACTTCGAGTCATAAGACCGAATACAGAGACTACATCAGAAGAATCCAAATCATAGATGGAAGATTACATCTCCAACTTCTCCTCGAGCCCGACGACTAACTGTGCCGCCTGCCGTCCTTATAACCTGTTCTCTGTAAAAACAACAAATATGGATTGGGTGAGATAACATTATCTCATTGAGCTCTACCGTGCCCCCTCACAACACTCAGTTCAATTTATTAAACCGTTACAACAATAGCTGACATAACAATGTCTTATTTATTAATCCAATGCCGACCGCACAACGACTGCTAATCCCGGCAATTCTTGAATCTTATTTATTAATCGAATGCCGACCGCACAACGACTGCTAATCCCGCAATTCGTGAATTTTATTTATTAATTGAATGCCTACCGCACAACGACTGCTAATCCCGGCAATTCGTGAATTTTATTTATTAATCGAATGCCGACCGCACAACGACTGCTAATCCCGGCAATTCGTGAATTGAACTTAACATGATCCGGCTGCACAACAATCTGCTAATCCCGGTAACCATGTGTTTAACTTAGCACAAACCGGCCGCACAACGCCTGCTAATCCCGGTAACCCACGAATTGACCACGCCAAGACGTATACAGGGCCTAGGGTGAGGGCTCATGACTTCCCTTCCTAGTATGCTACTTGTCGGGTCGTCACCCAACGCGATATACAGACAATACACATCAAATTTTTGAGAGTTAGATAATTTATATCTTTTCGATCACCAAAGGATCAATCACATAATAGTTGGTTAAACAATATCCATACCGATCTATAATCCGTTTTGAGGAATTCATAAATTAGACCTCCGGCATTATAATCATATTCAATTGACATATATAAACATATATATTCAGTTAGTCCATCAGACAGTGTACCCACACGTATACTAGGGTTTCGGTTTTTCAATCAATTATGCTTTCGAAGCTCTTTTCAAAAACATGAGTTGAACAAGTTCAAAATACGGTTGTCAGTAAGGCAATATCCTTAAAATTGGTTGGGAGGAAGAGTAGAAGTGATTCGGGATCGAAAGGAACGACGAAATGAGAAATCGGAGTCCGGTAACAGCAGCTCACGCACGGTCCGTGCCCAGGGGCGCACGACCCGTGCGTGATGCACCAAAATTCATAAAGTCAACCCGAAGAGGGTGCACGGTCCGTGCCCAGGGGCGCACGATCCGTGCGTTCGGTTCTGTTTCTCTATTTCCAATCCGATTCTCATTCCGCTTTTCCGTTTCTCGCCCAAATCGAGTTCTGATGTAATCCAACCTGAAAATAGTTTTAATATACCACATTCCAGACTATATTCCAGCAAAAGCGTTTAAATCACAATTTCATAAAATGCTCAACATTTCGATAAAAATCGTAAAAACGCGATATTGCTCAAAAACTGTTTTCGATTCCAAAATCTTTCGAAAACTGATAAATGCCTTATGACTCAAACCGATATATTTTCAAGACACGAAAAATATCCCTATCTGTGAGTAGAACTCACCCGGTTGACGATCTCGCGAGAAATCACGCCGGAGCACGGACGACCGGACCGTAACCACTCAAACAATCCTCGTAGTCACGTACCCGCTCCGAATGCCTCCGCAACTGAATTCAGCAACCAGCACCCCTCTTGATACTGACTTCCATCTCTGGTGGATAGAATTGACGTCTCGCACGACTTGACAACTCGAATCCCAAATCCGACGAATCACATTTCCAGCTTCTTCTTTCTGTTTACCAGCAACAGTTTGCAGATTTGCAACTGCCATATCTATGTCA
Source organism: Astragalus membranaceus (assembly GCA_039519185.1). Lineage (NCBI taxonomy): Eukaryota > Viridiplantae > Streptophyta > Magnoliopsida > Fabales > Fabaceae > Astragalus > Astragalus membranaceus. Next base: position 54,790,047 of record CM076847.1, on the reverse strand, counting down.
ATTCGCAACCAAACTCCTTCAAATCAGTGCCCATTATAAAGAGGATTTTGTCTACTTTCGGATGGAGGAAGATTCACACGCATGCATGCAGTGGTTTGGGAGATATCACCAAGACAAGGTGACTGGTCCAGGATAGTTCTTGATACTAAATCCGAAACTTGGGGACATGATACCTCCTTCATTTCTCCATGAAATCATACGGTTCTTGTGCCCAAAATGAATATCTTTGTGTCTAGTCTCCAGAGGGACAAGAATCACGATCATCGGAGTAGTGTACAGTGAGATACGACGAAAACAATGAAGGTGGGTAAAACGGATTTTACCCAGAATTTCTGTTTAACTTGGATCATCAACCCCAAATCAATTGCAACCACGAATTTGGGCTTTAATCTTCGGTACCAGCAACATTACAACCTTCAGACACTTCCTAATCCACAAAATGTGTCCAGATGCACTTCTCCTCTAGCTCATAGTGAACATGCAAGGCTTCATGGGTGACAAAACTCCATTTCTTCAAGCTTGGGGCTTCTAATTTCGAAAATGGTACAAACTGGATGAGGGAGATTCTGGTTCAGAAAGTAGGCTCAATGGGAAGAGCATGAAAAATGGAGTGGAGGGAAGGTGAGGATAGTTACATGCATGAAGGTCTTGGTAAGCCCTCCTCCTTCTTCTTCCACTTTCTCTCATGCCCCCTTCTCCTCCTTTCTTCTAAATTTTCAGTTTTGCTTTTTTATTCTTTCTAAGTTCTGAAAGTGTTAGTGAAGTGAGGAGCTCAGCTGGGGTAAGAATAAGGGCTGAGGGTTAAATGGTGAGGAAATGACCATTTTGCCCTTGGCCCATCTATCCAAGGTTTTTGGTACTAGAACCCCTAAAATCCTATGGTTTTCTATTCGGCAAAGGTTTCTCGACTACCTCTCTCTCGAGTTGCGATTAATTATTTCAATCAATTGATAAATCTTCGATGTGAGGTGTAAATGACGATTTTACCCTTCAGCTGAATTGTTCATTTAAATTATGACTAAGCCACGATTAGATGTAGAGTAGGATTTTCTTTGGACTTTTTCCTCCACTATTCCCACAAATTATTCCTCGGTCTTAGGCATCATAGTACGAGTCTTTAAAAATTTGGGATGTTACACACTAGACACTGAACCTCAAAATCCGAAGACAACAAACTGTCATCGATGAATGAACTTAGGAGTTTATGCTTCCACGAAGGCTAAATTCACCGATTTCCGGGTGCGCGTCTCAAATTTATCATTGGTTCCAAATATTTGTCCAACACTCGTTCAAGGTTTCATTTCTTGATTGATAATAAATCAATCAAGCAAGCGTCAATTAGTTTATATGGATTCACATCGTTTTATAGGAAAAGTCAAAACGTGTTCAATCAATCGTAAATGGTGAACAAGCGCCACTAAACACAATCAATATCATAATTGAATTCAATCAATCCTCTATCAATTTCTACTCGAATTAAATAAAGCAAGCGATTAAAAAACCCGATTAGTTAAGACTTGCGAAAAGTAGATTCACATATAAACAAGCGTCATACATAAACGATTCGCGTATTGCATATAAGCTGAACTTGAGGAATTTGGCATCAAACAAAGACGAAAATTTGAAAAAAAAGAATTCAATTGTGGAATATATAGAGAAGAAAGAACTGAAAACTAAAAATGAAATAAACGAATAAATATTAGACACTGAACCTCAAAATCCGAAGATAACAAACTGTCATCGATGAATCAACTTAGGAGTTTACGCTTCCATGAAGGCTAGAGCACAAAAGTTTTGTAAAGTATATGATAATGCGTAAGAGAGTTCAAAGAGGCTGCTAACCAGCTTAAATAACTAGGACAAAACAAAAAACCTAATCCACTAACTAGGTTCTTGGATAAAAGCACGATAAAAAATGGTAATTGGCCCATAAACCCGTAATTGACTAAACTGCTTCGGTAATTCGCATTTTGGACCTTTAGCACTTCAGAATTAGGTTTCTGGATCAACAGAATAATTGTAGCTCTGTTTCTTAGCTTTCCAATGCATGCTTGCACACCTCCATCGGATAACCACAAAAAAAGTTATGACTGGCAGAGTTGACAGAGGTCAATATGCAATAAAAACAAGAATTAGTCAGGAAATTGCTACATTGCTCAAATAAGACCCAAAGTCTAGAAACACGCTAAGACTTAAATATTAGACCCAGAACACAATCAAAAACACCAAGTGAAAACCTATAAAGAGTGCATTAAAATGCACTGATCAGTCAGCATCTACAGGATACCCTTCATCTTTTGAACGGCCCAAGCCCATTGTAACCTACTCTTGTGCGTCCGTGTCAAAGGGGCCATTTCTGAAAGCAGCCTTGGATGTTACAAATATCGTATGAGTGTATTGGTGAGATTTCAGCATGCAAGTGAGGACAACGTGTAACGCCCAAATATTTAATTAAATTATTTAATTAAATATTTAGGTATTCAATTATTTATTTATTTATTTTAGTTGGTGTAATTATATTAACGTTGGATTAAGAAGCGTGTAATTGAATATTAGGGGGTGGTGTTAGTGATCGGGCTTAGGAGAAGCGCCTAGGCTAGGGTTTGGTGCTCATTTGCGAATTGTTTGAGGAAAAAGAAAAGAAAAGTTGCGAAATAGAGAGAGAGGAAGAGAGAAGAGGGACAGCGCGCATATCCAAGGGAGAGGAAGAAGAGGAATTCGTGAAATTCAAGGGAGCAGAGAGGAGCTGTGTTGTTGAGGTTTTGTTGGTGACTCGATCAAGGGAATTGGTGCTCTCCTACTATAAGGTAAGGGTGGGGTTCTTCCTTATAATGGGGTTTCATGATGGGGTTATGTGGGGATAGGTCCTATAATACCCTTTGATTGATTGTGATGTTTGATTTGGTGTTAGTTGAATTATAACTAGGTTGGATTGAAATTTGACATTGTTGGTGATAGTTGTGACTCTAGAACTTGGTGCTCATTGTTGTTATTACTAAACGCATGCTAGGTGTTCGATTAAATTATTGATTGGTGTTGTGAGTGACAAATTATGATGATTGACATTGGTGATTAAGGATTGGTGATTTGAATTGGTGAATTAACGAAATTATTGAACCCTAGGGCGCCATGGGCGCCATTGTCCTAGATGCTGTTTTTGGCGCCCTGTGCCTGGGCGCCGTGCCTGGCCATGTTGCCCTGGTGTTCTGTTGCTGTTTTGGGCGCCCTGTGCATGGGAGCCGTGTCTGGTGCGTGTCCCTGTTGGTGTTGCGTTGCTGTTCCATGTTCCAAGTTGCCGGGGCGACAAGGGCGCCAATTCCTCTGTCTTGGTGAGTTTTCTATTGTGTTCCAGGGGGTCTGGGCGCCAAGGGCGCCATGTTCTGCAGTGTTGCTTGGCGCCCTGCTCATGGGCACCAGGTTCAGCGTGTTGCCTGTTGCTGGGCGCCCTGCTCCTGGGCGCCAGTTTGCTGTGTTGCGTTTTTCCTGCTAGGCGCCCAGTGCCTGGGCGCCATTTTCAGGATGTTCCTCAATTTTTTCCCGGTTTTGTTTTTGACATATCTTTTGACTCGAGAGTCCGATTTAGACGTTTCAAAATGTTTTGGAAAGCTTATTCAGAGGCCTAGCTGAATATTCTAATTTGAGGCAAAGTAGTCCATTTTTCTGGAAAAATTGTTAACCATTGGTGTAGTCGTTAAATGGTGATGTTTTAAAAAGAAAGTTGTCATGTCTCAAATACATTGGAAAAATTTGTCGTAGTCCCAAATGTTTTGGAAAATTGTCGCTTGTCTCCGGTGTTGAGAAAAATCCTCGCATCCCAAATGTTTTGGAAAAAAATGTTGTCTTCTTGGTGTCTTGGTGCTGTTTGAGCTAGGTGTGAAGGCTCAAACCTTGGTGTTGTAGGAGCTAGGTGTGAAGGCTCCAAATTTTGGTGTTGCGTTGTGTCGGGTAGTCTTGGTGTTTCGGTGTCGTTGGGGCTAGGTGTGAAAGCCCATCTTTGGTGATATTCGGTGATTGATTTTGGTGTGTCACATTGTGACTAAACTGGTGATTGTCTGTGTGCATTCATGGTGTCGCATACAGCATATGCATTTATTTTGGTGAAGGCCTTTGGTCTTGGAGCTGGGTGTGAAAGCTCAATTTTTCTAAAAGGGGGGGTTCGATTCCCACGGAAGGCAAAAATTCTACAAGGGGGTAGAGAAGACCGTGATGTAATAGTGCTGGGGTGGCCAATGCGTTGGACCTGGGCTGTTACACCCATCCTCAATATATATAATTTATACATATATAACCTCAACCTCATTATATTTATTACCTCGACCTCAAGGGACATTTAGTCCATTTAAACAATAACATAACCTCAAACTCAAAGGACATTTAGTCCGTTCAAACATTCATCATGTCATTACCTCACTCGTGATTACTAAAATTTATCATTAACATAACTTAATCGCAGTCAACTTCAATAACATAACTTAGGGAATTCTAACAATTCAATCCAAACATAAGTATCTCTACAATCAACATCAAAGCATTATTATCTTAACTTTCTTTGACCTCAACCTCAGGGGACACATAGTCCGCTTATCATGACAAAACATTAACCTCATCCTCATCGGACATATAGTCCATTTATCACTCAAACATAAACAAGCAATGTTTTAATCAATCTATAAAGGAAAACAACACTTATTTAGTTTGATTTAACCAATCCATTTCATATAAATTTACAACTTAGAGAAATTCACATCACATCATTCATACCTACGTGTTTTCCACGAATTACAGTTATTCTATCAATACATATGGTTAAGGAAAGGATTGGAATGAGTTTAGAATCAATTAGAAAGGCTTTGGACACATTTTGAAATTTGGGGAAAGAAAGGGACGCATGGGTCGTGCCAAAATGCGCACGGGTCGTGCTCTTTTATCAGGAGCACCAAAAATTTCTGTTTTCATGTAAAATTGCTATTCCGATCGATTCCGAAACTTATTCCGATCAATTCTTAATTTACACACGCACAATAACAGCACCAATAACATGTACAAACTGTAACACCCCGATAATTTCTAACTTGTAGAAATCACCGAAATGCACTACTGGCTTATATCAGAGTAACTTCTTTTTAAATACTGAACACATACTAATACTCGATGCTAAAAACCCATCAAATGCGCTTACATAACTTAACATAAATACATAAATCCGGTTCTTACACCACTCAAACTAGTGTTCAGTACCAAAATAGAAAGTCCGCGGAAGCGATTTACAACTTATAATACAAGTCGTACCATCGTACATCTAAAATACTGAATGAAAATACAGAGGTACATAACATAACAAAATAAAAAGCGTCAGCAACTCCTCAAGCGTCTCCATGAGCATGCCTCATCGTCTTCAACTTAGCCTGCAATTCTGAAAAACAACAACATGGATTGGGTGAGACAACTTGTCTCAGTGAGTTCTATCGAGACCCCTTACTAACTCTCTCGGTTCAATTATGCTTGATTCATAACTCATAGTCTTCATATTTGACTATGTGGCTAACATAAACGTTGTCCTCATAACCCTCATAAGTAGTTACAAGAGGCAACACATGAACAATGAACAATGATTTTTTAGCATGTCACCGGTCACTTGGCAAAATAAGCTCCCGGTGAACCCAATCCACTAATCGCTAGTGGGCAAACCTCATGGGGCCTAGGTTCATAGGGCTCATGACTTCCCCTCCCCTAGCACACTAAACTGAAATAGGGTCGTCACCCTCGCATAATGTATATATTTTAATATACCTGAACATGAACATAACAATGAACCTATACAAAACAATGGCATTATTCTTAACATGATCTTATCATTAGGTGATCTCACACGGTATTACTAACGTTGTTAACTTAACCTATAACTATCCATTACCTAGTTCACATCATAATGTATCGCCCACACTCAACATTATGATAACCTAACTTAGTCATAATCAAACTCGTAACGTCAACATGATTCGGAACATTAACTAACATCAATCACAGTCAATTTCATGGCAATGGTACTATAACATCATTGGGTGAGGTTGGGGAAGGGATTAGAACGCAATTGGAATCGTTCGGAACGGTTAATTTAAAACACTTTTTAAAAGAGGCTACCCGAAGGCCACGCACGGTCCGTGCCAAGGGGCGCACGACCCGTGCGTGTCTGAAAGACTTAAACAATTTTGAAACCGAACCTAACGCACGATCCGTGCTCCTTAGACGCACGATCCGTGCGAGGTCTAAAAATCAACCCAGGCTCCCTGTGAACAGCCAGCACGGTTCGTGCTTCCATAAGGCACGATCCGTGCGTGTTCAACAATAGCCCAGATTTGCTGTTTTCTTGCACGATACCATTCCGTTCCGATTCCAATATACCTTTCGATCGAAACTCCAACATAACACGCACGGCATCACAATCAAATTCAGTCCAACCAATCATCACATAGCAATCAACAATCACAACATGCAATTTATAATTACCAATCAAACGATATCATGACTCGATAACTCAAACGCGAGGTTTTTCGTAAACGTTTCGATAACGGTTTTTATAAAACGCGAGACCAAGTCCAGAACTCGTAATACATAAACCATAATTCCCCTAGTGAGTATAGAATTCACCTTGTTGACGATGACAATAGCACCCGACACCGAAACTCCTTCTAACACGAACGAACGGACTTTGAACTTTCCCGGATTCGCTCCAAAACACTCCCCACCAAAACCCAGCTACTGAGATGACTCCTAAGCTTCTCTAATACGAAATGTGGTTGCTGAAATTGGTGCTAAGGCTCACAAAGATGACATGCAAGGTCAGATTTGGCAATTTGGCTAAGTGGAGCTTGGTTGGGCTTCAATGGTGATTTGAGAAGGGAGGAGTTTCTGAGTTGGAAAAATGGTATCAATAGAAAGGAGGAAGTGAACTGATCATTTTGGTACCCATGGATTTAACATGCATTAAGATTTGGGAATATCCTCTCCTCTCTTTTCCCTTCTCCCCCTCACAACTCTCTCTTCTCTTCCCTCTTCTATCTTCTCATTTTTCTTTCTCCAATTGGGCTGTGTTGGTGAGTGGTGAGGAGGGGTAGGTCTCAGCCGTGTACTAATTTAAGATGTGTAAAGACCAACATACCCTCCCGCTACTTACTCCTTACTTAATACTATGGCATGGCCTAATTCAGCACAATTAGTCTAACAATCAGCACACAAATACAAAAAAGGAATTAAAACAATATATATATATATGTATTCGGTCGAGTTAAATTAATTAATAGACCTTTTACTTAATAACGCCTATGTAATTACTTAACTCTATAACCCTTAATCTTATATCTGTCGACGATGTTTCTAAAAATTTGGGGATGTTACACAAACAATAATAACAACAACATTTAACATTCATTCAAGCACCCACCGAAATTCCAATTTTCATAACCAACAGTTTTTGAGGAAATTCAATGAAAGGAAACCTCGAGACATATTTTCAATAACATTCAGACTTCAAAACAAAACCTCTCGAACGATCCCAAACTCGTACTCTACACTCCAATAACTCGAAATGGCTTCTAAGCTAACTCCAACACAACAACCAACTGCTGTAACTGTAACGCCCAAATAATTTAATTATTTATTTAATTAAATTATTTAGGTATTTTATTAGTATAGCTATATTTAATAATTAATAAAATGATGTTTTATTCAAAATAGGGAGTGGTGCTTAGTAATTAGCTGATTAGTGGACGGGGGCCCGTGATCCACGAGCCCGAGGCTTAGGCGCATGAAGGGGAGTGTTAGTTAGGGTTTTGGAGCATAGCGCATTTTGAGAAGAGAAAAGAAAGAAAATTTGCGAAGAGGAGAAGAGAGAAAGGAAGAGGGACGGCGCGCACAAGGAGCAAGAGGAGAGAAGTCTTGTTGCGGTGGTTCATTGGAGCTTACGTACAAGGAGATCTCGCGTTCGGCAAACCTAAGGTAAGGGTGGGTTCTACGTTATAATAGGGTGTATGATGGGGATTATGTCGGAGTTAGATTCTAGTTTGCCCCTTTGATCTTATTTGGTGTTGATTGATGTTGTTAGAGCATATTCATGATGTTTGAAATTGGTGAAATTTGGTGTTTGGATGTTGTTTGGTGTGAATTGGTGTTGTTGTTGGGTTGTTGGAAACGGCGCCCTGCCCCTGGGCGCCGTGGCTGTGTTGTGGTTGTTCCCTGCTGGAGGCGCCCTGTTGCTGGGCGCCAAGCCAGTGTTGCCTCTGTTGCTGATGTTAGCGCCCTAGGCGCCCAGTCATGATGTTCCTGTTTTGTTGTTGCTAAAACTGGCGCCCTAGGCGCCCAGTGTTGTTGTTGTCTCAGGCGCCCTGTTGCTGGGCGCCAAGCCTGAAAATCGGTGTTGCTGTCACAATGAACAATTGTTGCTGTTTTTCTGAAAATTGGTGTTGCTGTCACAATGAACAATTGTTGCTGTTTTTCTGAAAATTGGTGTTGCTGTCACAATGAACAATTGTTGCTGTTTTTCTGAAAATTGGTGTTGCTGTCACAATGAACAATTGTTGTTGTTTTTCTGAAAATTTGGTGTTGCTGTCACAATGAACAATTGTTGCTGTTTTTCTGAAAATTGGTGTTGCTGTCACAATGAACAATTGTTGCTGCTTTTCTGAAAATTGGTGTTGCTGTCACAATGAACAATTGTTGCTGTTTTTCTGAAAATTTGCTGTTGCTGTCACAATGATCAATTGTTGCTGTTTTTCTGAAAATTGGTGTTGCTGTCAGAATGAACAATTGTTGCTGCTTTTCTGAAAATTGGTGTTGCTGTCACAATGAACAATTGTTGCTGTTTTTCTGAAAATTGGTGTTGCTGTCACGATGAACAATTGTTGCTGTTTTTCTGAAAATTGGTGTTGCTGTCACAATGAACAATTGTTGCTGTTTTTCTGAAAATTGGTGTTGCTGTCACAAAGAACAATTGTTGCTGTTTTTCAGAAAATTGGTGTTGCTGTTACAGTGAGTAAAATGTTGTTGTTTTTCATAAATAATGTTGCTGTGACAGTGAGTAAAATGTTGCTATTTTTCCCAAATAATGTTGCTGTCACAGTGAGTAAAATGTTGATGTCCTTCTAAATAAATGTTGATGTCACCGTTGCCCAATTGTTGCGGTTTTTCTAAACAAATGTTGTTGTTTTCCCTAAAAGAATTGATGTTGCTGTCACTGTTGTCTTGTTGCTGTGTTTAATGAAAATCACTGTTGCTGTCACTGTTTTCATGTTGCTGTTTTGCCAAAAAAATAAAAAAAAAAAAAGAGATCACTGTTGCTGTCACTGTTTTTAAGTGCTGTTTTAGAAGCTATTGTCGCTGTTGCTGTAAATTGGTATTTGTTCCCGGTGTTGTCAATTGTCGATGTCCCGGTGTTGTAAAGATTGCCGTTGTCATAGATGTTGTAAATCTATTGGTATCCTTGGTGTCGGGGGTCGTTGGTCAAGTTGTTAGACTGTCCCATAGGTGTAGGTGTATTGGTGATGATTGGTGATTATTGGTGATGATATAACAGGTGATGTGCCTATTTTATAGGCTAAGGTGACAGGTGATGGGTCTATGACCGTTCATTAATATTGGTGTTGTTGTGTGTCACATAGATGACCATCGTTGTTGATTGTTTTGATGTGTTGTTCATGGTGTCGCAAACATGTCATATGCATTATATTTATGGTGATGAAGGCTTCGGCCTTGGAGCTATAGGTGTTGATGGTGATGCTCATATAGGTGATGTTGCCCTTATTGGCTACTTTATTGGTGATGATTGGTACCACATGCATATACCCGTTGGTGTGGGTTGCATTTCATATACATACTCGTGATGTTTGGTGATAAATTCTGGTGATCTGAAATTGATGTTGTTGTGAAGCGGTAGATATAGCTGTCGTAACTCTAGCATATTGCTTATCATATGTGCTATTATAATGTTAGATATCTAACCCCTTCTGTTTGAATGTTACCCCTATGTTGGTAACGTGCAGGTGATTGCGAGTGAAGGGATGTCTACCTTCGCTAATTGAGTCAGGTGTCGTCGCTCTGATACGTAGCACTCGGGGGGATGAACGCTAGCCTTTATTAGTGTTTCTATTATTCTAATTTTTGGAAGTTTTATGGTGATGTTATAATTTTGAATTGAACCTTGATTTTATTCCGCTGCTTGATGATGTTATGACGTGCTAGGTGTTGCACTGTTTTAATGGTGAAACTTTATTATTGGCATGTGATGTTGAACGTTGTAAGTGTAGCATCCCTTGTGGGTGTATTGAAAACGTTTTGAAAACTCTGATTTTTGTCAAAAATTTTCCGGGTAGAAAAAGGGTGTTACATTAGTGGTATCAGAGCAGTTTCGGTCTGCCCGGCCAAGTTGTCGAGTTAGTGTGTCATCGACGATCAAGCATTGTCAATTGGTTCTAACTGTTGTTTATGATTGTAGTGATTAGTTGAAATGGCTGGCAGGAACGATGCTGCTATTGCTGCTGCGTTGGCTGCTATTGCTCAGGTCGTGGAGGGTCAACAGAATGCTGGTGAGAATGCTGGGTCTCGGAGTTTGGCTACTTTTCCGAGAGAGAATCCGCCTACCTTCAAGGGCAAGTATGATCCCGATGGGGCTTTAGCTTGGTTGAAAGAGATGGAGAGGATCTTTCGTGTGATGGACTGCACTCCGGCACAGAAGGTCCGTTATGGTACACATATGCTGGCAGAGGAGGCCGATGACTGGTGGTTAGAGACTAGGCAGAGGTTGGAGACTGCAAACGAAGAAATCACTTGGGCTGTGTTCCGCAGGGAGTTTATGAGAAAGTATTATCCGGAGGATGTCCGAGGTAAGAAAGAGATTGAGTTCCTGGAGCTGAAACAAGGGAATATGTTTGTGAATGAGTATGCTGCTAAGTTTGTGGAATTAGCAAAGTTTTTTCCGCACTACAGTGAGGCTACTGCTGAGTTTTCCAAGTGCATTAAGTTTGAGAATGGGCTGCGTCCTGAGATTAAGAAGGCGACTGGTTATCATAAGATCCGTGTTTTTGCTGATTTGATCGACAGCTGCAGAATTTATGAGGAAGACAACAATGCTCACTACAAGATGATGAATGAGAAGAGGAGCAAATTTCAAAGTCGTAGTAAGCCGTTTGAGGTTCCTGCTGGTAAGGGTAAACAGAAAGCTGCTGCTGGCAAGAGGACTAGTGGGGGAGATGCTCCTGCTAGCATCGTATGTTACAAATGTGGCAAAGCTGGTCACAAGAGTAACGTGAGCAAGGCTGAAGTGAAGAAGTGTTACCGTTGTGGCAAAGAAGGTCATGTGGTGGCTGAGTGTGAGCGTAAGGAGGTGGTCTGCTACAACTGTGGTGAAGGAGGGCACATTAGTACTCAGTGTCCGAAGCCAAAGAAAGAAAGGTCCAGTGGAAATGTGTTCGCTTTGGCAGGTGAAGAGCCTACTGAAGATGATGGACTTATTAGAGGTACGTGCTTCATTAATGGTACTCCTTTAAAATCTATTGTTGATACTGGTGCTACGCATTGCTTTATTGCTGCTGATTGTTGTAAGAGATTGAACCTTGCATTGACTACCATGAATGGAGAGATGGTTGTCGATACTCCAGCTAAGGGGTCGGTGACTACCTCTCTAGTGTGTTCTCAGTGTCCCTTGTCGATCTTCGACAGAGACTTTGTTGTGGATTTTGTTAGTTTGCCGCTGAGCGGATTGGATGTAATCTTGGGTATGAACTGGTTAGAGTATAACCATGTCCATATTAATTGTCGTAGCAAGTCGGTGAGTTTTGAAGAGGAGGAGTCTGGTCTGTTATCCGCTAGTCAGTTGCGGAAGTTGATGAAGGAAGGAGTTCAGTTATTCTCGCTGATGGCATCGTTGTCTATTGAGAATCAAGCTATCATTGAAGAGTTGCAGGTGGTGCGCGAGTTTCCTGATGTTTTCCCTGATGAGATTCCAAGTGTACCGCCAGAGAGAGAAGTTGAGTTCTCCATTGATCTTGTACCTGGTACCAAACCTGTTTCTATGGCACCGTACAGGATGTCCGCATCCGAATTGTCTGAATTGAAGAAGCAATTGGAGGATCTGCTCAAGAAGAAGTTTGTGAGGCCAAGTGTATTGCCGTGGGGAGCTCCTGTGTTGTTAGTAAAGAAGAAGGATGGTAGTATGAGACTCTGTGTGGATTATCGGCAGTTGAATAAAGTAACAATTAAGAACAAGTAACCACTTCCGAGGATAGACGATTTGATGGATCAGTTAGTGGGTGCTCAAGTATTCAGTAAGATTGATTTGAGGTCGGGTTATCATCATATCAAGGTGAAGGACGAAGATATTCAGAAGACGGCATTCAGCACCTGTTATGGTGATTATGAGTATTCGGTGATGCCGTTCGGTGTTACCAACGCACCAGGAGTATTTATGGAATATATGATTCGTATATTTCATGCTTACTTGGATCGGTTTGTGGTGGTGTTCATTGACGACATTCTGATTTACTCTAAATCGGAGGGAGAGCATGCAGAGCATCTGAGGTTAGTATTGGAGGTATTGAAGGAAAAGAAGCTGTATGCGAAGTTTTCGAAGTGTGAGTTCTGGTTGAAGGAATTGAGTTTTCTCGGTCATGTCATTTCTGGTAACGGTATTGCGGTGGATCCCGTCGAAGGTAGAAGCAGTGTTGAATTGGGAGGCTCCTAAGTCGGCAACTGAAATTAGAAGCTTTTTGGGATTGGCCGGCTATTATAGAAGATTCATTGAAGGTTTTTCTAAGTTAGTACTTCCGTTAACTCAGTTAACCTGCAAAGGAAAGGCTTTTGTTTGGGACGCCCGTTGTGAAGAAAGTTTCTTGGAATTGAAGATGAGATTGTCAACGTCTCCTGTCTTGACGTTGCCCAACCCGGAAGGGTCGTTTGTGGTGTATTGTGATGCTTCAAAAATGGGTTTAGGTGGTGTGCTTATGCAAGATGGGAAGGTTATTGCGTATGCGTCGAGACAGTTAAGGGTTCATGAAAAGAATTATCCTACGCATGACTTAGAATTAGCTGCAGTGGTCTTTGTGCTGAAGGTTTGGAGGCACTATCTCTATGGTTCCAGATTTGAGGTGTTTAGTGACCATAAGAGCTTGAAGTATTTGTTCGACCAGAAGGAGTTGAATATGAGGCAGCGACGATGGTTGGAGTTGTTGAAGGACTATGATTTCGGTTTGAACTATCACCCAGGCAAAGCTAATGTCGTGGCTGATGCTTTGAGCCGGAAGACTTTGCATATGTCGGCGATTATGGTTAAGGAGTTAGAGCTGATTGAGGAATTCAGAGATATGAGTCTGGTTTGTGAAGTGACATCTCAGAGTGTTAAGCTAGGGATGTTGAAGATTGGTAATGAATTTCTGAGCAGCATCAGAGAAGCCCAGAAATCAGATGTTAAGCTGGTAGACTTAATGGTTGAGAGTGATCAATCGAAGAATGAGGATTTCAGATTGGATTCCCAAGATGTGTTGAGGTTCCGTGGTAGGATTTGTATTCCTGATGATGCAGACATGAAGAGAGCCATTCTTGAAGAGAGTCACAGAAGTAAGTTAAGTATTCATCCGGAAGCTACAAAGATGTATCAAGACCTGAAGAAGTTGTTTTGGTGGCCTGGTATGAAGCGGGATGTGGCGTTGTTTGTTTATGCATGTTTGACTTGCCAGAAGTCAAAGGTCGAGCACCAGAAGCCTGCTGGGTTGATGCAACCGTTAGAAATTCCAGAGTGGAAATGGGATAGCATCTCGATGGACTTTGTGACGGGATTGCCTAATACTACGAAAGGGTATGATGCAATTTGGGTGATTGTTGACAGGTTAACAAAATCGTCTCATTTTGTTCCTATCAGCATCACGTATCCGGTATCGAAGTTGGCGGAGATTTATATCCGGGATATTGTGAAGCTTCATGGAGTTCCTAACAGTACTGTTTCGGATAGAGATCCGAGGTTCACTTCAGATTTCTGGAAGAGTTTGCAAGAGAAGTTGGGGTCTAAGTTGAGGTTGAGTTCGGCGTATCAACCTCAGATAGATGGTCGGTCAGAGAGGACAATTCAGTCATTAGAAGATTTGTTGAGGGCTTGTGTCTTGGAACAAGGGGGTTCGTGGGATTCCTACCTTCCACTGATAGAGTTCACGTATAACAATAGCTACCATTCTAGTATTGGGATGGCACCTTTTGAAGCATTATATGGTCGGAAGTGTAGAACCCCGCTGTGTTGGTATGAGTCTGGAGAGAGTGTGGTGCTTGGACCGGAGATTGTTCGAGAGACAACTGAAAAGGTGAAGTTGATTCGTGAGAAGATGAAGGCGTCGCAGAGTCGACAGAAGAGTTATCACGACAAGCGGAGGAAAGGTTTAGAATTTCAAGCGGGTGAGCATGTATTTTTGAGAGTCACTCCAGTGACCGGTGTTGGACGTGCCTTGAAGTCGAAGAAGCTCACTCCTCATTTTATTGGTCCTTATCAGATTTCAGAGAGAGTCGGAAATGTTGCATATAGAGTGGCTTTACCGCCTAACCTTTCGAATTTGCATGACGTGTTTCATGTGTCGCAACTTCGGAAGTATATTTCAGATCCATCTCATGTGATCCGCATGGATGATGTGGAGGTGCGGGATAATCTCACGGTGGAGACGATGCCTGTACGGATCGAAGGTCATGAAGTGAAAGTTTTGAGAGGCAAGGAGATTGCGTTGGTGAAAGTAGTCTGGCTAGGAGCTGCCGGGGAGAGCATGACGTGGGAGCTGGAGAGCAAGATGCGGGAAGCCTATCCCGAGCTGTTTGAATCAGGTAAATTTCGAGGACGAAATATTCTAAGTGGGGGAGAGTTGTAACGCCCAAATAATTTAATTATTTATTTAATTAAATTATTTACGTATTTTATTAGTATAGCTATATTTAATAATTAATAAAATGATGTTTTATTCAAAATAGGGAGTGGTGCTTAGTAATTAGCTGATTAGTGGACAGGGGCCCGTGATCCACGAGCCCAAGGCTTAGGCGCATGAAGGGGAGTGTTAGTTAGGGTTTTGGAGCATAGTGTATTTTGAGAAGAGAAAAGAAAGAAAATTTGCGAAGAGGAGAAGAGAGAAAGGAAGAGGGACGGCCGCACAAGGAGCAAGAGGAGAGAAGTCTTGTTGCGGTGGTTCTTTGGAGCTTACGTACAAGGAGATCTCGCGTTCGACAAACCTAAGGTAAGGGTGGGTTCTACGTTATAATAGGGTGTATGATGGGGATTATGTGGGAGTTAGATTCTAGTTTTCCCCTTTGATCTTATTTGGTGTTGATTGATGATGTTAGAGGACATTCATGATGTTTGAAATTGGTGAAATTTGGTGTTTGGATATTGTTTGGTGCGAATTGGTGTTGTTGTTGGGTTGCTGGAAACGGCGCCCTGCCCCTGGGCGCCGTGGCTGTGTTGTGGTTGTTCCCTGCTGAAGGCGTCCTGTTGCTGGGCGCCAAGCCAGTGTTGCCTCTGTTGCTGATGTTAGCGCCCTAGGCGCCCAGTCATGATGTTCCTGTTTTGTTGTTGCTGAAACTGCCGCCCTAGGCGCCCAGTGTTGTTGCTGTCTCAGGCGCCCGGTTGCTGGGCGCCAAGCCTGAAAATCGGTGTTGCTGTCACAATGAACAATTGTTGCTGTTTTTCTGA
The DNA here is from genome assembly GCA_039519185.1 of Astragalus membranaceus. Classification (NCBI taxonomy): domain Eukaryota; kingdom Viridiplantae; phylum Streptophyta; class Magnoliopsida; order Fabales; family Fabaceae; genus Astragalus; species Astragalus membranaceus. The sequence continues at coordinate 54,774,344 of CM076847.1, read as the reverse complement.
AAATTTGGTGTTGCTGTCATAATGAACAATTGTTGCTGTTTTTCTGAAAATTGGTGTTGCTGTCACAATGAACAATTGTTGTTGTCACAATGAACAATTGTTGTTGCTGTCACAATGAACAATTGTTGCTGTTTTTCTGAAAATTGGTGTTGCTGTCACAATGAACAATTGTTGCTGTTTTTCTGAAAATTGGTGTTGCTCTTACAGTGAGTAAAATGTTGCTGTTACAGTTAGTAAAATGTTGCTGTTACAGTGAGTAAAATGTTGCTAATTTTCCCAAATAATGTTGCTGTCACAACGAGTAAAATGTTGCTGTCCTTCTAAATAAATGTTGCGGTCACCGTAGCCCAACTGTTGCAGTTTTTCTAAACAAATGTTGCTGTTTTCCCTAAAAGAATTGATGTTGCTGTTACTGTTGTCTTGTTGCTGTTTTTATGGAAAACCACTGTTGCTGTCACTTTTTTCATGTTGCTGTTTTGCCAACAAAATAAAAAAAAAAGAGATCACTGTTGCTGTCACTGTTTTTAAGTGCTGTTTTAGAAGCTATTGTCGCTGTTGCTGTAAATTGGTATTTGTTCCCGGTGTTGTCAATTGTCGATGTCCCGGTGTTGTAAAAATTGTCGTTGTCATAGATGTTGTAAATCTATTGGTGTCCTTGGTGTCGGGGGTCATTGGTCAAGTTGTTAGACTGTCCTATAGGTGTAGGTGTATTGGTGATGATTGGTGATTATTGGTGATGATATAACAGGTGATGTGCCTATTTTATAGGCTAAGGTGACAGGCGATGGGTCTATGACCGTTCAATAATATTGGTGTTGTTGTGTGTCACATAGATGACCATCGTTGTTGATTGTTTTGATGTGTTGTTCATGGTGTCGGCATACATGTCATATGCATTATATTTTTGGTGATGAAGGCTTCGGCCTTGGAGCTATAGGTGATGATGGTGATGCATATAGGTGATGTTGCCCTTATTGGCTACTTTATTGGTGATGATTGGTACCACATGCATATACCCGTTGGTGTGGGTTGCATTTCATATACATACTCGTGATGTTTGGTGATAAATTCTGTTGATCTGAAATTGATGTTGTTGTGAAGCGATAGATATAGCTGTCGTAACTCTAGCATATTGCTTATCATATGTGCTATTATAATGTTAGATATCTCACCCCTTCTGTTTGAATGTTACCCCTATGTTGGTAACGTGCAGGTGATTGCGAGTGATGGCATGTCTACCTTCGCTAGTTGAGTCAGGTGTCGTCGCTCTGATACGTAGCACTCGGGGGGATGAACGCTAGGCTTTATCAGTGTTTCTATTATTCTAATTTTTGGAAGTTTTATGGTGATGTTATAATTTTGAATTGAACCTTGATTTTATTCCGCTGCTTGATGATGTTATGACGTGCTAGGTGTTGCACTGTTTTTATGGTGAAACTTTATTATTGGCGTGTGATGTTTAACGGTGTAAGTGTAGCATCCCTTGTGGGTGTATTGAAAACGTTTTGAAAACTCTGATTTTTGTCAAAATATTTCCGGGTAGAAAAGGGGTGTTACAGTAACCCTTCCTAGACTGCTTCAAAACTTACCCCAACAAGCTCAGCTACTGAAATCCCTACCTCTCTACTCCAAAGCACCATGTAGGTTCTGTTTTTCTCAAGGCTAGTACTAAGTTTGACATGCAAGCTCCTAACAACTCTCAAAACTCCATTTTCTCACTTTGGAGCTTAAACTTCCAGCTATGGTGAATTTATGAAGAAGGAGAAGTGACTGATGATTCTGGTATCATTGTGTAGAGGAAGAAAAATGGTGAAGATCGATGGCTAAAAGGCTGACATGCATGAAGGACCCATGAAGCATTCTCCTTCCCTTCTCCTTCCCTCACTCTCCCTTCTAGTTTTCTGATTTTTGTTGAAGTCCAGGAGGATATGTGTTTTGTTTCAGTTTTAATGAGCTGAAGTTTTATTTTGGTTGGAAAGGACCACTAACCCAATAATTTCTTTCCTAAATTATGGTTGTTTTTTTATGGAAGTGAGGAGTGTGTTTGGTATTTAATTCTAGCTGAAGGTTTAATGAAATGTAAATGACCAAAATACCCTTCCACTTAACTCTCCTCTAATATCACTTAAACTCATTTCTAATCAAACAAACACACAAAAATTCATATAATTGAGCAATTTAACATTGCTTTCTCGAAACAACTTAGCCATGACTCGAATTATCATTTAATTGACGATAAATCGCTAGTTAATTTCGTTATGTGAAATTAACCGAACTAGGGATGTTACAATGCGAATGGAGTCGAAGAGTTTATAAATTTTGCTCAAACAAATCTTCCCAAAACTGTTGTAACTTATTCTTATCCTTGTGTTATTTGTATGAATTAGGCCCCACAACCACCAAATGTAATACGGGACCATCTCATTGTTTATGAAATCCTTCCCAGTTATACCACATGGATATGGCATGGTGAATCAACCGACAACCCAAGTGTGTCCAAAATAAAGAAAGTCGATGAAGATATTAATGATCGAATGGAGAACATGATACGTGACATTGGTCTTGAATCTTATAAGCGGATGATGAATATGATACTTTGTGGAAAGACAAAGAAGAACCTCTGTATATTGGTTGCACAAAATACACACGATTGTCTGCGTTGTTAAAATTGATCAATCTGAAGGCGATAAATGGGTGGACTGATAAGGGATTCACTGAATTGCTTGCGCTATTGGAAGACATGTGTCCCATAGGTAACACATTGCCAAAACGTACGTATGATGCGCAGAAGATATTGTGTCTGATGGGTGTGGAGTATCAGAAAATACATGCATGTCCTAATGATTGCATATTCTATCTGAAAGACTTTGAGAATCTGCACAAGTGCCCTACGTGTAATTGGTCGCGCTACAAAGTGAAGTCGAGTGAATCTAGTTGTGATGCCAACAACACAAAGGGTTCCCCTGCCAAGGTTTTATGGTATCTTCCGATAATACCTAGGTTCATACGTTTGTTTGCTAATGCAAATGACGCGAAGAGAATTAGGTGGCATGCAGATGAGAGGAAATGTGACGGCCAGCTTCGCCATCCGGCCGATTCTTTATAATGGATGAAAGTTGATAATTTGTATCCAGATTTTGGCGGAGTCAAGAAATCTTAGGCTCTCACATGCTTCAGATGGGATGAATCCATATGGTAACTTAAGTACGAATCATAGCTCGTGGCCTGTTCTCCTTGTGATTTACAACCTATCTCCATGGTTGTGCATGAAGCGCAAATATGTGATGTTATCCATGATGATTTCTTGACTGAAATAACCTGGTAATGACATAGAAGTTTACCTTAGTCCATTGATTGAAGACTTGAGAAAAATGTCGGATGAAGGCGTGGATGTGTTTGACGGGTATACTAGTGAAACTTTCAAGCTGCGAGCCATATTATTTTGCACGATCAATGACTTTCCAGCATACGGAAACTAATCAGGGTATAGTGTCAAGGGGCATAAAGGTTGTCCTATTTGTGAAGATGGCACGTGCCACCATCAACTCAACCTTGGGCATCGCAAATTTCTCAAACCTAATCACAGATATCGCAGATTGAAAAAAACCTTTTAATGGGTGCCAGGAAAATGACATTGCTCCGAATGCCTTGACCGGAGAAGAAGTCTATCAATTGGTTAAGGGTATCAAAGTTGTATTAGGCAAAAAGCAAAAAAAGTCCAAGGAAAAAAGCATGTCGAAGAAGAGGTCAGTGTTCTTTGATCTTCCGTATTGGTCCAATCTTGATGTAAGGCATTGTCTTGATTTCATGCACGTCGAAAAAAATGTTTCTGATAGTATCATCGGGGACGCTTCTCAACATTCAAGGGACAAAGGATGGTATAAATTCTCGTCTAGATTTGCGTGAGTTGTGCATAAGAGAACACTTACATCCAGTGGAACGAGGTAAAGGAAAATATTTGCCTCCAGCATGTTATACCTTATCAAAAAAAGAGAAAATGAGATTTTGCGAGTGTCCACGGGGAATTAAAGTGACACATGGTGACTCCTCAAATGTAAAGCGACTGGTTTCAATGAGAGATCTCAAATTAGTTGGCTTGAAATCTCATGACTGCCACGTCCTGATGCAACAACTACTACCTGTGGCAATTCATGGCATCTTACCGAAAAATGTCTGATATACCATAACTAGGTTGTGCCTATTCTTCAATAGTATATGTGCTAAAGTCATCGACCCTCAAAAATTGGACGAGTTGGAAAATGACACTGCTATTATCTTGTGTCAATCGGAGATGTTTTTTCCGCCCTCATTCTTTGATATTATGGTTCATTTAATTGTTCATCCGGTTAGGGAGATTAGATTATGCGGCCCTATTTATTTAAGGTGGATGTACCCAGTCGAGCGATACATGAAGATCTTGAAAGGGTATGTGAAGAACCAATATCGTCCTGAAGCATCCATTGTCGAAAGGTACGTCATAGAAGAAGCTATTGAGTTTTGTTCAGACTACTTGTCAGAAGCGAAATCCATGGGACTACCAAAGTCTCGTTATGCAGGGAGATGTCAAGGTAAAGGTACACATGGTATAGCCACTAAATTCATATGTCTAGCAGAGGTGCTTCAAGAACATTTGTATGTTTTGAATAACACAGATGAGGTATTACCTTACTTGTCTCTCCATAAAGAGATAGTAAAGGCCAAAAACCCTCGAATGAAAGAAATATGGTTATTGAACGATTATAACAACACATTCATAGATTGTTTTAAATCAGAGATTAAGAAAGATGCGAGTGCCTCTGAGACTTTGAGATGGTTAGCACATGACTCTAATTCTAATGTCGTGTGTTGGAGCGGGTACAACATAAATAAGTTTTCCTTTCACACAAAGTCGAAAGATGACAAAAGCACCATGCCAAACAGTGGAGTTATGGTCATGGCTTCCTCAATGCACTTCTCTAGTTCCATGGATACTACTCCCGTACTCGTATCCATTGCTTACTTGGGTGTCATTGAAGAGATTTGGGTGCTTGATTACTCTAAATTTAAAGTGCCTCTTTTTAAATGTAAGTGGCTAACAGCAATAGTGGTGTACGAACCGATGAAATGGGATTTACACTAGTGGACCTTGACAAGGTAAGTAATAATGATGAACCATTCATCATGGTTTACCAAGAAAAACAAGTTTTCTATGTCAAAGGTCCTTCTAACAAAAAGTGGTCAGTGGTCCTACAAGGAAAAATAGGCAGTGATGAAAATGAAAATTCAAGTCTTGCAATTTCCGAAACACCTTGTTTGTTTACACAAGTGCCGACTTCAGTTGATGACAATGAAGTTGACGACGAACATGCCACTCGCAATGGTCACAATGAAGGAATTTTATGCGAAGGAGTTTAGATTTGTTCTTTTTTTTAACCGATGAAATTGTACTCTTGAACTTAATGACAATGATTTTTGTTTCTTTTTGAGTGTAACGCCCAAATATTTAATTAAATATTTAGGTATTCAATTATTTATTTATTTATTTAATTGTTATAATTAAAATTAGAAGTTATATTAAGGTGTAGTATTCTATTAGGAAGTGGTAGCACAAATTAAATTGGGCTTAGGTTGGAGGAAAGCCCGTGATCCATATCCAAGGGCTAGGCGATGTGGTGAGGGTTAGTGAGGGTTGGAGGCATTTCGCATTTTGAGAGGAAAAGAAAGAAATTGCGAAGAGGAGAGAAAGAGAGAAGAGGGGCGGCGACATCCAAGAGAGGAGAAGAAGGGAGATTTTGCGAATCAAGGAGAAGAGAAGAGAAGCTGTGTTGCTGTGTTCTGTTGCTGATTTTCTCTCCAGGGTCTTCTTATCCAAATAGTTAAGGTAAGGGTGAGACCTCTCTTTCACTATAATGGTGGGTATGATGGGTATTAGGGTGGGGGCTTAGACCTATGATGCCTAGTATTTGATTTGATATTGATTTGATGATAGAGATAACATGAATGTGCTAATTGAAGAAAAAAATGCCTTGTGGTTGAAAACCCATGATTTGCATGCCAAGTGCTTGAATATTTGTTGATGGCGTTTTCAATTGATGTTAATTGGGTTGACTATGATAATTGATGTTCATGTTGGTGATTTAACCTTGGTGATTTGAATTGGTGTTTTAATTTGATGATGAAACAAGAATTTGTGAAACCTAGGCGCCTCGGGCGCCATGTCTAAGTATGCTGTTTTAGGCGCCCTGCTGCTGGGCGCCGAGTGCAAGTGTGTTGCGTTTTGTGTCTTGTGCCTATGCTGTTTTAGGCGCCCTGGTGCTGGGCGCCGTGTGTGGTGTCTGTGTTGCGCGTGTTCTGTTGCTGTTTTTGGCGCCCAGGGCCTGGGCGCCGTGTCTGGGTGTGTCTTTGTGTGCCAGTGTGTTGTGCATGTGTCCCTGTGTTTGGCGCCCTGTGTGTGGGCGCCGTGTGCCAAGTTGTTGCACTTCTGTTTTTGGCGCCCAGTGCATGGGCGCCGTGTGCCAGGGTATGTGGGTGTGTTGCTGTGTGTGTGGGTGCGTGTTTCTGTGTCTTGGCGCCCTGTGCCTGGGCGCCTGTGTCTGGGTGTTGCGCGCAGTCTTGGCGCAGGGGCGCCATGGGCGCCAGATTTCTGTCTGTGTTGCGCGCTGTGTCTTGGCGCAGGGGCGCCAAGGGCGCCTTGTGTCTATGTTGCGTTGTTGCGGTTTTCCCTGCTGGGCACCATGGGCGCTGTGTTGCTGCCCTGTGTTGCCCCTGGGCGCCCTCCTGGGCGCCAATTCCTGCGATGTTGCGTGTTGGTGTTGCCTGGGCGCCAAGGGCGCCAGTTCCTGTTGCTGGCCAGTTTCCAGCGTGTTCCCTGCTAGGCGCCCAGTGTCTGGGCGCCATTTTCAGGATGTTCCTCAATTTTTCCCCGGTTTTGTTTTTGACATATCTTTTGACCCGGGTGTCCGTTTTAAGTGTTTCGAAGTGCGTTGCGAAGCTTATTCAGTTTCCTGCCTGTATATTCTACTTTAAGATAAAAATTATTATTTTTCAGATAGTTTCTGGACGCCTCAAGTGGCTGTCCCCGGTGGTCGTTGTTGTTGGCGTTGTAAAACTATTTTGGTGTTTAAAAACCCATTTTTTGGTGTCCCTTTTGGTGTCGTGAACTGGAGTAAAACCTTTTGGTGTGATCGGTAATCTTAGTGTCTCGGTGTCAATAATGATGTGTTGATGGTTTTTGACGACAATGCCCTAGTGGCTTTTATTTTGATTGACGATGATGCCATAAAGGCTATTAGCGATGATGATATTAATGACGATGAATGTTAGTGGCAATGATATGTGTGACGATAACCTGACAGGTGATGTGCCTTTTATTGGCAAATTGGTAAGTGATGGATCACTAAGTTGATTGTGATTGTATGTGACTGTCTCCGGTGCATATCATGGTGCTTCATACATCTCATGTGCATAAACAAGTGACGATGACGCCATAAAGGCTATTTAGTGACGATGATGCCATAAAGGCTATTTAGTGACGATGATGACAGGTACCACATGCATACGCCCATGGCGGTGGGTTGCACTTCATACATGTTCACGACATTGTGATGACTTGCAGTGATGACTGATTTGATGTTGCGATGTGGTTTATATAGCGTTTGTAGCTCTAGCATAATACTTACCATATGCACTATTATATTGTTAGATGAACTCACCCCTTCTGTTTGAATGTTACCCCTATGCGGTAACGTGCAGGTGATCTCGAGTGAAGGCTTAGGTACCTTCGTTAGCTGAGTCGGGTCGTCTGCTCTGATACGTAGCACTCAGGGGGGGGGGGGGGGGGATGAATGCTTGTCTTTATTTATTGCACAACAGTTTTATCTTGCAAAGATGCTATGGTTGTTTCATTTGAATCCTTAAATTTTATTCCGCTGCGTGGTGATGGAGTTTATTACTGTGTTGACTGAACAGGTGTTTTGGGTTCGTCCCATTAGCAGGGTGTTATGTATCGTATTTCCTTTATACGGTGAATTTTATGATTGACACTGTTATTTGCGGGTTGTGATGTTTTTAAGTTGAAATGTGACTTTCCTTTCGTTGAAAAAAAAAAAAGAACTCTGATTTTATTAATATTTTACCGGGTAGAAAAAGGGGTGTTACATTGAGCATGTGACTGATTTTGTAACTGATAGAAATATGTTTTCGAATTTCTTATTTTGTATGTTTCTCCGAATGTCTATGGATAGTTTCATAGTTCATATGGAATGAGGGATTGTTTTTGCCTCTCTAGTTTATCCTCAAAACAACATTTGCAAGTGCAAATTTTATTAATTTTATAAATATTTTAGTTTCTTAAACATTAATGACTTGTTATAAATATGGTGGTGTTTGTTCTTTGTAACAGGCTAAGAGAGAAGCTTCCAAGAATATTTAAAAAAATAATAAATACAACCACACAATGGGGCCAGGCGGTTAGAAAAACTTGAAGAAGAGTTTGAAAGAAAGTCAAATCAAAATAATCCAGGAGGAGCCGGTGATCCTGATTTGGAGGTGGAGCCTACATCTCAGAGAAGGCTGGCCGCAAAAGCAAGTCTGGATCTTATTTATCCGAGGAGTCAGCATCAGTTGGATCTAAGATTGTAAGTAAAATTTTGTGTGGTGTTTCTAAGACATTTTGTGTGGATCTAAGTTGACTAAAAGTATGCTTTGTTTAATTTTTTCAATTGTAACATGTGAACATGTTTTTGTTGTAGGATGAACTTACGGTTATGAGCAGCCAAAGATCTACATTCTACAAGGAAAGAATGATATTTTTACTACTGCCATTGGAACACCTGAGCATCCCGGTCGTTTTCGGGGAGCTGGAAAAGCAGAGTTCATGAAAGAAATTATGGAGGACGTGGAAGTGATGGTGCAAGACCGAGTTCGCAAGGCGTTGGAAGAGGTTTATGTTTATATTACTAGTTCTGTTATATTACACCCGATGCAAAATGTCTCACTTTTAGCATCGCGACATTTAGCGTCGGGTGACAATCGACGCTAAATGTCCAAAATAACCGACGCTAAATGTCTTTTCTGCACTAGTGATTAGTGTTGGTTCTAGGATACTTTTCACTGTAGAAGATGGGTATTGTTTATGGTTGTTTTCATGTGAGTATTATTTGTGACGATTGCGATTGTGAGATTGTGAGGATTGATTTGAAACTTATAAAGCTATAGGGATAAAATTGAAAAGAAACTATGACTGACATGTTTGACATGGTTATGTTATTTGGAGAACAATTGATAGAACATATCGTACATATTATTTTGAAGCTGGAATTAGAATGATTGGCTCTAATAATTTGTTGTGAATAAAGGTGGAAGAGATCAAGAGAGACTAGAAAAGAAGAAATTGATATGAAGCATCAGCATCTATTGTCTTTAGTTTTGCTTTTTGAATAGTAAAGCTGCAAATCTATTTATTTGTCCAAATTGTAAATTCCAGTTTGCATGTCTGTTTGTGTGTATTACTCATGATTGGATATAAATTGTTTGAGTAGTTTTTAAACTTGTAGGTATTTGATGATCCAAATGCATACACCGAAGAGGAACTTCTGGAGATTCGTCAGCTTTGGGCAAAATTCTTTATGAAGATTTCTACACAACAAAAGGATACCTTCTTTTAGAACATATCGTACATATTACTTTGAAGCTGGAATTAGAATGATTGGCTCTAATAATTTGTTGTGAGTAAAAGTGGGAGAGATCAAGAGAGACTAGAAAAGAAGAAATAGATATGAAGCATCAACATCTATTGTCTTGAGTTTTCCTTTTTGAATAGTAAAGCTGCAAATCTATTTATTTGTTCCAAAGGTGGAAAGGCATTCTAAATATTTCGATAAATTTATTATGTATGGTTGTCTGGGATAATCTTTATATAATAGGTTTTTATAAATTAGTTGACCGGTATGGATTAAAAATAAACAAAATATAAAAAGAAACTAGACATTTAGCATCGGCTGTTTGAAACAATTGATGCTAAATGTATCAAAAAATGACATTTTGCATCGGTTATTTGAAACAAGCGATGCTAAATGTATACAAATGACATTTAGCATCAGCTGTTTAAAATAACTGATGCTAAATGTATCAAAAAAATGACATTTACCATCGGTTATTTGAAACAACCAATGCTAAATGTATCAAAAAAGAGAATTTAGAATCGGTTGTTTCAAAGAACCGATGCTAAATGTCATTTTTCGGACAGCTACAACAGTGATAAAGGGTCATTTAGCATCCGTTTTTTGAAAATCTGATGGTAACAGTGACATTTAGCGTCGCTTGAATAACCGGCGCTAGATGTCTCATTTTTAGCATCGCCGAATTTAGCATCGGGCGATAACCGACGCAAAATGTCTTTTCTGCACTAGTGTATTAAATCTCACGCTTTCATTATTTGTGGTTTTTTGATGCACAGATATATTGCATTTGGGACAAAGTTCTAGGGAAGGCTTCATGGTTCTCTTAGTTCTTAGAACTTTATATTGCTTTTGAAGCAAAGTTGATTTTGGTTGGTTTTGGAAAACCCTCTGCTAGGGTTTGGCGAAATTAGCAACCTTTGCTAGGGTTTGGGAAGCAAGCATTCAGTGATCCTTGATCCTCACTGTCTCGCGATCTCTTTTAGGCTTCCAGGTTTGGATTCTCAGTTCCGGTTTGAAGTGGACTTCGCTCCTTGTGATCTCTTCTCTTATCGTGAACTCTCGCTGTCCATCTACGTGATCTTGCGGGCTGAATCCTTCACGTGCTCTAGCGGTTTGACTTAATGTTGTCTCTTGCTGGGTCGGTAGCTTCAAGGTAACGTGATATTGCTATTCTTCTCTTGCGGTTTAATTGTTGATTTCCTCCTACACGTGGATCTTCTTGCTGGGTCGGTCCTTGATCTGGCTGCTTAGCTACGTTTGGGAAGATTAAGGTTTTGCTGGATCTGTAATTCGGTGCATAGTTTATTTATTCTATTGCGGCCTGGGACTGTGCATAGTGTGAGAGAAATCTGGTCTGCTGTTTGCTGAATTTTCGCTGGGTTGGTTAGGGGATGCGCTATTGGATTTCTATCCATGGCCATGCTCGGCCGATACGGCACCGGCAGCAGCACCTCGGGCTCAACCTCAGCCAGTATCCGCATCAAAATCCTTTGCTGCTACGCTCACCAACTCATGCGTGATTCCTCCAAGTCAGTTGCCCAAGCCTTGCATCAAAGGCGATGCAGTCACTATTAAGATTACCGAAACTAAATATCAAGAAGGTGTCAAAGAATGCAAGAATGTATTGCATGGCCGCCTTACTCTGTCTAAGGGGGATTCTCCTCTAAAAATTAATGATCTCAGAGCAAAACTTTTGCAAGAATGGAAATCCATAGGCGCTTGGAAAATGGTCTCCTTGGGAAAGGGATACTATGAATTTTGTTTTCAATCGTTTGAGGAGATGCGAAGCCTTCAAGCCATTGGGTCTTGGTCGTTGCATCCGGGATTTCTACGGCTATTTGCATGGACGCCAGACTTTGATCCAAACAGGATCCGAAACACCAATGTTCAATGCTGGGTGTGTAACACCCCTTTTCTAATAACTTTACTTTTTAATAAAATCAGAGTCTCTTTTTTTTTTTTGAAAACAATTAAAGTGAGTGCTACACTTAATCCATAAAAATCAAGATACATAACACCATGAGAAAAAGTTTAGTTCGCATCAACTAAATCCAATCACCATCAGCAGCGGAATAATAATAAGTTCAAAAAAATTAAAACCAATACATCACCAATGAAAACTAACAGTTTTAGGAAAATAATGCATAAACATAAGGACACCCCCCCCTGGTGCTACGTATCAGAGCGTGACACTTCCTACCAGACGAAGGCACACTGTAACACCCCAAAAATAATAGATTAATTTATTTAATTAGTTAAAAGAAATTGGGTGGTAGAGATAATAATATAATTATTATTTACTACTTATTAAAATGAGTATAAGGTGTGTTAAATAAAATAAGGAGCAGTATTGTAATCGGATAAGGTGTTGTGATTAAATTGGGCTTAAGCTGCGAGGAAGCCCGCAATCCAAGCCCGACAACCTAAGCACATATAAAAGCTGAGATTTTAAGGTTTTGGTTCATTTGAGAAAAAGAAAGGAAAAATGCGAATAGAGAGAGTGGAAAGGGAAGGAGGGCGCGGCGCCCATGAGGAGAGGAGGAGAGGTGAGGTGCGCAAATCTCAAGGAGAAAAAGGAGAAGGGTCGTGTTGCGGGTTCTTTGGAGCTTACGTATGGAGTTATCGTGCTCGTCATAATCTAAGGTAAGGGTGGGTCTCATCTTCTCTATAATAGGGACTTATGATGGGGACTATGTAGGGGTAGGCTCTATGTAGGCCGTTTTATGTATTGTTAGTGATTATTGATGAACCCTAGGCATATGATAACTTGTTGATTGTGAAATTGTGATTTGCGCGCCAAGTGCTTGAGTACTCGTTGATGGAATTTGATGTTTTAATTGATATGTGATCGTATAGGTGATTTATAGTGAATTTTGGATGTTTGATGGACGATTTTGATGATTCAATATGTGTGCATGATTGTGGTGATTGGTGTTGTGATTAATCAAGTAAAAAGTTGGAAAATTGCTGAATTTACTGTTCCTGGGCGCCATGGGCGCCATAGAGGATGTTGCACATCACATAGTTGAAAAATGGTTCTGCGGTTACTGTAGCTGGGCGCCCTGGGCGCCGTGTTCGTGTGCGCGCCTGTGTCTGTGTTTGGCGCCCGTGTGCTGGGCGCCGTTTCCTGCGTGTGTGTGTGTTGCGCCAAGGCGCTGGGCGCCAGGCGCTGGGCGCTGAGCGCCCGTTGTGTTGCGTGTGTGCGTTGTGTTGCGCGCCTGGGCGCTGGGCGCCAGTGCGCGTGTTGCCTGGTTGCCTGGGCGCCTAAGGCGCCTATTTTCAGAATGTTGCTCGATTTTTCCCAAACTTATTTTTAACGTAACTTTTGACTCAGACCTCCGTTTTGAACGATTCAAAAAGCGTTGTGAAGCATTTTCCGTTGCCTATCTGTGTGTTCCCTTTTTGAAAATAAAAATTTATAATTTCAGAGGGTTGCTGGGGCGCCCCAAGTGGCTGTTCCCGGTGATCGTTGCTGTGACAATGCAAAGGTATTTTTGTGTCTTTGAGAATTCTCTTTTGAGCACGACCAGTGGTTTTAACAAAGTAATGTCAAAAATGATGATTTTGACGATGATGCCTTAGTGGCTAATGTTCTTTCTAATGACGAGTGAATGACTATTTTGCCCTTAGTGGCTAATGTTCTTTCTATTGACGAGTAAATGACTGTTTTGCCCTTAGCGGCTAATAATAATTATAATGACGTGTAAATGACGAGGATGCCCTTGGTGGCTAGCCAAATGACTGTTTTGCCCCTAGTGGCCAAAGTTGATGGTAATGATGTGTAAATGACGAGGATGCCCTTGGTGGCTAGTCAAATGACGTTTTTGCCCTCAGTGGCCATGATTGAGTTGATTGATATTTATGTGTAAGTGACGATGAAAACTCAGTGACGTTTGAGGCCCGAAGGGCTAAGTGATGTTAAGGTCTAAATGGCCAGTGACGTTGTGTGCTGATTGTCAATTTGACAGGTGCTGTGCTCTTGCGAGCAAAAACCGGTAAGTGACGGGTCACATAGTTGACTATGATTTGAGTAATTGTGTGTTTGTGTGTTGTGAGTGGTGCATGTCATAGTGTCTCATGCCCATATGCATAAACCCAGTGACGTTTTGGGGCCTGAGTGGCTAAGTGACGATGAGGCCTTAAGGGCTAAGCGACGTTTGTGAAAAGGTACCTCATGCATATGCCCGCGAGTGGGTTGCATTTCATACTCCTGCATGACATTGTGATGACTCGTTGTGCCGAGTAACTTGATGATGTAATTGACTGTTTTACCCTTGAGGATGTAATTGACTGTTTTACCCTTGATGATGTAATTGACTGTTTTACCCTTGATGATGTAATTGACTGTTTTACCCTTGATGATGTAATCGACTGCTTATCCTTGATGATTGACTTGATGTTCGTGATGTGGTTGATATAGTGTCTTGGCTCTAGCATAGTGCTTATCATACGCTTTATTATATTGATAGATGAACTCACCCCTTCTGTTTGAATGTTACCCCTATGCGGTAACGTGCAGGTGATCCTTGAGTGAAGGCTTAGGTACCTTCACTAGCTGAGTCGGGTCGTCTGCTCTGATATGTAACACTAGGGAGGGGAATGAATGTTGTTTAAGTCATTTATGACTATTGTGGTTATTGGATTTTAGTATTGCAAGCCTGGCATAGTTGTAATGCCTTTTATGATTAAACTGTTGAATTTTCGATGCGGAGTTGTATTTTAACTGATAATGACGTTTTGAAGTTATTATAAGACTGTTTTTGAAAAGCGAGTTATTGGAAGTGTGACATCCCTTGTGGTGTAAATAATTTTTGAAAACTCTGATATTTTTATTAAACAAATTACCGGGTAGAAAAGGGGTGTTACACACACCAATTCATAACAATGGGAAACAATCACTCCAGCATACTATTTCCAAGCAGCACTATACATTATATGATTATGTATGTAATGCAACCCAAACTCCACGGGTACATGCATGTCGGATCCGTCACCAAATACAAATAGGCCGTAGCCTCTGCTCACCAAATAAAACTAGGCCGAAGCCTCTGCTCACCAATTAGAATTAGGCCGTAGCCTCTGCTCACCAATAATGCACATGTTTCATGAGATGCTATGGGAATGCATCACAACACACCAAGTCCAATCAATTCATCATTTTAAATTCATAATCTCACCATTGTATATTAATCAGCTCACCAAATTAAAATTAGGCCGTAGCCTCTGCTCACCAATCTCACCTTATCACACTCACCAATTCAGCTCACCACTCACACCAACACCAACTCCAATAGACCAACGTAGGACATTGACACGACATAGGGAAAATGGATAAAAACAGTCATTTGGACACTTGAACATCATCAGCCCAGAAACACCAGTAAAATAATTTATTTTTGCATAAAATTGAGACTATTGGATAGGCACTGAAATTAGCTTCAAAACGCATTTTGAACCGTTGAATTTGGATAACCGAGTCAAAAGTTACATTAAAAACAAAATAGGAAAAATATTTAGACATCCTGGAAACTGGCGCCCAGGCGCTGGGCGCCCAGGAGCAACACAGCGCTTGGCGCATGGGCGCTTGGCGCCCAGGGGAGGCAACACGCACAGGCGCATGGCGCCCAGGAGGCAACAACGGGCATAGGCGCTGGGCGCCCAGGAAGACAACACGCACATAGGCGCTTGGCGCCCAGGAGGCAACACGCACATAGGCGCTTGGCGCCCAGGAGGCAACACGCACATAGGCGCTTGGCGCCCAGGAGGCAACACGCACATAGGCGCTTGGCGCCCAGGAGGCAACACGCACATAGGCGCTTGGCGCCCAGGAGGCAACACGCGCATAGGCGCGCCCAGGGAACAACAGCAACACGGCGCCCAGGCACTAGGCGCCTAAGACCAACATGCAACAAAATTTATTTTTCTTCGAAATTGATTTTCCACGAGCCAAATGCTCAGAACATGAAAACCCAATAAAATTTTTATCAAAAACTGAACATCATTTTTGGCGCCCATGCACTAGGCACCTAGTGAAAACACGCAACTCAACTCCTTTGTTGCCCAAAATCATTTTTCATGAGCCATTTTAACTGAATATGAAAACCTGAAAACAATTTTTACAAAACTATCACCAGGACATTGGGGCCCTTGGCGCCCATGACTCAAGCAACAAGCGCCAAAACTGGCAGCACAGTGACACAGAATGGCAACACAGGCAACAGACACAGCAGCACAGTGGCACAGAATGGCAACACAGGCAACAGAATTTGGAAAACTGGCGCAGCACACTGCTGGGCGCCTGGCGCCCATGACTAGGCGCAACACAGAAAATTCCAGCAACATGCATATGGCGCCTAAGGCGCCTAGGGGCTTCCAAACAGAATTTTTTTCCACTTTCAATCACCAATTAAAATCACCAAAACACTCCTTTATATATATATTATTACAGTGTCACCATGATCCCCAATTTCACCAAGTAAGCACCAATGAGACATATGTTCAAACATAGGATATACAATTCGCATTTAGCCACAATTCAAGCATCAATCATACAATTTTCGACATAATAATTCAACATCAATCATCACAATATTATAATTTACTCATCAACATCACAATTCATTCATGGGAATTATCCTAGAACCCTAACCCTAAGCATCCAATTCGCATATCTATTAAAAACAAAAAGAGGACCCCCTAACCTTATGGAAGTCGAATTGCTAGCCAAGCTCCAAGGGAAAAATGCAAGTCACCAATGAGCCTTCTCCTCTTCCCTAAGTGCTTCGCCCTCTCTTCTTCTTCTCCTCTTCCCTTCGCAACTCTTCTCTTCTCACTCTCTCTTTTACGTTTCTTTTTTTTCTTTCTTTTTCTCACTTGAGTGAATTGCAACTAACTCCCTAGACCCCAAATGAGTCGACTCCTATGACAAGGAAATGGGCCACGGGCCTAATTGTGGATCACGGGCCCTTGCTCGTACCACTCAATTCGTGACAACGCCTCCTAATAAATAAAATAAAATAATTAAACCTTGAATTATTTAATTAAATTAAATAAATATTGTAAGCCTTAAATAACTTAATTAAATAAATAATTAAATTATTTTGGGGCGTTACAACTCTCCCCCACTTAGAATATTTCGTCCTCGAAATTTCCTGAATCAAACAACTCCGGATATGCTTCTCGCATCTTACTCTCCAGCTCCCAAGTCATACTCTCACCAGCAGCTCCTAACCACACCACCTTCACCAAAGGAATTTCTTTCCCTCTCAGAATCTTCACTTCTCTATCTTCAATCCGCACAGGCATAGTCTCAACCGTGAGATTATCCCGTACCTCTACTTCGTCCATCTGAATCACATGAGACGGGTCCGGAACATACTTTCGAAGTTGTGACACGTGAAACACGTCATGCAAGTTCGAAAGATTAGGCGGCAAAGCCACCCTATAGGCAACACTTCCCACCCTCTCCGTAATCTGATACGGACCAATGAAACGGGGAGTTAACTTCTTTGATTTCAAGGCACGCCCAACACCAGTCACCGGAGTGACTCTCAGGAACACATGATCACCGGCCTGAAACTCTAAATCCTTCCTTCTCTTATCATGATAGCTCTTTTGTCGACTCTGCGACGCTTTCATCTTCTCACGGATTAATTTTACCTTCTCTGTTGTTTCTCGCACAATTTCAGGCCCCAACACTGCACTCTCCCCAGATTCATACCAACACAACGGAGTTCTACATCTCCTGCCATACAACGCCTCAAACGGTGCCATACCAATACTAGAGTGAAAACTGTTGTTATAGGTGAACTCTATCAACGAAAGATGAGAATCCCATGAACCTCCCTGCTCAAGAACACATGCCCTCAACAAGTCCTCTAACGACTGAATAGTCCTCTCCGTCTGACCATCTGTCTGCGGATGATAAGCGGAGCTCAACCTCAACTTAGAACCCAAAGCTTCTTGCAAACTTTTCCAAAATTCAGATGTGAATCTCGGATCTCTATCAGATACAATACTAAGCGGAACGCCATGCAACTTCACAATAGTCTTGATGTAGATTTCTGCCAGCTTTGGAACTGGATAAGTCATATTAATTGGTAAGAAATGAGCAGACTTAGACAACCTGTCCACAACCACCCATATAGCATCAAACCCTCTCACTGTATTTGGCAACCCAGTTACAAAATCCATGGAAATGCTATCCCATTTCCATTCCGGAATCTCCAATGGTTGCATCAACCCCGCAGGCTTCTGATGCTCAATCTTAGACTTCTGACAAGTCAGACAAGAATACACAAACTGAGCCACATCCTTCTTCATACCAGGCCACCAGAACATTTTCTTCAAATCTTGGTACATTTTCGTAGCCCCTGGATGAATACTCAACTTGCTCCTATGGCTCTCCTCAAGAATCATTCTCTTCATCTCAGCATCGTCAGGAATGCAGATCCTATCTCTGAATCTCAATACACCTTGGGAATCTAACTTGAAATCTCCATCTACATCTTGATCATTCACAACTAACAGGTCTACCAACTTTACATCCGACTTTTGGGCTTCTCGAACACTGATAAAAAATTCATTGCCAATCTTCAACATCCCCAATCTGACACTCTGCGGTGTCACATCACAAACCAGACTCATGTCCCGAAACTGCTCAATCAACTCTAACTCTTTCACCATCATAGCCGACATATGCAAACTCTTCCGACTTAAAGCATCAGCCACGACATTAGCTTTGCCGGGGTGATAGTTCAAGCCGAAATCATAATCCTTCAGCAATTCTAACCAACGTCTCTGTCTCATATTTAGCTCCTTCTGATCAAACAAGTATTTCAAACTCTTATGGTCACTAAACACTTCGAATCTGGTACCATACAGATAGTGCCTCCAAATTTTCAGCACAAACACAATTGCAGCTAGCTCCAAATCATGAGTAGGGTAGTTCTTCTCATGGGTCCTCAACTGTCTGGACGCATAAGCTACTACCTTACCCTCTTGCATCAATACACCTCCCAAACCCATCTTGGAAGCATCGCAATATACTACAAACGGTCGATCAGGAACAGGCAAAGTCAAAACGGGCGATGTGGTCAACCTCTTCTTCAACTCATTGAAGCTCTCCTCACAGCGTGCATCCCACACAAAAGCTTTTCCCTTACATGTCAATTGAGTCAACGGAAGTGCCAACTTCGAGAAACCTTCAATAAATCTCCTGTAATAACCAGCTAATCCCAAGAAGCTTCTAATTTCTGTAACTGACTTCGGGCTCTCCCATTGAGACACAGCATCAACCTTGGCTGGGTCTACAGCTATACCATTACCAGAGATAATATGACCAAGGAAACCTACTTCATTCAGCCAGAACTCACACTTAGACAATTTTGCATACAATTTCTTTTCTTTCAACACTTCTAGCACTAACCTCAAATGTTCTGCGTGCTCCTCTTCGGTTTTAGAATACACCAGAATGTCGTCAATAAACACAACTACTATCCGATCCAAGTAACTGTGGAAAGTACGATTCATGTACTCCATAAACACTCCCGGCGCGTTGGTAACTCCAAACGGCATTACAGAATACTCATAGTGCCCATATCTCGTTCTGAAAGCGGTCTTCTGAATGTCTTCATCCTTTACCTTGATCTGGTGATAACCCGACCTCAAATCGATTTTACTAAACACCTTAGCACCTACCAACTGGTCCATCAGATCATCAATTCTGGGAAGCGGATACCTGTTCTTTATCGTCACTTTGTTCAATTGCCTATAATCGACACAAAGTCTCATACTCCCGTCCTTCTTTTTCACTAACAATACCGGAGCACCCCACGGTGACACACTTGGCCTTACAAATTTCTTCTCAAGCAGATCTTCTAATTGCTTTTTCAATTCAGACAACTCTGAGGTTGACATTCGGTACGGTGCCATAGACACAGGCCTAGTACCAGGTATAAGATCAATGGCAAACTCAACCTCCCTCTCTAGCGGGACACTTGGAATTTCATCCGGGAACACTTCAGGGAACTCACACACTACTTGAACCCTTTCAATAATTGCCTGATTCTCAGCAGACAATGACGCCATCAAAGCAAACAGATGAACTCCTTCCTTCATTACCTTATGCAAATGACCAGCAGGCAACAAAACAGATTCTTCTTCCTCGGGAGGAAGGAAACTCACAGATCTTCGGGAACAATTAATATGCACATGGTTATATACTAACCAGTCCATACCAAGAATGACATCCAACCCTCCCAACGGCAAACAAATAAGATCAACAAGAAAATCTCTGCCGAAGATTGACAGAGGGCACTTAGCACACACAAGAGAGGTAGTTACCGAACCCTTAGCTGGAGTGTCAATAACCATCTCCCTCATCATAGAAGATAAAACAAGGTCCAATTTCTCAGCACATAAAGCAGCAATAAATGAATGCGTAGCACCAGTATCAATAATAGCAATCAAGGGAATACCATTAATAAAACATGTACCTCTAATCTCATTAGTATCCTCTGATCCTGCGACAGCAAACACTTTTCCATGGGACTTCTCTTTCTTCGGCTTAGTACACTTAGTACTAATATGACCTGATTCCCCGCAATTGTAGCACACCACATCCCTTTTTTCACATTTCGCAGCCACGTGACCTTCTTTACCACACTTGAAACATTTATTATCCGAGCAGTCAAAACTCTTGTGACCCGGCTTGCCACACCTGTAGCACACAACCTTCGCAGGGGCATCTCCCCCACTTGTCTTCTTATTATCAGCATACCTCTGCTTACCCTTACCAGCTGAAACCTCATACGGTTTACCCCGGTTCTGAAATTTACCCCTCTGATCCCTCATGACCCTGGAGTGAGCATTACTATCATCCTCATATATCCTGCAACTGTCGATCAAATCAGCGAATACCCGAATCTTCTGGTACCCTACAGCTTTCTTAATATCAGCCCTCAGCCCATTCTCAAACTTAATACACTTTGAGAACTCAGAATCAGCATCAGCGTAATGGGGATAAAACTTAGCCAATTCAGTGAACTTGGCAGCATACTCCGTCACTGACATGCTTCCTTGCTTCAGCTCAAGGAACTCTATTTCTTTCTTACCTCTCACATCTTCAGGAAAATACTTCCGCAAAAACTCTCTACGGAAAACAGCCCAAGTTATCTCTTCATTAGCAGTCTCTAACCTCTGCCTCACCTCCATCCACCAATCATCAGCTTCCTCTGCCAGCGTATGGGTACCATACCTGACCTTCTGCGCATCATTACAATCCATGACCCGAAATATCCTTTCAGTCTCTTTCAGCCATGCTAGAGCACCATCTGGATTATACTTGCCCTTAAAGACAGGTGGATTCTCTCTCTGGAACGTGGCCAAACTGCGAGTCCCAGCATTTTCAGCACCATTCTGCTGGTTCCCAACAGCCTGAGCCATAGCCTGCAAAGCAGCAGCAAGAGCAGCGTCGTTCCTCCCAGCCATTTCAAACTATCACTGCAGCACAAACAGAAATTTAGAACTAATCTAACAATTCTATTTGTCATAAGACACTATGACAGGACGACTTGGCCGGACAGACCGAACTGCTCTGATACCACTAATGTAACACCCCTTTTCTAATAACTTTACTTTTTAATAAAATCAGAGTCTCTTTTTTTTTTTTGAAAACAATTAAAGTGAGTGCTACACTTAATCCATAAAAATCAAGATACATAACACCATGAGAAAAAGTTTAGTTCGCATCAACTAAATCCAATCACCATCAGCAGCGGAATAATAATAAGTTCAAAAAAATTAAAACCAATACATCACCAATGAAAACTAACAGTTTTAGGAAAATAATGCATAAACATAAGGACACCCCCCCCCCTGGTGCTACGTATCAGAGCGTGACACTTCCTACCAGACGAAGGCATAAGAAATCCTTCACTCGCTATTACCTGCACGTTGCCGACATAAGAAGCAACATAAAAGCAGTAGGGTGAGTCTCTTTTCATAATTAATAACATATGGGAATTAAGCATTGCATAGGAAAAGGAAGCCAGGCACACCAATTCATAACAATGGGAAACAATCACTCCAGCATACTATTTCCAAGCAGCACTATACATTATATGATTATGTATGTAATGCAACCCAAACTCCACGGGTACATGCATGTCGGATCCGTCACCAAATACAAATAGGCCGTAGCCTCTGCTCACCAAATAAAACTAGGCCGAAGCCTCTGCTCACCAATTAGAATTAGGCCGTAGCCTCTGCTCACCAATAATGCACATGATTCATGAGATGCTATGGGAATGCATCACAACACACCAAGTCCAATCAATTCATCATTTTAAATTCATAATCTCACCATTGTATATTAATCAGCTCACCAAATTAAAATTAGGCCATAGCCTCTGCTCACCAATCTCACCTTATCACACTCACCAATTCAGCTCACCACTCACACCAACACCAACTCCAATAGACCAACGTAGGACATTGACACGACATAGGGAAAATGGATAAAAACAGTCATTTGGACACTTGAACATCATCAGCCCAGAAACACCAGTAAAATAATTTATTTTTGCATAAAATTGAGACTATTGGATAGGCACTGAAATTAGCTTCAAAACGCATTTTGAACCGTTGAATTTGGATAACCGAGTCAAAAGTTACATTAAAAACAAAATAGGAAAAATATTTAGACATCCTGGAAACTGGCGCCCAGGCGCTGGGCGCCCAGGAGCAACACAGCGCTTGGCGCCCAGGGGAGGCAACACGCACAGGCGCATGGCGCCCAGGGGAGGCAACACGCACAGGCGCATGGCGCCCAGGAGGCAACAACGCGCATAGGCGCTGGGCGCCCAGGAAGACAACACGCACATAGGCGCTTGGCGCCCAGGAGGCAACAGGAGGAAACACGCACATAGGCGCTTGGCGCCCAGGAGGCAACACGCACATAGGCGCTTGGCGCCCAGGAGGCAACACGCACATAGGCGCTTGGCGCCCAGGAGGCAACACGCGCATAGGCGCGCCCAGGGAACAACAGCAACACGGCGCCCAGGCACTAGGCGCCTAAGACCAACATGCAACAAAATTTATTTTTCTTCGAAATTGATTTTCCACGAGCCAAATGCTCAGAACATGAAAACCCAATAAAATTTTTATCAAAAACTGAACATCATTTTTGGCGCCCATGCACTAGGCACCTAGTGAAAACACGCAACTCAACTCCTTTGTTGCCCAAAATCATTTTTCATGAGCCATTTTAACTGAATATGAAAACCTGAAAACAATTTTTACAAAACTATCACCAGGACATTGGGGCCCTTGGCGCCCATGACTCAAGCAACAAGCGCCAAAACTGGCAGCACAGTGACACAGAATGGCAACACAGGCAACAGACACAGCAACACAGTGGCACAGAATGGCAACACAGGCAACAGAATTTGGAAAACTGGCGCAGCACACTGCTGGGCGCCTGGCGCCCATGACTAGGCGCAACACAGAAAATTCCAGCAACATGCATATGGCGCCTAAGGCGCCTAGGGGCTTCCAAACAGAATTTTTTTCCACTTTCAATCACCAATTAAAATCACCAAAACACTCCTTTATATATATATTATTACAGTGTCACCATGATCCCCAATTTCACCAAGTAAGCACCAATGAGACATATGTTCAAACATAGGATATACAATTCGCATTTAGCCACAATTCAAGCATCAATCATACAATTTTCGACATAATAATTCAACATCAATCATCACAATATTATAATTTACTCATCAACATCACAATTCATTCATGGGAATTATCCTAGAACCCTAACCCTAAGCATCCAATTCGCATATCTATTAAAAACAAAAAGAGGACCCCCTAACCTTATGGAAGTCGAATTGCTAGCCAAGCTCCAAGGGAAAAATGCAAGTCACCAATGAGCCTTCTCCTCTTCCCTAAGTGCTTCGCCCTCTCTTCTTCTTCTCCTCTTCCCTTCGCAACTCTTCTCTTCTCACTCTCTCTTTTACGTTTCTTTTTTTTCTTTCTTTTTCTCACTTGAGTGAATTGCAACTAACTCCCTAGACCCCAAATGAGTCGACTCCTATGACAAGGAAATGGGCCACGGGCCTAATTGTGGATCACGGGCCCTTGCTCGTACCACTCAATTCGTGACAACGCCTCCTAATAAATAAAATAAAATAATTAAACCTTGAATTATTTAATTAAATTAAATAAATATTGTAAGCCTTAAATAACTTAATTAAATAAATAATTAAATTATTTTGGGGCGTTACAGGGTGCGTATACATGGACTGGCGCGTGAGTACTGGCGTCCAATAACTCTTTTTGAGATTGCCGGTGCAATCGGGGGTCTTATTGCTTTGGATGATGCTACAAAGAAGCGTACTTTTGGCCACTTTGCAAGAGTACTTGTTGATATTGATCTGAATGGAGATCTTCCTGAGCGTATTATGGTTGAGCGTGAAGGCTACGCATTCTATGTGGAAGTTGTTTATGAAAGGTTGCCACAGTTCTGCTCATATTGTCATATTATTGGGCACAATTTTTCCAATTGTAAGCAGGCTCATAAACAGGAGCCACGTGTGCAGCCCCCAGTCAATAGGCATGTTTGGGAGCCAAGGAGAAAAAATGTAATTGATGACATTAATGTTCGTGACATGCACGTGCCTAACGCAGAGAAAGAAGCTCAGGTCAAAGGTAAGGCTTCAACTAATGATACTGTTGTTATTGCTAACACTATTGATAATGGTGCAGGAAAAGATATCCAAAAGGACAATGGAGTTGGTTTCGAAGCCACTGTGAGTGTGGGAAAAGATAATCACTCGAATCATCCCAGAGATCTCATTTCTATTGAAGAGATCACTATCCCTAATCAGTTTGGAGGCCCTAACAATATCCCACATGATGATATTAACCCCCTGCTTGGATTTATTTCTAATCATTTTGAAACAGGATCCCCAAGTGGTATAGCTCCATCTATTACGACCCCTGATCAAATTTTAGCAGGTGACTCGCAAATGGAAGCAACCTTTGAGGTCGATAGAAACCGAGTCCAAGTGGTTGCAGACCAAGAAGCGGCTCAAGTTGTGATTGATGATTTGAACATCCTTAAGCAGCCTTGGGCTGATGTTGTTGAGGAGGATGAAAACTTGGAGAGAGATAATGCCCAGAATGATGAGGGATCCGATTTTGAAATAGTTCGCACCAAGTCTCAAAAGAAAAAACAAAAACAGCGCCAAAAGAAAGTTGTTACCCCAGTTACAACCCGTTCTAGGGCAGGATCTCACAGTCTTGCTCAATGAAGTGCTTATATTGGAATACAAGGGGCCTGGCTAATCCCCCTACAAGATTAGCTCTTAAAAAGCTTTGTTCATCTAACAAGCCTGATTTCGTTTTTATCTCTGAGCCTTGGTGTTCTCTTGATGATTTCCCGCGCAGGTATTGGTCTCGCCTTGGTATGAAAGTCTTTGCTATTAATGACAGGAATAATTTACCACCTAATCTCTGGTCTCTCTGTACGGACAATTTCAATCCTACTGTTATCGCTTGCTCAGATCAGCAAGTCTCTTTTACAGTGGAGGTCAATAATGACACAGTAGGTATCTCTGCAATCTATGCTTCTTGTAACTATCTGGGAAGGAGATCTCTTTGGCAGGATCTTTCTCTTCTTCATCAAACTTATAAAATCCCTTGGTGCTTTATTGGGGATTGGAATGCTGTTCTGGGCAGCCATGAATATAGAGGTAGTGGAACACCCTCTAAAGCAGCCTGTGAAGACTTTCAAAACTGGACCAATTTGAATAACTTGATTCATCTGCCAACTAGGGGTGTTCAGTACACTTGGTCTAATGGTCGTAAAGGCCGGGCTTTCACGGAGAAAAGGCTTGATCGTGCAATTTGCAATGACGCCTGCTTCACTTTGTACACAGGTATCTCTTGCTATACTCTTACTAAATCTAAATCTGATCATTTCCCTTTATTGCTTGATCTTCAGACTACAGATGGGGCGCATCCCGCTTCTTTTAAATTCCGTCGCACTTGGGCGAGTCACCCTGACTGCCTGAATGTGATTAAGGATGCTTGGCAATCTCATGTGGTTGGATGCCCTATGGTGGTCCTCAATCAGAAGCTTAAAACCCTTAAGTTAAAGGTTAAGGCTTGGAATAAAGATGTCTTTGGGGACGTTAATATGAGGGTGCAGGTGGCGACCGCATCCCTAGATCACGTCCAAGCGCAGATTGATAATGACGGCTATTCAGAGTTGTTAGAGGAGCAAGAAAAGGTCCATCAGCTTGAGCTGCAGCAAGCTTTAGCTTCCCAAGAGGATTTTTGGCTCGAAAAATCTAGCCTCAACTGGCACTCACATGGTGATCGCAACACAAAAATTTTCCATCAGATGGTCAGAATTAGACATATTACCAAGCAAATAACTGCCCTAAAACATGGTGATGTTCTTCTTACTTCTCCGAATGAAATTGAATCTCATGTTGTTAATTATTTTGAGAATATCTCCGCCTCTAATAACCAGTGTCTTGATATTGGTATGGTTGAGGAGATTATCCCTAATCTTGTTACAGGTGAGGAGAACAATATGCTCACCAGCGTTCTTAATAGGGAAGAGATCAAGCAGGCCATTTTTGCTATGAATTCTAACGGTGCCCCTGGGCCGGATGGCTTTGGTGCTTTCTTTTTTCAGCAGTTCTGGGACATCATTGCGGAGGACACGGTGAACGCCGTCCAGCAGTTCTTCAAGCAGGGTTGGATGCGCCCGAACTTCAACTCTAATTTGGTAGTCCTTATTCCTAAAGTCAACGGAGCTGACAGTATTGAGAAGTTTCGGCCTATAGCCCTTGCGAACTTCAAGTTTAAGATTATTACTAAGGTTCTTGCTGACCGTCTTTCCAAAATTGCTCCCCGTATTGTTTCATCTCAGCAACGTGGCTTCATCCCCGGTAGAAATATATCGGACTGCATCTGCTTAACCTCGGAAGCCATCAATATGCTTCATAATAGGGCTTTTGGTGGTAATATGGCGCTCAAGGTTGACGTCAAGAAAGCTTTTGATACTCTGGATTGGAATTTCCTTCTTAGAGTCCTAAAGGCTTTTGGGTTTAATAGCAAATTCTGTGATTGGATTAATGCTCTTTTACATTCTGCAAAGCTTTCCATCTCTGTCAATGGCAAGCCTTCTGGGTACTTAGCTGCAAGCGGGGTGTGCGTCAAGGGGACCCCCTCTCCCCCCTTTTTTTCTGCTTGGCTGAGGAGGTTTTGAGCAGAGGCATTTCCAAGTTGGTGTATGATGGGGATCTCCAGTTAATTAATGGTCCTAGAGGCACTCAGGTTCCATCTCATACCCTTTATGCGGATGATATCATGATTTTTTGCAGAGCTTCGCTGAAAAATACTCATAGTCTTCTCAACTTCTTTACCAAATATGGGGAGGCTTCTGGTCAGATTGTTAACTCTTGTAAATCTACCGTTCATTTGGGCGCTGTTCCCACTCATCGCCAGTGTCACATTGCAGAGCTACTGGGCTTCTCTATTGGCCAGCTGCCGTTCACCTACCTGGGCATCCCATTTTCAAAGGTAAGCCTAAAGCTGGTTATTTAATGCCTATAGCTGACAAGATTAAAGCCAAGTTATCAGCTTGGAAAGCTTCGCTCCTCTCTATTGCCGGAAGAGCGCAGCTGGTCAGGTCGGTTGTTCAAAGTATGTTAGTGTACAGCTTCCTGATATACAAATGGCCTACCTCTCTATTAAATAAGGTCGATTCTTGGATCAGAAATTTCATTTGGTCTGGTGACGTCAATCAGCGTAAAGTGGTTACAGTGGCGTGGCATAAGGTTTGTAAACCAACATCTGAGGGGGGTCTCGTGATTCGCTCCCTTAAAGACACAAATAAGGCAGCCTGTCTTAAACTTAGCTGGGAACTCAGCATTTCACAGAATAGCTGGGCTGTCTTATTAAGATCTCGGGTTTTCAGAAATAGGACTACGATCTCTTATCATATCAGTTCGTCTTTGTGGGGTACTTTGCGTGCTCATTTATCCGATATCCATGAAAACTGCATATGGCAAATTGGTAAAGGTGACTGTATCAACTTTTGGATAGATCCGTGGATGTCGGACCCTCTGGTAAATCTTCTCAATGTCCCTGAGCATTGTCAGAACTCTCTAAAAGCCCGTGTTTGTGACTTCATTCGGAATGGTCACTGGTGTATTCCAGCATCTCTTTCTAATATTTTTCCTCAGCTGGCTTCGCTCCTTCGTGAAAAAGATCTGCCTTCATTTGACTCTCAGGATCAACTGATTTGGAAAAACTCTACAGATGGTATGCTTACTTTTAAGACTGCTTATCTTCATTATAGGCCTATTGGGCAGCCTATTAGGCGGTTCAGAAATATTAGGAGTAGTGTCATCCCTCCCTCCAAATCTATTCTTGTCTGGCGTATCCTTCATAACCGTATGCCTACAGATGAGCAGCTTAGAAACCGTGGTTGTGGAACTGTTTCCATGTGTAGTCTCTGTGAAGCGGAATATGAGACATCATTGCACCTTTTCTGTGAGTGTTCTCTCGCTAAGAAGCTCTGGGACTGGCTTAGTGATAAGCTTTCAATTAATATTAATGTTTCCTCCCCGGAGATGATTTTTGAGGTTTGTCAGCGCCCTTGGTCCAACCAAGTGAAAGATGTTGTTACCGCCGCCGTTATTAATGTATTTTGGGCTATTTGGCACTCTCGGAATCAGAATCGTTTTGACAACAAGAAGATCTTGACCACTCACATGAAGAACTTGATCACGGCAAATGTGAACATTTCTGGTAATCTCAGCAAGGGCTCCACGTCAAACTCCATGCAGGATTTTTTGATTCTTAAAGCGTTTTCGGTTGATTGCAAGCCTCGTAAGGCTCCGACAATTATGGAGGTTATTTGGAAGTCCCCTCCTTGCTTGTGGGTTAAGTGTAATACAGATGGCGCTGCTAGGGGTTCGCCTGGTTTAGCTGCTTGTGGGGGTATCTTTCGCAATAGTAATGCTGAATCTCTGGGTTGCTTCATGCTTCCTCTTGGTACAAATTACGCTCTGCATGCGGAGCTTGTTGGAATCATGGTAGCCATTGAGGTGGCTTTCCATAAAGGTTGGCATCGTTTATGGATTGAGAGTGATTCTCAGCTTGCTGTTATGGCCATTTCGTCTCATTCAATTGTGCCTTGGAGTATCCGCAACCGTTGGCTGAACTGCATGGGTCTTCTAAAATCCATGACTTTCAGTTGCACTCATATTTTTCGGGAAGGAAATCACTGTGCTGATAAGCTTGCGTCTCATGGAACTACCCTATCTGGCTTCCAATGGTGGAATTCTCTCCCCACTTTTATTCAGGATGATTTTAACCGTAATATGGTTGGTCTTCCTTCTTTTCGTTTCAGACAGTAATTTTTGTATTTTTGTTTGCAGGGGTTTTGGTTTATGTCCCCCCTTGCTTTTTGTAATTTTGCTTTTTATTTTTTAATGAAATAGGGGGGAGTACTCTTTCCTTCTTGGTGTTTTTATCCCTAAGGAGGGTTTTGCATCAGAAGGTTTTAACGAGGCTCCTTTCCTTTTTGTTTAAAAAAAAAATAAGATGTTGTAATCTATCAAGTACTAATATATTGGATATCATTAGGTATGTACGCAAATCAAAATTTGGATAGTTTGATTAATTATGGGAATAATATGATTACTTATCATGTTTTGTTAAATCAACTTAGGAATATGACTCTTATTGTAATTGGGCCAGGTGATATTTGTGTACCTATGATTGTGAAAATGTAAGACATTGCGTATTTTGGTGACGATTAAAATATGGGTGTTAAAAAAACTTAATTAACCCTTTTTATAAATACGTCAATCCCAAAAAAAGTACAATTCCTTTGATTTTATTAAACAATACTTTAAACTTAAACATTATATATTATTTAAGGAATCTCTTATTATTTTTATTAATATTAGGGTAAATATGTTTTTGATCCCCTATAAAATTTGCGTTTCTTTGGTTATAGTCCCCCAAATTATTTTAACCTATTTTTAGTTCCCCTAGTTTTTTCCTAGTTTTAATTCCTCAAATTTCTTAAAGATTAAAAACATATTTAACCCTTTTTATAAATTTGTCGAAGCAAAAAAATGTAACATCCCTGGTTTTTGAAAATTTTAATTATGAGGAATAGAAACGATTTAATTGTTCGGTGGGAATAATTAGTCGTGAATTGAGAAAACCTCATTCGAGGAAAAATCGAAGGATTAAAAAGATGGCTACTTCTAAGCAATTATTTAAAGGCTAAAATCCAAGCTCAAATTGAAGGTTTAAAGCTGAGGGGTATTTTGGTCTTTACGCCCTTTAAGTCCCCTCAGCCCCTAATAGCTGAACACTCCTCTCACACTTAGCCTCACTCCAAATTTCAGAAGAAAAAGAGAGAAGTGCAAAAAAGAGAAGAGAAGAAGAGAGGGCGAGAGAGAAGACGGAAGAAGAGGGTGGGGATTTCACCAAGACCTTCATGTATGTAAGTTCTCTCACCTCCCCTCCACTCCATTTTCGTTTTCCTTTCCTTTGCTACCACTTTTAGGAGCTGATTCACCCTCCTTTCCTCTTTTCCATTTCTTGAACCATGAAGCCCAAGTAAGGAAGATCCTGCAATCTTGATCTGTGTTGGTTCCATGTTCAGTGGGAGCTATTGAGAAGGACGTTCGGAGTTTGCATTTTGAATTTGGGAGGAGTTTAGTCTTGCTAGGTTTCGGTCTCAGTTTGCACAGAAGTGGAAGTTGCTGCCTTGGATCGAATTGTGTTCTAGCGGGGATTGTTCGAGAGTTCTTTTGGTTCGGTTATCACGTACTCCATCGGGACTTCTCGCGCGATCGTCGAACCGGTGAGTTTTACTCACGATTAAGGAAAATTCAATATTCTGAACCTTACTCGTTTTCAATCATATGGTAAAATTATTGAATTCGGAATAAGTGTCGAGTCGGAAACCGTTTTCGAAAATGATACGTTTTACGGTTTTTATGGAGATATAAATGTTTACGGTGTTAAAGGTGATTGGAATGTAGTCTGGAATGTGCTATATTTTATCTGTTTTTCAGGTTGGATTAAGATCGGGAATCGAATTGGGCTCGAACGGAGAAATGAAATCGAGAAATTTAGCTGAATTCTGTAACAGAACAGGACGCACGGATCGTGCGCCCACCTCGCCAAATGTGGAATTGTTTGGGTGCATCACGCACAGGTCGTGCGCCCCTGGGCACGGACCGTGCGTGAGGTTCTATTACCGGACTCCGATTTTTCGTTTCGTCGCTCCTTTCGATCCTAAACCACTTCTAATCTTCTTTCCAACCTATAGCGATGGAATTGCCCAAATAAAATCAATGTTTTGAGTATGTTCAACTTGAGTTTTGGAAAAGAAGTTTTGAAAGTTTAATCGCTCGAAAACCCGAAACTTAGCACGCGTGTGGGTTCACGTTCTGTATAGACCAACTGTCTCACTCAATCATTGTTGTTGTTTTTGCAGAGAAGCAGGGAAAGAAAAAGAGCAAGCTACATGAGTAGGTGACGTGCTTGCGGATGACGCCAAAGAAGTGTAGCCTTGGAGTTATCTGTTATTTTTCCTGTTTATGCATTGGAGTTATATGACTTGTATTGTTTATAAGTTGTATAAACCGCTTTAAATTCTGTTTATGATATTGAACACCTAAGTTGTATTCCTACAGATGTTGTAACATTTTGGAATTAAGATGGATGAATCCGGAGTATTTTGTGTAATCTTCGGAAAAAGTTTGTACGTTCAATATCTAAGCAGAGTTTGTGTCCTCTGATTATTATTTAAGTTGTACATTACGGTATATCTACATGTTAAAAGTACCGGGGTGTTACATTTGGTATCAGAGCGGTTCGACCTAATCGGACTTAGATGTTAAGAGTCTTTTACGTCTTCTCAGTCCGATTCTTCTTAGTATGCTATTAGACATTGAGCCTAATCAACTTGATACTTTGTGCATATTTCGCAGAATCATGGCTGGAAGAGGTAGGAGAAACCCACCTATTGATCCTCATCAGGAATGGATGCAGAAGATCATGAATGACATGATGCTAATGAAACAGCAACAGATGGCTCAAATGGCTCAAATGCAACAGATGCATCAAGTGCCTCAACCACAACCTAATGAGCCAGTCAATGAACCACAACCTGAGGATCCCAACAGGATGTATTTTCGGTTTCTGAAAATGAAACCCCCAACTTTCAAAGGGGGATCCGATGCTATGAAGGCCCAATTCTGGATTGATGCAATGGAAAGAATCTTCGTGACATTGCAATGCTCTGAGGAAGAAAAAGTAATTTGCGCTGCCAACGCTCTAGATGAAGATGCACATACCTGGTGGACTAATGCCAGAAGAATGCTATAAACCCAAGGAACACCTCTTAATTGGGCCAGCTTTAAGGAGTTGTTCCTTGGCCACTATTTTCCTGATGCCCAGAGACTTGCTAAGCAAATGGAATTTGTTAGTTTGAAACAAGGGGATATGTCTGTTGGGGAGTATGCTGCAAAGTTTGAGAGATTGTCTCAATTTTATGAAGTAGGGACTCATGCCCCTAATGACCGGTGGAAAATGATAATGTTTAAACAAGGTCTCCGTGGTGATGTGAACCAAGGTCTTAGTTCCTATTCTAAGACCACTTATACCACTTTAGTACAACAGGCACACACTGCTAAAGATGACCAAGGCCTTGGAGTTATCTGTTATTTTTCCTGTTTATCCGTTGGAGTTATATGACTTGTATTGTTTATAAGTTGTATAAACCGCTTTAAATTCTGTTTATGATATTGAACACCTAAGTTGCATTCCTACAGATGTTGTAACATTTTGGAATTAAGATGGATGATTCCGAAGTATTTTGTGTTATCTTCGGAAAAAGTTTGTACGTTCAATATCTAAGCAGGGTTTGTGTCCTCTGATTATTATTTAAGTTATACATTACGGTATATCTACATGTTAGAAATACTGGGGTGTTACAAAAAATGTTACGAATATTAAGGTTGTTAATGGATGTCTATTTGTATTCTCCCATCTTCTCATTCTTATCTTATGTAGTCGTCTTTAATGGTTGACCACTCACTTCCAATCCCCACCCCATAAATAGGATTCACCTTCATATGCAAAGTTGTTCTTGTAAAGAGAAATACAAAGACTACTATATTAATCTTTTGTTCTTTTGTTCTTCTTTTGCTATAGTTTTATAACACGTTTATCAACACGAAGTTCTGCCAACCTAAGGTAATATTGGTTCTTGTTTGTTTCATGGTATTACTTGATGTGTAGTGTGACACCCTTTACCCCGAAAGTAGTTATAAGTAAAAAGTACAATAAACGAGTTAATTTGTTTCTCAAATAAAATTTGCAGTCCATTTTTGAAATGGTTTTCGCAAGTAAAAGATGTCGACCAATTTCCTGAAATCATATATAAACGATTTACAATAATATGAAAGAGAAAACACAGAACCATTTCTTTCAATACAATAATAAGATTGATTTAAATCTAATATTGAAAATACAGCCCAAGTCCCGATGTCACCTGATCAGAGCAATAAACCTTTAATCAATTAAATAAAGAGAAAGTGACATCAACGTATATTGTCATTCCGCAAGTTGCTGGGTGATCCGTAGTGATCACATCTCCACCGCTGCATAATCGTAGAAGCTCACATCAACGACACCTGGAACTCAATCTAAAAAAATGATGCACGGGTGAGAAAGAGCGTCCAAACAATATAAAGAACATAAGACCGGGACTAAAATAGCAAAGGCAACCACAATCCATCAAATCAATATCAAACAGTCACTCTCAAAAGAGTGACCAACACAACATGTTCATACAGCAAGATGCATGTCACAAGTGAAGCCACAATGGGCTCGTACGTAAAAAGTGAGGGGTCACATCATACCGTTAAAATCACTACAGTATGACCGGGATACCTTGCCCAAACGGGATACCTTACCCGATAACGCCCTACGACGAACAATAACAATAGGACCGGGATACCTTACCCGATAACGCCTTACGACGAACAACAATAGGACCGGGATACCTTGCCCGATAATGCCCTACAAGAAAACAACAGGACCGGAATAGCCCGAACGAGATACCTTGCCTGATAATGCCCTGAAGAACACCCAAGTAAGGAAGATTCTGCAATCTTGAGCTGTGTTGGTTGCATGTTCAGTGGGAGCTATTGAGAAGGACGTTCGGAGTTTGCATTTCGAATTTGGGAGGAGTTTAGTCTTGCTAGGTTTCTGTCTAAGTTTGCACAGAAGTGGAAGTTGCTGCCTTGGATCCAATTGGGTTCTAGCGAGGATTCTTCGAGAGTTCTTTTGGTTCGGTTCTCACGTACTCCGTCGTGACTTCTCGTGCGATCGTCGAACCGGTGAGTTTTACTCACGATTAAGGAAATTTGAATATTCTGAACCTTACTCGTTTTCAATCATATGGTAAAATTGTTGAATTCAGAATAAGTGTCAAGTCGGAAACCGTTTTGGAAAATAAGACGTTTTACGGTTTTTATGGAGATACAAATGTTTATGGTGTTAAAGGTGATTGGAATGTAGTGTGGAATGTCCTATATTTTAACTGTTTTTCAGGTTGGATTAAGATAGGGAATCGAATTGGGCGCGAACGGAGAAACGAAATCGAGAAATTTAGCTGAATTCTGTAACAGAACAGGACGCACGGATCGTGCGCCCCTGGGAACGAACCGTGCGCCCACCTCGCAAAATGTGGAATTGTTTGGGTGCATCACGCACGTGTTGTGCACCCCTGGGCACGGACCGTGCGTGAGGTTCTGTTACCGGACTCCGATTTTTCGTTTCGTCGCTCCTTTCGATGCCAAGCCACTTCTAATCTTCTTTCCAACCAATAGCGATGAAATTGCCCAAATAAAATCAATGTTTTGAGTATGTTCAACTTGAGTTTTGGAAAAGGAGTTTTGAAAGTTTAATCGCTCGAAAAACCGAAACTTAGCACCCGTGTGGGTTCACGTTCTGTATAGACCAACTGAATATATATATATATATATATATATATATATATATATATATATATATATATATATATATATCAAATGGTAATGTGATTATAATGCCGGATGTCTAACTTTGAAGGCATCAAAACGGATTATAGATCGAAAATAGATATTGATTATCTAGGATTTAAAAAGTGGACTAATGCGGGTACGATATATAAATTATATCGATTTGGGTGACGACCCGACGAATTGGCATACTAGGAAGGGATGTCATGAGCCCTCACCCTAGGCCCTGGAAACGTTATGGAATGGACTAATGTGGGTTATCGGGATTGTGGGCTTCGCACAGCCGATTTATGCTAAGTTAAGTTCTCGAATCATCGGGATTGTGGGCTTTGCACAATCGATGTTTCGTTTGAAAAGCTTGTAATTGTACGTTAAATATCTAAGCAGGGTTTGTGTCCTCTGGTTATTATTTAAGTTGTACACGGTATATCTACATGTTAGAAATAACGGGGTGTTACAAAAAATGTACGAATATTAAGGTTGTTAGTGGATGTCTATTTGTATTCTCCCATCTTCTCATTCTTATCTTATGTAGTCGTCTTTAATGGTTGACCACTCACTTCCAATCCCCACCCTATAAATAGGATTCACCCTCATATGCAAAGTTGTACTTGTAAAGAGAAAAACAAAGACTACTATATTAATCTTTTGTTCTTTTGTTCTTCTTTTGCTATAGTTTTATAACACGTTTATCAACACGAAGTTTTGCCAACCTAAGGTAATATTGGTTCTTGTTTGTTTCATGGTATTACTTGATGTGTAGTGTGACACCCTTTACCCCGAAAGTAGCTATAAGTAAAAAGTACAATAAACGAGTAAATTTGTTTCTCTAATAAAATTAGCAGTCCATTTTTGAAATGGTTTTCGCAAGTAAAAGATGTCGACCAATTTCCTGAAATCATATATAAACGATTTACAATAATATGAAAGACAAAACACTGAAGCATTTATTTTAATACAATAATAAGATTGATTTTAAATATAATATTGAAAATACAGCCCAAGTCCCGATGTCACATGATCAGAGCAATAAACCTTTAATCAATTAAATAAAAAGAAAGTGTCATCAACGTATAGTGTCATTCCGCAAGTTGCTGGGTGATCCGTAGTGATCACATCTCCACTACTGCATAATCGTGGAAGCTCACATCAACGACACCTGAAACTCAATCAAAAAATATTATGCACGGGTGAGAAAGAGCGTCCAAACCATATAAAGAAATTAAGACCGAGACTAAAACAGCAAAGGCAACCACAATCCATCAAATCAATATCAAACAGTCACTCTCAAAAGAGTGACCAACACAACATGTTCATACAACAAGATGCATGTCATTAGTGAAGCCACAAAGGGCTCGTACGTAAAAAGTGAGGGGTCACATCACACCTTTAAAATCACTACAGTATGACCGGTATACCTTGCCCAAACGGGATACCTTGCCCGATAACGCCCTACGACGAACAACAACAATAGGACCGGGATACCTTACCCGATAACGCCCTACGACGAACAACAATAGGACCGGGATACCTTGCCCGATAATGCCCTACAAGAAAACAACAGGACCGGAATAGCCCGAACGGGATACCTTGCCCGATAATGCCTTGAAGAACACCCAAGAGAGGACTATGAGGACTGGGATACCTTGCCCGATAATTCCCTACTAACAACAACAACGACCACCACCACCACCACAAACAACAACAAGATGGACACACAATGGACCTAAACAGACGCGATATCGCACAACGACAACGACAACAACGACGACAACGAGAACGACGATGACAACAACAACAGCAATACCTATCATCATCACCATCGTTTTAGGTACGGCTCGCCCATACTGCGACAATGTTCCTCCTATACAATTTCAACTATTGAGGTACGGCTCACCCATACTGCGACGAGTCCTTGCCCATACTGTGACAAGGTTCCTCTTACAATCATCAACTTTAAAGGTACAGCTCGCCCATGCTGCGATGAGTTCCTGCCCATGCTGCGACAAGGTGCCTTTAACAAATCTCGATCACAAAGATACAGCTCGTCCATACTGCAACGAGTTCTTGCCCATGCTGCGACAAGATTCTTCAACACGAACCAGCTTGCTAATCATCGACGAATGATAACTTGCCCATTGTGCGACAAGTCTCCGATAACAATACCCATAAAGCCAACCAGCAATCCCACAAACACCCACGTCAAGTCATTTAATATTCTTAGCGATTCCAAGTTTGTCCGGGCTACATCAATCTATGCTAAGATTTTTGTCTAAGTCTCAAACAACAAAAACTTCTAATTATTAGAATTTTCTGTCATTCTAGTCTATTAACACATTAGACACTAGCTCAGCCTACCACTTTTATAACTAAGTGATTTACCAATCTACTCATATTAGAATCATCCAATAAACTCGACCTATTGACTAAAACCATCCAAATAATTTAGTTACAGTCAACCAGATCATTTGGTTACAGTCATCAAAATCAAATAATCAAATAATTTACATACCATTTAAATCATTACAGTCATCCTGAATAATTTGAGTCATCCAAATTGAATAAATAATATAAGTAATAAATAAATAATAAATAACAAATACAGCCAAAATATGGATAACGATAATCAAAACTATCTTAGCCCTATCCCTTATTCCCCATATAGAATAGAAACCCTTTCCCACCGTACTTGATATCCAATTGCAATTATTCCTATTGGCACAACAAAAGGATGAGTCACGAGCTTTTGAGCAAGATCTATTTTTGACAGCATGACCGATGATTCGAACATATAACATCAAGCATCGCTAATATTCAATTACTTATTGGTTATTCAATAAAAGAAAAATAGACTTATATTCTTTAATTAATTAGTCGTGTTTTTTGAAAAAATTACCTATGAAGACAACGTTTTGAAATCGCAAATCAAACGAACTAACGACCGTATTTGAACAAGCTACGAAACTGTCATGGTTCCAGCGAGAACATGCACAAATTTTGTTATTGTTTAGTGAGGAGGAAACTTGAATTGAAAGGTGTTTTAAAACTGAGGAGATTTAGGCAAAATCAATCGAAAGAATTCTGATTCTGGTGAGGGGAGTTCATGTCCGCATTCAGTTATCATAGACGGATTCGACGGTGGCCGGAGAAGGAAGAAAACAGACTGTCTGGGGCGCTGATGGCGTGGCTACTATTCGCAAGACGACTACACAATTGATGAAATCGAGTGCATATTCGTATTCAATGGCTATTTTCGAGTCAAGCGACAAGTTTTGTGGTCTGGCCGTGAATTAAGGAAGAAATGTGAATAGGGGAAAGGTGCTGCACAAGGGTTTCGCTGGTTGCAGGAGCTGAGGAAGAAGATGAAAGAGTGTTGGGTAGGTTCGCGGGTCGTGGACCTACTCTGCGCGTGATTGGGCTGCTGAAAGGGTTGGATAAGTGACAGGGGGTGCAAATATGAAAAGAGGGCTGCTTGCGCTATACACAAACACAAAATCCTTTTAAAATCATTTTTAAAGCCTATTTTGACTATCCATACAATTTTACCAATTCTACAACCCAAAATAAATTTCATAATAAATAATATTGCAAATACTAAGATTTTATAAAATTATTAAATAGTCATCTAAAATAATAATTAAAATCCAAATATTCTATAAATCAAATAATAACAATATTTTACTATAACATATAAAGATACCTTGAAATTTGATTTCAACCAATTTTGATAACTCAAACACAAAATGATTCAATCTCATCAATTCAAAATAGTTCATAAAGCAAGCACATACTAAAATATTTACAATGTGCGAAAATCGGGGTGTTACATGTAGTATGGGACGATTTGTGCAATTCTCATCTCGTAATTATATGGATCGATTTGCTTTATCCATCCCACATTTATTTGTGAGTTGTTACTACTATACATTCTGTAAAATAATAATCGAGAAAGATTTCTAGAATAATTTTGGTTTGTACACTTACCGATTAATATATGAATAACTCTTAGTTGTTATCGATTAGCAGAAAAAATGTAATACAAGGATCCCATAATAGGAATTGCAGAAAAATTGTATCTCCAAAAAGCGATTACCATTTTCTTTATGTCTTTGTTATTTATACTAGATAAATCTGAACCATATAGGAAAAGACTCCCCTGGTACTACTTGTATTATATTGTTACGATTTTCTTTATTCCTTTGTTATTTATACTAGATAAATCTGTACCATATATCAAAAGACTCCCATGACACTACCTATTATATGGTTACCATTTTCTTTATGCCTTTGTTATTTAGTTTGATTGAAAGAGGTGGCTATGTCTCTGGCCATTTACAGATTTATCTAGTATGTTATTTTGATTTACCATTTTCTTCTAGTATGTTGTGTGCAAAGGTTTGATCATTTTTTAGATTTTGATCTTTGAAGCCCTAATGCTATTGTCGCATGGATTTCCCTTAGATTATAATATTATTTCATTAGTTGCCCCTTTACTTCCCTCTCACTTATAATTGTGTTTTAAATCTTGGTTTTCCATTTTGCTAATATGTTTTGATTGTCATTTTTCTCTTGAAGGATTTTAGTTGTTGATTGTATTATTGCTTAGTAAAGTGTTCCTTAATATTCCTTCACTGACATGTTGATTATATACATCAGTAATAAAACTTCAATTATGTGATGACATGTTGCTTATGTTGATTTTAAATTCATGGGAAAATGCAATATAATATTGTAATATGTCCTCTTATACACTATCCAAAATACTATTACTTGACTATGGTATTGTTGCACCTTCCACTAAAACTCATTAGAATATCATGAGGCTCATCCTACTAGTACTGCTACATTTACAGAAGTGAATGTAGCAACACTGGATAACAAAATAATGAATTTTTAATGAAAAGGAATAGTAAAATCCCACTAGTACTGCTTCATTCCCAGAAGTGAATGTATTAACACACGATCACTATGGTAAAACCCGTGGTTGTGGTCTTGATACTAATCACATAGAAATTGCAAGAACACTGTAATTTGTTTTACCATAAATGGAAAAATTATGAAAAGAATGAAAAAGTGGCCAGAGTAGCAAAAATAAAAATATTTGCTATCGTTTAGGAAGCAAAGATTATTCGGGTTGTACCTCTTGTACACCAAAACATCTTGTTGATCTCGTATTACTTAAAAAAAAAGATAAAAAAATGGATGTTACTCACTTAGATGTTGTTGACTTCTTTACCGATCCTAATGGACATATCTGTCTCGTTGATAGCAGAACTACCCAGACAATTTTAAAGGATAACGAAATATTTCTCTTATTTAGTGAAGCGAGAAACCAATGTTAGCTTGGAGGCAATTTGAAAAAGATATGTTTTCTTCTACTATCTTATAGTTAATCTAACTTATTATCATAGCACCAAAAAACAATCTAACTTATTATCATGTTATGATGTTTTATTTTGTTGATGAATTCACGAAGAATTCAACATTCAAGCATCCTTGTTGGATTGCATAAAGACGATTATCATATTTGACTCTTTTTGATAAATTCACGAATAATTCATTATTCAAGCATCCAACAATGATGCACAAAGAACTTAATATTGAAGCATACCGTGTTTGTCTATATTCATGATGAATTCCAGAAAAATTCATCATTCAAGCAACCCAGATAGATTGTACAAATAACTGAAAGTATGAAAGTTTGTTATAGGATTGCTACAAGTATGAAAGTTTGTTATATAGTTCTTGAAGAACTCAAAAAAAATGTTCAAGCTCATTAAAGATTGCTCATAGCATGATATTTTATTGGCATCGTTAGATTTGAGATATAGTTCCTGAAGAACAAATGAAATGTGATTGTTGATGAAAATTTGTGATACGTTTCCTGAAGAACAGTAAATCCATTATTCAAGCATCCCTGAAGGATTGCACAAATAGCTGTTTCTATATATAATTTCACAAATGAATCAAGTTTATTATTTTGATTATCTAACTTTACACATTGAGAATTCATTGTATTCCCCTAAGTCTCGTAGAAATTTGTTAAGTTTTAAGGATATTCATACAAATGGATATCATATTGTAACAAGAAATGAAAAAGATATTGAATATATTTATATAGCGAGACATACTTTGGATAAAATAAGTGTAATGGAAAATTTGTCCACTTTTTTTCTAGTTTGTACTACAATTATATCGGTGGAATTGAAGCACATATTATACAGCAGAAGTTTAAAAAACAAAATACATTTGTTGCTTGGCGAGACTGGTTGGGCCATCCCAAGTCTAATGATGCGAAAAATAATTGAAGATTCATGTGGTCATCAATTGAAGAACCAGAAGATTCTTCGATCTAATAAGTTCTCAACTTCTCTTGTATCTTTTGTTCACAAGGGAAGTTTATAATTAGACCATCACCACACAAAAATTGGAAGTGGATATCTCAAATTTTTAGAATGAATACATATGGTGATATTTGTGGGCTAATACACCCACCATGTGGACCATTTAGATATTTTATGATTTTAATTGATGCATCAACTAAATGGACACATATGTATTTGTCATCGAATCACAACCGGAAGTTTGTGAGATTGTTCGCTACTTTAACTTCAATAAGAGCTCCTTTTTCTAAATTATCTAGACAACATCTGACGAGTATTGTATGTCTATTACAATTGATATTGGACATCACGTAGCATATGTTCATGGTCTTGAAGAACCATTCTCTAGACGTCTAAAGTTAGTGATATGACCAATACCTATGAGATAAGACTTTCCAATTTCTACTTGAGAATAGGCAATTGCAACATTGATTCGCATCAAGCTAACAAGTTATCACAGCTCTTCCCCTATACATTTGGTTTTTGGTCATGAATCTAATTTTTCCCATCATAGAATTTGGTTTTCTTCACTTATAATGCACTATGATGGGTCCTCAAAGCATTTTGAGAATATATTGGATATAAATCTCCATGTATAATAAAGTATGAGCCAACAATTGGAGACTTGTCTATACACCAATTTTATGATTATCATTTGATTTCTCAACATTAGGGGGGAGAGATTAAGCAGCTGGAAAAAAAATGAATAGGGATGAATTATCATTGTCTCATCTTGATCCTGAAACTAAAGCATGAGAACTAGAAGTTCAAAATATAGTTCATTTGCAAAGCTTAGAAAACCATCTATCAAGTGCATTCACTGATCCAAAGTGTGACCAAATCATACATATCAGATGCTAATGCTTCGACAAAATGGATGTCCCTGCTGGACAATCGAATATTACAAATGAGTCTCAAACGCGCCTGAAGTGTGGTAGACCAATCGGTTCCAAAGATTAAACAAAATCCTCGAACAAGAAAAGGAGCTAAAATGAAAGATGGTCCAAGCAAGGATATAAAAACTGTAAAAGATTCTTCAGACATAATTCACATTTCAGTTCCAGAAGAACTAATAAGGTACCTGAAAAAGTCTGAAGTTAAAGAGATCTCAATGAATTTTGTCAAGAATGATATACGATGGAACCGAAACGAAGTCAATATTGACGATGTTTTATAGTGCTAAATGTGATAAATAATAGCGAGATCATGAATCAAAGTCTATCAAATATTAAGAATTGGCCAAAATAGAAAGATGCAATTAAAAATAGGACTTGTAGTCCAAACACCTTAAGATGTGAAACCAGCTGGATACAAACGAGTATTTGTGCAAAACCAGAATGAGGATGGTGAAATTGTGAGATCCAAAGCTCGACATGTTGCTCAAGGTTGGATGCAAGTACTTTTCAGTACTTTATTAGTCTTGTAGCACATGAAGAGCTCAAATTTCACAAGATGAATGTTGCTACGATTTATTTGTATGACTCATTTGATAGTTATAATTATTTGAAGGTCTCTGAAAGATTAATATTCCAATACATATTTTTTGGATTCTCGAGATGATTACTCAAATTCAATTAATCCCTACATGAGATAATATAATTTGAACACATATGGTATAATCGTCTAAATTTATATTCTAAATGAGGGATACAAAAATGAGATCACTTGCCCATATAGTTTTATGAAAATATTTGGAATTTTTTTTTCTATAAGTGATGTCTATGTTGATGACATAAATATCATCGAAACTCCTAAAGAGCTTGCAAAAAAAAAATTATAGACTGTTCAAAGAAAGAGCTCTAGATGAATGACCTCAAATTATATCTGATGGATTTTGAGGTTGAACTTGTAGGTGACCGCCACATGGAAAATCCCAGAAGGATTCAAGATAAAAAGAAATATATTTAAATAAATTCTTTTGAAAAACAAAGTCTTATATTGATCTGCAGAAATTATTTATATTGAGTACATGATTTGTGTGGTACGAATATATGAAATATCTAAGTCTCGAAGACTATGAAAACATGCATGCATATTACCAAATGTTATATCCCTTGATATGATAGTATTATGTGATAATTAGTAGTAATATAGTGTTGGACTATATGATAACCTTAGAGGGGGGGTGAATAAGGTTATACGCTAAAATTGAAATCTTTTTAATTTTCAAAAAATTAACGATGCACGTTTAAATCGGATGTGGAATATAGGATTTAAACTATATGCAATACCTAAGCAAGCAATAACTATGACAGAACCAGTTACAGTGATATTGAGAGCTAACCACACTATTATCAAATATAACGATAAAAAAATAGTGATATTGAATGCAGTGCAATGATATCAAATATAACAATAAACAAATATAAACGAAAAACAAAGTAAAGAGAAGGGAAAGAGATACACCGTAATTTTTACGAGGTTCGAGATAAAAGCCCTACGTCCTCGGCCTCCGGATTTGAAACCTTTGGACTTGATAACAACCACTATATGAGAAGAACTTCTTCAACGTCTTACAAGCAAGCAACTTCCCTATAGCTACCACACCAATCTCAATTTTCCCCAAATTGAGAACCCGAGCTCCCCGCTAAGGATTTCGCTAACAACTCAATATCCCCGATTTAATTACCCAAGAACACTTCCCAGGATTTCACAACAACCAAGTAATAGATGAATACAACTGAAAAACTATGATCGAATCACTCAAGCAGTATAACAGTATAGTAGTTGAGAGAGATTAGTTATTTGGATTTAACGATGAAGAACTTGAAGAAACAATATGACGGTGAGAGTTCTTTTCTTTGATTTTTGAGTTGTGCATCGTATTCCCTCTCACGTGAAAAACCCTTATTCACCCCCCCTCTAAGGTTATCATATAGTCCAACAATTGGTATCAGAGCTAGAAATTGCATATAGAGCTTAACATCTTGCAATTTTTTACTATGGGTTCATTTATGAAAGAGGGGATGTCCTTCAATAGGCCACCCCTGTTCGATGGGACTAACTATGACTACTGGAGTAGTCGAATGAAATCTCATGTGCAGGCTATAGATATCACTTTATGGAGGATCATTGTTGATGGACCACTCACTCCTATGAGATTCAAGATTACTAAACCTGGTGTTGTTGTTGAGGGAGATACAACTAAATCTCAAGCTACTGGTAAAGCTGAGGAAGTACCTATTGAAGATATTTATGCCATTGACTTGAGTGAGTTGAGAAAGTCTGAGCTAGAAAAAATATCTCTCAATGCCAAAGCAATGAATATTCTTCACCTATCTCTATGTGAAGAAGAGTATGGAAGGGTGAAAGGATGTCAGAAAGCCAAAGAAATTTGGGACTGTCTGGAAGCGACACATGTTGGTACTGTTGCCAAGTGGCTTCAGTCTCAAGAGGGGGGGGGGGGTGAATTGAGATTTAAAACTTTTGAAAACTTTTTCCCATATTCAATGACTTAGATCAATTTTCGCGCAGGTTAAGTGGAAGCGAAGGAATTAG
This sequence comes from Astragalus membranaceus, assembly GCA_039519185.1. Taxonomy (NCBI): domain Eukaryota; kingdom Viridiplantae; phylum Streptophyta; class Magnoliopsida; order Fabales; family Fabaceae; genus Astragalus; species Astragalus membranaceus. The sequence continues at coordinate 54,729,674 of CM076847.1, read as the reverse complement.
AAAACAAAGCAATAAAGCACGCAGAGATTTATCCTGGTTCGGTCACCTCGCAGTGACCTACGTCCAGTCCTCACACCCTTGTGAGATTTTCCACTAACACAACAAGGCTTACGGGTGCCTTGGAAACCTTTACAGACTCAGGCACTGTAACACCCCGATAAATTCTAACTTGTAGAATCACCGAAATGAACTAAATGACATACATCAGTGTAACTTCCTTATATTGAAATATTTGTCATACCCCAATTTTGTCCGGCTTAGGTCCAAACCCTAATTTTCCACACAAAAAAATAAATAAATTATGCATTGCATTTTGGGTCCTAGAAACCGCTCCAACGTTTTTGAAATCATTTTTAGGGTTAGAATGCCCTTTTTGGGTAAATTAGGGTTTTAGGGTCAAAAAGGGCATTTTTATCATTCCTCACAAATGTTTTTCATAAAAATAATTTTGCATGAAAATATGTTTTAAACAAACCTCATGCATGCAAGATTAAATAGGACAAGCACAAAACTTGTGAAAATATTTTTTAGAAGCATAAAATCGATTTTACAAAGACTATATTTGATTCACATTGCTTCCAAAAATTAGAAGAAATCGATTTCCTCTCTAGTATATTCAAGCTAATAATCGATTCATTCTCTCATTCTACTTCATAATCGATTTCTTTCCTTTTTTCCTATAAGGCAATAATCGATTCCTATGTTTTAGGAAGCCAATAATCGATTACTCTTCTCTCATTTTGTAAAGCCACTAATCGATTATTTCCTTGTTTCATTGAAGCACATAATCGATTAGTAAGATCTTTTGGAAGCACCTAATCGATTATACCAAGTCTATAATCGATTATCCTCCTGAAAAATGTTCAGAGGCATAATCGATTATCCATCCTTTTAACTACACACCATAATCGATTATCACTTATTTTGGAAAGTTTCTTATGGTTTTGGAAAGTGCCTAATCGATTATCCAAGGTACCTAATCGATTATTGACTCTGAAATCCAAGGCACCTAATTGATTATTGACTCTGAAATCCAAGGCACATAATCGATTATTGACTCTGAAATCCAAGGCACCTAATCGATTATTGACTCTGAGATCCAAGGCACATAATCGATTATTGACTCTGAAATCCAAGGCACATAATCGATTATTGACTCTGAAATCCAAGGCACCTAATCGATTATGCATACCAATTGATTTAAGCAACTAATCGATTACTCCATTTCCTAAAATAGATCAAATCTATTTTCCTATAAATAGGCACCTCTTTTTCAAATCTGGGGGGAGGACAATTTCACAAATCTCATTTCCAGGAGGGAACCCATTTTTCGAAATCTCTCACATTTTAGAAAAAAACTCTTCTACGCTTTATTTTTGCTCTATTCGTTCCGTTGGTCCGTCTGAGCTGATCTTCTGCAAGAGTTAGTTGGGGTTGCATTCTTCAAGTTGTAACATCTGCCTTCATTAGAGGTATTTCTGTCTTTACATTTGTTAATATTTAATTATTATGATCCGTGCCAAAATTGCCCTATGTGATTTAACTTAGCCTTAGTGTCTATTTACTTGTTCTTGTATATTATTGTCCATTGTTGATGATGAACCATATGATTCCCACTTATGCCTAGTGCATCATGTTCTAAGTGGTGAAGATGGTTTCAGATGATTCAACCTCCCTTTTTTTAACTTCTTAATAAAAAAAAGATAGTTAGGTTTATGGTTTAAGGACTACGGGGTATTGCAAAGGATAGGTTACCCAAAACCTTGATGCTCCCTCCTCTTTGATTACTAGCCTTTGGGCACTTATTCATGAATGCAAAGGATAGGCTTACCTTAGCCTTGATGCAATTTCCCCTTTTGTTCATGTTATTGAGAAATCTTTGTCCTAATGAAGACGTAAGTCTACATGCCTGTTGTAGCATAGAGTCATTAGGGTAAATACACTCCTTCCTACACACACACACTTGCTTTGAGAACTTTACCTTGCATCCCTGATAAGTGGGTCTTTTGATCATATTGGCATATTTAGTCTTGATTAAATGTTCAACATATACATGATTTCGTGATTATTGAATGTGCTTGATCTTTTGCAATCAATCATTGATAGTACCTTCACCCTTTTTTTCCAAAAATCTTTCGAACTCTTTTCCAATTAATACGAGTTATTAGTGACTATCACTCAAAGAGTTATTAGTAATCTTTCGAACTCTTTTCCAATTAATACGAGTCATGAACGCCATCAAGAGTTATTAGTAATGATCGCTCAAAGCCTTTGCTTGCTTGATCGTTATGAAAACTCTTCCCCTTTAAAACCCCTTCAAAAACATTTTCATTAGAACTACGTCGCTTTGATTCCCATTTGGGATACGTAGGAGCGAGTCTCGTTCTCGTCAAGCGCAACAAATAAAAATTCTTTTCGCAACTATAAACAAATCCTTTTCATAAAACAAACAAAAAAATCATTTTCAAACCCATTGTTGCTAGTAGCTCATCAGAGCCTTTGTTCGTTTAGCTATTAGTGGCAATGCCCCTTTTCTCATAAGAATAATAAACGATGATCCATCATAACCTTTGTTAGTTTGATCATCGTGCAAATCAATCTCTTTCGAAAATCACTTTCAAAAAAGATAATAAAAACGAGTTGTTATCAATAGTCCACCAGAACCTTTGTTCGTTTGACTAGCGGTACAACTCTCTTTTTTTGAGTATCTAGTAGTGATTCATCATAGCCTCTGCTAGTTTGATCATTCACTAATGCTCGTCCTATTTCAAAAACTCACCAAAAAAGATAAAAAACAAAAACTTTTCAAAAAGACACCAAGAACTACGTAGCTTTGAATTCTCCATCGCACCGGGAGATACGTAGGAGCGGGCCATGTCCCGTCAAGCACTTTTTCTAAAAACCCTTTTTTTTTTTCCCTTTTCTCGCCAAAAATAAAATTTTTGTTAAGTTTTCCCATTCATTCTTCAAATAAATGGCAAACCTAGATATTCTTCAAATCAAATGTTAAAACCACACATTTAGTTAGAGGTTCCCTTTCGGTAGAAAGGACGCGTGAGGTGCTAACACCTTCCTCACACGTAATCGACCCCCGAACCTATATCTCTAGTTTTCAAAAGACCATCCGCCTTGTCCAAAAGACCTTTTTTCAATGTTTTGGTCTTAAAATTAAAATATTGGTGGCGGCTCCAAAATTTTTCCACGTTGTACATTGAGAAACCCAAACATGGATTTTTCGGGGTGCAACAATATTGAACACAACTAAAACTTTCAATAATACATATCAAATGGTTCTCTGAACCTCATTAACTTCCTGAAAATGCTCAAGTTTCAAAACTTAAGACTTGTACATAATCCTGGTGTTCAATACTCAAAACATAAAGTAGCGGAAACGATTTTACAACTTAAACAGTGAAAGTCATACAATCGGTGACATAACTAAATAAAAATACAAAGGGCTAAACAGGAAATCCAATTTCCCATAATTCCATGAGTCGCACCGGCTAACCGTGCTTCGTCGCCTTTGCTTTCCCCTGTTTCTCTGTAAAAACCACAATTATGAAGGGTGAGATAAACATTATCTCAGTGAGTCCTATCGAGACCCCTTACTAACTCTAGCGGTTCATTATGCTTTACTATGAGCTCGTGGCCCTAATAAGCGACCACGTGGACATATATTAATTTCATGTAACTTTTATGCTCATGGCCCTCCTAAGCGACACATGAAGCATATCATATTTTACCTCTTGTAATTTGTAGCCCTACTAAGCAACTACGCATTACATTTCTTTCCATGATCTTAGCATAACACCTCGGCCTACCTATTTTATAGGCACTTCTTTGGCTTCGGTGAACCCATCCCGCTATTTCTAGTGGGCGAAACCTCTTGAGTCTAGGTTTTGGGGCTCATGACTTCCCCTCCCCTAGTATGCTAATCCTCTAAGGGTCGTCACCCTTATCCTCTTGTATTTACTATATATTATATTTGCATGTACCCGCATTGGGCCGTTTCAATTTCATTCATGTACCGTTACCCTTCCTCAAGGGAAGGTATCTTGTCTTTGAATTAAACATTTCTTATCTTGACTTGTACGAATTGACATGTGTACACTCGCGTTCTACTAATGTACGGTTTTTCCTTAACAGTCCTGACTACCAAAACAGAACATTGTAAATATTTGATTTCATATATGATTATCCCTGTTAATAAGGTTTCCAACGCACCAAAGAACACCTCAATCGGACTCCCGGATCAAAAGTTATCGCGAAAACAAAATCAATAGGGTTTGCTGAAAAATTACACTGCGTCGCGACGCGGACAGGGTCTGTCGCGACGCAAAATTACACAGAAACATTTTCGTTGCAATTTTACAAAGGGTCGCTACGCGAAGAGGGACGCGTCGTGACGCGAAGGCATCCAGATAGTTCAGAAAACAGGTTTTCGAAATGCGATTTTGTTCCGTTCCGCTTTCAATCCGATACCGAGACTTTCTAGGGCATTCGAAACTTAAAAACAACATAGCAAGCAATTATTCCAGACCAGCGAAAGCGATAAACACTCAATCAATTCACATAATAATTCAATCAATTCGATCGGTTATAAAATAACGGTTTCTCGGTAAAATGGTTTTTCGCCAATTTTCACAAAGCGGATTTCAAATGCATCGATTCAGAAACTTAATGACTCAACATTAAAACATCCCTAAGCGAGTATAGAACTCACCGATTTGACGACCTCGCGAGAAATCACGTCCTCACACGAAACGATCGAACCGTAACCTCTCGAATGATCCCCGTAATCACGTACTCGCACCGAACTCGTCCGATACTCGAAACTGAATTTCGGAACAGCAACCAAACACAAATCCCAGCTACTGAACTTCCTCCTTGTCTACGGAATTGGCGTCTCTCGAACTTTGGCGATTCGATCCGAAATTTGAGGGACCAACATTTCCATTTCCACATCCGTTTTCCAGCATTAATGAGCAGTTTTGTAACACGTGTATCGTGGTCAAATCGTGGCCAAAACCCCTCAAACCAGTGCCCATTGTGTAGATAATGTTGTCTACTTTCTGATGGTCAAAGGTTCATACGCATGCATCCAGTATATTGGGAGGTATACCCGAAACAAGGTGACTGGTCCAGGACAGTGGCTGATTTACAACTGGAACTTGTGGATACAATATCTTCTTCATTTCTAATTGGAATCCGATGGTTCTTGTGCTCATTTTGATGAATTTTGTGTCTAGTTTCCATAGAAACAAAATTCGTGAACCGCGGAGTTGAATACATGGAGATAGGATGAAAACAATGAAGGTAGGTCATACGGGTTTGTTGAAAAACTCTTCCAGCAGCATACCCTTTTACTCAATCCTTCATGCCTCCATGCATTAGAGTTCCATAGCTAACCAAAACACTCTAATTCGAATTCTAACACTTCCAGCTACTGAACCTTCTTCAAATGAGCTTCTAGTCACCAAATAGGTTCAACTCTACCCCAATCTACCCTCCTCTTGAACATGCAACACCCTTAGTTCTCAAAACTCCATATTTGGTCAAGTGGAGCTTGAGTGTTCAACAATGGAGAAATTAGCTGGAGAAGGGTGTTGAGGATGATGTTTATGTCAGAATGTAGAGGAGAAGAAATGGGAAAGAATGGTATAAAAAGATTGGACATGCATGAAGGGATGATAGAGATCCTTCCTCTCCTTTCTCTCCTCCCTCTCACTGTTCCTCTCCCTCTCAAGGTCTCTCTTTTTTTTGTTTTCTACCAAGTCTCAAACTGTGCATGTGTTTTGTTGATGGGTGCGTCAATGGTTCAGCTGAAGTGAGTTCTTAATGAGTGTGCAATTACTCTATTGCCCTTATGTCTAGTTTTGACTTAAACTTCCTTAATTTCTTCTTAAGTCAATTTTAATCAAACAATACTTACACAATAATCACATATTGCATATAGTGATGTTTTGTGGAGGATGGTTTAGCCGAAACTCATTAATGTGTGGAAAAGACGAAAATACCCATGTGCTCCTTTTTGCTTAAAATCCCAATTAACTCACCATATCATGATTAATCAATAATGCTAATTAATCATCTTGACCTCTTGCTAATTTAAATAATTTAAATTAGCGAAATTGGGGATGTTACTGGCACTCTCCTCCTAGGATACCCCACCTATGGAGAGCCCTCAAATCTATTACAACAATAACAAGAGATACCCCACCCCTGTTACAACCAGCTGCCCTAGAAAGATACCCCACTTCCTAGTACAAACAGCTACCCTAGAGAGATACCCCACTCCCTAGTACAGAAAACAACAAATAAAATAACAATAACGTAAATACAGAAATACCTCTAACGAAGGCAGATATTACATCTTGAAGAACGCAACCGCAACTAACTCTTAGCGAAGGATCAGCTCTGACGGACCAGCAGTGCGAGAAGAGCCAAGAATAAAATGTAAAGAGTTTTTCTCAAAATGTGCTCTGATTCGTAATAGTGGGTTGGTTGGAAATGGACGCTATGAGGCCTCTATTTATAGGCTATGAAAAAATAAGGTTTACGTTAAAAAAGATGTAGGAATCGATTCTTTGTTGAATTGCATTGGATCTAGGAATCGATTCTCTATTGACTTCTTTTAAGTAGGAATCGATTTTGCCTTACTTAGGAAATAGTAACAATCGATTCTTGAGATCCAGGAAGGCTAGGAATCGATTCCATACTCAATGAAATTTTGTATGAATCGATTCTTGGCTTGCCTGAGACATGTAGGAATCGATTTCTAAGTTTAGAAGAGAACGTATGAATCGATTCTTCCTTTTAAAAAGGATTTGCTTGGGAATCGATTTATGTCATGAAAGAAGTGATGTGAAATCGATTTCTCTTGAAATAGGAAGGATGCAAATCGAATATGTGATGTGAGAAAAACATTTACAATCGATTATACATTTTGAAATTGTGTTGCAAAATGGTTTTTAAGTTTCCGTGTTCATGCATGCATTTTGAAAAACATTTAAGACGTGAGACTTTTGAGAGATGAGCTGACCTTCGTAAGAGCTTACAATTTTTCCTAAGACCCACCCAAACCCTAAGGACTACCCTTATTTCTAAGGACTACCCTTACATCTTGAATCTTTCAATCCTTGAGCTTGATGGTCTTGGATTGTGACTTTTATACTTTGCCACTTTCATCACCTTTGGCTTTAGGTCAACTTTTACTTTTGTCATTTTAGCTCCTGGTCTTTTTCATCATCAAAACCTTGACCTGCAATATAGGTTACCTGCAATGCAAGGTATCCACATTCTCCCCCTTTTTGATGATGACAAAACATTAACTCATCTCAAGGTGGGAGGTTAGTTCAAAACAGATAATGCATATATGTATGATGTTCCCCCTATCATGATGCTCCCCCTGACTTATTGACTAGATGCAATATGTAACACCCCATTTCTACCCGGTAAAATATTACAAGAAATCAGAGTTTATAAAAATTTCCAACAAATGAATGGAGTGCCACACTTTCTTCTTAAAAACAACAAACATGATTAATTCGCCTGTGAAAACAGATACCTAACACTTTACTTTTGGATGAACCAATAAATAACGTTTTAGTCTTTAAAAATAAGACACCTTCATTACTACGCAGCGGATTCACAACAAAAGTCGATTCAAATTAATCGTGGCGTCTCTAACCAACTTAAGATAGCACACAAGCAGCAAAATCCTTGATAATAACGACTTTAAGTTTCAACAATAACATAATCATAACAAAATAATAAGGAAAACATGTGTTCATCCCCCCCGAGTGTTACGTATCAGAGCGACGACACCGACTCGATCAAACGAGGGTAAGCAGCCTTCATTCGTGATTACCTGCATGTTACCAACAGGGGGGTAACATTGAAACAGAAGGGGTGAGATATCAAACCATATAATAGGACATATGAAAAACAGTATATTAGAATCAGAGGATATGAATTCACCACTTCACAGCCAACAATCAACTTCGATCAATCACAAGTCATCAACATAGTCAATTAAGGGTGCAATATGAATGCGACTCGATACTATGCATATGCATGTGGTACCATCAGAGCAGAACTCCCAATGTAAAAATCTGCCAATAAATAGAGGCATCAACAAGGCATAAGCCTTCAACATAATTTGCCAGTCCAGGCCAACGTGTTTTGAGCATTGCTCCAACATGAAAATGCTATGTATGCGACGCGATGTGAATGCACAAACGACTAACAATGATTACATAGCAACACACAACAACAACGGAATTCAACGTTGGCCATAGGCCTACAACATAATATCTTGCCAATAAATAGAGGCAATCCAACTAGGTGCAACATCATCAACAATTCAACAACTGAGCCAACAATTTAGCAACTTAACAAGTTAACAGTGTAACAACTCAACCAACGGCTAACAACTCCACAAATTAACGATTAACAATTAACGACTTAACCAACAATTAGCCGACTGTGGGCCTAATGCGCCTAAAGCGCCCAACAATCCACAAGACGGCGCCCAAATTCGCCCAGCAACCGAACGAGGCAGCCACACATGGCGCCCATTGTGCCCAGTGCGCCCAGCAACCAGCAGACAACAAGCAACAGGCAGCCACACATGGCGCCCAGTGCACCCAGCAACCAACATACAACGAACAACAGGCAGCCAGACATGGCGCCCTTGGCGCCCAGTGCGCCAGCAACAATAAGACAGCAGGCAACAGGCAGCCAGACTTGGCGCCCTTGGCGCCCAGTGCGCCAGCAAGAATCAGCAACACAAGCAACGGGCAGCCAGACATGGCGCCCATGGCGCCCAGTGCGCCAGCAACATCAGCAACACAAGCAACGGGCAGCCAGACATGGCGCCCATCGCGCCCAGTGCGCCCAGCACGATCAGCAACACAAGCAACGGGCAGTTAGACATGGCGCCCATGGCGCCCAGTGCGCCCAGCAACATCAGCAACACAAGCAACGGGCAGCCAGACATGGCGCCCATGGCGCCCAGTGCGCCAGCAACATCAGCAACACAAGCAACGGGCAGCCAGACATGGCGCCCATGGCGCCCAGTGCGCCCAGCAACATCATCAACAGAAGCAACGGGCAGCCAGAGATGGCGCCCATGGTGCCCAGTGCGCCAGCAACATCAGCAACACAAGCAACGAACAGCCAGACATGGCGCCCTTGGCGCCCAGTGCGCCAGCAACATCAGCAACACAAGCAACGGGTAGCCAGACATGGCGCCCAGTGCGCCAGCAACAATCACCAACACAAGCAACGGGCAGCCAGACATGGCGCCCATGGCGCCCAACAACATCAGCATTACAAGCAACGGGCAGCCAGACATGGCCCCCATGGCGCCCAGTGCGCCAGCAACAACAACAGGGCAGCTAGAGATGGCGCCCATGGCGCCCAGTGCGCCAGCAACAACAACAGGGCAGCCAGACATGGCGCCCATGGCCCCCAGTGCGCCAGCAACATCAACAACACAAGCAACGGGCAGCCAGACATGGCGCCCATGGTGCCCAGTGCGCCCAGCAACATCAGCAACACAAGCAACGGGCAACTAGACATGGCGCCCATGGCACCCAGTGCGCCAGCAACAATAGCAACACAAGCAACGGGCAGCCAAACATGGCGCCCAGTGCGCCCAGCAACATCAGCAACGGCGCCCAGTGACCCAGATTTTGTGCGTTCTTGTGTTCAAAACCCCTAAACTAATTTCAATCATCAACAATAGTTTTCCAATGATAACAATCGATTTTCATGGATTATATAAACATGTAGGATCTCTTATTTTCCCACATAAAGCCCTTCATATACTACCTGGGTTTTGAAGATTTCGCAGTCACCTCCTTATTTCTCACCAAGTTGCGCCTCCACCCTCCTAGGTTGTAGAACTTGCGCAGCCCCCTTCCTTGGTTCTCTCTCAAATCCTTATTTTTTTCTTCTGCTTATGACAACTTAACCTAATTTTTACTTACTTATACTTCTCTTTATTTTTCTGATTAGTCTCATGGGCCACTCTTCACACCCCCTTATATTACTTATTCTAAGATAAAAATAAGCCCATACAACATAATAATATTATTGCTACTCTAATATTATTTTCCACACTTAATTAACCTATTAATTAAATAAAAGCCAACGTAGTAACTATACTAATAATTCTCAACTTCAACAATTCTCACACTTAATTATTGAATAAATTAATTAAATAATTAATTAAATATTTGGGGCGTTACAACTCTCCCCCACTTAGAATATTTTCGTCCTCGAAAATTTACCTGATTCGAACAACCCGGGATAAGATTCATCTTCCTTAGAAGTCTCTGTCCCCGCCAAAGTGAACACTTTTCCACTAGCTCGTTCCTTCTTCGGTTTCTGACACTGACTTCTAATGTGTCCTCCTTCGCCACAGTTGAAGGAAATCATCTCCTTATGCTCGCACTCAGATATTTCATGCCCGGTCTTACCACAACGGAAACACCTCTTCGTCTCAGCCTTGCACACGTTACTCTTATGACCAGCTTTGCCACATTTGAAGCACACAATACCAGCAGGAGCATCTCCCCCACTAGTTCTCTTACCATCAGCGAATTTCGGTTTACCTTTACCAACAGGAGAATCATACGGCTTACTACGATCCTGGTGGTTGCTCCTCTTCTCATTAATAATTTTCATAATGAGCATTGTTATCCTCTTCATAGATCCTGCAGCTATCAATCAAATCAGAAAAGACACGGATTTTTTGATACCCAATTGCCTTCTTGATCTCTGGTCGTAACCCGTTCTCAAACTTGATGCACTTCGAGAATTCAGCAGTTGCCTCACTATAGTGCGGATAAAACTTGGCTAACTCCACAAATTTAGCAGCGTATTCAGTAACCAACAGGTTTCCCTACTTCAACTCAAGGAATTCAATTTCCTTCTTACCCCAGACATCCTCAGGGTAATACTTCCTCATAAATTCCCTACGGAACACAACCCGAGTGATCTCTTCACCTGCAGCTACCAATCTCTGACTAGTCTCTAGCCACCAGTCATCAGCCTCTTCTGCCAACATATGAGTACCATAACTGTAACAGCCCAAAAAGATTAGGTTGTTTATTTAATTAATTAAATGAGGTTTGGGTGGTAGAATTAATTAATTAAATAGGATGATGTGGTGAGAATAATAATTAAATTAGAATTTTATATAATTAGGTGCCTTTTTATCATTAGGGAGTGGTGACATTAGTAATTAGGGCTAAAGTGAAGCCCATGATCCATGATCCAATTGGCTACGCACATATGAGAAGGGTTTCACCTTAGGGCTTGGCATTCACGTTTTCATTAGAAAAATAAGAGAGCAAGGCGATTTGAGAGAGAGAAAGGGCTACGGCTTGGAGGAAAGAAAAGAGAGAAGAAAAACGTGAAGGCCAAGGAGAAAAGAGGAAGGGTTTTGCGCAATCTCAAGAAGAAAAGGGGAGGAAGGTTGCGGCTGTTTCGTGGGTGGCTTGCAAAACCATAGGATCAAGTGTTCATCAATTTTCAGGTAAGGGGGGATTCTCTAGCCTAATGGGTTTATGTGATGGGGTTTATGGGAATAGGCACTAAGTTGCCACTGGTATGCTTGGTTTGATGTGATTCATATAATTGAAAATATTTGTGATGCCTTGTTATGTCCATGCGAATTATGATGAGATTGATGATGAACATGTTGTTTCGTGTGATAATTGTTTACTGAAATTCGAGATATATATGTGTATATGTGATGATCATGATGTTGAATTGGGAATTCTATGATTGAAATCGCATGAATGATGTTTTAATTGTTGAAAGTATGAATTGATGTGTTTGAGTATGTGATTAATTGATGTTTAATTGGTAAAATTAGTGACCATTCATGATTAAATAAGATTATATTGATTTGAGAATTGAAAAGATGCATGTATTGTATGCCTTGCTGGTTCGCATGATGATGAGTGAAGATATGTTGATCACATGCTTGTATGTTTAAGTTAATAAGGTCCAAGATAGTTGACTTGCTATGTGTTCATATGAGATTATATGTTCTTTATGATTCCATTGATTTAATTGGATCTTTGATTTATTTGTGTGATCTCGTGTGATTTGGTGTGTAAATATATATATCTAGTTGAATCTGTGATGCCTTATTGTTTGGGGTATGATATATGAGTTATTAATGGTTGGTGATCATGATTGATTTGATTTATATTGATGATTCTGATTTTGGGAATTAATTTGGGGATTTAATTTGGTAAAAATCGGATTTTTGTAGTGTGCCTTAGCCCTAGGCGCATACATGGGCGCCAAACCCGTGGGTGTGGCTGAAAAATGTTTTTGATGTCCCTAAACTGTTTTTGTCGTAACTTTTGACTCGGATGTCCAAATTTGACGGTTCAAAATGCGTTTTGAAGCTTATTCAGGTGCCCACCTGGATATTTTATTTTTTGGGTAGAAAGTACTATTTTTATGGAAAAATTTCTGAGGGTTTATTGAACTAGTGTATGTCGCTGTTTTGGAAAACCTTGTCGTGCCTCCGGCACTTTGGTAAAATTGCCCTTTTGAAATAGTGATGTCCCTGGTATTTTCTTGAGATGTTGACGCCCCTGGTGTCGTTTGGAGTCATTAAAGGTGGTTGTTTTTGAAGTTGTTACCGGTGGTTGTTTTTGGTGACATTAAAGGCGGTGGTTTTTGGTGTCGTTAAAGGAGGTGGTCCTTCCGAATCATAAAAGGGTGGTTGTCTTAGGTTTTTTATTTAAAGGAGGTTGTCGAGCGATAGGAGGTTGTACTGAGAATTTAAAGGAGGTTGAGGCTTCGGCCTAGAGTAATAGGAGGTTGTGCCCGTACGATGTTGTTAGTGTTATTTGATGTTGATATGATGTTTAAGGCGGTTGTTGCTGGTTGTGTGATGGTGCATTAGCATGGTGTTGTATGCACTTCATTTGCATGATGTTTAAGGAGGTTGGGGCTTCGGCCCATGTTTTAAGGAGGTTGGGGCTTCGACCCATGTTTTAAGGAGGTTGTATTGGTACCACATGCATTATAGGGTAGTTGGCCCTCTGTTGAGTCGCATTCATGTTGCATCATTGAATGAGTGGAGTCGTGTGATTGAGAATGACTGATTTACCCTTGACGTTGTCATATGTTGATTGATGCCTTTTATGTTGCGCTTGATGTTGTTTATGTTGTGAACGATGCCGTTGATGATGAATTTGGCTGTTATGCCCCTGAGGTTGAAATGACTATTTTACCCTTGATGTGTGATTGATGTGGTAGCCTTAGGTGTTATGTTCTAACATATTCCCTATCATTTATCCCTATTGTGTGTGAGATATCTCACCCCTTTCTGTGGTATGTTTACAGGTGAGTTCGAGTGAAGGCATATTACCTTCACGTAGTCGGGTCGCTGTCTGCTCTGATATGTAGCACTCGGGTTTGGACAATAGAGTCATTTGTGGCCATTTGATTAGTTTGCTAGGATGTTATGGTTGTTAAATGTTTTTATTCATTTATTTATTGTTATTGGTTTTTTTTTGATGAAATGTGACACTCCTTTTGGTGTAATAAAAAGAAAAAGATTTTTTTTGCGTACTCTGATTTTTCGTCATATAATCAAAGGGGTAGAAAAAGGGGTGTTACATTAGTGGTATCAGAGCAATGGTTGGTCCGTCCGGCCAAGTCGTCGAGTCGTTGTGTCGGTGTACGACCAACTGTTGTCTTTTAAGTGCTGACCAATATTTGTGTTGCAGGAAGGCCAAGAGTTGCTAATGGTAAGTGAACTAGTGGGGGAGATGCCCCTACTGGTACTGTGTGTTGTATTGCATTTCCGTGTGTGAACTTTGTGTCCTTGTTGTAGTGTTGTTATAGCTCCTTGTTGTGTGAACTTTTATGCGGTTGGTTAGTGGGAGAGTGCCGACTTTAGCAAGTAAAAATTTTGAGGACAAATTTCTTTTAAGTGGGGGAGAGTTGTAACAGCCCAAAAATATTAGGTTGTTTATTTAATTAATTAAATGAGGTTTGGGTGGTAGAATTAATTAATTAAATAGGATGATGTGGTGAGAATAATAATTAAATTAGAATTTTATATAATTAGGTGCCTTTTTATCATTAGGGAGTGGTGACATTAGTAATTAGGGCTTAAGTGAAGCCCATGATCCATGATCCAATTGGCTACGCACATATGAGAAGGGTTTCACCTTAAGGCTTGGCATTCACGTTTTCATTAGAAAAATAAGAGAGCAAGGCGATTTGAGAGAGAGAAAGGGCTACGGCTTGGAGGAAAGAAAAGAGAGAAGAAAAACGTGAAGGCCAAGGAGAAAAGAGGAAGGGTTTTGCGCAATCTCAAGAAGAAAAGGGGAGGAAGGTTGCGGCTGTTTCGTGGGTGGCTTGCAAAACCATAGGATCAAGTGTTCATCAATTTTCAGGTAAGGGGGGATTCTCTAGCCTAATGGGTTTATGTGATGGGGTTTATGGGAATAGGCACTAAGTTGCCACTGGTATGCTTGGTTTGATGTGATTCATATAATTGAAAATATTTGTGATGCCTTGTTGTGTCCATGCGAATTATGATGAGATTGATGATGAACATGTTGTTTCATGTGATAATTGTTTACTGAAATTCGAGATATATATGTGTATATGTGATGATCATGATGTTGAATTGGGAATTCTATGATTGAAATCGCATGAATGATGTTTTAATTGTTGAAAGTATGAATTGATGTGTTTGAGTATGTGATTAATTGATGTTTAATTGGTAAAATTAGTGACCATTCATGATTAAATAAGATTATATTGATTTGAGAATTGAAAAGATGCATGTATTGTATGCCTTGCTGGTTCGCATGATGATGAGTGAAGATATGTTGATCACATGCTTGTATGTTTAAGTTAATAAGGTCCAAGATAGTTGACTTGCTATGTGTTCATATGAGATTATATGTTCTTTATGATTCCATTGATTTAATTGGATCTTTGATTTATTTGTGTGATCTCATGTGATTTGGTGTGTAAATATATATATCTAGTTGAATCTGTGATGCCTTATTGTTTGGGGTATGATATATGAGTTATTAATGGTTGGTGATCATGATTGATTTGATTTATATTGATGATTCTGATTTTGGGAATTAATTTGGGGATTTAATTTGGTAAAAATCGGATTTTTGTAGTGTGCCCTAGCCCTAGGCGCATACATGGGCGCCAATCCCGTGGGTGTGGCTGAAAAATGTTTTTGATGTCCCTAAACTGTTTTTGTCGTAACTTTTGACTCGGATGTCCAAATTTGACGGTTCAAAATGCGTTTTGAAGCTTATTCAGGTGCCCACCTGGATATTCTATTTTTTGGGTAGAAAGTACTATTTTTCTGGAAAAATTTCTGAGGGTTTATTGAACTAGTGTATGTCGCTGTTTTGGAAAACCTTGTCGTGCCTCCGGCACTTTGGTAAAATTGCCCTTTTGAAATAGTGATGTCCCTGGTATTTTCTTGAGATGTTGACGCCCCTGGTGTCGTTTGGAGTCATTAAAGGTGGTTGTTTTTGAAGTTGTTACCGGTGGTTGTTTTTGGTGACATTAAAGGCGGTGGTTTTTGGTGTCGTTAAAGGAGGTGGTCCTTCCGAATCATAAAAGGGTGGTTGTCTTAGTTTTTTCATTTAAAGGAGGTTGTCGAGCGATAGGAGGTTGTACTGAGAATTTAAAGGAGGTTGAGGCTTCGGCCTAGAGTAATAGGAGGTTGTGCCCGTACGATGTTGTTAGTGTTATTTGATGTTGATATGATGTTTAAGGCGGTTGTTGCTGGTTGTGCGATGGTGCATTAGCATGGTGTTGTATGCACTTCATTTGCATGATGTTTAAGGAGGTTGGGGCTTCGGCCCATGTTTTAAGGAGGTTGGGGCTTCGACCCATGTTTTAAGGAGGTTGTATTGGTACCACATGCATTATAGGGTAGTTGGCCCTCTGTTGAGTCGCATTCATGTTGCATCATTGAATGAGTGGAGTCGTGTGATTGAGAATGACTGATTTACCCTTGACGTTGTCATATGTTGATTGATGCCTTTTATGTTGCGCTTGATGTTGTTTATGTTGTGAACGATGCCGTTGATGATGAATTTGGCTGTTATGCCCCTGAGGTTGAAATGACTATTTTACCCTTGATGTGTGATTGATGTGGTAGCCTTAGGTGTTATGTTCTAACATATTCCCTATCATTTATCCCTATTATGTGTGAGATATCTCACCCCTTTCTGTGGTATGTTTACAGGTGAGTTCGAGTGAAGGCATATTACCTTCACGTAGTCGGGTCGGTGTCTGCTCTGATATGTAGCACTCGGGTTTGGACAATAGAGTCATTTGTGGCCATTTGATTAGTTTGCTAGGATGTTATGGTTGTTAAATGTTTTTATTCATTTATTTATTGTTATTGGTTTTTTTTGATGAAATGTGACACTCCTTTTGGTGTAATAAAAAGAAAAAGATTTTTTTTGCGTACTCTGATTTTTCGTCAAATAATCAAAGGGGTAGAAAAAGGGGTGTTACATTAGTGGTATCAGAGCAATGGTTGGTCCGTCCGGCCAAGTCGTCGAGTCGTTGTGTCGGTGTACGACCAACTGTTGTCTTTTAAGTGCTGACCAATATTTGTGTTGCAGGAAGGCCAAGAGTTGCTAATGGTAAGTGAACTAGTGGGGGAGATGCCCCTACTGGTACTGTGTGTTGTATTGCATTTCCGTGTGTGAACTGTGTGTCCTTGTTGTAGTGTTGTTATAGCTCCTTGTTGTGTGAAGTTGTATGCGGTTGGTTAGTGGGAGAGTGCCGACTTTAGCAAGTAAAAATTTTGAGGACAAAATTCTTTTAAGTGGGGGAGAGTTGTAACAGCCCAAAAATATTAGGTTGTTTATTTAATTAATTAAATGAGGTTTGGGTGGTAGAATTAATTAATTAAATAGGATGATGTGGTGAGAATAATAATTAAATTAGAATTTTATATAATTAGGTGCCTTTTTATCATTAGGGAGTGGTGACATTAGTAATTAGGGCTTAAGTGAAGCCCATGATCCATGATCCAATTGGCTACGCACATATGAGAAGGGTTTCACCTTAGGGCTTGGCATTCACGTTTTCATTAGAAAAATAAGAGAGCAAGGCGATTTGAGAGAGAGAAAGGGCTACGGCTTGGAGGAAAGAAAAGAGAGAAGAAAAACGTGAAGGCCAAGGAGAAAAGAGGAAGGGTTTTGCGCAATCTCAAGAAGAAAAGGGGAGGAAGGTTGCGGCTGTTTCGTGGGTGGCTTGCAAAACCATAGGATCAAGTGTTCATCAATTTTCAGGTAAGGGGGGATTCTCTAGCCTAATGGGTTTATGTGATGGGGTTTATGGGAATAGGCACTAAGTTGCCACTGGTATGCTTGGTTTGATGTGATTCATATAATTGAAAATATTTGTGATGCCTTGTTATGTCCATGCGAATTATGATGAGATTGATGATGAACATGTTGTTTCGTGTGATAATTGTTTACTGAAATTCGAGATATATATGTGTATATGTGATGATCATGATGTTGAATTGGGAATTCTATGATTGAAATCGCATGAATGATGTTTTAATTGTTGAAAGTATGAATTGATGTGTTTGAGTATGTGATTAATTGATGTTTAATTGGTAAAATTAGTGACCATTCATGATTAAATAAGATTATATTGATTTGAGAATTGAAAAGATGCATGTATTGTATGCCTTGCTGGTTCGCATGATGATGAGTGAAGATATGTTGATCACATGCTTGTATGTTTAAGTTAATAAGGTCCAAGATAGTTGACTTGCTATGTGTTCATATGAGATTATATGTTCTTTATGATTCCATTGATTTAATTGGATCTTTGATTTATTTGTGTGATCTCATGTGATTTGGTGTGTAAATATATATATCTAGTTGAATCTGTGATGCCTTATTGTTTGGGGTATGATATATGAGTTATTAATGGTTGGTGATCATGATTGATTTGATTTATATTGATGATTCTGATTTTGGGAATTAATTTGGGGATTTAATTTGGTAAAAATCGGATTTTTGTAGTGTGCCCTAGCCCTAGGCGCATACATGGGCGCCAAACCCGTGGGTGTGGCTGAAAAATGTTTTTGATGTCCCTAAACTGTTTTTGTCGTAACTTTTGACTCGGATGTCCAAATTTGACGGTTCAAAATGCGTTTTGAAGCTTATTCAGGTGCCCACCTGGATATTCTATTTTTTGGGTAGAAAGTACTATTTTTCTGGAAAAATTTCTGAGGGTTTATTGAACTAGTGTATGTCGCTGTTTTGGAAAACCTTGTCGTGCCTCCGGCACTTTGGTAAAATTGCCCTTTTGAAATAGTGATGTCCCTGGTATTTTCTTGAGATGTTGATGCCCCTGGTGTCGTTTGGAGTCATTAAAGGTGGTTGTTTTTGAAGTTGTTACCGGTGGTTGTTTTTGGTGACATTAAAGGCGGTGGTTTTTGGTGTCGTTAAAGGAGGTGGTCCTTCCGAATCATAAAAGGGTGGTTGTCTTAGGTTTTTCATTTAAAGGATGTTGTCGAGCGATAGGAGGTTGTACTGAGAATTTAAAGGAGGTTGAGGCTTCGGCCTAGAGTAATAGGAGGTTGTGCCCGTACGATGTTGTTAGTGTTATTTGATGTTTATATGATGTTTAAGGCGGTTGTTGCTGGTTGTGTGATGGTGCATTAGCATGGTGTTGTGTGCACTTCATTTGCATGATGTTTAAGGAGGTTGGGGCTTCGGCCCATGTTTTAAGGAGGTTGGGGCTTCGACCCATGTTTTAAGGAGGTTGTATTGGTACCACATGCATTATAGGGTAGTTGGCCTTCTGTTGAGTCGCATTCATGTTGCATCATTGAATGAGTGGAGTCGTGTGATTGAGAATGACTGATTTACCCTTGACGTTGTCATATGTTGATTGATGCCTTTTATGTTGCGCTTGATGTTGTTTATGTTGTGAACGATGCCGTTGATGATGAATTTGGCTGTTATGCCCCTGAGGTTGAAATGACTATTTTACCCTTGATGTGTGATTGATGTGGTAGCCTTAGGTGTTATGTTCTAACATATTCCCTATCATTTATCCCTATTATGTGTGAGATATCTCACCCCTTTCTGTGGTATGTTTACAGGTGAGTTCGAGTGAAGGCATATTACCTTCACGTAGTCGGGTCGGTGTCTGCTCTGATATGTAGCACTCGGGTTTGGACAATAGAGTCATTTGTGGCCATTTTATTAGTTTGCTAGGATGTTATGGTTGTTAAATGTTTTTATTCATTTATTTATTCTTATTGATTTTTTTTTTGATGAAATGTGACACTCCTTTTGGTGTAATAAAAAGAAAAAGATTTTTTTTTGCGTACTCTGATTTTTCGTCAAATAATCAAAGGGGTAGAAAAAGGGGTGTTACATTAGTGGTATCAGAGCAATGGTTGGTCCGTCCGGCCAAGTCGTCGAGTCGTTGTGTCGGTGTACGACCAACTGTTGTCTTTTAAGTGCTGACCAATATTTGTGTTGCAGGAAGGCCAAGAGTTGCTAATGGTAAGTGAACTAGTGGGGGAGACTGAGGGCAATATTTCTGTGGTATGTTTACAGGTGACCCAGCATTTCCGTTGACTAGTGGGGGGCCAATATTTCTGTGGTATGTTTACAGGTGAGTTCGAGTGAAGGCATATTACCTTCACGTAGTCGGGTCGGTGTCTGCTCTGATATGTAGCACTCGGGTTTGGACAATAGAGTCATTTGTGGCCATTTGATTAGTTTGCTAGGATGTTATGGTTGTTAAATGTTTTTATTCATTTATTTATTGTTATTGGTTTTTTTTTGATGAAATGTGACACTCCTTTTGGTGTAATAAAAAGAAAAAGATTTTTTTTGCGTACTCTGATTTTTCGTCAAATAATCAAAGGGGTGGAAAAAGGGGTGTTACAATAACGAACCTTCTGCGCTAGAGTGCGGTCCATCACACGGAAGATCCTCTCTATCTCCTTCAGTCAAGCCAACGCTCCATCAGGATTATACTTGCCTTTGAAAGTAGGCGGATTCTCCCTCTGAAAGGTCGCCAAACTACGAGACCCAGCATTTTCACCAACGTTCTGCTGACCCTCCACGGCCTGCGCCATACCCGCCAAAGCAGCAGCGATAGCAGCATCATTCCTTCCAGCCATCTTAACGTATCACTATAACACAAACAATAGTTAGAACTAAGTGACAATACTCGATCGTCAAATGACACAACAACTAGACAACTTGGTCGGACAGACCGAAACAGCTCTGATACCACTTGTGTAACACCCCATTTCTACCCGGTAAAATAATACGAAAAATCAGAGTTTATAAAAATTTCCATCAAATGAATGGAGTGCTACACTTTCTTCTTAAAAACAACAAACATGATTAATTCGCCTGTGAAAACAGATACATAGCACTTTACTTTTGGATGAACCAATAAATAACCTTTTAGTCTTTAAAAATAAGACACCTTCATTACTACGCAGCGGATTCACAACAAAAGTCAATTCAAATTAATCGCGGCGTCTCAAACCAACTTAAGACAGCTCACAAGCAGCAAAATCCTTGATAATAACGACTTTAAGTTTCAACAATAACATAATCATAACAAAATAATAAGCAAAACACGTGTTCATCCCCCCCGAGTGTTACGTATCAGAGCGACGACACTGACTCAATCAAACGAAGGTAAGCAGCCTTCTTTCGTGATTACCTGCACGTTACCAACAGGAGGGTAACACTCAAACAGAAGGGGTGAGATATCAAACAATATAATAGGACATATGAAAAACAGTATATTAGAATCAGAGGATATGAATTCGCCACTTCACAGCCAACAATCAACATCGATCAATCACAAGTCATCAACATAGTAACTTAAGGGTGCAATATGATTGCGACTCGATACTATTGATATGCATGTGGTACCATCGGAGCAGAACTCCCAACGTAAAAATCTGCCAATAAATAGAGGCATCAACAAGGCATAAGCCTTCAACATAATTTGCCAGTCCAGGCCAACGTGTTTTGAGCATAGCTCCAACATGAAAATGCTATGTATGCGACGCGATGTGAATGAACAACAACAACGGAATTCAACGTTGGCCATAGGCCTACAACATAATATCTTGCAAATAAATAGAGGCAATCCAACTAGGTGCAACATCATCAACAATTCAACAACTGAGCCAACAATTTAGCAACTTAACAAGTTAATAGTGTAACAACTCAAGTAATGGCTAACAACTCCACGAATTAACGATTAACAATTAACGACTTAACCAACAATTAGCCAACCGTGGGCCTAATGCGCCTAAAGCGCCCAACAATCCACAAGACGGTGCCCAAATGCGCCCAGCAACCGAACGAGGCAGCCACACATGGCGCCCAGTACGCCCAGCAACCAGCAGACAACAAGCAACAGGCAGCCACACATGGCGCCTATGGCGCCCAGTGCGCCAGCAACAATCAGACAACAGGCAACAGGCAGCCAGATTTGGGGCCAAGTGCGCCAGCAACAATCAGCAACCCAAGCAACGGGCAGCCAGACTTGGCACCCCTGGCGCCCAGTGCGCCAGCAACATCAGCAACACAAGCAACGGGCAGCCAGACATGGCGCCCATGGCGCCCAGTGCGCCTAGCAACAACAGCAACACAAGCAACGGGCAGCCAGACAGGGCGCCCAGTGCGCCCAGCAACATCAGCAACACAAGCAACGGGCAGCCAGACATGGCGCCCATGGCGCCCAGTGCGCCCAGCAACATCAGCAACACAAGCAACGAACAGCCAGACATGGCGCCCTTGGCACCTAGTGCGCAAGCAACATCAGCAACACAAGCAACGGGCAGCGAGACATGGCGCCCTTGGCGCCCAGTGCGCCAGCAACAATCAGCAACACAAGCAACGGGCAGCCAGACATGGCGCCCATGGCGGCCATGGCACCGAGCAACATCAGCAAACAAGCAACGGGCAGCCAGACATGGCGCCCATGGCGCCCAGCAACATTAGCAACAGAAGCAACGGGTAGCCAGACATGGCGCCCAAGGCGCCCAGTGCGCCAGCAACAACAACAGGGCAGCCAGACATGGCGCCCATGGCGCCCAGTGCGCCAGCAACAACAACAGGGCAGCCAGACATGGCGCCCATGGCGCCCAGTGCGCCAGCAACATCAGCAACACAAGCAACTGGCAGCAAGACATGGCGCCAAGCAACATCAGCAACACAAGCAACGGGCAGCCAGACATGGCACCCATAGCGCCCAGTGCGCCAGCAACACAAGCAACAAACAGCCAGACATGGCGCCCTTGGCACCCAGTGCGCCAGCAACATCAGCAACACAAGCAACGGGCAGCCAGACATGGCGCCCTTCGCGCCTAGTGCGCCAGCAACAATCAGCAACACAAGCAACGGGCAGCCAGACATGGCGGCCATGGCGCCCAGCAACATCAGCAAACAATCAACGGGCAGCCAGACATGGCGCCCATGGCGCCCAGCAACATCAGCAACACAAGCAACGGGCAGCCAGACATGGCGCCCATGGCTCCTAGTGCGCCAGCAACAACAACAGGGCAGCCAGACATGGCGCCCATGGCGCCCAGTGCGCCAGCAACAACAACAGGGCAGCCAGACATGGCGCCCAGTCCGCCAGCAACATCAGCAACACAAGCAACGGGCAGCCAGACATGGCGCCCATGGCGCCCAGTGCGCCCAACAACATCAGCCACACAAGCAACGGGCAGCCAGACATGGCGCCCATGGCGCCCAGTGCGCCAGCAACATCAGCAACACAAGCAACAGGCAGCCAGACATGGCGCCCATGGCGCCCAGTGCGCCCAGCAAGATCAGCAACGGCGCCCATGGCGCCCAGTGACCCAATTTTGTGCGTTCTTCTGTTCAAAACCCCTAAACTAATTTCAATCATCAACAATAGTTTTCCAATGACAACAATCAATTTTCAAGGATTAAACAAACATATAGGATCCCTTATTTTCCCACATAAAGCCCTTCATATACCCTATTATAGAGTTAGAACCCCACCCTTACCTGGGTTTTGATGATTTCGCAGTCACCTCCCTATTTCTCACCAAGTTGCGCCTCCACCCTCCTAGGTTGTAGAACTTGCGCAGCCCCCTTCCTTGGTTCTCTCTCAAATCCTTATTTTTTTCTTCTGCTTATGACAACTTAACCTAGTTTTTACTTACTTATACTTCTCTTTATTTTTCTGATTAGTCTCATGGGCCACTCTTCACACCCCCTTATATTACTTATTCTAACATAAAAATAAGCCCATACAATAAAATAATATTATTACTATTCTAATATTATTTTCCACACTTAATTAACCTATTAATTAAATAAAAGCCAACGTAGTAACTATACTAATAATTCTCAACTTCAACAATTCTCACACTTAATTACTGAATAAATAAATGAAATAATTAATTAAATATTTGGGGCGTTACACAATATGACAAGTTCTATATGCTTTATGTGACCCTATATTTCTCCCCCTTTTTGTCATGATCAAAAGGGTCAACATATGATAGATATTGCGAATCGAAACAGCAATTGTTTCATTCAAATAGAAGAGGAGTCAATGATTCCAAGTTCTCTTCGAATGAAAAAGAAGCTTTCTTTTTGTAAAGGTTTGGTAAAAATATCAGCTAGCTGTTTTGACGATTCAACAAATTCAATCACACAATCGCCTTTTTGGACATGAGCTCTAAGAAAATGATGTCTGATTTCTATGTGCTTGGTCCTAGAGTGTTGGACGGGGTTCTTTGTAACATTTATAGCGCTGGTGTTGTCGCATTTTATTGGGATATGATCTAATTCTACACCATAGTCAAGAAGTTGTTGCTTCAACCAAAGGAGTTGTGCACAGCAACTTCATGCTGCAACATATTCTGCTTCAGCAGTTGACAGTGCGACACTGACTTGTTTCTTACTGTGCCATGAGACTAATGCACTACCTAGTATGTGACATGTTCCACTAGTGCTTTTTCTATCCAACATACATCCTGCAGAATCAGAATCTGAATATCCAATAAGGCTACATGTGGCGCCTTTTGGGTACCACAAACCAACATTTTGAGTGCCTACAAGATATATCATTATTCTTTTGACAGCTACTAAATGCGACTCTTTTGGATTTGCTTGATATCTAGCACACATGCAAACACTAAACATGATGTCTGGTCTACTAGCAGTTAAGTAGAGAAGAGAACCAATCATACCTCGATATTTGCTTAGTTCTACCGGTTTACCTTCTTCATCTTTGTCTAAGTAGCATGAGGTGCTCATTGGTGTGGACATTTCTTTTGCTTTGTCCATTCCGAATCTTTTGAGTAGTTCTTTGTAGTACTTTGATTGAGATATGAAGATGCCGTTGTTTGTTTGTTTTATTTGAAGCCCAAGGAAGAAGTTGAGTTCTCCCATCATTGACATTTCAAACTCATTCTGCATAATACTTGAAAACTCTTTGCAAAGCAATTCATTAGTAGCACCGAAAATGATATCATCCACATAAATTTGCACGAGTAAGATGTCATCTTTTGACCTTTTTCTAAAAAGTGTAGTATCAACTTTCCCTCTTTGAAAATCATGATTGAGTAGGAATTTGCTCAATCTTTCGTACCAAGCTCTGGGAGCTTGCTTCAGACCATATAGAGCCTTTTTGAGTTTAAAAACATGGTCCGGTTTTTCAAAATTTTCAAAGCCAGGTGGTTGTTCAACATACACTTCTTCTTGAATAAAACCATTTAAGAAAGCGCTCTTAACATCCATTTGATACAATTTAAAATCCATAACTGATGCGAAAGCAAGTAACATGCGAATAGCTTCTAATCTAGCTACAGGAGCATATGTTTCATCATAGTCTATTGCTTCTTCTTGATTATAACCTTTAGCAACTAGTCTAGCTTTGTTTCTAACTATTATACCTGATTCATCTAGCTTGTTTCGAAACACCCATTTTGTGCCTATTATTTGATGCTTATCAGGTCTGGGAACTAGATCCCACACTTTGTTTCTTTCAAACTGATTTAACTCTTCTTGCATAGCAATAGTCCAGTGTTCATCTACTACAGCTTCATCTATATTACTAGGTTCAATTTGAGTTACAAAAGCCATATGATTACATGCATTTCTAAGAGAGTTGCGAGTAGTTACCCCTTTTGTTACATCACCTATAACATTTTCAAGCGAGTGGTCCCTGGGAATTCTCCATTCCTTTGGTAGCTCACTGCTTGATTCTTCTTTAGTTCCTTCTTGAGGAGTGGACTTAGTCCCTTCCTCCTTTTCATCTAACCTTGATTGTTCCGGTTCATCTGCATCATTATCAATAACTGCATCCGCCCAAAAGTATTTTGGGATGTCGTGATCATTCAGCATTGTTCTGGCAAGTTCCTCCAATGATCTATTATTCCTTTCAAGAACTCCATTTTGTTGAGGAGTTCTAGGTCCTGAGAAGATGTGATTTATACCAAGTTCTTCACATAGGTTTTCGAATTTTTCGTTTTCAAATTCTCCACTGTGATCGGATCGAATTGAGATGATTTTCAATTCTTTCTCATTTTGAATGCTACGAGCAAGCTTTTTGAATGCTCCAAATGCTTCGCTCTTGTTTGCCAGAAAGAGAGTCCAGGTGTACCTTGAATAGTCATCTACTATAACTAGAGCATAGTAATTACCACCATAACTTTTTGTCCTTGAGGGACCAAATAGATCCATGTGTAACAGCTGCAAAGGTTTGTTAGTAGACACAATATTCTTTGATTTAAAAGACACTTTTACCTGTTTACCCTTTTGGTAGGCATCACACAATTTATCTTTTTCAAACTTGATATTAGGCAGACCACTAACTAGATCCTTAGACACTAGCTTGTTAAGATGATCCATATGAATATGAGCTGTTCTACGATGCCACAACCAAGAATTTTCTTCCTTACTAATGAGACAACATGAATTATGAGATGAAACACTATCAAGAATCATCATGTATATGTTTTCTACTCTATTTCCTATCATTCTAACTTGTTTACTTTGTTTATCCTCAATGATGCATGATCCTGAATCAAATATTACTCTATTTCCTTTATCACAGAGTTGGCTAATGCTTAATAAATTATGTTTAAGACCTTCAACATAAAGAACATTATCAATAGCAGTAGATAAATCTTTACCAACTTTACCTTCACCGAGGATTCTTCCTCTGTTGTTGTCACCATAAGTCACATGACCGCTTGACCTGGGGGTAAGAGTTAAGAACTTTGTGATATCTCCAGTCATGTGCTTTGAGCATCCGCTGTCAAGGTACCAATCTGACCCCCGTACCTTGAAGCATACCTGCATTGATTCAAAACAAGGTTTTAGGTACCCAAATCTCTTTGGGTCCTTGTGGGTTAGTGTTTGGTATGGTCTTTTTGGGAACCCATACCTTTTTCACAGTTTGTTTACCTCTTGCCATACAAACGGAAGTAGTATGTCCAGGTTTACCACAGTAATAACATTTAATATAAGGTCTAGTGGAAAATTTTGGTTTGTAATGAACATGCTTTTCTATGGGTTTGTTTCTAGGAAATCTATGATGCACATTTTGTAAACTAGACAATTTTTCAACAGTCCATTCCAATTCATGAATTTTCTTTTCAAAATCAGCACATTTATCACAAGTATAATTTTCTTTAAAGCATGCAAGGCTATCATTTTCTTTTCTAAGCTCTAATTTTTCTTTAGTTAAAGCAGTGATATCATTTTCAAGATGAGTGATAACTTTCTAAGATTTGCTTAGAGCTTAAGCTATTTTTGAAGATTTATCATGCAATTCAGTAAAGGCTTCATATAGTTCATCATAAGCATCTTGTAAAGATTAAGAGTTAGAGAATACCTCATTTTCGTCGTTGCTGTCATGATCAACCATTAATGCAACTTGAGCTTCTTCATCCTCTGATCCATCTGATGAATCCATGCAGTTGTCTTCCCATGCGATGTAAGCTTTTCTTCCTTTGTTGTCTCTGAATGCTTTCTTTTCAAATTTGGAATCCTTTTTCTGTAGATTAGGACATTCCATTTTCATGTGCCCGAGTTTCCCGCATTCATAACAAGTAGGAGGACCGGATGAGCTTTCTTTGCTAGAGAACCTTTTTGAGTTGAAGTTCTTCCTTGGATAATTGTTGCTTTTCATGAACCTTTTGAACTTCCGAACCATAAGAGCCATACTTTCATCAACCTCATTATCTGAGTCATCGCTATCACCAAGCCGACTAGAACTAGATGCTTTCAGAGCTAAGTTTTTCTTTTTCTTATCTGTATCTTCATGCTCAGCCAGACGGGTGAGTTCTAATTCATGCTCTTTGAGTTTACCAAATAGAGTAGCAAGAGTCATAGTAGCCAAATTTCTTGATTCAGCTATAGCAGTAACCTTGGGTTGCCATTCTCTATTCAGACATCTCAGAACTTTGTTGATTAGATCCTCTGCAGGGAATGACTTTCCCAACAAGCTTAACTGATTCACTATGTGAGTGAATCTTTTCTGCATCTCTGGTATTGTTTCACCTGTATTCATTCTAAACAATTCGTACTCTCTGGTAAGAGTATTTGTTCTTGCCCTTTTCACTTCACTTGTACCCTCATGAGTGACTTGGAGATTATCCCACATTTCTTGTGCAGATTTACAGTTTGAAACTCGAAAAAATTCATCAGCACTCAAAGCAGAAGTAATAATATTTTTAGCACGTAAATTGTGTTGCACTTTTCTTTTCTCATCATCAGACCATTCATTTCTACTTTTTATTGTAAGAATACCATCTACTATGTGTGTGGGGACGAAAGGTCCTTTTTCCACAGCATCCCAAACATCTAAGTCTACCCTTCAATAAAGATTCTCATTCTTTCTTTCCAATATGCGTAATCTTTCCCGTTGAATCCCGGAGGACGGGTAAGAGAAGCACCCTCTTGCGTAGACCAACCTGAAGCCATTTCTCTTGTAGCTGCTAGGCCCTTTATACAAGAGTCTAGCTCTGATACCACTTGTTGCCAAGTGGCTTCAGTCTTAAGAGTGGGGGTGAATTGAGATTTAAAAACTTTTGAAAACTTTTTCCCCTTTTCAATGACTTAGATCAATTTTAGCGCAGGTTAAGGGGAAGCGAAGGAATTAGAAAATAAAGCAATAAAGCACGCAGAGATTTATCCTGGTTCGGTCACCTCCCAGTGACCTACGTCCAGTCCTCACACCCTTGTGAGATTTTCCACTAACACAACAAGGCTTACGGGTGCCTTGGAAACCTTTACAGACTCAGGCACTCTCCTCCTAGGATACCCCACCTATGGAGAGCCCTAAAATCTATTACAACAATAACAAGAGATACCCCACCCCTGTTACAACCAGCTGCCCTAGAAAGATACCCCACTTCCTAGTACAAACAGCTACCCTAGAGAGATACCCCACTCCCTAGTACAGAAAACAACAATTAAAATAACAATAACGTAAATACAGAAATACCTCTAACGAAGGCAGATATTACAACTTGAAGAACGCAACCCCAACTAACTCTTAGCGAAAGATCAGCTCTGACGGACCAGCGGTGCGAGAAGAGCAAAGAATAAAATGTAAAGAGTTTTTCTCAAAATGTGCTCTGATTCGTAATAGTGGGTTGGTTGGAAATGGAGGCTATGAGGCCTCTATTTATAGGCTATGAAAAAATAAGGTTTACGTTAAAAAAGATGTAGGAATCGATTCTTTGTTGAATTGCATTGGATCTAGGAATCGATTCTCTATTGACTTCTTTTAAGTAGGAATCGATTTTGCCTTACTTAGGAAATAGTAACAATCGATTCTTGAGATCCAGGAAGGCTAGGAATCGATTCCATACTCAATGGAATTTTGTATGAATCGATTCTTGGCTTGCCAGAGACATGTAGGAATCGATTTCTAAGTTTAGAAGAGAAGGTATGAATCGATTCTTCCTTTTAAAAAGGATTTGCTTGAGAATCGATTTATGTCATGAAAGAAGTAATGTGAAATCGATTTCTCTTGAAATAGGAAGGATGCAAATCGATTATGTGATGTGAGAAAAACATTTACAATCGATTATACATTTTCAAATTGTGTTGGAAATCGATTTTGAAGATTAGTAAAAAGTATTGAGTCGATTTCTATCTTTTCCAAAGTGTTTTCAAAATGGTTTTTATGTTTGTGTGTTCATGCATGCATTTTGAAAAACATTTAAGACGTGAGACTTTTGAGAGATGATCTGACCTTCGTAAGAGCTTACAATTTTTCCTAAGACGCACCCAAACCCTAAGGACTACCCTTATTTTTAAGGACTACCCTTACATCTTGAATCTTTCAATCCTTGAGCTTGATGGTCTTGGATTGTGATTTTTATACTTTGTCACTTTCATCACCTTTGGTTTTAGGTCAACTTTTACTTTTGTCATTTTAGCTCTTGGTCTTTTTCATCATCAAAACATTGACCTGCAATATAGGTTACCTGCAATGCAAGGTATCCACAGGTACGAGTCAAGTGAATGATACAAATATTAGAGTTCTTACTTCTGAGTATGAAGCTTTCAAGATGAAGGAAGGTGAATCTGTTGCAGCTATGCACCAAAGATTGAACCTGATAGTGAATAACTTGAGAGCACTTGGGAAGAAGAACTCAACGAAAGATTTGAATGGGAAGATTCTTGCATCCTTGACTAGTGAGTTCTTTCCCAAGACTTGTGCTATCACTAAAGCCAAAGATACTGGCACTTTACCTCAAGAAGACTTGATTGGGTCACTTCTTGCATTCGAGTTGGTTTTGTTGGCTGCTAAGAAGGCTCAAGAAAAAGTAGCGGTCAAAGAAAGGAAGTGTCTTTCTCTTGCCACTGCCAAGACTCCTAAGATGGCAAAGAAAGAGGTTGAGTCTGATGAAGAATCTGATGATGAAGACATGGCTATGTTTGCCAAGAAATTCAGAACATTCATGAGATTCAACATGCTTGGGAAGGGTGACTATTCAAAGAAATCTGGGTACAACAAAGAAGACAATTATGAGAGAAGAGATGATCAACCAAAATGTTTTGAATGCAACAAACCGGGTCATCTCAAAGTGAATTGTCCAAAGCTAAAATCCAAGTACCAGCAAAAGAAAGCCATGAAGGCTACATGGGACAACACAGATACTGATGGTGATACAGTTGATGAAGAAGAGGTTGCAAATGCTGTTTGTCTTATGGCAAAAGACACACCTGAGGCTACATGGGACAATCTTGACACTGATAGTGAAACAAATGAAGAAGAGAAGGCTGCCAATGTTGTTTGTCTTATGGCAAATAACACCCGTAAGGTAATCCTTGCTAACCATAGTCTTTCAAATTCACTTGAGCATGATGACTTATTTGATGATGTGTGTAGTAGTCAAGATTTGAGTGAGGCTTTTGAAGCTCTTTATAATGAACATGAAACTCTTTTGGTTAAATCTAAGAATTTGACAAAGAGCAACAAAAGCATGCTCACTCAAATTGAGACTCTTGAGAATGAGGTAGCTAAGTTGAAGAATGAGCTACATAAAACTAAACCTTTCAACCTTGAGCTTCTTGAGCTTAAACAAAATTTTGAAAAAATCAAGGTTGAAAATGAAATTTTGAAAGAATCCTTAAAAAGGTTTGAGGTTGGTGAAAAGACCTTAACCAAGATACTTCACTCCCAACATGAATATGTTTATAGGAGAGGTATTGGGTATGAAGGTAATTCCACCTCCTCTGTTTTGAAAAAGAAAGTGATTTTTGTAGCTGCCACTTCAAGTAACACACCTACTGTTTTCTCTTGCACTTATTGTCAAAAAGGGAACCATAGCTCTCATAGCCCTATTCGTAGATTGTGTGAGTTTGGTACCCTTATACCTGCCTGTAAGAAACCAAGGTGGATTGTGAAAACAAACCCCTTGAGAACTAAACCCCAAGGACCCAATAAAATTTGGGTACCTCGTACTAGTTGTTAATGTTCCTTTTGCAGGTTGGTCAGTCATCCAAGAAGAAAAATGTGTGGATGGTTGATAGTGGGTGCTCAAGGCATATGACTGGTGATGCTTCACTATTCTTGAAGTTGAGCAACAAAGCTAGTGGATCTGTAAAGTTTGCCAACAATGAATCTGCTCAAGTAATAGGTAAAGGTTGTGTGGTTAAGGAAAACACAATCAAAATTAAAAATGCTTTACTAGTTGATGCTGTCAAATTTAACTTGCTAAGTGTTAGCCAATTATGTGATAGTGATTTTGATGTGTATTTTTCTGTTGATAAATGTGTTATTACTCATAGGACTTCTAAACTTTATATTACTGGCTTTCGAGAAAATAATGTGTATTTTGTTGATTTTGACAATGTGAGTAATGATACTGTATGCATGCCTTCCTTGCTTGATGATGTGAATCTGTGGCATAGACGTCTAGGACATGCTAGAGGTCTACCCAAGTTGAAATATGAAAAGGGTCAATTGTGTGATGCATGTCAGCTAAGTAAGTTGCATAGATCTTCTTTCAATCCAAAAACGGTTATTTCCACTAACAATGTGCTTGAATTGCTCCATCTTCATTTATTTGGTGAAATTGATGTTGTAAGTCTAGGAGGGTCCAAGTATGTCTTCGTGATTGTAGATGATTATTCTAGGTATACTTGGGTCATTCTACTTCCAAATAAAAGCGATGCTTTTAATGAGTTCGCTAAGCTGTGCAGAAAGTTACAGAATGAGAAAAGCTTTGCCATCAAGGAAATTAGAAGTGATCATGGAGGAGAGTACCAAAATTCATCATTAAGGACTTGGTGTGAAAAGTATGGTGTTCATCATAACTTTTCAGCTCCAAGGACTCTTCAACAAAACGGTGTGGTGGAAAGGAAGAATAGAACCATACTAGAGATGAGCAGAACAATGTTGAACGAGCACAACTTACCCAAATATTTTTGAGGTCATGCAGTTCATACAGCATGTCAAGTGCTCAACCGGGTATACCTGAGGCCATCTCTTAACAAGACGACATACGAGTTGTGGAATGATAGAGCTCCAAATATTTCATACTTCAAGGTTTTTGGAAGTAAGCGCTTCATTCTCAACACAAAAGATAAGTTGGGTAAGTTTGATCCAAAATCAACTGAAGGTATTTTTATGGGTTATTCAAGTCATAGTAGAGCATATATTGTTTACAATAAAATTGATAAATGTATGCAAGAATCAATACATGTTTCTTTTGATGAGACTAACCCTTTTGCTAAGAAAGTTGATGATGAGGATGAAGTAGTTGAAGTGATAAAAAACAGAATACCTGAATCAAACAATGAAAGTGAGGAAGAAGCCGAGGTGAAAGTGGAACCTCAAGAAGAAGTTGAAGTGGAACGAGAGCCCCAGGACATCGATGACCATCTCCATGGAAGAACACATGATGATTTGCCCAAAACTTGGAAATCAGTTCGAGATCATCCCACGGAGCAAATTATTGGTAGTCCATCAAAGGGGGTAACAACTCGTTCTTCTCTTAATCATTTATGCTTTCATAGTGCTTTTGTCTCTCAAATAGTTCTTAATAATATTAAGGAAGCTTTAAATGATCCAGAATGGTTTGTGTCAATGCAAAATGAACTTGAACAATTTGAACGGAACAAAGTTAGGCATTTAGTTGAAAAACCTGTCGACAGAACCGTTATTAAATAAAAGTCGTTTAGTTGTTCAAGGTTTTAACCAAATTGAAGAGGTGGATTTTGAAGAAACTTTTGCTCTGGTGGCTAGGTTGGAGTCCATTCGTATAATATTGGGATTTGCTAGTTACATGAACTTCAAACTACACCAAATGGATGTCAAGAGTGCCTTCCTCAAGAGTGCCTTCAAACTACACCAAAGGCCCTCTGGTTTTGAAGATTTCAAAAACCCAAACCATGTTTTCAAACTTGACAAAGCACTTTATGGATTAAAACATGCTCCTTGAGCTTGGTATGAGGGACTAAGCAAACATTTAATTGCAAATGGTTTCAAAAAGGGTAAGATTGACTCTACCTTATTCCTTAAAACCAAGGGCAAACATATCATAGTTGTTCAAATTTATGTCGATGATATTATTTTTGGGTCTACTAATGATGATCTGTGCAAGGAGTTTTCTGAAATGATGACTAGCGAGTTTGAGATGAGCATGATGGGGGAGCTGAATTTCTTTTTGGGACTTCAAGTCAAGAAAAAGAAAGAAGGAATCTTCATATGTCAATGAAATTGGTACTCCCATGGCGACTGCAACAAAGTTGGATAAGGACGAGCAAGGTAAACCAGTCAATGAAACGATGTATTGAGGTATGATCGGTAGTCTCTTGTATTTAACTGCTTCTCGACCTGATATTATGTTTGCTGTTTGCTTATGTGCTCGATTTCAGGCATGTCCCAAATAATCACATTTAAAAGCTGTAAAACGGATTCTAAGATATGTTAAGGGGACCATAGATTTTGGACTGTGGTACCCGAAATCGAGTCTGTTTGATTTGGTCGGTTTCTGTGATGCTGATTTTGCTGGATGTACATTAGATAGGACGAGTACTAGTGGAACCTGTCATTTCTTAGGGCCTTTGTTAACTTCCTAATCTAGTAAAAAACAGAACAGTGTTGCTTTGTCCACCGCTGAAGCCGAATATGTGGCGATTGGTAATTGCGTTGCACAAGTTCTGTGGATGAAACAGACTTTAGAGGATTTTGGTTTGTTATATGAAAATGTGCCAGTTCTATATCATAACACTAGTGCCATTAACATTGCTAAGAACCCCATCCAACACTCTAGAACTAAGCATATAGACATAAGGCACCATTTAATTAGAGACCATGTTTCTAGGGGGAGCATAGCATTACAGTTTGTAGGCACCGATAACAAACTAGCAGATATCTTCACGAAACCCCTAGCCGAAGCTCAATTTTGTAAGATTCGGAGAGAGCTCGGTATGCTGGATTTCGCCAGTTTATAATGTGATTATTTGTCTTGTGTGTTTTCCCTCCTTTTTGATGAAAACAAAGGGGGAGAAATACTTGCTGCTATTTACGGCTATTGCTATGTTAGTGGATTAGTTTATTATTTTTATGCTTATGCTTAGGGGGAGCTTTTGATATTGGTTCTTGTTTATCGCCTCCCTTTGCATAAGGTAATTTGTTATCATAAAAATGGGGGAGTTTGTTGAACCAAGGTCAAACACTCTTTGTTTTGTATGATAACATATTACAATCTGTCTACTAATGGTTACAGTTGAACAAGAGTACAGGACATGAATCAAAGAGCGGGGTATCTTCATAAATCAAAAAGCAAGATATCCTGCTCTTTGACTCATGTCCTGTACTCTTGTTCAACTGTAACCATTAGTAGACGGATTGTAATTTGTTATCATACAAAACAAAGAGTGTTTGACCTTGGTTCAACAAACTCCCCCTTTTTGATGATAACAAATTACCTTATGCAAAGGGAGGCGATAAACAAGAAACAATAGCAAAAGCTCCCCCTAAGCATAAGCATAAAAATAATAAACTAAACCAGTAACATAGCAATAGCCATAAATAGAAGCAAGTATTTCTCCCCCTTTGTTTTCCTCAAAAAGGAGGGAAAACACACAAGACAGATAATCACATTATAAACTGGCAAAATCAAGCATACCGAGCACTCTCCGGATCATACAAAATTGAGCTTCGGCTAGGGGTTTCGTGATGATATCCACTAGTTGGTCATCGGTGCCTACAAACTGTAATGCTATGCTCCCCCTAGAAACATGGTCTCTCTAATGAAATGGTGTCTTATGTCTATATGCTTAGTTCTAGAGTGTTGGATGGGGTTCTTAGCAATGTTAATGGCACTAGTGTTATCACATAGAACTGGCACATTTTCATATAACAAACCAAAATCCTCTAAAGTCTGTTTCATCCACAGAACTTGTGCAACGCAATTTCCAACCGCCACATATTCGACTTCCTATTTCTTAAGAAATGAATATCGATTTTCTTCTTAACTTTGCAAAAACCATTTTCTCATGCTACGTGCCTACCTATTAGGCTTTTATATAACAGATTTTTTTTCAAGCTTTTAACACAACAGTTTTATTTTAAAAAAACATCTCTCAACTACAAAAGTTATAGAACGGAAGTGGTAAGATCTTACACGGTGTCCTATCAAAATCAAATTAACACATAGGTCTTGAACGCCAGAGTAGCTTCTCCTCCAAGCCGCTATACTTTAAGATATCCTGCTTTTTGATTCATGAAGATATCTTGCTCTTTGATTCATGTCCTGTACTCTTGTTCAACTATAACCATTAGTAGACAGATTGTAATTTGTTATCATACAAAACAAAGAGTGTTTGGCCTTGGTTCAACATATAGTGCATCACAAACCAAAATTTTCTCATTAGAAAAAAGGCGGTAAGATGCATATTTATGTTTGACTAATGTAATGAATAAATAATTTTATGTATGTTACACAAATTAACCATGCAGATATAAAGTAGTTTTCTGATCTAGATCAAGTCAGATTATAAGTCAGCTATTATCTACATGTGGTGACATTGAAATATCTTTATGATCTATAAAACTGTAACATCCTCAAAATAATTAATAGAATTATTTGGATGTTAACCCAATCGAATTAATTTTGTACTTAATTGGTAAAATTATTGAGTGCTAAAGATAATTATTGGTTGTCTTAGGATCGTTAACCGGTTAATTCGGGACCAGGACGATTTAGAATCTAAATAAGAGATTAAGGACAATATGGTAATTTGACCACGTTACCACTTATATATTAAATAAATATATATGTGTGTGTAAGTGAAAGAAAGAATTAAAAAGAAAAGAAAGGAAAAGAAAGAGATACAGAACCGTGAGGGAGAGGAGAAAAGAAAGAAAAGAAGAGAAATGGAGAAAGAGAGAAAGAGGGAAACAAAGAGGGAGAAGGAGAGAAGGGAAGAAAGATTTCATGCCAAACTCCATTTTTCCTTCACCAAAAATCATCACCTTCTCATCCTCTCCATGTTGATACAAGAATCACATCATATGTTTCACTCTCTCTCCATCCACCATTTTCGTTTTCTTGAGGAGAGGAGGAGTTTTGGAGCTTGCTTCTTCTTTTGAGTGATTTGGAAGTGTGGGAAGTTCAAATGGAAGCTTGGGTGCTAACTTGGAGGGAAGGAAACAAGGATTGGGTGAGTTAGGGTTTTGAAATCAATTTGGGGTTTTAGGTGAATAGGAGCAATTTGGAGGTTAGGGTTGATGAATAGTGTTCATGAAGGTTGAAGGTGGATGTTGAGGTTCATGTTGAAAGATGAAAGCTTAGGAATCAAAGTTGGGGCTTTTGTGAGGAGCTTGAAGCCTAGGAGCTTATGTTGGTGTCTAGGTGAAAAGCGGATTTCTCGAGTCTCGCGAGTCGGATGTTCGAGTTAAGGAAAGTTACGATGTTTCGTGATTTTCATCACGATAGGTGAGTTTTACTCACGTTTAGGTTTATTCTGTTTTGAAATGAATTTTATGTGATTTGGTTTCGAAAGATATCGCGTTTTGACAAAATTCGTTTAGATTGAGTTTTTGATTGATATGTTGATTGATTGAGGAATGAATTAATGTTGTTTGGATTGGAATATTGCTTGGTATTGTCTGTTTTCGAGTTAGGAATCGATCGGAGCGGGTTTCGGATTAATCGGAAAGCGAATTTTCATGAAAAAGGCCATTTTTGCAATGCTGTCAAATGCACACGACCAGTGCGTCCCAGGGGCACGATCCGTGCGCCTGGTTCGGTTTCTGTTTTTCAAAATGCCCAACAGGGCGCACGATCCGTGCGTATGGGGGCACGATCCGTGCGCCTGGTTCTGTCAAAATTTTACAAAGTGCCCGAAATGATTTCATTTCGATTCCAATCCTCTCCTAATCCTTTCCTAACCCTTCTATAATGATATTAGGCTTATAATGACATGATTTTAGGTATGTTTCAAAAGGGTTTTATAAAATACTTTTGAAGTGGAAATTGTCTCGAAAAATCGAATAATAGTACACGTGTGCGGATATGTTTTATTGATAACAAAGCGGACTATGAGTCCTACGTGGTAAAGTATAATGCAAATGAACTATGGGCTCATATGATAGTGGATATAGGTGTATACTATATAGATTTTGGGTGACGACCCATGGGGTTAACATACTAGGCAGGGCAGTCATGATCCCTTACCCTAGGCTCCGTGCCATTAGGAAAAATGCTATTGGTAAGGGGGTTCGCCGGGAGTAGCGTTCGCGCAGTCGGTGGAATGCCATGTGAAAAATAATGTGGTTCATCGGGAGTAGTGTTCGCGCAGCCGGTGCCGTGTCGAGTTAAACAGGTTTCATAATTTAACCGAGAGTGTTAGTAGGGGTCTCGGTAGAACTCACTGAGATTGTATCTCATTGTTTATATGTTGTTGTTTTACAGAGAAACGGGGAAAGAGAGGACAGCAGAGGCACGAGTAGGTTGAGCTCGGACTGGTTGCTGATGACTTAGCTTTATGCTTAAGTTTATCTTTCCTTTTTGTTGTCTATGTACTACGAAACCATGACTTTAGTGTTATGTCTTTCTTCCGCTTTCTTGTATGATGTTGAATACTATTGTTGCTGACAGTTTATGGTCTGAGTACCGTATAATCTTGTTTGTAAATAAAACTGTTTTGTTTTTAATCAGCAAAAAATTTATAGTGGTATTCAGTGTGTGAGCAGGAAATAATATCTCTGATGTTTTAGGGATGGTACACTTGGGTATTTTTACTAAATAAAAATACCGGGGTGTTACAGGTTGTATCATTGCAGTTCGACCTCGTCGGACTTAGTTTAGGGTTGAGTCGATTCCTTGTTAGTCCTTGTTGTAATTATACTTGTGATGCTAAGAGACATTGAGCCTGATCAACTCAATACTTAGTGCATCATAAGCGGAATTATGTCAGGATGACCAAGACGCAGTCCTCTACCAAGACCAGAATCTCCAACCGGTGCATCCTCAAGAAAGGTGACACGACGATGGAAGAATACATCGCTAAGTTTGAGAAGTTGTCTCGGTTTTAATAAGTGGTAAAGTATGCTCCGAATGAGGAATGGAAGATGCAAATGTATAAGAGGGGCCTTCGTACTTATATGACTCAGGGTCTCAGTTCTTATACTCTCACTAATTATGCTGCATTGGTGCAACCAGCCTATGTCACCGAGGATGATCTCATAGGGAATATGGGAAAGGAAAGAAGGTAGTTGAATTACCAACTCAGAATGCAAAGTCCTAAGAAAATTTCATCAAAGGAAAAGCTGGTGCAATTCCTCGATTCTGCAAAGGCCAGAAGATGTTCTAACTGTGGAAGACATCACCAAGGTGATCGTCAGCACAGATCAATCGGTTCTATTATTGTAATGAAGAGGGTCACTATACAAATAAGTGCCCTGCAAGGAAGAGTTCCAAGGAGTTACAAGCAGCTCTAAGGCAAGGACGAGTCAACACTCTGGATACTTAGACAGTTACAACTGCTGACAGGTTACTGAGGGGTATGGGATCTCCTTTCAATAACTCCGTCAGTATATTATATGATTCGGGTGCAACCCATTGTTTTACAGCACAATCATGTGTGGATCGGTTGGGACTAGCGAATCTCCGCTATCCGAGCCGATAACTATTGTTACTGCTGCTAAGGGTCGTGTCCAGACCCAATTGTTATGTCAAAATTGTCTACTTGTCATAGGAGACAGAAATTTCGTTGTAGAATTTATTTGTTTGCCTATGAGAAGTATGGACATTGTCTTGAGTATGGATTGGATGACTGCAAATCATGTCACAATCAACTGTGTCGATCGAACAATCAGCTTCGCCTCCGAATCTGTGGATTGACACAGGCAAACTCTGAAGCAGCTATCTCTTTCACCTCAGCAAGCCAATTACTATTCCAAGGTGCGGAAGCTTACATTATTATGTTGTCTGCATCCACTGAAACGGGTTTAGATTTGTCATCTGTTCAAGTGGTGAATGAATTTCTGGATGTTTTTCCGGATGAAGTTTTTCTGTACCTCCTGACCGAGAGGTAGAGTTTTCTATCGAATTGGTTCCTGGCACAGGATCAATATCTATTGCTCCTTATCGAATGTGTCCTTTTGAATTAAAGGAATTGAAGTCTCAACTTTGAAGAGTTGATCTCAAAGAGGTTCATTCAACCGAGCGCTTCTCCATGGGGTGCTTCGGTGTTTCTAGTCAAAAAGAAAGATGGAAGTATGAGATTGTGCATTGATTACCGACAACTCAACCAAGTGACGATCAAGAACAAATATCCTTTGCCAAGGATACACGAATTGTTGGATCAACTTCGAGGTGCCGTGGTGTTTTCAAAAATTGATCTAAAGTCAGGTTGTCATCAATTAAAGGTTAGGGCCTTAGATATTCCGAAGATAGCTTTCCGTACTAGGTATGGACACTTCGAGTTCGTAGTGATGCCCTTCGGTTTGACTAATGCTCCGGCGGTATTGATGGCCTACATGAACCGAGTTTTCCACACGTACCTGGATCAATTTGTAGTTGTTTTCATTTATGATGTCGTGGTGTACTCGAAGACCACTGAGGAGCATGTTCAACATCTCCGCATTGTTTTGAATGTACTCCGAGAAAAGAAGTTGTATATGAAACCTTCGAAGTGTGATTTCTGGATGCCAGAGGTAAAGTTTTTGGGACATGTGATTTCCCAATTGGAAGTTACTGTAGATCTCAGTAAAATGGAAGCTGTGTTAAACTGGGAGCAACCATCATCAGTCATAGAGATCAGAAGTTTCTTGGGTCTAGCCGGTTACTATAGGAGTCGTATTCAAGGGTTCTCACAGTTAGTTCTTCCACTTACTCGGTTAACTCGTAAGGGTCAACCGTTTACGTGGGAGGCCGATTATGAAGAATGTTTTCAAGAGTTGAAGATTCGGTTGACTTCTGCTCCAATCCTGATCCTTCCGGATCCGTCTTTGGAATTCCAAGTTTACAGCGATGCTTCTGGAAAGGGTTTAGGATGTGTTCTCATGCAGAACCAACAAGTGGTAGCTTATGCATCCAGAAAGTTGAAGATTCATGAAGAGAATTATCCAACTCATGATTTGGAGTTGACAGCTATTGTAAATACACTGAAGATTTGGAGACATTACCTGTGTGGGTCTCGTTTCGAAGTCTTTAGTGATCACAAAAGTTTAAAGTATCTGTTTGATCAGAAGGAGTTGAATAACAATCAGATTGTATGAAGTAATCCTGTTTGACAGGTCAAACGTGAATACAAATAGGAAAGTGAAGTGACGGCTGACCGTTTTTCACATCAAAGGAGTAATTGATGGATTTGCTTGCAAGTGACTGAAATTCCCGAAGTGAAGCTTGGCGTGCCGGATGATAGTTTTGAAAAATCATTTTTTTTTTGTGAAAACCCGCATGCTAAAGTTAATTTTGGGAACGAATCAAGAGGCTAATAAAATCTGATTGAGGAAAATCATAGGAGGGGTACTTAGGTTGAGGGGAAACTCAACGCTATTGGCTAATTCGGCAAGGAATTGGGTGCGTCGTAGATAAATATATTTTGAGGAAAGTTACAATAAAGGAAGAAGGGTTCTGAGTTCTGTTTGATAGTTGTTTTGAGAACATCTGAGGTAATTTTCATTGCTTTCGAAATTAATTGATGTTCCCACGGTTTATTTTTACGTTTAAGGTCAAAGTTTTTAGTAAAACCCAAATCTCATCTTTTTGAAAAGTTTTATCTCAAAAACTTGGGGCGAGTCAAGAAGTTTCACAAATGACTTTCCGTCACATTTGTCAATGTGTACGAGAACTGTTATAGATTTTTAGAAAATTTGATGAGAACATGTTTACACCCTTCGGGGAAATCATGTTTGTTCTTACCTCTACCGAGGAGTACCAATATGTGGACCACATTTTCAACCTGTATTTCTATCAAGTGCCGCATATTAAACCCTTTGATTTAGATTAATCAAAGTTGGGGTGCAAACGAGGAAAATTGGAATAAGTTACGGAAGTGTTTTCAAATGCGGTACCAAGCCCATGTAAGCGAGTGATGAGTTTCTCGTGTTGATTCGTAACAAGAGAGTTCGTACTATAACCTTAGAAGCATTCTAGGGTAGTAGTGGATCTTACTTGAAGATTGATGTGCCAGCTTAGGAAGATTTTCTACACTCATTTCGTTAATTCAAGATTGTGTTCCAGCAACTTAAGACCTTTCTAAGAATGTCGATTCTCGGTTAGTCAAATCAAAGACTGGACGAAATTTTGAGGACAAAATTCTTTCAAGTTGGGGAGAATGTAACATCCTCAAAATAATTAATAGAATTATTTGGATGTTAACCCAATCGAATTAATTTAGTACTTAATTGGTAAAATTATTGAGTGCTAAAGATAATTATTGGTTGTCTTAGGATCGTTAACCGGTTAATTCGGGGCCAGGAGGATTTAGAATCGAAATAAGAGATTAAGGACAATATGGTAATTTGACCACGTTACCACTTATATATTAAATAAATATATATGTGTGTGTAAGTGAAAGAAAGAATTAAAAAGAAAAGAAAGGAAAAGAAAGAGATACAGAACCGGGAGGGAGAGGAGAAAAGAAAGAAAAGAAGGGAAATGGAGAAAGGGAGAAAGAGGGAAACGAAGAAGAGAAGGAGAGAAGGGAAGAAAGATTTCATGCCAAACTCCATTTTTCCTTCACCAAAAATCATCACCTTCTCATCCTCTCCATGTTGATACAAGAATCACCTTGGAGGGAAGGAAACAAGGATTGGGTGAGTTAGGGTTTTGAAATCAATTTGGGGTTTTAGGTGAATAGGAGCAATTAGGGATGATGAATAGTGTTTATGAAGGTTGAAGGTTGATGTTGAGGTTCATGTTGAAAGATGAA
Organism: Astragalus membranaceus; assembly: GCA_039519185.1. Classification (NCBI taxonomy): domain Eukaryota; kingdom Viridiplantae; phylum Streptophyta; class Magnoliopsida; order Fabales; family Fabaceae; genus Astragalus; species Astragalus membranaceus. The sequence goes on along the minus strand of CM076847.1, from coordinate 54,687,714 downwards.
AGCTTAGGAATCGAAGTTGGGGCTTTTGTGAGGAGCTTGAAGCCTAGGAGCTTATGTTGGTGTCTAGGTGAAAAGCGGATTTCTCGAGTCTCGCGAGTCGGATGTTCGAGTTGCGGAAAGTTGCGGTGTTTCGTGATTTTCATCACGATAGGTGAGTTTTACTCACGTTTAGGTTTATTCTGTTTTGAAATGAATTTTATGTGATTTGGTTTCGAAAGATTTTGTGTCGAAAACGTTATTTGGAAATATATCGCGTTTTGACAAAATTCGTTTAGATTGAGTTTTTGATTGATATGTTGATTGATTGAGGAATGAATTAATGTTGTTTGGTTTGGAATATTGCTTGGTATTGTCTGTTTTCGAGTTAGGAATCGATCGGAGCGGGTTTCGGATTAATCGGAAAGCGAATTTTCATGAAAAAGGCCATTTTTGCAATGCTGTCAAATGCGCACGATTAGTGCGTCCCAGGGGCACGATCCGTGCGCCTGGTTCGGTTTCTGTTTTTCAAAATGCCCAACAGGGCGCACGATTCGTGCGTATGGGGGCACGATCCGTGCGCCTTGTTCTGTCAAAATTTTACAAAATGCCCGAAATGATTCCGTTTCGATTCCAATCCTCTCCTAATCCTTTCCTAACCCTTCTATAATGATATTAGGCTTATAATGCCATGATTTTAGGTATGTTTCAAAAGGGTCTTATAAAATACTTTTGAAGTGGAAATTGTCTCGAAAAACCGAATAATAGTACACGTGTGCGGATATGTTTTGTTGATAACAAAGAGGACTATGAGTCCTACATGGCAAAGTATAATGCAAATGAACTATGGGTTCATATGATAGTGGATATAGGTGTATACTATATCGAGTTTGGGTGACGACCCATGGGGTTAACATACTAGGCGGGGCAGTCATGATCCCTTACCCTAGGCTCTGTGCCATTAGGAAAAATGCTATTGGTAAGGGGGTTCGCTGGGAGTAGCGTTCGCGCAGTCGGTGTTATGTTAGAAAGTTGGTTGTGGGGTTCACCGGGAGTAGCGTTTGCGCAGTCGGTGTCGTACTGAGTTATAGCAGGTTCCCCGGGAGTAGCGTTCGCGCAATCGGTGGAATGCTATGTGAAAAATAATGTGGCTCATTGGGAGTAGCGTTCGCGCAGCCGGTGCCGTGTCGAGTTAAACAAGTTTCATAATTTAACCGAGAGTGTTAGTAGGGATCTCGGTAGAACTCACTGAGATTGTATCTCATTGTTTATATGTTGTTGTTTTAGAGAGAAATAGGGAAAGAGAGGACCGCAGAGGCATGAGTAGATTGAGCTCGGACTGGTTGCTGATGACTTAGCTTTATGTTTAAGTTTATGTTTCCTTTTTGTTGTCTATGTAATACGACACCATGACTTTAGTGTTATGCCTTTCTTCCGCTTTCTTGTATGATGCTGAATACTATAGTTGTTGACAGTTTATGGTCTGAGTACCGTATGGTCTTGTTTGTAAATAAGACTGTTTTGTTTTTAATCAGCGAAAAAATCATAGTGGTATTCAGTGTCTGAGCATGAAATAATATCTCTGATGTTTTAGGGATGGCACACTTGGGTATTTTTACTAAATAAAAATACCGGGGTGTTACAAAAACAGTCTTTGGTTCTTGCTTCTTCATTTCATGCTCAAATGCCAACAATTCAAGGAAGATGTCCTGAAGATAATATTGACCGCAAAGCTCCATTAAAAGAGGATATATTACAAGTAACTGAACGAAGTAGATTGCCATATGCACACAAGGAGAAACTCTAGATGATGAAATTCATATTCTGAAGTGATGCATCAAACAGGGGGAGAGAAACTGCACTTTTTTTCCTTTGCCATGATTTTGTCCCACTAGGTTTTCCTGGAATGGTTTTTAACGAGGCAGTTCCCACTGAAAGGATATTGTACTCTTTTTCCTTCACCGGATTTTTATCCCACTGGTTTTTTCTAGTAAGGTTTCAATGAGGCATATCCTCAATGGACATCCAGGGGGGAGTGTTTTGAATATTAGGGTTGTTAGTGGATGTCTTGTATTCTCCCATCATCTCAATCTTACCTTGTGTAGTGGTCTTTTATGATTGACCACTCACTTCCGGTCCCCACCCTATAAATAAGATTCACCCTCATATGCAAAATTGTACTTGTAAAGAGAAATACAAAGATTACTATATTCTCTCCTTTTATCATTCTTTTGTTCTTCTTTTGCTATAGTTTTATAACAAAAAAGTACTTTTTCTTTGATTTTAAACAATATTTCAAATGCAAATATTATATATTATTTTAAGAAACTATTATTATTATTATTATTATTATATATTATTATTATTATTGTTATTATTATTATTAGTGTTAGTGTTAAATTTCTTTTTGGCCACTTTGAGTTTTTAGGTTTAGTCCTCCAATTACTTTCAGCTACTTTTAAATGGACCACATATGTGGGATACACTGTTATTAAATAGACAACATAGATTTCTCACTCTATGCCATTGTGTCTTTATTTACAAAAATGCAATTAATTTGATACTTATATCGTGGCAAGCCAACATGAAAAACACCAAGAAAATTGGTGAAATTTTTTTAAATAAGTGTTGTAATGGTTTACAGCTTGATATTAATATTAACAATAATGCTCCAGAGGGGATTGTTTGTAGACGATCTTGGAAAACAAAATTGTCACTACAAATTATAGATCTCAACAGTTATTGCGTTAGTTTGTTTAGACTAGTGGTTCCTATAAAATTTGCATTTTTTTTAGTCTCTCAAATTATTTTCACCTTCTTTTGGTCCGCCTATTTTTTTTAGCAAGTTTTAATCCCCCAAACTAATTAACGATAAAAACATATTTAACTGTTTTATAAACTTGTCGAAGCAAAAAAATACCATTTATTTGATTTTAAATATTATTTCAAATTTAAATATTATATATTATTTTAAAAATCTCTTATTATTAATATTAGTTGTTATTGGTTAGTATAAAATTTAAATTTCTTTAATTTTAGTCCCCAAAATTATTTTTGCCTACTTTTAAATGGACCACATATGTGGACACGCTATTATTAAATAGAGAACGTAGATGTCCCACTCTATGCCATTATGTCTTTACTTACCAAAATGCATTAATTTTGACACTTATATAGTGACAAGCCACCATGGAAAACACCAAGAAAAATTGGTTAATTTTTTTTTTAAATCTATTGTAGTTCTAACACCCCGGTATTTCTAACATGTAGAGAGACCAAAGATGCACAAATGCGGAAATTCAGAGGACACAGTTCTTGTTAAAGTGTTGGACATACAAACTTTTTCCGAAATAAAAACTTAATCGGAAATAGCATTACTTCATAAAAATAGAAGTTCATCGGTTCCATACCGAACAGAAAACAGTACTCGGTCCAAATACCAATTAAATACAAAACGGTTTGTAAAACTCATAACCAATACAAGTTCATACAACCAATAGGACAACAAAAGAACAAAGGATAAAATGACTAAGTCTTCAGCACCTCCGAGAGTATACCAACTACTCGTGCACAATAGTCTTCCTTTTTCCCTGCTTCTCTGAAAAACAACAAATATGGATTGGGTGAGATAACCTTATCTCAGTGAGTCCTACCGTGCCCCCTCACTGACACTCGGTTCAATTTATTAAACCGTTACAACAAAAGTTGACATAACAATGTCTTATTTATTACTCGAATTGCCGACTGCACAACGACTGCTAATCCCGGCAAATTCGTGTTCTTTATCTTTTAATCGAATTGCCGACTGCACAACGACTGCTAATCCCGGCAAATTCGTGTTCTTAAACTTTTAATCGAATTGCCGACTGCACAACGACTGCTAATCCCGGCAAATTCGTGTTCTTAAACTTATATTCGAATTGCCGACTGCACAACGACTGCTAATCCCGGCAAATTCGTGTTCTTAAACTTAGCACAAACCGGCTGCACAACGCTTGCTAATCCCGGTAACCCGTGAGTTGACCACGCCAAAACACATTCAGGGCCTAGGGTAAGGGCTCATGACTTCCCTTCCTAGTATGCTACTTGTCGGGTCGTCACCCAACGCGATACATATGACAATACGCATCAAAATCTCGAGAGTTAGATAATTTATATCATTTCGATCACCAAAGGATCAGTCACATAATAGTTGGATAAACAATATCCATATCGATCTATAATCCGTTTTGAGGAATTCGTAATTTAGACCTCCGGCATTATAATCATATTCAATTGACATATATAAACATATATATTCAGTGAGTCCATCAGTCGGTGTACTCACACGCGTACTAGGGTTTCGGTTTTCCGATCAAATGGGCTTTCAAAGCTCTTTTTCAAAATCATGAGTCAAACCTGTTCAAAATAAGGTTTTCTGTAAGGCAATTCCTTTTTAAATGATTGAGAAAGATATTAGAAAAGGTTCGGAATCAAACGGAGCGACAAAACGAGAAAAACGGGAACCGGCATCAGAACCTCACGCACGACCCGTGCGTGGTGCACTATATAGAACCCTTCCATCAGAAAGAAACGCACGATCCGTGCCCAGGGGCGCACGATCCGTGCGTCCTGTTTCTTTGCCAACCAGACCCATCAGATTGGGACACACGATCCGTGCCCAGGGGCGCACGATCCGTGCGTCCTGTGTCTGTTACCGTTTTCCCAGTTTTCCTCATTTCGCTCTTCGTTTTCGCCCAATTCGATTTCTAACTCCAATCACCTGAAACTCAGAAGATTTCCAAATATTCGAAATAGTATATATATTATTTCATTTCAACGACTTAATCAAAATCATTAAACCGTAAAACACCGTTTTGACTCAAAATCGTTTTTCGGTTCTAAGTCTTTCGAAAACGGAATAATTGCCTTGGTATTTAAAACAGATACAGTTTTCAGAACACACAAAAATATCCCTAATCCGTGAGTAGAACTCACCCGTTGACGTTTTCACTTGAAATTCCGATCGAACACGCGAAGACCGAAACACCAAAGCACACGAACTGACACCAACACAAGCACCAACAGAGTTACGGCAGCAACTCCTTCCCTGAACCAGCAACAACCAGCTTCAAGGTAGCAACTGGAACAAAATCCCCAGCTTAAATCCTTCCCAAATTTCGAAATGCAACAGGACAGCAACAAATTCACTAATTGGAGCTGGATTTTAACATGCATCAAGGTGGAGGTTCAGAACTTCATCTTCTTCAACCTTGAAGCTTGATATGCAAAAATGGCAAAGAGAGATATAGGGAGAATCAGGCCTTGAAACTTGGCTCATTAGAAAGGGATTGGAAAATGGAGTAGGAATGTTGAAGAAGGACTTACATGCAAGAAGAAAATCTGAGCTTCCTCTCCTCTTCTCCTCCACTCGCGCCCTCTCTCCCTCCTTTCTCAACTTCTTTCTTCTTCTGAACTTTCAGAAATGAATGAATGAGGGTGATGTGGCTGAATGGCTTCAGAATAGAAGTAATTATATGAGGGGTGCAAAATTACCATTTTGCCATTCAGCTTAAATACTTTAATTAATCATGACTAAGCCATAAGTAATTAGTGAATAGGGTTTCTTTGGACTTTTTCCTCGACTAATAATCCCCGAGGCATAACTAATTATTCCCACAAATAATTAATCGGCCTTAGGCATCATAGTACGAGTCTTTAAAAATTAGGGATGTTACAGTAATGGTTTACAGTTGATATTAATATTAATAATAATGCTTCAGATCGGATTTTTTGAAGATGTTTTTCGATAAAAAAAAAGATTGTCACTACAAATTATAGAGTGAGACAAGTCACTTCTTCTGTACCAAATTTTCATCGGTCATTCATTTTATAAGAAATTTAATGAAAAATTTATTCTCTTAGACTAGTCACCTCTCCTGTACTTTTAGTTTCAATATTTTGTCGATATATTTATGATATTTTAATAATTTTATGTAATGTTTTTTTATTGAACATTTTACAGTATTTTTCATACAATTTTACGTGTAAGTGTCAATAGTTAAAATCTCTTTTTTGTATATACTTATGTGGCAACCATAATTTATTGAATCAATTATTATTTATCTTGTAGTAAGTTATTATTAAACAATAATTTAGCAACAAATTGATTTATAATATAAATGTAGTAATTAGTTTTGGAATAGATAATTTTATTATTTGGTTTTTAAAAATTTATTAGAAGAAACAAATATCATTTTTTTAGTTACAATATGTGGTTAAAAAAGTTGGAAGAGTTAATTTATGTATGTACCAATATTTCGGAATTTTAAATTTTTCTGAACAGCACCAGCTATGAAACTCTCCACTAAACTCAACTTGTCTTCTTGCAATTCACCAAAGAAAAAACTTCATTTCATTCACTGAAGTACACACAAAAGGATAAAATACTTTCTACTCATAGCTTAGTGTAAATGATAAACAGAAACATTACAGGGTTATGAGAAAATATTTACCCCAAAATGATAAACAGAAACATTACAGGGTTATGAGAAAATATTTACCCCAAAATGATAAACAGAACCATTATGCACAAAATATTTACCCCACAAATGATAAACAGAACCATTATGCACAAAATATTTACCCCAAAATTTTCCCTATACCCTCGTGAAAAACCCCAAACCCGAAAATTTCAAATTAAAGAGGAAATTAATAATCCCACACATCAGATCTCACATTCAAAGCCCTCAGTCTCAATCGTTTACAGAGAACAGCAAGCCACAATAACATTGTATTAAAGCACAAGAATGTGACCAAAAAATAGAAAAATAAGTACCTCCCATTTTTTCATAGAGCCCTTTACTCTGCGGAAACGCTTTGCTCTTGTGTCGAAGGAGAAGAAATGACGTTAGTTTTGGGTTAGAGACGGCCGGGAAACGGAGGAGGAGCGACGATGGCAAGAGTGGGGATTGTCGGTTTGGTTTGTGGCTTTTGGGTTGGGTCGTGAAGGGAGTGGAAGTGAGGAGGAGAAAGAAGGGTGGTGGCCGGGAGTGGGGCGGAGACGCAGTGGTGTAAGTGGTGGTAGTGGGTGGTGGCGGCAAAGAGCGGAGAGGGTTTAGGGTTAGAGTGAGAAGTGAGAAGTGGAAGAGGATGAAACGCATAATGACGGAGTATAAAACTTTTTGGTTTAATGAAAATGATACTTTGTTAATCGGTTGTCAACAAACCCGATTCTAAATGCATGCTTTCCTAATCGGTTGTTTACAAAACAGATTCAAAATGTCCAAATATACACCTTTCTAATCAGTTGTTTAAACAACCGATTCAAAATGTATAAAAAAGGCTCTCCAACATCCATTGAATTGTGAAATTGCCACCGTGTCCACATATGGATTCGGTTGTCCAAACAATCGACTTCAAATAGTGTTTTTTAAAGTAGATTTTGCACTAGTGTGAATGATCAACAATAAAAAGCCCCTAACATAAAGGGACTTAGTAGAATGTGGAAGCCTTAGGGTGGGTATACACTAATTATATTATTCATAACACTTCCCCTGTCCATCAAGGATATGCCTCATTAAAATTTTACTAAGAAAAAACCGGGCGGGAGAAATATCCTAGTGAAGGAAAAAGAGTACAATATCCTTTCTATGGGATTTGCCTCGTTAAAAACCCTGCTAGGAAAACCCATTGGGACAAAACCATAGCGAAGGGAAAACGAGTGCAGTTTTGCTCTCCCTGTTTGAAGCGTCACTTAAGAATATGAATTTCAACATATGGATTTTCTTCCCGAGTGCATATGGAGCAATATACTTCGCTCTCTCACTTGTAATATATCCTCATTTAATGGAGCTTTATGTAACGTCTCAGTTTTTTAGTCGACATCAAAACCAGAACATTACTTTCCAGCTTTTCAGAGATGCACTTTCGAAAGACTGGATTAATAAAAATTGAAACATCCGATAAAACTGAATCGACTATAGATGATTGGTTTTATAAAACAAAACAAGTTTAGTACGTTGAAAGAAAAACACTTGATAGAATCATACTTTCCATAATCACATAACTTCTAATCATAATCCAATAGTGCATAAACCTAATACAATCGCAACTTGGTATAATACTGTTACACAAAAAAATACTAGATGACATTAGCAACCTCGTGCTAATCTTCCATGAAACTGTGATCCTCAACTCGGAACCCTTGGCCTGGCCAATGAATTCCTCAATCAATATCTGTAAATCTGAAAAATAGTCAACAACAAATGGTGAGATTATGAATCTCAGTGAGTTCTTTCGTAACCCCTCGCATTTCTTCTCTCGGTGTTTTCCTTGTCTGTGTATAGTGTCCATAACTTAACACAATCCGAGAAATCAAATTACTCAATTTCAACGAAAACCCCAATTCGTATAGCTATACCGAATAATGTCAGAGCCCTAGCTTCGGGATCATAACTCCCCTCCACTAGGTGTGCTACAATGAATATAGGATCGTCATCCCCATGATATTTTTTATTAATCTCCTCAGTTATGTTCTCACTCGTTCGTTCTTTCAATAATCAAAACGTTCGTTTCATTAAACAATAACGTTCATTCCATCAATCTTCGCAGAATCATAACCTCAATAAATTCCATCAATTATCCTTCAATTCAGTCACATTAGGGTTAGGATAACATAGGTTAAATTAGGGAAGGGATTGGGAAGGAACTCAAGTCGAAAGGAAAGCGGAAATGCGTTTTTGAAAAATGGTGACAGAAGGGGGCGCACGGGTCGTGCTCTTGGGCGCACGGGTCATGCCCCTTTCTCAGCATTAAAAAATTTCAGTTTTCACGCCGAATCTGTTTCTCCGTTCGATCCGGTATCTTTCCCAATCTTTCCAGAATTCAAATTAAGTTAAACACAGAGCCATAAACCATCATCAATCATGTCAATAACAATCCATCAACCAATTTAAAGAAATGAAACACTCCAACAAAAATATAATCGCACACATGTCATGCCATCTTACGGTCAACACGGTTTTCGGCTCAAGTAAGTGCAAAATATATTCGAAGTTCAACACACACATACATTTCAAGGAGCTCAAAGAAATCAACATGCATTGACCAAAATCAACAATAAACAGCAAATTAGGCAAAGAACTCAACTCCAAGCTGAAATTTAACTTTAAAGCAAGAAGATGAGAATCCTAAGCACCACAAGTTCCAAGAGCTTCAATTTCGACCCCAACCTTTGACCTCTCTAATTGAGTGTTCCAATCAACAATGTAGCTCGAAACCCACTATTATCAAGCCTCTAGTTGCACATGCAAGCCATTAAACCCAGATTCAACCCCTTTCTTTCTCATGTGTTTTTCAAATTTATGGAAGGAATGGGGTAGGGAGGATGGTGGAGCAGCTGTGGATATGCTCTAACATTTCAATGGTGATGAAGTGGAAACAAAAAGAGCGATGAAGAAGAGTTCTTCAGCTGAGATTCTTCAAGTGAGGGTTTGAAGCTTTTCTTTCTTTCCTCCCTCTCTCAATTCGAAACTCTCTCTCAATGCTCTCACTTTGAGAATGTTTTGCATAATTTATAAAAAGTGAGTGAGAGTAACTGTGTGCCCTCTCTTCTAGGTCAGCTAAAACAAAAAAAAAAGTGTGGTGTGTGTACAAAAGTTTATTTTGCCCTCTCTCACTTCCCTTTTTCCAAAAGACTCCCAATCTCAAACACTTAATCAATTAAGCAAATAACACATAACACATACCAATTTCACATTTAGCCAATGTAACACCCTAATATTTCTAACTTGTAGAAATATCAAGATGCACAACTTAGTATACATCAGAGTTTACTTGTATGCCTTGAATATTGAACACAACTAAAAACTTCGATAAATAATTATCAACGGTCATTTAAACCTTATTAAACTTGACATAAGTACTTAAGTCTCATGACTTATAAACTTTTACCACCAGGTGTTCAATATCCAAAACATAAGTAGCGGAAACGATTTACAACTATTAGCGAATAATAGTTATACAATCGAAACTACAACGACAACAAAGGGAAAATGGCAAAATCATAAAACTGAATCTTCAATAACTCCAAAAGGCACACCGTCTAGCCATGCTTCTTCGCTTTTGCCTTTCCCTGTTTCTCTGTAAAAACTACAATTATAAAGGGTGAGATAAACATTATCTTAGTGAGTCCTACTGAGACCCCTTACTAAAACTAGCAGTTCATTATACTTGACCTTTGAACTCGTAGCCCTAATAAGCGACTACGTAGGAATCGTATTCTTTCAGAGCCCGATTCTGGATGACTAGGTACAATCTTTTTCTTTAACTTAGTACAACACCTCAAGCCACTTTCTTTATTTGTCTATGGCTTTTGGTAAACCCAATCCACTAACCACTAATTAGTGAGCAAACCTCATTGGGCCTAGGTTTTGGTGTTCATGACTTCCCCTCCCCTAGTATGCTAATCCTTGGGGTCGTCACCCTTGATATACATATATAATTATATTTATGCCATCTTTCTTTTCTTTAAGGAAATAACTTGACTTGTGTGAACAAAATGTTCCATTTGCAAAAACCTTAAACTTAGCTTTGATGAACTTATAGTCCATCTCATTATCGTGACTTAGGGTTTTCCTCTCACGCCGTTGCTAAAACAATGTTTTAACCAATTCATATTACCTTACTTATAACTTAGGGAATTCTCCCCAATTCAACCCAAACAAAGGCAATTCCAATGAACTACGGTTATTTTATCATTTAATAGGGTTGGGGAAAGGGTTAGAACGCAATTGGAACCGTTCGGATTGGCCTAAGACGTGTTTTGAAGTTGGGTAACAGAAGCCTACGCACGGTTCCGATTAATTCCCGAACATCAAAACAGATAATTTCAGTCCAGAACAGTAACATAATCAGTTGCAAACAATCATAACATCATCAAATAACCAATCATTCGAACACTTCACACATTATGGTTTCGAAATTCAATTTTTAACATGAAAACTTGCAAATTAAAAATAGGAACGAAACAAGCAAGCCATAATTCGAAAACAATCCCCTGAGCGAGTATAGAACTCACCTTTGGCGATGAAAATCGCATCCAACAACAACAACTAGATTTCAACGAGCAACGTCCGTAAGCTCACGAACAATCCTCGAACACGAACCTTCCCCTCAACTCGAACTCAAACAGCCCCAATTCCTAAGAACAAAATCTGACTTTGACCCTATGGCTTCACAACTATTTCAGCTTACAGTGTATGTTCAGAAATGGTGTACTCTTGCTCTAGTAGTGACATGCACAGCTTTGAACTCAAATTTTTGTCAAGTTGAGCTTGAGATGCTCACCAATGGCGAATTGGGATTTAGAAGGGTGGTCATAGTGATTTTGGTATCAAATTGAAGAGGAAGAAAAATGAATGAGATTGGTATCAAAAACTTGCACATGCATGAAGGTTTGGGGTTTATCTTCCCTCTTCTTCTTCACTCTCTCTCTCGACTTCTCACCCTCCCTCTCTCAGCTTTTCTTTCTTTCTTAAATTCTGGAAATAATGAATGTGTGGGTCATGGGAGTATGGGATGTTGGGTCAGCTGGGAGGGTGAGCTAGAAAAATAGGTGCGCAATGACCGTTTCGTCCTCGCATAATTAAACAAACCACACACAAAGTCAATTTATTTAATTCATGACAATCATCCCGCAATAAAATAAATTATGTTAATTAATTATTTATGACCTCTTGCTAATTTCAATAAATGAAATTAGCTAAATTGGAGATGTTACAGCCAATTAAACCAATCAATTATAATAAAAATTTCACATGAAAAACACATGGTTGACAATTAAATTGCAAATTTCATACCATAGAATTAACAAGCAAATACACAATGCACCCAAATATCACATGACCTCAATTAATTACTCAATCACTGCTTCACTTAACAAATCACAATCAAAATAATTGAAACAATTATTTTGGGATGTTACAATACACCCCAACTTTAAAAAAGTTTGTCCTCAAAAATTAGTTCAAGTCTTACCGATTTGCTAATCGGGACTAAACACTCTCCCGGAAGATCTTAACTAAGGAAAACAGACTTGTTAACTTGAAATCCTTTCACAATTTTAACAATTTCAAAACTTTTCAATGGAGCTATGTATAGTGAAATAATTCTCTTTCCAAAATCAGTAAAAGGAGAAAACTTAATCAACTTGAAGTGGATTAAGTCGTAGTTTAAAAAGGATGTGAAAGATAAGGATTCTCTTGTAACTTTACCAAGTTAAAACTTTAAATTTATAGTAAAATACTCATTTCACTATATTTGACTTACAGAAAATCAGTTTAACGATTAAACCGAAAAAGAAGAAAATTTTTGGGATGGCACATTCAGTGCATAACAAGAACCATTGAATAACTTTCAATCCGAGAAGTGTGAAGGAAAACAAGGGGAAAATAAAACTAGATGTACACATAATATATACACCTAACCTTCACTAGAGTTTAATAAAATATGGGATGGAAGGCTCATTTTAATTTGTAGAAAGTTTTTCGCAAGCTTTTCAAACAAACGATATTTTAAAACACTGTCCCCGTGGACATTAACTCACCCCAACTTAAGACAACCTTACACAACTCACAACACTTTTTAATAAAACGGTGAAAACATATAAGGGGTTTTGAAATAAAATTTCAAAACGGAAAACTGGGAGACCCAAGTTTTGTAAAACATCAATGGTCCGCGATCCTGATTATGAAGACTAAAGCGGATAAACAAAATTTGTTGCAAAATGAAATTTTCTAAAAACTTCTTTGAGCTAGTAATTAAAACCAAAAAGAAGTGAGTTTTAAGAAAATCTAAATGCGATTTTTCAAATTAACATGCCCCATCTTTTGATACTAAAGTTTACCCTAGCATAACTCAACTTGATCATAACACGATTACGTGTAGAACTCAGGTTAAACAATTCAAAATGCAATCATGTCAACACTATTAAGGGCTCATGCATTATACATCTACCGCCCCATCAAGTAGTGACTCTCATAACTTATTCTCAACTAAACATCACAGTAGTTCAGTTACACACAATTCATTCAATATATTGCCTTATCACAAACCCAGCACAAAGCATCAATCAAAAACAACGTAAGCTGAAAACTTATCAACGAATATTAGAGTTATTAAACATTACATACCAGTCAATCTCAGTCAATCCATTCAATCAGTCCAATGAATCGTGCACATACTCATTCTATTGACACGCAATCATTAGAACTCGGCAAAACAGGGACCTCGTTTTGACCTGTCAAACTGACCTGAGTCAAAACAACCTACTGTTAACCTTCACAAAAGAAAGGTTAACGGCTAAAACTTTACCACCGTAGTGGAGATTTGGGTATACATCGCGGCTTATGGACTGTCGTACAATCGCTGCTTAATAATCCTGCTTTTTCCTTATTAGTCAGCGCACTAGCGCACTCGTCCCAAATTCTACCCTTACGGGTATCACAATCTGGAACATCACCTTTTGGTTCTCTTGGAAATACCTCTAGTACTTTGAGTTAAACTCTGAAACAATCACTATTCTCAATGACTCATATGTGGATATCTTGTGTTGCAGGTTAAGTTTTGATGATGAAGCATTTCTAAATAAAGTGACAAAAAGGAACTCCAAGGCACAACCAACTCAAGAAGAAAGTCTGTGTCAAGGGTAGACGTTAGGAAGTTCGGTCGTGTCTTAGGAATGAATGTAAACGGTTTTTGAGGATCGGCTCAAATCACTTAACACACTAGCGCTCACACAAATTAACCTAACATATGCCTTCATTTGATAAAAGCATGCTAAATAGGTTAGGCACAAATGTCTACAGGTACATAATCGAATAGTGTATGAGAAAAAGGCAAGATGTAAGCACATAATCGATTCCCATAAGAAGACAATCGATTATGAGCGTACAATATGGTGACAATCGATTATGACAGGAGCATAATCGATTGTGGTCTTAATTTTTGAAGCACATAATCGATTAATAAGCTGTAACACCCCGATATTTTCTAACTTGTAGAAACTACCGAAATGCACTACTGGCATACATCAGAGTGACTTTCCTTTTTAAACACTGAACACATACTAATACTCGATGCTAAAAACCATCAAGCGTGTTACATAACAGAACATGAAAAATACATAAAGCGTTCTTACACCACTCAACTAGTGTTCAGTACCAAAATAGAAAGTCTGCGGAAGCGATTTACAACTTAATACAAGTACAAGTCGTACAATCAAATATCTATGACAAAGAGAGAAACCAAAATACATAAACATAACAAAATAGATGACAGCGTCTCCACGAAGCGGTTCCACGACCATTGCTCCTGCACATCCAACTTCTACCTGTATCACTAAAAAACAACAACATGGATTGGGTGAGACAACTTGTCTCAGTGAGTTCTATCGCGACCTCTTACTAACTCTCGCGGTTCAGTTATGCTTGATTCGTTATTCTTGATTCGTGAGTTCGTAGTCTTTAATTCGACTACGTGGAACATACAACCTGTACTCGTGGCCCTTCTAAGCGACACACAAGGCACACACAATGACAATGATTCTTAGCATATCACCGGTGACTTTATTTGAAAGCACCGGCAAACCCGATCCCCGGCCATTTCTACTACCAAGGGACAAACAATGACGGGGCCTAAGGTCATAAGGAATCATGACTTCCTCGCCCTTAGTACACTAATATTGAAACTAGGGTCGTCACCCTAACATGGGGTATAATATAAATACATTGACGTGAACATGAATTTACATAACATAACGTGGCATAACTTAACATTACCTAATGTGATTATGACTTGTTCTTATCATTAGCATTAGGTGATCTAGTTACTAACTTAATCTTATAATTAAGTGATCTCACATGGCTTACTAAGGCTTACTAACCTAACTTATCATGATGCTAATCCAATCAGTCCAGCACAATACGTCAATCACATTAAGCAATATCCATGGCATAAGCTTATCCCAATCACAATCATAACATGACAATCAAATCCATAACACATTCCATGTACCCGCATTGGGCCGTTCATAAAAATAGCGTGAACGTGACAATGATCCAAACACAAGTAGTTTCCATGAATTTCGGTTATATTATCATTGTATAACATTGGGAAGGGATTAGGATAGGTTTGGAATCAATTAGGAAGGCTTTGAACACATTTTGAAAATGTTGACAGAAGCATACGCACGACCTGTGCTTGATGGCGCACGGTCTGTGCGCGAAATCAACACTCAGCAGTCCTGTGAATCAGAAGGCAACGCACGACCCGTGCTTGATGGCGCACGGTCCGTGCCTGTCTCACAGACTTGCTGAAATGCCATTTCGAGCCCTTTTTCGAATCCGTTTCTTGTCCAAACTCTGTTCCGATCGATACCTAACTCATCAACCTTCAAAGAGAGAACATTATCCAGCCAAACAATCCACATATCAATCACATAACGAGTATAATAATCAACCACAACCTCAATTAAACAATGATATTACTAGGGCCACATCATCACATTTGGTTGAGAAGGAGATCAGAAGAGGTTTGGAACTGAAAGGAACGACGAAACGGAAATTCGGAGTCCGGCATCAGGCATGGGCGCACGACTCGGGCGCATAGGGCTCATGACCCATGTGTCTTAGGCAGAGTTCCAGAAAGTGGCGCACGACTCGGGCGCATGGGGCGCACGGCCCGTGTGCCCTGGGTAGATTTCAGAATGTGCTAGTTTTCGTTGTTTTCGTTCCGTTTCGCTTCCGATCGTTTCCAATCCGTAACCCGATCAACTTCCAACCTTCAAACAGGTTTTATACATATATTTCCAGACACAATTCAGCCATATAACAATCAATCAATCCACAATCATGACATGCAAATTTCATAATTTTCAGTCCAACAATTCAATCAATTTCATGATTCAACAGCGATACTTTCATAAAGCGGTTTTACACCAGATTTTCGTAAAAACACGCGATTCGTTTCAGAATACATGACACATGATTTTATTCCCTAGTGAGTATAGAACTCACCTTTAGAAGACAAACAACAATCACACCGAGACTTCGAGATAGCACGGTGACTCACGAACTTGTTCCTAGACCGCCCCCAAAACTGAAATTCAGACTTCCAATAGCTAGAACTTTGAAACCCAAACACCCAAATGATACCTAAGCTGTTCCAGTTCGTGATTTAGGTACAGGGAATGGTTCTATAGCTTCTCAATCCAACATGCAAGAGGTTCAGAATTTCTGTTTGGTCATGAAAAGCTTGATGATTGATAATGGTGATTTTGGCTTGGAGAGGGAAGGGATTTCCAATTTGGTATGAATGAAAAGGGGGAGATGAACTGATTCTGGTGATGTTAATGGATCATACATGCAAGGAGTTCTGAGAAAAACCCTCTTCTCTTCCCTTCTCTCACTCTCGCACCCTCTCTTCCTTCCCTCCCTGGTTCAGTTTCTGAATCTAGAAAAAGTGAAGTGTGTGTGTTGGTTTCTAGCTGAAGAATTGGTTTAAATATAAGCCCTGTAGAAAGACAGTTTTGTCCCTCACTTACCCATCCTATTCCATATGACTCATTCAGCCCAACTCAATCCCACTTTACACAATTAAATTTAATTAGACACACCATTTCACATACTTATCAAATTAAATAGATACCAATTCAATCCAATTTATTTAAAACACCTCATATATCATAAATACTAAGAATAATTAATTATGATACCGAACTATCCGATTGGATAAATACTTAGCTCGTGACCACTAATTCAACCTCGACCGACGAAGCTTCTAAACATTAGGGGATGTTACATAAGCTATGTTTTAAAAGAGCATAATTGATTATCCACTTATGAAATTGTTTTTTATAAAACACGCTCGTGTGCGTGAAAATCAATTATCCAGTTGATTGATAATCGATTATCAAGTGTTAAAAATTGTCCCAACGGTCATATTTTTACAGAATCTATTTAGACTTAGGGCTTCACAAACTAAAATAACCTACGAATCACAAAGCTAAAAGCCAACCCTACTGCACTAATCACACTTGTTCTTCACGTTATACATCCTTGTAATTTGTTAAATTTCTGTTACTGGGTTTTACTAGAGAGTGGGGAATCTCTCTAAGGTTTTTGATTGTATCAAGGGTGGGGTATCTCTTGTTTGTAATTGATTTTGAGGGCTCTTGGACAAGCTGGGGTATCCTAGATGAAGCGTGCCTGAGTCTGTAAGGGTTTGAAAGCACCCGATTTAAAGCTTTGATTTGATAGTGAAAAACTCACAAGGTTTGTAAGGACTGGACGTAGGTCACTGGGAGGTGACCGAACCAGTATAAATCTACTGTTTTAGGTTCGAATTTGTTCATTACATAAACCTGCACGAATATTAATCTAAGTCGTTAAAAGAGAACTGGCTTCAGGTTGGTGTACGCAAAAGGGTGCATCTCTTACCCGTCCTCTGGGATTCAGCAGGAATGATTATGCATATTGGAAAGAAAGAATGAGAAAATTCATAGAAGGGGTTGATATAGATGTGTGGGATGCTGTGGAAAATGGACCCTTTCTAATATCCCCAATTTTCGCTAATTAAATTATTTGGCGTGAATCGATATTGAGTGAACTATTGTCTTGATTTAAAATAAATTAATTGGATTGGTATATACTTGATTGATTTATTATGAAAATGATGTGCTTAATTGAATTGATTGCATCACATTAGATTAATTAGGAGTGAAGGAGTCATAGGGTATGAAATGTTTAAGTGGAGGGTAGTTGTGTCTTTTGCCCTGCCCCCTTTATATACCCATTCAGCTGAGCATAAAGAGAAACACTCTTCATTATCCCCAAGTTCTGAAAACAGAAACAGTGAAGGAAGAAAGAGATAGTGAGGGCGTGAGGGAGAAGGGAGAGGGAGGAGAGGATCTAGTCTCAACCTCAATGCATGTGAATTCTGTTTACACCATTCTCTCCCATTTTTCGTTTCCTTCTCATAGATACAAAATTCGAATTCAGATTCCCCTCCAAGCCCAAACCACCATTGTTGACCACCAAGCTCCTCTTGAGCAAATCTGAACCAAAACTGTTGTATGTTGTGTTGGAGAACCTTAGAACCAACTCATGTGCTTGAATCGAGTGTTGGAGCAGCTTGGGAGGCAGTTTCAGTAGATGGATTCGAAGTTCAAGCCTTAGGAAGCTGGGTGTTCAGTTTTGGATTGTTTAGAATCGGATTGGAGATAGTTCGTGACCCTCTATTTGTTCGTGTGCACAAAGTCTCGGTGTTTAATTGCTGTTGTCTTCAAAAAGGTGAGTCCTGGTTCAGGTCTCGCGTTTTTATAAAATTCGAGTCGACAATGTTTACGAAAACCTCGCGTGTGAATCGTCGAGTCATGAGATCATTGGGGTTAAAATCGTTAAATTGCATGAGTGTGATTGTTGAATGTACTGGTTGCCATGTCTGTATTGTTGTGTTATTGAGTTTGAATGTGAATCAGAATGGACATGGGAATGATCGGAATGGAAAAGAAAACGCGAAAACTATTTTTCAGAAATACTGATAGTCACGCACGGACCGTGCGCCTCTGGGCACGGGTCGTGCTTGACATTCTGGAACCACTGGTGCTGTTTTTGAACAGGCGCACGGGTCGTGCGCCAAGCCGCACGGATCGTGCGTACCCTTCTGATTCCCAAATTTGAAACACGTCCTAAGCTATTCCGATTGGTCCTAAGTCCCTTCTAATCCACTCCCCAAGGTTTCCCCAGGATGGGAGCACTGAAATTCTATAGGTTTGGTTATGACTGAAGTGGTAGTGTCGATCGGGAAGTAATTCGGGATCGAAACGGAATGATACGATAAACGATA
The DNA here is from genome assembly GCA_039519185.1 of Astragalus membranaceus. Classification (NCBI taxonomy): domain Eukaryota; kingdom Viridiplantae; phylum Streptophyta; class Magnoliopsida; order Fabales; family Fabaceae; genus Astragalus; species Astragalus membranaceus. Next base: position 54,668,853 of record CM076847.1, on the reverse strand, counting down.
GACACGCACGGATCGTGTGTATGGGCGCACGAGTCGTGCATGGCTCTCTGATTTCCTATTTTAAAACGTGCTTACAATCAATCCGAACGATTCCAATTGCTTTCTAATCCTTTCTTCCACCTTCCTTAATGATTCTATAAATGAATTGCCCTGAATTGAGTGGAAATTGATTGTGATTGGATCCAAGTTATGTTAGTACCATATGATTGGTTATGTTTGGATTATGTTCAGGTTAAGTGAATGACTTTGTGATTGACCATTGATTTCATGTTATGACTTTGTGATTGATGCATTGTGTTGGACTGACTGGTTTAGTAAGATTGATAAGTTAAGTTAGCGAAGTTAAGTTCAGTTCATTGTCAAGTTAAGTTATTGTTATGTTCAGTTCAGTTTATTGTTATGATTAAGTCCATTGTTGAGTTCAGTTCAGGTATATCTTCATATATATCTTTAGTCGGGGTGACGACCCTATTCAGTTTAGTGTGCTAGGGGAGAGGCAGTCATGAGCCTTATGAACCTAGGCCCCATCAGGGACCCAACCGATTAGTGGGGACGGGTTCACCGGAAGCTTATTATGCCAAGTGACCGGTGACACGCTATAACTTTAGTTAGTGTTGTTTCTTGTAACCGGCTTGAGGGTTATGAGGACAACGTTAGTTCAGTTTATGTGTTGTATCTTGTAACCGGCTTGAGGGTTATGAGGTCAACTTTTAGTTAGTTAGCCACATAGTCAACTTTGAGGACTATGATTTTTGAGTTAAGTATAACGAATCAAGCATAATTGAACCGAGAGGATTAGTAAGGGGTCGCGCTAGAACTCACTGAGACAAGTTGTCTCACCCAATCCATTGTTGTTGTTTTTCAGTTAAGCAGGGAAAGTTGAAGACCGTGAGGCATGGCTATGGAGACGCTTGAGGAGCAGCCGCTATCTTTATTTCATTATGTCTTGTATTTCAGTTTCCCTTGTATTTCTGTATTTCTATTCAGTATCTTAAGACTATTCGATTGTACGACTTATGTCTTTCAAGTTGTAAATCGCTTCCGCAGACTTTCGGTTTTTGGTACTGAACACTAGTTGAGTGGTGTAAGAACGCTTTATGTATTTTATGTTAAGTTATGTAAGCGAACTTGATGGGTTTTTAGCATCAAGTACTAGTATGTGTTCAGTATTTAAAAAGGGAAGTCACTCTGACGTATGCCAGTAGTGCGCTTCGGTAATTTCTACAAGATAGAAATTATCGGGGTGTTACAATTGGTATCAGAGCAGTTCGACCTAGTCGGACTTAGAATCATGAGTCTCTTAAGTCCTCTAAGCGTGATTCCTCTTAGTATGCTATTAGACGTTTAGCCTGATCAACTAAACACTTTGTGCATACTTCGCAGAATCATGGCTGGTGGAAGTAGGAGAAGCGTCCCTGTCGATCCTCATACCGAATGGATGCAGAATGTCATCGAGACGCAACAGAAGATGATGAATGATGATGCAAATGCAGCAGCAGCAGATGGCTCAAATGGCTCAGATGCATCATGAGAGGATGGATCAACAACAACCAAATGTTCAACAACCTCCTCTGGAAGATCCGAATAGGGCTTACTTCCGTTTTCAGAAGATGAATCCTCAAAGTTTCAAAGGAGGACCTGAGGTAATGGTATCACATTTCTGGTTGGAGTCGATGGAGAATATTTTTAGGACTCTTCAATGCACCGAAGAAGAGAAGGTTCTCTTTGCCGCCCATATGCTCGAGATAGATGCTCAAACCTGGTGGACCAATGCTCATGATTTGATGGTGAACCAGGGAACTCCTGTTACCTGGGTTAACTTCAAGGAGATGTTTATTGGTCACTTTTTCCCTCCGGTGATGAAGTTAAGCAAGCAAGCCGAGTTTATCAATCTGAGACAAGGAGAGCTGTCGGTGGGTGAGTTCACCGCCAAGTTCGAAAGGTTGTCACAGTTTTATCAGTTGGCAAAACATGCTCCAAATGATGAGTGGAAGATGCAGATGTACAAGGCAGGTCTTCGTGCGGATGTGGCCCAAGGTCTTAGCTCTTACGCTATGACCAGTTATGCTGGATTGGTGCAGCAAGCTTATGTTGCAGAGGCAGATCTCAACAGGATGTATGAGGAAAGGAAAGCGTATCGGAAAGAGAAGAAGAAAGCATTGGAATTGCGAACCCCAAGTGATGAACCGAGGAGTACCTATAAAAAAGGAAAGCAACCTACAGCATCCGAACAACTAAGGTCCGGTAAGTGTCCGAAATGCGGGAGGCCTCACACTGGAGAGTGTCGTCTGGGATCCACTGTGTGTTACTACTGCAAGGAAGAAGGGCATTATGCTAACGAGTGTCCGACGAAGAAGAGGAATCGAGAGGAGAATTCTACCCCCGCACGCCGAAGAATCTATGTGTTGGATGCTCAGAAGGGCAAAGCTGATGATAGTTCGGCGAAAGTTGGGGTGATTGTAATATCCCCAAGTTTCGCTAATTAAATTATTTGGCGTGAATCGATATTGAGTGAACTATTGTCTTGATTTAAAATAAATTAATTGGATTGGTATATACTTGATTGATTTATTATGCAAATGATGTGCTAAATTGAATTGATTGCATCACATAAGATTAATTAGGAGTGAAGGAGTCATAGGGTATGAAATGTTTAAGTGGAGGGTAGTTGTGTCTTTTGCCCTGCCCCCTTTATATACCCATTCAGCTGAGCATAAAGAGAAACACTCTTCATTATCCCCAAGTTCTGAAAACAGAAACAGTGAAGGAAGAAAGAGATAGTGAGGGCGTGAGGGAGAAGGGAGAGGGAGGAGAGGATCTAGTCTCAACCTCAATGCATGTGAATTCTGTTTACACCATTCTCTCCCATTTTTCGTTTCCTTCTCATAGATACTAAATTCGAATTCAGATTCCCCTCCAAGCCCAAACCACCATTGTTGACCACCAAGCTCCTCTTGAGCAAATCTGAACCAAAACTGTTGCATGTTGTGTTGGAGAACCTTAGAACCAACTCATGTACCTGAATCGAGTGTTGCAGCAGCTTGGGAGGCAGTTTCAGTAGTTGGGTTCGAAGTTCAAGCCTTAGGAAGCTGGGTGTTCAGTTTTGGATTGTTTAGAATCGGATTGGAGATAGTTCGTGACCCTCTATTTGTTCGTGTGCACAAAGTCTCGGTGTTTAATTGCTGTTGTCTTCAAAAAGGTGAGTTCTATAACTCACTAGGGAAAACATGAATCTGTGTATGCATGTGTGTCCTGGTTCAGGTCTCGCGTTTTTGTAAAATTCAAGTCGATAATGTTTACGAAAACCTCGCGTGTGAATCGTCGAGTCATGAGATCATTGGGATTAAAATCGTTAAATTGCATGAGTGTGATTGTTGAATGTACTGGTTGCCATGTCTGTATTGTTGTGTTATTGAGTTTGAATGTGAATCAGAATGGACATGGGAACGATCGGAATGGAAAAGAAAACGCGAAAACTATTTTTCAGAAATACTGATAGTCCCGCACGGACCGTGCGCCTCTGGGCACGGGTCGTGCTTGACATTCTGGAACCACTGGTGCTGTTTTTGAACAGGCGCACGGGTCATGCGCCAAGCCGCACGGATCGTGCGTACCCTTCTGATTCCCAAATTTGAAACACGTCCTAAGCTATTCCGATTGGTCCTAAGTCCCTTCTAATCCACTCCCCAAGGTTTCCCCAGGATGGGAGCACTGAAATTCTATAGGTTTGGTTATGACTGAAGTGGTAGTGTCGATCGGGAAGTAATTCGGGATCGGAACGGAATGATACGATAAACGATAGACACGCACGGATCGTGTGTATGGGCGCACGAGTCGTGCGTGGCTCTCTGATTTCCTATTTTAAAACGTGCTTACAATCAATCCGAACGATTCCAATTGCTTTCTAATCCTTCCTTCCACCTTCCTTAATGATACTATAAATGAATTGCCCTGAATTGAGTGGAAATTGATTGTGATTGGATCCAAGTTATGTTAGTACCATATGATTGGTTATGTTTGGATTATGTTCAGGTTAAGTGAATGACTTTGTGATTGACCATTGATTTCATGTTATGACTTTGTGATTGATGCATTGTGCTGGACTGACTGGTTTAGTAAGATTGATAAGTGAAGTTAGCGAACCTTAGTAATCCCTGAGAGATCACTTAATAATTAGACTAAGTTAGTAATTAGATCACTTTAGTAATAAGTTTATGTTAAGTTCAGTTCATTGTCAAGTTAAGTTATTGTTATGTTCAGTTCAGTTTATTGTTATGATTAAGTCCATTGATGAGTTCAGTTCAGGTATATCTTCATATATATCTTTAGTCGGGGTGACGACCCTATTCAGTTTAGTGTGCTAGGGGAGAGGCAGTCATGAGCTTTATGAACCTTGGCCCCATCAGGGACCCAGCCGATTGGTGGGGACGGATTCTGTAACACCCCCTTCTAAGTTAACTATTATTTAATATATAGATCAGAGTTTTTCGAAAAGAATATAATCATTGAAGAAGGTGTCACATTTTCAACACTTATAAAAATCTTCTAATTATAATCAATGACGTAAAGTCCACAATCAACAGCACGATATATAGCACGAATAGTTTGGGGACGGGCCCACAACACCTGTTTTAGTTTACAGCACATAAATCAAATCGCCTCAACACAGCGGAATGGTATCAATACATCGATATAACGATCCAATACATCAAAACGACAAAAAAACAGTACTACTACGCCCTCCCCCTGGTGCTACATATCAGAGCTGACACACTACTAGAAAAGAGGCATAAGGATGCCCTCACTCTCGATTACCTGCAAGTTGCCGACATAAGAAGCAACAAAGGCAGTAGGGTGAGTCTCTTTACACAAATAATAATGATTAAGAAAAGCGTTATAATAAGGAAGGCAGCGAGCGACACTAATTCAAAACAACTCACCACATTTTCAATATAATCATCATATTCATAATTCATCCACAAACTCATCAAATGCTTGACTAATGCATGTAATGCAACATGCATGTGGATCCATCATCACCGCTATTAGCCTGGAGGGCACTCACCGCTTTGGCCGAAGCCACCGCACCGCTTTGGCCGAAGCCGACACACCGCTTTATGCAACATGAGTCATGCGACACTATGACTATGCACCACCACACCACACATAAACCATAATAATTATTAAACTCACCGCTTTGCATTTCTCAACTCAATATAATCAACATAAAGGCCTTAAGGTTATCGCACCGCTTTGGACCGGAGTCCCTCACCGCTTTCACATCTCCAATCAATTACAACTCCGTACACACCGCTTTATATCCTTAGGCTAGTAATCTAATGTTTTCAATCACACTCCCGTAATTACACACACCACAACTTCAACACTCTAACAACAATTTCATTTAACAATTCAAGCTAACTTAATTCATCAATTCACTTAATTCATCAAAACAATCAAGTCTGTAGCATTTATTTAACAATTTTCCTTGAACAACAATTCACTAGAGCCACATAACAGGAGCAATTCGAAATAGAGCCACAATTCAACAATGATAATTATTCAACAATTTCAAATAACAACACAATTTACTAAGACCACAAGGAAACAACAACCAGTAGCAATTATTCAATAATTTTCAACTAAACCCACAATTCAACCTACCAGTAGACAACCACCAACAGTAGCCATTATTCATAATTTCACAAAAACAACAATAATTCACTAAGACCACATGGAAGCAGCATTTCGACTATAACACCCACCCACAGTAATAATTACTCAATAATTCAACTAAACCCACAATTCAACCTATCTCAACATAACAACACAACCAGTAGCTATCATATTCAACAATTACATTCAACTAAAACAATTATTTAACCATTTCACTAAAACAACAATTCATAGGACTATAAGGAAGCAATAGTTCGACTAAAACAATTAGTTCAACAGTGACCATTATTCAACAATTTCACAAAACTCAATTCATCAACAACATACTAGTTTAATATTCAACCAAAACAACACTTCAGCCTATATCACCACAACAACCCAACTTAAGCATTATTATAGGTATAAATAGAGCCCCCTAACCTTGTGATTGAAGAACTCAGCCACTCTCAAGCCACAAAAACGAAAGTGCAGCAGTCCCCTTCCTCTCCTCTTACGCAACCGTGAGCTTCAAGGCCATGGAGAACAACACAACAATGGAAGAAAGAAGGATTTGAGACCACCACTTGAAAGAGAAGAAAAAATGGAAGGGAAAAGATCAAAGAAGACTTACCTAAGCCAAGATGAGCCAAATTCCTCTTCTCCCCCTTATGCTGGAAGTCGCGCCTCACCTCCCTCTCACTCTCTCAGTTTCGCTGGTTCCCTTTCTTTGGTGGAATGAAATAATTCTTAGGTTTTAGGATAATTGGAATGGGCATGGGTCACTTAAGTGGCTTGGGCCCATTTTTACACCACCCTTTTAATTCATCTCACCCCCTGAAATAAAACAAATTCTAATTTAATTATTCCACTTAAATAATTTTGTAATCCCTCAAATAACTTAATTAATTAATTTAATTAAATTATTTTAGGGCGTTACAACTCTCCCCCACTTAGAGAATTTCGTCCTCGAAATTACCTGAATCAAATAACTCTGGATAGGCTTCTTTCATCTTACTTTCCAATTCCCACGTCATGCTCTCGCCCACGGCTCCCAACCAAACCACCTTCACTAAATTGATCTCTTTGCCTCTTAACACCTTTACCTCCCGGTCTTCAATTCTGACTGGCATAGTTTCCACGGTGAGGTTCTCCCTCACCTCTACATTATCCATCTGAATCACGTGCGACCGATCAGGTACATACTTCTGCAACTGAGATACATGGAACACGTCGTGCAGATTAGACAAATTAGGTGGCAATGCCACCCGATAGGCAACCTTCCCAACTCTTTCCAAAATCTGGTATGGGCCAATAAAACGAGGGGTTAGCTTCTTAGATTTCAAGGCACGACCCACACCTGTCACCGGAGTGACTCTCAAGAATACATGGTCACCAGCTTGAAACTCTAGATCCTTTCTTCTCTTATCATGATAGCTCTTCTGCCTACTCTGCGAGGCTTTCATCTTCTCTCGAATCATCTTCACCTTCTCTGTAGTCTCCCGCACAATCTCAGGGCCTAACACCACACTCTCCCCTGATTCATACCAACACAAGGGTGTCCTGCACCTCCTACCATACAATGCCTCGAAAGGCGCCATCCCAATACTCGCATGAAAACTATTATTATAAGTGAATTCAATCAATGGCAAATGGGAATCCCATGAACCCCCTTGTTCAAGAACGCATGCTCTCAACAAATCCTCTAGTGACTGGATAGTTCTCTCCGTCTGCCCATCTGTCTGGGGATGATAAGCGGAACTCAATCTCAATTTAGAACCTAAGGCCTCTTGCAAGCTTTTCCAAAATTCAGAAGTAAATCTAGGATCCCGATCGGACACGATACTCAAAGGAACACCATGCAGCTTCACAATTGTCTTAACATAAATATCTGCCAACCTCGGAACCGGATAAGTCATATTAATCGGCAAAAAGTGGGCAGATTTTGTCAACCTATCCACAATCACCCATATAGCATCAAATCCTCTAACTGTATTCGGCAACCCAGTTACAAAATCCATGGAGATACTATCCCACTTCCATTCCGGAACATCCAATGGCTGCATCAACCCTGCTGGCTTCTGATGCTCTACCTTAGATTTCTGACATGTCAAACAAGCGTACACGAATTGGGCTACATCTCGCTTCATGCCAGGCCACCAAAACAGTTTCTTCAAATCTTGGTACATCTTTGTGGCTCCTGGGTGGATACTCAACTTGCTCCGATGACCCTCTTCAAGGATTGCCTTCTTAATTTCTTCGTCATCAGGAATGCAAATTCTTCCACGGTGTCTCAATACATCTTGTGCATCTATCTCATAATCCTTACTCTCGGAGTGATCAATCCCAACTGCCGCTTCAACTAACTTGATATCTTGTTTCTGAGCCGCTCTAATAACATCTAAAAATTCATTGTGAATCTTCAACATTCCCAGTCTTACACTCTTAGGCGTTACCTCACAGACCAAACTTAAATCCCGAAACTGCTCAATCAATTCGAGCTCCTTCACCATCATTGCAGACACATGAAGGGACTTTCTACTCAAAGCGTCGGCTACAACATTAACCTTCCCCGGATGGTAGTTCAAACTAAAGTCATAGTCCTTCAATAATTCTAGCCACCTCCTTTGTCTCATATTCAGCTCTTTCTGATCAAATAAATACTGCAACCCCTTATGGTCACTGAACACCTCAAACTTAGCACCATACAAATAGTGTCTCCAAATCTTCAAAGCAAAGACGATTGCCGCAAGCTCCAAATCATGAGTAGGGTAGTTCTTCTCGTGAATTCTCAACTGCCTAGACGCATAGGCTACTACCTTACCATCTTGCATCAGCACACCTCCTAAACCCATCTTGGAAGCATCGCAATACACTACAAACGGTTGCTCTGGAACAGGCAATACCAAAATAGGAGATGTGGTCAACCTCTTCTTCAACTCATTGAAGCTCTCTTCACACCGGGCATCCCACACAAAAGCCTTCCCCTTACACGTCAATTGAGTCAACGGAAGGGCTAGCTTAGAGAAACCCTCTATAAACCTCCTGTAGTAACCGGCTAAACCCAAGAAACTCCTTATCTCAGTCACTGACTTTGGGCTCTCCCACTGTAACACAGCATCAACCTTGGCTGGGTCTACAGCTATACCGTCACCAGATATCACATGGCCAAGAAAACTCACCTTATGCAACCAGAACTCGCACTTTGACAATTTTGCATAAAGCTTCTTTTCCTTCAATACTTCTAGCACTAACCTCAAGTGCTCTGCGTGCTCTTCTTCCTTCTTGGAATACACCAAAATATCATCTATAAATACCACTACAAAACGATCCAAGTAGCTATGGAAGGTACGGTTCATGTACTCCATAAACACCCCGGGTGCGTTTGTAACACCAAACGGCATTACAGAATATTCATAGTGCCCATATCTAGTTCTGAAAGCCGTCTTCTGAACGTCCTCATCCTTCACCTTGATTTGGTGATAACCCGACCTCAAGTCGATCTTGCTAAACACCTTAGCACCCACCAACTGGTCCATTAAGTCATCAATCCTCGGAAGCGGATACCTGTTTTTGATTGTCACTTTATTCAACTGTCTATAGTCCACGCAAAGCCTCATGCTCCCATCCTTCTTCTTCACTAACAACACAGGTGCTCCCCAAGGCGACACACTAGGCCTTATGAACTTCTTCTCAAGTAACTCCTCTAGCTGACTCTTCAATTCAGATAATTCAGACGCCGACATCCGGTACGGTGCCATAGACACAGGCCTCGTACCCGGCACAAGATCGATAGCAAATTCAATCTCCCTCTCTGGTGGAATACTCGGGATCTCATCAGGGAACACTTCCGGAAACTCGCACACTACCTTCAACCCCTCAATGATATCTTGACTTTCAACAGACAGAGACGCCATCAAGGCAAATAGATGAACTTCTTCCTTCATTAACCTACGCAATTGACCAGCAGGCAGCAAGGCAGATTCTTCTTCCTCAGGGACAAGGAAACTCACAGATCTCTCGAAGCAATTGATATGCACATGGTTATCAACTAACCAGTCCATACCAAGGATAACGTCCAATCCCTCCAAAGGCAAACAAATAAGGTTCACAAGAAAATCTCTGCCGAAGACTGACAGAGGACACTTAGCACACACTAGGGAGGTAGTTACCGACCCCTTAGCTGGAGTATCAATAACCATCTCCCTCATCATGGAAGACAATTCAAGACCCAATTTTTCAGCACATAATGAAGCAATGAAAGAATGAGTAGCACCGGTATCTACTATAGCAATCACAGGAATACCATAAATAATGCAAGTACCTCTAATCTCGTTAGCATCCTCGGATCCTGCCAGCGCAAACACTTTCCCTTTAGCTCTCTCCCTCTTGGGTTTAGGACAATTAGCACTCACATGCCCCACTTCTTCACAATTATAGCAAACAATCCCTTTCTTTTCACAGTTAGCAGCTTTATGGCCCTTCTGACCACACTTGAAACAATTGGCCTCGGGGCACTCATTACTCTTATGACCAGGCTTCTTACAAGAATAACACACAAGGTCCGAAGGAGCACCTCCCCCACTTGACTTCTGACCAGCACCTGCTTTCCACTTACCTTTACTTCCAGCAACATCATAGGGCTTTGCCCTAAACTGAGAATTCCTATTTTCCTTCACAGCCTTGTAAGCAGCATTACTGTCTTCCTCATAGATCCTACACTTATCAACCAATCTAGCAAAATCCCGAATCTCTTGATACCCAATTGCTTTCTTTATATCAGGGCGCAGACCACTCTCAAATTTGACACACTTGGAGAACTCCGAATCGGCATCATTGGCATAGTAAGGACAGAATTTGGCTAACTCCTCAAATTTGGCGGCATACTCAGCTACCGTCTTGTTTCCCTGCTTCAGCTCTAGAAATTCGACTTCCTTCTTAGCTCGCACATCCTCAGGGTAGTACTTTCTCTTGAACTCCCTTGTGAAAACTTCCCAAGTAACTTCCACACCAGCATTTTCCAATCTTCGCAGCATTCCCAACCACCAGTCGTCAGCTTCCTCTGCTAGCATATGAGTTCCCAATTTCACTTTCTGAGCAGCAGAACACTCCATGACACGGAAGATCCGCTCTATCTCCTTTAACCAGGCCAAGGCTCCATCGGGGTCATACCGACCCTTGAAGGTGGGTGGATTTTCCCTCTGGAACGTTGCTAAGTTACGAGCATTAGCATCAGCAGCCGTGTGCTGATTCCCAACAGCTTGAGCTATGGCTTGCAGAGCAGCAGCCAAAGCAGCGTCATCGCGTCTCGCCATCGAATCAGATTTCTACACAAATAAACATAATTAGATACAACAGACATAACACCTAGACACTTGGTCGGACAGACCAACTTCAGCTCTGATACCACTATTGTAACACCCCCTTCTAAGTTAACTATTATTTAATATATAGATCAGAGTTTTTCGAAAAGAATATAATCATTGAAGAAGGTGTCACATTTTCAACACTTATAAAAATCTTCTAATTATAATCAATGACGTAAAGTCCACAATCAACGGCACGATATATAGCACGAATAGTTTGGGGACGGGCCCACAACACCTGTTTTAGTTTACAGCACATAAATCAAATCGCCTCAACACAGCGGAATGGTATCAATACATCGATATAACGATCCAATACATCAAAACGACAAAAAAACAGTACTACTACGCCCTCCCCCTGGTGCTACATATCAGAGCTGACACACTACTAGAAAAGAGGCATAAGGATGCCCTCACTCTCGATTACCTGCAAGTTGCCGACATAAGAAGCAACAAAGGCAGTAGGGTGAGTCTCTTTACACAAATAATAATGATTAAGAAAAGCGTTATAATAAGGAAGGCAGCGAGCGACACTAATTCAAAACAACTCACCACATTTTCAATATAATCATCATATTCATAATTCATCCACAAACTCATCAAATGCTTGACTAATGCATGTAATGCAACATGCATGTGGATCCATCATCACCGCTATTAGCCTGGAGGGCACTCACCGCTTTGGCCGAAGCCACCGCACCGCTTTGGCCGAAGCCGACACACCGCTTTATGCAACATGAGTCATGCGACACTATGACTATGCACCACCACACCACACATAAACCATAATAATTATTAAACTCACCGCTTTGCATTTCTCAACTCAATATAATCAACATAAAGGCCTTAAGGTTATCGCACCGCTTTGGACCGGAGTCCCTCACCGCTTTCACATCTCCAATCAATTACAACTCCGTACACACCGCTTTATATCCTTAGGCTAGTAATCTAATGTTTTCAATCACACTCCCGTAATTACACACACCACAACTTCAACACTCTAACAACAATTTCATTTAACAATTCAAGCTAACTTAATTCATCAATTCACTTAATTCATCAAAACAATCAAGTCTGTAGCATTTATTTAACAATTTTCCTTGAACAACAATTCACTAGAGCCACATAACAGGAGCAATTCGAAATAGAGCCACAATTCAACAATGATAATTATTCAACAATTTCAAATAACAACACAATTTACTAAGACCACAAGGAAACAACAACCAGTAGCAATTATTCAATAATTTTCAACTAAACCCACAATTCAACCTACCAGTAGACAACCACCAACAGTAGCCATTATTCATAATTTCACAAAAACAACAATAATTCACTAAGACCACATGGAAGCAGCATTTCGACTATAACACCCACCCACAGTAATAATTACTCAATAATTCAACTAAACCCACAATTCAACCTATCTCAACATAACAACACAACCAGTAGCTATCATATTCAACAATTACATTCAACTAAAACAATTATTTAACCATTTCACTAAAACAACAATTCATAGGACTATAAGGAAGCAATAGTTCGACTAAAACAATTAGTTCAACAGTGACCATTATTCAACAATTTCACAAAACTCAATTCATCAACAACATACTAGTTTAATATTCAACCAAAACAACACTTCAGCCTATATCACCACAACAACCCAACTTAAGCATTATTATAGGTATAAATAGAGCCCCCTAACCTTGTGATTGAAGAACTCAGCCACTCTCAAGCCACAAAAACGAAAGTGCAGCAGTCCCCTTCCTCTCCTCTTACGCAACCGTGAGCTTCAAGGCCATGGAGAACAACACAACAATGGAAGAAAGAAGGATTTGAGACCACCACTTGAAAGAGAAGAAAAAATGGAAGGGAAAAGATCAAAGAAGACTTACCTAAGCCAAGATGATCCAAATTCCTCTTCTCCCCCTTATGCTGGAAGTCGCGCCTCACCTCCCTCTCACTCTCTCAGTTTCGCTGGTTCCCTTTCTTTGGTGGAATGAAATAATTCTTAGGTTTTAGGATAATTGGAATGGGCTTGGGTCACTTAAGTGGCTTGGGCCCATTTTTACACCACCCTTTTAATTCATCTCACCCCCTGAAATAAAATAAATTCTAATTTAATTATTCCACTTAAATAATTTTGTAATCCCTCAAATAACTTAATTAATTAATTTAATTAAATTATTTTAGGGCGTTACAGATTCACCGGAAGCTTATTATGCCAAGTGACCGGTGACACGCTATAACTTTAGTTAGTGTTGTTTCTTGTAACCGGCTTGAGGGTTATGAGGACAACGTTAGTTCAGTTTATGTGTTGTATCTTGTAACCGGCTTGAGGGTTATGAGGTCAACTTTTAGTTAGTTAGCCACATAGTCAACTTTGAGGACTATGATTTTTGAGTTAAGTATAACGAATCAAGCATAATTGAACCGAGAGGATTAGTAAGGGGTCGCGCTAGAACTCACTGAGACAAGTTGTCTCACCCAATCCACTGAGACAAGTTGTCTCACCCAATCCATTGTATTTCAGTTTCCCTTGTATTTCTGTATTTCTATTCAGTATCTTTAGACTATTCGATTGTTCGACTTATGTCTTTCAAGTTGTAAATCGCTTCCGCAGACTTTCGGTTTTTGGTACTGAACACTAGTTGAGTGGTGTAAGAACGCTTTATGTATTTTATGTTAAGTTATGTAAGCGAACTTGATGGGTTTTTAGCATCAAGTATTAGTATGTGTTCAGTATTTAAAAAGGGAAGTCACTCTGACGTATGCCAGTAGTGCGCTTCGGTAATTTCTACAAGATAGAAATTATCGGGGTGTTACACCCTTTGTCCCCACGCACATGGTAAATAGTATTCTCACTGTCAAAGAAAGAGATGAATGGACTGATGATGATAAGAGAAAGGTTCAACACAATCTCCGGGCCAAAAATATCATTACTTCTGCACTAAGCCCCGATGATTTCTTCAGGGTGTCAAACATTAAAACTGCCCAAGAAATGTGGGACAACATTCAAGTCACTCATGAAGGTACTAGTGAGGTAAAAAGAGCAAGAACAAATAGTCTTATCCGAGAATATGAATTATTCCGAATGAATCCAGGAGAAACCATACAAGAAATGCAAAAGTGGTTCACTCACATAGTGAATCAATTGGTTTCATTAGGAAAATGGTTTCCTGCCGAAGACTTGATCAACAAAGTGCTAAGGTGCCTGAATAGAGAATGGCAACCAAAGGTAACTGCGATAGCTGACTCAAGGAATTTAGCTACCATGACTCTCGGCATTCTTTTTGGCAAACTACAAGAGCATGAACTAGAGCTCACTCGTCTGGCAGAGCATGAAGAAAAAGATAAGAAAATAAAAGCTTGGCTTTAAAGGCTTCTAGTTCAAATTGACCTGATGATAGTGATGACTCAAAATGAAGATGATGAAGATGATGAGAACATGGCTCTTATGGTTAGAAAATTCCAAAAGTTCATGAGAAAGAAAAGTTTTCCTAAGAAGAGTTTTCCTCCTAAAAAGTTCTCAAGCAAGGAAAACTCGTCTAGTCCTCCAACTAGCTATGAATGTGGCAAAGCCGGTCATATTAAGATTGGAGTGCCCAAGCTTACAGAAAAAGGCATCAAAATTTGAGAAAAATGGATTCAAACAAAACAAAGGTAGAAAAGCCTACATAGCATGGGAAGAAGCTCAAGTTGCTCTCATGGCCGACCATTAAAGTGAAAGTGAAAACGAAAATCAGGTAGATTCTAACTCTGAAACTTCACTTAATGCATATGATGAATTACATGAAGCATTTCTTGAATTGCATAATGATTCCTTGAAACTAGCTAAAGCATTAACTCAATCTAAGAAAGCAGTTTCTCATCTTCAAAATCAATTTACCACATTGACTAAGGATAGATTGGAACTTAGAAAAGAAAATTATAGTCTTGGTTGTTTTAAAGCTAATTATGCATGTGATAAGTGTGCTGAATATTTGAAAAGAAAATTCATGAGCTTGAATGGACAATAGGAAAAATGTCCAACATACAACATGTGCATCCTAGGTCTCCAAGAAACAATTTCATGAAAAGACATGTGCATCATAGACCTAAGTTCACTACTAGTCCAAATATTAAATGTTATTATTGTGCTAAACCAGGACATACTGCATCTGTTTGCATGGCTAGAGATAGACAAGTTGTGAAAAAGGTGTGAGCTCCCAAAAAGACCCTACCAAGTACTAACCCACAAGGACCCAAAGAGATTTGGGTACCTAAAACCTTATTTTGAACTCATTGCAGGTATGCTTCAAGGTAAGGGGGTCAGATTGGTACCTTGACAGCGGATGCTCAAAGCACATGACTGGAGATATAATAAAGATCTTAACTCTTACCCCCAGATCAAGTGGTCATGTGACTTATGGTGATAACAATAGAGGAAGAATCATCGGTGAAGGTAAAGTTGGTAAAGATTTATCTACTACTATTGATAATGTGCTTTATGTTGAAGGTCTTAAACATAATTTACTAAGCATTAATCAATTATGTGATAAAGGAAATATGGCAATATTTGATTCAGGATCATGCATCATTGAAGATAAAAAGAGCAAACAAGTTAGAATGATAGGAAACAGAGTAGAAAATATATACATGATTAATCTTGATGAAGTTTCATCTCATAATGCATGTTGTCTCATTATTAAGGAAAACTGGTACTATACCCGTGCATCCGCACGGGCTGATCGCGTTACGTCATACGATTACCTCAAATAGAAACGTTAGTTTGAAATCTCATTAATCTAAAATCAATTATAAAATATAGAGGATGACTTGCATACGGACAGGTGTTGTCGTGTTCTTTTTAGGAATGAATTTAGACAGTATTTAAATAGTCTGAACATTACCCCGTGAAAATAAAAAAAAATTTAAAGTAGAAAAAAAGGAGTTTCAAATAAAAAATTGATAAATATTAAAACTAAAAATGTAAAAGTATCATTTAAAAACAATATGGGCATTTTTCCCGTCTGTTTTTATATATATCAGTGCAGTGTTTCTTTATATATCAGTGTAGTGTTTTTTTATATATCAGTGCAACTAGCCCGTGTTTTTATATATATATATCATTGCAATTATCCCCGTATTTTTTTATATATCAGTGCAGTTGTCCAGTGTTTCTTTATGTATCAGTGTAGTTATCTCATAGTTTCAATTGATTATTTGAGTTGATTAATAGATTGTTGTAGATAGTAAAAGATAGATAGTAGATTACCAATAACAAATATTTATCCCGTGTTTTTTTATATATTAGTAACAATTATTTGTCCTTTTTTAGGTATTAGTGACAAATATTTATCGCGTGCGTTTTAAATATTAATCAGTTTAAATAGTCATTAAGCCTTCTTTTTTTAGATAGTAGTTTTCAAAAACTATAATTATCAATGGCAAATATTAATCCCATGTTTTTTTATATATCACTGCAGTTATCCATGTGTTTTTTATATATCCGTGCAGTTATCTGGTAGTTTCAATTGATTTTTTTAGTTGATAGTAGATTATAGTAGATAGTAAGTTTGTTAGATAGTAGATTATCAATTAGATTATCAATAAGAAATAATTGTTTTAAATATTAACTAGTAATTTAAATAGTCATTAAGTCTGCTTGTTTTTTAGATAGTAGGTTTGTAGTAGTAGGTTTCAAAAATTTAAATTATCAATGACAAATATTAATCTCGTGTTTTTTTATATATCAGAGCAGTTATCTCGTTGTTTCAATTAATTATTTTAGTTGATTAAAAGATTATAGTAGATAGTAAAAGAGAGATAGTAGATTATCAGTAAGAAATATTTATTTTAAATATTAATTAGTAGTTTAAATAGACATTAAATATTATTGTTTTTTAGATAGTAGGTTTATAGTAGTCTTCAAAAAATTTAATTATCAATGACAAATATTAATCATGTGTCTTTTTATATATTTGTGTAGTTATCCCGTGTGTTTTTATATATCATTGGAGTTATCTCATAGTTTCAATTGATTATTTGAGTTGATTAGTAGGTTATAGTAGATTATTGCAGTTTTCCCGTGTTTTTATATTAGATTATTTGAGTTGATTAGTAGATTATTGCAGTTATCACGTGTTTTTTTAGATAGTAGTTTTATAGTAGTTTTCCAAAATTATAATTATCAATGGTAAATATTAATTATAAATTGTCAAAAAAAATTATAAATATCAATGGTAAATATTAATCCCGTGTTTTTTTATATATCACTGCAGTTATCCCATGTTTTTTATTTATCAATGCAGTTATCTCATAGTTTCAATTGATTATTTTAGTTGATTAGTAGATTATAGTAGATAATAAAAGTTAGATATTAGATTATCAATAAGAGATATTTGATCCCAAGTAGGTAGCTTAGTTGGCGAGCTAAGGGATATCGAAGGAGTGCACCAAAAGAGTGCAAGAAGGAGGTCCCGGGTTCAAACCTCGGAAACTAACATTCCTCCACCCCCACTAACATTGCTTATCAAAAAAAAATATAAGAGATATTTGTTTTAAATATTAATTACTAATTTAAATAGTCATTAAGTCTTCTTGTTTTTTAGATAGTAGGTTTATAGTAGTAGTCTTCACAATTTTTAATTAAAGTAGTGTTTGTATAAATTTAGAAATTTAGTTAAAATAATTAAAGTGAAGTGATAAGAGAAAGAGAATAATTATTTATGGGAAAAGTAAAGTAAAAAGAAAAAAAAGGAAGCAAGAGAGTGTAAAAGAAAAGTGAAAAGGAGGAAAGAGAGTGTAAGAAAAAAGAGAAAAAAGGAAGAAAGAGAGTGTAAGAGAAAAGTGAAAAGTAAGAAAGAGAGTGTAAGAATAAAGAGGATAAAAAAGAAAAATGTAGAGTGTAATGACATTTTTACCCTCAAAAATTTGAGGTGTCTTTTAGATAGAATGGGGGTATTGGTAAAATCATATGTGGTGGATTTGTATAAATCTATAGTAGATTATGGTTAAGGTCTTAAACATAATTTACTAAGCATTATTCAATTATGTGATAAAGGAAATAGGGCAATATTTGATTCAGGATCATGCATCATTGAAGATAAAAAGAGCAAACAAGTTAGAAAGATAGGAAACAGAGTAGAAAATATATACATGATTAATCTTGATGAAGTTTCATCTCATAATGCATGTTGTCTCATTATTAAGGAAAAAAACTCTTGGCTATGGCATCGTAGAGCAGCTCATATTCATATGGATCATCTTAACAAATTAGTCACTAAAGAACTAGTTAGTGGTCTTCCTAAAATCAAGTTTGAAAAGGATAAATTATGTGATGCATGCCAAAAAGGTAAACAGGTCAAAGTATCTTTTAAACCGTTCACGGTGGAGAATTTGAGAATGAAAGGTTTGAAAATTTCGGTGAAGAACTTGGTATTGATCACAACTTCTCAGCACCTCGAACTCCTCAACAAAATGGAGTCGTTGAGAGGAAAAATCGATCTTTGGAAGAGCTTGCCAGAACAATGTGGAATGATAATGACATCCCAAAATACTTTTGGGCTGATGCTGTAAGTACTGCTTGTTATGTTATGAATAGAGTTTAAGGCTTATTTTAAAGAAAACCCCTTATGAACTTTACAAAGGGAGAAAACCAAACATTGCACACTTACACACTTTTGGATGCAAATGTTTTGTCTTAAACAATGGAAAAGATAACCTAGGAAAATTCAATGCTGAAGCTGATGAAGGAATTTTTCTTGGTTACTCTTTATCTAGTAAAGCCTTTAGAATCTTCAATAAAAGAAATAAAGTAATTGAAGAATCTGTACATGTTACATTTGAAGAAACTAACCCCAAAAGGTTGGGAAAGGTTAATGACGATGTTGCAGATGAGCTTGAAGCATTACAACTAGGTGAAGAGAAGAAAAATGAAAACAAAGAGAAGGAAACTGAATCCACTCCTCAACAAAGAACTGAAGAAGAATCAAGCAGTGAGTTACCAAAGGAATGGATAATCCCAAGGCACCACTCGCTTGAAAATATTATCGATGATGTATCAAAAGGGGTAACTACTCGAAACTCTCTTAGAAATGCATGTAATCATATAGCTTTTGTATCTCAACATGAACCTAGAAATCTAGATGAGGCTATAGTAGATGAACATTGGACTATTGCTATGCAAGAAGAGTTAAATCAGTTTGAAAGAAGTGAAGTGTGGGATCTTGTCCCTAGGCCTGATAATCGTCAAATAATAGGCACAAAATGGGTGTTTAGAAACAAACTAGATGAGTCGGGCATAATTATTAGAAACAAAGTGTTCTGGAGTCAACCAGGGGGTCTCATTAGCAAAACCAGGAGGTGCATCTAGCAAGTGATATGGATCAGCCCAACCGACTCAACCCATATCCACCTCATGCAAGCCCAATATGCTTCGACGGTCAAGATCGACTCTACCCATCCAACGATCCAGGAGAGGGCGCGATTTCCTATAAATACAGGCACACTTTGCCCTTACAAAGGTTGATTCTCTAATCCTTAGTACCTACACTCTTATATTCTATATACTGACTTGAGCGTCGGAGTGGCTTGCAGGTACCCCCCCCCCCCCGGGGCGCTCACTGACCACCTGCCAGAGCAGCAAGAGACCTACCAACAGCAGCTGACCAAAAAGCTACTCGGTACAGAACATTGGCGACCACAGTGGGAGGTTTCTATCTTTCACATCATCACTCGAACTTTTCTCTTGCTACTCCATGCCACCCAGAGGCAGACCCCGGGTTCAGAGCATCGCTATACCCGCACCCCGACCGGAGGGTACCCCCGAGGGCAACGTCTTGACTATACAGGACGAGGGCACCAGTCGACCCGTCCAGCCCTCTGACGTGAATCAGCTTTTGGACCTCCTGGCCAGTCGCACTCAAGCGATGGTGGAACAGGAAGCGCGGTTGAGGGAGGTTCAAAAGTGGGTGACCGCCCTGCCGGAACAGCCTCCAGTCAGCAGGTTGACAATCCCTCCAACGGTAGTGACCTCGAGGCGACGCCGGTCCCCACCTCGGAGACGTCATGTACATCGCTCTCCTCCCATGCGACGCAGGCATTGGGAATCAGGCTCACCCCCAGGGACCCATCGCCCTCATGACACCTACTCTAGTGCCTCCTCACACGCGTCACCTAACGCTCAGGAGAGGTCGAGGAGCCGGGTTGCCACTCGCAGAAGGCACCACCGGGATTCTCCATCGAGGAGATCCCCCGAGTGACTCAGGTATCAGGAGCTAGGCTATGAAGACACCTCCCCCAGAAACTCAAGAGGGTTTTCAGAGGAGGGGCCATTTACAAGAAGGGTAGACGAATGCCAAATCCCAAGGACCTTGGAAAAGCTGTCGAATCTTAAGATGTACGACGGGACTGGAGATCCGGACGGTCATCTGGCACACTTCTCCTTAATGATGCGCTACCGGGGCGCTAAGGAACCCGTCCACTGCAAAATCTTCCCCCTCACTCTCGAGGGTTCCGCATTAGAGTGGTTCCAGGAGCTTAGGCCGAACTCCATATCCTCTTGGGGGCAGCTGGCAAGAATGTTCACGGCTCGCTCCACTGCCTCCCGACTAAAGCCCAAATCTGAGGAAGTACTGAGAGCCGTCAGGCAGCATAACCACGAGACACTGAGGGAGTATATTGAGCGCTTCAATAAAGAAGCTTCGGGCGTTCGAAGTTTGGAGGACAGACAAAGATTGTTCTGGATGAAAGACGGGTTGAAAAAGGGAAGTTTTATCCAGCTCGATGTAGGCATCAACAAGCGTAGGAACTTGGGCGAGTTCCTTCAGAGATCCCAGAAGTACATGAATTATGAGGAGGATGAATTGGCTTACCGCGAGGCAGTCAAGGCGGGGGGAGACAGGGAACCCACCCAGGAGGTACGCCGGCAAAAGGTAACAAGAGGCGTACACCGTGAGGGCCGCCCCCCAAAATCCTCAGGCCTTACTCCCCTCATCGCCTCAAGGGCACAGATCCTGGCTGAATGTGCCAACGCAGAATTCAAAGACATTAAGAGGCCGCAGCCTTTGGTGTTGAAAGAGGGCCAAAACCCCTCGAAGAAATGGTGCCGCTACCATCAAAGCGGAGGCCACGACACCAATGGTTGCCAAGCACTGAAGGGTGATATTGAAAAGCTGATCCAGAGAGGAAAGCTGACACAATACGTGAAGAAGGAGGGGGAACCAAGTGGTTCACGCAAAAGAGCCCGATCCCCCAAAGGGAGATACCGGTCTCCTAGGAAGGGGAAGGCCCCAATCGACGAGAGGGTCGAAAATAGCGCTGATGAATCGACCGATGGAGAGGACACCAGGAGGCCCAAAGAAAGACCAGTGGCCATGGTGATCCACGGGAGAAACCCCCATGATAACTGGGGTTCAAACAAATCAATGAAGAGGAAGTGGAAAGAGATCCTTAGCATTGCGTCAACCTCAGTCACCAGGAAGGGGCCAACCAGACCACCCCTATCCTTCGACGACAATGATCTACTCGATGGGAAACCGAACAGACACGTCCCACTGATCATCTCTGCCATTATCGCCAACATCAAAGTAAGAAGGATCCTGGTTGACCAGGGAAGTGCAGTATCTCCCCCGATGACCTGACTCCATTCCAGGGAGGGGACCTAACCGGATTTAATGGATCAAAGACTAAGCCACTCGGCCACCTAGAGATGATGGTCACCTACGGGAACCCCGATGACAAACCTCCATTGTTCAAAACTGTGAAAACACCCTTCCTGGTTCTCCCATGCAAATCGGTCTACCAGTGCATCATTGGGAGGCCCACGTTGGGAAAATTGGAGGCGGTCACCTCAACGGTCCATTTGAAAATGAAGTTCTACACTCTGGAGAATGAGGTGGTAACCCTCCAGGCGGACCTGGGAGCAGCGCGTAGATGTTTCTATATGAGCGTTAAAAATGAGAAGCAGACCGTCAAGCCAAGAGGCTCGGGTAAGGGGTTCGAAGAGAAAGTTGAGGTGAATCTGACAGACTGGGATGCCGGAAATAACTCCAGTAGTGAAGAAGAAGCGGAAAGCCGACTCAAAACCAAGGGGACAGAAGAGGATGCGAAGAAGTTCGAAGCAGACGAAGAATGTCCTCACCTCTTTGAGGAGGTTAGAAAGAAGCTCACCATCCACCCCGGGGAGAACAGGGATCTATTCCTCAACTCGGCAGCTGGCCCATAGTTTCAATGCATAGAGCGTTTTTCTTTAAGACAATTGGTTGTTTAAGTTTAACACGTCAAAACAATTTACAATACGCACGCAAGGCAATTAAACCTTACTATTCACGGTTCAACTGGTGCCCGATACAGAAGCAGCCGACGCCCAAGAGGACGCCTGGCAGGGCGCCTATAAGGAGAAGCCAGCGCCCATGAGGGCGCCTGGCAAGAAGCATTCTAAAAAGCCAAGTCCCGACTCAAATAACAGGGGACCTGGCAACCAGGCAGAACCAAGCGTGAGTCAACCTGCTCGGTTCACGAAGCGGCATATCGAAAAAGTCGCAACCTCTAATAGGTGAGTTAAATTCAGATAGAATCCGATAAACTCCTGTTAGAGTCCCTAGATGGGCAGAGTGGCGTCACAAGATGTCACTAGAGGTTGTCACAACCTCGAAGCGGCATATCGAAAAGGTCGCAACCTCTAATGGGTGAGTTAAATTCGGATAGAATCCGATAAACTCCTGTTAGAGCCCCTAGATGGGCAGAGTGGCGTCACAAGATGTCACTAGAGGTTGTCACAACCTCGAAGCGGCATATCGAAAAGGTCGCAACCTCTAATGGGTGAGTTAAATTCAGATAGAATCCGATAAACTCCTGTTAGAGCCCCTAGATGGGCAGAGTGGCGTCGCAAGATGTCACTAGAGGTTGTCACAACCTCGAAGCGGCATATCGAAAAGGTCGCAACCTCTACTGGGTGAGTTAAATTCGGATACAATCCGATGAACTCCTGTTAGAGCCCCTAGATGGGCAGAGATGCCTCGCAAGATGTCACTAGAGGTTGTCACAACCTCGAAGCGGCATATCGAAAAGGTCGCACCCTCTAATGGGTGAGCTAAATTCGGATAGAATCCGATAAACTCCTGTTAGAGCCCCTAGATGGGCAGAGTGGCGTCGCAAGATGTCACTAGAGGTTGTCACAACCTCGAAGCGGCATATCGAAAAGGTCGCAACCTCTAATGGGTGAGTTATATTCGGATAGAATCCGATAAACTCCTGTTAGAGCCCCTAGATGTTCGCAAGATATCACAACCTCTAGTGAGGAATTTAAATCGGACCGATTCTGATAAGCTCCTGACGGAGATAACATGGCCACGAGGCGATAGGAGGCGATACGTTCAGAAGCGTGAAAAATAGGCAAAATAAATGAAACATGGATATAACATAAAATCATCAGTCAAGCTCCATAAAACAAACATACAACGAATTCCGACAGGAAAACAAGAAATCACAAGTCAAAAACAACTGAACTCCTAGATGAAACATCAGGGGGCAATGACATCGAAGTCAATCCCGTTAGGATGGTATCTAACAATCCTCCCATCTGCAACCTCATGGTCAAACCGGAAGATGGTCGACTCAAGAACTGCATCCGGGTACATGCACTGAACATCACTTATCGCTTTATCGTAAGCAGCGTAGGAGAAGTCCATGGCTTTCCCGGCCATCTCCCGCACCCTTTCCTCAGCCACATCTCTCTGTTTCTTCACACGGTCAAGTTCAGATTTGTAACACCCCATGTATTTCTAACATGTAGAGACACTGAAAGTGCACAGATGCGGAATATTCAGAGGACACAGTTCCTGTTTAAGTTTTGGACATACAAACTTTTTCCGAGACAAAACATAATCGGAAATAACATTACTTCATAAAATAGAAGTTTATTGGTTTCATACCGAATGGATTACAATAACCAAGTCCAAATACCTAACAGAAACATAAAACGGTTCATATAACTCATAATCAATACAAGTTTATACAACCAATAGGACAACAAAAGAACAAGGAGAAAATGACTAAGTCTTCAGCACCTCCAAGAGTATATCAACTACTCGTGCACTATAGTCTTCCTTTTTCCCTGCTTCTCTGAAAAACAACAAATATGGATAGGGTGAGATAACATTATCTCAGTGAGTCCTACCGTGCCCCCTCACTGACACTCGGTTCAATTATTAAACCGTTAACAATGTTTAATTAGCTACCAATAGCCATAATCGAAATGCCAAGCAAATCGTGTTCTCTTTTATGTTTTTAATAGCTTAGCTCAACCGACTGCACAACTGCTAATCCCGGTAGCTACAGCTTAACATCGGCCGACTGCACAACTGCTAATCCCGGCAATGTTAACTTATAATCAGTAACTTAGCACAAGCCGACTGCACCTCTGCTAATCCCGGCAACCCGTGAGTTGACCACGCCAAAACACATTCAGGGCCTAGGTAAGGGGTCATGACTACCCTCCCTAGTATGCTACTTGTCGGGTCGTCACCCAACGCGATTTATGTATGACAATACATAACGATTTCTCGAGAGTTAGATAATATATATCTTTCCGATCACCAATGGATCTATCACAATATCTTTTTAGATAATTTATATCTTATTGATCTATAACCCGTTTTGATGAATTTATAAACATCCGGCATTATAATCATATTGTAATGTATTATTGACTTATAACCCGTTTTGATGAATCTCTAGACATCCGGCATTATAATCATATACAGTTGATATATATAAAAATATATATACATTCTATCCATCAGACAGTGTACCCACACGTATACTAGGGTTTCGGTTTTTCGATCAAATAGGCTTTCAAAGCTCTTTTTCAAAAACCATGAGTTGAACAAGTTCAAAATAAGGTTTTCAGTGAGGCAATCCCTTTTTGAATGGTTGAGAAAGAAATTAGAAAAGGTTCGGGATCAAACGGAGCAACAAAACGAGAAAACGGAAGCCGGTAACAGAACCACACGCACGACCCGTGCCCAGGGGCGCACGACCCGTGCGTGGTGCACTACTCAGGACCCATCTACCAGAAGGAAGCGCACGATCCGTGCCCAGGGGCGCACGACCCGTGCGTCCCGTTCTGTTTCCAATCCTTCCAACCCGAAGCAGGCGCACGACCCGTGCCCAGGGGCGCACGGTCCGTGCGACCTGTGTCTGTTACCAGAATTTCGCACTTTTCTCATTTTCGCTCTCCATTCTCGTCCGATTCGATTTCTAATTTCAATCACCTGAAACTCAGAAAATTCCCAGAATATATTTCCAGTAGTACACAATGCATTTCATTTCAACGATTTAAATCAAAATCTCATTTAAACCGTAAAACACCGTTTCGACTCAAAAACGCTTTTCAGTTCTAAGTCTTTCGTAAACAGAAAATATGACCAAGGGATTCCATGTCGAAAACATGTTCAAAATATCAAAATACCCTATCGTGAGTAGAACTCACCCGTTGACGAAATCCGAGAGTTGAACCGAAAAACGAAATCACCGAACCGAACACGGAAATTCCCGAAGCTGCTTCAATCGATCCCAAGACAGCAACTCTCTTCTGTCCCAACCCGAACCCAGCAGCACCACTACTCAAATCCTTCCTTCACTCAACCATGCAAGTCTGAAGTCTTCTTCTTAGAAGCTTCCAATGAGCATGCAAGGATGGAAACAGCTCAAGACTTCACCATTCCCACCATTGGAGCTTCAAGGTCAGAAATGGAGATGAGAAATAGAGTGAGAATCAGCCTCTGAAACATATACCATTGAGAAGGAAAACGAAAATGGGCTGGGGATCAGGTTGGAACACTTACATGCAACAGATTTTGATGAAGCTCCACCCCCTTCTTCCTCCTACACTCGCGCCCCTCCCCTTCCCTTCTCCCTTCTGTTTTTTTTTCCAGAATTTGCTGAATGAAGGAGATGTGGCTAGGAGGCTTCAAAATATATGTATTTATATGAGGGGTGTAAAATTACCATTTTGCCCTCCAGCTTAAATACTTTAATTAATCATGACTAAGCCATAATTAATAAATGAATAGGGCTTCTTTGGTCTTTTCTCTCGAATAGTAATTCATCGCGACAAGACTAATTATTCCCACAAATAATTAATCGGTCCTAGGCATCATAATACGAGTCTTCAAAATTTAGGGATGTTACAATCTCCCCAACTTTTAAAAATTTTGTCCTCAAAATTGACGAAACATACCTTACTGAAAGAGATATGGATATCGATTGCGCATGTCTTCTTCCAGTTCCCAGGTAGCCTCCTCGATCGAGAATCCCTCCCAGACTACTTTGACAATAGGAATAGTCCTTGACCGTAGCGTCTTCTCGCCACGCTCCAAGATGTAGCTAGGATAAGGTTGGAATGACAAATCCGGTTGCAGGTCAATGGTATCAACACTCAACGGTTGATGCAGATCGGGAACATACTTTCTCAACTGAGATACGTGGAACACATCATGGAGGTTTGATAGGGCCGGAGATAATGCGAGGCGATAGGCAACTGGCCCAATCCGCTCGATGATTTGGAAAGGTCCAACATATCGAGGACTGAGCTTCTTCGCTCGCAAAGTTCTTCCAGTGCCTATGGTTGGAGAAACTTTCAAGAACACATGATCACCAACTTCAAACTCCAACGGTCTCCTTCGGTTGTCAGCGTAGCTCTTTTGCCGACTCTGAGCAACCTTCATCCTTTCTCGAATTAACTTGACCTTCTCTGTAGTCTCGCGAACCATATCGGGTCCCAAAAACTTGTCTTCACCAATCTCCCACCAACACAATGGAGTTCTACACTTTCTACCATAAAGTGCTTCAAACGGTGCCATTCCAATGCTAGAGTGGTAACTGTTGTTGTAGGAGAATTCTACTAACGGAAGATGGTCTTCCCATTTTCTCCCACTGTCGAGCACACAAGCCCGAAGCATGTCCTCAAGAGTCTGGATAGTCCTCTCCGTCTGACCATCAGTCTGAGGATGATAAGCAGTGCTAACCAGCACCCTTGTTCCCAAAGCTTCATTTAATGCTCTCCAGAACCTGGAAGTAAACTTGGGATCTCGGTCTGACACAATACTCGTTGGGACTCCATGCAGTCTGATAATGTTCCTCACATATTCATCTGCTAACTTGGAAACCTTATAAGTCGAGCGAACGGGAATAAAGTGAGCGGATTTAGTCAATCGGTCCACTACTACCCAAATAGAATCATTGCCTGCCTGTGACCTCGGCAAACTCATGACGAAGTCCATTGAGATATCTTCCCACTTCCAAACTGGTACATCTAGCGGTTGTAACTGACCGCCCGGTCTTCGGTGTTCCGCCTTAACCTTCTGACAAGTTAAGCACCGAGAAACAAATTCTGCAATCTCGACCTTCATTCCAGGCCACCAATACATCAACTTCAAGTCTCGGTACATCTTGGTGGATCCCGGATGTACGGAGTACTGACTCCTATGAGCTTCTTCCAATACTTGCCTTTTGATATCATCATCATCGGGAACACAAATCCTCCCATTAGAGCAAATCACGCCATCACTATCCTCAGTGAAATCTGGCGATCCCCTCTGAGACTGCAACTTCATATCAGCTTCTTGAGCTACACGGATTTGTTCCCTTAGCACACTGGCTATCTGTATATGCCGCAGCACTACGCGATCCCTCTTTCTTACCACCTTGAGTTTCAAGTCTCTGAACGACTCCAACAAAGCCATCTCGTGAACCATTAACCTTGCCGTGTGGATAGACTTCCTGCTCAGAGCATCTGCTACCACATTGGCTTTCCCAGGGTGATATTTCAATTCGAAGTCATAGTCCTTCAAAAATTCAGTCCACCTCCTCTGTCTGTTATTCAACTCCTTTTGGTCGAACAGATACTTCAAGCTCTTGTGATCACTAAAAACTTCGAAACGAGAACCATAAAGGTAATGTCTCCAAATTTTCAGTGCAAACACAATAGCCGCCAACTCTAAGTCATGAGTTGGGTAATTGCGTTCATGCGTCTTCAATTGCCTCGATGCATAGGCCACAACATGTTGATTCTGCATGAGAACGCATCCTAAACCCTTCCCAGATGCATCACTGTAAATCTGAAATCCCAATGACGGATCCGGAAGAATTAGGATCGGAGCAGAAGTTAACTTTTCTTTCAATCCAAGGAAACACTCCTCACAGTCGGCATCCCAAATAAACGGTTGACCCTTGCGAGTCAATCGAGTAAGCGGAAGTACCAATTGCGAAAAACCTTCAATGAATCTTCTATAGTAACCAGCTAAACCCAGAAAGCTTCTGATCTCAGTCACTGACGTTGGCCGTTCCCAATTCAACACAGCTTCCACCTTGCTAGGATCCACTGCAACCCCTTCTTGGGAAATTACATGACCCAAGAATTTTACTTCAGGCATCCAAAAGTCACACTTTGATGGTTTAGCGTAGAGTTTCTTCTCTCGGAGTACTCCTAGGACAAATCGGAGATGCTGAGCATGCTCCTCAACTGACTTGGAGTAAATCAAGATATCATCAATAAAGACGACCACAAACTGATCTAGGTAAGAATGAAATACTCTATTCATATAATCCATGAATACGGCTGGAGCGTTAGTTAATCCGAAAGGCATCACTACAAACTCGTAGTGTCCGTACCTCGTACGAAAGGCAGTCTTCGGAATGTCTAAGGTTCTTACCCTAATTTGATGGTACCCTGACCTCAGATCAATTTTGGAGAAAACTTTAGCACCTCGAAGTTGGTCAAGTAGATCATCTATCCTTGGCAATGGATACTTGTTCTTGATAGTGATTTTATTCAGCTGACGGTAGTCTATGCATAACCTCATGCTTCCGTCCTTCTTCTTGACTAGCAATACCGGAGCACCCCATGGAGATGCACTCGGTCGAATAAACTTCTTGGAAATTAATTCCTCAAGTTGGGACTTCAATTCTTTCAGTTCAAGAGGAGACATCCTATAAGGTGCTATGGATATTGGCCCTGTGCCAGGCGCCAAATCTATAGAGAATTCTACCTCTCGTTCTGGAGGTAAAGAGGAAACTTCCTCGGGAAAGACATCTAAGAATTCATTAACAACTTGAGTAGATGATAAATCCAAATCAGCTTCAGTTGATGCAGTCAAAATAATAACAAAAGCTTCCGCACCTTGGAATAGAGACTGGCTGGCTGAAGTGAATGAAATAACACCATCATCTGCAGGTAGTGAACGTTCCGCTACTTCAGAAGGAAAATTAATTGCACGATTGAAACAATCAATCGTAATGTGATTGGATGTCATCCAATTCATTCCCAACACGATCTCCATTCCTCTCATAGGCAGACAGATAAAGTCAACAACAAAGTCCCTGCCTCCTATGGTGAGCAGACAATTAAGGCATAAAGATTGGGTTCGTACACGACCCTTTGCCGCAGTAAGGATAGATATTGGTTCGGATATAGGAGATACTATTAATCCTAGCCGTTCCGCACATGCTTCAGAGATAAAACAATGAGTAGCACCTGAGTCATACAGAATATTAACAGTTTGATGAAAGATAGAACCTGTACCCCTTATAAGATTATCAGCTGGCTTGATGGTCTTAGCATCCAGAGTGTTGACTCGAGCCTGTCTCGGAGCATCAGGAGACTCTAAGAAAGCTTTCCTTGACGGACAATTATTAGCATAATGGCCCACTTCTTTGCAAAGATAACACTGATCCGACCTTGCCTCTGATCGACACCTTCCTGGATGATTCTTCTTGCACACTTCACACCGGCGATGCCCATAAGTGTTGTTTGTCTGAATCTGCTTTCCCTTGTCTAGATTCCCTCTATACCTCGGGTTTGCAGAAGTTGACCCACTGCCCTTCTTCTTATCCTTCCAAAAATCCTTCCTCTCAGCATACATTCTTTTCAGATCGCTTTCTGCTGAATGAGCCTGTTGAACCAAAGCAGGATAAGTGGTTAGGGAATACGAACTGAGGCCTTGATTCACATCGCCTCTAAGACCTTGTCTGAACATCACCATCTTCCACCTATCATCAGGAGCGGTGGTCCCCAATTCATAGAATTGTGACAATCTCTCAAATTTTGCAGCATATTCCCCAACTGTCATCTCTCCCTGTTTCAAACTCAGAAATTCCATCTGCTTGTCAAGTCTTTGGGAGTCAGGAAAATAATGACCCAAAAACAACTCTTTGAAGTTATCCCACTCAAGAGGAGTTCCTTGATTTTGAAGCATTCTACGAGCGTTAACCCACCAAGTGTGAGCATCCTCGTCCAGAGCGTTAGCAGCACAAATTACCTTTTCTCCTTCATTGCATTGCAAGGTATCAAAGATCCGTTCCATGGCATCTACCCAAAAATGGGCTTTCATTGCCTCGGATCCTCCTTTGAAGGTTGGGGGTTTCATCTTCAGAAACCGGAAATACATCCTGTTGGGATCCTCAGGTGTTGGCACATTAACTGGCTCAGCTGGTTGTGGTTGAGGCATTTGATGCATCTGCTGCATTTGAGCCATCTGAGCCATCTGTTGCTGTTGCATTAGCATCATGTCATTCATCATCTTTTGCTGAGTCTCGATGACATTCTGCATCCATTCTTGATGAGGATCAACAGGTGGGTTTCTCCTACCTCTCCCAGCCATGATTCTGCGAAGTATGCACAAAGTATTAAGTTGATCAGGCTCAATGTCTAATAGCATACTAAGAAAAATCAGACTTAGAAGACGCAAAAGACTCTTAACATCTAAGTCCGACTAGGTCGAACCGCTCTGATACCAAATGTAACACCCCATGTATTTCTAACATGTAGAGACACTGAAAGTGCACAGATGCGGAATATTCAGAGGACACAGTTCCTGTTTAAGTTTTGGACATACAAACTTTTTCCGAGACAAAACATAATCGGAAATAACATTACTTCATAAAATAGAAGTTTATTGGTTTCATACCGAATGGATTACAATAACCAAGTCCAAATACCTAACAGAAACATAAAACGGTTCATATAACTCATAATCAATACAAGTTTATACAACCAATAGGACAACAAAAGAACAAGGAGAAAATGACTAAGTCTTCAGCACCTCCAAGAGTATATCAACTACTCGTGCACTATAGTCTTCCTTTTTCCCTGCTTCTCTGAAAAACAACAAATATGGATAGGGTGAGATAACATTATCTCAGTGAGTCCTACCGTGCCCCCTCACTGACACTCGGTTCAATTATTAAACCGTTAACAATGTTTAATTAGCTACCAATAGCCATAATCGAAATGCCAAGCAAATCGTGTTCTCTTTTATGTTTTTAATAGCTTAGCTCAACCGACTGCACAACTGCTAATCCCGGTAGCTACAGCTTAACATCGGCCGACTGCACAACTGCTAATCCCGGCAATGTTAACTTATAATCAGTAACTTAGCACAAGCCGACTGCACCTCTGCTAATCCCGGCAACCCGTGAGTTGACCACGCCAAAACACATTCAGGGCCTAGGTAAGGGGTCATGACTACCCTCCCTAGTATGCTACTTGTCGGGTCGTCACCCAACGCGATTTATGTATGACAATACATAACGATTTCTCGAGAGTTAGATAATATATATCTTTCCGATCACCAATGGATCTATCACAATATCTTTTTAGATAATTTATATCTTATTGATCTATAACCCGTTTTGATGAATTTATAAACATCCGGCATTATAATCATATTGTAATGTATTATTGACTTATAACCCGTTTTGATGAATCTCTAGACATCCGGCATTATAATCATATACAGTTGATATATATAAAAATATATATACATTCTATCCATCAGACAGTGTACCCACACGTATACTAGGGTTTCGGTTTTTCGATCAAATAGGCTTTCAAAGCTCTTTTTCAAAAACCATGAGTTGAACAAGTTCAAAATAAGGTTTTCAGTGAGGCAATCCCTTTTTGAATGGTTGAGAAAGAAATTAGAAAAGGTTCGGGATCAAACGGAGCAACAAAACGAGAAAACGGAAGCCGGTAACAGAACCACACGCACGACCCGTGCCCAGGGGCGCACGACCCGTGCGTGGTGCACTACTCAGGACCCATCTACCAGAAGGAAGCGCACGATCCGTGCCCAGGGGCGCACGACCCGTGCGTCCCGTTCTGTTTCCAATCCTTCCAACCCGAAGCAGGCGCACGACCCGTGCCCAGGGGCGCACGGTCCGTGCGACCTGTGTCTGTTACCAGAATTTCGCACTTTTCTCATTTTCGCTCTCCATTCTCGTCCGATTCGATTTCTAATTTCAATCACCTGAAACTCAGAAAATTCCCAGAATATATTTCCAGTAGTACACAATGCATTTCATTTCAACGATTTAAATCAAAATCTCATTTAAACCGTAAAACACCGTTTCGACTCAAAAACGCTTTTCAGTTCTAAATCTTTCGTAAACAGAAAATATGACCAAGGGATTCCATGTCGAAAACATGTTCAAAATATCAAAATACCCTATCGTGAGTAGAACTCACCCGTTGACGAAATCCGAGAGTTGAACCGAAAAACGAAATCACCGAACCGAACACGGAAATTCCCGAAGCTGCTTCAATCGATCCCAAGACAGCAACTCTCTTCTGTCCCAACCCGAACCCAGCAGCACCACTACTCAAATCCTTCCTTCACTCAACCATGCAAGTCTGAAGTCTTCTTCTTAGAAGCTTCCAATGAGCATGCAAGGATGGAAACAGCTCAAGACTTCACCATTCCCACCATTGGAGCTTCAAGGTCAGAAATGGAGATGAGAAATAGAGTGAGAATCAGCCTCTGAAACATATACCATTGAGAAGGAAAACGAAAATGGGCTGGGGATCAGGTTGGAACACTTACATGCAACAGATTTTGATGAAGCTCCACCCCCTTCTTCCTCCTACACTCGCGCCCCTCCCCTTCCCTTCTCCCTTCTGTTTTTTTTTCCAGAATTTGCTGAATGAAGGAGATGTGGCTAGGAGGCTTCAAAATATATGTATTTATATGAGGGGTGTAAAATTACCATTTTGCCCTCCAGCTTAAATACTTTAATTAATCATGACTAAGCCATAATTAATAAATGAATAGGGCTTCTTTGGTCTTTTCTCTCGAATAGTAATTCATCGCGACAAGACTAATTATTCCCACAAATAATTAATCGGTCCTAGGCATCATAATACGAGTCTTCAAAATTTAGGGATGTTACAAGATTGGAGCTCCTTTATCCGCTTCTGATAGTGGCCAGCAGTGTCTCGCGCCCGACGAGCAGATCCCAGCGCCTCGTGCAAATCCACCTGAAGCCGGCTTACATCCAAGAGAAGCCGATCCCTTTCCTCGATCTCCCCTGCACAAAGAAAGAAGCAAACACGTCAAAGCTTAGAACCAACATCACCAGCGCCCATGAGGGCGCCTGGCAAAGCACCACCGGGAAAGCAGCCAGCGCCCAGGAGAGCGCCAAACAGGGGTGGTGGCTCATGCGGGTTTGATGAATACCATAAGAAATAACTCAAGAAGATTACCTGAACGAGATCCGCACTTCTTCTCAGCTTCCCACTTCGCATGCAGGCCTTCCCCAACCTTAACCATGTGCGCAGCAAGTGCGAAAGGATGCTCACAGAAATGATCACGCTCTTCAGGGGAGAAGACAATTTCACCTTCGTCGTCAGCAGGAGGAGGAGGCCCAACCGGAGAGGGACAAACAGCAGAGGGAGGTCCCTGAGAACAACCCCTCTGGCGTTTGGACTGACTCTGAGTCCCTTGGATGCTGGAATCGACTGGAACCTTCGACACCCCGGAAACATCCTTTCCAGCACGGCTTGGCGCTCCTAAACTAAGGCGAGGTCCCATGGAGGGACGCACAGGGGCAGATACAGTAGGAGCTGGGCTCTTGACCTCGGTAGGTTCGGCATCCAAAGGTCTCCTCCTACCGGCCAAAGAGGCTAAGTCATTGAAAGAAAGCGGAGCGGCCATCTTATCTGCAGAGCAACAAAGTAGCGAATCAACAACATAAGTAAATAATCCAACAAAAAGACAAATAAAGGTACATCATGACCTAATAAGCAACCTAGGAGCTCAGCAGCTTCAAGAGCCGTAGAGGCCTTGGACATCTCACTGCACAAAAACTTTTGTGGCACAGTGGACAAGCCACCGGCGATCTTCCTCAGCATGCCCAAAGTTTTCTGCTCAGAATCAGACAACTCAGATGGGAGGATGCGATAAGACCGAGAGGTACGGTCAGCATCGACATTACACCACCTGAGGCGAAACTTATCCCTAACCAGACACCCTTGTTCATCAAAGAAGCCCATGCTGTCAACGGCCTTCTCACTAGAGGGAACGAGGTAGAAGTACTTGAACATCCAATCATGCTGGTTATCTGAGTACACTTGAAAGAAAGCATAGTTTGTCCGACACTTCAAGTACACAAACTCGTAACGAATTACGCCATCTAAAGTATCTCGACGACGCTGCACCTCGAAGATAACCATAAAAACCCTCAAGCTGCATCTTCTTCGAAGGACTCTCATCACCAGTTCGAAACACTTCACAAAACACCACGAATTTGGGTGGAGCTGAGAGGGAGATATTTTAAGGTGATTCATAATTTCCAGTTGGAAGGGTGTAAAGAATGGGGAAACCCGCACCTTGTAAACCACACTGTGAAACATCATGAATTTTCTACCGTCGGGGACTCTACACACCCTGTCTTGGGGGTCAACCACCTCAACCCGCCAGTCACCTCCCAACACCTCTTGCAGACAGCGGGGAGGCTCTTTTCCTGGAACGTAGACGCTCCTAGGAGAACAAACCATACGAGCAACCCAGTCATAACTACAACCACCAATCTCCACCACTTCATGATCGAGCGGCAGGTCATCATCAGAAGAAGTCTCTACAAAGCCAAGGGCGCCAGCCCCCTCCGAAGGCGCGGTATCACCAACCCCCTCTTCGAGGTCGTCAGCTTGACTCTTAGCCAGGTGAGCGGTAGGGTGCATCCGAGCCGTCTTCTTGGTCCTTGCCATCTCTCAACCTACGGGACAGGGGGCAAAACAAACAGTCACGAGACAGGCAGGAAAACTTAGAGACAAACCCCCTCCCCCGAGATTGGAGACTTTGCAAGACAAGATATACTCGAAAGAACAAAGATACTAGAGAGATAAACTGAAAGTTCGCACGGAAGTTACCTCAGTAAGTCAGAAGCCGCAAAGACTAGCGGGAATGTCAACAGAGGATGATAAGAGCAACTCCCCTTAGCACCAAGCAATCTCTGAAAATTCATAGGTAAGAAGGCAGGTTAAAAATCAGGAGAAAAACAGCAAACATAAAACAGAGTGGGTCTGGCAGGGCGCCAAAAAAGGCAGCCAGCGCCCATGAGGGCGCCTGGCAGGGCGCCAGTCAAGGCAGCCAGCGCCCATGAGGGCGCCTAGCAGGGCGCCAAAAAAAAAAAGGCAGCCAGCGCCCATGAGGGCGCCTGGCAGGGCGCCAGTCAAGGCAGCCAGCGCCCATGAGGGCACCTGGCAGGGCGCCAGTCAAGGCATCCAGCGCCCATGAGGGTGCATGGCAGGAGGGCACTGTCAACAACTTAAACAAACGGGAATGAATAACAAAACACTTACCAAGAAGAAAAGACGTTGAAACAAGCAGGTTCTACTCCCTCCTCCTCTTTTTAAGGAGGCTCTAGGTTGGTGACTTGCTCCCTACTCTTTCCTCCTCCTTGAAGCAGGCGCTAGGGTTGCTGACTTGCTCCCTACTCTTTCCTCCTCCCTAAAGAAAGAGCTCCAAAAAAGTGTGGACCACAGGACAAAATACCCGCCTATTTATAAGAGTTGGCATTTCACCCCACGCCGCGGATCCGACAAAACAACTTGGCCCACATGCACGACGTAGAAGCCCAGTACGCCTGTCACCTTAAGACATGCTCAAAAAACACAAGAAAGACAAGATGAGCACTGAAAAAGAAAGCAAAGTACCAAGCACCCTTCTACACAGCCAGCGCCCATGAGGGCGCCTATAAGGAAGCCAGCGCCCATGAGGGCGCCTGGTAGGGCGCCAGTAAGGCAGCCAGCGCCCATGAGGGCGCCAGTCAAGACAGCCAGCGCCCAGGAGGGCGCCTGGCAGGGCGCCAGTCAAGGCAGCCAGCGCCCATGAGGGCGCCTGACAGGGCGCCAGTCAGGAACAGCCAGCGCCCAAGTGGGCGCCTGGCAGAAGCAAGCAGCTCCCAGCAGACGGGCGCCAGGCAGGGGGCAGTCGGAAAGCAGACCCTTCGCGGCAGGGTAGTCAACATTATGCAGTAAGACGCCCACGAGAGCACCAGACCTTGACCCGCCAAATCTGACCCATCATAGGCCATCCAGCACACGCTAGGAGGGAACGACGCCCAAGGCACCCAAGAGGGCACCGACCTCAGAGAGCTCGACACAAAGCGACGCCAACACCAGGATACATCACCCTAGCTTGGTACCAGGTGCAAGAATTACACTGACGGAGGTGCGAGAGCAGCAAGACCAAAAAGCTACTCGGTACAGAACACAATGCTAGACTAGTAGCTGAGGGTTATAATCAAGAAGAATGAATAGACTATGATGAAACATATGCACCTGTAGCTGGATTAGAGGCTATTTGGATGCTCCTTGCATTTGCATCAATTATGTATTTTAAATTATATCAAATGAATGTCAAAAGTGCGTTTTTAAATGGCTTTATTCAAGAAAAAGTGTATGTTGAACAACCACCTGGCTTTGAAAATTATGAAAAACCAGATCATGTTTTCAAACTTAAAAAGGCTCTTTATGGTCTGAAGCAAGCTCCGAGAGCTTGGTATGAAAGATTGAGCAAGTTTCTACTCAATCATGATTTTCAAAGAGGGAAAGTTGACACTACACTATTCATAAAGAAGTCAAAAGATGACATCTTAGTTGTACAAATCTATGTGAATGACATTATTTTTGGTTCAACTAATGAACTTCTTTGCAAAGAATTCTCTAGTATTATGCAGAATGAGTTTGAAATTTCGATGATAGGAGAACTAAATTTCTTTCTTGGCCTTCAAATAAAAAAAACCAAGAACGGCATCTTCATCTCTCAATCAAAATATTGCAAAGAGTTGCTCAAGAGATTTGAAATGGATAAAGCAAAAGAAATGACCACTCCAATGAGCACCTCATGCTACGTAGAAAAGGATGAAGAAGGTAAACCGGTAGAATTAAGCAAATATCAAGGTATGATTGGCTCACTTTTGTATTTAGCTGCTAGTAGATCGGATATCATGTTTAGTGTTTGCATTTGTGCTAGATATCAAGAAAATCCAAAATAGTCACATCTAGTAGCGGTCAAGAGAATCATGAGATATCTCATAGGAAGACAAAATGGTCGTCTGTGGTATCCCAAGGGCGCCACGTGTAGTCTTGTCGGATACTCTGACTCTGATTTCGCAGGTTGCAAACTAGATAGGAAAAGCACTAGTGGAACATGTCAAATCTTAGGCTGTGCGTTAGTTTCATGGCATAGTAAGAAACAAGTCAGTGTCGCGCTGTCAACAGTTGAAGCAGAATATGTTGCAGCAGGAAGTTGTTGTGCACAAATCCTTTGGATGAAGCAACAACTTCTTGACTATGTTGTAGATATAGATCATATTCCGATTAAATGCGACAACACATGCGCAATTAATCTTACAAAGAACCCCGTTCAACACTCTGGGACAAAGCATATAGAGATTAGACATCATTTTCTTAGAGATCTTTTTGAGAAAGGCGATTGTATGATTGAGTTCGTTGAGTCGTCAAAACAGCTAGCTGATATTTTCACAAAACCATTGCAAAAAAAAGTTTCTTTTACATTCAAAGAGAACTAGGAATCATTGATTCATCATCCATTTGA
This sequence comes from Astragalus membranaceus, assembly GCA_039519185.1. Lineage (NCBI taxonomy): Eukaryota > Viridiplantae > Streptophyta > Magnoliopsida > Fabales > Fabaceae > Astragalus > Astragalus membranaceus. The sequence goes on along the minus strand of CM076847.1, from coordinate 54,630,950 downwards.
ATGAACTATGAGTTGTTTAAGTGTTTCTCAAATAATTTAATCTCAAAGATTTTAAGCTAGCGAATTTTGTGTGTGAATTTAGGTGAAGTTTAAGTCAATTTTTTGTGAGTTATGTCTTCTATTGTAATAGTCTATCTGTTTTTCTTAGGTGTGCTCTTTTGACTCGCAAACTACCTCTCACGTTTACCCTTTGATCAAGACAAAAAGGGGGAGAAATTTAGGATTGTCACAGGATGCATATAGGATTGTCACTATGCATTTAGTCAGGGGGAGCATCAAGATAGGGGGAGTCTCGATACATATCAAGTGTTAAAAATTGTCCCAACGGTCATATTTTTACAGAATCTATTTAGACTTGGGGCTTCACAAACTTAAATAACCTACGAATCACAAAGCTAAAAGCCAACCCTACTACACCATCACACTTGTTCTTCACGTTCAACATCATTTTGAGCTGATCTCTCTCAAGGGTTAGGTTGGGAATCTTCAAGTTGTTGTATTCACCTTCTTAGAGGTATTTTTATTTTCTTTGTAATTTGTTAAATTTCTGTTACTGAGTTTTACTAGAGAGTGGGGAATCTCTCTAGGGTTTTTGATTGTAACAAGGGTGGGGTATCTCTGGTTTGTAATTGATTTTTAGGGCTCTTGCACTAGGTGGGGTATCCTAGGTGAAGAGTGCCTGAGTCTGTAGGGGTTTGAAAGCAGCCGATTTAAAGCTTTGATTTGATAGTGAAAAACTCACAAAGGTTTGTGAGGACTGGACGTAGATCACTGGGAGGTGACCAAACCAGTATAAATCTCCTGCGTTATTTACTGTTTTAGGTTCTAATTCGTTCATTCCAGAAACCTGTGCGAAAATTAATATAAGTCGTTAAAAGGGGAACAGTTTTCTAAAAGTCACAATTCACCCCCAATTGGTAACATCATATAATGATAGGATTTTTAAAAAACTTTACTTGAAATCTTTGAGCATAAAGCAATTTTCCGTGACCTATCGGAGTCGATTCTATCAGCTAACCCAAAATACTTGTATGGCTGAATCTCCAAACCTCTTGAGTTGAGCTTTTAACTCAACTATAAAAATCTCAATCTTACGCTAGTGCAATGACTTTTCAGGAAACTATTATCCAGATAAATCCTACAATACTGGTTATCCTCCTTGGCAGAACTTTTCTGAAAATTTATCACTCATCCTTTTGGACAAATAACCCTCTAGGGCCTCAACTACTCAGATATTATGGTACGAGAAATTCTAGACAATAGGTATCTCACTGGCGAGGTATAACAACTTCCCCTAGAAAAGTAGGGATCAATAGGATCTATAGACTTCATTTTGTCATAATGGATCATTGACTAATCTGGGTGTAAACGGTTACATTTGGATTACGTACGGAATTGAGATAGTTGTAGCATCAAAGAAACAAGAAAAGAGAAGGATTATTTTAAGGAATCAAACGGGCGCACGTGTAGTGCATCCTGTTTTGATTCAGAAAATGAATTCTAACTATTTTGAGCATCCCTTTGGTCCTCCATCTTTCCAAATTCCATAAACAATTCAAATGGAATTATTACAACTATCGTGATAAATCAATTCTGAATACTTGACCTACCCATTGAATTGCAGAAACATTGAACACTGAGGTAACTGAACTTTTCCCTTGTTGACATACAGCTTGGTACCTAATTGTATAGGACTTTTACTGAATCTGAAAATCTCTTAAGAAGAGTTATAACAACTAATAGCCATTTCCAAGAAATAGCCCTCCTACGACATCGAAAGGTATCGCCCTCATCAGGGGGTCTAAGGACTTAGTCTTAATGTTTAGGAGTCCTTTCCATATTTCCCATGCCAGTGTTAGGGTTTCTATTCTATGAACACTTAGAGTTTAAGAGCTTGAGGTAGAGTAGGAGTACTTCTTTTGGAATCAACATAAAAACATAGCCCAACAATCTAATTTTATGTGCAGACATTTTCGTTAGTTTTCCAACGCATTCCGGAACACATAAATCGGAGTTCCGGATCAAAAGTTATGAATAAAATAAATTGGAAAACAAGCGAAAATTTCTCACAGACCGAATCTGGCATGCTCCTAGTTGGAGGGTCATAACATTGTTACTCCTGTTGACAACACCTACTAGACTGCTTTTGAAAGAAATCCAACTTAAGAATTTTGACAAGGAAATACTCTAATAACATCGGGTGGTACGATCGTAGTTCACCAGTTCGGTGTCGTGGCATTGGGAAAGGTGTTTCTGAGGAAAAGGAACATGGTCTAGAATCAACACTATCCGAAAGGGACTAACTAGGATGAGACATAAGTTGGGGCAAACTTCGAGTCACAGGGTAGGATTGACTATCGAGGAAAGACTAATACAGTCCCTAGACGTTACTTTAAGAATTGAGAGACTGGTCGTACGACTATCTGGGTTATACGGTGCTTGCTAATCCTAATCCAATCTAAGATACTAACACTCCTTCTACCGAAATGTTTTTTTTCTTCGACTTAGAATTCTCTAGGTGACCTCTAACAATTTACATGGCAACACGATGGTTGAATCAGCTCCCAAGATTGAACGGTCGCCCACAGTTTCCTCGAACCAACCAGAAGGCCAGGAATCTTATGGTTTAGGGTTTCGGACATTTTCGGGGCCGAGGCAACTAATTGTCATTATTCTCAGTACGATGCATTAAATATTGAGTGGATTCGGGCTCAATGCCTCACACAAGATACGGAAAGGTTATGACAGCTAATCGTCTAAGTCCTTAGCTGACTCAATCTATCTAATCCCTTGACCCTAAGGTCACTAAGCCCGTCAAGGTCGAACTGCTCTGATACCAAAATGTAACCTCCCGGTTTTTGAGTCGACATCAAAACCAGAACATTATTTTCCAGTCTTTCAGAGATGCACTTTCGAAAGATTGGATTAATAAAAATTGAAACATCCGATAAAACTGAATCGACTATAGATGATTGGTTTTATAAAACTAAACAAGTTTAGTACTTTGAAAGAAAAACACTTGTTAGAATCATCCTTTCCATAGTCACATAACTTCTAATCATAATCCAATACTGCATAAACCTAATACAATCGCAACTTGGTATAATACCGATACACTTAAAAAATACTACTTGACATTAGCAACCTCGTGCTACTCTTCCATGAAACTGTGATCCTCAACTCAAAACCCTTGGCATGGCCTAGGAATTCCTCAATCAAAATCTGTAAATCTGAAAAACAGTAAACAATAAACGGTGAGATTATGAATCTCAGTGAGTTCTTTCGTAACCCCTCACATTTCCTCTCTCGGTGTTTTCCTTGTCTGTGTATAGTTTCCATGACCTAGCACAATCCGAGAAATCAAATCATTCAATTTCAACGGAAACTCCAATTCGTATAGCTATACCGAATAATGCCAGAGCCCTTGCTTCAGTATCATGACTCCCCTCCACTAGGTGTGCTACCATGAATATAGGATCGTCATCCCCATGATATTTTTTATTAATTTCCTTAGTTATGTTCTCACTCGTTTGTTCCTTCAATAATAAAATGTTTGTTTCATAAAACAATACCGTTCATTCCATCAATCTTCGCACAATCATAACCTCAATAAATTCAAACAATTATACTTCAATTCAGTTAACCACGAGTCGATTTTGAAAGGAAAGCGGAAATGCGTTTTTGAAAAACGGTGACAGAAGTGGGCGCACAGATCGTGCTCTTGGGCGCACGGGTCATGCTCTTGGGCGTACAGGTCGTGCCCCTTTCTCGGCATTACAAAATTTCACTTTTCACGCCGAATCTATTTCTCGGTTCGATCCGGTATCTTTCCCAATCTTTCCAGAACTGAAATTAAGTTAACCACAGAGCCATAAATCATCATCAACCTTGTTAATATTATCCATCAATCAATTTAAAGAAATGAAACATTCCAACAAAAATATAATCGCACACATATCATGCCATCATACGGTCAACACGGTTTTCGGCTCATGTAAGTGCAAAACATATTCCAAGTTCAACACACACATACATTTCCAGGAGCTCAAAGCAATCAACATGCATAGACCAAAATCACAACAAATTAGGAAAAGAACTCACCTCAAAGCAGAAATTGAACTTTAAAGCAAGAATATGAGAATCCTAAGCACCACAAGTTCCAAGAGCATCAATTTAGACCCCAACCTTTGAATTCACTAAATGAATGTTCCAATCAACAATGTAGCTCGAAATCCACAATTATCAAGCCTCTAGTTGCACATGCAAGCCATAAAACCCAGATTCAACCCCTTTCTTTCTCAAGTGTTTTTCTAATTTATGGAAGGAATGGGGTAGGGAGGATGGTGGAGCAGCTGTGCATATGCTCTAACTTTTCAATGGTGATGAAGTGGAAACAAAAGGAGTGATAAATAAGAGTTCTTGAGATGAGGTTCTTCAAGTAAGGGTTTGGAGCTTTTCTTTTTTTCCTCTCTCTCTCAATTAGAAACTCTCTCTCAATGCTCTCACTTTTAGAATGTTTTGCTTAAATTATTAAAAGTGAGTGAGAGTGAGTGTGGGCCCTATCTTCTGGTTCGCTAGTTAACGCCACATCAAACTGAAGGTTTTCCACTGCAATTGGCACTAGGGATAGGGGAAATAGCTTACAATGCAATCCTAATACATTAATCTAAAACTACGGTAAATCCCCTGACAATAGACTGAGATACAATCAAATAACAGCAATTTTGGTTCTAAAACTGAACAACATTATACATATGACTGTGAGTCAATAGTGGGTCTTTTGGGTCAAGGAAAATCCGGATGGCTCCAATAAGAAATACAAGGCTAGACTAGTAGCCAAAGGCTAGAATCAACTTCCAAGCAAAGGCTAGAAACCTTCTCTCCAATCATAAAGTCCACCACAATCAGAATTTTACTCTCACTTGCAATAACTATCAAGTGGGAGATTCAACAAATAGACATCAATAACGCCTTCATCAATGGGCATCTTCAAGAAGAGATCTATATGGTGCTGCCCCCTGGCTTCATCAGCAAGGATAAATCTCAAGTGTGCCTCCTTCACAAGTCTCTATATGGACTCAAACAAGCACCTAGGGCTTGGCATGACAAACTCAAGCAAGTTCTTCATCAATTTGGCTTTGGTCATAGCAAATGTGACCCTTCTTTTGTTTGAGCACTCATCACCGGGAGTTCAATTATTTGCACTAGTGTATGTAGATGACATTCTAATCACAGGGTCAGCCACAACTCTAATCCATGATCTCATCAAAAAGCTTCACACTACCTTTGCTCTAAATCATCTTGGTAAACCAGAATTAGAGGTTAAATATCAGTCAAATGGTTCAGTCATCCGAACTCAAACAAAATATATAAGAGATCTGCTGCAAAAAGGTTTTATGATTGACTGCAAAGGAATTTCTAGTCCCATGGCTTCAACAACAAAACCAAGCAGATTTGGTTCAGACAAACTCTCAGATCCTTACATGTACAGGTCTTTTGTTGGTGCCTTGCAGTATGTTACTCTCACTCGACCTGGGATTGCTTATTCTGTGAACAAGGTGTGTCAGTTTTCTGTCTGCACCATTGGACTCTCATTTCAAAGCTATCAAACGCATTCTAAGATACTTAGGTAACACCCTGCATCATAGTTTGCACCTACAACCAGCTGCTATTGATAGTTCACTATCTCTCATAGCCTATAGTGACACTGACTGGGAAAGTGATCCTGATGATCGCAGGTCAACATCAAGGTCCTTTATTTTTCTGGGACCAAATCACATCTCCTGGAGCTCCAAGAAGCTGTCTCGTGTAGCTCGTTCTACTGCAGAGGCTGAGTAACATGGCCTAGCAAATGCCACTGCAGAACTTCTTTGGGTGCAATCTCTCCTTAAAGAACTTAACATCAAGTACCAGCAACCTGACTCTTATGTGATAACCAAAGTGTTGTTCTCATTGCACACAACCCTGTGCTGCACTCAAGGAGTAAACACCTTGAACTGGATATTCATTTTTTTCATGAAATGGTCTTAGCCAAAGTACCTTGCATTGTCCATGTTCTAGCAGCAAGTCCACTGGCTGATGCACTTACTAAGCCCTTACCAACAACACAGTTCCTAATTTTGCGTGACAAACTTAAAGTGGTCTCCATACCCCACCTTAAGTTTGAGGGGGGAGTAATAAAGATAGTCACAAAAGTGAAGCAATAGGCGCCCAAGGCACCTAGTCAAGCAACACAGTTCACTGAAGAGAAGCAACGGGTGCCCAAGGCACCCACTCAAGCAACAAGCACTCAGCAACACAAAAGCTCAAACATCATGTTATTGAAGACTTTAATCAAACAGTTGGTAGAAGTGAGTATTGTATACTCTGATAATTTAGTCAACAGTTTAGTCAAACTAACTACTGATGTGGCACAGTTTGTTACGTGACTGTTAACTGTAGGCTTAGTCAGCTACATGACAGGTGACGTATAAATGTAACACTATAACAAAATTACAAAGCAATAAAGTCACTTTTCATTTTGACTCACTTTACTTTCCAATAGCAGCAGCATACACAGTGGCATAGAGATCTTAGAGAAATCATTTATGAATCTCTTATAAAATCCATCATGTCCAAGAAAACTTCTAATGCCTTTCTTTGAAATCTTGTGCCCCAAAACTATTCCTTCTTGCACCATGAAGTGGCACTTTTCCCAATTGAGAACCAAATTTGTTTCTTCACGTCTTCTCAAAATTTCCCCCAAGTTTAGTAAACATGTTTGAAAATTCTCTCCAAAGACATAAAAATCATCCATGAATACCTCCATAGATTTTACAATAAAATCAGAAAATATGGCCATCGTACACCTTGGAAAAGTGGCTGGAGCATTGCAAAACCCAAATGGCATCCTTTTAAAGGCACGGGTACCATAAGGGCAGGTGAATGTGGTCCCTTCTTGGTCCTCTAGTGCTATAGCAGTATGATTGTAGCCTGAATAACCAACAAGAAAGAAATAAAACTCCTTCTAAGCAAGTCTATCAAGCATTTGATCAATGAAAGGAAGAGGGAAATGGCCCTTCTTGGTGACTTTGTTGAGCTTCCTGTGCTCATGCAAAATCTCCAACCAATAACTATTCTGGTAGGAATTAGCTATTTTCATTTTGAACCACTGTAACTCCTCCTCATTTTGAACCACTGAACTGGGCTAACTCAAGTGTTGTCACCAACTTGATAAATAATTCCAGCATCAAGCCATTTTATAATCTTATTTCTAACAACTTCTTTCATTATAGGGTTCAGCCTCCTTTGTGCTTCAATGTTATTTTTGGAGTTTTCCTCCAAACAAATTTTGTGCATGCACAAAGTAAGACTTAGCCCTTTGATGTCAGTCATTTGCCAACCAATGGCTTTCTTGTGTTTCTTCAAAATACCAAGCAATTCTTCTTCTTGGACAACACTTAATTAGGCAGCAGCAATCACTCGGAGAGTCTCTTCACTTCCCAAGTAGGCATATTTCAAATGAGGGGGTAATTGCCTCAACTCAAGCTTTGGTGGCTTTTCAATGTAAAGTGTGCTATCCATAAAACTTTCAGAGGTCAGCTCCAAATATTCATACCTTTTTGCCCATCTTTGAAGTTTTGATTTCTCTACATTGAGTTCTGCAAGTCCCTCTTTCCTTAAATCCTTCATTTTCAAGTGCCTCTGCTCCTTTTTCAGCACATCATGTTGCTGCAGCAACTGCCTCTACACCAAGTTGTCAATGGCAGGAACAAATTTGCATTCTACAGTACTAGTGCTATCTTTTGGTTATTTTATAGTACTATAAAATCCACATGAAAAACTAATTTATAAACCTTAATTAAAACATCCTCTATTTCGCCTTCAGGATAAACAGTAGATCTTTCAGTCAATGTAAGGGTCACTGTGGTAGGTCTTGCCTCACCAATGCCAAGTTGTTGAAAAATGGATTTGGGCATCAAGTTGATACTTTCTCTCAAATCACACAGGGCTCTACCACAATAATTATTTCTAATGGAATTGTAAAACTACCTAGATCTTTTAATTTTTGGGGAACCTTATTCTATAGCAGCATGCTTATATCTTGAGTCATGGCCATTGTTTCAAACTTACCATGTCTCTTTCTTTTAGTCAACACATATTTCATGAACTTGGTGTAATTTGGCATTTGTTGCAAAGCATCCCCCAATGAAATGTTGATGCGGAGCTGTTTGAGGATCTCCATGAATTTCCCAAGTTTGTTATCCTGAGTAACCTTCTTCAACCTTTGAGGAAAAGGAGCAGAAGGTCTCTCAGAAACCACTTTCCAGGTTTCTTTAGCTGCTGGAATAACAGTCTTTACCGCAACATCAAAATTTACATTAACAAGTTGTGTTCCACTACTTTGATGGCCTTAACTTTCTCATTAACAGGTGGCTTTGCAGGCTCAGTAGTGCTAGGCAAAGAATCACAAGGTCTAGTTGACATTGAAGTTGCAATTTGGCCAATTTGATTTTCTAAATTTTTAATGGCAGCTCATTGGCTTTGGTAGTGGGGTTTGGTTTCATTCATGAAGGGTTTGAGTGCATCAGCAAAAGATTTGTCCCAGAGGGCTTTTGAGATGGAATAGCTGGAAATCTAGGGGGTGTAGCTGGCTTAGCTTAAGCAAGTGTTGTACCGGCCTCTATTTTGTTGTATCCCCATAAAAAGTTTGGATGATTTTTCCACTCTGGTTTAGATTGTAGGTGTTTGAATAAGGATTGTTTTTTATTGTGTTTTCCAACATAATTGATAGAAATTGGGTTGTTTGGGCAATCTTCAAACAAATGTCTTCCACTACAGTAAACACAAGTTCCTGAAGTAGTAGTAGCAGCAGCAACTATTGCAACAGGAGTAGCAGTAGGAGCAGCTTGAGTAGCGCATAACCCTTTCATTATGTTGTTTAGGGCAGCAACTTGAGCAAACAATATTGTAACATCACTCACTTCATTAATTCCAGCAACTTTCGTAGCAGCACTAACTCTGGCAGTAGGCCATTGATAGCTATTAGCAATAATTGTTTTAATCAAATCATATGCCTCATTGTAGGAATGTTTCCAGATTGCAACTCCTGAAGAAACATCTAACATTAGTCTAGATTGAGGGACTAGACTATGTAGAATATTGAGGGACTAGACTATGTAGAATGTCTCCATTTGGAAACAAACAAGAATCTCATGATGTGGACACTTCCTCAGAACTTCCTTGAACCTCCCGCAGACTTCAAACAAGGATTCATCCTCTTGTTTCCTAAAAGATGTGATCTCATTTCTGATTCTACCATTCTTGATAGGAGGGTAATATTTGAGCAAGAACTTCTCTGCCAAAGCGTCAACCAAGCCTGGGCCCTATCCTTAAGCGAATAAGGAAAAGCCTTAGCCTGACTGCATCTTCTGTCACCCCTGGCACTCTAAAATTGCTGCAAACATCAAGATACTGTCTAAAATGCAAGTGGGGATCTTCATAGGGTCTTCCTCCAAATTTCCCCACCGTTTGAAGCATTTGAAATGTAACATCCTAGACTACTTTTAGAACTGTCGGCTACCCCTAGAAACCAACATGTGTCTTTCCAGCATGTGTTGTCCTCACTTGCATACTTTCCAGGAAACATCCCAGAAGGTCACCTATCCCATTACTACTCCAAGTCAAGAACGCTTAACTATGGAGTTCTAATGGGAAGGTCTCTCGAAAAGACAATGCATTATGTCGGTTGTTGCACCCCGAAAAATCCGGTTAGGGACTTCTCGTTTGACAACGTGGAAAAATTTTGGAGCCGCCACCAATATTTTAATTTAAAGACGAAAACATTGAAAAAACGTCTTTTATACAAGGCGGGTGGTCTTTCAAAAAACTTAGAGATGTAGGTTCGGGGGTCGGTTAGGTACGGGGAAGGTATTAGCACCCCGCACCTCCTTTCTACCGAAAGGGAACCATTAACTTTGATGTGTGGTTTTTGGAAAAAGGTTGACTTGAAACGATTGTTCTACTTTTTCGCAGTTCTTTTTTTATTTTTGGAAAAAAAATGTTTTGTGAATGGAGAAAAGAAAAGGTTTCCTTCTTTTTTTTTTTTGGTGATTTTTGAAAAGCGCGACAAAACAAAGATTTTTTGAAAGAGTGCTTGACGGGTTACGACCCGCTCCTACGTACCCTCTCTGGAAGAGGGATCAAAGCTACGTAGTTCTCGGCTTTTGCGTTTGGAAAACGGCTTAAGGGTTTTTCGCAATTGGGTGACAAAATGAAGATTTTTTAAAAGTGTGCTTGACGGGTTACGACCCGCTCCTACGTACCCTCTCTGGAAGAGGGATCAAAGCTACGTAGTTCTAGGCTTTTTTTGAAAAGTGTGCTTGACGGGTTACGACCCGCTCCTACGTACCCTCTCTGGAAGAGGGATCAAAGCTACGTAGTTCTAGGCTTTTTTTGAAAAGTGTGCTTGACGGGTTACGACCCGCTCCTACGTACCCTCTCTGGAAGTGGGATCAAAGCTACGTAGTTCTAGGCTTTTCGGTTTTGAAAATGTTTTTGTGTTTTATCTTATTTAATTTTTTTGAGTTTTTGAAATAGGACTCAAGTGTTCACGAATACCAAACAAGCAACGGCTTCGAGTGGCGTTCATTACTAACTCGAAAGAAAAGAGTCGAAACCGGTAATCAAACAGGCAAAGGCTTCGAGTGACTACAAGTAACAACGTTTTATTATCCTTTTTTGAAATCATTTTTGAAAAAGGTGAGCATCGGTGATAATTACGTTGTTTTTGGAAGTGGGATTTATTTATTTTTTAGTTAAGGTGTGGGATCTTTCATGATAGCCAAACAAGCAAAGGCTTCGAGTGACTACCACTAATAACTCCTCATTAGCGATCAAACAAGCAAAGGCTTCGAGTGATGACTAATGATTTATTTAAGAAAAATGCCTTAGGGTTTTTGTTTGAGAAAACATTTGACTTGGGTTTGAAGACTAGTTTTGGAAAAGAATTTGATTTGGAAAAAGTTTTGAAAGAGAAGTAGAACATTTCCATCAACATATCAATTTCTAACCAAGATGCAGTTCCCTTAATTACACTTCATACAAGCATTACAAATCAAAGAGATACATCTATGCATAAAAGTGGCCCTTGGCCGAATGCTCCTCATGCAAAAATCAACATCAATTTCATGCTAAAGTTCACAAGTTAGCACACAAAAACATCACAAGATGCAACCCTATTCCAACATATGAGACTACAAGACAAACCTCAAGCAAGACATACATTTATTTAACAACAAAATCGAAGGGAACAAAAAACAATGGAAACCCTAATCCTACCCTTGAACCCGAAACACAAACTAACCCAAACCAAGTCATTTTTCAACTACAAATCATCAAATACACAAAACAATACTTGAACCCTCTTTTTACATTCTGGCCGAAGCTTATCAAACAATAATCCATCTTCAATTTCATACCAAACTTTGCAAATTATTATACAAAAGAAACATAAGACACCCCCTTAAAGTGTAAACATTAAACAAAATCGAATCATATAGAGTAATCCTTTCACTTAGATTAAAGTGCCATGGGCACAAGTGAAAATCAACTTACCCCATCATCAACATCTAGCAATGAGCAAAATAGAACACATAAACCAAGAAAATAAAGTTGAATCCTTTCTAGCCATCTTTACCACTTAAATTAAAGTGCACTAGGCACTAGTGGTGATTCACATAGCTAAATCATCAACTTAACAATTACTTGCAAACAAGAGTCCATCAAAACAACTTGAGGCAATATTTTTAAACACAAATACAAGCAAAATAAACAAGGAAACAACAAAAACCCTAAATGTCTCATGATTTGCGAAACCTCTACATAACCAAACAACAATTTTATTCTCAACCTAAAAATTAATTGCAAACAAAGATTCCATCAACAACTTGAGACAATCACAAGCCAAATAACCAAAGAACAACTAAAGATCCTAAATAAACTCATGATTTGCGAAACCATTACATAGACCAACAACAATTTTATTCATCAACAAATATAAAATCAACACAAAAACAAACATGAATCAATTTATTCTAAGGTGAGAGGCACCTTAAACACCCAAGGCTCCCAATGTCCTTGTCCATAATGTTTAAGGCTCCTCTCACCAACAACAACCAACAAATCACATTTTACAAATGTTTATGATGATATGCGAAATGGAGGAAAGGAAGAATATAAGTTTTGATGCAAAATGTTTTAAATATGATGCAAGGGTGCTAGAGATTTTACCTTCTCCAAGCTAGGAAGTAAGATTGAAGAAAGAAAACTAGAGCAAATCAACAAATCTTCAAGGAAACCAAGGAGAACTTCACGCAAATCTTCAAACCACAAGCCTTGGATGATGCAAATATGGACTAGAGTAGGAGAGGAGGGAGATGTATGGAGTGGAAATGAATTTGAGATGAAAAAGAGGAAAGAAATCAAAAAAAAATGGAGGAGGAGTGGTGAGGGGGCTACGGCCAAGGGGAGAAGGGAGGAGAAGAGTTGGTGTGCTAGGGTTTTTGAATGGAGAGTGAGGCCAAGAAGAGCTGTGTGGGTTGATCATATGAAGATATATATAGTGCTCACTTATCATTAAGGGCTTCTAGGTCATTTTGATTTCCATTGTGCTCTAGGATTGCCTTTTAATTTTGAACCAAAGGTCAAGATGCAATGTCACTTGGATTGAGGGCAATTAGAAAGCACAAAGTGAGGAGAGAGAGGGCTGAGGGGCGTAGCATAAGGAGGGTGGTGAAGGATAAGTTCAATTACAAAATTGTATTTTTCCATGAAGCTTATTACACAAGTGCCATTTTAATTCAAATGAAAGGTGGAGATTACACTTAAAACTTGAATGGAAGGCCATGATTTAAACACAACTTGCAACCAATAAAATAAATCAAAATTGAAGGAGTTATGGGCTGTATGTGCGCAGCCAAGGAGAGAGTGAGAGTGGAATTGCAACTTGTACTATTGTACTACACTTGACCTTTCAAAATTCAAAGGGATATTCCTTATTCCTTTCAAGATAATTCTTCTAAATTCATACCATTTTGGGCCATGTCCCATTATTCAATGATTGGGCTCTGAATTTTATGATCTCACCAATCCCAAAATTGATTCATTGACCCTACTTCAAAGGAAATGACCATTTTGCCCTTTTGCTCAAAAACCGAATTTCATGCCAAAAATATTCCCATGATGCACAAAAAATACACAACTCCACTCACTTGGACTCACATAAATTCCTCAAGAGATGCATAATGGTTTTTACCGAGAAATTATTTATTTTAGTGAAATGACCAAAATGCCCTTTTGGTCCCAAAAACCCTAATTTTGCTCCAAACTTCATTTCCACTCTAACAATGATCCTGAGACCCTTTGGATGACTCTAAAACTCTAGAAATGCATGCATGATGAGAAAATAAGTCTTTTTGGCGAAATTACCAAAATACCTTTTGAACTAGGAAAAACCCTAGAAACCCTAGAAATGCTCTAAAGTGCTCTAAAATGCCATGCAATGCTTTTCTAACCCTAAAATGCATTCTGAAACTTCTAAGATGCAGGCATGATGTTCTTCCTAACCTCTAGGATGAATGCTAAGACTTGATTTATTTTTGATTGAAAATTAGGGTTTTGACCTAAGCCGGACAAAATTGGGGTATGACAGCTGCCCCTCTTTATTTGGATTTTGATAAGGAATATGAATTGGCCGAAGCATATTCCGAGGCAAAATAGAAATAAAGAATTCAGAAATTATACCAATTTTGTCTGCTTAGGGAAACCCGAACTTTCTCTTGTTTCTTCTTTTGAAAAACAATAAATAAAAACTGGTGTGCAAGCAGAAAAGGAAAATGGGCACTTTCGTGCAGAAAGCGGTAAAATAAGCACCTGGCGTGCAACAAAAAAAAAAAAAAATAAGCACCTGGCGTGCAAAACAGAAAAATAAGCACCTGACGTGCAAAACAGAAAAATAAGCACCTGACGTGCAAAACAGAAAAATAAGCACCTGACGTGCAAAACAGAAAAATAAGCACCTGACGTGCAAAACGCAATAAAGAAAGCAATAAAGAAAAGGTATCGGCCCTCAGTAAGCCGACACCAAAGGCTGCCTAAAGCCTTTTAACGAACCGCGAACGATCCGAGCTTGCCCATGGGCATGGTGGTCTTCACGAGCGACCGGGGGAGGGTACTTTATCAAGTCGCGATCTCGATATTTCCCTAGGACTGCGCCATGTCTTAGGCCGACACAACTATCCTTTTCGCCTGGACCTAACGAGGTCTGAATGACTTACCTGCAGCTCGAATACAGGGAGAAGTCTGAATGGATTCACTAATCCTGTTGGTTGATTGGCACTTGGGCCTGAAGGGACACTTGAGTCCTGAATGGATTTACGAATCCTGTTGATTGATTGGCACTTGGGCCTGAAGGGACACTTGGGTCCTGAATGGATTTACGAATCCTGTTGATTGATTGGCACTTGGGCCTGAAGGGACACTTGGGTCCTGAATGGATTTACGAATCCTGTTGATTGGTTGGCACTTGGGCCTGAAGGGACACTTGAGTCCTGAATGGATTTACGAATCCTGTTGATTGGTTGAGATGGCCAATGCTGCCGCACTGGACTGAGGTACCTGCATACGTTAGCTGATGCGAGGAATGGCGTATGGAATGTGGATGCATGTTATGCAAACACATGTTATGCAAGGGCGTGCTATGCAAGTGCATGCAATGCAATGAGATGCTATTCTTGATTCTTTTACTTTGGTTTTCGTCATGTGATGAATGCACAAGATGCGGTTATGCAAATGTAATGCAGATGTATGCTACGTGGATGCATGTGACGCTGATGCATGCAATGCTGGACGCTTTTGATATTCTCTTTTGGCTTTCCTTGATGGTTGCTTTTTTATTTATGAAGTGCGGGTATGCAAATGCAATGCTTGAGAGTTGTGAAATGCTTTGGTTTATTTGATGGAATGCTAAATTATGGACTTGACATTAGTCTGATTTAAGGATCACAACGAGTCTGGTTTATGGGCCGACAAGCCTGGTTTATGGAGCAATATGTGTCTGCATACTGGTCTGATTTATGGACCCTAAAGGTCTGGTTTAAGGACACAAAGGTCTGGTTTATGGATCACAATGATCTGGTTTAAGGACACAAAGGTCTGGTTTGACCGCATGGAATGCCAGTGTATGCAATGGAAGGCTTCGTTTTGTTTTTTCTATGAGATGCATGATGCAAATGCCATGATTGCTATTTTCTTTTTCTTTCTCTTATGATGAATGCAAATGCCTGAATTTCTCTTTTTCTTTACTTTATTATCATTATTTTTATGCCTGATAAATGCATGATTTTATGCATGATGAATGTAATGCATGACTGTGTTTGTTTATTGCCTTTTTTTTGCTTATTTTTTATTTTTGCTGGTTCAGCCAACCCGCGACACTCATGACACGAGACTGAGGAACCTGTTGGACTTGCGGGGCTCATGGGCCGAGTGCATGTTGGTCTTGACTTTGCTGGTTTGAAGCAATCGTGGATGTAGTTGCTCTCTCTTGCATGATTGACTGATTTTGAGGATGTGCTTTCTCTTATGACTCTTAAGAACTTCGTAATCATTGTAATGCTCCATGATTTATGCACATGTTTTACAGTTCAGGATCACCATCATTATAAAACGTTTATTTTGAGCAGAAAAAAAAACAGAAAATAAAAGAGTGAACAGATATGAGAAAGTTGAACTTTATTAATGTCGAAACCGGTCGCACAAGAAGTTACGCCGATTGTTTATTACACTTGAAAGTTTAAATTGTAAAAAAACACGAAAAAGGAGAGGAGCCAATTTCTGACTGTCCGTCTCTGTGGAACAGTGCCAAACATCTATGTCCTTGACCTTGATCACTCCCTCATCCAAGCTTGTAGGAGAGTTGTATGCCTTTCTTTACTTTCCTTGCCCAAGCTTTCTGACCCTAATTTTTGCCTGGATCGCCCTTTGCGGGTTTTCAACCTAGCGAGCTAATTCTTACTTGGCTTGTCTTTCCCACGGAGTCAGTCCGGATAGGTAGGATCTTTTTGAGTACAAGGTCTCCTTCGCCGAATTCTCGAAGACGGACTTTCCTGACGAAAGCTGCCTTCATCTTTTGTTGGTACAACTGGCCATGGCGCAGGGCAGCAATTCTTTTCCCTTTAATGAGATTCAGTTGATCTAGAAGAGCTTGGATCCATTTTGCTTCTTCTAACCTGGCCTCCATGACTACTCGTAGAGAGGGTATTTCAACCTTGATGAGAAGAACTGCTTCTGACCCATACACTAGAGAAGAAAGGGGGTTGCCCCTGTATGATTTCAATGAATGTGAGTGCGACAAGGGATGAGATAGGTGTAGGGTCAATTTCCCCAGTTGTAGGAGGGGTGAAGAGCGACAGAATTGCCCCACTTGGCATATTGTAAACAAATGAATTTACTTGTCCTTGAGCTAAAACTTTGAGAAAACAACAGCAATCAATCATTGATCGGGATGGACCTTTCGGGATTGTGGTGTTTTGTGGAGGAGAGATGAGTAAGCTTAATGAAGTATTTGGGGATAATGGCAGGATGGTTTTTATTCGGTGTTGGCTGTTGATCGATGATTTATGATGGTTAACTGGCTTGATGAGGTATTAGGAGGTTTTATTCCTGGCTAAGGGTCTGTGGAGGGCGGGCTGTCGAGGTCAAAGGAGAGTGTTTGCGGTTTATGAGAGGAGGGGTGCATGGAAATGAGAAAGTGTTTGAAGGTTTATTGAGACGAGGATCTCTTGGGTTTTGTGGTAACATGTATCAACTCACTACTTACATTTCTTTTGTATTTTTCTTTTGGTTTTGGGATTTTCCTTTTTGAATGATTTTTCCTTCTTTGACTTCTTCTTTTTCTTGAGCTTGGGTGAGCTGATAAAGAACGATGCACTGTTTTTTTTATTCGAGGTGATCCTTGTCTAAGGTGACTTTTGGATTTTTGGCTTTTTCTTGGCTTAAGATGGGTCGGAAAGGATTTTGTTTTTCTCTTTGGGATTTTCTTGGCTTAAGGTGGTTAGGAGAGGATTTTGTTTTTGGGTATGGAATGGTAGTCCGACATCATTTCAAATCATGATTGCTTATTTCCTCAAAAATTAGCTCTGGGACAATAATTCACTTATTTTCATGCACTTGCCCTTCTTCTTTATTTCCTTTTTGCGCTCTAATTTTCCTTTATTGAAGTACCCATCTTGACCTCTTTCTTGTTCTCAGCGGTCCCCAAGTTGATCACTTCAGTGGATTCCCCGTGATGCTGAATAACCCTTTCTCCTTGCTTCATTAACCTTCTGGAGGATTTTCCCGGTCTTTCTCAACGTCCCACTCTGCTTGATTGATAAGGTGATCAAAGTCAAAATATGGACCGTTGGCACTGTTATTTTGAGAGACAATTGCTGTGGATTTGCTTTTTGCCGAGGCGAAAAAGCAGAATGGAAGGTGAGACAAGCAAGCGAAAATAATAAAGAAAAGAAGAGACACATGAAATGAAAAGGAATTGATTTTTATTGATTGGAATTCAAAAACAACGTTTTTATTGATGATGATGATGATTTAGAAAATAAAAACATGTGCGCCCCTAACAACTGGTCCTGTGGCCTTGGGCAGAGCCACAGGGTTGCATTACAAATGACTACTTTAAATCAAAGGTCCCACGAGGATCAACAGTCTTTCAATTCTTTAATTCTTTCACCAGCACTGCAGCGACAAACCAGGTTTGCACCACCCTCTTCTGACTTAGGACCATTATTGATGACAGCAATTTGGTCGTATTGTTCCTCTTCCTCATCCCATCCTGTAGGCTGGATGTCTTCCATTCGGATTTGAGCACTCTCGGGAACGTCATACCTGACCAAGTAATCAAACTTTCCACTGGGCTCCCCTAGGGTATCCCAACATCCCTCTTTCACAGGCACCGCTGTTACTTCCTCATTGATTTCTTCTTCACCATCAATATCAGGGGTTCCTATCTGAACCACGCACCGATCTATCAGGTCTTGCACTGCATGCTTGAAGGCTCTGCACTCCTCCAGAGTATGACCAATCCCGTTTTCGTGGAAACTGCAGGTAGCGCTTGCATTGTAACTTCGGGAAAATGGCGGCTGAAGGGCCTTCATTGGCCGAGTGTTGATCAGGTTCTTGGAAGTCAGGTGATTAAACAATTCAGTGCATGTCATCGGTATTGGATCAAAACTGGTTCGTCTCTTGTACTGATAACCCTGAGCCTTGTGACTGTCACCGCCTTGCTGGGATGGCACAGGAGCAGAGAATGGAACAGTTTGTGGTGGAGGAGGAATGAAAGAAGTGACACCAACTGGACCTACGACGGTGACGCCTTCAACAGCTGTCCCACTCTTTAAGCTCTGCAATATGACCATCATCTCATGTATCTGGGCCTCCATTGCCTTCAATCGTTCTTCTAGCAAGTGATATCTGTCTCTTGGCTGTGAGCTTTCAATCATCTGGCCCTGAGGATAGCTCCCTGGACTGAAGTAGTAACCCCCATACTGAGCGGAGTTTCCCAATTGGTAAGCAGCACTTGGGGGATTCACAGCAATCTCCGGAGCAAGAGCAGGAAAACTTCTTGGAGGTACAACACTGGGACTTGGGATGTGAATGTGCGGCACACCCGTAGTTCCAACAGAAGTAACCACAGCAGGCTGACTTGTCACCAAAGGAATGGCTTCAGCGATGGATGGTGTATAATTCATGGCCATCCCCCAAGGGTATATTTGTGCATTTGGGTTGTCTTTGACTGTTTGTCCCCGGAGATTGACTAACTTCTGGCCTGGGAAGGGGACGAACAGTTATGATTTCAGCTGATACAGGAGGAGAAACAAAGGTAACGACCCCTTCTGGATTCACGACAACGGCGGCCCCAGCAGCGGTCCCACTTCTCAGATTTTGCAGCATATTCATTATTTCGGCCCTCTGAGCTTCCATGGCCTCCACCTTAGCTTTCAGAGCCTGGTTCTCCTGAGCCAGCTGCTCAGGATTAAGGATCTCTATCACCATTTCATCTTGACCCAGACTGTCTTCGTTGGACGCCATCAGTTTCGCTTGCAAACGGGTGAAGTAACGATGTGGACGAACCAGTTTGCCTTTTCTGTTTGTTTAGATTTTATTACATAAGAATCAAGATGAATGTATGAATGGATGTATGAATGTATGTACAATGTTTGCTTGGTGCCGGGAACCACGGGATGCCTTATCTTGTCATTAGCGCATAAACTTTTCTTTTCTTTTTTTTTTTTTTGATTTAAGAAGTGAAGTAAACGAGGAATCGAAATAGCAAATCAACCTTCTTGAAAACTGGGAAGCGAGAAGCAAGTGAAGCCTTGCTATTTGATTCCATTCTGATGCACCTATGACAAGACGGTACATTGCTCGGTGATCCCCGGCAAGCAAATGCAAATGAGATGTTATATGGATGCAAGTAAATGAATGCGGCATGATGCGACTATGATGTGAATGATGCGCGTGGAAAAAATAAAGGCACTACGTGTGGACGGAAGTTCAGAAATTTAGGAGACACACTACGTGCCGCCTCACGCAGTGGTTTATTTGAAGAAGGAAAATATATTATTATTTGAAAATGAGGCCCGTACGTCATTTCATGTGGACCGGTACGAGAAAGGCTACAGCAGTAACTCTTTCTCTTTTTTTTGAAAATGAAGTGGGCCATATGTCACTTCGTACGGACCGGCAAAAGAGAAGACTACAACGGCAACCCTTTCCTCTTTTCTTTTTTTTTTTTTTTTTTTTTGAAAACTTCTCTTTTTATTATAGTAAAGACATGCCTAAACTACAATGCAACATACAATTCGTATGCCCTCGTGTCCTACCAAGGTGGGAATCCTAAGTTCTAGGGCAACTTCAAAGGTTCCTCCCATGTAGCTCTAATTCACACCCTCACAATGGCTACCGGAGCTATAGAATCCTCATGCCGACACCCACAAATGTAGAAAGCTACCAAGTGTGAGGCGTCATGAGAAAACGTACTCCGGTTGAGACTTTCACGAGTATCAGACAGACAAAGGTCTCGAATGACAGTCACTAATCGTCTCCACTCCCCTAAGTGTTTGTTGGATCCGGGTATAGGAGCCCACTCATAGCATACAAATCATAAGGTGTGAAAGTGTGTGATTGAGGACATACTTCCTAAAATCTACCCATCCCCACCTGCAAGGAAAACCAGCACAGCCCAGACAAGAACAAGCAATAACACGTTGTCTACCCTAGGGTTTAATATCATCTTTAAAACAAAATGAGCTAACCTAAGGTATCAATCAACAAACATGGATAGCTTACCTCAAGAAAGGGAGCGGAGAAGAAGGGATCATGGGAATCGAGGAAATGCATGCTTTTACCTTGAGAAGGGGAGCAGAGAATAGGGGACATGGGAATTGAGGAATGCATGATAAGAGAAGAAAAGGAAGAAAAGGAAAAGGTAGAACAAAGTTTTCAAGTTAAACACTTTAAGCCACACATCAAGTTAACTAGGCTTGACCCTCGCCTTTTTGAAAAAAGGGTCCCCAGTGAAGTCGCCAGCTGTTGCACCCCGAAAAATCCGGTTAGGGACTTCTCGTTTGACAACGTGGAAAAATTTTGGAGCCGCCACCAATATTTTAATTTAAAGACGAAAACATTGAAAAAACGTCTTTTATACAAGGCGGGTGGTCTTTCAAAAAACTTAGAGATGTAGGTTCGGGGGTCGGTTAGGTACGGGGAAGGTATTAGCACCCCGCACCTCCTTTCTACCGAAAGGGAACCATTAACTTTGATGTGTGGTTTTTGGAAAAAGGTTGACTTGAAACGATTGTTCTACTTTTTCGCAGTTCTTTTTTTATTTTTGGAAAAAAAATGTTTTGTGAATGGAGAAAAGAAAAGGTTTCCTTCTTTTTTTTTTTGGTGATTTTTGAAAAGCGCGACAAAACAAAGATTTTTTGAAAGAGTGCTTGACGGGTTACGACCCGCTCCTACGTACCCTCTCTGGAAGAGGGATCAAAGCTACGTAGTTCTCGGCTTTTGCGTTTGGAAAACGACTTAAGGGTTTTTCGCAATTGGGTGACAAAATGAAGATTTTTTAAAAGTGTGCTTGACGGGTTACGACCCGCTCCTACGTACCCTCTCTGGAAGAGGGATCAAAGCTACGTAGTTCTAGGCTTTTTTTGAAAAGTGTGCTTGACGGGTTACGACCCGCTCCTACGTACCCTCTCTGGAAGAGGGATCAAAGCTACGTAGTTCTAGGCTTTTTTTGAAAAGTGTGCTTGACGGGTTACGACCCGCTCCTACGTACCCTCTCTGGAAGTGGGATCAAAGCTACGTAGTTCTAGGCTTTTCGGTTTTGAAAATGTTTTTGTGTTTTATCTTATTTAATTTTTTTGAGTTTTTGAAATAGGACTCAAGTGTTCACGAATACCAAACAAGCAACGGCTTCGAGTGGCGTTCATTACTAACTCGAAAGAAAAGAGTCGAAACCGGTAATCAAACAGGCAAAGGCTTCGAGTGACTACAAGTAACAACGTTTTATTATCCTTTTTTGAAATCATTTTTGAAAAAGGTGAGCATTGGTGATAATTACGTTGTTTTTGGAATTGGGATTTATTTATTTTTTAGTTAAGGTGTGGTAGCTTTCATGATAGCCAAACAAGCAAAGGCTTCGAGTGACTACCACTAATAACTCCTCATTAGCGATCAAACAAGCAAAGGCTTCGAGTGATGACTAATGATTTATTTAAGAAAAATGCCTTAGGGTTTTTGTTTGAGAAAACATTTGACTTGGGTTTGAAGACTAGTTTTGGAAAAGAATTTGATTTGGAAAAAGTTTTGAAAGATAAGTAGAACATTTCCATCAACATATCAATTTCTAACCAAGATGCAATTCCCTTAATTACACTTCATACAAGCATTACAAATCAAAGAGATACATCTATGCATAAAAGTGGCCCTTGGCCGAATGCTCCTCATGCAAAAATCAACATCAATTTCATGCTAAAGTTCACAAGTTAGCACACAAAAACATCACAAGATGCAACCCTATTCCAACATATGAGACTACAAGACAAACCTCAAGCAAGACATACATTTATTCAACAACAAAATCGAAGGGAAAAAAAAACAATGGAAACCCTAATCCTACCCTTGAACCCGAAACACAAACTAACCCAAACCAAGTCATTTTTCAACTACAAATCATCAAATACACAAAACAATACTTGAACCCTATTTTTACATTCTGGCCGAAGCTTATCAAACAATAATCCATCTTCAATTTCATACCAAACTTTGCAAATTATTATACAAAAGAAACATAAGACACCCCCTTAAAGTGTAAACATTAAACAAAATCGAATCATATAGAGTAATCCTTTCACTTAGATTAAAGTGCCATGGGCACAAGTGAAAATCAACTTACCCCATCATCAACATCTAGCAATGAGCAAAATAGAACACATAAACCAAGAAAATAAAGTTGAATCCTTTCTAGCCATCTTTACCACTTAAATTAAAGTGCACTAGGCACTAGTGGTGATTCACATAGCTAAATCATCAACTTAACAATTACTTGCAAACAAGAGTCCATCAAAACAACTTGAGGCAATATTTTTAAACACAAATACAAGCAAAATAAACAAGGAAACAACAAAAACCCTAAATGTCTCATGATTTGCGAAACCTCTACATAACCAAACAACAATTTTATTCTCAACCTAAAAATTAATTGCAAACAAAGATTCCATCAACAACTTGAGACAATCACAAGCCAAATAACCAAAGAAAAACTAAAGATCCTAAATAAACTCATGATTTGCGAAACCATTACATAGACCAACAACAATTTTATTCATCAACAAATATAAAATCAACACAAAAACAAACATGAATCAATTTATTCTAAGGTGAGAGGCACCTTAAACACCCAAGGCTCCCAATGTCCTTGTCCATAATGTTTAAGGCTCCTCTCACCAACAACAACCAACAAATCACATTTTACAAATGTTTATGATGATATGCGAAATGGAGGAAAGGAAGAATATAAGTTTTGATGCAAAATGTTTTAAATATGATGCAAGGGTGCTAGAGATTTTACCTTCTCCAAGCTAGGAAGTAAGATTGAAGAAAGAAAACTAGAGCAAATCAACAAATCTTCAAGGAAACCAAGGAGAACTTCACGCAAATCTTCAAACCACAAGCCTTGGATGATGCAAATATGGACTAGAGTAGGAGAGGAGGGAGATGTATGGAGTGGAAATGAATTTGAGATGAAAAAGAGGAAAGAAATCAAAAAAAAATGGAGGAGGAGTGGTGAGGGGGCTACGGCCAAGGGGAGAAGGGAGGAGAAGAGTTGGTGTGCTAGGGTTTTTGAATGGAGAGTGAGGCCAAGAAGAGCTGTGTGGGTTGATCATATGAAGATATATATAGTGCTCACTTATCATTAAGGGCTTCTAGGTCATTTTGATTTCCATTGTGCTCTAGGATTGCCTTTTAATTTTGAACCAAAGGTCAAGATGCAATGTCACTTGGATTGAGGGCAATTAGAAAGCACAAAGTGAGGAGAGAGAGGGCTGAGGGGCGTAGCATAAGGAGGGTGGTGAAGGATAAGTTCAATTACAAAATTGTATTTTTCCATGAAGCTTATTACACAAGTGCCATTTTAATTCAAATGAAAGGTGGAGATTGCACTTAAAACTTGAATGGAAGGCCATGATTTAAACACAACTTGCAACCAATAAAATAAATCAAAATTGAAGGAGTTATGGGCTGTATGTGCGCAGCCAAGGAGAGAGTGAGAGTGGAATTGCAACTTGTACTATTGTACTACACTTGACCTTTCAAAATTCAAAGGGATATTCCTTATTCCTTTCAAGATAATTCTTCTAAATTCATACCATTTTGGGCCATGTCCCATTATTCAATGATTGGGCTCTGAATTTTATGATCTCACCAATCCCAAAATTGATTCATTGACCCTACTTCAAAGGAAATGACCATTTTGCCCTTTTGCTCAAAAACCGAATTTCATGCCAAAAATATTCCCATGATGCACAAAAAATACACAACTCCACTCACTTGGACTCACATAAATTCCTCAAGAGATGCATAATGGTTTTTACCGAGAAATTATTTATTTTAGTGAAATGACCAAAATGCCCTTTTGGTCCCAAAAACCCTAATTTTGCTCCAAACTTCATTTCCACTCTAACAATGATCCTGAGACCCTTTGGATGACTCTAAAACTCTAGAAATGCATGCATGATGAGAAAATAAGTCTTTTTGGCGAAATTACCAAAATACCCTTTGAACTAGGAAAAACCCTAGAAACCCTAGAAATGCTCTAAAGTGCTCTAAAATGCCAT
This sequence comes from Astragalus membranaceus, assembly GCA_039519185.1. NCBI lineage: Eukaryota > Viridiplantae > Streptophyta > Magnoliopsida > Fabales > Fabaceae > Astragalus > Astragalus membranaceus. Next base: position 54,606,519 of record CM076847.1, on the reverse strand, counting down.
GCAATGCTTTTCTAACCCTAAAATGCATTCTGAAACTTCTAAGATGCAGGCATGATGTTCTTCCTAACCTCTAGGATGAATGCTAAGACTTGATTTATTTTTGATTGAAAATTAGGGTTTTGACCTAAGCCGGACAAAATTGGGGTATGACATCGGTATAGGTAGTCCAAATCAATTCTTTTAAGCCTTCCTTCAACTATACAGTCCCATACCTACACAGCCTCAGGATCCCTCTCATTCTAGTGCTTATGCGGTTCATCCACGTATCCCTCTGCCTAGAAGCATGCCTCGTTGCATGTGCAAACTTTTTGGGCACCGACGATCACTCCCCTCCCTCGTCAACCACAGGTGTCACATGAAACATCAGGGGTTTGAATTCAAAATGTGCAACATTAATAGGTGGTGTCAGAATGCGAGTATCCATCGAAGTCGAATAAAAGACAACATAATCTCTGCAGTTGCTACGAAAACTGCAAGGTTCTGGCCTCCCTCTACTCATTGTAAAAGCCACTGCCAAACCCAAAAAATTTGAGGAGTAGTATTATATTCATTTCCCAAGCCCAATCATTACGATTCTGACACAAACTCCACAAAATCATGCACCAAGCTATTTTATCGTGCTCATTTAAATCATCCATAACAGAAAAGAAAGTATAGTTAAATTGTTCATGTTGTTGCGCCGAAAATGAAACATTTTGGTGTAGACAAAGAGCTGTTAAGCAAGCTACAGTCTTGGAGCAATAAAAATGGAAATATCCTTTTTTGTTTCCAGTGTACCTGGACAGAACGGGAAATCAGACTCGGTGAGAAGGTGCATGTGTGCTAAGTTCCTCCTAGCGGGTAAGACACGAGCGGATGACAATCTTGAAAGCAGTTTGGATTACGTATATTCAGTTAAACATTTTTTTTCTGCTCATAATCACATTATTTTATTTACTAAGTGAATTGATGTGTTGATTTGATGTGTTGAACGGGCAAAATGGGGTTTTGCCACTCACCAAAGACACACTCACTCTTATTTTCCCTCAGCTGAAATCCACGCTCACTTATATTTCCTCACTTTCACAAAAACACACACACACACACTCAAAACATGTTAAGAGAGGGAGCTCAAAGACAGAGTGAGGGTTGCAAAGAAAGAAAGGAATTTCGATAGAGAGGGAGAACAAAGAGGAGTTGTGAATCATTATCCTTCCACTTCATCTTGAAAAATCATAAGAAAAATCCCACCCATTTCTTCCCCATTTATAATCATCAACTACACATTCTTCTTTTCGCACTCCTCCATTTCGAAGATTACCCAAAACAGAAGCAATATGGCTTAATCTTTCGATCTCATCACCATTGGATCATTTTTCGAGTGTGGCATGTGTTCTAGAGAGATCAATGATTTGAAGTTTGAACTTGCATGCTGGTTTAGGATTGTGGGGAGAAGATTATTAGATTTGGATTGAAGATTGGAGAGTCAAAGAAGGATTTTTGGGTACAGATTGAGTGCTAAGAAGTCTAGGAGGGTGTTGGTGACATTGGAATTGAAACATTGTGTGTTGTGCTTGAGGTGAACAATATGGTCAAGGTGAGTTCTTCACCCATTTTAGTGTTTACTTGTTAAGATTGATGTTATTTTTTTTATGAACAATAAATATAAAAGGCAGAAAACAGAAAACAAAACCTAAATTCTAATCCTCTCAATCCCCATAGCATCTGCTAAGAGAGAAGAGGAAATAGCTGCAGGGCAGCGTTGCCAAGTGTGGACACCAGAGACCATAGTTGAGCCATGTTTTGGTAACCAATCCGTACAAGCATTCCCTTCCCTGAGAGAATGAACAAATGAGAGGTTCCAATCCAAATTCATGAAAGACCTGATAAAGTCAATGATGGGAGCATGAGGGTGAGTAGGGAGAACTCCTTCTTTAATGAAAGAGAGAGCTACTTTAGAATCAGATTCACAAATCAGGTTACTTGTTAAGATTGATGTTATGATGATGGTGTCATGAAATTTATGGATGCATGTTGGTTTTGAATGGTTTTAGTTGCTGTTAAAGGCATCAAACTTAGACTAAATGAATTCTATGTCACCTTATATGCTAATGGCTATTTTCATTGTTGGAATGTTTAATTTCTTTAATTTGGTTGTTTGGATTGTCATTAGTGTGCTTGGTTATTGTTCAAAGTTCTGTTGTTGACTTAATTTAAGTTAAGGATTGATTAGGAAAGAAACTGGATCGAACAGAGTAGCGAAATTCGAACAAAACTACGTTTTCTGCAAACTGCACTGTTGTGAACCGATTCCCGGGACTGTGAATCTGTTCTCAGATGGTGAATCTGTTCCCATTCTGTGAATCGATTCCCAGGATTGTGAATCTGTTCACAGATTTTAAATCTGTTCCCATTTTGTGAATCGATTCCCATAATTGTGAATCTGTTCCCAGATTGTGTTCCCTTTTGTCCCAATTTTTGAAAAACACTATTCCGCTTTCCGTTTGACTCAAATTCCTTCCAAATCATTTCCCTAATTTAACCTAAGTTACCTTATCCCTAATTGGACTTAATTGAAGTATGATTGATGGAAAATACTGAGGTTATGATTATGCGAAAGTTGATTGAAATGAACGATGTTTTATTATACGAACTATCAAGTGAGAATATAACTAAGGGTATTAATAAAACACTATGGGGAGGACGATCCCAACAGTTTAAGTAGCGTACTTGGAATGGGAGGTCATGTCTCCTGAGTTCAAGGCCCAGATTGATTATCCGGGTTGGGTTTAAGGCCTAGATTGATTATCAGGATTGGGTTCTCTGCTGAAGCTGACGTTATTCAGTCTTCTTATGGTGAGGTACGGTGAGGGGTCGCAAAGAACTCACTGAGAGTCGTAATCTCAGTGTTTATTGTTGACTGTTATTCAGATTCACATATATTGATTGAGGAATTAATGGGTCAAGCCAAGGGTTCTGAGTTGATATTCACAGTTCCATGGAAGATTAGCAAGATGTTGCTAATGTCATGTAGTATCTGTTTATTGTTTCGGTCGTACACCAAGTTGCGATTGTATTAGGTTTATGAACTATTGGATTATGATTAGAAGTTATGTGACTATGGAAACGATGACTGTATCAAATGTTTTTCTTTCATATAAACTTTTTTTTGTTTTATAAAACCAATCATCTATAGTCGATTTAGTTTTATAGGATGTTTTAGTTTTATTAATCCAATCTTTCGAAAGTGCACCTCTGAAAGGCTTGAAAGTAATGTTCTGGTTTTGATGTCGACTCAAAACCCAGGGTGTTACAGTTTCCGTTTCAATTCATTCTATTTTAATACGGACAATAATGATTAATTTGAAATGCACATTTCATTCCTTGATTTTGGTACAATATATTAACCGTTAGTAAACCACAATTGATGTATTTCCATACATATTACACCCCCCTGATGCCTTTAAAATTACAATTAACCCTGCATACAATTCATTAATTGAAAATCAAAAAACAGTATAATAACCAATCATACCAATCAGCAGCTAAAATACAAATATCATTCAACCAAATTTGGATTCAAATACCTAAAATTCTAATCAAATCCGTCGTTTTTAACTTCATGTGCATAAAATTTGTGTGGTATGGTGCAAATAGAATTGTTTGGAGGTGAAAATATGAAATAAAAGGTAGTTGGGCCGTCCATTTCCTTTTGGGCCTCGCTGTGTTCAAATGTTTGTGGGTCGGGTCAAATCCTTTATAACAGAAGTTGAGTTTCTTCTTCATCTCGCGCCATTATTTTCTTCCGCGTTCGTGTTCCAGAACAGACGAAGAGGAAGAATCGCATTTCACACAGAGAGGAGTCGCAGAGAGAAATTGCGAGAGAGTGAAGTTTCCATTTCGTGAATCACTGTTATCACTGTTTCTTCCCTTTCTGCGTTTGTTCTTGCTGAATCGCGTAGACCAGAATCGGTTAGCAAGAAGAAACCGAAAACACTGTTGTAAATCAATATTCATTCATAGTGGATCATTTGCTCGGATTCAGACCCCCAGATGTAGGAGAAATCCGAACTAGGTTACCAAAGTCTTGGTGTTCTTCATCTCTTCCCTTTCTCTGTTCTTCAATTTTGTTTTTTGCATTTTCTTTAATTTCGGTTTCGCAATTTCAATTCTGTTTTTCGTTCTTTTCGTTAATTGTTTACGGATTCTGTTTGCATTGTTTTTCTGGAATTGGCTGCTGGTTCTTTGTTGATTATCGTTTCAGGAACAACAATTGGTATCAGAGATTTGGTTTGCGATCAAGAAACGATGGTTTCAACAAAGTACGAAGTCGAGAAGTTCAATGGGAAGAACGACTTTTGGTTATGGTGTGTCAAGATGAAAACGATGCCAGGCCAACAAGGTCTCGCGGGTGCGCTACTTGGAGAAAAGGGCTTGTCGGTAAAGATGTCCGCGGAAAAAAAGGCGGAGGCTTTAGAGAGGGCACATGGTGCGCTAATCTTGAGTCTTGGTGACAAGCCTCTCCGGGAAGTGGTAAAAGAAACCACGGCAGCAGCTATTTGGAAGAAATTGGAAGACTTGTATATGGTAAAATCAATTGCCAACCGTTTGTATTTGAAGCAAGGGATTTACACCTTCAAGATGCAACCGGGAAAGTCCGTAGAAGAGCACATTGACGAATTCAACAAAGTCATTCTTGACCTCGAAAATATTGATGTCAAGATTGATGATGAGGATAAGGCTATCCTATTTGTAAATTCTTTACCTAAAACGTATGAACATCTCACTAATGCTCTACTTTATGGTAAGGAAACATTAACCCTTGATGATGTGCAATCCGCACTAATATCAAAGGAACTTAAGAGGAGATCCGAGACTAAAGAAGAACAGAATGAAGGTCTATTTGTGAAAGGGGATTTTGAAAAGAAAGGCAAGAATAAGAAGAACAAGAAATGGGATGAAGAAAAAGGTAAGAAGGATAACAAGTGCTACATTTGTAAGAAAGAAGGATTGTCCAAAAATGGAAATCCAAGAAAAAGGGTGATTCCACTGATGATGAAGGAAGCGTCTCAATTGCTTCTGAGTACTATGAGGGAGACGTTTTGATTGCGGAAGAAGTCATTAGGTCGAATTCCACAAGTGAGAAAATATGGATTTTGGACTCTGGCTTTGGTCATCATATAACTTCAAGAAGCGAAGTTATAGGGTATTGTGATGGTGATGTGTTGATGGCCTCTTCATCCATCAACAATGATCATTGGGTGTTGGATACAGGTTGTTCGTTTCATATGACCTCCAATAAGGAGTGGTTGATTGGCTATAGGCAAGTGAATGGCGGACAAGTGGTAATGGGTAACAACACAGTGTGCAAGATTGAAGGGATAGGTTCTGTAAGACTTAGAATGGATGATGGCACTATAAAGATACTTCTGGAGGTGAAGTATGTCCCTGGTGTAAAGAGAAATTTAATCTCTCTTGGTATGCTTGAAGCGGCAGGTTGTTCCTTTAAGGGGGAAGATGGTATTATGAAGGTGATCAAAGGCTCTCTAGTGGTTATGAGAGGATAGAGGGATCATGGCATATACATTCTCAAAGGTATAACAATTACCGGTAGTGTAGATGTGGCTACCTCAAGCACGAAATCGGTGAATTCCGAAAGGGCAAGGTTGTGGCATCAAAGACTCGGGCATGTGAGTTCTAAGGCTATGCAGATATTGGAAAAGCTTGGTGTGTTCGGAAAGGACAAGCTTGGAGGGTTACCTTTCTGTGAACATTGCGTATTTGGCAAGATGCACAAGGTGAGGTTCAACACGGGACAACACAATACGGAAGGCTTGCTGGACTATGTGCATAGTGACATTTGGGGACCGGCAAGGATTCCCACACTTGGGGGAAACAGGTATTTCATAACTTTTCTTGATGATTGTAGTAGGAAGGTATGGATTTATCTTTTAAAAACTAAGGATGAAGCTTTTAAAACATTTAAGGAATGGAAAAGCTTAGTTGAAAATAAAACCAATAGAAAGGTTAAGGTGCTAAGAACAAAAAATGGCTTAGAGTATTGTAATGATGTGTTTACAAATTATTGTAAAGAACATGGAATCACTAGGCATAGAACTGTTAGGCACACACCTTAGCAAAATGGCCTTGTTGAGAGGATGAATAGGACCATATTGGAGAGAATGAGGTGCCTTCTCTCCAATTCTGGGATGCCTACTAAATTTTGGGGCGAGGCCGTCTATACGGCTTGCTATTTGATTAATTTGAGCCCCTCCACCGCTATCAAACTAAAAACACCTTAAGAAATTTGGTTAAATAGGACTCCTAGTTATGATCATTTGAAAGTTTTTGGTTGTGTTGCTTATTATCATGTGAATGAAGGAAAGCTAAGCCCTAGGGCAAGAAAAGGGTATTTTGTTGGTTATCCTGCAGGTGTGAAAGGCTATAGGATTTGGAGCCAAGAAGACAAAAAGTGCATCATTAGTAGAGATGTGAAGTTCCAAGAAGCAGAATTGTTCAAGAAGACTAGAGACAATCAAGAGCTAGTTGAAGACAAGCAAGAGCTAGAGAGTTTTGAGCTTGAGGTGGGGCATGAAGCCACTAACAATGCCCCACCCCAAACTCAAGAGGTAGTGGAACCGGATCCGGGACATCAATCAGATGGTGAAGACAGTGATCAAGATCTCATGGATTACAACTTAGTTAAAGATAGAAGCAAAAGGGTGGTGAAACCTCCCCAAAGGTTTGGCTATGTAGATATGGTAAGTTGTGCTCTCTATACCGCGGAAGAGGTTATTAATGATGAACCAAGGAACTACAATGAAGCTATTAATCACAAGTATAGTGATAAATGGGTTGTTGCCATGACCGAAGAAATAAATTCTTTGGATAAGAACAACATATGGGAACTAGTTCCTATGCAAAAAGGAGCTAGGGTGGTTGGTAGCAAGTGGATATTCAAGAGAAAAGAGGTAATTTCGGGACTTGAAGAATCAAGGTTCAAGGCAAGGTTGGTTGCAAAGGGATACACTCAAAAGGAAGGTTTGGATTACAACGAAATTTTTTCACCGGTAGTCAAACATTCCTCTATTAGAATCATCTTGTCTATGGTTGCTCACCATGACATGGAATTGGAGCAAATGGATGTAAAAACCGCATTTCTCCATGGAGACTTGAAGGAAAGTATCTTAATGCAACAACCGGAAGGTTTTGAAGCCAAAGGGAAAGAAGATTGGGTGTGTCATTTAAAGAAGTCTCTCTATGGACTCAAACAAACTCCTAGACAATGGTACCTAAGGTTTGATTCTTTCATGACAAAAAATAAGTATGTTAGAAGTAAATTTGATTGTTGCATTTACTTCAAACATCTATCTCATGATAATGGTATCTACTTGTTATTGTACGTTGATGATATGTTGCTTGCAAGCAAGGGTATGACTCCTATTGTTGAATTGAAGAATCAACTTAAAAGTGAGTTTGATATGAAGGATCTTCGTCCGGCTAAGAGGATTCTAGGTATGGAGATAACAAGGCACCGGGACAAAAGGAAGCTAGTCATATCTCAAAAGAGTTACTTGAATAAAGTGGTCAATAGGTTCAACATGTGTGATGCTAAGGCTACCTCTTTGCCCCTAGCACCACACTTCAAGTTGTCTAGCACTCAAGCTCCTACAAATAAGGAGGTCAAAGAATACATGAAGGCAATTCCATATGTCAATGCAATTGGTAGTATAATGTATTCTATGATTTGTTGTAGACCAGATGTAGCTCAAGCAATGAGTCTGACAAGCAGGTTTATGGGAAATCCTGGCAAGGATCATTGGCAAGCGGTCAAATGGGTTCTAAGGTACTTGAAAGGGACAACCAAGGTTGGTTTAGTGTATGGCAAGGGTGAAGAAGATGCATAGGTGGTTCATGGTTTTGTAGACTCCGACTATGCGAATGATCTTGACAAAGAGAGATCATTGTCCGGATATGTGTTTACCTTGTATGGGAATACAATTAGTTGGAAGGCGAGTCTTCAACACATTGTGGCATTATCAACTACCGAAGTGGAGTATGTTGCTCTCACAAAAGCAATCAAGGAGGGATTGTGGATTCAAGGTTTGGTTAGTGAGCTTGGCATAAGTGATGATCTTGTATGTATATCTTGTGATAACCAAAGTGCTATTCACTTGAGCAAAAACCAAATGTACCATGAGAGGACCAAACATATCGATGTTAGGTTCCATTTCGTTAGGGACATTGTGGAGAAAGAGGAAGTGGAAATTGTCAAAGTTCACACAAGTGAGAACCCCGCAGATATGCTCACCAAACCGGTTCCCGTGAGTAAGTTTAGGCATTTCCTAGACTTGCTTGGTGTTGACATCAAGTAAGTGATGTCATGGTCTTTGAATTGGAGTTGAATTTATTTCTACTATGATGGAGTTTGCACCAAGGTGGAGATTTGTGGTGTGGTGCAAATAGAATTGTTTGGAGGTGCAAATATGAAATAAAAGGCAGTTGGGCCGTCCATTTCCTTTTGGGCCTCGTTGTGTTCATATGTTTGTGGGCCGGGTCAAATCCTTTATAACAGAAGCTGAGTTTCTTCTTCATCTCGCGCCATTATTTTCTTCCGCGTTCGTGTTCCAGAACAGAAGAAGAGGAAGAATCGCAATTCACACAGAGAGGAGTCGCAGAGAGAAATTGCGAGAGAGTGAAGTTTCTATTTTCGTGAATCACTGTTACCGTTGTTTCTTCCCTTTCTGCGTTTGTTCTTGCTGAATCGCGAAGACCAGAATCGGTTAGCAAGAAGAAACCG